>CM065591.1:198006619-199247548 GCA_033119425.1 Bufotes viridis | reverse complement strand
TTCTCCTGTTTCAACTCCTGGCCCTATGCTCTCGGAGACCTCTTCCCTCCACACTCCCCCTCCTCCCACAGGTTATTCTCACCATCATGAATCTTTTCTGGCTATGCTCCAGCAACCTCACACCCACAGGGGGTCCCGGCCTTTGTAGTTTTTTTTTTTGTTTGACCTATGTTGTTTGTTCTGTTTTGTTTTAAGTTATTATTGTTAATTTATTTACATTTGCCTGTACGTAAAACACCAAAAATGAATGTCAAGTCCAAAAATGACATGTTGGGAATGTCATTGTTGCACCAAAAATAGTCCGAGTATTTTTTTAAGGTGAAGGTGTGAAAGTGGCTTTTAACAACAAGGACACATACTTCATATTTCCATTTACTTTTGTCCAATGGACGTGGCTTGGGGATGGTTAGCTCTCAGTTTCGTACCCCCACCCCCCAAAACAAGGGCAACTACATACAAAGGAAGATAAAGCTAATTCCGAGGACAAGACAGATTCCCAAATGTGATGGAGTTAGACACATATGCTAAGAATGAAAGAAAGACAACAGATAAATTGGACTATGAAATAATATTTTAGAGCAAAAAAGAAACACAAAATAGTAGGAGATAACATAATTAAAGAGGAACCACATTACCGCAAGGGAAAACAGTGCAATCACCAGGGACACTTGCATTCCCTAAAAACAAAAAGATTGTGCAGACACTTGCCACAGGAACACCGACATATGTGATCTAGCAATTAAACATGGTATCGAGTTATGAGTCACAATGGGAACCAAACATAACATACATCAAAAGCAAGGCAAGACTCAAAAATATACATCCAACCTACTCTGAGCACTTAATTAGGCCCATTAATTATGCTTTGCCAGTGTGGGCCAGGGGGCTCAAAGGGCGAACAAGAGCAAGCCCGGGTTTTAGCTATCAATTGAAACATATTATCCCAAAAATACTCCTTAAATTATATTGGCAACTACATTTGTGATCAAAAAATTAAGAACAAATATAAAGGATGGCAATCATATAATCATTGTTGCCATGGTAAAGAGCCATCTTGTGAGGAAAAATAATGTGCAAAACTATCCCGTAAAATATTTACTTCGGCGCTAGCCCGTGGCCCAGTGTGTGTATTGTCCGGGCCAGTAGACATAGGTGTTTCTAGCTCGGGGGGTAAAGGCTCCTTGTTTAATAAAAAATTATGCAAAATTATACATGCTTTAACAACTTTGTCGACATTGTTGGGCATGAGCTGTACGGGGCGCATAAAGATTCGCCATTTGGCGCACAATAATCCAAACGCACACTCCACCATACGCCGCGCCCGACTCAAACGATAGTTATATGTTCTTTTGACCGAAGTTAAATGACGCTGACCATAGGGCTTTAATAAATTGGTGCACATTTGATAGGCCTCATCATCCACTAGGACAAAGGGAAGCAGAGGCTCTGTAGTTCCAGGCAGTGGTTGTGGGGGGGGGGGAAATGAAAAATGATTACCATAGACACGGCGGCCCATGGCGGAACATTTGAAGACTTTAGAATTATTGGTGCGGCCATAGGCACCAATATTGACGGCAATGTAAATCGCTGGTTTTCAGTGAATTAGAGTTTTTATTCAAATTTTTCAAAAATATGCAATATAAATCAAGCAATAATAGGTAAATGTAGATTTGCATCAAAGTATTGGTAGATTGATCAAGAAAAGAGAACAGATGTGCATTACTGCATAATAACACAAGACATTTTCTATTACACATGGAAAATAAACCTAATAAGGCATAGCTTGAGACAAAGAAAGGAAAAATGGGGGGGAAATGAGGGGAGAGGGGGAGATGGGTGGAATGTGGACATAACATTGCTTGCAGAAAAGAAAGCTTTTCTAAAGGACCAGTGTCAAGCTCTAACTTCCGACTTAATGAAGTGAGAAGAACGGAACCAAACCTAATTAAGGCAAGGGCAGTACATCGCAGATGAGACAAAATCATAAGAGCAAATTATGTAATCTAAGCAATCAGAGTATCACTGAGAGTTTATTTTGGTCCATAGTAGTCCATTTGTCCCAAATGATGGTGAACTTGTTCGGACGACGAGCAGCCCGCCACCTCTTCTGTTCAAATTGCGCAACTTTAGTAAACTCTGCCAACCACTCGAGTCCTGAGGGTACATCCGTACGCAACCAGTATCGTGGGATGAGATATTTAGCCACGTTAAGGATAAACAAGCATAAATCTGATTTGATCTCCTGATGGTTTGTACCAAACAGGTTAAACAAGACTAAATTCCCTGATAATGACACATGCGTACCATAAATAGTATTAATCACTTTCTTAATCAAATGCCAGTATGGTTGAATTAGGGAGCATGAAAACCAAATGTGTTCGTATGTCCCAATTTCTTGGTTACATCGCCAGCACATATTAGATACTGCAGGGTTGTATTTGTTCAATAAAACCGGCGTTCTATACCATCGGGAGGTGAGTTTGTATTGTGCTTCTTGAAAGTTATATGCCGGAGAGTTAGATAATGCGTTCTTAACAACCTCCGCCATTTCAGACCCATTGAGTTTAAACTGTAGTTCCCTATTCCAGCTGTTTAAAAAGGAAGGTGGATCTGTACGGTCGTTTATTAGGGAGTAACATTTAGATACTAAATGTGTGGTCGGAGTTTTCAAGCGAATTAGTTTGTGCCACCAATTTGCATCGCTCAATGGGGTTGTTGGGACCTCAAAATTGCTTAGAAAGTTGTATAATTCAGAATAATGCTGAAAGAAAGGGTGAAACACAACATCATGAAAATCAGAGATACGAGAGATTCGTTGGTACATGAGTCTACAGACATAGCAGCGGTTTTCAGAAGATATAATGAGTGCCTTTACAATCTTCATTCTTCTGAAACTGCTGACGAGACAGCTTTAAGGGTGACTAAGATCAAGCAGTACCTAGATAAGGTATACCTCCCTCAAATAACAACAGATCAACTATCCTCCTTGTCGGCCCCATTTACCCTAGATGAAGTCTCAAAAGCGATAGATAGAATGAAGATTGGTAAAAGCCCAGGACCTGATGGGTTCACAGCACATTACTATAAAAAATTTAAATCCCTACTGGCACCTCACATGGTTGATTTTTTCAATAAAATTGGCGAAACAGAGGTTTGGAGGGATGAGTCTCTATCGGCCCATATTACCATAATACCAAAAGAAGACAAAGATCCTTCTGAATGCTCCAGCTACAGGCCTATATCGCTTTTGAATGTAGACCTAAAGATATATGCCTCTTTGCTGGCAGGCAGAGTGAGCCCTCTGTTGGAATCTCTCGTCGGGGGAGACCAGGTCGGATTTGTGCCTGGGAGAGAGGCTAAAGACAACACTAAAAAAGTTCTGCACTTGATGCAAGCCGCTAAACTAAAGAAGACTCCCACCGTCCTGGTCGCCTCAGACGCAGAGAAAGCTTTTGACAGAATTAACTGGCAGTTCCTGAGGGAAGTATTATTTAAATTTGGCTTTCCCATAGCCTTCATTCAAAAAATCATGGCCCTCTACACCTCGCCGAGTGCTCGGATTAAGGTGAATGGGTTATTATCCGACCCCTTCAGTATTAAAAATGGCACAAGACAGGGCTGTCCTTTGTCCCCCATTCTCTTCATTTTAACTATAGAACCCTTCTTCTCCAAAATTAGAGGAAATGAAAACATCACCGGACTTAACACAGGCTCAGAGGAGCATAAGATTGCCGCCTTTGCGGATGATGCGTTATTTGCTGTCACCAATCCAGCTTCCTCGATCCCTGAGTTAATTTCAGAATTTTCAGCCTTTCAAGAGGTTTCTGATTTTAAAATTAATCTGACCAAATCTGAGATATACAACGTAAATGTTGGCGCCCGCGCCTGGACGAATATTGTAAAGATCAGCGGTTTAAAACCGGCCATGGGTTCCTTTAAATACTTAGGGGTTCATCTCAACCATGACCCGGTGAAAATTTACGGGTTAAACTTCCCAAAAGTTCTAAAACAGGTTGAAGTACTATTTAGAGATTGGAATGACCTTTGGTTATCCTGGATAGGGAGAATAAACTTAGTCAAGATGAGCATTGTGCCTAAAATCTTGTATCTGCTGCAAACTCTCCCAGTGAGGATCCCTAAAGTCTTCTTCGTAAAAATTAGAAGGTTAATAGCTTCCTTTGTTTGGAACAAAAAGCCCAGTAGACTAGCTTATGACTTACTTTCAAGGCCTAAAAAACTAGGCGGTCTTGGACTTCCTGATGTGGAGAAGTATTACCATTCAACTTGGCTGTCTAACACTTTGGAGTGGTGCATACAGCCGGTGAGGAAGAAGTGGGTCTCTGTAGAGGCAGACTTGGTGGGTTGTCACCTGCCCCTGCTTCTCTGGAAATACAATTTCCCCTTTAAAACTTAGAAAAAGGTTTTGAACCAAATTACTAAGTGGGCGGTGAGCATTTGGAAAAAATTAGACCCGATTCTGCATCTCACACCAGATATGTCCAGAGATTCGCCGGCGTTATGCATCATTCCATCCACTTTGCAATTTTGGCAGTCTACACTGCAGAACGATGCTAAGGGTGAGGTAATCACAATAAAGGACCTTTGGCCCGGGGGAAGACCGATCTATAAATCAGATTTGGAAATTTTAATCTCCTTCCCTGAAATCGCTGGTTTTCACAATGAGGAAATTCCGATTACTCTCCCTACTAGCATCTGTACACGTCTCTCCCTCCCTGTCTGTGAAATGATTGCTCTCACTTATCCTTTCTCTGCACTAGTCAATCATCGCTTCTTTCCTTTTTTTTGTTAAGCAATTAGTGTTTCTTTCACTCTCCCTAGCACTGTCTGTCCCTGAACAATGCACAATGGTGAATGCCAGCGTCTAAGATGGCCGCCTTATTTATACGGCTGGGACATCACCGGGCTGCTGATTGGCTGCATGCATGGCACATGAAGCCTTACCAGAGTTCCTTGCCCCATGTCCTCACATGTGTAGCCGCCATTTTAGACGCCATTGTAGGAAATAAATAATGTGATACGTTACCACGAAGCGCAAGGAAATTCACATTCGTTCAGAATCGAAGTTTTCATGAGATTCGGAACAAATTCGACTTTGTCAGCGTTGATTCACTCATCTCTAACAGCCACCCATCAATTTTCCCCCAAAAAAATTTCAACACTACCTAATTTGGTCCATACAGCAAAAGGAGGTCTACGGCCACCCATCAAGTTTCCCAAAAAGCTTGTTTCACACAAACAATTTTACCACTACATAATTTGGTCCATACAGCAAATGGAGGTCTACAGCCATCGATCAATTTTACAAAAAAAAACCTGTTTCACATAAAAAAATTTTACCAATGCAAAGGATAATGGAATTCGGTTCATACAGATGAAAGTCTACAACCACCAATCAATTTTCCCCCAAAAAAGCCTGTTTCACATAAACATTTTCACCACTAAGTAATTCAGTCCATACAGCAAAAAAGGTCCTCCGGTCACCAATCAATTTTTCAAAAAAAAAAACTGTTTCACATAAACAATTTCACCACTACGTAATTCAGTCCATACAGCCAAAGGAGATCTATAGCTACCCATCAATTTTCCCGAAAAAAGCCTGTTTCACAAAAAACATTTCACCACTGCAAAGGATAATGGAATTCAGGTCAGTTCATCAATTTTCCCCCCAAAAAAAGTCTGTATCACATAAAAATTTCACAACTATGTAATTCAGTCCATACAGCAAACGGAGGTCTACAGCCTCCCATCAATGTTACCGAAAAACGCCTGTTTCACATAATATATTTCACCAATGCAAAGGATAATGGAATTCAGTTCATAAAGAAGAAAGTCTACAATCACCCATCAATTTTCCCCAAAAATGCCTTTTTCACATAAAAAAATTCACCACTACATAATTCGGTCCATACAGCAAAAGGAGGTCTATAGCCTTCATCAATTTTTCCCGAAAAACGCCTGTCTCACATAAAAAGATTCACAATGCAAAGGATAATGGAATTCGGTCCATACAGAAGAAAGTCTACAATCACCCATCAATTTTCCCCCAAAAAAGCCTTTCACGTGAAAAAATGTTATCACTACGTAACTCGGACCGAGTTACGTAGTGATAAAAAAAATTTTATCACTTTTTATTACAAAAGGAGGTCTACGGTGAACCATCAATTTTCCCAAAAAGAGCCTGTTTCACATAAAAAATTTCACCAATGCAAAGGATAATGGAATTCAGTTCATACAGAAGAAAGTCTACGATCACCCATCAATTTAAAAAAAAAAAAAGCCTGTTTCACAAAACCACTGTGTAACTCGGTCCATACAGCAAAATGAGGTCTACGGTCACCCATCGATTTTACAAAAAAAAGCCTGTTTCACATAAAAAATTACCAATGCAAAGTATAATTGAATTTGGTTTATACAGAAGTAAGTCTACAATCACCCATCAATTTTCCCAAAAACAGCCTGTTTTTCACCATTATATAATTCGGTCCATACAGCAAAGGAAGGTCTACAGTCACCCATTAATTCCCCCCCCCCTAAAAAAAATGTAAAATTAAAAATGTCACCAATGAAAGGAAAATGGAATTTGGTTCATACAGAAGAAAGTCTACAATCGCCCATCAATTTTCCCCAAAAAAGCCTGTTTCAAATAAAAAATTTCACTACTAGGTAATTTGGTCCATACTGCAAAAGGAGGTGTACATCCACCCATCAATTTTCCCAAAAAAAGCCTGTTTAACATAAAAAATTTCACCAATTCAAAGGATAATAGAATTTGGTTCATACAGAAGTAAAACTACAATCACCCATCAGTTTTCCCAAAAAAGCCTGTATCACATAAAAAATGTCACCACTATGTCATTCTGTCCATATAACAAAAGGAGGTCTAAGGTCACCCATCAATTTTCCCCAAAAAAGCCTGTTTCACATAACAAATTTCACCACTATATAATTTGGTCCATACAGCAAAGGAAGGTCTACAGTCACCCATTAATTCCCCCCCCCCCAAAAAAAATAAAATAATTAAATTTAAAAATGTCACCAATGAAAGGAAAATGGAATTTGGTTCATACAGAAGAAAGTCTACAATCACCCATCAATTTTTCCAAAAAATGCCTGTCTCACATAAAAAAATTCAAAATGCAAAGGATAATGGAATTCGGTCCATACAGAAGAAAGTCTACCATAACCCATCAATTTTCCCCCAAAAAAGCCTGTTTCACATAAAAAAAGTTATCACTACGTAACTCGGTCCATACAGCAAAAGGAGGTCTACGGTGAACCATCAATTTTCCCAAAAAGAGCCTGTTTCACATAAAAAAAATTCACCAATCCAAAGCATAATGGAATTCAGTTCATACAGAAGAAAGTCTACAATCACCCATCAATTTAAAAAAAAAAAAGCCTGTTTAACATAAAAAAAATGTTACCACTGCGTAACTCGGTCCATACAGCAAAACGAGGTCTACGGTCACCCATCAATTTTACAAAAAAAAGCCTGTTTCACATAAAAAATTACCAATGCAAAGCATAATTGAATTCGGTTTATACAGAAGTAAGTCTACAATCACCCATCAATTTTCCCCCAAAAAGCCTGTTTCACATAAAAAATTTCACCAATTCAAAGGATAATGGAATTGGGTTCATACAGAAGTAAAACTACAATCACCTATCAGTTTTCCAAAAAAAGCCTGTATCGCATAAAAAATTTCACCACTATGTCATTCCTACCATACAACAAAAGGAGGTCTAAGGTCACCCATCAATTTTCCCCAAAAAAGCCTGTTTCACATAAAAAATGTCACCACTATATAATTCGGTCCATACAGCAAAGGAAGGTCTACAGTCACCCATTAATTCCCCCCCCCCCAAAAAAAATTTAAATTTAAAAATGTCACCAATGAAAAGAAAATGGAATTTGGTTCATACAGAAGAAAGTCTACAATCACCCATCAATTTTTCCGAAAAACGCCTGTCTCACATAAAAAAATTCTAAATGCAAAGGATAATGGAATTCCGTCCATACAGAAGAAAGTCTAATATAACCCATCAATTTCCCCCCAAAAAAGCCTGTTTCACATAAAAAATGTTACCACTGCGTAACTCGGTCCATTCAGCAAAACGAGGTCTACGGTCACCCATCAATTTTACAAAAAAAAGCCTGTTTCACATTAAAAATTACCAATGCAAAGCATAATTGAATTCGGTTTATACAGAAGTGAGTCTACAATCACCCATCAATTTTCCCAAAGAAAGCCTGTATCACATAAAAAATTTCACCACTATATAATTGGGTCCATACAGCAAAGGAAGGTCTACAGTCACCCATTAATCCCCCCCCCAAAAAAAAAAAAAAAAAATTTTAAATTAAAAATGTCACCAATGAAAGAAAAATGGAATTTGGTTCATACAGAAGAAAGTCTACAATCGCCCATCAATTTTCCCCAAAAAAGCCTGTTTCAAATAAAATTTTCACTACTAGGTAATTCGGTCCATACTTCAAAAGGAGGTGTACATCCACCCATCAATTTTCCCAAAAAAAGCCTGTTTAACATTAAAAATGTCACCAATTCAAAGGATAATGGAATTTGGTTCATACAGAAGTAAAACTACAATCACCCATCAGTTTTCCCAAAAATGCCTGTATCACATAACAAATTTCACCACTATGTCATTCCGTCCATATAACAAAAGCAGGTCTAAGGTCACCCATCAATTTTCCCAAAAAAAGCCTGTTTCACATAAAAAATGTCACCACTATATAATTCGGTCCATACAGCAAAGGAAGGTATACAGTCACCCATTAATTCCCCCCCCCAAAAAAAAAATTTTATTTAAAAAAGTCACCAATGAAAGGAAAATGGAATTTGGTTCATACAGAAGAAAGTCTACAATCACCCATCAATTTTCCCAAAAAATGCCTGTTTCACATAAAAAATTTCATTACTATGTAATTAGGTCCATAAAGCATAAGGAGGTCTACAGCCACCCATCAAATTTCCCATAAAAAGCATGTTTCACATAAAAAATTTCACAATGCAAAGGATATTGTAATTTAGTTCATACAGTTGAAAAGTCTACAATCACCCATCAATTTCCCCAACAAAAGCCTGTATGGCATAGAAGATTCCACTACTATGTATGTCTGTGAAGGTTCTCATTTATCCAGGTCATGGTATATCTGTAAAGAATAAATCAAGGCAACTGGACTTGCTGTAGATTTCTTGAAAACGTTTCACTCGTTCTTCCAACGGGCTTTCTCAATTCTGAGTGACTTGTACAATAATTCTCTGGGGATAAATATGTAACTGAATCAACATCTGGTAATTAGGTCATTATACCCAGCATGGGGTAAAAGGTGTTGATTCCATAGTCCTATTGTCTGCCTTTTTCTCTGAGGTTATTATCCCCTACTGACTCCAGTTAGGACTATGGAATCAACACCTTTGACCCCATGCTGGGTATTATGACCTAATTACCAGATGTTGATTCAGTTACATATTTATTCCCAGAGAATTTTTGTACAAGTCACTCAGAATTTAGAAAGCTTGCTGGAAGAACAAGTGAAACGTTTTCAAGAAATCTACAGCAAGTCCAGTTGCCTTGATTTATTCTTTACAGTTGCACCACTATGTAATTCGGTCCATACAGCAAAAGGTCTAAGCTCACCCACAAAGTTTCCACCAAAAATGCCTGTTTCACATAAACAATTTCACCACTACATAATTCGGTCCATACGGCAAAAGGAGGTCTACAGCCTCCCATCAATTTTACTGAAAAACGCCTGTTTCACATAAAAAATGTCACCAAGGCAAAGGATAATAGATAGAGTTGAGCGGACACCTGGAAGTTCAGGTTCGCCGAGTTCGGCCGAACTTCCCCGCAAAGTTCGGGTTCAGGACCCGAACTTGACCCAAACTTGACCCCGAACCCCATTGAAGATGGCTCTAAAAGAGTCATGGAAAGGGCTTAGAGGGCTGCAAAAGGCAAAAAAAAATGTGTGTAAGAGCATGACAAGTGCCCTGCAAACAAATGTAGATAGGGAAATCATTACTGATTTAGAATATTCTACATTATTTAATATAGTTTACTTTATGCAAAAAATCGGTAATTAAATATGCGCATTAATTGAATCGTGTAAGGGCGTTAGGCAACTTTCCTGTTGGGTTGGCTTGGTAGAATTGTCTAATATGTAGAATATAGCGCTATATTCATAAATTACGAATATAGCGCTATAGTCTACATTTTCGAAAATTACGAATATAGTGCTATATTCTACATATTCGACAATTCTACCAAGCCAACCCAATAAAAAAGTTGATTAACACCCTTACGCGATTCGATTAATGAGCATATTTAATTACAGATTTTTCGCATAACATAAACTATATTAAATAATTAAGAATATACTGATTTAGAATTTTCTTCATTATTTAATATAGTTTATGTTATGCGAAAAATCTTCAATTAAATATGCGCGTTAATCGAGTTGCATAGGGGCGTTAAGAAACTTTCCTATTGGGTTGGCTTGGCTTGGTAGAATTGTTGAATATGTAGAATATAGCGCTATATTTGTAATTTAATAATATAGTGCTATATTCTACATATTCAACAATTCTACCAAGCCAACCCAATTACCCAAGTTGCTTAAAACCCTTACGCGATTCGATTAATGGGCATATTTAATTACCGATTTTTTTGCATAACATAAACTAGCTTAAATAATGAAGATTATTCTAATTCACTAGATATTGCAGCCTTCTCACATTGGCCCACAAGCAAGAAGCAGGCAGGTAATGGGTTCAGATTAAACAAAATTGACGAATATTCATTTTACAAATATATATCACTATTTTCGATATATTTGCGAATTCTCGAAGTTGCGACATTCGCAAATAAAATTCGCTATTCGAATATTCGTGCTCAATACTAGCCATTAGTAGGCATGGCTGTGATGGCTTCTAAGGGCATACTAGTTAAACGCTTGTTGATTGGCTGCCCTGCAGCCTTTCAAAAAGTGCCATTAAATCGCCAAACACCGAACTCTAACCCGAACTTTTACGGAAATGTTCGGGTCCGGGTACCAAAAACCCTAAATTTCGGTACGAACCCGAACTTTACAGTTCGGGTTTGCTCAACCCTAATAATGTAGTTCAGTTCATACAGAAGAAAGTCTACAATCACCCATCATTTTTCCCCAAAAAAAAGGCTGTTTCACACAAAAAGTTTCACCACTACAGAATTCGGTCCATACCGCAAAAGAAGGCCTCCAGTCACCCATAAATTGTTCCAAAATAAGCCTGTTTAACACAAACAATTTCACCACTACTTAATTCAGTCCATACAGCAAATGAGGTCTACAGCCTCCCATCAATTTTAACGAAAAACGCCTGTTTCACATAAAAAATTTCCCCAATGCAAAGGATAATGGAATTCGGTCGATACAGAAGAAAGTCTACATCAATCACCCATCAATTTTCCCAAAAAATGCCTGTTTCACATAAAAAATTTCACTACTATGTAATTAGGTCCATATAGCAGACCTCCTGTCTACGCCACCCATCAAATTTCCCGAAAAAAGACTGTTTCACATAAAAAATTTCACAATGCAAAGGATAATGTAATTTGGTTCATACAGTAGAAAGTCTACAATCACCCATCAATTTCCCCAACAAAAGCCTGTATCACATAAAAAATTTCAGTACTACATAATTCGGTCCATACAGCAAAAGAAGGTTTACAGCCATCCATCAAATTTCCCCAAAAAAATTCTGTTTCACATAAAAAATTTCACCACTATGTAATTCGGTCCATACAGCAAATGGAGGTCTACAGCCTCCCATCAATTTTACCAAAAAACATCTGTTTCATATAAAAAAAATCTCGCCACTACATAATTCGGTCCATACAGAAAAAGGAGGTCTCCGGTTACCCATCAATTTTTCCCAAAAAAGCCTGTATCACATAAAAAATGTCACCACTACTGTATGTAAATTGGTGAATACAGCAAAAAGGAGGTCTACAGCCACCCATCAATTTTACCGAAAAATGCCTGTTTCACATAAAAAAAAATCACCAATGTAAAGGATAATGGAATTCGGTTCATACAGAAGAATGTCTACAATCACCCATCAATTTTACCCAAAAAAAAGTCTGTTTCACAAAAATTTTTTACCACTATGTAATTCGGTTCATACAGCAAAAGGAGGTCTACGGTCACCCATCAATTTTCCTGAATAAAAGTGTTTGAAATAAATTTTTTTCCTAATGAACGGATAATGGAATTCGGTTCATGCAGAAGAATGTCTATAATCACCTATCAATTTTCCCCAAAAAAGCCTGTTTCACATAGAAAATTTCACCAGTATGTAATTCGGTCCATACAGCAAAAGGAGGTCACCCAACAACTTTCCAAAAAACTAAATAAATTTTGAAATAAAAAATTTCACCAATGAAAGTATAATGGAATTTGGTTCATACAGAAGAAAGTCTGCAATCACCCATCAATTTTGCCAAAAAACGCCTGTTTCACATAAAAAATGTCACTACTATGTAATTAGGTCCATATAGTATAAGGAGGTCTATAGCCACCCATCAAATTTCCCACAAAAGTCATGTTTCACATAAAAAATGTCACAATGCAAAGGATATTGTAATTTGGTTCATACAGTAGAAAAGTCTACAATCACCCATCAATTTCCCCAACAAAAGCCTGTATCGCATAAAAAATTTCAGTACTACATAATTCGGTCCATACAGCAAAAGGAGGTCTACGGCCATCCATCAAATTTCCCCAAAAAAGCCTATTTCACATAAAAAAAATTCACCACTGCGTAAGTCAGTCCATACAGCAAGAGGATGTCTACGGCCACCCATCATTTTTCCTGAAAAAAACATGTTTGAAATATAAAATTTCACCAATGAACGGATATTCAAATTCGGTTCATGCAGCATAAAGTCAATAATCACCCATCAATTTTCCCAAAAAAGCCTTTTTCACATAAAAAATTTCCACCTCTATGTAATTCGGTCAATACAGCAAAAGGAGGTGTACATCCACCCATCATTTTTTCTGAAAAAAGCCTGTTTCACATAAAAAATTTCACCAATTCAAAGGATAATGGAATTTGGTTCATACAGAAGTAAAACTACAATCACCCATCAGTTTTCCCAAAAAAGCCTGCATCACATAAAAAATTTCACCACTATGTCATTCCGTCCATACAACAAAAGGAGGTCTAAGGTCACTCATCAATTTTCCAAAAAAAGCCTGTTTCACATAAACAATTTCACCATTTCGTAATTCGGTCCATACAGCAAAAGGAGGTCTACAGCCACTAGAGTTAAGAGAACACATGGAAGTTCGGGTTCGTGATCCGAACTTGACCCCAAACCCGAATCCCATTAAAGTTAACCACTTCAGCCCCCCTAGCTTAAACACCCTTAATAACCAGGCCACTTTTTACAATTCCGCACTACACTAGTTTCACCGTTTATTGCTCCGTCATGCAACTTACCACCCAAATGAATTTTACCTCCTTTTCTTCTCACTAATAGAGCTTTCATTTGGTGGTATTTCATTGTTGCTGACATTTTTACTTTTTTTGCCATTAATACAAATTTAACGACATTTTTGCAAAAAAATGACATTTTTCACTTTCTGTTGTAAAATTTTTCAAAAAAAACTACATTTCTATATAAATTTTTCTCTAAATTTATTGTTCTACATGTCTTTGATAAAAAAAAGTCCAATAAGTGTATATTTATTGGTTTGGGTAAAAGTTATAGCGTTTACAAACTATGGTGCAAAAAGTGAATTTGGGCATTTTGAAGCAGCTCTGACTTTCTGAGCGCCTGTCATGTTTCTTCAGGTGCTAGAATGTCAGGAAAGTATAAATACCCCCAAATGACACCATTTTAGAAAGAAGACACCCCAAAGTATTCGCAGAGGGGCATGGTGAGTTCATGTATCATTTCATTTTTTTCACAAGTTAGCGGAAAATGACACTTTCTGAGAAAAAAAAGTTTCAATTTCTGCTAACTTCTGGCAAAAAAATAGAAATCTCAGACGGACTCACTATGCCCCTCAGTGAATACCTTGGGGTGTCTACTTCCGAAAGGGGTCATTTGTGGGGTGTGTTTACTGTTCTGGCATTTTGGGCGGGGCTAAATTGTGAGCCGCCATGTAAAGCCTAAAGGTACTCGTTGGAATTTGGGCCCTTTGCGCACCCAGGCTGCAAAAGTGTCACTTATGTGGTATCGCCGTACTCAGGAGAAGTAGGGCAATGTGTTTTGGGGTGTATTTTTACATATACCCATGTTGGGTGAGAGAAATATCTCTGTAAACTGACAACTTTGTATAAAATTTTTTATTAAAGTTGTCGATTTACAGAGATATTTTTCACACACAGTATAGGTATATATAAAAATACACCCCAAAACACATTGCCCTACTTCTCCTGAGTACGGCTATACCACATGAGTGACACTTTTGCAGCCAAGATGCGCAAAGGGCCCTAAAACCAATGAGTACTTTTTAGGAGGGCATTTTTACGCATTTTTCTTCTCACGCTTTAGGGCCCCTAAAATGCCAGGGCAGTATAAATACCCCACATGTGACCCCATTTTGGAAAGAAGACACCCCAAGGTATTCTGTGAGGGGCATGGCGAGTTCATAGAAGATTTTTTTTGGCACAAGTTAGCGGAAATTGATTTTTATTGTTTTTTCTCATAAAGTCTACCTTTCTGCTAACTTTTGACAAAAAGTTAAATTTTTCATGGACTCACTATGCCCCTCAGCGAATACCTTGGGGTGTCTTCTTTCCAAAATGGGGTCATTTGTGGGGTGTTTGTACTGTTCTGGCATTTTGGGTGGGGCTAAATTGTGAGCAGCCATATAAAACCTAAAGGTACTCGTTGGAATTTGGGCCCCTTTGCGCACCTGGGCTGCAAAAGTGTCACTCATGTGGTATCGCCGTACTCAGGAGAAGTAGGGCAATGTGTTTTGGGTGTATTTTTACATATACCCATACTTTGTGTGAGAAATATCTCTGTAAATTGACAACTTTGAATAAAAAATTTTAAAAAGTTGTCGTTTACAGTGATATTACTCACACACAGTATGGGTATATGTAAAAATACACCCCAAAACACATTGCCCTACTTCTCCTGAGTTCAGCGATACCACATGAGTGACACTTTTTTGCAGCCAAGATGCGCAAAGGGGCCCTAAAACCAATGAGTACCTTTAGGATTTCACAGGGCATTTTTACGCATTTGGATTCTCACACTTTAGGACCCCTAAAATGCCAGGGCAGTATAAATACCCCACAAGTGACCCCATTGTGGAAAGAAGACACCCCAAGGTATTCCGTGAGGGGCATGGCGAGTTCACAGAAAAAAAAAAAATTGGCACAAGTTAGCGGAAATTGATTTTTTTTTTTTTTTTTTTTTTACAGTCTCATATTCCACTAACTTGTGACAAAAAATAAAATTTTACATGAACTTACCATACCCCTAACGGAATACCTTGGGGTGTCTTCTTTCTAAAATGGGGTCACATGTGGGGTGTTTGTACTGCCCTGGCATTTGAGGGTCTCCGCCATCATTACACGTATGGCCAGCATTAGGAGTTTCTGCGATTCTCCTTATATTGAGCATACGGGTAATGAGATTTTTTTTCCCGTTCAGCCTCTGGGCTGAAAAGAAAAAAAAATGAACGGCACAGATTTTTTCATTCGCATCAATCAATGTGGATGAAAAAATCTCTGCCCAAAAATGTGCAAAAAAACACAAAACGGCACAGATTTCCTCATTCGCATCGATCAATGTGGATGAATAAATCTCTGCCAAAAATGTGCAAAAAAAAGTAGTAAGGCCCCATTCACACGTCCGTCAAAAATGTCCGCATCTATTCCGCAATTCTGCGGAATAGATGCGGACCCATTCAGTGTGAATGGGGCTGGCGGTGATGCGGAGAGCACACTATGCGCTCGCCGCATCAGCATTTGCGGAGCTGCGGCCGCAAACTTCCGGGTTTCGGCCCCCAAGCATCCGGCCGCAGCTCCGCAAAAGATAGAGCATGTCCTATTCTTGTCCGCAATTGCGGACAAGAAGAGGCATTTCTATATAGTTCTGGCAATGTGCGGATCCGCAAAATGCGGAAAGCACATTGCTGGTGTCCGTGTTTTGCGGATCCGTGGATCCATGGATCCGCAAAACACATACGGACGTCTGAATGAGCCTTACAGGGGGTAATTAGTGTCAGGGGGTGACAGGGGGTGACATGGGGTGATCGGGGGTTAATCAGGGGTTAATCAGGGGTTAATCAGTGACGGTGGTGGGGGGTGGATGGGTGGGGGGGGTCTGTGTGGTGTTTTGGTGCACTTATAAAAGTTTCTTTGGTGGTCCCAAGCAAAAGGGACCACCAAAGGAACGATCAGCAAGCATATCAGACGCTGTTAACAAAACAGCGTCTGATATGCCATTTTTTTAACTTCTACAGCCTGCCAGCGCACGATCAGCGCTGGCAGGCTGTAGTTTACCTTGTCCCCGACGTGATCCTGTGAACGCGCGTTCACAGGAAATCTCGCCTCTCGCGAGATGACGCGCGGGCGCGCCAAGGAGGAACAGACCGACCGCCCGCAGGACGCAATCCTGCGTGAGGCGGTCGGCAAGAAGTTAATGGGGACCCGAACTTTTGGGCACTAAAATGGCTGCAAAATAGCCCTGGAAAGGGCTAGAGAGCTGGAAAAGGCAGCAAAATGTGCCTAAGAGCATGTCAACTGCTCTGCAAATAAATGTGGATATGGAAATGACTTAAAATAACATAAAATACATAAAAATAATAAACGTTCTAAACCTGAGCCCAAGTGAGTGACAGTGGAACCTGCCACCCAGCAAACATAGGATGTAGCAGCAACGCCACAACATCTTTCAAAGTCACCAAGCATCTCCACAGGATCTCCCAAACACTGGAGAGAAAGAGGAAGTACTCCCCTACCCACCCGCGATCCCTGGCTCTGAATGCCTGGATTTTAAAATTCCTGATCCTTTGGTGTGCACTGTTCAACGCTATCTGTGGCAACGTCCACATAACCACCAATATGTGGACCGGTAAGCATGGGCAGGAAAGTAATATCTCCCAAGAATCACACTGGGTAAATGTAGTGGCGGCTGGCCCAGAGGCGGATAGCATTTTTGCGAATGTCCTTCCTCCCCCGAGGATTGCAGGGCTTTTCTCTTTTCCTCCTGTTGCCTCCAACTTCTACTCGGCTTCCACCTCCTCTACCACCTCCTCATCCGCTCAGAGTAACACTTTCACCACCAACAGCAGCACAGCCAGGGGGAAACGACAGCAGTGTGTTTTAAAATGTGTGTGTTTGTGGGACAAACCCCACACCGCGCAGGAGCTATGGATGGGCATGGAACAACAGACCGATGATTGGTTGGTGCCACTGAGCCCCCAGACCAGCCTGGTGTTGTGCGATAATGGCCGAAATATCATAGCAGCTGTGGGCCTAGCCGGTTTGACGCACATCCACTGCATGCCGCATGTGCTAAATTTGGTGGTGCAGAAATTCCTGAACATCAGACAGTGAAAATCAATTCAGTTAATCCAACACTTATATTCTGGTGGCACAAATTTACTTTTATTGTTGCTCAAGGACCTCTGCGGCCTGAGCTGCAGATATGACAAATAATTTTATTACATTTGTTGGTTAGATTGTCGGTTAACATTTCCACGGCTATCAGGACTTTTTATTATATATTGGAGCAAAAACTATACAAGGAACATTTCAACAAGAGAAAATTAACCCGAAGAGCCTCACATCCCCTTTCAATCAAACCATTAACACACTATTTACAAATTTACTTAAAAACATATTAAAATAACTATAATGCAACTAAACGAAGTATATAAACAAACAAAACTATATACACGCCTTATCCTTAACTTAAGGCCAGCCAAATACAAGTGGCTCGGAGGGTGGGTTTCTGCACCAACATAGGCCCTGGCCTGGAACACAATTGTTCAGCCAGGGCAGAGATCTGGAGGAGGAGAAGGAGTAGGAGGAACCGTGTTTTCAGCAGGGTGGCACCCAAGCCAGCTTACTCACACCAGCTTACTCACACCTCCCTCAAAGAGGACAGCTTTTCCTTGCCTCTGGGCAGCCTGGTACACATGAGCGACTACATGGTGCAGTGCCTGTGCAACGATCGCCGAATTACAGCCACATTCTAACTTGTGCTGATTACTGGGTGGCCACCCTGCTGGATCCCCGTTACAAGGACAACATGCCGTCCTTAATTGCCTCACTGGAGTGTGATAGGAATATGTGCCCACTAGTAGACATGCTGCTGATGGCATTCACACCTGACACCAAGGACTCAGTGGAAGCACAAGGTGAAGGCAGAGGAGGAGGAAGAAGTCACCAACGCAGCTGGGTCACCACCAGCACCTTAGAAGGCAGGGATAGCATGGGCGAAATGTGGAAAAGCTTTGTCATCACGCCACAACAACCAGCACCACCAGAAGATATGGAACGTCTTATCAGATGGCAGCATTTCAGCAACATGGTGGAACAGTACATGTACTGACTGATGGGTCTGCCCAGGGGCGTAGAAGCAGGGGAAGCTATTGCTTTGGGGCCCTTACCTAGAAGGTAATACAATGGTTATACAATGAAATTATATACAGTGGCAGTATAGACAGTGTAGAAAACGGATGGAACAGCTGCCGGACCTGGTCTGAGAGAGCGATATTTAGTAGCCACAGGAATGGCGGCATGAAAGGAAGGGGTTGCGCAAAAATTACTGGGGGAGGGGGTCCCCATTCAAAAATTTGCTGTGGTGCCCAATCATTTCTAGCTACGCTGCTGGATCTGCCCCATTCAACTTCTGGGTCTTCAAATTGGGCACATGGCCTGAGGTTGCCCTTTATGCCTTGGAGGTGCTGGCTAGTGTTGAGCGAACAGTTCGAGAATAGTTTTCAAAAAAGTTCGGGTTCGGGTTCGGTGTTCGTCGATTACTTCCCGCTTTCTGAAGGGCTGCACAGCAGCCAATCAGCTAGCGTTTTACTTCTTGCCCTAAGAGCCCATCACAGCCATGCCTACTAATGGCATGGCTGTGATTGGCCAAGTGCAGCATGTGACCCAGCCTCTATTTAAGCTGGAGTCACGTAGCGCCGCACGTCACACTGCTCTGATTAGTGTAGGGAGAGGACGCAGCTTCTGTCAGGGCGAGATTAGGCAGGTTAAAGTCAGCAACAGCACCTAATGAACGGATCAATTTACAGCTGAGAATCATTGAACTTCTGCTAGTTACTTGCTCGCTGGTTTTTAGGCTGCACAGAGCGTTTTTCTGTCACTTATTTTCTGGGTTGATCGGCGGCCATTTTGTGACTTGTGGTGCGCCAGAAGAAGCTGCCACCAAGTCCATCAATACTAGTTTTTTTTTTTTTGCTATATCCTACATCAGGGGCTTGGCTGTGCTAATTGTCACCCCTAGAAACTCAGGAAAGAAATTTCTATATTTTATTAAGGGTTAAATACAATTGCCCAAATACCAATCCCCTAAATCTGGTGTTCCAGCTTTGGTTAGACAAGTATAATACTGTCTGCTGTCTGGCAAAGGATAGATTATTTTCTGGGGTTAAATTAAATTGCCAAAATAGCAATACCATAAATCAGTGGTTTCAGCTGTGGCTGGCAAAATAGAATAGTGTCCGAGGTAACGCACACACGTACAGACGCACGTACACGATTCTTGAATAGTTGTATTATCGCGATAATAAAACTAACAGTGTAAAGTTGACTGTATTGCTCTAAGTTATATTCGCGTACGAATGTAACTTCTATTACAGCACACCAATACTAAAACTGACTAAGAGACAGCTTTAAGTTCTATTCGAACGCGATTGCAACTTTGGAACTTAAAGTGGTGTACGATTTTAAAAGTTGAGTACTAAAAGTTGGAATCGCAATGCGATTCTTATGTATTTGCTTAATCGCATTGCGATTACAACTTTGAGCTACTGATCACCATGGGAACGCCTCCTCCAGTAGAATGTACTGTCGGATGTGAGAATTAAGTTGAAATCGCAATGCGATTATTATATATCTGCTTAATCGCATTGCCGTTTCAACTTAGCATTGCTAAATAAATCCATCCATATTCGTTAACTTACTGACTCAGTAAGTTAACGATATGGATGGAATTATTTAGCAATGCTAAGTTGAAATCACAATGCGATTAAGCAAATATATAAGAATCGCATTGCGATTTCAACTTAATTCTCAGATCCGACAGTACATTCTACTAGAGGAGGCGTTCCCATGGTGATCGTTAGCTCAAAGTTGTAATCGCAATGCGTTTATTGCGGTATATTATCCCTCTGGGTGTCTTTTACAGCCTTTTTAGTGCCCAAAAGTTCGGGTCCCCATTGACTTCTATGGGGTTCGGGTTCGGGATGAAGTTCGGGTTGAGTTCGGATCACGAACCCGGACATTTTCCGGAAGTTCGGCCGAACCTCTCGAACCCGAACATCCAGGTGTTCGCTCATCTCTAGTGCTGGCCTACCCTGCAGCCACTGTATTGTCTGACCATGTGTTTAGCATGGCTGGGGGTATTATCACAAGTGCAGCCACCTCTCCGCAGCCAATGTGGGCAAGCTTTCGTTTAACCAGGCATGGATCCCACAGGACTTGTTTTTACCTTATGCAGAATAGACATGTATACTGGCCTCACCCACTATTGTTATACTACAGTGCACTTACACTTTGTTTTATTTTTTCTATTTCCCAATGTTTTGGGGTCTACCCCAATTTATTAAAAAAAATAAAAAACCTGTTGTTGGCGACAGCCAAAAAAGCCTTTATGTCATGCAACAATGTAACCGCAAATTGTAAGTTTACTGTCAGTTATCCAGTGCAGGGGTTTGTACCCGGAAAAAATGGTAATATTTCACCCAACAATTTAAAAGGAGATTGTTCAAATTTTCGGTCCCTGTCACCTATGCAGAGCAAGGGTTTGTACCCGGCAAAAATGGTAATATTTCACCCAACAATTTAAAAGAGGTTTTTCCGCATTTTCAGTCCCTGTCACCTATGCAGTGCAGGGTTACTTAACAGCAGAAAATTGGAATATGTCAACCCCTGAACTCCCAGATGGATTAACTATATTATTCTCCCTGGCGCATATGCAGCGTAGGCCGCAAAGGTAATTCCTGGCCTAAAAAAAATATGATTTTTTTTCACCACCCATGAAAAACATGGATTTAAGTGGCATATTTTGGGGTGTAGGACCTCATTGTTCTCATCATCATCTTTAGTCTTCACCCCTGCCCTCTTTGTCAGTCTGCACGACGCAGAAAGCCACAGCAGTTTGCACCTGTGTTTCATCATCATCAGAGACGTGCCGCAGTGGTCTTCCCCTGTCCTCATCCTCAAACCTAAGTGGTTGGGCATCCGTGCGCTCAATCTCTTCGACTTCTGGGGCAGGGCTGTGGTTATGGCACTGAGAAACCCTGCCAGCAGAGTCATTAAAAAGCATAAGAGACTGCTGCATTTAACTGCCAATAGTCAACAATTAGGTTCACTAACAATAAGGCAGTGCCCATGTCATAAACAGAATACATTTCTTTAGGTCACACAACAGTATAATGGAGCAATGCAATACAATTACTTCACTATCATTAAAAACCACAAAACCAGTGTGTTTGCAACCAACTATGTAAATGCAGAGTTCAAAAGGTTACTTTAAATTACTAAAATACAGGGTAGGCCTCAGATCTGCTATGTAGCACAAAACCAGTGTTTATTGCAACAAACTACAGAAATGCAGTATGTCACTGCTAAATTTTAAAATACGTTTTTGTGCGTTGTATGCCAAACTGCTCTGTGTAACAACAATATGGGTTTATTTCCCCCAAAATACACAAATGCGGTATTTCACTGTTGAAATTTAAAATAGGTATTTGTGCGGTGTATGCAAATCTGCTCTGTGAACCAACAATGCGGGTTTCTTTCCCCAAAATACACTAATGCAGTATTTCACTGCTGAAATGTAAACGTTGGTATTTGTGCTGTGTATGCAAAACTGCTCATGGAACCAACAATATGGGTTTCTTTCCCCAAAATACACTAATGCAGTATTTCACTGCTGAAATTTAAAATAGGTATTTGTGCAGTGTATGCACAAGTGGTCTATAGACCAACAATACGGGTTTCTTATCCCAAAATACACTAATGCAGTATTTCACTGCTGAAATTTAAACGCTGGTTTTTGTGCTGTGTATACAAAACTGCTCTGTGGACCAACAATACGGGTTTCTTTCCCCAAAATACACTAATGCAGTATTCCACTGCTGAAATTTAAAGTAGGTAATTGTTCAGTGTATGAATGAAAAACTGCTCTGTGGACCAACAATACAGGTTTCTTTCCCCAAAATACACCACTAATGCAGTATTTCACTGCTGAAATTTAAACGTTGGTAATTGTGCAGTGTATGCAAAACTGCTCTGTGGACCAACAATACGGGTTTCTTTCCCCAAAATACACAACTAATGCAGTATTTCACTACTGAAATTTAAACGTTGGTATTTGTGCTGTGTATGCAAAACTGCTCTGTGGACCAACAATACGGATTTCTTTCACCAAAATGCACTAATGCAGTTTTTCACTGCTGAAATTTAAAATAGGTATTTGTGCAGTGTATGCAAAACTTCTCTATGGACCAACAATACAGATTTCTTTCCCTAAAATACACCACTAATGCAGTATTTCACTGCTGAAATTTAAACGTTGGTATTTGTGCTGTGTATGCAAAACTGCTCTGTGGACCAACAATACGGATTTCTTTCCCCAAAATACACTAATGCAGTATTTCAATGCTGAAATTTAAAATAGGTAATTGTACAGTGTATGCAAAACTACTCTGTGGACCACCAATGCAGGTTTCTTTCCCCAAAATACACCACTAATGCAGTATTTCACTGCTAAAATTTAAACATTGGTATTTGTGCTGTGTATGTGTCACGACTGTGACTGATCCAGACAGGTCTGGGAGGAGAAGGTCACAGCGACTTGCTACTCGCGATAGCTTGTGAGTTTGCTCTGTGGTTCAGGGTATGTCATCCGGGTTTTGCCTTGTGAACCTTTTTGTCCTGACTGGGAGTTTGTAGGCATCCATCTCAAGTGAGTCCTGTCTGCCACTCCCAGCTACTTTATTAGTTTCAGTTTCACTTGCAGTCATTGCCAGATATAGTCCTTTCTTCTAGTGCTATTCTGACCTTTGAAGGAGATCGTTTGACTGTTGCTACGGGAAACCAAGGTACTCCTGAGCCAAAGGTGGCTTTACCCGATAGGTTCTCAGGAGGGAGAGACCAATTTGTAACCTTCAGAGAAGCTTGTAAATTGTTCTTCAGGTTACGCCCTAGATCCTCCGGCGGTGAGGAACAACGGGTGGGCATTGCAATTTCTCTCCTGCAAGGAGATCGGCAGG
Source organism: Bufotes viridis (assembly GCA_033119425.1). Lineage (NCBI taxonomy): Eukaryota > Metazoa > Chordata > Amphibia > Anura > Bufonidae > Bufotes > Bufotes viridis. The sequence continues at coordinate 199,224,030 of CM065591.1, read as the reverse complement.
CTTGGGCTTTCTCCTTACCATCAGACTCTCTGGCCTTGCGATCAGTGGAGGAGTTTTTTGAAGCCCTGGGTCTCGTATATGATGACCCGGACAGGGTCTCACTGGCTGAGTCTAAGCTACGTAGACTTCGGCAAGAGAACCGGTCTGCTGAACTATATTGTTCCAAATTCCGTAGGTGGGCGACTGATACATTATGGAACGACTCGGCCCTTAGGAGTCAGTTCTGCCAGGGGTTGTCTGAAAAATTAAAGGACGCGCTGGTGGTATACGAGATCCCTAGGTCTCTAGAGGCTGCTATGTCTCTGTCCATAAGAATCGACAGACGACTCAGGGAGAGACTATTAAATTCTACAGAGGCCTCTATAGGGCAGGAATCGGTTTGTTATGATCCAGTCGAACCAATGCAAATAGGGGGCGCCACTAGACGGGTGAATCCTCCTAAGGTCCGCCATAGGTCAGAGGTTTGTTTTCGTTGTGCAGGGAGGGGTCATTTTGTAAAGGTATGTCCCTCAGTACCCAAGAGACCACAAACAAAGGAGCCGCCGGAAAAACTAGAGTCCCCAGATTGTGCAGAGGATAACAGTCTGGGCGTATTTGTTTCCTCCATACGCATGTCTCAGTTTTTGTTGTCCGCTACCGTTGTGGCGGGCAATAAGACTGAGATCTGTTCTGTCTTTTTGGACAGTGGGGCGGGGGTCAACTTGGTGGATTCACGGTTTGCTCAGGCTCTGGGTTTTACTCCGGAACCGGTACGCAGAACTATTCCTGTTTTTGCCATCGACTCCTCCCCTCTTACTCAGAGAGAGTTAACTCAGATCATCCATAATATCCATCTGCAGGTAGGGGACCTCCATAAAGAGCATATCTCTTGTTATGTCCTGGACGATCTTCCGGCTCCTATGGTATTGGGGCTTCCCTGGCTGGTGACTCACAATCCAGTGGTGGATTGGTAGGCCAGGGAGATTGTGAAGTGGAGTGAACATTGTAAGGACAACTGCTTGAGTAGTAGGTGCTCAACACTCTCTGTAACATCTTTACCTGCCTTTCTGTCAGATTTTATGGATGTGTTCTCTGAGAAGGGTTGTCAGGGGTTACCACCTCATCATCCATATGATTGCCCGATTATTCTATTACCTGGGGCAAAACTACCAAAAACCCGGTTATACAATCTTTCCGGCCCAGAGAGGAAGGCTATGCAAGATTATATTTCGGAGAGTTTGGCTAAGGGACACATCAGACCCTCTTCTTTACCCGTGGCTGCAGGGTTCTTTTTCGTTAAAAAGAAAGATGGGGGCCTGCGTCCTTGCCTGGATTTCCGGGAATTAAACCGGATAACTATCCGTGATCCCTATCCTCTTCCTCTCATTCCCGACCTCTTTAATCAGGTTGCTGGTGCTAAATGGTTCTCCAAAATGGATCTCAGAGGAGCCTATAACCTGGTTCGCATCATAGAGGGGGATGAGTGGAAGACGGCTTTTAATACTCCGGAAGGGCATTATGAAAATCTGGTCATGCCATTTGGTCTTACTAATGCGCCTGCGGTGTTCCAACATTTTGTCAACGATATTTTTAGTCACCTTATCTTATTTGTTGTGATATATCTTGATGACATCCTGGTCTATTCTCCGGATCTGGATACACATAAGTTCCATGTGAGACAAGTGCTGCAGTTATTAAGGGCCAACACATTGTTTGCTAAATTAGAGAAATGTGTGTTCGCCGTGAAAGAACTGCCGTTTCTGGGGTATGTGGTGTCAGATTCAGGTTTCCGCATGGATCCAGAGAAAGTCCGGGCAATTATGGACTGGGATCTGCCTGAGAACCTGAAGGCATTGCAACGCTTCATGGGGTTTGCCAATTTTTATAGAAAGTTTATAAAGAACTATTCCTTGGTTGTCAAACCACTGACGGAAAGGGATCAGATTTTTCCAAATGGTCACATGCAGCCAAAACTGCCTTTACATCTCTCAAGGAGAGATTCACCTCGGCCCCTATTCTCGTACAGCCAGATGTCTCGCTTCCTTTTATTGTAGAGGTTGACGCATCAGAGGTGGGGGTGGGAGCGGTACTATCTCAGGGCCCGTCCCCTGGTGAATGGCGTCCGTGTGCTTTCTTTTCGAAGAAATTGTCTACTGCAGAAAGTAACTATGATATTGGCAACAGGGATCTTTTGGCTATTAAGTTGGCCTTAGAGGAGTGGCGTCATTTTCTGGAGGGGGCGGTTCATCCCGTCACTGTGATTACTGATCACAAAAATGTATTATATCTGGAGTCTGCTAAACGTCTCACCCCTAGACAGGCTCGGTGGTCGTTATTTTTTACTAGGTTTAATTTTGTAATAACCTATCGCCCGAGGGCAAAAAATACTAAGGCGGATGCATTGTCTCGAAGTTTTCCTGGAGGGGGTGATGTTGATGTACCAGAGCCTATTTTGCAAAAGGGGGTGGTGGTCTCTGCATTACACTCAGGTTTAGAGGGGAGGGTGTTTGAAGCTCAGGGGGACGCCCCGGCCTCCTGCCCCTCGGGTAAACTGTTTGTGCCAGAAAATTTACGCCTGGAGATACTAAAAGAACACCACAACTCCACACTGGCAGGACACCCAGGTAGTAAGGCAACCTCTGAATTAGTGTCTCGTCGGTTCTGGTGGCCTAAGTGGCGCCAGGAGGTGTTGAATTTTGTGTCTGCATGTGCTACCTGTGCTCGTTCTAAGGTGGATCATACTCGTTCGGCAGGGCGTCTTTTACTTCTGGCCATCCCCAACAGGCCTTGGACGCACCTATCAATGGATTTCATTACTGATCTACCAGTATCAGCAGGGAAGACTGTTATTCTTGTAGTTGTTGATAGATTCAGTAAAATGGTGCACTTTATTGCTCTTACCGCATTGCCTAATGCTAACACACTGGCTCAGGTTTTTATTGACCACATCGTGAAGCTTCACGGGGTCCCTTCCGATATTGTTTCGGATCGTGGTACCCAATTTGTTTCTAAATTTTGGAAAGCTTTTTGTTCTCATTTAGGGGTTCATCTGTCGTTTTCTTCATCTTTCCATCCACAGTCCAACGTTCAGACTGAACGTACCAATCAAAACCTAGAGACGTATTTGAGATGCTTTGTTTCTGAAAATCAGGAGGAATGGTCATCTTATTTACCGTTAGCCGAGTTTGCTATTCATAATCGTCGTCAAGAATCCACCGATAAGTCACCATTTTTTGGTGCGTATGGTTTCCATCCTCAGTTTTGTACGTTTAGTGAGGGGGGGGACCGTCTGGGATTCCTGAGGAGGAATGATTTGCGTCTTCACTTTCATCAGTGTGGCAGAGTGTGCAAGAAAGTTTGAAGAGAATTGTTGGTAGATACAAACGTGTGGCTGATAAGAAGCGCTCTGAAGGTCCGGACCTTGGGGTGAATGACTTGGTGTGGTTGTCTACCAGAAATATCAAGTTGAAGGTTCCCTCGTGGAAATTTGGTCCTAGATTTATTGGTCCTTATAGGGTAATTAAGATCATTAACCCGGTGGCTTTTCGTCTGGAGCTACCTCAGACTCTAAGGATCCATAATGTCTTCCACAGATCTCTGCTTAAGAGATATGTAGAACCTCCTGAACCATTGCCACTACCGCCACCACCGGTGGTTGCTGATGGCAGTCTTGAGTTTCAGGTAGAAAATATTGTTGATTCACGATATGTTCGCTGCTCTCTTCAGTACCTGGTGCACTGGAGAGGTTATGGTTCCGAAGAGAGAATGTGGGTGCCAGCATCAGAGATAAAGGTGGCTTTTTATAGGTCCCATCCAGAGAGGCCTGGTCTTGAGGGTCCAGTGGCCCCTCGTAGAAAGGGGGGTACTGTCACGACTGTGACTGATCCAGACAGGTCTGGGAGGAGAAGGTCGCAGCGACTTGCTACTCGCGATAGCTTGTGAGTTTGCTCCGTGGTTCAGGGTATGTCATCCGGGTTTTGCCTTGTGAATCTTTTTGTCCTGACTGGGAGGTTGTAGGCATCCTTCTCAGGTGAGTCCTGTCTGCCACTCCCAGTTACTATATTAGTTTCAGTTTCACTTGCAGTCATTGCCAGATATAGTCCTTTCTTCTAGTGCTATTCTGACCTTTGAAGGAGATCGTTTGACGGTATTGCTGTGGAGCTCTTGTCTGGCGTGGACTGTCGTTATCGGGATCATCTTTTCTGCTTGTGACTGGATAAGTCTATCTCTGCTGGAGATTGTTTGTTTGTTGCTGTCTTCCACTGTTGTTCTCCAAGACATGAGTGATGGTGACTAGTGCTCCCATCTGCCTTTCCCCAGTCTAGTCTTCTTAGGGTGACTGAGGATTTAGGCATCCTGCTCACCGTACGGGTTCACACCCCATCTAGGGTACCAGAGCAGACAGGTGCCAGCTTAGGGTTAGTCAGGGGTGGCAGTTCAATTTCCCATCCGTAGATAAGGGTCCCCCTCCGTCTGGTGCGACACAACTGCTGCTGGGATAGCGGTCGTGACAGTATGCAAAACTGCTCTGTGGACCACCAATACAGGTTTCTTTCCCCAAAATACACCACTAATGCCGTATTTCACTTCTGAAATTTAAACGTTGGTATTTGTGCTGTGTATGCAAAACTGCTCTGTGGACCAACAATACAGGTTTATTTCCCCAAAATACACTAATGCAGTATTTCACTGCTGAAATTTAAAATAGGTATTTGTGAAGTGTATGCAAAACTGCTCTGTGGACCAACAATACAGGTTTCTTTCCCCAAAATACACTAATGCAGTATTTCACCGCTGACATTTAAAATAGGTATTTGTGCGGTGTATGCAAAACTGCTCTGTGGACGAACAATACGTTTTTTTTCCCCCAAAATACACTAATGCAGTATTTCACTGCTGAAATTTAAAATAGTTATTTGTGAGGTATATGCACAAGTGCTCTGTGGACCAATAATGCAGGTTTCTCTCCCCAAAATACACCACTAATGCCGTATTTCACTGCTGAAATTTAAACATAGGTATTTATGAAGTGTTTGCAAAACTGCTCTGTGGACAAACAATACAGGTTTCTTTCCCCAAAATACACTAGTGCAGTATTTCACTGCTGAAATTTAAAATAGGTATTTGTGAATTGTATGCACAGGTGATCTTTGGAACAACAATACGGGTTTCTTTTCCCAAAATACACTAATGCAGTATTTCACTGCTGAAATTTAAATGTAGGTATTTGTGCGGTGCATGCAAAACTGCTCTGTGGACCAACAATACGGATTTCTTTCCCCAAAATACACTAATGCAGTATTTCACTGCTGAAATTTAAAATAGGTATTTGTGCTTTGTATGCACAAGTGCTCTTTGGACCTACAATATGGGTTTCTTTTCCCAAAATACACTAATGCAGTATTTCAATGCTGAAATTTAAACTCTGGTATTTGTGCTATGTATGCAAAACTGCTCTGTGGACCACCAATACGGGTTTCTTTCCCCAAAGTACACTAATGCAGTATTTCACTGCTGAAAATTTAAATGTAGGCATTTGTGCGGTGTATGCAAAACTGCTCTGTGGACCAACAATACAGGTTTATTTCCCCAAAATACAGCAATGCAGTATTTCACTGCTAAAATTTAAAATAAGTATTTGTGCAGTGTATTCAAAACTGCTCTGTGGACCAACAATACGGGTATCTTTCCCCAAAATACACTAATGCCGTATTTCACTGCTGAAATTTAAAATAGGTGTTTGTGCGGTATATGCACAAGTGCTCTGTGGACCAATAATACGAGTTTCTTTCCCCAAAATACAGTAATGCAGTATTTCACTGCTGAAATTTAAAATAGGTATTTGTGCACTGTATGCACAAGTGCTCTATGGTCCAACAATACGGGTTTCTCTCCCCAACATACACCACTAATGCAGTATTTCACTGCTGTAATTTAATCGTTGGTATTTGTGCAGTGTATGCAAAACTGCTCTGTGGACCATCAAAATGGATTTCTTTCCCCAAAATACACTAATGCAGTATTTCTCTGCTGAATTTTAAAATAGGTATTTGTGCAGTGTATGCAAAACTGCTCTGTTGACGAACAATACGGGTTTCTTTCCCCAAAATACACTAATGCAGTATTTCACTGCTGAAATTTAAAGTAGGTAATTGTACAGTGTATGCAAAACTGCTCTGTAGACCAACAATACATGTTTCTTTCCCCAAAATACACCACTAATGCAGTATTTCACCGCTGATATTTAAACACTGGTATTTGTGCTGTGTATGCAAAACTGCTCTGTGGACCAACAATACGGGTTTCTTTTCCCAAATTACACTAATGCAGTATTTCACTGCTGAAATTTCAAATAGGTATTTGTGCGGTATATTCACAAGTGCTCTGTGGACCAATAATACGGGTTTCTTTTCCCAAAATACACCACCAATGCAGTATTTCACTGCAGTAATTTAAACATTGTTATTTGTGCTGTGCGGGAATACCAACAATCTCAAATTTTCTTTGTATCAGGTGTGTCACTTGTTACATCTACTTACTCTCCTGCACTTTACTCCTGTATAGTAAATTGTGTTTTTGCTAAGTATTTTTCTAATAAAGATATTTTTCTATTTAATAAGATATCTGTGGTCTTGATCAATTTGTGTGGTGTATGCACAAGTGCTCTGTGGACCAACAATAAGTGTTTCTTTCCCCAAAATACACTAATGCAGTATTTCACTGCTGAAATTTTAAATTGTTATTTGTGCTCTGTATGCAAAACTGCTTTGTGGACCAACAATATGAATTTCTTTCCCCAAAATATACTAATGCAGTATTTCACTGCTGAAATTTAAAATAGCTATTTGTGCAGTGTATGCAAAACTGCTCTGTGGACCAACAATACGGGTTTCTTTCCCCAAAATACATTAATGCAGTATTTTACTGCTGGAATTTAAAATAGGTAATTTTGCAGTGTATGCACAAGTGCTCTATGGACCAACAATACGGGTTTCTTTCCCCAAAATACACTAATGCAGTATTTCACTGCTGAAATTTAAAATAGGTATTTGTGTGGTGTATGCACAAGTGCTCTGTGGACCAACAATACGTGTTTCTTTCCCCAAAATACACTAATGCAGTATTTCACTGCTGAAATTTAAAATAGTTATTTCTGCAGTGTATATAAAACTGCTCTGTGGACCACCAATACAGGTTTCTTTCCCCAAAATACACCACTAATGCCGTTTTTCACTGCTGAAATTTAAACATTGGTATTTGTGCTGTGTATGCAAAACTGCTTTATGGACCAACAATATGAATTTATTTCCCCAAAATATACTAATGCAGTATTTTACTGCTGAAATTTAAAATAGCTATTTGTGCAGTGTATGCAAAACTGCTCTGTGGACCAACAATACGGGTTTCTTTCCCCAAAATACACTAATGCACTATTTTACTGCTGAAATTTAAAATAGGTATTTTTGCAGTGTATGCACAAGTGCTCTATGGACCAACAATACGGGTTTCTTTCCCCAAAATACACTAATGCAGTATTTCACTGCTGAAATTTAAAATAGGTATTTGTGTGGTGTATGCACAAGTGCTCTGTGGATCAACAATACGTGTTTCTTTCCCCAAAATACACTAATGCAGTATTTCACTGCTGAAATTTAAAATAGTTATTTGTGCAGTGTATGCAAAACTGCTCTGTGTACCACCAATACAGGTTTCTTTCCCCAAAATACACCACTAATGCCATATTTCACTGCTGAAATTTAAACATTGATATTTGTGCTGTGTATGCAAAACTGCTTTGTGGACCAACAATATGAATTTCTTTCCCCAAAATATACTAATGCAGTATTTCACTGCTGAGATTTAAAATAGCTATTTGTGCAGTGTATGCACAAGTGCTCTATGGAAAATCAATACGGGTTTCTTTCCCCAAAATACACTAATGCAGAATTGACTGCTTAAATTTAAAATAGGTACCGTATTTTTCGCCATATAAGACGCACTTTTTTCCCCCCAAAAGTGGGGGGGAAATGGCAGTGCGTCTTATATGGCGAATGCTACCATTTTCCTATAGTTAAAGCTGATACATCGCACAGCATGCGATGTATCAGCATGGAAGGAGGAGGGGGCGGAGCCTGGCAACACGCGGCGGGCGGCCCGCCGCTAACAGCGTGACTGCTTTCATAACATTTTTAATCTTTAATCATGTCCCCTTATTCCCTATAATCCCAGTACAGTAGCGCTCTGCTAACCTGCTATACCGATCCTCTAGCAGGCAGAGCGGTGCGGCGGCAGGCTGCTGTGTAACGTCCTCACTGACGTCATCTGCCTGCTCCTCCTGCTTCATTCATAAAGTGAAAGGAGCAGGCAGATGACGTCAGTGAGGACGTTACACAGCAGCCTGCCGCCGCACCGCTCTGCCTGCTAGAGGATCGGTATAGCAGGTTAGCAGAGCGCTACTGTACTGGGCTTATAGGGAATAAGGGGACATGATTAAAGATTATAAATGTTATGAAAGCAGTCACACTGTGAGCGGCGGGCCGCCCGCCATGTGTTGCCAGGCTCCGCCCCCTAAGCAGTCACTATGGGCCAGATCTGTGGATAGCACTTTAATGGGGGCATTTATGAATGACACTGTAATTGGGGTGATCTGTGGATGACACATATAGCATAAGATGCTATATATGTGTCATCCACAGATCCAATCCATTACCGTGTCATTCATAAATGCCCCCATCACAGTGCTATCCACAGATCCCCCCATCACAGTGTCATCCACAGATCCCCCCATAACAGTGCCATCCACATCTCCCCCACATAACAGTGCCATCCACAGATCCCCCCCATAATACTGTCATGCACAGACCACCATTACTTCAAAAGCACTCCTTTTGGTTAAAAATATTTTTTTTCTTATTTTTCTCCTCAAAAACCCAGGTGCGTCTTTTAGGCCGGTGCGTCTTATAGGGCGAAAAATACGGTATTTGTTCAGAGTATGCACAAGTGCTCTATGGACCAATAATATGGGTTTCTTTTCCCAAAATACACTAATGCAGTATTTCAATGCTGAAATTCAAAAGTTGGTATTTGTGCTGTGTATGCAAAACTGCTTTGTGGATTAACAATACAGGTTTATTTCGACAAAATACACCAATGCAGTATTTCACTGCTAAAATTTAAAATAGGTATTTGTGAAGTGTATGCAAAACTGCTCTGTGGACCAACAATAAAGGTTTCTTTCCCGAAAATACACTAGTGCAGGATTTCACCGCTGACATTTAAAATAGGTATTTGTGCAGTGTATGCAAAACTGCTCTGTGGACCAACAATACGGGTTTTTTCCCACATAATACAGTAATGCAGTATTTTACTGCTGAAATTTAAAATAGGTGTTTGTGCGGTATATGCACATGTGCTCTGTGGACCAATAATACGGGTTTCTTTCCCCAAAATACAGTAATGCAGTATTTCACTGCTGAAATTTAAAATTGGGTATTTGTGCACTGTATGCACAAGTGCTCTATGGTCCAACAATACGGGTTTCTTTCCCCAACATACACCACTAATGCAGTATTTCACTGCTGAAATTTAAAGTAGGTAATTGTACAGTGTATTCAAAACTGCTCTGTGGACCAACAATACATGTTTCTTTCCCCAAAATACACCACTAATGCAGTATTTCACCGCTGACATTTAACATTGGTATTTGCGCTGTGTATGCAAAACTGCTCTGTGGATCAACAATACGGGTTTCTTTCCCCAAAATACACTAATGCAGTATTTCACTGCTGAAATTTAAAATTGGGTATTTGTGCACTGTATGCACAAGTGCTCTATGGTCCAACAATACGGGTTTCTTTCCCCAACATACACCACTAATGCAGTATTTCACTGCTGAAATTTAAAGTAGGTAATTGTACAGTGTATGCAAAACTGCTCTGTGGACCAACAATACGGGTTTCTTTCCCCAAAATACACCAATAATGCAGTATTTCACCGCTGACATTTAAACATTGGTATTTGTGCTGTGTATGCAAAACTGCTCTGTGGACCAACAATACGGGTTTCTTTCCCCAAAATACACTAATGCAGTATTTCACTGCTGAAATTTAAAATAGGTATTTGTGCTGTGTATGCAAAACTGCTTTGTGGACCAACAATATGAATTTCTTTCCCCAAAATATACTAATGCAGTATTTCACTGCTGAAATTTAAAATAGCTATTTGTGCAGTGTATGCAAAACTGCTCTGTGGACCAACAATACGGGTTTCTTTCCCCAAAATACACTAATGCAGTATTTTACTGCTGAAATTTAAAATAGGTATTTTTGCAGTGTATTCACAAGTGCTCTATGGACCAACAAAACGGGTTTCTTTCCCCAAAATACACTAATGCAGAATTGACTGCTGAAATTTAAAATAGGTATTTGTGCAGTGTATGCACAAGTGCTCTATGGACCAATAATACGGGTTTCTTTTCCCAAAATACACTAATGCAGTATTTCAATGCTGAAATTCAAACGTTGGTATTTGTGCTGTGTATGCAAAACTGCTCTGTGGACTAACAAAACAGGTTTATTTCCCCAAAATACACTAATGCAGTATTTCACCGCTGACATTTAAAATTGGTATTTGTGCAGTGTATTCAAAACTGCTTTGAGTACCAGCAATACGCGTTTCTTTCCCCAAAATACACTAATGCAGTATTTCACTGCTGAAATTTAAAATAGGTATTTGTGCGGTGTATGCAAAACTGCTCTGTGGACCAACAATACGGGTTTTTTCCCCCAAAATACACTAATGCAGTATTTCACTGCTGAAATTTAAAATAGGTGTTTGTGCGGTATATGCACAAGTGCTCTGTGGACCAATAATACGGGTTGCTTTCCCCAAAATACACTAATGCAGTATTTCACTGCTGAAATTTAAAATAGGTATTTCTGCACTGTATGCACAAGTGCTCTATGGACCAACAATACAGGTTTCTTTCCCCAAAATACACCACTAATGCAGTATTTCACTGCTGTAATTTAATCGTTGGTATTTGTGCAGTGTATGCAAAACAGCTCTGTGGACCAACAATACTGGTTTCTGTCCCCAAAAAACACTAATGCAGTATTTCACTGCTGAAATTTAAAATAGGTATTTGTTCGGTGTATGCAAAACTGCTCTGTGGACCAACAATACGGGTTTCTTTCCCCAAAATACACTAATGCAGTATTTCACTGCTGAAATTTAAAATAGGTATTTGTGCGGTGTATGCAAAACTGCTCTGTGGACCAACAATACGGGTTTCTTTCTCCAAAATACACCACTAATGCAGTATTTCACTGCTGAAATTTAAACATTGGTATTTGTGCTGTGTATGCAAAATTGCTTTGTTGACCAATAATATGGATTTCTTTCCCCAAAAAACACTAATGCAGTATTTCACTGCTGAAATTTAAAATAGGTATATGTGCGGTGTATTCAAAACTGCTCTGTGGACCAACAATACGGGTTTCTTTTCCCAAAATACACTAATGCAGTATTTCACTGCTGAAATTTAAAATAGGTATTTGTGCTGTATATGCTCAAGTGCTCCGTGGACCAATAATACGGGTTTCTTTCCCCAAAATACACCACTAATGCAGTATTTCACTGCTGTAATTTCAACGTTGGTATTTGTGCTGTTTATGCAAAATTGCTTTGTTGACCAATAATACGGATTTCTTTCCCCAAAAAACACTAATGCAGTAATTCACTGCTGAAATTTAAAGTAGGTTATTGTACTGTGTATGCAAAACTGCTCTGTGGACCAACAATACATGTTTCTTTCCCCAAAATACACCACTAATGCAGTATTTCACTGCTGAAATGTAAAATAGGTATTTGTGCGGTGTATGCAAAACTGCTCTGTGGACCAACAATACGGGTTTTTTCCCCCATAATGCACTAATGCAGTATTTCACTGCTGAAATTTAAAATAGGTGTTTGTGCGGTATATGCACATGTGCTCTGTGGACCAATAATACGGGTTTCTTTCCCCAAAATACAGTAATGCAGTATTTCACTGCTGAAATTTAAAATAGGTATTTGTGCACTGTATGCACAAGTGCTCTATGGTCCAACAATATGGGTTTCTTTCCCCAACATACACCACTAATGCAGTATTTGACACCACTAATGCAGTATTTCACTGCTGTAATTTACTCCTTGTTATTTGTGCAGTGTATGCAAAACTGCTCTGTGGACCATCAAAATGGATTTCTTTCCCCAAAATACACTAATGCAGTATTTCACTGCTGAAATTTAAAGTAGGAAATTGTACAGTGTATGCAAAACTGCTCTGTGGACCAACAATACATGTTTCTTTCCCCAAAATACACCACTAATTCAGTATTTCACCGCTGACATTTAAACATTGGTGTTTGTGCTCTGTATGCAAAACTGCTCTGTGGACCAACAATACGGGTTTCTTTCCCCAAAATACACTAATGCAGTACTTCACTGCTGAAATTTAAAATAGTTTTCTGTGCGGTGTATTCAAAACTGCTCTGTGGACCAACAATACGGGTTTCTTTTCCCAAAATACACTAATGCAGTATTTCACTGCTGAAAATTAAAATAGGTATTTGTGCTGTATATGCTCAAGTGCTCCGTGGACCAATAATACGGGTTTCTTTCCCCAAAATACACCACTAATGCAGCATTTCACTGCTGTAATTTCAAGGTTGGTATTTGTGCTGTGTATGCAAAATTGCTTTGTTGACCAATAATACGGATTTCTTTCCCCAAAAAACACTAATGCAGTAATTCACTGCTGAAATTTAAAGTAGGTTATTGTACTGTGTATGCAAAACTGCTCTGTGGACCAACAATACATGTTTCTTTCCCCAAAATACACCACTAATGCAGTATTTCACTGCTGAAATTTAAAATAAGTATTTGTGCGGTGTATGCAAAACTGCTCTGTGGACCAACAATACAGTTTTTTTCCCCCATAATACACTAATACAGTATTTCACTTGTGAAATTTAAAATAGGTGTTTGTGCGGTATATGCACATGTGCTCTGTGGACCAATAATACGGGTTTTTTACCCCCAAAATACAGTAGTGCAGTATTTCACTGCTGAAATTTAAAATAGGTATTTGTGCACTGTATGCACAAGTGCTCTATGGTACAACAAACGGGTTTCTTTCCCCAACATCACTAATGCAGTATTTCATTGCTGTAATTTAATCGTTGGTATTTGTGCAGTGTATGCAAAACTGCTCTGTGGACCATCAAAATGGATTTCTTTCCCCAAAATACACTAATGCAGTATTTCACTGCTGAAATTTAAAGTAGGTGATTGTACAGTGTATGCAAAACTGCTCTGTGGACCAACAATACATGTTTCTTTCCCCAAAATACACCACTAATGCAGTATTTCACCGCTGACATTTAAACATTGGTATTTGTGCTGTGTATGCAAAACTGCTCTGTGGACAAACAATACGGGTTTCTTTCCCCAAAATACACCACTAATGCAGTATTTCACTGCTGAAATTTAAAGTAGGTAATTGTACAGTGTATGCAAAACTGCTCTGTGGACCAACAATACATGTTTCTTTCCCCAAAATACACCACTAATGCAGTATTTCACCGCTGACATTTAAACATTGGTATTTGAGCTGTGTATGCAAAACTGCTCTGTGGACCGACAATACGTGTTTCTTTCCACAAAATACACTAATGCAGTATTTCACTGCTGAAATTTAAAATAGGTATTTGTGCGGTGTATGCAAAACTGCTCTGTGGACCAATAATACGGGTTTCTTTCCCCAAAATACACCACTAATGCAGTATTTCACTGCTGTAATTTAAACGTTGCTATTTGTTCTGTGTATGCAAAATTGCTTAGTTGACCAATAATACGGATTTCTTTCCCCAAAATACACTAATGCAGTATTTCACTGCTGAAATTTAAAATAGGTATTTCTGGTTTGTATGCACAAGTGCTCTGTGGACCAACAATACGGGTTTCTTTCCCCAAAATACACTAATGCAGTATTTTACTGCTGAAATTTTAAATTGTTATTTGTGCAGTGTATGCAAAACTGCTCTGTGGTCCACCAATACAGGTTTCTTTCCCCAAAATACACCACTAATGCCATATTTCACTACTGAAATTTAAACATTGGTATTTGTGCTGTGTATGCAAAACTGCTTTGTGGACCAACAATATGAATTTCTTTCCCCAAAATATACTAATGCAGTATTTCACTGCTGAAATTTAAAATAGTTATTTGTGCAGTGTATGCAAAACTGCTCTGTGGACCAACAATACGGGTTTCTCTCCCCAAAATACACTAATGCAGAATTGACTGTAGAAATTTAAAATAGGTATTTGTGCAGTGTATGCACACGTTCTCTATGGACCAATAATACGGGTTTCTTTTCCCAAAATACACTCATACAGTATTTCAATGCTGAAATTTAAACGTTGGTATTTGTGCTGTGTATGCAAAACTGAACTGTGGACTAACAATACAGGTTTATTTCCCCAAAATACACCAATGCAGTATTTCACTGCTAAAATTTAAAATAGGTATTTGTGAAGTGTATGCAAAACTGCTCTGTGGACCAACAATATAGGTTTGTTTCCCGAAAATACACTAATGCAGTATTTCAATGCTGAAATTCAAACGTTGGTATTTGTACTGTGTATGCAAAACTGAACTGTGGACTAACAATACAGGTTTATTTCCCCAAAATACACCAATGCAGTATTTCACCGCTGACATTTAAAATAGGTATTTGTGAAGTGTATGCAAAACTGCTCTGTGGACCAACAATAAAGGTTTGTTTTCCGAAAATACACTAATGCAGTATTTCACCGCTGACATTTAAAATAGGTATTTGTGAAGTGTATTCAAAACTGCTTTGTGGACCAGCAATACGGGTTTCTTTCCCCAAAATACACTAATGCAGTATTTCACTGCTGAAATTTAAAATAGGTATTTGTGCGGTGTATGCAAAACTGCTCTGTGGACCAACAATACGGGTTTTTTCCCCCAAAATACACTAATGCAGTATTTCACTGCTGAAATTTAAAATAGGTGTTCGTGCGTTATATGGACAAGTGCTCTGTGGACCAATAATACGGGTTGCTTTCCCCAAAATACACTAATGCAGTATTTCACTGCTGAAATTTAAAATAGGTATTTGTGCACTGTATGCACAAGTTCCCTATGGACCAACAATACGGGTTTCTTTCCCCAAAATACACCACTAATGCAGTATTTCACTGCTGTAATTTAATCGTTGGTATTTGTGCAGTGTATGCAAAACAGCTCTGTGGACCAACAATACGGGTTTCTGTCCCCAAAAAACACTAATGCAGTATTTCACTGCTGAAATTTAAAATAGGTATTTGTTCGGTGTTTGCAAAACTGCTCTGTGGACCAACAATACGGGTTTCTTTCCCCAAAATACACTAATGCAGTATTTCACTGCTGAAATTTAAAATAGGTATTTGTGCGGTGTATGCAAAACTGCTCTGTGGACCAACAATACGGGTTTCTTTTCCCAAAATACACTAATGCAGTATTTCACTGCTGAAATTTAAAATAGGTATTTGTGCGGTATATGCACAAGTGCTCTGTGGGCCAATAATACGAGTTTCTTTCCCCAAAATACACCACTAATGCAGTATTTCACTGCTGAAATTTAAACATTGGTATTTGTGCTGTGTATGCAAAAGTGCTCTGTGTACTAAAAATATGGATTTCTTTCCCCAAAATACACTAATGCAGCATTTCACTGCTGTAATTTAAACATTGGTATTTGTGCTGTGTATGCAAAACTGCTCTGTGGACGAACAATACGGGTTTCTATCCCCAAAATACACTAATGCAGTATTTCACTGCTGAAATTTAAAGTAGGTCATTGTACTGTGTATGCAAAACTGCTCTGTGGACCAACAATACATGTTTCTTTCCCCAAAATACACCACTAATTCAGTATTTCACCGCTGACATTTAAACATTGGTATTTGTGCTGTGTATGCAAAACTGCTCTGTGGACCAACAATACATGTTTCTTTCCCCAAAATACATCATTAATGCAGTATTTCACTGCTGATATTTAAAATAGGTATTTGTGCGGTGTATTCAAAACTGTTCTGTGGACAAACAATACGGGTTTCTTTTCCCAAAATACACTAATGCAGTATTTCACTACTGAAATTTTAAATAGGTATGTGAGCGGTGTATGCAAAACTGCTGTGAGGACCAACAATACTGGTATATTTCCCCAAAATAAATCAATGCAGTATTTCACTGCTGAAATTTAAAATGGGTATTTGTGCGCTGTATGCAAAATTGCTGTGTGGACAAACAATACCAGTTTATTTCGCCAAAATGCACCAAAGCAGTATTACACTGTTGAAATTTAAAATAGGTATTTGTGCAGTATATGTGAAACTACTGTGTGGACCAACAATACCAGTTTATTTCCCAAAAATACACCAATGCAGTTTTTCACTGCTTAAATTTAAAATAGGTATATGTGTGTTGTATGCAAAACTGGTCTGTGGAACGACAATACCAGTTTATTTCCCCAAAATACAACAATGCAGTATTTCACTGCTGAAATTTTAAATAGGTATGTGAGCGGTGTATGCAAAACTGCTGTGTGGACCAATAATACTGGTTTATTTCCCCAAAATACACAAATGCAGTATTTCACTGTTGAAATTTAAAATGGGTATTTGTGCGGTATACGTAAAACTGCTGTGTGGACGAACAATACCGGTTTATTTCCCCAAAATACATCCATGCAGTATTACACTGTTGAAATTTAAAATAGGTATTTGTGCAGTGTATGTGAAACTACTGTATGGACCAACAATCCCGGTTTATTTCCCCAAAATACACCAATGCAGTATTTCACTGCTGAAATTTAAAAAATGTACCTTGCGGTATATGCAAAACTGCTGTGTGGACCAAAAATACCAGTTTATTTCCTCAAAATATACCATTTCAGTATTTCACTGCTGAAATTTAAAATAGTTATATGTGCTTTGTATGCAAAACTGCTATGTGCACCAACAATACCGGTTTACTTCCCCAAAATACACCAATGCAGTATTTCACTGCTGAAATTTAAAATAGGCATTTGTGCAGTATATGCAAAACTGCTGTGTGGACCAACCATCCCGGTTTATTTCCCCAAAGTACACCAATGCAGTATTTCACTGCTGAAATTTAAAAGAGGTATTTGTGCGGTATATGCAAAACTGCTATGTGGACCAACAATACCAGTTTATTTCCCAAAAATACACCAATGCAGTTTTTCACTGCTTAAATTTAAAATAGGTATATGTGTGTTGTATGCAAAACTGGTCTGTGGAACGACAATACCAGTTTATTTCCCCAAAATACAACAATGCAGTATTTCACTGCTGAAATTTTAAATAGGTATGTGAGCGGTGTATGCAAAACTGCTGTGTGGACCAATAATACTGGTTTATTTCCCCAAAATACACCAATTCAGTATTTCACTTCAGAAATTTAAAATAGGTATTTGTGCGTTATATGTAAAACTGCTATGTGGACCAACAATACTGGTTTATTTCCCCAAAATACATCAATGCAGTATTTCACTGCTGAAATTTAAAATAGGTATTTGTGCACTGTATGCAAAATTGCTGTGTGGACAAACAATACCAGTTTATTTCGCCAAAATGCACCAATGCAGTATTACACTGTTGAAATTTAAAATAGGTATTTGTGCAGTATATGTCAAACTACTGTGTGGACCAACAATACCAGTTTATTTCCCAAAAATACACCAATGCAGTTTTTCACTGCTTAAATTTGAAATAGGTATATGTGTGTTGTATGCAAAACTGGTCTGTGGAACGACAATACCAGTTTATTTCCCCAAAATACACCAATGCAGTATTTCACTGCTGAAATTTTAAATAGGTATGTGAGCGGTGTATGCAAAACTGCTGTGTGGACCAATAATACTGGTTTATTTCCCCAAAATACACCAATTCAGTATTTCACTGCTGAAATTTAAAATAGGTATTTGTGCGGTATTTGCAAAACTGCTGTGTGGACCAACAATACCAGTTTATTTCCCCAAAATACACCAATGCAGTATTTCACTGCTGAAATTTAAAATAGGTATTTGTGCGGTGGATGCAAAACTGCTGTGTGGAACAACAATACCGGTTTATTTCCCCAAAATACACCAATGCAGTATATCACTGCTAAAATTTAAAATAGGTATTTGTGCGCTGAATGCAAAATTGCTGTGTGGACAAACAATACCAGTTTATTTCGCCAAAATTCAACAATGCAGTATTTCACTGCTGTAATTTAAAATAGGTATTTGTGCGTTGTATGCAAAATTCTTCTGTGGACCAACAATACCAGTTTATTTCCCCAAAATAAACTAATGCAATATTTCACTGCTGAAATTTAAAATAGTTATTTGCGCGGTATATGTAAAACTGCTGTGTGGACCAAAAATACTGGCTTTTTTCCCCAAAATACACCAATGCAGTATTTTACTCCTTAAATTTAAAATAGGTATTTGGGCGCTGTATGCAAAAGTGGTCTGTGGACCAACAATACCACTTTATTTCCCCAAAATACACCAATGCAGTATTTCACTGCTGAAATGTAAAATAGGTATTTGTATGTTGTATGCAAAACTAATCTGTGGACCAACAATACCGCTTCATTTCCTCAAAATACACCAATGCAGTATTTCACTGCTGAAATTTAAAATAGGTATTTGTGCGGTGTATGCAAAACTGCTGTGTAGGACCAACAATACCGGTTTATTTCTCCAAAATACACCAATGCAGTATTTCACTGCTGAAATTTAAAATAGGTATTTGTGCGGTATGCAAAACTGCTGTGTGGACCAACAATACCAGTTTATTTCCCAAAATACACCAATGCAGTATTACACTGCTGAAATTTAAAATAGGTATTTGTGCGGTATATGTAAAACTGCTCTGTGGACCAACAATACCACCATACCGGTTTATTTCCCCAAAATACACCAATGCATTATTTCACTGCTGAAATTTAAAATAGGTATTTGTGCGGTGTATGCAAAACTGCTCTGTGGACCAACAATACCGGTTTATTTCCCCAAAATACACCAATGCAGTATTTCACTGCTGAAATTTAAAATAGGTATTTGTGCGGTGTATGCAAAACTGCTGTGTGGACCAACAATACCGGTTTATTTCCCCAAAATACACCAATGCAGTATTACACTGCTGAAATTTAAAAATAGGTATTTGTGCGGTATATGCAAAACTGCTGTGTGGACCAACAATACCGGTTTATTTCGCCAAAATACACCAATGCAGTATTTCACTGCTGAAATTTAAAATAGGTATTTGTGCGGTGTATGCAAAACTGCTCTGTGGACCAACAATACCAGTTTATTTCCCCAAAATACACCAATGCAGTATTTCACTGCTGAAATTTAAAATAGGTATTTGTGTGGTGTATGCAAAACTGCTCTGTGGACCAACAATACCGGTTTCATTTCCCCAAAATACACCAATGCAGTATTTCACTGCTGAAATTTAAAATAGGTATTTGTGCGGTGTATGCAAAACTGCTGTGTGGACCAACAATACCGGTTTATTTCCTCAAAATACACCAATGCAGTATTACACTGCTGAAATTTAAAAATAGGTATTTGTGCGGTATATGCAAAACTGCTGTGTGGACCAACAATACCGGTTTATTTCCCCAAAATACAACAATGCAGTATTTCACTGCTGAAATTTAAAAATAGGTATTTGTGCGGTGTATGCAAAATTGCTGCTGTGGACCAACAATACCAGTTTATTTCCCCAAAATACACCAATGCAGTATTTCACTGCTGAAATTTAAAATAGGTATTTGTGCGGTGTATGCAAAACTGCTGTGTGGACCAACAATACCGGTTTATTTCCCCAAAATACACCAATGCAGTATTTCACTGCTGAAATTTAAAATAGGTATTTGTGCGGTGTATGCAAAACTGCTGTGTGGACCAACAATACCGGTTTATTTCCCAAAATACACCAATGCAGTATTTCACTGCTGAAATTTAAAATAGGTATTTGTGCGGTATATGCAAAACTGCTGTGTGGACCAACAATACCAGTTTATTTCCCCAAAATACACCAATGCAGTATTTCACTGCTGAAATTTAAAATAGGTATTTGTGCGGTGTATGCAAAACTGCTGTGTGGACCAACAATACCGGTTTATTTCCCAAAATACACCAATGCAGTATTATCACTGCTGAAATTTAAAATAGGTATTTGTGCGGTGTATGCAAAACTGCTGTGTGGACCAACAATACCAGTTTATTTCCCCAAAATACACCAATGCAGTATTTCACTGCTGAAATTTAAAATAGGTATTTGTGCGGTATATGTAAAACTGCTCTGTGGACCAACAATACCACCATACCGGTTTATTTCCACAAAATACACCAATGCATTATTTCACTGCTGAAATTTAAAATAGGTATGTGTGCGGTGTATTCAAAACTGCTGTTTGGACCAACAATACCGGTTTATTTCCCCAAAATACACCAATGCAGTATTTCACTACTGAAATTTAAAATAGGTATTTGTGCGGTATATGCAAAACTGCTGTGTGTACCAACATTACCGGTTTATTTCCCCAAAATACACCAAGCAGTATTTCACTACTGAAATTTAAAATAGGTATTTGTGCGGTGTATGCAAAACTGCTGTGTGGACCAACAATACCGGTTTATTTCCCCAAAATACACCAATGCAGTATTTCACTGCTGAAATTTAAAAAAGATATATGTGCGGTATATGCAAAACTGCTGTGTGGACTAACAATACCGGTTTATTTCCCCAAAATACAACAATGCAGTATTACACTGTTGAAATTTAAAATAGGTATTTGTGCAGTATATGTGAAACTACTGTGTTGACCAACAATACCCGTTTATTTCCCAAAAATACACCAATGCAGTTTTTCACTGCATAAATTTAAAATAGGTATATGTGTGTTGTATGCAAAACTGGTCTGTGGACCAACAATATTAGTTTATTTCCCCAAAATACACCAATGCAGTATTTCACTGTTGAAATTTAAAATGGGAATTTGTGCGGTATACGTAAAACTGCTGTCTGGACCAACAATACCGGTTTATTTCCCCAAAATACACCAATGCAGTATTTCACTGCTGAAATTTAAAAAAGATATATGTGCGGTATATGCAAAACTGCTGTGTGGACTAACAATACCGGTTTATTTCCCCAAAATACAACAATGCAGTATTTCACTGCTGAAATTTAAAATAGGTATTTGTGCAGTATATGCAAAACTGCTGTGTGGACCAACAATACCAGTTTATTTCCCAAAATACACCAATGCAGTATTTCACTGCATGAAATTTAAAATAGGTATTTGTGCGTTGTATGCAAAACTGGTCTGTGGACCAACAATACTAGTTTATTTCCCCAAAATACACCAATGCAGTATTTCACTGTTGAAATTTAAAATGGGAATTTGTGCGGTATACGTAAAACTGCTGTCTGGACCAACAATACCGGTTTATTTCCCCAAAATACACCAATGCAGTATTTCACTACTGAAATTTAAAAAATGTACTTGTGCGATATATGCAAAACTGCTGTGTGGACCAACAATACCGGTTTATTTCCCCCAAATACACCAATGCAGTATTTTACTGCTGAAATTTAAAAAAGGTATATGTGCGGTATATGCAAAACTGCTGTGTGGACCAACAATACCGGTTTATTTCCCCAAAATACACCAATGCAGTATTACACTGTTGAAATTTAAAATAGGTATTTGTGCAGTATATGTGAAACTACTGTATGGACCAACAATACCAGTTTATTTCCCAAAAATACATCAATGCCGTTTTTCACTGCCTAAATTTAAAATAGGTATATGTGTGTTGTATGCAAAACTGGTCTGTTGACCAACAATACCGGTTTATTTCCCCAACATAACCAATGCAGTATTTCACTGCTGAAATTTAAAATAGGTATTTTTGCGCTGTATGCAAAATTGCTGTGTGGACAAACAATACGAGTTTATTTCGCCAAAATACAACAATGCAGTATTTGTATGTTGTATGCAAAACCAGTCTGTGGACCAACAAAACCGGTTCATTTCCTCAAAATACACCAATGCATTATTTCACTACTGAAATTTAAAAATAGGTATTTGTGCGGTATATGCAAAACTGCTGTGTGGACCAACAATACCGGTTTATTTCCTCAAAATACACCAATGCATTATTACACTGCTGAAATTTAAAAATAGGTATTTGTGCGGTATATGCAAATCTGCTGTGTGGACCAACAATACCGGTTTATTTCGCCAAAATAAAATTCACTTCTGTAATTAAAAATAGGTATTTTTGCGTTGTATGCAAAATTCTTCTGTGGACCAACAATACCAGTTTATTTCCCCAAAATAAACCAATGCAATATTTCACTGCTGAAATTTAAAATAGTTGTTTGTGCGGTGTATGCAAAACTGCTGTGTGGACCAACAATACCGATTTATTTCCTCAAAATACACCAATGCATTATTACACTGCTGAAATTTAAAAATAGGTATTTGTGCGGTATATGCAAAACTGCTGTGTGGACCAACAATACCGGTTTATTTCGCCAAAATACAACAATGCAGTATTTCACTTCTGTAATTAAAAATAGGTATTTTTGCGTTGTATGCAAAATTCTTCTGTGGACCAACAATACCAGTTTATTTCCCCAAAATAAACCAATGCAATATTTCACTGCTGAAATTTAAAATAGTTATTTGTGCGGTATATGTAAAACTGCTGTGTGGACCAACAATACTGGCTTATTTCCCCAAATTACACCAATGCAGTATTTTACTGCTTAAATTTAAAATAGGTATTTGGGCACTGTATGCAAAAGTGGTCTGTGGAACAACAATACCACTTTATTTCCCCAAAATACACCAATGCAGTATTTCACTGCTGAAATGTAAAATAGGTATTTGTATGTTGTATGCAAAACTAGTCTGTGGACCAACAATACCGGTTTATTTCCTCAAAATACACCAATGCAGTATTACACTGCTGAAATTTAAAATAGGCATGTCTTCAGTGTATGCAATACTGCTATGTGGACTAACAATCCTGGTTTATTTCCCCAAAATACACCGATGCAGTACTTCACTGGTAAAATTTATTATAGGTATTTGTGCGGTATATGTAAAACTGCTCTGTGGACCAACAATACCACCATACCGGTTTATTTCCCCAAAATACACCAATGCATTATTTCACTGCTGAAATTTAAAATAGGTATGTGTGCGGTGTATGCAAAACTGCTGTGTGTACCAACATTACCGTTTTATTTCCCCAAAATACACCAAGCAGTATTTCACTGCTGAAATTCAAAAATTGGTATTTGTGCGGTGTATGCAAAACTGCTGTGTGGACCAACAATACCGGTTTATTTCCCCCAAATACACCAATGCAGTATTTCACTGCTGAAATTTAAAAAAGATATATGTGCGGTATATGCAAAACTGCTGTGTGGACCAACAATACCACCATACCGGTTTATTTCCCCAAAATACACCAATGCATTATTTCACTGCTGAAATTTAAAATAGGTATGTGTGCGGTGTATGCAAAACTGCTGTTTGGACCAATAATACCGGTTTATTTCCCCAAAATACACCAATGCAGTATTTCACTACTGAAATTTAAAATAGATATTTGTGCGGTGTATGCAAAACTGCTGTGTGTACCAACATTACCGTTTTATTTCCCCAAAATACACCAAGCAGTATTTCACTGCTGAAATTTAAAAATTTGTATTTGTGCGGTGTATGCAAAACTGCTGTGTGGACCAACAATACCGGTTTATTTCCCCCAAATACACCAATGCAGTATTTCACTGCTAAAATTTAAAAAAGATATATATGCGGTATATGCAAAACTGCTGTGTGGACTAACAATACCGGTTTATTTCCCCAAAATACAACAATGCAGTATTACACTGTTGAAATTTAAAATAGGTATTTGTGCAATATATGTAAAACTACTGTGTTGACCAACAATACCCGTTTATTTCCCAAAATACACCAATGCAGTATTTCACTACTGAAATTTAAAATAGATATTTGTGCGGTGTATGCAAAACTGCTGTGTGTACCAACATTACCGTTTTATTTCCCCAAAATACACCAAGCAGTATTACACTGTTGAAATTTAAAAATAGGTATTTGTGCGGTATATGCAAAACTGCTGTGTGGACCAACAATACCGGTTTATTTCCTCAAAATACACCAATGCAGTATATCACTGCTAAAATTTAAAATAGGTATTTGTGCGCTGAATGCAAAATTGCTGTGTGGACAAACAATACCAGTTTATTTCGCCAAAATTCAACAATTCAGTGCTGTAATTAAAAATAGGTATTTGTGCGTTGTATGCAAAATTCTTCTGTGGACCAACAATACCAGTTTATTTCCCCAATATAAACCAATGCAATATTTCACTGCTGAAATTTAAAATAGTTATTTGCGCGGTATATGTAAAACAGCTGTGTGGACCAACAATACTGGCTTATTTCCCCAAAATACACCAATGCAGTATTTTACAGCTTAAATTTAAAATAGGTATTTGTATGTTGTATGCAAAACTAATCTGTGGACCAACAATACCAGTTTATTTCCTCAAAATACACCAATGCATTATTACACTGCTGAAATTTAAAAAATAGGTATTTGTGCGGTATATGAAAAACTGCTGTGTGGACCAACAATACCGGTTTATTTCGCCAAAATACAACAATGCAGTATTTCACTGCTGTAATTAAAAATAATTATTTGGGCACTGTATGCAAAAGTGGTCTGTGGACCAACAATACCACTTTATTTCCCCAAAATACACCAATGCAGTATTTCACTGCTGAAATGTAAAATAGGTATTTGTATGTTGTATGCAAAACTAATCTGTGGACCAACAATACCGTTTCTTTTCCTCAAAATACACCAATGCAGTATTTCACTGCTGAAATTTAAAATAGGTGTTTGTGCGGTGTATGCAAAACTGCTGTGTGGACCAACAATACCGGTTTATTTCCTCAAAATACACCAATGCATTATTACACTGCTGAAATTTAAAAATAGGTATTTGTGCGGTATATGCAAAACTGCTGTGTGGACCAACAATACCGGTTTATTTCGCCAAAATAAAATTCACTTCTGTAATTAAAAATAGGTATTTTTGCGTTGTATGCAAAATTCTTCTGTGGACCAACAATACCAGTTTATTTCCCCAAATTACACCAATGCAGTATTTCACTGCTGAAATTTAAAATAGGCATTTATGCAGTATATGCAAAACTGCTGTGTGGACCAACAATACTGGCTTATTTCCCCAAATTACACCAATGCAGTATTTTACTGCTTAAATTTAAAATAGGTATTTGGGCACTGTATGTAAAAGTGGTCTGTGGAACAACAATACCACTTTATTTCCCCAAAATACACCAATGCAGTATTTCACTGCTGAAATGTAAAATAGGTATTTGTATGTTGTATGCAAAACTAGTCTGTGGACCAACAATACCGCTTCATTTCCTCAAAATACACCAATGCAGTATTTTACTGCTTAAATTTAAAATAGGTATTTGGGCGCTGTATGCAAAAGTGGTCTGTGGACCAACAATACCTCTTTATGTCCCCAAAATACACCAATGCAGTATTTCACTGCTGAAATGTAAAATAGGTATTTGTATGTTGTATGCAAAACTAATCTGTGGACCAACAATACCGCTTCATTTCCTCAAAATACACCAATGCAGTATTTCACTGCTGAAATTTAAAATAGGTGTTTGTGCGGTGTATGCAAAATTGCTGTGTGGACAAACAATACCAGTTTATTTCCTCAAAATACACCAATGCATTATTACACTGCTGAAATTTAAAATAGGTATTTGTGCAGTATATGTGAAACTACTGTGTGGACCAACAATACCAGTTTATTTCCCAAAAATACACCAATGCAGTTTTTCACTGCTTAAATTTAAAATAGGTATATGTATGTTGTATGCAAAACTGGTCTGTGGAACGACAATACCAGTTTATTTTCCCAAAATACACCAATGCAGTATTTCACTGTTGAAATTTAAAATGGGTATTTGTGCGGTATACGTAAAACTGCTGTGTGGACGAACAATACCGGTTTATTTCCCCAAAATACATCCATGCAGTATGACACTGTTGAAATTTAAAATAGGTATTTGTGCAGTATATGTGAAACTACTGTATGGACCAACAATACCAGTTTATTTCCCCAAAATACACCAATGCAGTATTTCACTGCTGAAATTTAAATTGGTATTTGTGCGGTATATGCAAAACTGCTGTGTGGACCAACAATCCCGGTTTATTTCTCCAAAATACACCAATGCAGTATTTCACTGCTGAAATTTAATAAATGTACCTTGCGGTATATGCAAAACTTCTGTGTGGACCAAAAATACCGGTTTATTTCCCCAAAACATTCCATTTCAGTATTTCACTGCTGAAATTTAAAATAGTTATATGTGCGGTATATGCAAAACTGCTATGTGGACCAACAATACCAGTTTATTTCCCCAAATTACACCAATGCAGTATTTCACTGCTGAAATTTAAAATAGGCATTTGTGCAGTATATGCAAAACTGCTGTGTGGACCAACAATCCCGGTTTAATTCCCCAAAGTACACCAATGCAGTATTTCACTGCTGAAATTTAAAATAGGTATTTGTGCGGTGTATGCAATACTGCTGTGTGGACCAACAATACCGGTTTATTTCCCCAAAATACACCAATGCAGTATTTCACTGCTGAAATTTAAAAGAGGTATTTGTGCGGTATATGCAAAACTGCTGTGTGGACCAACAATACCAGTTTATTTCCCCAAAATACACCAATGCAGTATTTCACTGCTGAAATTTAAAATAGAGTATTTGTGCGGTGGATGCAAAACTGCTGTGTGGACCAACAATACCGGTTTATTTCCCCAAAATACACCAATGCAGTATATCACTGCTAAAATTTAAAATAGGTATTTGAGCGCTGAATGCAAAATTGCTGTGTGAACAAACAATACCAGTTTATTTCGCCAAAATTCAACAATGCACTATTTCACTGCTGTAATTAAAAATAGGTATTTGTGCGTTGTATGCTAAATTCTTCTGTGGACCAACACTACCAGTTTATTTCCCCAAAATAAACCAATGCAATATTTCACTGCTGAAATTTAAAATAGTTATTTGTGCGATATATGTAAAACTGCTGTGTGGACCAACAATACTGGCTTATTTCCCCAAATTACACGAATGCAGTATTTTACTGCTTAAATTTAAAATAGGTATTTGGGCACTGTATGCAAAAGTGGTCTGTGGAACAACAATACCACTTTATTTCCCCAAAATACACCAATGCAGTATTTCACTGCTGAAATGTAAAATAGGTATTTGTATGTTGTATGCAAAACTAGTCTGTGGACCAACAATAACGGTTCATTTCTTCAAAAT
The DNA here is from genome assembly GCA_033119425.1 of Bufotes viridis. NCBI lineage: Eukaryota > Metazoa > Chordata > Amphibia > Anura > Bufonidae > Bufotes > Bufotes viridis. The sequence continues at coordinate 199,196,467 of CM065591.1, read as the reverse complement.
ACACCAATGCAGTATTACACTGCTGAAATTTAAAATAGGCATGTCTTCAGTGTATGCAATACTGCTATTTGGACTAACAATCCTGGTTTATTTCCCCAAAATACACCGATGCAGTACTTCACTGGAAAAATTTATAATAGGTATTTGTGCGGTATATGTAAAACTGCTCTGTGGACCAACAATACCACCATACCGGTTTATTTCCCCAAAATACAATTTCCCCAATGCATTATTTCACTGCTGAAATTTAAAATAGGTATGTGTGCGGTGTATGCAAAACTGCTGTTTGGACCAATAATACCGGTTTATTTCCCCAAAATACACCAATGCAGTATTTCACTACTGAAATTTAAAATAGATATTTGTGCGGTGTATGCAAAACTGCTGTGTGTACCAACATTACCGTTTTATTTCCCCAAAATACACCAAGCAGTATTTCACTGCTGAAATTTAAAATAGGTATTTGTGCGGTGTATGCAAAACTGCTGTGTGGACCAACAATACCGGTTTATTTCCCCAAATACACCAATGCAGTATTTCACTGCTGAAATTTAAAAAGATATATGTGCGGTATATGCAAAACTGCTGTGTGGACCAACAATACCGGTTTATTTCCCAAAATACACCAATGCAGTATTACACTGTTGAAATTTAAAATAGGTATTTGTGCAGTATATGTAAAACTACTGTGTTGACCAACAATACCAGTTTATTTCCCAAAATACACCAATGCAGTATTTCACTGCTGAAATTTAAAATAGGTATTATGTGTGTTGTATGCAAAACTGGTCTGTGGACCAACAATACCAGTTTATTTCCCCAAAATACACCAATGCAGTATTTCACTGTTGAAATTTAAAATGGGTATTTGTGCGGTATATGCAAAACTGCTGTGTGGACCAACAATACCGGTTTATTTCCCCAAAATACACCAATGCAGTATTTCACTACTGAAATTTAAAAAATGTACTTGTGCGATATATGCAAAACTGCTGTGTGGACCAACAATACCGGTTTATTTCCCCCAAATACACCAATGCAGTATTTTACTGCTGAAATTTAAAAAAGGTATATGTGCGGTATATGCAAAACTGCTGTGTGGACCAACAATACCGGTATATTTCCCCAAAATACACCAATGCAGTATTACACTGTTGAAATTTAAAATAGGAATTTGTGCAGTATATGTGAAACTACTGTGTGGACCAACAATACCAGTTTATTTCCGAAAAATACACCAATGCAGTTTTTCACTGCTTAAATTTAAAATAGGTATATGTGTGTTGTATGCAAAACTGGTCTGTGGACCGACAATATTAGTTTATTTCCCCAAAATACACCAATGCAGTATTTTACTGCTGAAATTTAAAAAAGGTATATGTGCGGTATATGCAAAACTGGTCTGTGGACCGATAATACCAGTTTATTTCCACAAAATACACCAATGCAGTATTTCACTGTTGAAATTTAAAATGGCTATTTGTGCGGTATACGTAAAACTGCTGTGTGGACCAACAATACCGGTTTATTTCCCCAAAATACATAAATGCAGTATTACACTGTTGAAATTTAAAATAGGTATTTGTGCAGTATATGTGAAACTACTGTATGGACCAACAATACCAGTTTATTTCCCAAAAATACATCAATGCCGTTTTTCACTGCCTAAATTTAAAATAGGTATATGTGTGTTGTATGCAAAACTGGTCTGTTGACCAACAATACCGGTTTATTTCCCCAACATAACCAATGCAGTATTTCACTGCTGAAATTTAAAATAGGTATTTGTGCGGTGTATGCAAAATTGCTGTGTGGACCAACAATACCGAGTTTATTTCGCCAAAATACACAATCAATTGCATGTAATTTAAAAAGTATTTGTGGTGTATGCAAAACCAGCTCTGTGGACCAACAATACCGGTTTATTTCCTCAAAATACACCAATGCAGTATTTCACTGCTGAAATTTAAAATAGGTATTTGTGCGGTGTATGCAAAACTGCTGTGTGGACCAACAATACCGGTTTATTTCCTCAAAATACACCAATGCATTATTACACTGCTGATATTTAAAAATAGGTATTTGTGCGGTATATGCAAATCTGCTGTGTGGACCAACAATACCGGTTTATTTCGCCAAAATACACAATGCAGTATTTCACTTCTGTAATTAAAAAATAGTTATTTTTGCGTTGTATGCAAAATTCTTCTGTGGACCAACAATACCAGTTTATTTCCCCAAAATAAACTAATGCAATATTTCACTGCTGAAATTTAAAATAGTTATTTGCGCGGTATATGTAAAACTGCTGTGTGGACCAAAAATACTGGCTTTTTTCCCCAAAATACACCAATGCAGTATTTTACTCCTTAAATTTAAAATAGGTATTTGGGCGCTGTATGCAAAAGTGGTCTGTGGACCAACAATACCACTTTATTTCCCCAAAATACACCAATGCAGTATTTCACTGCTGAAATGTAAAATAGGTATTTGTATGTTGTATGCAAAACTAATCTGTGGACCAACAATACCGGTTCATTTCCTCAAAATACACCAATGCAGTATTACACTGCTGAAATTTAAAATAGGCATGTCTTCAGTGTATGCAATACTGCTATGTGGACTAACAATCCTGGTTTATTTCCCCAAAATACACCGATGCAGTACTTCACTGGTAAAATTTATAATAGGTATTTGTGCAGTATATGTGAAACTGCTCTGTGGACCAACAATACCACCATACCGGTTTATTTCCCCAAAATACACCAATGCATTATTTCACTGCTGAAATTTAAAATAGGTATGTGTGCGGTGTATGCAAAACTGCTGTTTGGACCAATCATACCAGTTTATTTCCCCAAAATACACCAATGCAGTATTTCACTACTGAAATTTAAAATAGATATTTGTGCGGTGTATGCAAAACTGCTGTGTGTACCAACATTACCGGTTTATTTCCCCAAAATACACCAAGCAGTATTTCACTGCTGAAATTTAAAAATTGGTATTTGTGCGGTACATGCAAAACTGTTGTTTGGACCAACAATACCGGTTTATTTCCCCAAAATACACCATTGCAGTATTTCACTGCTGAAATTTAAAAAAGGTATTTGTGCGATATATGCAAAACTGCTGTGTGGACCAACAATACCGGTTTATTTCCCCCAAATACACCAATGCAGTATTTCACTGCTGAAATTTAAAATAGGTATTTGTGCGGTGTATGCAAAACTGCTGTGTGGACCAACAATACCGGTTTATTTCCCAAAATACACCAATGCAGTATTACACTGTTGAAATTTAAAATAGGTATTTGTGCAGTGTATGCAAAACTGCTGTGTGGACCAACAATACCAGTTTATTTCCCAAAAATACACCAATGCAGTATTATCACTGCTGAAATTTAAAATAGGTATTTGTGTGTTGTATGCAAAACTGCTCTGTGGACCAACAATACCGGTTTATTTCCCCAAAATACACCAATGCAGTATTTCACTGCTGAAATTTAAAATAGGTATTTGTGCGGTGTATGCAAAACTGCTGTGTGGACCAACAATACCGGTTTATTTCCCCAAAATACACCAATGCAGTATTTCACTACTGAAATTTAAAATAGGTATTTGTGCGGTGTATGCAAAACTGCTGTGTGGACCAACAATACCGGTTTATTTCCCCAAAATACACCAATGCAGTATTTCACTGCTGAAATTTAAAATAGGTATTTGTGCGGTGTATGCAAAACTGCTGTGTGGACCAACAATACCAGTTTATTTCCCAAAATACACCAATGCAGTATTTCACTGCTGAAATTTAAAATAGGTATTTGTGCGGTGTATGCAAAACTGCTGTGTGGACCAACAATACCGGTTTATTTCCCCAAAATACACCAATGCATTATTTCACTGCTGAAATTTAAAATAGGTATTTGTGCGGTGTATGCAAAACTGCTGTGTGGACCAACAATACCGGTTTATTTCCCAAAAATACACCAATGCAGTATTTCACTGCTGAAATTTAAAATAGGTATTTGTGCGGTGTATGCAAAACTGCTGTGTGGACCAACAATACCGGTTTATTTCCCAAAATACACCAATGCAGTATTTCACTGCTGAAATTTAAAATAGGTATTTGTGCAGTATATGTAAAACTGCTGTGTGGACCAACAATACCGGTTTATTTCCCCAAAATACACCAATGCAGTATTTCACTGCTGAAATTTAAAATAGGTATTTGTGCGGTGTATGCAAAACTGGTCTGTGGACCAACAATACCAGTTTATTTCCCCAAAATACACCAATGCAGTATTTCACTGCTGAAATTTAAAATAGGTATTTGTGTGGTGTATGCAAAACTGCTGTGTGGACCAACAATACCGGTTTATTTCCCCAAAATACACCAATGCAGTATTACACTGCTGAAATTTAAAATAGGTATTTCTGCAGTGTATGCAAAACTGCTATGTGGACCAACAATACCTGGTTTATTTCCCCAAAATACACCAATGCAGTACTTCACTGCTGAAATTTAAAATAGGTATTTGTGCGGTATATGTAAAACTGCTCTGTGGACCAACAATACCACCATACCGGTTTATTTCCCCAAAATACACCAATGCATTATTTCACTGCTGAAATTTAAAATAGGTATGTGTGCGGTGTATGCAAAACTGCTGTTTGGACCAACAATACCGGTTTATTTCCCAAAATACACCAATGCAGTATTTCACTACTGAAATTTAAAATAGGTATTTGTGCGGTGTATACAAAACTGCTGTGTGTACCAACATTACCGGTTTATTTCCCAAATATACACCAATGCAGTATTTCACTGCTGAAATGTAAAAATTGGTATTTGTGCGGTACATGCAAAACTGTTGTTTGGACCAACAATACCGGTTTATTTCCCCAAAATACACCATTGCAGTATTTCACTGCTGAAATTTAAAAAAGGTATTTGTGCGATATATGCAAAACTGCTGTGTGGACCAACAATACCGGTTTATTTCCCCCAAATACACCAATGCGGTATTTCACTGCTGAAATTTAAAAAAGGTATATGTGCGGTATATGCAAAACTGCTGTGTGGACCAACAATACCGGTTTATTTCCCCAAAATACACCAATGCAGTATTACACTGTTAAAATTTAAAATAGGTATTTGTGCAGTATATGTGAAACTACTGTGTGGACCAACAATACCAGTTTATTTCCCAAAAATACACCAATGCAGTTTATCACTGCTTAAATTTAAAATAGTTATATGTGTGTTGTATGCAAAACTGATCTGTGGACCGACAATACCGGTTTATTTCCCCAAAATACACCAATGCAGTATTTCACTGTTGAAATTTAAAATGGGTATTTGTGCGGTATACGTAAAACTGCTGTGTGGACCAACAATACCGGTTTATTTCCCCAAAATACACCCATGCAGTATTACACTGTTGAAATTTAAAATAGGTATTTGTGCAGTATATGTGAACCTACTGTATGGACCAACAATACCAGTTTATTTCCCAAAAATACACCAATGCCGTTTTTCACTGCCTAAATTTAAAAAAGGTATATTTGTGTTGTATGCAAAACTGGTCTGTTGACCAACAATACCGGTTTATTTGCCCAACATAACCAATGTATTATTTCACTGCTGAAATTTAAAATAGGTATTTGTGCGGTATATGTAAAACTGCTATGTGGACCACGAACATGGTTTATTTCCCCAAAATACATCAATGCAGTATTTCACTGCTGAAATTTAAAATTGGTATTTTTGCGCTGTATGCAAAATTGCTGTGTGGACAAACAATACGAGTTTATTTCGCCAAAATACAACAATGCAGTATTTCACTGCTGTAATTAAAAATAGGTATTTGTGCGTTGTATGCAATATTGGTCTGTGGACCAAAAATACCAGTTTATTTCCCCAAAATAAACCAATGCAATATTTCACTGCTGAAATTTAAAATAGGTATTTGTTCGGAATATGTAAAACTGCTGTGTGGACCAACAATACTGGCATATTTCCCCAAAATACACCAATGCAGTATTTTACTGCTTAAATTTAAAATAGGTATTTGGGCACTGTATGCAAAAGTGGTCTGTGGACCAACAATACCACTTTATTTCCCCAAAATACACCAATGCAGTATTTCACTGCTCAGGGCTGGGACAAGGTCCACCACCAACAGAGGCTGAGCTGAGCCAAGTGCGCCCCCCCCCCAACTTGTGGAGTCTTTACTAAATACTGTTGTAATCACACATAAATATGCACAGTTTAATGTATTAATTAATGACGCACTGTTATGGAGGATCTGTGGATGACATTGTTATGGGGGGGATCTATGGTTGACACTGTTATGGGGGATCTGTGGATGACACTGTTATGGGGGGATCTATGGATGAAACTGTTATGGGGGGGATCTATGGATGACACTGTTATGGGGCGGATCTATGGATGAAACTGTTATGGGGGGGATCTATGGATGACACTGTTATGGGGTAATCTGTGGATGACACTGTTATGGGGGATCTGTGGATGACAATGCTATGGGGATCTGTGGATGACAATGCTATGGGGATCTGTGGATGACACACTTATGGGGGATCTGTGGATGACGCTGTTATGGGAGATCTATGGATGACAGTGTTATGGGGGGGGATCTATGGATGACACTGTTATGGAGGATCTGTGGATAGCACAATGTTATGGGGGGTCTGTGGATTGCACTGTTATGGGGGGATCTGTGGATGACGCACTGTTATGGAGATCTGTGGATGACCCACTGTTATGGGGGATTTGTGGAGGACACTGTTATGGGGGATCTGTGGATGACACACTGTTATGGGGGATCTGTGGATGACACACTGTTATGGGGGATCTGTGGATGACACACTGTTATGGAGATCTGTGGATGACACACTGTTATGGGGGATCTGTGGATGACACACTGTTATGGGGGATCTGTGGATGACACTGTTATGGGGGATCTGTGGATGACACTGTTATGGGGGATCTGTGGATGACACACTGTTATGGGGGATCTGTGGATGACACACTGTTATGGGGGATCTGTGGATGACACTGGTATGGGGGATCTGTGGATGACACTGTTATGGGGGATCTGTGGATGACACTGTTATGGGGGATCTGTGGATGACATACTGTTATGGGGGATCTGTGGAGGACACACTGTTATGGGGGATCTGTGGATGACACACTGTTATGGGGGATCTGTGGATGACACACTGTTATGGGGGATCTGTGGATGACACTGTTATGGGGGATCTGTGGATGACACACTGTTATGGGGGATCTGTGGATGACGCATTGTTATGGGGGGATGTGTGGAAGGCACTGTTATGGATTGTGACTCACAATGGATATTGGGGGCCAGCAAATTACAAGGAAGGCGGGGTGGGGATGATTGATAAAATACATATCTAAATGGCTGGGGGTGAGGGCTTGACTTGAGCCATCTACTGATTAGAGCATTAGAATAGCAGGAATAAATAACATCTAAATGTCTGGTGGGGTAGATGGGGGTAGGACAAGGGCTGATGGGGGAAGGGGGACTGGGTTAGATAATCTATACTGACATACATTTGACACACACATACATACTGACATACATATGACACACACATATATACTGACATACATATGACACACATACATACTGACATACATATGAAACACATATATACAGACATACATATGACACACACATACATACTGACATACATATGACACACACATATATACTGACATACAAATGACACACATATATACATATGACGCACACATATATACATACATACATATGACACACACATACATACAGACATACATATGACACACACATACATACTGACATACATATGACACACACATATATACTGACATGCATATGACACACATACATACTGACATACATATGAAACACACATATATACAGACATACATATGACACACACATACATACTGACATACAAATGACACACATATATACATATGACGCACACATATATACATACATACATATGACACACATACATACAGACATACATATGACACACACATACATACTGACATACATATGACACACACATACATACATACAGACATACATATGACACACACATACATACTGACATACATATGACACACACATATATACAGACATACATATGACACACACACATACTGACATACATATGACACACACATACATACTGACATACATATGACACACATACATACTGACATACATATGACACACACACACATACTGACATACAAATGACACACATATATACATATGACGCACACATATATACATACATATGACACACACATACATACAGACATACATATGACACACACATACATACTGACATACATATGACACACACATACATACAGACATACATATGACACACACATACATACTGACATACATATGACACACACATATATACAGACATACATATGACACACACACATACTGACATACATATGACACACACATACATACTGACATACATATGACACACATACATAAAAACACACAATATGCACATTACATTACTGCCATTCGATTCCCTTTAACCCCTTACATTTTCTGCACATACAGTCTCTGGTGACTTGGAGGGAGAGGCAGGATGCAGAGTATTCCTCCTCCTCCTCCTTCTCTGTCCCGACGCTGCTCTTCTCTCTGTGCTGGGGGAGGGGGTTGTGAATCTCTGGTGCACACACAGGCAGGAAGTCAGGGGCTGGGGAAGGTACGGAGCTGCAGCACACTGCACTAGACGGAGGGAGGGAGGAAGAACACCACTAGGGGGCGCAGGACCGGCTGAGACTCTACCAGATGCCGGTCTGGTGGCACAATCTGCGGGATTGAGATGAGATGGAACATAGTGCCACTGTTCGGGTTTAGAGGATCTTCTAATCCTTTCAATGCGGTTACTGACATAAACGTAGAAGCATTTGACTGGTTGTAGATGTAACCCAGGGCAACCTTACTGTCTGTGTAAAATTGAATGTCATCCACCTGAACATCCAGCTCACGTTGTATAAAGTCCGCAATCTCTACGGCTGGCACAGTCCCACAAAGTTCGAGTCTTGGAATGGTGTGCTCAGGTTTTGGAGCTAACTTTGCCTTTCCAAACAGAAATCCAACATGTGCTTGACTGCAATAGTCTATTACCTTTTAAATAAGCAACAGCTGTGATGGCTTCAGTAGACGCATCTGAGAAGTTGTGGATTTCTCTCCTCCGAGTGGCTGTAAGGGATGTTGGAGTGTAGCACCTTGGTATGTGAATCCTGTCTAATGCATGCAAGCATTACTTCCACAACTCCCACTTTTGTTGTTTGTCAGAGGGCAGTGGAGCATCCCAGTCAGATACAGACTCTGATAACTGTCTTAACAGGAATTTGCCTTGTACAGTCAAAGGTGCCACAAATCCCAGGGGATCATATAGGCTGTTCACCACTGAGAGAACTCCCCGTTTAGTAAATGGTTTATCTGCACAGTTAACTTGAAATCCAAGGGAGTCATTTGCTAGGTCCCACCTCAGGCCCAGACTTCTCTGTATTGGTGGATTGTCTATCCCTAGATTCAAATCTCTGAATTCTGTGGCATGATCACTGGGCTGAAAGGCTTTCATTACAGCGGCACAGTTAGAGGCTATCTTATGTAACCTTAGACAAGACTTTGAAAGCATACCTTGTGTCCTTTTGAGCAGATCTATGGCTTCCTCTGCTGTAGGCAAGGATTTGAGTGCGTCGTCCACATAGAAGTCTCTCACAACAAAGTTTTTGGCATCTTCCCCAAACTCTGACTCACCATCTAAGGCAGCCCTACGTAGGCCATATGTAGCAACAGCAGGTGAAGGACTGTTACCAAACACGTGCACCTTCATGCGGCATTCAACTATTTCTTTGCTGGTGTCATTGTCTCTATGCCAAAAAAACCTGAGGTACTGTAGTTTCTATGATCTTGACGCACGATAAAGCAATGGAACATTTGTTCAATGTCAGCGGTAATGGCTACTGGCTCCTTTCTGAATCTCATGAGCACTCCCACCAGATTATTGGTCAGGTTTGGACCAGTGAGAAGGACGTCGTTCAGAGATACGCCGTTATGTTTGGCACTTGAGTCGAATACCACTGTTATCTGGTTTGGTTTCCGTGGGTGATATACCCCAAAGGATGGAAGGTACCAGCATTCTTCATGCTCTTGTAAGGGTGGAGCCGGCTCTGCATGATCATTGCGAAATATCTTTTCCATGAAGGCCACAAAATGACTTTTCATTCCTGGCTTGTTTTTTAAGGTACGTTGCAAGGAGATGAATCTGGACAGTGCTTGTTCCCGGTTGTCAGGGAGTCTGGCTCTTACAGCACGGAAAGGTAAAGGTGCAACCCAGTGGTTAGATGCATCTTTGAAGAATTCATCGTCCATTATTTTAATAAACTCTTTGTCATCCATGGACAAGGCCAATTTGTTGTCGTCTGGAGTTGTATAAAACACTGTTTTTCGTAAGTTGTCATAACTGGTAGGAATGATGTCTGGTGTCTTTAAGAGGTTAGAAAGCTTTTCCTTCACCTCATAATGATAAACACATGGCTTAAAGTGAGATGTACGACCATTGTTGAGCACAAAGGTTTTGAAGGAGTTCACTTAAGATGGTTTGTGGCTCTTATTTATACATACATCGCCCACGATTACCCAGCCTAAATCGAGTCTCTGTGCATATGGGGCATTGTCAGGACCATTGCATTGTTGACGCACCTTGTGGACCCTCAGAATGTCTCTCCCAGAAGTAGGATGTCAGCATTCATGTCCATAGGGGGAATCTTACTAGCTAGATGTTTCAAGTGGGAATGATGGTATGCAGCTGCTGGAGTAGGAATTTCATCTCTTTCATCTGGTATTTGGTCGCATTCAATTAACGTTGGCAAGGGTATATGAATGTTCCCTTTAATGGAGGAGATAAGGTATCCAGTGGCTCTTCTGCCATAAGTCTCTACACGACCAGAACAAGTGTTGAGGGTATATGGTGTTGCTTCTCCTGCTATGCCGAAGATCTCAAAGAATTTAGGTTTTGCCAGAGACCTATTGCTTTGTTCATCAATAATTGCGTACATTCCTATGGCCTTTTCAGATTGCCCTTCTGGGTAGACGTTGACCAAACACACCTTTGCACAGCACTTGGAACCAGCCTCCTTGTCACATATCTCCATACAGGAAGAGGAAACAGTAGTTGTAGCTAGTTCTTGAGCCGATGGCTCCCCGCCATGAAATGCGACGGCATTGGTCGCAGCTTTAGATGGTGCGTTGTCTGAAGGCAAGGTATGATGCATTGCTGTAACGTGCTTGTCACTGTTGCATTCTGCACACTTGATAATAACTTTACAGTCTTTTGCCATATGATTTTATAAGGCACAACACTTGTAACACACTCCAAGCTCTTTGAGTATCTCTCTGCGTTCTTGCAAGGTCTTTGCCCTGAGCCCACGACACTCCTTTAAAGGATGAGGTCTTTTATGGATGGGGCACATGCGGTTAGGGTCCTTTTCTTTGAGGACAGGGTCTTCCTTCCTAGTAGTGCAGTTTGCAATGAGTGGAACATTTGTCCCCCTTAAGTCTCTACGTTTACTTGTGGTGTTGTCATACCTTGAACATGAGGATGAAGCAGGTAGAGTGGATTCAGTGAAGTCAAAGCTGGGGTCATTCTTCTTCCGAGCTTGGTCACTGAGGAATCTGGTAAAATAAGAGTAAGAGGGAAAAGACACATTGTGTTTTCTCTTATATCTGGAGCCCTGGTCTGCCCATTTCTCTTGCGTGCCATGTGGTAGTTTTGACACTATTGGATTGGCGCCGTGGGCAGTATCAAGGTAACTCAGTCCTGGCAGAGGTGGGTCCATTTTCGCCAATTCAAGCTCTTTTAGTAGGCCGCTCAGATCCTGGAGTTTGCGATTGTCCTTGCCAGTTATCTTTGGGAAGGCTTGAAGTCTCCTGAATAAGGCACTTTCTATAGCTTCTGGACTGCCATAGGTCTGTTCAAGTCTTTCCCATGCTGCAGCGAGACCTTCCTCTGAGTGGCCTGCATGAACCACTCTTAATGTCTTTATGCGTTCTGCAGATTCTGGGCCCAACCATCTGATGAGCAAATCAAGTTCCTCCATGGCAGTGAGGTTTAGATCACTGATTACTGCTTTAAAGGTCGATTTCCAGGCCCTGTAGTTTTCAGCACGGTCATCATACCTTGAGAGACTAATGTTAATCAGCTCCATGCGCATCATGTATCTGGCAAAGTCTGACATGTCTGATCTCCCATTCCCTATTGCGGTATTGCATTGTGGCGTCTCTAGAGTATGTAGGGGTTCTGGCAGATAAGGTTGAGATTGATCAGGATGGAATGATGTGGCATAAAGGGTTTGAAGGGTTTCTAAGAGATGCTATTTTGGAGTATCTCAATGAAAATAAGCAAATAACGCCATATCAGCATGGCTTCATGAGGGATCGGTCATGCCAAACAAATTTAATCAGCTTCTATGAGGAGGTAAGTTCTAGACTTGACAGAGGCGAATCAATGGACGTCGTATATCTGGACTTCTCCAAAGCATTTGACACCGTACCTCATAAAAGGTTAGTATATAAAATGAGGATGCTAGGACTGGGAGAAAATGTCTGTATGTGGGTAAGTAACTGGCTGAGTGACAGAAAACAGAGGGTGGTTATTAACGGTAGATACTCAGATTGGGTCACTGTAACTAGTGGGGTACCTCAGGGGTCAGTATTGGGCCCTATTCTCTTCAATATATTTATTAATGATCTTGTAGAAGGCTTGCACAGTAAAATATCTATTTTTGCAGATGACACTAAACTGTGTAAAGTAATTAACACTGAAGAGGACAGTTTTCTGCTACAGAGGGATCTGGATAGATTGGAGGCTTGGGCAGAAAAATGGCAGATGAGGTTTAACACTGACAAATGTAAAGTTATGCACATGGGAAGGAATAATGCAAGTCACCCGTACATATTAAATGGTAAAACACTCGGTAACACTGACATGGAAAAGGATCTAGGAATTTTAATAAACAGCAAATTAAGCTGCAAAAACCAGTGTCAGGCAGCTACTGCCAAGGCCAATAAGATAATGGGTTGCATCAAAGGGGCATAGACGCCCGTGATGAGAACATAGTCCTACCACTTTACAAATCACTGGTTAGACCACACATGGAGTACTGTGTACAGTTCTGGGCTCCTGTGAACAAGACAGACATAGCAGAGCTAGAGAGGGTTCAGAGGAGGGCAACTAAAGTAATAACTGGAATGAGGGATCTACAGTACCCTGAAAGGTTATCAAAATTAGGGTTATTCACTTTAGAAAAAGACGACTGAGGGAGATCTAATAACTATGTATAAATATATCAGGGGTCAGTACAGAGATCTGTCCCATCATCTATTTATCCCCAGGACTGTGACTGTGACAAGGGGACATCCTCTGCGTCTGGAGGAAAGAAGGTTTGTACACAAACATAGAAAAGGATTCTTCACTGTAAGAGCAGTGAGACTATGGAACTCTCTGCCTGAGGAGGTGGTGATGGTGAGTACAATAAAGGAATTCAAGAGGGGACTGGATTTATTTCTGGAGTGTACTAATATTACAGGCTATAGCTACTAGAGAGGGGTCGTTGATCCAGGGAGTTATTCTGACTGCCTGATTGAAGTCGGGAAGGAATTTTTTTTCCCCTTAAGTGAGGAAAATTGGCTTCTACCTCACAGGGGTTTTTTGCCTTCCTCTGGATCAACTTGTAGGAAACAGGCCGAACTGGATGGACAAATGTCTTTTTTCGGTCTTATATACTATGTTACTATGTTACTATAAGGATTGAGTTGCGGTTTAGTCTCTGGATGGTCAGCTCGCTTGGTGTTAGATATTACCTCATTATTGGGGTTTGACGATTTCTGGTACTCTGTGGGTTCTCCCAGTTGGTGAGTTAGAAGTGGCGTTGGTACATGCGATTTAGCAGGAGTAGGCGATGGTTGCCTTAGCACATACCTGGCGGTGCGGTCGGCTGCATCTTCCTCTTCCCCTGGGACGAAACAGTCTAGGTCAGTACCTTGGCCTAATGCTTGCTCGAAGACCTTTAGTTTAGCTAAGGCGGCTGCTTCTTCCCTTTCTGTCTGGAGGATCTTTAGCTGGGCTTCTGTCTCAGCCTCCTTCTTAGCAAAGGAACTTCTTACGCTAGCTTCCTCTGCTTCTGCCCGGACTTCTATAAGCTTGTCATGCAAGGCCGACCTTCCGGAACGAGAGGTTTTGGAAGATGAAAGGGTATATTTTGTATGTTTACTTGAAGTTGATCAATGGGATCTCGCCTCCTGTAAGTGGGCGATGCGGAGTTCTGCCTTGCTCTTAGCGTCTTGTACTAGGGCATCCTTCTCTTCAAGGAGATTCTTTCTCTCAATCAGCTCCTCTGAGGCTTCGTTAAAATCAGAGTTGTTCAGGAAAGTGATGTACTTAGCAGACAGTCGCTGATAGCGGACATAGGAGTTAGTTATGCGATTCAACGTTGTGGTTAACTTTGTTGGATCGTTGTTATATCGTAAAAGAGCTGCTATATAGTGTTCAGTTCTCTGCCATAAATCATTTAAATTGTCACTGAACTCTTCTTTGGTCGCCTCAAAGTTCTCTCTAATCTTTTGTGTTGGCTTGATAACACGTTTAGATCGTACTGTTTGTTCTTCAGTTAACATGGACTCTGCTTCCTGCATATCTGAGTTTTTGGGAGCAGGGTGACTTTCTGTATGTTTAGTTACTGAGAGATCCACTAAGCCTCTTGTGGACATGTTATTCCTGTTTAAGCGGTACTGTCTCTTTAAGAGGGTATTTCAGCTTGTGCACTGTGCTTAGGAAGCCACGTGCGTGTAAGATGGCGGACAGCTCTAAGCTCGCTGGCAAACTGCGTGTAGACATGCAAAACTGTAGATTTAAGCTTCTTTTTGACTATTCTGCCACAGATGTACGTTAGAGAAAATCCCCTGATAGTCCCTGTACAAGCAATAGTAGATAGCTGAACTCACTAATACCTCCAGATATAGGCACCAGTTGCATGTGATAATCCAGTGAGGAGAATACAATGGTGAAGCTTTGATCATTTATTGATTTGCCTTGGAGAAAACAAATGCAGGAATCAGGATATGCTAGAGGATATTAGAAGATATTAGAGAATGCTCTCACCAGCTAGAAGTCTGCAGCAAAGAGGAAGGACGAAGGACCTTGCAGAGGATGTGATGTCACAAAAAAGGGGAGGAGAGCATTGCAATGGAAATATACATAACACACTATAAATGTATATAAGAATAACCACAGGGTGGCAGTGTTACACAACATAGCAATGATAAATAATGAGAACACAGCAAATACAATGAAATAGAGGAATAAAAGCTGGAACAGCACACACCGCTGAAATTTAAAATAGGTATGTGAGCGTGTATGCAACACTGCTGTGTGGACCAACAATACCGGTTAATTTCCCCAAAATACACAAATGCAGTATTTCACTACTGAAATTTAAAATAAGTATTTGTGCGGTGTATGCAAAACTGCTGTGTGGACCAAAAAATACCAGTTTATTTCGCCAAAATACACCAATACAGTATTTCACTGCTGAAATTTAAAATAGGTATTTGTGCGGTGTATGCAAAACTGCTGTGAGGACCAACAATACCGATTTATTTCTCCAAAATACACCAATGCAGTATTTCACTGCTGAAATTTTAAATAGGTATTTGTGCGGTATATGTACAACTGCTATGTGGACCAACAATACTGGTTTATTTCCCCAAAATACACCAAGCAGTATTTCACTGCTGAAATTTAAAATAGGTATTAGTGCAGAGTATGGAAAACTGCTATGTGGACCAACAATACCGGTTTATTTCCCCAAACACACCAATGCAGTATATCACTGCTGAAATTTAAAATGGGTATTTGTGCGCTGTATGCAAAATTGCTATGTGGACCAACAATACCACCATACCCGTTTATTTCCCCAAAATACACCAATGCATTATTTCACTGCTGAAATTTAAAATAGGTATGCAAAACTGCTGTTTGGACCAACAATACCGGTTTATTTCCCCAAAATACACCAATGCAGTATTTCACTGCCGAAATTTAAAATAGGTATTTGTGCTGTATATGCAAAACTGCTGTGTGGACCAACAATCCCGGTTTATTTCCCCAAAATACATCAATGCAGTATTTCACTGCTTAAATTTAAAATAGGTATTTGTGCGCTGTATGCAAACCTGGTCTGTGACCAACAATACCAGTTTATTTCCCCAAAATACACCAATGCAGAATTTCACTGCTGAAATTTAAAAAAGGTATTTGTGCGGTATATGCAAAACTGCTGTGTGGACCAAAAATACCTTTTATTTCCCCAAAATACATCAATGCAGAATTCCACTGCAGAAATTTAAAATAGGTATTTGTGAGCTGTATGCTAAATTGCTTTGTGGACAAACAATACCAGTTTATTTCGCCAAAATACAACAATGCAGTATTTCACTGCTGTAATTAAAAATAGGTATTTGTGCATTGTATGCAAAATTGGTCTGTGGACCAACAATACCAGTTTATTTCCCCAAGATACACTAATGCAGTATTTCACTGCTGAAATGTAAAATAGGTATTTATATGTTGAATGCTAAACCAGTCTGTGGACCAACAATACCGGTTTATTTCCTAAAAATACACCAATACAGTATTTCACAGCTGAAATTTAAAATAGGTATTTGTGCGGTGTATGCAAAACTGCTGTTTGGAACAACAATACCGGTTTATTTCCCCAAAATACACGAATGCGGTATTTCACTGCTGAAATTTAAAATAGTCATTTCTGCAGTGTATGCAATACTGCTATGTGGACCAACAATCCTGGTTTATTTCCCCAAAATACACCAATGCAGTATTTCACTGCTAAAATTTAAAATAGGTATGTGAGCAGTGTATGCAAAATGGCTGTGTGGACCAACAATACCGTTTAATTTCCCCAAAATACACAAATGCAGTATTTCACTACTGAAATTTAAAATAGGTATTTGTGCAGTGTATGCAAAACTGCTGTATGGACCAACAATACCGGTTTATTTCCCCAAAATACACCAATGCAGTATTTCACTGCTGAAATTTAAAATAGGTATTTGTGCGGTGTATGCAAAACTGCTCTGTGGACCAACGATACCGGTTTATTTCCCCAAAATACAAACAATGCAGTATTTCACTGCTAAAATTTAAAAAAGGTATTTGTGCGGTATATGCAAAACTGCTGTGTGGACCATCAATACCGGTTTATTTCCCCAAAATACACGAATGCAGTATTTCAATGCTGAAATTTAAAAAATGTACTTTTGCGGTACATGCAAAACTGCTGTGTGGACCAACAATACCGGTTTATTTCCCCAAAATACACAAATGCAGTATTACACTGTTGAAATTTAAAATAGGTATTTGTGCAGTATATGTGAAACTAATGTGTGGACCAACAATACCAGTTTATTTCCCAAAAATACACCAATGCAGTTTTTCACTGCTTAAATTTAAAATAGGTATATGTGTGTTGTATGCAAAACTGGTCTGTGGACCGACAATACCAGTTTATTTCCCCAAAATACACCAATACAGTATTTCACTGTTGAAATTTAAAATTGGTATTTGTGCAGAGTATGCAAAACTGCTATGTGATCAAACAATACCGGTTTAAGTTCCTCAAAATATACCATTTCAGTATTTCACTGCTGAAATTTAAAATAGTTACTTGTGCGGTGTTTGCAAAACTGCTGTGTGGACCAACAATACCGGTTTATTTCCGCAAAATACACCAATACAGTATTTCACTGTTGAAATTTAAAATAGGCATTTGTGCGGTATATGCTAAACTGCTTTGTGGACCAACAATACCAGTTTATTTCCCCAAAGTACACCAATGCAGTATTTCACTGCTGAAATTTAAAATAGGTATTTGTGCGGTGTATGCAAAACTGCTCTGTGGACCAACAATACCGGTTTATTTCCCCATAATACACCAATGCAGTATTTCACTGCTAAAATTTAAAATAGGTATTTGTGCGATATATGCAAAACTGCTCTGTGGACCAACAATACCGGTTTATTTCCCCAAAATATACCAATGCAGTATTTCACTGCTGAAATTTAAAAAATGTACTTGTGCGGTATATGCAAAACAGTTGTGTGGACCAACAATACCGGTTTATTTCCCCAAAATACACCAATGCAGTATTTCACTGCTGAAATTTAAAAATTTACTTGTGCGGTACATGCAAAACTGCTCTGTGGACCAACAATACCGGTTTATTTCCCCCAAATACACCAATGTAGTATTTCACTACTGAAATTTAAAAAAGGTATATGTGCGGTATATGCAAAACTGCTGTGTGGACCAACAATACCGGTTTATTTCCCCAAAATACACCAATGCAGTTTTTCACTGCCTAAATTTAAAATAGGTATATGTGTGTTGTATGCAAAACTGGTCTGTGGACCGACAATACCAGTTTATTTCCCCAAAATACACCAATACAGTATTTCACTGTTGAAATTTAAAATGGGTATTTGTGCGGTATACGTAAAACTGCTGTGTGGACCAACAATAACGGTTTATTTCATCAAAATACACCCATGCAGTATTACACTGTTGAAATTTAAAATAGGTATTTGTGCAGTATATATGAAACTACTGTATGGACCAACAATACCAGTTTATTTCCCAAAAATACACCAATGCAGTTTTTCACTGCTTAAATTTAAAATAGGTATATGTGTGTTGTATGCAAAACTGGTCTGTGGACCAACAATATCGGTTTATTTCCCCAACATAACCAATGCAGTATTTCACTGCTGAACTTTAAAAAAGGTATTTGTGTGGTATATGCAAAACTGCTGTATGGACCAACAATACCGGTTTATTTCCCCAAAATACACCAATGCAGTATATCACTGCTGTAATTAAAAATAGGTATTTGTGCGTTGTATGCAAAATTCTTCTGTGGACCAACAATACCAGTTTATTTCCCCAAAATAAACCAATGCAATATTTCACTGCTGAAATTTAAAATAGGTATTTGTGCGGTATATGTAAAACTGCTGTGTGGACCAACAATACTGGCTTATTTCCCCAAAATACACCAATGCAGTATTTTACTGCTTAAATTTAACATAGGTATTTGGGCGCTGTATGCAAAAGTGGTCTGTGGACCAACAATACCCCTTTATTTCCCTAAAATACACCAATGCAGTATTTCACCGCTGAAATGTAAAATAGGTATTTGTATGTTTTGTGCAAAATTAGTCTGTGGACCAAAAATTCCGGTTAATTTCCTCAAAATACACCAATGCAGAATTTCACTGCTGAAATTTAAAATAGGTTTTTGTGCGGTGTATGCAAAACTGCTTTGTGGACCAACAATACCGGTTTATTTCCTGAAAATACACCAATGCATAATTTCACTGCTGAAATTTAAAATAGGTATTTGTGCGGTATATGCAAAACTGCTGTGTGGACCAACAATACCTTTTATTTCCCCAAATACACCAATGCAGTATTACACTGCTGAAATTTATAATAGGTATTTGTGCGGTATATGTAAAACTGCTCTGTGGACCAACAATACCACCATACCGGTTTATTTCGCCAAAATACACCAATGCAGTATTACACTGCTAAAATTTAAAATAGGTATTTGTATGTTGTATGCAACACTAGTCTGTGGACCAAAAATACCAGTTTATTTCCTGAAAATACACAAATGCATAATTTCACTGCTAAAATTTAAAATAGGTATTTGTGCGGTATATGCAAAACTGCTGTGTGGACCAACAATACCTTTTATTTCCCCAAAATACACCAATGCAGTATTACACTGCTGAAATTTATAATCGGTATTTGTGCGGTATATGTAAAACTGCTCTGTGGACCAACAATACCACCATACCGGTTTATTTCCCCAAAATACACCAATGCATTATTTCAATGCTGAAATTTAAAATAGGTATATGTGCGGTGTATGCAAAACTGCGGTGTGTACCAACATTACCGGTTTATTTCCCCAAAATACACTAAGCAGTATTTCACTGCTGAAATTTAAAATTGGTATTTGTTAGGTGGATGCAAAACTGCTGTGTGGTCCAAGAATACCGGTTTATTTCCCCAAAATACACCAATGCAGTATTTCAGTACTGAAATTTAAAACAGGTATTTGTGCGGTGTATACAAAACTGCGGTGTGTACCAACATTACCGGTTTATTTCCCCAAAATACACTAAGCAGTATTTCACTGCTGAAATTTAAAATTGGTATTTGTTAGGTGGATGCAAAACTGCTGTGTGGTCCAAGAATACCGGTTTATTTCCCCAAAATACACCAATGCAGGACTTCACTGCTGAAATTTAAAGTAGGTATTTGTGCGGTGTATGCAAAACTGCTGTGTGGACCAACAATACCAGTTAATTTCCCCAAAATACAACAATGCAGTATTTCACTACTGAAATTTAAAATAGTTATTTGTGCAGTATATGTGAAACTACTGTGTGGACCAACAATACCAGTTTATTTCCCAAAAATACACCAATGCAGTTTTTCACTGCTTAAATTTAAAATAGGTATATGTGTGTTGTATGCAAAACTGGTCTGTGGACCGACAATACCAGTTTATTTCCCCACAGTTTATTTCCCCAAAATACACCAATACAGTATTTCACTGTTGAAATTTAAAATGGGTATTTGTGCGGTATACGTAAAACTGCTGTGTGGACCAACAATAACGGTTTATTTAATCAAAATACACCCATGCAGTATTACACTGTTGAAATTTAAAATAGTTATTTGTGCAGTATATGTGAAACTACTGTGTGGACCAACAATCCCAGTTTATTTCCCAAAAATACACCAATGCAGTTTTTCACTGCTTAAATTTAAAATAGGTATATGTGTGTTGTATGCAAAACTGGTCTGTGGACCGACAATACCAGTTTATTTCCCCACAGTTTATTTCCCCAAAATACACCAATACAGTATTTCACAGTTGAAATTTAAAATGGGTATTTGTGCGGTATACGTAAAACTGCTGTGTGGACCAACAATAACGGTTTATTTCATCAAAATACACCCATGCAGTATTACACTGTTGAAATTTAAAATAGGTATTTGTGCAGTATATGTGAAACTACTGTGTGGACCAACAATACCAGTTTATTTCCCAAAAATACACCAATGCAGTTTTTCACTGCTTAAATTTAAAATAGGTATATGTGTGTTGTATGCAAAACTGGTCTGTGAACCAACAATATCGGTTTATTTCCCCAACATAACCAATGCAGTATTTCATTGCTGAAATTTAAAATAGGTATTTGTGCGGTGTATGAAAAACTGCTGTGAGGACCAACAATACCGGTTTATTTCCCCAAAGTACACCAATGCAGTATTTCAGTGCTGAAATTTAAAATAGGTATTTGTGCGGTGTATGAAAAACTGCTGTGAGGACCAACAATACCGGTTTATTTCTCCAAAATACACCAATGCAGTATTTCACTGCTGAAATTTTAAATAGGTATTTGTGCGGTATATGTATAACTGCTATGTGGACCAACAATACTGGTTTAATTCCCCAAAATACACCAAGCAGTATTTCTCTGCTGAAATTTAAAATAGGTATTTGTGCAGAGTATGCAAAACTGCTATGTGGACCAACAATACCGGTTTATTTCCCCAAATTACACCAATGCAGTATTTCACTGCTGAAATTTAAAAAATGTACTTGTGAGGTATATGCAAAACTGCTGTGTGGACCAACAATACCGGTTTATTTCCCCAAAATACACCAATGCAGTATATCACTGCTGAAATTTAAAATAGGTATTTGTGCGCTGTATGCAAATTTGCTGTGTGTACAAACAATACCAGTTTATTTCGCCAAAATACAACAATGCAGTCTTTCATTGCTGTAATTAAAAATAGGTATTTGTGCGTTGTATGCAAAATTCTTCTGTGGACCAACAATACCAGTTTATTTCCCCAAAATAAACCAATGCAATATTTCACTGCTGAAATTTAAAATAGGTATTTGTGCGGTATATGTAAAACTGCTGTGTGGACCAACAATACTGGCTTATTTCCCCAAAATACACCAATGCAGTATTTTACTGCTTAAATTTAACATAGGTATTTGGGCGCTGTATGCAAAAGTGGTCTGTGGACCAACAATACCACTTTATTTCCACAAAATACACCAATGCAGTATTTCACTGCTGAAATTTAAAATAGACATTTCTGCAGTGTATGCAATACTGCTATGTGGACCAACAATCCTGGTTTATTTCCCCCAAATACACCAATGCAGTATTTCACTGCTGAAATGTAAAATAGGTATTTGTATGTTGTATGCAACACTAGTCTGTGGACCAACAATACCAGTTTATTTCCTGAAAATACAGAAATGCATAATTTCACAGCTAAAATTTAAAATAGGTATTTGTGCGGTATATGCAAAACTGCTGTGTGGACCAACAATACCTGTTTATTTCCCCAAAATACACCAATGCAGTATTACACTGCTGAAATTTAAAATAGTTATTTGTGCGGTATATGTAAAACTGCTCTGTGGACCAACAATACCACCATACCGGTTTATTTCCCCAAAATACACCAATGCATTATTTCACTGCTGAAATTTAAAATAGGTATATGTGCGGTGTATGCAAAATTGCTCTTTGGACCAACAATACCGGTTTATTTCCCCAAAATACACCAATGCAGTATTTCAGTACTGAAATTTAAAACAGGTATTTGTGCGGTGTATACAAAACTGCGGTGTGTACCAACATTACCGGTTTATTTCCCCAAAATACACTAATGCAGTATTTCACTGCTGAAATTTAAAATTGGTATTTGTGCGGTATATGCAAAACTGCTGTGTGGTCCAAGAATACCGGTTTATTTCCCCAAAATACACCAATGCAGTATTTCACTGCTGAAATTTAAAGTAGGTATTTGTGCGGTATATGCAAAACTGCTGTGTGGACCAACAATCCCGGTTTATTTCCCCAAAATACACCAATGCAGTACTTCACTGCTAAAATTTAAAGTAGGTATTTGTGCGGTGTATGCAAAACTGCTGTGTGGACCAACAATACCAGTTAATTTCCCCAAAATACAACAATGCAGTATTTCACTACTGAAATTTAAAATAGGTATTTGTGCGGTGTATGCAAAATTGCTGTGTGTACCAACATTACTGGTTTATTTCCCCAAAATACACCAATGCAGTATTTCACTGCTGAAATTTAAAAAATGTACTTGTGCGGTACATGCAAAACTGTTGTTTGGACCAACAATACCGGTTTATTTCCCCAAAATACACCAATGCAGTATTACACTGTTGAAATTTAAAATAGTTATTTGTGCAGTATATGTGAAACTACTGTGTGGACCAACAATACCAGTTTATTTCCCAAAAATACACCAATGCAGTTTTTCACTGCTTAAATTTAAAATAGGTATATGTGTGTTGTATGCAAAACTGGTCTGTGGGCCGACAATACCAGTTTATTTCCCAAAAATACACCAATGCAGTATTTCACTGCTGTAATTTAAAATAGGTATTTGTGCGGTATATGCAAAACTGCTGTGTGGACCAACAATACCGGTTTACTTCCCCAAAATACACCAATGCAGTATTTCACTGCTGAAATTTAAAATATGGTATTTGTGCGGTGTATGCAAAACTGCTGTGTGGACCAACAATACCGGTTTATTTCCCAAAATACACCAATGCAGTATTTCACTGCTGAAATTTAAAATAGGTATTTGTGCGGTGTATGCAAAACTGCTGTGTGGACCAACAATACCGGTTTATTTCCCCAAAATACACCAATGCAGTATTTCACTGCTGAAATTTAAAATAGGTATTTGTGCGGTATATGCAAAACTGCTATGTGGACCAACAATACTGGTTTATTTCCCCAAAATACACCAAGCAGTATTTCACTGCTGAAATTTAAAATAGGTATTTGTGCAGAGTATGCAAAACTGCTATGTGGACCAACAATACCGGTTTATTTCCCCAAACACACCAATGCAGTATATCACTGCTGAAATTTAAAATGGGTATTTGTGCGCTGTATGCAAAATTGCTGTGTGGACCAACAATACCACCATACCCGTTTATTTCCCCAAAATACACCAATGCATTATTTCACTGCTGAAATTTAAAATAGGTATGCAAAACTGCTGTTTGGACCAACAATACCGGTTTATTTCCCAAAAATACACCAATGCAGTATTTCACTACTGAAATTTAAAATAGGTTTTTGTGCGGTGGATGCAAAACTGCTGTGTGGACCAACAATACCGGTTTATTTCCCCAAAATACACCAATGCAGTATTTCACTGCCGAAATTTAAAATAGGTATTTGTGCTGTATATGCAAAACTGCTGTGTGGACCAACAATCCCGGTTTATTTCCCCAAAATACATCAATGCAGTATTTCACTGATGAAATTTAAAATAGGTATTTGTGCGGTATATGCAAAACTGCTGTGTGGACCAACAATACCAGTTTATTTCCCCAAAATACATCAATGCAGAATTTCACTGATGAAATTTAAAATAGGTATTTGTGCGGTATATGCAAAACTGCTGTGTGGACCAACAATACCGGTTTATTTCCCCAAAATACATCAATGTAGTACTACAACGCTGAAATTTAAAATAGGTATTTGTGTGGTGTATGCAAAACTGCTGTGAGGACCAACAATACCGGTTTATTTCTCCAAAATACACCTTATTTCTCCAAAATACACCAATGCAGTATTTCACTGCTGAAATTTAAAATAGGTATTTGTGCAGTGTATGCAAAACTGCTGTGTGGACCAACAATACCAGTTTTTTTCCCCAAAGTACACCAATGCAGTATTTCACTGCTGAAATTTAAAATAGGTATTTGTGCAGTGTATGCAAAACTGCTATGTGGACCAACAATACCACCATACCGGTTTATTTCCCCAAAATACACCAAGGCATTATTTCACTGCTGAAATTTAAAATAGGTATGCAAAATGCTGTTTGGACCAACAGTACCGGTTTATTTCCCCAAAATACACCAATGCAGTATTTCACTACTGAAATTTAAAATAGGTATTTGTGCGGTGGATGCAAAACTGCTGTGTGGAACAACAATACCGATTTATTTCCCCAAAATACACCAATGCAGTTTTTCACAGCTTAAATTTAAAATAGGTATTTGTGCTGTATATGCAAAACTGCTCTGTGGACCAACAATCCCCGTTTATTTCCCCAAAATACATCAATGCAGTATTTCACTGCTGAAATTTAAAATAGGTATTTGTGCGCTGTATGCAAAATTGTTGTGTGGACAAACAATACTGGTTTATTTCGCCAAAATACACCAATGCAGTATTTCACTGCTGTAATTGAAAATAGGTATTTGTGCGTTGTATGCAAAATTGGTCTGTGGACCAACAATACCGGTTTATTTCCCCAAAATACACCAATGCACTATTTCCCTGCTATAATTTAAAATAGGTATTTGTGCGGTATATGTGAAACTGTTCTGTGGACCAACAATAATGTCTTATTTCCCCAAAATACACTAATGCAGTATTTTACTGCTTAAATTTAAAATAGTTATTTGGGCGTTGTATGCAAAACTGGTCTGTGACCAACAATACCAGTTTATTTCCCCAAAATACACCAATGCAGTATTTCACTGCTGTAATTTAAAATAGTTATTTGTCCGGTATATGCAAAACTGCTGTGTGGACCAACAATACCGGTTTATTTCCCCAAAATACACCAATGTAGTACTACACTGCTGAAATTTAAAATAGGCATTTCTGCAGTTTATGCAATACTGCTATGTTAACCAACAATCCTGGTTTATTTTCCCAAAATACACCAAGCAGTATTTCACTGCTGAAATTTAAAATAGGTATTTGTGCAGTGTATGCAAAACTGCTATGTGGACCAACAATACCACCATACCGGTTTATTTCCCCAAAATACACCAAGGCATTATTTCACTGCTGAAATTTAAAATAGGTATGCAAAAATGCTGTTTGGACCAACAGTACCGGTTTATTTCCCCAAAATACACCAATGCAGTATTTCACTACTGAAATTTAAAATAGGTATTTGTGCGGTGGATGCAAAACTGCTGTGCTGGAACAACAATACCGGTTTATTTTCCCAAAATACACCAATGCAGTATTTTACTGCCGAAATTTAAAATAGGTATTTGTGCTGTGTATGCAAAACTGCTCTGTGGACCAACAATCCCCGTTTATTTCCCAAAAATACATCAATGCAGTATTTCACTGCTTAAATTTAAAATAGGTATTTGTGCGCTGTATGCAAAATTGTTGTGTGGACAAACAATACCGGTTTATTTCGCCAAAATACACCAATGCAGTATTTCACTGCTGTAATGAAAAATAGGTATTTGTGCGTTGTATGCAAAATTGGTCTGTGGACCAACAATACCGGTTTATTTCCCCAAAATACACCAATGCACTATTTCCCTGCTATAATTTAAAATAGGTATTTGTGCGGTATATGTGAAACTGTTCTGTGGACCAACAATAATGTCTTATTTCCCCAAAATACACTAATGCAGTATTTTACTGCTTAAATTTAAAATAGTTATTTGGGCCTGGTATGCAAAACTGGTCTGTGACCAACAATACCAGTTTATTTCCCCAAAATACACCAATGCAGTATTTCACTGCTGTAATTTAAAATAGGTATTTGTGCGGTATATGCAAAACTGCTGTGTGGACCAACAATACCGGTTTATTTCCCCAAAATACACCAATGTAGTACTACACTGCTGAAATTTAAAATAGGCATTTCTGCAGTTTATGCAATACTGCTATGTTAACCAACAATCCTGGTTTATTTTCCCAAAATACACAAATGCAGTACTTCACTGGTAAAATTTACTATAGGTATTTGTGCGGTATATGTAAAACTGGTCTGTGGACCAACAATACCACCATACCGCTTAATTTCCCCAAAATATACCAATGCAGTATTTCACTGCTGAAAATTAAAATAGGTATGTTTGCGGTATATGCAAAACTGCTGTGTGGACCAACAATACCGGTTTATTTCCCCAAAATACACCAATACAGTATTTCACTACTGAAATTTAAAATAGGTATTTGTGCGGTGTATGCAAAACTGCTGTGTGTACCAACATTACCGGTTTATTTCCCCAAAATACACCAAGCAGTATTTCACTGCTGAAATTTAAAATAGGTATTTGTGCAGAGTATGCAAAACTGCTATGTGATCCAACAATACCGGTTTAAGTTCCTCAAAATATACCATTTCAGTATTTCACTGCTGAAATTTAAAATAGATACTTGTGCGGTGTTTGCAAAACTGCTGTGTGGACCAACAATACCGGTTTATTTCTGCAAAATACACCAATACAGTATTTCACTGCTGAAATTTAAAATAGGCATTTGTGCGGTATATGCTAAACTGCTGTGTGGACCAACAATACCAGTTTATTTCCCCAAAGTACACCAATGCAGTATTTCACTGCTGAAATTTAAAATAGGTATTTGTGCGGTGTATGCAAAACTGCTGTGTGGACCATCAATACCGGTTCATTTCCCCAAAATACACCAATGCAGTATTTCACTGCTGAAATTTAAAAAATTTACTTGTGCGGTACATGCAAAACTGCTGTGTGGACCAACAATACCGGTTTATTTCCCCAAAATACACCAATGTAGTATTTCACTACTGAAATTTAAAAAAGGTATATGTGCGGTATATGCAAAACTGCTGTGTGGACCAACAATACCGGTTTATTTCCCCAAAATACACCAATGTAGTATTTCACTACTGAAATTTAAAAAAGGTATTTGTGCGGTGTATGCAAAACTGCTGTGTGGACCAACAATACCAGTTTATTTCCCAAAATACACCAATGCAGTATTTCACTGCTGAAATTTAAAATAGGTATTTGTGCGGTGTATGCAAAACTGCTCTGTGGACCAACAATACCGGTTTATTTCCCCAAAATACACCAATGCAGTATTTCACTGCTGAAATTTAAAATAGGTATTTGTGCGGTATATGCAAAACTGCTGTGTGGACCAACAATACCGGTTTATTTCCTCAAAATACACCAATGCAGTATTACACTGCTGAAATTTAAAATAGGTATTTGTGCGGTATATGCGAAACTGCTGTGTGGACCAACAATACCAGTTTATTTCCCAAAATACACCAATGCAGTATTTCACTGCTGAAATTTAAAATAGGTATATGTGTGTTGTATGCAAAACTGCTCTGTGGACCAACAATACCAGTTTATTTCCCCAAAATACACCAATGCAGTATTTCACTGTTGAAATTTAAAATAGGTATTTGTGCAGTGTATGCAAAACTGCTATGTGGACCAACAATACCGGTTTATTTCCCAAAATACACCAATGCAGTATTTCACTACTGAAATTTAAAATAGGTATTTGTGCGGTGTATGCAAAACTGCTGTGTGGACCAACAATACCGGTTTATTTCCCCAAAATACACCAATGCAGTATTTCACTGCTGAAATTTAAAATAGGTATTTGTGCGGTATATGCAAAACTGCTGTGTGGACCAACAATCCCGGTTTATTTCCCCAAAATACACCAATGCAGTACTTCACTGCTAAAATTTAAAGTAGGTATTTGTGCGGTGTATGCAAAACTGCTGTGTGGACCAACAATACCAGTTAATTTCCCCAAAATACAACAATGCAGTATTTCACTACTGAAATTTAAAATAGGTATTTGTGCGGTGTATGCAAAATTGCTGTGTGTACCAACATTACTGGTTTATTTCCCCAAAATACACCAATGCAGTATTTCACTACTGAAATTTAAAAAAGGTATATGTGCGGTATATGCAAAACTGCTGTGTGGACCAACAATACCTTTTATTTCCCCAAAATACACCAATGCAGTATTACACTGCTGAAATTTAAAATAGGTATTTGTGCGGTATATGTAAAACTGCTCTGTGGACCAACAATACCACCATACCGGTTTATTTCCCCAAAATACACCAATGCATTATTTCACTGTTGAAATTTAAAATAGGTATATGTGCGGTGTATGCAAAATTGCTCTTTGGACCAAGAATACCGGTTTATTTCCCCAAAATACACCAATGCAGTATTTCTGTACTGAAATTTAAAACAGGTATTTGTGCGGTGTATACAAAACTGCGGTGTGTACCAACATTACCGGTTTATTTGCCCAAAATACACTAAGCAGTATTTCACTGCTGAAATTTAAAATTGGTATTTGTTAGGTGGATGCAAAACTGCTGTGTGGTCCAAGAATACCGGTTTATTTCCCCAAAATACATCAATGCAGGACTTCACTGCTGAAATTTAAAGTAGGTATTTATGCGGTGTATGCAAAACTGCTGTGTGGACCAACAATACCAGTTAATTTCCCCAAAATACAACAATGCAGTATTTCACTACTGAAATTTAAAATAGGTATTTGTGCGGTGTATGCAAAATTGCTGTGTGGACCAACAATACCGCTTTATTTCCCCAAAATACACCAATGCAGTATTACACTGCTGAAATTTAAAATAGGTATTTGTGCGGTGTATGCAAAACTGCTGTGTGGACCAACAATACCAGTTTATTTCCCAAAATACAACAATGCAGTATTTCACTACTGAAATTTAAAATAGGTATTTGTGCGGTGTATGCAAAATTGCTGTGTGGACCAACAATACCGCTTTATTTCCCCAAAATACACCAATGCAGTATTACACTGTTGAAATTTAAAATAGGTATTTGTGCAGAGTATGCAAAACTGCTATGTGGACCAACAATACCGGTTTATTTCCCCAAACACACCAATGCAGTATATCACTGCTGAAATTTAAAATAGGTATTTGTGCGGTGTATGCAAAACTGGTCTGTGGACCAACAATACCACCATACCGCTTAATTTCCCCAAAATATACCAATGCAGTATTTCACTGCTGAAATTTAAAATAGGTATGTTTGCGGTATATGCAAAACTGCTGTGTGGACCAACAATACCGGTTTATTTTCCCAAAATACACCAATACAGTATTTCACTACTGAAATTTAAAATAGGTATCTGTGCGGTGTATGCAAAACTGCTGTGTGTACCAACATTACCGGTTTATCTCCCCAAAATACACCAAGCAGTATTTCACTGCTGAAATTTAAAATAGGTATTTGTGCAGAGTATGCAAAACTGCTATGTGATCCAACAATACCGGTTTAAGTTCCTCAAAATATAGCATTTCAGTATTTCGAACAAACACAGAACCAGAGATAGGTGCACGCTGCCGTAACACTAAACCCTCACACTGATGTTAAAAATTGAGAGTTAGTTCGACATATTCTACTAGGAGGACGTGTCTTAAGCCTCGGGCACCAGCGTCAAGGTCTCTCAAGTAGCCCGTGGGCCCTAACACTCACCTACCTGCGCCGTATGGGCGATATCAGGGGCCAGTGGGCAATTACAGGAGCATTAGGACGACTCACAAACATCTCCTCTGTTACCTCCAGCATGTGGCCATGCTTGCAATGGGAGGTGGGAGGTGTCTATGAGCCCTACCCAAGACTGACTGATATAGCCCAAGGCCAAGCAGGTGCACCCAAATGTGACCTGAGGTTGAAACACAGGCACATTTAAAATGGAGTTTATACACCTCCATACATATATATATAAACCATCAAAAAATGTGGTGATAAGAAAGCAGGATGCGCTCATACCCATATGCAGTTGTGCATTTCTGTAGGGGAGCACATCCTGCACTTGTAGTCCGTTGCTAATGGCAATCACCAGAAAAAAATGCATACAATGGATGATGCCAGCAACGGACTACAAGTACCACAATGGACATCCTACATACGATGAAATTTATGTGGATGTGGCAAGAATTCAGAACAAACACAGAACCAGAGATAGGTGCACGCTGCCGTAACACTAAACCCTCACACTGATGTTAAAAATTGAGAGTTGGCCACATGCTGGAGGTAACAGAGGAGATGTTTGTGAGTCGTCCTAATGCTCCTGTAATTGCCCACTGGCCCCTGATATCGCCCATACGGCTCAGGTAGGTGAGTGTTAGGGCCCACGGGCTACTTGAGAGACCTTGACGCTGGTGCCCGAGGCTTAAGACACGTCCTCCTAGTAGGATATGTCGAACTAACTCTCAATTTTTAACATCAGTGTGAGGGTTTAGTGTTACGGCAGCGTGCACCTATCTCTGGTTCTGTGTTTGTTCTGAATTCTTGCCACATCCACATAAATTTCATCGTATGTAGGATGTCCATTGTGGTACTTGTAGTCCGTTGCTGGCATCATCCATTGTATGCATTTTTTGCTGGTGATTGCCATTAGCAACGGACTACAAGTGCAGGATGTGCTCCCCTACAGAAATGCACAACTGCATATGGGTATGAGCGCATCCTGCTTTCTTATCACCACATTTTTTGATGGTTTACATTTCAGTATTTCACTGCTGAAATTTAAAATAGTTACTTGTGCGGTGTTTGCAAAACTGCTGTGTGGACCAACAATACCGGTTTATTTCCCCCAAATACACCAATGTAGTATTTCACTACTGAAATTTAAAAAAGGTATATGTGCGGTATATGCAAAACTGCTGTGTGGACCAACAATACCGGTTTATTTCCCCAAAATACACCAATGCAGTATTACACTGTTGAAATTTAAAATAGGTATTTGTGCAGTATATGTGAAACTACTGTGTGGACCAACAATACCAGTTTATTTCCCCAAAATACACCAATGCAGTATTTCACTGCTGAAATTTAAAAAATGTACTTGTG
The DNA here is from genome assembly GCA_033119425.1 of Bufotes viridis. Classification (NCBI taxonomy): domain Eukaryota; kingdom Metazoa; phylum Chordata; class Amphibia; order Anura; family Bufonidae; genus Bufotes; species Bufotes viridis. Next base: position 199,164,507 of record CM065591.1, on the reverse strand, counting down.
CGGTATATGCAAAACTGCTGTGTGGACCAACAATACCGGTTTATTTCCCCAAAGTACACCAATGCAGTATTTCACTGCTGAAATTTAAAATAGGTATTTGTGCGGTGTATGCAAAACTGCTGTGTGGACCAACAATACCGGTTAATTTCCCCAAAATACACCAATGCAGTATAACACTGCTGAAATTTAAAATAGGTATTTGTGCGCTGTATGCAAATTTGCTGTGTGGACAAACAATACCAGTTTATTTCGCCAAAATACAACAATGCAGTCTTTCATTGCTGTAATTAAAAATAGGTATTTGTGCGTTGTATGCAAAATTCTTCTGTGGACCAACAATACCAGTTTATTTCCCCAAAATACACCAATGCAATATTTCACTGCTGAAATTTAAAATAGGTATTTGTGCGGTGTATGCAAAACTGCTGTGTGGACCAACAATACCGGTTTATTTCCCCAAAATACACCAATGCAGTATTTCACTGCTGAAATTTAAAATAGGTATTTGTGCGGTGTATGCAAAACTGCTGTGTGGACCAACAATACCAGTTTATTTCCACAAAATACACCAATGCAGTATTTCACTGCTGAAATTTAAAATAGGTATTTGTATGTTGTATGCAAAATTAGTCTGTGGACCAACAATTCCGGTTCATTTCCTCAAAATACACCAATGCAGTATTTCACTGCTGAAATGTAAAATAGGTTTTTGTGCGGTGTATGCAAAACTGCTTTGTGGACCAACAATACCGGTTTATTTCCTGAAAATACACCAATGCATAATTTCACTGCTGAAATTTAAAATAGGTATTTGTGCGGTATATGCAAAACTGCTGTGTGGACCAACAATACCTTTTATTTCCCCAAAATACACCAATGCAGTATTACACTGCTGAAATTTAAAATAGGTATTTGTGCGGTATATGTGAAACTGCTCTGTGGACCAACAATACCACCATACCGGTTTATTTCCCCAAAATACACCAATGCATTATTTCACTGCTGAAATTTAAAATAGGTATTTGTGCGGTGTATGCAAAATTGCTGTTTGGACCAACAATACCGGTTTATTTCCCAAAATACACCAATGCAGTATTTCACTGCTGAAATTTAAAATAGGTATTTGTGCGGTGTATGCAAAACTGCTGTGTGGACCAACAATACCGGTTTATTTCCCCAAAATACACCAATGCAGTATTTCACTGCTGAAATTTAAAATAGGTATTTGTGCGGTGTATGCAAAACTGCTGTGTGGACCAACAATACCGGTTTATTTCCCAAAATACACCAATGCAGTATTTCACTGCTGAAATTTAAAATAGGTATTTGTGCGGTGTATGCAAAACTGCTGTGTGGACCAACAATACCGGTTTATTTCCCCAAAATACACCAATGCAGTATTTCACTGCTGAAATTTAAAATAGGTATTTGTGCGGTGTATGCAAAACTGCTGTGTGGACCAACAATACCGGTTTATTTCCCCAAAATACACCAATGCAGTATTACACTGCTGAAATTTAAAATAGGTATTTGTGCGGTGTATGCAAAACTGCTGTGTGGACCAACAATACCGGTTTATTTCCCCAAAATACACCAAGCAGTATTTCACTGCTGAAATTTATAATCGGTATTTGTGCGGTATATGTAAAACTGCTCTGTGGACCAACAATACCACCATACCGGTTTATCTCCCCAAAATACACCAATGCAGTATTACACTGCTGAAATTTAAAATAGTCATTTCTGCAGTATATGTAAAACTGCTCTGTGGACCAACAATCCTGGTTTATTTCCCCAAAATACACCAATGCAGTATTTCACTGTTGAAATTTAAAATGGGTATTTGTGCGGTATACGTAAAACTGCTGTGTGGACCAACAATAACGGTTTATTTACTCAAAATACACCCATGCAGTATTACACTGTTGAAATTTAAATTTAAAATAGGTATGTGAGCGGTGTATGCAAAACTGCTATGTGGACCAACAATACCGGTTTATTTCCCCAAAATACACAAATGCAGTATTTCACTACTGAAATTTAAAATAGGTATTTGTGCGGTGTATGCAAAACTGCTGTGTGGATCAACAATACCGGTTTATTTCCCCAAAATACACAAATGCAGTATTTCACTACTGAAATTTAAAATAGGTATTTGTGCGGTGTATGCAAAACTGCTGTGTGGACCAACAATTCCGGTTTATTTCCCTAAAATACACCAATACAGTATTTCACTGCTGAAATTTAAAATAGGTATTCGTGCGGTATATGCAAAACTGCTGTGTGGACCAACAATGCCGGTTTATTTCCCCAAAATACACCAATGCAGTATTTCACTACTGAAATTTAAAATAGGTATTTGTGCGGTGTATGCAAAATTGCTGTGTGGACCAACAATACCGGTTTATTTCCCCAAAATACACCAATGCAGTATTACACTGTTGAAATTTAAAATAGTTATTTGTGCAGTATATGTGAAACTACTGTGTGGACCAACAATACCAGTTTATTTCCCAAAAATACACCAATGCAGTTTTTCACTGCTTAAATTTAAAATAGGTATATGTGTGTTGTATGCAAAGCTGGTCTGTGGACCGACAATACCAGTTTATTTCCCCAAAATACACCAATGCAGTATTTCACTGTTGAAATTTAAAATGGGTATTTGTGCAGTATATGTAAAACTGCTGTGTGGACCAAAATACTGGTTTATTTCCCCAAAATACACTAATGCAGTATTACACTGTTGAAATTTAAAATAGGTATTGTTATTTTGGCAATTGAATTTCACTCCAGAACAAAATATATGTTTTTGCGGACACTATGAATCTTGGCCTGCAACAGCTGGTACACCAGATTCAGGGTACTGCTATTTTGGCAATTGAATTTCACCCCAGAACAAAATATGTGTTTTTGCGGACACTATGAATCTTGGCCTGCAACAGCTGGGACACCAGATTCAGGGTATTGCTATTTTGGCAATTGAATTTCACCCCAGAACAAAATATATGTTTTGGCGGACACTATGAACCTTGGCCTGCAACAGCTGGGACACCAGATTCAGGGTATTGTTATTTTGGCAATTGAATTTCACCCCAGAACAAAATATATGTTTTGGCGGACACTATGAATCTTGGCCTGCAACAGCTGGGACACCAGATTCAGGGTATTGCTATTTTGGCAATTGAATTTCACCCCAGAACAAAATATATGTTTTTGCGCACACTATAAATCTTGGCCTGCAACAGCTGGGACACCAGATTCAGGGTATTGCTATTTTGGCAATTGAATTTCACCCCAGAACAAAATATATGTTTTGGCGGACACTATTATACTTTGCCAGCCACAGCTGAAACCACTTATTTATGGTATTGCTATTTTGGCAATTGAATTTCACCCCAGAACAAAATATATGTTTTGGAGGACAATGTGAATCTTGGCCTGCAACAGCTGGGACACCAGATTCAGGGTATTGCTATTTTGGCAATTGAATTTCACCCCAGAACAAAATATATGTTTTGGCGGACACTATTGGCAGCCACAGCTGAAACCACTGATTTATGGTATTGCTATTTTGGCAATTGAATTTCACCACATAAAATACTCTATCCTTTGCCAGACAGCAGACAGTATTATACTTGGCTAGCCAAAGCTGGAACACCAGATTTAGGGGATTGGTATTTGGGCAATTGTATTTAACCCCTTAATAAAATATAGAAATTACTATCCTGAGCTTCTAGGGGTGACAATTAGCACAGCCAAGCCCCTGATGTAGGATATAGCAAAAAAAAAAAACTAGTATTGATGGATTGATGGACTTGGTGGCAGCTTTTTTCTGGTGCACCACAAGTCACAAAATGGCCGCCGATCACCCCAGAAAATAAGTGACAGAAAAACGCTCTGTGCAGCCTAAAAACCAGTGAGCAAGTAACTAGCAGATGTTCAATCATTCACAGCTGTAGATCGATCCTTTCATTAGGTGCTGTTGATGACTTTTCCCTGCCTAATCTCGCCCTCACAGAAGCTGCGTCCTCTCCCTACACTAATCAGAGCAGTATAATGTGCGGCGCTACGTGACTCCAGCTTAAAAAGAGGCTGGGTCACATGCTGCACTTGGCCAATCACAGCCATGCCATTAGTAGGCATGGCTGTGATGGGCTCTTAGGGCAAGAAGTAAAACGCTAGATGATTAGTTGCTGTGCAGCCCTTCAGAAAGCTGGAAGTAATTGCCGAACAACGAATCCGAACTTTTTTGAAAATGTCCGGGTTCGGTTCCATGTCCCGGACACCCCAAAATGCGGTACGAACCCTAACTATGCTCGAACTGTTCGCTCAACACTACCAAAGACGCTAACAGTCTACAGTCGTGGCCAAAAGTTTTGAGAATTACATAAATATTGGAAATTGGAAAAGCTGCTGCTTAAGTTTTTATAATAGTAATTTGCATATACTCCAGAATGTTATGAAGAGTGATCAGATGAATTGCATAGTCCTTCTTTGCCATGAAAATTAACTTAATCCCACTGCATTACATTGCTGTCATTAAAGGACCCGCTGAGATCATTTCAGTAATCGTCTTGTTAAACTCAGGTGAGAATGTTGAGTAGCACAAGGCTGGAGATCATTATGTCAGGCTGATTGGGTTACAATTTGTTAAAATGGCAGACTTGACATGTTAATAGGAGGGTGATGCTTGAAATCATTGTTCTTCCATTGTTAACCATGGTGACCAGCAAAGAAACGCGTGCAGCCATCATTGTGTTGCATAAAAATGGCTTCACAGGCAAGGACATTGTGGCTACTAAGATTGCACCTCAATTAACAATTTATAGGATCATCAAGAACTTCAAGGAAAGAGGTTCAATTCTTGTTAAGAAGGCATCAGGGCATCCAAGAAAGTCCAGCAAGTGCCAGGATCGTCTCCTAAAGAGGATTCAGCTGCGGGATCGGAGTGCCACCAGTGCAGAGCTTGCTCAGGAATGGCAGCAGGCAGGTGTGAGCGCATCTGCACGTACAGTGAGGCAAAGACTTTTGGAAGATGGCCTGGTGTCAAGAAGGGCAGCAAAGAAGCCACTTCACTCCAAAAAAAAAAAAATCAGGACAGATTGATCTTCTGCAGAAAGTATGGTGAATGGACTGCTGAGGACTGGGGCAAAGTCATATTCTCCGATGAAGCCTCTTTCCGATTGGGGCATCAGGAAAAAGGCTTGTCCAGAGAAGAAAAGGTGAGCGCTACTATCAGTCCTGTGTCATGCCAACAGTAAAGCATCCTGAGACCATTCATGTGTGGGGTTGCTTATCATCCAAGGGAGTGGGCTCACTCAGAATTTTCCCCAAAAACACAGCCATGAATAAAGAATGGTAACAAAACACCCTCCAACAGCAACTTCTTCCAACAATCCAACAACAGTTTGGTGAAGAACAATGCATTTTCCAGCACGATGGAGCACCGTGCCATAAGGCAAAAGTGATAACTAAGTGGCTCAGGGACCAAAACATTGACATTTTGGGTCCATGGCCTGGAAACTCCCCAGATCTTAATCCCATTGAGAACTTGTGGTCAATCCTCAAGAGGTGGGCGGACAAACAAAAACCCACTAATTCTGACAAACTCCAAGAAGTGATTATGAAAGAATGGGTTGCTATCAGTCAGGAATTGGCCCAGAAGTTGATTGAGAGCATGCCCAGTCGAATTGCAGAGGTCCTGAAAAAGAAGGACCAACACTGCAAATACTGACTCTTTGCATAAATGTCATGTAATTGTCGATAAAAGCCTTGTTGTCAATAAAAGTGCGTGTAATTATATTTCACTACATCACACAGAAACAACTGAAACAGAGATCTAAAAGCGGTTTAGCAGAAAACTTTGTGAAAACTAATATTTGTGTCATTCTCAAAACTTTTGGCCACGACTGTATGGTCAAAGGGAGGAGTGGTAGGAATTCCCCAAATTGCAACCCCCGTTCTTATAGTCCAAATACATAGTTTAGGCCACAAGGGATTCAATCAAACAATGGAGGAGGCAATCAAAAGGTTGTGTACTGAAGTCAGAATGACTCCAGACCCAAGAAATCTCATTTTGAGATTTTTATGGGGAGAGCCTTCCTAGCTACATGGACAATGAGTCCATTAATTCTTATGCCTGGAGACTTGCAGCAGATACAAGAGGAATATGTGCCAAAACAGTGATTATGGTGATACTTTTCTTTAGTTTCCTTTGCCATCAGGTGCACCGACCAACACATTCAAGCCTGGAGACAGAGTCCTAGTGAAGGCCCTCCATAAGTTGAAGTCGCTGGACCCGCCCTATGGACCCCCTGTGACAGTCCAGGCCGTGACCAGAACTGCAGTGTTGACAGACAACTCCCCTGATTGGATTCATGCATCCCAATTGAAGGAAGCCCCGCCTCTGAGTCCCATGCCCAAGTGACCAGAACCAGACGAGTTTCCAGTGGATCCAGTCATTCGGAAGAAGGAAGCATCAGTGTTTCGTACAATGCCAATGTACACCCCTACCCCTGGAAGACCTCACATCCGTGCAGCAATGGCACTCTTTGTAACATAGTATATAAGACCGAAAAAAGACATTTGTCCATCTAGTTCGGCCTGTTTCCTACAAGTTGATCCAGAGGAAGGCAAAAAAACCCTGTGAGGCAGAAGCCAATTTTCCCCCCTTAAGGGGAAAAAAATTCCTTCCCGACTCCAATCAGGCAATCAGAATAACTCCCTGGATCAACGACCCCTCTCTAGTAGCTGTAGCTTGTAATATTATTACACCCCAGAAATAAATCCAGTCCCCTCTTGAATTCCTTTATTGTACTCACCATCACCACCTTCTCAGGCAGAGAGTTCCATAGTCTCACTGCTCTTACAGTAAAGAATCCTTTTCTATGTTTGTGTACAAACCTTCTTTCCTCCAGACGCAGAGGATGTCCCCTCGTCAGTCACAGTCCTGGGGATAAATAGATGATGATCTCTGATGATGATCTCTGTACTGACCCCTGATATATTTATACATAGTTATTAGATCTCCCCTCAGTCGTCTTTTTTCTAAAGTGAATAACCCTGATTTTGATAACCTTTCATGGTACTGTAGATCCCTCATTCCAGTTATTACTTTAGTTGCCCTCCTCTGAACCCTCTCCAGCTCTGCTATGTCTGCCTTGTTCACAGGAGCCCAGAACTGTACACAGTACTCCATGTGTGGTCTAACCAGTGATTTGTAAAGTGGTAGGACTATGTTCTCATCACGGGCATCTATGCCCCTTTTGATGCAACCCATTATCTTATTGGCCTTGGCAATAGCTGCCTGACACTGGTTTTTGCAGCTTAATTTGCTGTTTATTAAAATTCCTAGATCCTTTTCCATGTCAGTGTTACCGAGTGTTTTACCATTTAATATGTACGGGTGACTTGCATTATTCCTTCCCATGTGCATAACTTTACATTTGTCAGTGTTAAACCTCATCTGCCATTTTTCTGCCCTTGTAGCAGGCACAATGCTAGCAGCCACTGTTAGGCTAGTGGCAATATGTGCTCACCACTCTGAGAACTTACCCTCGATATGCCCCTCATCATCCCAAGAAGCGAGAGACACAAGACACATTCATGTCTCCACTCTGAAATTGACACCAAGCCTATTAGACACAAGGGGCACCATAACAACGTTCCTAAAGGCCTATAAATGACTATGACATCAAGATAAACAATTATATGTTTTGTGTTTCTTTTCCCGCTTTTCTTTCTTTTCTTCTTTATCCACTATGCAGGAGATTTTTTCCTACTGTGCACTAATTACACAGAAGTTTTTTTTTTTATCTCCTTCATAGTCTTTCCCACTTTTCTTTGTTTTCTCCTTTTTCCACTATGCAGGAGATTTTTTTCCTACTGTGCGCCAAATTACACAGAAGTTTTTTTTTTTTATCTCCTTCATAGTCTTTAGTGTCTTCATGTATTATATATATATTTATGGTCGGTGCCTCCATCAGGGAGGAGGAGATGACGATGACCATCCTAAGGTGCGGACGGCCAGACTATACCTATTACTGGCTGATGTGTGCCCGGAGCCAGGACGGGGTAGGCCAAGAAGGGGGCCCACCCTAATTGAAATGATAAAAGAAGGGGAGGGAGGGTGGGGCACGGCCGCTGTTCGAGCCGAGACTGATGGCTTCAGAGGGGGGGGTATAAGTAGCGGCCCAAGGCCCCTCCCACAAATACAGGCTGAACTTTTCAGCCTTAAATACTTATGGGCGGTGCCTCAATCAGGGAGGAGGAGATGACGATGACCATCCTAAGGTGCGGACGGCCAGACTATACCTATTACTGGCTAATGTGTGCCCGGAGCCAGGACGGGGTAGGCCAAGAAGGGGCCCACCCTAATTGAAATGATAAAAGAAGGGGAGGGAGGGTGGGGCACGGCCGCTGTTCGAGCCGAGACTGATGGCTTCAGAGGGGGGGGTATAAGTAGCGGCCCAAGGCCCCTCCCACAAATACAGGCTGAACTTTTCAGCCTTAAATACTTATGGGCGGTGCCTCAATCAGGGAGGAGGAGATGACGATGACCATCCTAAGGTGCGGACGGCCAGACTATACCTATTACTGGCTAATGTGTGCCCGGAGCCAGGACGGGGTAGGCCAAGAAGGGGGCAAAAGTGAAGTCCACCTGTAGGAGGGAGTAGTGGGATTACGACTACCAAGGAGCGGGATGAAGGGAGCGATGGACCAGCTCGAACCGAGAGACTTGCCAAGCTGGCCACCGTGCTGGGACCTGTTGTGCGGCCTGGACCGAAAACATTGCGGAGGAACCGTCCTGCCTTGAAGAAGGGCCCAAAAATACCCCCCACTAGCTTTCTCTAACACCCGGAACTGCAGAATGAACGGGAATGATGTGGAGGGGTAATCCGTATGAACCTAGACAAACAATTGAACTTGTACATGCAACAACTGACGGCTAATATAGGACTTGACACCAAACACCTGAACTAAAAGCCTGACAAAAGTACCCGACCTTCCGGCGAGCCGGTCCTGGATGATACAGCCGTGAGACCGTGCTGACTATCTGGACGGGATACAAAAGGTTGTGTGAACCTGAACCAGGATGAAAATGCCCACTGATATTGGACCCAGACTGGAAACGGAAGAGAGATAAACCAGCCGAAGCCATGGGAATCAAATACGTTAAAATGCGAGAGCGCCCAAATGATTAAACTGAAACGTGAGAAATGAAATTGCCGACGAGTGACTGGTGACTGAAGAGGAGTGCCCCAGGACCGGGAGCGACCGAGAGAACACGACAGAACGTCTCAGTGATTTCAGAATGATACCGAATGGGCTGAAAGATGAATGGCTTAGTTGGAACAGGTGAGAAAGAGAATGCTGAGCGGTTCGAGAACCAACACCATGCTGCCTCAACATGACCTGAGCGAACTTAGGCAACTGTACGTGAATGGTGCCTGAGCTGGGCGAATCAGGCTACTGTACATAAATGTAACATGACCTGCGTGATTCAGGCAACTATATTTGTATGATACATGACCTGAGGAACTCAGGCAACTATATATGAAAAATACATGAACCTGAGAGATTCAGGCAACTATACAGAATAAAACAAGACCTGCACGGTTCTGGCAATAATACATGACACATGATACATGACCTGAGCGATGCAGACGACTAAATATATATGATGCATGTCCCGAGAAAATTCAGGCAACTGTACAAGAATGGAACACGTGTATGATACACAACCTGGGCGGCTCAGGTAACTATGCAGAACGAAAGGTGACCAGATTTGAGGCAACTATACCTGTATGACATGACCTGAGCGGCTCATGCAACTTTGCATGTATGATACAAAACCCGAGCAAGTCCGGCAACTATACAAGAATGATACATAACCAGAGCGATTCAGGCAACTGAATATGTATAATGCATGACCCGAGGGACTCAGGCGACTAAACATGTATGATACAAGACCTGAGCGATTCAGGCAACTAACCATGTATGATACATGACCTGAGCGATTCAGGCAACTATGCATATAAACACATGACCTGAGTGATTCAGGCAACTATGCATGTAGACACAAGACCTGAGCGATTCAGGCAACTATACAAGAATGGTACTTGACCTGAGCGATTCAGGCAACTGAGTATGTAGATACGTGACCTGGGCGAACCAGGCAACTAAGCAGAGTTAAAGGTAGCCCGAGGGATTCAGGCAACTATGCATGTATGACTCATGACCTGAGCGATTCAGGCAACTATACATCTATGATAAATGACCTGAGCGATTCAGGCAACTAAAACATGTATGATACATGACCTGAGTGATTCAGGCAACTATGCAGACTGAACGAGGCCCGAGGGATTCAGGCAACTATACATGTATGATGCATGACCTGAGCGATTCAGGCAACTATGCATGTAGATACATGACCTGAACGATTCAGGCAGCTATACAAGAATGTTACATGACCTGAGCGATTCAGGCAACTGAATATGTATGAGACATGACCCGAGCGATTCGGCAATTATGGAATACACATGTATGATACATGACCTGAGCGATTCAGGCAACTATACATGTATGATACATGACCTGAGCGATTCAGGCAACTATGCAAGTAGATACATGACCTGAGCGATTCAGGCAACTTATGCAAGAATGGAAAATGACCTGAGCGATTCAGGCCACTGAATATTTATGATACATGACCTGAGCGATTCAGGCAACAATATATGAATGATACAAGACCTGAGCAATTCAGGCAACTATACGAGTATGAAACATGACCTGAGCAATTTCAGGCAACAATATATGAATAATACATGACCTGGCAACTGAAAATGTGAGATACATGACCTGAGGGATTCAGGCAACTATACGTGTATGATACATGACCTGAGCCACTCTGGCAACTGCAAAGAAAACACGTGACCCGAGCGATTAGGGCAAATATACATGTATGATACACGATCCGGTCGCCTCCGGCAGCTATGCTGAACGAAATGTGACCTAAGCGGTAAAGGCCATTATGGAATGCACATGTATGATACATGACCTGAGCGATTCAGGCAACTATGCAGAGTGAAACGTAACCCGAGGATTCAGGCAACTATGCATGTATGATACATGACCTGAGCGATTCAGGCAACTATACGTGTATGAAACATGACCTGAGCGATTCAGGCAACTATACATGTATGATACATGACCTGAGCGATTAAGGCAACTATACAAGTAGATACATGACCTGAGCGATCCAGGCAGCTAAACAAGAATGGTACCTGATCTGAGCGATTCAGGCAACTTATGCAAGAATGGAAAATGACCTGAGCGATTCAGGCCACTGAATATTAATGATACATGACCTGAGGGATTCAGGCAACTGAATATGTATGATGCATGACCTGAGCGATTCAGGCAACAATATATGGATGATACAAGACCTGAGCGATTCAGCCAATTATACATGTATGAATCAAGACCTGAGCGATTCAGGCAACTATACATGTATGAAACAAGACCTGAGCGAATCAGGCAACAATATATGAATGATACATGACCTGAGCGATTCGGGTAACTGAAAATGTGAGATACATGACCTGAGGGATTCGGGCAACTATACGTGTATGATACATGACCTGAGCCACTCGGGCAACTGCAAGAAACACGTGACCCGAGCGATTCAGGCAAATATACATCTATGACACATGACCCGAGCGCCTCAGGCAGCTATGCAGAATGAAATGTGACCTGAGTGACTCAGGCAATTATGAATGAATGATACCAGACCTCAGTGATTCAGGCAACTAAACATAAGTGAACCCTGACCTGAGCGACTCAGGCGAAACACATGAATGATATAGTACCCAAGCGATACAGGCAGCTATACATGAATGATACAATACCTGAGCGATCCAGGAACCAGCATTATAACGAATGAAGCGTAACTTGAACGTGACAGGAAAATAAAACATGAAGAAACATACCCAGAATGATACTGAAACCGAGGCAATACTGGAAGGATCATACCCTGCGCAAAACAAGCAAACACATATGGACATAGATGAAGCATGACCTCGCACTTTTTTTTTTTTGTAAGGGGTCTGAGCGATTCAGGCAACTGTGCAGAAAGAAATGTAACCCGAATGAATCAGGTAACCAAACATGTTTGATACCAACCTGAGCGATTCAGGCAACTATGCCAAAAGAACGTGACCCGAGTAAAACAGGCAGCTATGCATGTAAGAAACATGACCCGATCGATTCAGGCTACTATACATAAATGGTAGATGACCTGAGTGATTCTGGCCACGACATAAGTATAATACATGACCTGAGCGACTCAGGCCACAGAATATGGATGCAGCCTGACATGATAATTCAGTCAACAAAATATGCAAGATACATGACCTGAACAGTACAGGGACTAATATTATAGAAAATTAAGGAGAACTTAAGCGAATCAGGGAACTGAACGTGAGCGTGCATGTCCTAAATGACACTACCGACCCCGCCTGAGAGCCACTGTGGTTAATACCTATCTGACGACCAGTGGTATGTCGCTTACCTCGACAAATAACTGACCACGTGTGCTGAAACAATGCAAGCTGCTAGCGAGCTTTTATATTTTTATTTTTTAACAGGGTAAACGGACTGACTGATACAGACTTAGGTACTGTTCTGCTTCACTGCTACAACCCCAGGTTGGTGAAGGGCTGCAGATCGGATTCAATGCTTAATCCCTGTAAATTAGATGTGTGTTACTACTAAAACAAGCGCCACCAGCTGGACGGAAGAAATGAAGGTGGCGGGAAATTCGAATCGGACGTGGAGCAGCGTGGAGAGAGAAGGAAAACGGCATGATGATTCTTTTTTGTTTGTTTTTTAAGCAGCTAGGTAATGTAGTATGGCATAGCATAGAAAAGTGAGGTTGAAACCAGTATGCCCTGTGCAGAATATCTGAGCGGCCCTCTGCGTTAAAATCTGTAGGAAATGAGTAAACATTTTTTTTTTTTTTACGCGAGCGGTGAACGGCCCAGGAGATACAGACCAGGAGCAAGTAACACGTAGAGTAGAAAAGACACCCTGTCCCATTCCTTTTTAGTGCACAGAGCTGGAACTGAGGTGCCCATTTTGCGGCTGGATCCAGGACAGGCTTATTATTAATCCTTTGTTCTTACCTTAAAATCTGTACCGTCCACTTTCAAACTGGTGCGAGTGACTAAAGCAGAGGAGGAGTTCCGGAGCATCCCACACTGGAGCGTACGTAAGGGAACCGTGCTGCTGGAAGGAAGGGGCTACTTACCGCCGCCGCCCAGAGTACACAGGGAGGGGGGGGGGGGGGGATGTACCTGACGGCGCTGAACTGACATCTCCAACCCTCCGGGGGTGCATAGGGGCTGCACGGCCGCTGTTTTCTCTTTTTTTTTTTTTTTTTTAACAAGGGCAGGAGGCAGGGACGCCACTGGCCCCTGAACCTGCCCACGTGAAGGGAGGCAAAATGTGGGCCAGCATGTAGTGCACTCGACTGGCCGTGAAGCCGGGAGTTCGGCAGTGTGGCACCCAGAGATGGTGGGTGCCGCGCAACTACAAGGAATGGGGAACCCGCGAGCGTGACTCCGGCGGGGAGCCCTAACTTACCCTCGACCTGGGCGGCCGGAGGAACTGCTGCGCTGTGACTGGGAGTAACAGAGCGGAGGATGGAAAATAAATGAAGGGAAAGGGAGAAGGACGTCGGGTGGCACAGAGACATGCCACCTGTACTTACCCTCGGCGATACGTAAAGCAAAAACTTACCACCCGGCGACCGTGCAACACGTGACAGTGTGGTACTGAAAGGCACGCCCCGAGAAGCCGGAAGTGCACGGCCGCTGTTCGAGCCGAGACTGATGGCTTGAGAGGGCGGGGTATAAGTAGCGGCCCAAGGCCCCTCCCACAAATACAGGCTGAACTTTTCAGCCTTAAATACATATATATATATATTCCAGAAAATACGTAGCACTCCAAAGTAAGTGAAAAAAATATATCAAAATTTATTCACACGTGAAAAAGGTGACGTTTTGGTCTCCTCACGGAACCCTCTTCAAGCCAAGTGTATCACACAAAGTGCAAGTGCTACAATTTACACAGGTCATAGTGTAATCACAATAACATCTGTGTACAATTAATCAATTAGCAATCAATGTGAAGGGTATATAAATCTCATCCATGCAGAGTCCACTTGTTAATTCATCTTCCACAGTTCATCGCATCCCCCAGTAAGTATAAAATTCATATCAATGTGTATTAAAGGTCACTGGTCACTTTAATACACATTGATCCAGCAGGTATTCCCTCACTGCCTGTCGCTTCTCCCATAACCTCTCCAGCATGTGGAGGGTGGAGTTCCACCAAGTCACGCTGTCTACAATCAGCCTGCGAGGGGGCAGGCTGTTGTCCCGCTGAAGTTTGGACAGGGACGTGGGTGCGGTTGGGGAGTGTCGGAAGTGGCTGGCAATCCTCCGTCCCCCTTGCAAAATGTCACTCAACCTTGGGTATGTGCGGAGGAACTTCTGTACCACAAGGTTGAGGACATGTGCCATGCAGGGCATGTGGGTAAGACTGCCAGCATGGAGAGGGGCAAGTAGGTTGCTGCCGTTGTCACAGACAACCATACCTGCCTCTAACCAGCGGGGTATCAGCCACTTCTGGACCTGAGCCTGTAGTGCGGCCAGAACATCAAGTCCAGTGTGTCTCCGTTCCCCTAAGCTCACAAGCTGGAGCACGGTCTGGCAACGAACATGCCCCACACCAACGGGGATGCTTGCTGGGGGGCTCAGCAGCCGTGGAGACAGTGGCTTGCGGGAGAGCAGCAGTTCTCCCCTGGACACCCTGGGGCGCACCACAAAATCTGATGCCGCCGATCCCTCCCTGGTGCCTCGGAGGGACACCCAATGGGCCATAAAGATGATGTATCGTCCCTGACCATGTCTGCTGGTCCAAGCATCCATTGTCAGATGCACATTGTCGCTGAAAGCATGATCCAGCGACAAGGATACATTCTACACAAGGTGCTCGTGTAGGACGCCGGTAATGGTGGCTGGGGACATGCCATCTGGGTTGGGCCTGCTCCAACATCTGCCTGAATGGATTGCTGTCCACAGGATTGAGGATCAGCAGATGTTGGGTGATAACCCTTTCCAGGAGCCCATTGAGTGAATGTACGCGTCGGTCCCTGGTGGCATAGGGCTGGCGTCTGACGGCAGAGGAGGGTGCAGAAGAGGCAGAGGTATGGCTGCAGGTACCAGTACCTCTAGTAGAGGGAGCTGGGGAGTTGGAATGAATCGGTGGAAGAGCTTGGGGTGGCTGCTGTACAGTGGCAGAAGTTGCTGTCCCCTGCATACTGGTGGCGCTGCTACGACCACCCTGCATCTGTTCCCACTTCCGCCAGTGGTTGATTTGAATGTGGTATGTAAGGGCTTTGGTACCCAGCCGAGCCACAGCCCTCACTCTCCTCACCCTGTGACATCATCTGCTGCCAGAGTGAAGGAAGCCCAAACAGGCAACTTCTGCACCAACCTCCTGTCAGATGGGGTTGCGCTGGCTTGCGCCTGTTCGGGCTCGGTGCGCACAGGTGGAGGTGTCACTTGCTGTTATTACCAGTAGAGCCTCTACCACTGGGCTCCCTGGTGCACCATTTGCCTCGGGTGCCTACCTTCCTCATCAGTGCTGCAGTCACCTGACAAGGGAGGTGGCACCCATTCTAGGTCACCCGCCTCTTCGTCACCTGCATTGTCAGACCCAAGGTCGACCAGTGGTGGACTGAGGGGAACAGCAGACATGGAGCCCCTGACCTGGCTCCGCTGTCCCCTGGCTGACGCGTGGGTCTGACTAGGTGCGGGGGTTCTGTGGCTGACACCACCCACACCAGTTGGAAGGGATGTCATAGGTATTATACCCTCCCCCTCATCCTCCACCCCTTCCAAAAGGTACTGCCCATCAGGAGGACTAAACTGCAATTCTTCCTCCTGCATTGCTTCCCCCAAGATGTCCCTCTCAATGTCGCTCTCTTTGAACATGAGCAGGGATGATTCTTGGGGGCTGGGGGTTGGTCCTACAGGAGGCAGAGTGCTGCTGCTGCTGCTGTGAGGCGGGGCAGAGGACTCCGTGGCACTGTAATCTGCCACGAGAGCCACCACAGCCTCGGCATCTTGAGAAGTAATGGGGCAGCTGCCACACCCGAAAAAAATCACGGATCAGGCGAACACCCATGCCACCTGCACCGCCTGTCCGTGCCTAGAAGAGCAGCCCCGTGGTGGCAGGGGTCCAGCACCGGCACACCAACTTCCCTAGTACCCCTACCACGACTGCCTGCACAGCCCGGTGCACTCATGGTGCTTATTAATTATTCCCCCAAATAAATACAAATAAATAGAAGTTAATTGTGGGCAAACTTTATTGGGATGGGGACGATGGGGAAAAAAATGAAATATATAAATATATATATATAAATAATATATAGAACTAAATTAAATTTTATTAAACAAACTAAACAGAGATCCTAACTAAAATACAAAAAAAGTAAGAAACAGACTATTTTTTTTAAATTAATAGAAGCAGAAAAAATTAACACAAGACACAGAGAAACAAAGACTATAAAACTTTTTTTTAGTTTTTTTCACAACAGACACAAAGACTAACTAAAACCCAGACACTAGAAAACGTTTTTTTCCCCACAGAGAACACAAAAAACTACACTAAACACAGAACACCTAACACTATAAAACTTTTTTTTTTTATTAACCAAAGACACAGACACTAACTAAATATCTCTGTAAATTAACAACTTTGCATAAAAAAATGGAAAAAGTCGTCATTTACAGGGATATTTTTCACACACAGTATGGGTATATGTAAAAATACACCCCAAAACACTTTGCCCTGCTTCTCCTGAGTACAGCGATACAACATGTGTGCCACTTTTTTGAAGCCCAGATGCACAAAGGGGCCCTAATTCCAATGAACCTTTAGGATTTCACAGGGCATTTTTACGCATTTGGATTCCAGACTTCTTCTCACGTTTTAGAGGCCCCTAAAATGCCAGGGCAGTATAAATACCCCACAAGTGACCCCATTTTAGAAAGAAGACACCCCAAGGTATTTCGTGAGGGGCATGGCGAGTTCATAGAAGGTTTTTTTTTTTTGGCACAAGTTAGCGGAAATTGATTTTTTTTTTTTTCTTACAAAGTCTCATATTCCACTAACTTGTAACAAAAAATAAAATTTTACATGAACTCACCATACCCCTCACGGAATACCTTGGGGTGTCTACTTTCTAAAAGGGGGTCACTTGTGGGGTATTTATACTGTCCTGGCATTTTAGGGGCCCCTAAAGTGTGAGAAGTAGTCTGGAATCCAAATGCGTAAAAGTGCGCTGTGAAATCCTAAAGGTACTCATTGATTAGGCCCTTGTGCATCTGGGCTGCAAAGTGTCACACATGTGTATCGCCATACTCAGGAGAAGTAGGCAATGTGTTTTGGGGTGTATTTTTACATATACCCATACTGTGTGTGAAAAATATCTCTGTAAATGACAACTTTTTCCATTTTTTTTATACAAAGTTGTCAATTTACAGAGATATTTCTCTCATCCAGCATGGGTATATGTAAAAATACACCCCAAAACACATTGCCCTACACTTCTCCTAAGTATGGCGATACCACATGTGTAACACTTTTTGCAGCCAAGATGCGCAAAGGGGCCCTAATTCCAATGAGTACCTTTTAGGAGGGCATTTTTACACATTTTTTCTTCTCAAACTTTAGGGCCCCTAAAATGCCAGGACAGTATAAATACCCCACATCTGACCCGATTTTAGAAAGAAGACACCCCAAGGTATTCCGTGAGGGGCATGGCGAGTTCATAGAAGATTTTTTTTGGGGCACAAGTTGGAATTAGATTTTTTTAGTTTTTTCTCACAAAGTCTCCCTTTCTGCTAACTTGTGACAAAAAGTTCAATCTTTCATGGACTCAATATGCCCCTCAGCGAATAGCTTGGGGTGTCTTCTTTCCAAAATGGGGTCATATGTGAGGTTTTTGTACTGCTCTGGCATTTGAGGGTCTCCGCAATCATTACATGTATGGCCAGCATTAGGAGTTTCTGCTATTCTCCTTATATGGAGCATATGGGTAATGATATTTTTTTCCCGTTCAGCCTCTGGGCTGAAAGAGAAAATGAACGGCACAGATTTCTTCATTCGCATCGATCGATGTGGATGAAAAATATCTCTGCCAAAAAATATGCAAAAAAAAAAGAGGGGCCTGGCGATTGCCAGGACATAGGGGCTCCGCTTAAACATCCATACCCACTTCAGCTCCTATGTCCTGGCAAACGTGATTTCTCCATTCACATCGATCAATCGATCGTTGTGGAGGAAGACATCTTTGCCAGATTTTTGATACAAAGTGTTTGCCAAAGCATATGAACTCCAACACCTCTCCTCAGCTCATATGCCTGGGCAAACGTACCTGTACTGCAGAGAAGAAATCTTGTCCTGCAGGCCCGATAAACACCGACTTCACGTGTCTTCTGACAGCAGCGCAATGCTTCTCTCAGAATGCACATCAGTGCTGCAGCTTTTTTGTCGGTTGGTCCAGCTGGAAAATAAAGGGTGGTTAGTGTAAAAAAAAAAAAAAAAAAAAAAAACAAGCAGCAGGCTCATAAATTTGAATGTTACGAACTTTATAAACCTGAACATCATAAAACTTTAAAAACCTAAACTAACTCAAGATTTCTTTTTCTTGCTACCTGTTTATTTTAATTTTTTTTTTCTTTTCACTCTTTGTTTTCCTTGCAGAAACCTCTCCTTTCCCATGGGACAATGTGTAAAGTGAGATGGTGCGAAGTACATTATGCACTTTATCCCAAGTGAAAGGAGACGTTTCTACTGTTTCACATAGCTGCAGTAGCACACTAGCACCCCTGTGTGTTAGGGTCTCTCAAAACCTAGTATCCTGAGACCCCCTAGATCCTGAGTGTAAAAACTACCTGTGTCCTGCGATCCCTACGTCCCTAAGTGTACCTGAGTGTGGTACTTCCGGAAACACTCCCCTAGGCATAGGGCAGGGTGGTCAGGGCAGTCAGGACAGAAATAGCGGGTGTCACGCCTTATTCCACTCCTGCTACAGACAAGACATCTTTTTCGGGGAGGCGGTTGGTTTGAGGTACCAGCAACAACATTGGGGAAATGTCACTCGTGTTGACGGCTCACTACACTGGTGGTTGGGGCCACGGAACCGTCTGGATACAGGAGGTTCTCGAGGATATCTTCCTGAAATTTGAGGAAGGATCCTGTTCTCCCAGCCTTACTGTAGAGAACAAAACTATTATATATCGCCAATTGAATTAGATATACAGACACCTTCTTATACCAGCGTCTGGTCTTTCGGGAAAGCAAATATGGGGCCAACATCTGGTCATTGAAGTCCACCCCTCCCATGAGCAAATTATAGTTGTGGACCGAGAGGGGCTTTTCAATGACACTGGTTGCCTGTTCAATTTGGATTGTCATGTCTGCGTGAATGGAGGAGAACATGTAAACGTCACGCTTGTCTCTCCATTTCACCGCGAGCAGTTCTTTGTTACACAAGGCAGCCCTCTCCCCCCTTGCAAGACGGGTGGTAACGAGCCATTGGGGGAAGCTCCGGTGACTAGGTCGCGCGGTGCCACAGCAGCCAATATGTTCTAGGAACAAATGCCTGAAGAGGGGCACACTTGTGTAGAAATTGTCCACATAGAGATGGTATCCCTTGCCGAATAAGGGTGACACCAAGTCCCAGGCTGTCTTCCCACTGCTCCCCAGGTAGTCAGGGCAACCGACCGGCTCCAGGGTCTGATCTTTACCCTCACAGACACGAAATTTGTGGGTATAGCCTGTGGCCCTTTCACAGAGCTTATACAATTTGACCCCATACCGGGCGCACTTGCTTGGGATGTATTGTTTGAAGCCAAGGCACCCGGTAAAATGTATTAGGGACTCGTCTACGCAGATGTTTTGCTCAGGGGTATACAAATCTGCAAATTTGGTGTTAAAGTGGTCTATGAGGGGCCGAATTTTGTGGAGCTGGTCAAAAGCTGGGTGGCCTCTGGGACGAGAGGTGCTGTTATCACTAAAGTGCAGGAAACGCAGGATGGCCTCAAATCGTGTCCTGGACATGGCAGCAGAGAACATGGACATGTGATGAATTGGGTTGGTGGACCAATATGACCGCAATTCATGCTTTTTTGTTACGCCCATGTTGAGGAGAAGGCCCAGAAAAGTTTTAAATTCGGAAACTTGGACTGGTTTCCACCGGATTGGCATACCAATTTGTTTCTGCCACGACTAGGTCAAAGAGCACCGCAGTGAAGAACAGCTCAAAAAACCCCAGTGCCGATCCGATCTGTCTCCACCCGAACTCCTGACTGGGCAGTGAAAGGGGGAACTAATGGTGCGGCTGAAGATGGTGGCTGCCAATCAGGGTTTGCCAGCACCTCAGGGATTCTAGGGGCTCTACGGGCCTGTCTGTGCGGTGGCCGCGACGGGGGAACTATTGCATGTGCCACCGTACCAGCTTCAACTGCCCTTCTGGTGCTCGCCACTTCACCATGTTGTACGGCAGTGCTAGTACTAGGTCCAGGAAGGGCGGAACTGCTGGTGTATGCCTCACCATGCTGCCCTTGAAGCGGATCCTGCGCAACCTGTGGTCTAGCGACACGAAGCCGGGTACGCCTGGTGGTATCAGGGACTTCAACCTCCTCGTCCGAACTTTGGGTCAGACTGCCACTGCTTTCTACAGGTTCATATTATGACCCGCTAGATTCGTCAGATGAGGGTTACCATTCCTCATCCGACTGGGTCAGAAGCCTGTAGGCCTCTTCAGGCGAATACCCCTTATTTACCATTTAGACAATTAAAGTTAGGGGGTATTCCCTGAGACTACCCAAGAAAAAGAGCAAGCCTGTCTTACAAATGGGAGGCTAGCGAAGTACAGGAAGCCGCTGCGATTGATAAAAAAGATCAAAACTGATTTTTCTATCTCCGCAGCGCTTGTGAAGTGATTGTGCAGTGATAAAAAAAAAAATTATAATTTGTCACTGCGGCGGGGTGGGTGTGGGTGAACGCACGTGTGGGCGACCGATCAGGCAAACACTGCGTTTTGGGTGGGGGGCGAACTAAGGTGGCACTAATACTATTATAGATCTGACTGATCAGCGAATCAGTGACTGCGGTGCAGTGGGTGCTAACGGAAGCTAACTACCTACCAAAGGGGCCTAAACTAAAATAAACCTAACAGTCAATACTAGTGGGAAAAAAAAAGTGACAGTTTACACTGATCACTTTTTTCCCTTTCATTAGTGATTGACAGGTGATTGAAAGGGGTGATCAAGGGGTTAATTGATGGGGGGTGATCTGGGGCTAAGTGTATAGTGCTTGGTGTACTCACTGTTACATGTGCTCTCTGCAGGGTCCAACCGACGAAAAGGACCCAGCAGAGAGCACAGAAGCCATTTAACACATTATATTTATAAATATAATGTGTTAGATGGCTTTTGATTCGTTTTTTTTTTTAAAGTCATCAGCCTGCCAGCGCTGATCATTGGCTGGCAGGCTGATGACCAACTCCTTCTGAAACTTCTTACTGCCGCAGACTGCGCATGCGCGGCGACATCAGCGCGTCATCTCACATCTCTGCGTCGACCTAGAGAAAGCAGACCGCCCGCTGAACGCATCTGTGCGTTAGGTGGTCCTGTAGCGGTTACAGAATATTCTAAATCAGTACAGACTGATATTTTAGCCTTCAAGATATTTTAGCCTTCTCGCATTGGCCCACAAGCAAAAAGCATGCAGATAATTGGGCCAATGTGAGAAGTTCTCACATTGGCACACAAGTAATTGTCCATTACCAGCCTGCTTTTTAATTGAGGGCCAATGCGAGAAGGCTAAAATATCTTAGTGAAGGCTAAAATATCAGTCAGTACTGATTTAGAATATTCTTTAATCTAGTTTATGTTATGCAAAAAAATCGGTAATTAAATATGTGCATTAATCGAATCGCGTAAAGGCGGTAAGCAAGTTTCCTAAGGAAAGTTGCTTCACGCTCTTACGCGATTACATACATTTTGCTCTGCAATAAGGGTGGGCTCTGCTTCCTGTACATTTGAGTTGTCAGAAACAATGCACTTGCTTTGGTCCAGTGGCAGAGGAATCAACAGGGCTTTTTGTGCATCTGTTACGCTTTTGCTCAGAAAGCTACTGTCTGCGATAGAACTGCAGCTTGCTCACAGATAGAACTGCAGCTTGCTCACAGGTAGGGAACTGCGGTTAGGATGTCCATGTGCTTTCACAAAGATGGCGGACAGCTGTAAGCTTGCATGCAGGCTAGGCACACGTAGAAAATGGCTTTCCCCACCCACAATTTTAAAACTGGCGCTAGCAGGGCAAATTTGCAGATAGCAGTGCAACTAACCATGGCACCGCCACCTGCCCCTGAATTACTCCTAATTTAGGCGTATTTCAGCTTAGTATGGCCTATGTGTATATGTGCAGATGCTGTAGACTTTTTCTTTGATTATTCAATCACCGATGTACGTGAAAAAAGTCTCTGATGTGTGAGTATCAATCTGTTGTACAAGCAATGGATGTGAATTTGCTATACTCATTCCTAGCAACACCAGTATGTAGAATTCCAGTGAGGGAAATGCAATGGATATGCCTTCAGGTAATTTATTTAACCTTTTCATGACCAAGGGTCATTGATGCCCCCATGTCCACGTCTAATTTTGCAAATCTGACATGCACTTTATGTGGTAATACCTTAGAATGGCTTGGATAAGTAAAAGCGTTCCAAAGATTGTTTTCTCGTGACACATTGTACTTCATGATAGTCATAAATTTAAGTCAATATATTTCACCTTTATTTATAAAAAAAATCCAAAATTTATCCAAAATTTGGAAAAATTCGCAATTTTCAAAATTAAAATTTCTTTGCTTTTAAAACAGAAAGTGATACCTCATAAAATGTCTAATTACTTAACATTCCCCATATGTTTACTTTTGTAAATGTAATTTTATTTTTTTAGGACGTTCAAAGGCTTAGAATTTTAGAAGCAATTCTTTTAACCCACTTTTTAAGGACCAGTTCAGGTCTGAGGTCACTTTGTGGGGCTTACATAGTAGAAACCGTCATAAATGACCCCATTGTGGAAACTACACCCCTCAAGTTACTCAAAACTGATTTTATAAAATTTGTTAACCCTTTAGATGTTTTAAATGAAAATGGAGAAGAAATTTCTAAATTTCACTTTTTTGGCAGATTTTCCATTTTAATCCATTTCTTTCTTGAACACATCGAGGGTTAACAGCCAAACAAAACTCAATATTTATTACCCTGATTCTGCGGTTTACAGAAACACCCCACATGTGGTCATAAACTGCTGTATGGGCACAGGGCAGGGCACAGAACAAAAGGAGCAACGTATGTTTTTTGGAAGGCAGATTTTGCTGGACTGATTTTTAGATGTCATGTCCCATTTAAAGCCCCCCTGATGCACCCCTACAGTAGAAACTCCCAAAAAGTAATCTTATTTTGTAAACTAGGCGATAATTTTTTTGGCACTATTTTGGGGTACATATGATTTTTATTTGCTCCATATTACATTTTCTGTGAGGGAAGGTAACAAGAAAAATGGCTGTTTTGGCACCATTTTTATTTTTTACAAGATTCATCTGATGGGGTAGATCCTGTGCTATTTTTATAGAGCAGGTTGTTATGGATGCAATGATATCAAATATGTCTACTTTGTTTCATTTTCACATAATAAAGCATTTTTGAAAAAAAAAAATGTTTTTGTGCCCATTTTCTGAACGCCATATTTTTTTAAAATTTTCCGATCGTCTTGTGCAGGGGCTCATTTTTTGCAGGAAGAGTTGACGCTTTTATTCGTACCAATTTTGCGTACATATGAGTCTTTGATCATTCATTATTACACTTTATGGGGCAAAGTGACCAAAAAATTGGTTGTTTTAGTACAGTTTTTATTTATATATTTTTACAGCGTTCACTTGAGGGGTTAGTTCTTGTGACATTCTTATAGAGCTTATCATTACAGACGTGGCAATACCGAATATGTATACTTTTTCTTATTTATTTAAGTTTTGCACAATAGCAGAATTTTTGAAACAAAAAAATTATGTTTTAGTGTCTCCATAGTCTGAGCGCCATAGCTTTTTTATTTTTTGACCGATCATTTTTTGCGGGATGAGGTGACAGTTTGAGCCGGTTCCATCAATGCCGGCACATAGGAACAGGCTGCAGGGGGACAATGGAGGCAATTGGAGGCACAATGGTAGTATCTGGGGGCATATGGGGAGCAGTGAAGATATCAGGGGCACGGGGGCACAGTGGGGGTCATTGCTAATTTGAGGCTGTGATCTCCAGCGTGGAGATAACAGCCTGAAACCGTCATTTTTACAGTGCCGCGCTCCGATTGGTTAGCCTGCATAGACTAACCAATCGGAGCGATCAACGACAAGGGACCACTCTGATTGGTCCCTTTGCCGGCATTACAAGACTGTATGTTGTCCGTGACAGCAGCAGAACAGGGACAGAAGCTTTTTGGAAGGCAGATTTTGCTGGACTGATTTTTAGATGCCATGTCCCATTTAAAGCCCCCCTGATGCACCCCTCATAGTAGTAAAATATGGAAAGGGTTTCTCGGTACGAATTTGTTACACAAACAGAGCAGGACAGGGAAAATGCTCAGACAAGGAGCACCAGGGAAAAACCCCACCCTGCTGGCACTGAAATAGTAAACCTCAGCTGTATTCTATACAGATTAAAGAGCTGCTATGACGTCCATACACATGCTAGCTGCACGGGGTATGTGCAAATATCACGTATATAGCCGTATGGCAGTCGGGAAGGCATTAATGTACCTAGAGAAATGATGATAGAGATCAAAGGAAAATCTTCTCTCCAGTTCTGTGATGTATGTCTGACAAAGAGGAAAAGTTTGAAGGAAACAGAACATAAGCTCACAGAAGAGCAAGAGTTTCAAGATAAATATAATAATAAAATTGCAACCATAGATAAATTCATAAACTCAAATATAACAATGGCCATTAGAATAGTAACAGATATAACACTGAATGAAATTAATATGGATTCTATTTGGGAAGCCAGAGTTGGGACAACACAACCTTGACAAATGATAATAGAAGTTAAAGGCAAATCCTCTCTAGCTCTGTGATTCTTGTCCCTTTACACAGGCCGAGAATCCTAAAGATAATTGCTAACAAGCGTTCATAGGAACACTCAGTAGCCATTATCTGGCAATGTAAATGTACTGTGGACTACCTGATGAACGAGTGAAAAACTCGTTCATCGGGTAATCGGATAGTTTGTGCACACACAAATTGTTTGCCGTCAGCAGATCATGTTTACACAGTAAGCAACGCTTCCTTCCCAACAATCTGCTGCTCTGTCGTCCTATGTAAAGGGACCTTAACAGTAACAGATTAAGGCTACCTGCACACAACAGTGAAAAACGCCCATATGATGGCTGTTTTCAGAACCCTTGCAGTCTATGGGGCTATTCACATGGGCATTTTTTTTTCTTAAAGGGCCACTGAATAGCAGCCATCAAAAAATAGGACAGGTCCTATTTTTGGCCGTTTTCATGGCCAGAAGGACCACATTGAAATCAATGGGATTGTTTTTAACGGCCAGTTAGACATTATCGCACCCGTCTACCGAACATTAAAAACGAGGACACTAGAACAATATGGCCTTTTAGGGGGTAAAAAAAAATGCAATTATACCTCATCCACTTGCACGTGCAGTAGCAGTCACTATCCCTCATAACCTGTCGAAGCACCTGCTCTTAGTGTGATGACATCACCAGGCTTTCATGTGGGAGCGTGCAGTAATGTCATCACGTTGAATGCAGGTTCTTTTCAAAAGCAAAACATTACAACTGCCGCGTGAAACGACTGTCGCTACTTAGCACTCTGGAAGATGCGAGTCCACCCCAGCCCTGTTTTTATCTTAATTTATATAGATGAATAAAGAAGATTGACTATTCCAGTGGTGAGTGCTGCCTGTTTATTCTACATCTACAATCAATTGTTGAAGCTATATATTTTTTAAGGCAGTGCACCACGTACACTGTAGTAAACGGGGTATCGGAAGATGCAGTTTTGGTGAAGGAAGTACCGAGCGGTGCCGCCTTTGGCTTTTCTATTTCTATGTGCTTTATATAAGAATTATAATGTATTTGGACACACTATACAAACTATAAGCATGACAAACAAAAAAGTACACATTTAAAAAATAAGATTTATTTGACCAGTGCTTATTTACGGCAAAACCATCACAGAGAAGACAAAGAAAATAGCAAAATGTAAGTGAATATCTGTACAGTGCATGTACTTTTTTTATTTTTTAAGTGCAGCAGTTCTCTTTATTGTAAACATTTCAATCCCCAATTAGGACAAGAGAGACCTAAACAATATTGTTGAATCTAAAAAAGGTGAGGAGAGGAGCATAGTTCAACAGGAGAAACAACTTTCAAACAGATCAGTATTATAAGGAAAAATTAATCCAAAATGCAAGAGATTCCATTCTGAAATACTCTCAAAACAAAATTCCTGGAAAACAAATTTGCTTTCTCTTTCTAGTAAAATATGACGGAATAAAACATCATAATATGACCAAGAATCAATTCCTAAATCCAGACAGAAATACATTCCTAAAGGCTAACTTTCTCTATAATACAAGACATATTGCGCATTATGACTAACCTAAAACAGCAAATCCTACAGTGCTGTGAAGTAGTATTACCTGTGGTTCTTGAGCGTGTTCATTAAGACTAAGATTATTCACGTGATCTGGCAGAATGGTGGACTCTTAAGGGAGATGATAAATTTCCCCCTAAGTCTGAAAAGTGGCATTAAAAAGTCTCAAACTATGGGAAGGGAGCAGGCCAGTAGGCCCGGTCTCATTCATTTTCTATGCCTGTTTTAGGCATAGAAAATGGTCTAAATGTAGGACAGGTCAAAAGCTGTCTTACATTTAGGGTACTTCCACACATGAGGCAGAGTGATCCGGGCAAGCAGTTCCGTCACCGGAACTGCCTGCCGGATCCAGCAATCTGCATCCAAACAAAAAGAATTTGAAGACTGATCCGGCTATGGATCAGTCTTACAAATGCATTTCAAGGACGGATCCATCTCTCTGCTTGTCATGCGGAGAGACTGATCAGTTATATATTTTTTTCGCACTTTTACCGGTCTGGGCATGCGCAGACAGTTAAGACGGATCCGGCATTGCGGTATTCCAATGGGAATAAATGCCAGATCCGGCATTCCAGCAAGTGTTCTGGAATTTTGGCCAGAGCTAAAACCGCAGCATGCTGCCGGATTATCTCTGCCCTGAAATGTCAAAAAGACTGAACTGAAGAAATCCTGATGCATCCTTAACGGATTTTTCTCAATTTAAAATGCATGGGGATAAAACTGATCAGTTCTTTTCCGGTATAGAGCCCCTATGATGGAAGTGTGAAAGTACCCTTAGAACTGGTGCTGGATGCGCAGAATGTGCACCTATGTGTTTGTCTATGTTTCAGCCATGTGTGAAACCATCCTAAACTTGTTTTTACAGATCAGGGCGTTTTCATATAATAAACCATCATACTGCTAAGAACTTACAATTAGGCTAAATTTATCAGCAAGACATTCATTGGTGTTTTGGCGAAATCAAAGATTCTATAAAAACTGTTTCCACAAAAGCTGACAGAACCACACAGGATTTAAATATTTTTAATATTAAAACTTTCTGATGTTATGGGGTAGTTGACACATTTACAGTCTAAAAAGGCAATTGGTTCAGATTGCACCCACCCCAACTTCCTTACAGAACTCTGATCTATGTCCTACCGATTTGTTTAACCAGTCCCTACTGGCGGAATATTGGAAAATGGCCAATGTTGTACTTATCCACAAGAAGGGTAGCAGAGAAAAACTGGAAACTACACTACAGTTAGTTTACCTCAGCAGTAGTAAAAAAAATAATAATGGAAACCCACTTAAAGACCAGCAACTCGTCAGATTCAAAACAGCATGGCTTCACTGAGGGAATATCATGTCAGACTAATCTTATTGATTTCTCTATGTCAAACTAAACTAAAGTGTTGGACGAAGGTGGTGCCATGAATACTGTCTACCTTGACTACAGCAGATTCTTTAATACAGTGCCACATAAAGAGCTGATAAATTATTGAAGATTGAACTTGAACCATGGATAGTTCACAGTAGGCTGATGAACAAATATCAGAATGTTGTTAATGGTGTACATTGTGAGATGAGACACATTACAAGTGGTGTACCTTAAGGGTCTGTCCTGGGTCCTATTCTTATTAATATTTTTGTATTGGTAGACAAGGTTTGTGAGTGTATAACAGGGTGGATATTCCTGGAGGCATCAGTATCATGGAAAAAGATTTAGTTTCTCTGGATAAAAGGTATGTGATGTTAGATACTTTTGTGTTAAAAAAGAGAAAAGTACTTTAGCAATGATACCTTTATTGGCTAAGGGTACTTTTACATCTGCGTTTTCCTTTCCGTCATAAAATCTCAAAACCGGAAGAAAATGCTTTGTCAATGCATTGTCAATGGGGACAAAACTGAACAGAATGCATTGTGTTCTGTTTGGTTGTGTTCTGACACCGGACACAAAAGCGCTGTAAGCATGGGATGTGTCCGAGAAAACGAATCCGGCGCTATTGACTTACATTGCATTTCATGCCGGATCCATTTTCTCTGGCACAAAAGAAAACGGATCCCACATGGCTATTTTAGAGATAATACAACTGGATCCATTCATAATGGATGTAGTCGGTTGTATTATCCTAACAGAAGCATTGTTGCTAATCCATGATGGAACCAGGAAAAAACGCAGATGTAAAAGTAGCCTAAAAAAAAATAAAAAAAATCTGTTTGCAAGCTTTCAGAGCACAGAGGCTCTTTCGTCAGTAGCAGCATACAAATTGTATATTGCCTAACGAAGGAGCCTCTGTGCTCTGAAAGCTTGCAAACAAATTTTTTTTGTTATCAAATTAAGGTATCACTGTATAATATTTTAGTCTTTTTTAACACAAAAGTATTTAACATCACACTGATTTTTCTGGCCAACATGATACCACGCTATTTTGGCTATACATCTGGATAAAAGGTCTAAACAACGGAAACTATAGTTCAACGTGTCCAAATGTAAAATAATGCACTTGGGGAGAAGGAACCCTATATCTGACTATCATATTCGCATCCCCACCTATTTCTTGGTTGAACTTGATGGACTTATGTCTTTTTACAACCGCATTAACTATATATTGGCTGTTCAGTATTACCCAAGACTTGAGAAAAGAAAGATCTAGAGGTTCTGATACCAGACAGCTTCAAAATAATTGTACAGTGTGGGCAGGCAGCTAGGGAAGCAAATCGGATTCTTGGACCTTATAGCTAGAGGTATAACCATAGCGGTTGCTGCGGTCGCAATTGCGATCGGGCAACCTAAACCGGGGGCACACAGGGCCCCCTTGCCAGTGCCGTACAGCCAATTATGTATTGCCGTCCCCAATTAGATGCTGTGGCAGGCAACATACAGCTGAAGAAACAGGACGCAAGAGGCCTGCACTGCATTTCTGATAGCCGCTAAGAGATATTTCAGTTTATTTTTTATTTGGCACCATGCTGTTGGGCCAGTATGGGGGAGGGAGGTGTTAGAGAGGAGCACTATGGGGGCATTGTTTCTACTGGTGACACTAAATAAGAGCATTATGTATCGTCATACATAAAGGGGGCATATTTTTGTACTGGCACACATGGGGAGCACTATGAGGACACTGGCTCTACTGGGGGGAATAAGAGGGGGTATTTTTTTTATACTGATATTTTAAAGGGGGCATTTTTTTGCACTGGCACGCATTATAATGAACTATTTTTGGAAGTGGAACATATTATAAGGGAACATATTTTGCACTGGCACACATTATAAGGGTATTTTTTGTGCTGATGTACATTATAAGAATTAATAATACTGGGGCACCATGGGGAACATAATTACCAATATGGGCACAAAGGTGGCATCTTTGCTAATGGGGGCACTGTTAACACCAAGTATTCTGTCTAGAAGATAATTGCTACTATTGGTGGGACTTTAGGGAGCACTACTACTGTGGGGCGAGTAGGGGGGGGGCACGCTGGCATAGTATTGGGGGTGGCAGGATGGGGTGTTGAGAATGTGGGAGGATGATGGAAAGGTCAAACTACAGAGAGAAGAGATTGTTGAAAGAAATCATCATGGCAGTCTGGTCTGAATAAAGATGAGGAAAGAGAACATCTACATCATTGGAGATATCTGTGGAGCTGTATTACACTGTATGTTTTGTAGCACTGTATGCAATTTTTTCCAACTATTACTAACATTAGGGGTGGAGGGAAGGGGTTAGCATTTTCACCTAAGGAAGCTACTAAAGCTAGGTGCAACTCTGCCTCTTGTCACTAAGCAGGGTAGAGGGTTCCAAGCTGAACTCTTCTACCAGGGACCATAAGCCTTTAGCTACACCCATGGGTATAACTAGTAGTAAATTAAATCATGATCCTGCTGTATAGAGCGCTAGTAAGCCCAGATTTGGAGTACTGTGTCCAGCTCTGGAGACCCCACTTGAAAAAAAAATATAGAAAAAAATGGTAGAGGTTCTGAAGCATAAAACATCAGGAGAGTCTTAAAGAACTTAATCTGTATAGCCTTGAGGAAAGAGGGATATGATCAAGACCTTTAAATATGGTTAAGGCATAAATATAGTTCAGGAGGGAAATTTTTTTTTTTTTTTTTTAAATAAAAACACCACAATAACAAGGGGGCAAAATTAGTTGAGGGGAAGATCAGAGCCAATATTTTGCCATCGTAAGAGTAGGTTTGGAACAAACCTCCAGCAGATGTGGTTGGGAAATTAACAGTAAGTGAATTTAAACATGCCTTATAAACATATGTCTGTCCTAAGATAAGTATTATAAAGGCAGAGTGGATGGATCTTGTGGTATTTTTCTGATGCAAGTCTTTTATATTTTGCAAACTAGTGTGCATGCAAGGTATTTTTTTCCCTTTAGCTGAGAAAAATAGAACAAACAGAAAATAACCCCTGAAACTGAAAGTAATTGTTGTGACTTGTTTTGAAGAACAATCCAAACAGAGAAATATTTCATTAAGTAAATACAACAATATTTGCAAATATTACATGAACAATACAATTAAAGGGGTTGTGCCTAGAAAAATATTTGAAATTTTTCAAACCAGCACCTGGATCTGTATACACTTTTGTAATTAGATGTAATTCAATAAAAAAAGTATCTGTATAGTGTCACTTGCTGTTTGTTCTTTTTCTTATTTCTATGTCCACCTCATTGAGGTGGTCGCACACATTCAGTTTAAATCTTCAACTGCCACCAGCCATATTTTCTGTTAGGAGTTGTGACAGTTACAGGGAAAGAGCTACAGCGGAAGGAACACCCACACCCCCTGAGCACCCTGAGCAGCCAGTCTGAAATAAATCTAGCAGAATGATTGAAGCAATAAATGGTGAGATCTCTGGACCCATGTGAGGTACAAGACTGGTTCTAGCTTGGTTAGAAAGAGATTGTCATGTACTATATGAGGTCTGATTTACATTTTTTTTTACATCAATCATGGCATAACCCCTTTAAGTTTATATAGGCAAACAACAAAATCCACAGTTTAGCAGTCACATTTATAAAAAAAATAATAATCATACTTTATACTGGAACATATTGCATCAGCTTTCTCACATATGATTATTAATTAATTTATGATTCTACATTAATGAATGGTTAGTAATAAATAGGACACTGATTCATTAACATTACTATGGTCATTCAATTACACGGAGGACACAAGTATACAAAATTTAAAAAAATGGTTGGTTACAAATGGATTTGCACAAAGAGGAGTAAAACAGGAGAGATGCTTCTAGACTAGAAGCTAACGCTGTAATATTTGTTATCGTTGAAGGATACAGTGAGCAAAATTATCTTACGGAAAGAGAACCATTTGCAGATTGGGGATAAGAATATATAAATGTGTAATTGTATATATATTCAAATAGTAAAATAATTTATTATGAAAGGTGAAAAATATTCACACAACTGTCCATTGAATCAGCAATCCTACACAAACACAAGTAATCCCATATCAGGCTTATTTGATTTTTCTCTCAGCAGATAAACTACACAGAGTAAGACAAAGGAAGTTTCAAAATATTTTAAAAATGTTCTTCCACAACATTGTGGTACAGACTTGCAGAGGTTGGAGTACTATACCTGTGTAAGAGGCAATTGGGGACACATGCAGCAGTAGTTATGATTCCATATAACCAACTCGCCCCAGTAAAGAGAAACATGAATAGAGATGTATATATGCAAATCACTCAGATGCACCATCCGAGAGGCACTTTGTATAATAGATGGGAGCAGATACAGACGTCTTCACCATCTTCACAGCGGCAAATGTTTTTTTCAAGATTCCATTTCATCAGAGTCTAGTGGGGGTGGTACAAAGCAAAGTACTTCCTCATAGGTTAAACCTGTACATTGAAGCAAAAGAACACATATTATTCATATGACCTGCTTTAATCAGTTATGAAAACAATAACAGTCATTACAGTTCCATACAAAAAAAAAAAAGTGAAAATTATGCAATGCAAAACTAGTGTTAAAGGATCAAAGAATCAATTTTCATCATCTTCAGTTGTCATTGGTGGGGAAGTGGGGGCTTAGCCTATAAACACTCCTCCCAAGTTATCACTAGAATAGTTTATACTGTACAATATAATGTATTCTGTACCAGATGAACTTCAGCTAGAACTTATGTCTTCATACACACCTAATTTTTCCAAATATAATTGCCTATATAATACTGATAAAACTGTACATATTTTTAATAATAGTAATGCCCTCATTAGTGACCCCCAGTAGTGATGAGCGGACCGGTGGATGTTTGGGTTCGACCAAACTTTGTTTCAAAGTATGGTTTGGGTTCCGAACTTGACCCTGAACAACGAACCCCATTGAAGTCAATGAGAACCAGAACTTTGGGGCTGAAAAATGGCTGTAAAAAAACTAATAGAAAGGGCTAGGGGGCTGCAAAAGGAATCAACATGGTGGTCAGAGCAGTACAATTGCCCTGCAAAAAATGTGGAAAGGTAAATAAATACATAAAAATAAAAAATATTAATCTTGAAACAGGGGGCAGAGGTCCAAGTGTAGTAGGAAGTTGAGGAGGCTGTAGATGTGGCCGTGTAAGTAGAAGAGGAAGCCAACACTGTTTTTGTGGGTTTTTTCATATTTTTTTTTTCCTGTTAATTCTGTGTGTGAAACAAATAGAATAAAGGGTGGCTCACTCCAGGGGCAGGTATAGAACGGGTGCTCAGTCTATAGATGGGTTACACCTTGTCCCATATGTAAAAAATTATTCCATATAATACTAGAGGTTAGACCAGCACACCTCATTCAGGCCCAAAAAGGTCATATTTATAAATGAAACAATTTATTAAAATATACAGTACCAAGAATATAGTGTAACACAATATATATAAAAATATATATATAAAAAATATATAATAGTAAAATGATATTAAAAATGATAATTAATATTAATCAGCAAAATAGACCAATATTCTCAATACTCAGCTACCATGATATAGTCCTCATCAACCATTAATCCACACTGGAGATTTTAGTCTGATGACCGTGAATCAATAGTCCATCATCCTAGTTGTCCCCTGTAGATATAATTGCGGTATAGATGTTCTTGTCGGGCTTTAAATTATTGTTGTTATTTTGCTGGTTATTTTAATGTCCAATTTAATCTAATTTCACATAGAATTAATATCAGTTCTTTTCAGTCCTGATTTATTTCATACATTTCACCGGCATTCATTTGTATATTCAAGTTTTTCAGGCTTGTCAATATACCGCTTTAGTTATTTGTTAACTTGTAACCTCTCACCGCCAATTATATCTTACATGTAAAGATAGCTGAATCCCGGGCTGACAACTCCACTATCGCCACTGGCGTCCCACGTGGCTTGCTTATGTGGAGTGTCTTACCTCCGGCGCTGCTGATGCAGACGCCGAGCAGCCTCCGCTGGATCGATCTGTCCCGGGTATCGTTATGTGCTGGGCTTCTGCGGTGGGGTGACAGGTATGAGGAGCGCTCCTGTATATCTTCTTGCGGGGGTCCTAATGCACCAAACGCGTTTCGGGACGGCTTGTCCCTTCCGAGTGACCTATAGGCAACTCGGCGGTCATTGCGCAGGCACTGCAGTATGTAGTCGCTCAAGTGTGCCAGACTGCCCAGAGGCAATGCCAATCTGTCCTCGGTGGGAGGTGTATTGTCTGTGTCCCCTGTATTCCTCCAGCCACGCTCCAGTGATGCCCGTGAGCTGATTTAGGCGCCACCCTGCCATGAACGCGGTTCCTCCTCCTCCAAAACTGTGCCCTGGCTGGACAGTTGTGTACCTGGCCGCTGTTGGTGCAGAAACCTCTGAGCCACTTGTGGAAGACTGGCCAGATAACCATGGGAATGATCCCTGTTGCTCCTTCTCTTCCACCTGTGCCACATCCTTATCCAGTATCGCCCAAAGCGTTATTTTCAAGGAGACATAGAAGCGGGATAATAATGCTGAGGATGGTGTCATCAGCGCTGGCCATGTTGGTGGAGTACTCGAAACAGCGCAACACAGCATACATGTCCTGCATGGAGGACCACTTGGTGGTGAAGTGGTGCTGTTCCACAAAGTGACTCACCCGTGCCTGCGTCAACTTTTGTCTGCTGCTGCTCGCACAGTCTCTGCACAGCAAAGACAGGCGAGCAGCAGCAGGATGAGAATGCTGAAAGCACATACAGGCGGCCCACACTTTCCGCAGCAGCTCTGACATATCAGGGTAATTTTTCAGGAACCTCTGCACCACAATTCAGCACATGCGCCAGGCAAGAGATATGCATCTAACCGGCTAGACCCAAAACTGCTATGAGATTTCGCCCGTTGTCGCACACCACCAGGCCCAGCTTGTAGCTCAGCGGCACCAACCACTCATCAGTCTGTTCTTCCATGCCCGCTGTGACACAGTGAGAGGTTTGGTGGTAAAAAAACTAGTATTTTCCTCTCAGCCTGGGCTGCTGGGTTGATTGCAGCCAGGTGAGGGCAAATACTGGACCAGATTTTAGGTGCCGGTCCGGGTTTTTTTTGGGTTAATGCCTAGGTGCCTTTAAAAGACAGCTGGGTTTTATGCAAACTCTCTCTCTGTGTTTGGGATCTGAGCCCTGTGCTGGGCTGAAAAGCTGAGACCTGTGTGTCAGAAGAGCAGGCCATTTAAAGACGGTCAGTGGACTTTTTGTGTTGCTGAGCATTCAGCCAGGTGTGAACTAACACCTAGGATTTGAGGTGATTTAACCTGGAAACTGCTGGTGTTCCGTGGAGCTCTCAGGGCTGGAAGCAAGAGCTTACAAAGAGGCGTGCAGTCTGCCTGGAAGCCTGAGGTTGGACTTTCCTGCGGCTGGGCTGACAGCCGGGTGTGAACACGCACCTAAACCACACAGGTGAATTTGATTCAGTCTTGGACTTTTGTTTTGCCTCAAGTTTTTGCTGTGTGTGAAGTAACACTAAGTGACTGTTTTGAGTTTTGTTTGTGCAAGTGTGAAATAAAACACTGTTTGCTGCACTACCTGGACTCTCTTTGCCTCTATACTGCACCCGCACCGCTGTCTACCAGAGCAACCCCCCCACACCGCCCACAGCTCCTGCGCGGTGTCGGGTTTTCCCCCCCAAAAAAATGAGTTTCAGAACATCCTGCTGTCATTTCCCTCTGGCTGTGCTGAAGTTGGTGGTGCAGGTTTTGGGCTGACATGATGAGAAGGTGGTAGAGGAGGAACAGGCAACGAGAAACGTCCAGCAATCCCTGGTGGCGGAAGGACATACGTCAAACCGATTTCCGCCTCAGGCCCAGCCGCTGCTACATTTACTAAGTGGGCAGTTAGGGAGATATAACATCCCTGCCTGTGCTTACTGGTCCACTTATAGGTGGTTATGTGGACCTTGTCACTTATTGTCTTGTGCAGCGCACACCTGATTTTTTACGCCACTTGTTCGTGCAGGGACAGCCCACCTGGAAAAGCATTGGCGGCTGGGAACCATGTAACGTGGGATAACCACCGTCATTATGATTTTAAAACTGTCCAGAATGGCAGCAAAAGCCAGGAATTTGGAAATCCTGGCATTCAGGGCCAGGGCCAGGGCTTTGGGGGTACTTCCTCTTTCTCTCCAGTGTTTGGGGGATGGATAGCTGAACACTTCAATGGGACAGTTTAGAGATGCTTGGTGACATTGGTGGTGGTGTTGCCGTCACATCCTCACTTTGATGGGTGCCAGGTGGCCCTGTCACTCCAGAGGGGGTGGAAGAGGCTGAAACTGCAGCAGAAGCGGGACCAAGAAGAGCCTCATATCTTTTGTGGTTTTTCAGGTGTCCACTCCACTGCAGCTCATGCTTTGCAGTCAGATGCCTGGTCATGCAGGCGGTGCTTAGGTTTAGAACATTTGTATGCCTCGCTGCAGGCTCTGACTGCACAGCATGCAAACCACCCGTGACTTGTCGTCAGCACATTGCATGAAGAACTGCCATGCCAGGGAACTTCTTTGAGCTGGCTTTGGTGTGCTCTGCCCCTCGGTGCATTGCGCAGTAGCAGGTGTACTGGCTGGGGGCCATCATCGTCAGAAACGCGCTGCGGCCATCCTCCCACATCCTCAAACATAAGTGGTTGGACATCAGTGCACTCAATCTTTTCCACTTCTTGGGCAGGGCTAGTTGGATGGCCCACTGAAAGCCCAAAAGCAGAGTCATCAAAAAGCACAAGTGACTGCTGCATGACTTATGGCCCAGACTGCTTGGTTGATGTGCTAGGGATTGAGGTGGAAGATAGATGCCAATGAGCCACCGATTCCAACTCTGTGCATGGATCACGTGATCCATTTGCATGGGGCGCTCTGACCTCATTCTGAAGCGCCCCGGGAGCCGCACGGACTGTAAGTATACTGCTCCCCCGCTCCCCACTACTACTATGGCAACCAAGACTTTAATAGCGTCCTGGCTGCCATGGTAACCTCAAAGCATTTCGAAGACTGATCAGGATCCTGATCAGTCTTCTAAATGCTTTCAGGCGACTTGCGTTCTGCCGGATCCGGCGGGACGGAAGTGCCCGCCGGATCCTCAGAACACAAGTGTGAAAGAGGCCTAAGACTGATGAAAATGCAGCGTTTTGAACCTTAAGAATGGCTTAAGATCACCCAGAGAATTAACAGCCCTATTAAGTATTGTATTTCTGTGTCACTGTTGCAAAGGAGTAGGATTGCACCAACATAAAAATGCCTACAGGTCACCCACTGACTGAACAGCCCGATTATGTATTGTATTTCTGTGTCACTGGTGCAAAGGTGTTGTATTGCACCCACATAAATGCCTACAGGTCACAGAGTTATAATAACAATAAAAGCCTAACACTCTCCCGCACTGCAGCAGCAACTTGTCCCTACAAGTCAGAGCAGAATGGCGGCGAATCTAGGACTGCAGCTATCGATTTGTAATCAAGTTATTCTACCAATTAATCGAGTACTCTAATAAGGAAAAATGAATTAAAACAATGTTTTCCTTTATAAAAACTCATCAGCCCCCCACAATGCCATAATCAGACCCCCCTGCCTGATGATTAGTACAGTAGTGATGACATGGTCAGAGACAGCTTGTAAGGGTTTCCATTAACACTTTAGTGACCAGCTTGTTTTGGGTCTTGATGAACAAGTGATTTTTTTAAATATTTTTTCATCGTTGCCTTCCGAGAGCTCTAACTTTTTTATTTTTCCATCGATGTAGCTGTATAACTGCTGATTTTTGTGGGACAAGTTAAATGTTTCTGCATAAATACCATGATAACTTTACTCTGTGGGTCAGTACTATTACAGCATTACCAAATACACAATTTTTACACAATATAAACCCTTAACAAAAAAATAGCATTGCCACATTGCAAGACCGAAGATCCATAACTTTTTTATTTTTCATTCTACAGAGATATGTGAGAGCTTGATTTTCTTGATTTTTGCGGGACGACTTGTAGTTTTCATTGGTATCATTTTGGAGTACATAACACTTCGACTGCTTTTTATTCCGCTTTTTTGTTTTAAATAAGCAAAAAGCGAAATTCTGTAGTGTGGGTTAGTACGGATGTGACGATGACAAATACAGTGGGGAAAGTAAGTATTTGATACACTGGCAATTTTACTAGCGTTCCCACTTACAAAGAATGGAGAGTTCTATAAATTTTATCATAGGTACACTTCGACAGTGAGAGACAAAATCTAGAAAAAAATAAAAAATCCAGAAAACCACACTAAATGATTTGTAAATCATTAATTTGCATTTTATTGCATGAAATAAGTATTTGATGCAACAGAAAAACAAGACTTAATATTTGGTATGGAACCTTTGTTTGCAATTAAAGAGTTTAGACAATTCCTGTAGTTTTTGCAGGGATTTTAGCCCAATCCTCTATACAGATCTTCTCCACTGCATTATGTTTCAGCTCTCTCCAAAGATTTTCAGTTGGGTTCAGGTCTGAAGACTGACTAGCCAACTACAGGACCTTGAAATGCTTCTTACGGAGACACTCCTTAATTGCCCTGGCTGTGTGTTTCGGGTTATTGTCGTGCTGGAAGACCCAGCCACCACCAATCCTCAATGCTCTTATTGAGGGAATGAAGTTGTTAGCCAAAATCTCGCGATACATGGCCCCATTCATCCTCCCTTCAATACGGTGCCTTCGTCCTGTCTGTTTGCAGAAAAGCACCCCCAAAGTATGATGTTTCCACCCCCATGCTTCACGGTAGGGGCAGTGTTCTTGGGGTTGTACTCATCCTCTTCTACCTCTAAACACGGTAAGTGGAGTTCATACCAAAAAGTTATATTTTGGTCTCATCAGACCACATAACCTTCTCCCAAGCCTCCTCTGGATCATCCAAATGGTCAGTGGCGAACTTAAGACAGGCCTGGACATGTGCTGGCGTGAGCAAGCGGACCTAGTGTGCCCTGTAGGATATAATCCATGACGGCGACGTGTGTAACTTACGGTAATCTTTGAGACTGTGTGTATTCACACATCAGCGTTTTAGCACGGTCCGTGGGTGCGTTTTTTCTAGCATGGACGCATGCTCTATTTTGTCCATCACGCCCATTATAGTCTATGGGTCCGTGAAAACCACTTTGAAAAAATTTTCAGCTGTTCAGTGTCAGTAAAACACGGATGACACAGAGACATCTTCACGGAGGAATCACTGACCTGTTCATGAATTTAAGCTAGAGGAACTAGAGAACTTTTTGAAAAACTGTATAGAAATAGCCAAAAAATTCAAACAAGAACCTGAGTACACGAGTAAAGAACTAGCGCTCAAGAACACTGTTGAAAAATTTGAATACCTGTTAAAAGAGCGCAAGCACAAACAATTCAATCATGATCTACAGGATTTTCGGGATAATAGAGTTTACACCAATTTAGAGGGTCCGGGCGTTTTTTCCAGAAAAGTAGTCGGATATTTCCTCTAGTGATATTAACGCATCCGAGGGGGAGAGGGATACCACTAAAAGGTCCCGGGTAGTGGTAGAGGTAGGTCCAGAGGTAGAGGGGGTAGAAATAATCAAGACAATAACAGCCAACCTTTTTTAGATCAAGTGGGACCCTACCACCTGAGAGGACGGAAATCTCTCCCACCCCCGAAATACAACAATCCCTCCCAACAAATACACAGATCATAAATTTGTCAAGCAGAATCCTTACCCCAGAGGAAGAAAAAATTTTAAGTCGCGGCCTGTCATTTGTTCCAATGCCTCAGTTTAATGTATTTAATTGGATCGAAGATCTCAATTTGTTTGTAAGAAGATTACGCTGGTCAAAACACTTCGCTTTTATTGACAAGCGAGAAAGTAAAGAACTGGGCATATCACAGGAACTCATACAGGACGTTCGACTACTGTTCAGTTTAACGGAGAATGATCCACAGGACGGTAAAGGCCCATTCACATCGTTAAAATCTAAAAGTACCAAAATACCTCCAGTGGGGGATCCTACGTGTGTAGACGTTTTCTCACATCAAGTTTCCGTGGATTTGGAAAACTTAGTGATCCCCAAA
Source organism: Bufotes viridis (assembly GCA_033119425.1). NCBI lineage: Eukaryota > Metazoa > Chordata > Amphibia > Anura > Bufonidae > Bufotes > Bufotes viridis. The sequence continues at coordinate 199,124,173 of CM065591.1, read as the reverse complement.
ATGAGATCTAATTGCACTAGAGGTGAATACTTGGCTTTAAAAAATTTGGAAAGAGAAAAAAATGTGATCATTAAGCCCTCGGACAAGGGGGGCAACATTGTTGTCCTAGATACCCCTCAATATAAACAAATGTGTTTGCGGATCTTGTCTGATAGAGAAACATATGAAAAACTAAAAGAGAACCCAACATGTCACTATCAAACCAAATTGCTCCAGATCTTGTCTGAAGCAAAAAAGTTGGGTTTAATCTCGGATGAAGAATATGACTTTATGAATTGTAAACACCCTACGACAGCCAAATTCTATTCACTACCAAAAATACACAAGGGGACTTCCCCTCTCAAGGGACGTCCGATTGTATCTGGCGTGAATAGTTTGTGTCAGAATATTGGTGTTTATATTGATAAAATTTTGGCCCCGTTTGTTACAACATTACCCTCATACATCAGAGACACTAGCGATTTGCTGGGTAGGTTGGAGGGTTTAACTATTGATGATGACTGTATACTAGCGTCAATAGATGTAGAGGCCTTGTATTCCTCTATCGACACGACTTGGGCCTTCAGGCTGTGGAGTCCTTTCTTAACACCAGGGGTTGCCAATTTTCTGCCCATAATTCTTTTGTATTGACCACCAGCTCAGGGGCACAGCGATGGGGAGTTCATGTGCCCCATCGTACGCAAATTTGCTCCTGGGCTGGTGGGAGAGGGAGGTGGTGTTCACTGACCCCCCACCCGCACTTACGGACCATATCGTGATGTGGGTCAGGTACATAGACGATGTCTTTGTTATCTGGCGGGGGGCGAGCACCACCTTCCTTTCCTTTGTGGAGACCCTTAACATCAATGATGTAGATTTACATTTTACATCAGAGACATCGGACAACATATTGCCATTCTTGGATATCTTGATTAAAAGGGGACCACAGGGGGAGCTAATAACGGAGACTTATAGAAAACCAACCTCCACAAACTCCCTTCTCAGTTGGGATAGTTACCATCCACTGCCCCTGAAACGTGGTATTCCGACGGGGCGATACCTCCGAATGAAAAGAAATTGCTCTACACCTGGGCAGTTCCGCGCACAATCAAGGGACCTCCGCACTAGGTTTCTGTCCAAAGGATATCCAGATGTCGTTTTGAGACGAGCATATCAGAGGGCACAATTGTCAGCCCGTACAGAACTCCTGCATCCAAATAAAACTTCTACCATGGGGAAGGTGAACACTTAGGGCATATATGTCACAAAAAAGATACCCCCATAGCGAGGCACATTAACTCTGTACATGGAGGGAATTATTACAATTTGAGATTCATGGGGATGATCCCATATCCAAAGAGAGGTGGCGACTGGGACCGAAAGATCCTCCAGAGAGAAATCTGGTGGATCTACGAATTGAAAACGGTCCACCCAAAGGGATTAAATGAACAGTTGTCATTTACATCTTTCATTTAAAAATTGGTAGATCATCGTACCTATCGGATTGTCCTCTACTTGCTCCTTGATTTGAATACTGCGCTTCTCTCCTGCGCAGCTCTCTCTTCCCTCCCTGTGCCAGCTTACTCCTCCAGCCTTTTTCAGGCTTTTAGTATATTGTCCTGTGACTTTCTACATAGTAACCTTCTGCAAGCAATTTTGTTACATCCAACTATTGGCTGATATATATATATTTTTTGAGAGGTTAAAAGAGATACACTCATTTATACATATATAACTTTTGTTCTCTTTTTTATATCTCATATGGTCTGATGATCAAAGGTTTTAGACTACTAAAATGGAACCGGTCTAAAATACTTCGGGGCACTTTATCAATGTGCCCAAATTGTAATATCGTGAACTCTTTAAAGGGTTAACAATACGGGATGAGGAGATGCCCTTCCTATTATCTCTACCCTTATATAAGCTCCGATTCAGTGTCCACTAAGAGGTTAATCTCTCTGAAGTATGGTGGACAAATCCAGGGAGGATGGGGGATGCGATTCACTCATTGCTCCTCCCCCCTATAACACTGTATCTTACCCTGGTATCCTGAGAACGTTGTTATAGAAAAAGGACCTGAATCACGTGACAGCGGGTATGACGTAGCGGGTCACGTGACCAGTCACGTGATCGGGATTAGGAGCAACGACGCCCGCTACACGCGCATTTAAAAAGCCGTTGCTTTGGGCGCTTATAGCGATGCCGCCACACGTGGCTCCTTTTCTCTAGTGGGCTTTCCATTAGCATCATATGGGCCCCTCATTCTCTGGATGGCTAACGACACCGCGGCCTCACTGGGATAAGACATCTGTCTTTTAACTAGTGCACGTTTACTCTTGAGCACTTTACTAACTTGAAATGTATATTGTTGCATATGTTGTATCACCACTGATGAACTGGATCATCACCAGGGAAACGCGTCGGGTATATGTGTAAATTATAGGATCGTTTATGTGTGTTTTTGTTTGGTCCGTTTTGGTCTATGCTGGTGGTAGTGTGAGCATGCGTGCACGCTCATACCTTGATTGATTTTTTGTGTTGGATGGACTGCATGCTTGCCTAGGGGCCCCCTTTCCCAACTCTCCCTGTGTTTCAGGACGAAACTGGGCAGTCAAGCACAACTTAGGGCACAGGATAAGGGCTTATTAGGAGGCGCCACGCAACAGTGAGGGCAATTATACATAGGGACACATATAGGGTCATAGACCCAGTATTCGCTATTCCCAGCACGTTGCTCCTCCCCTTGTACTAGTGCATGCAAGCACCTGATCTATCACAATTATCCAGCTATTAGAATTGTCAATTTATGATATTTTGTACCTTAAAGGGCATTTTTAATGAATATTTATTAAAAGTTAAGTTTTGAAAAAAAAACAACTATTTTTCTATTGATAGTTGAGTGTTTATATTGGGCGGTTACTCTGTATACACAGTTAAACTTGGAACCCTAACGGGTTGTTATTTATTTATACTGTTCATGGATTTAACCACTTGCCGCCACGCTAACGCCGATGGGCGTCAGCGCGGCGGCTCTCTCAGGTCTCACTGCCGCCTATCGGCGTCATCTCGTGAGACCTAAGATTTCACATGTGCGCGCGCGTTCATGTGATCGGAGCCGGGACAACTGAAACTACAGCCTGCCAGCGCTGATCATGCGCTGGCAGGCTGTAGATGCGGAAAAAAATGCATTTAAATCGCATATCAGACGCTGTTTTGTAAACCGCGTCTGATATGCCTGCTGTCTGCTCGTCTGGTGGTCCCTTTGTTTGGGACCACCAGAGGAAACATAGGAAAAGTGCACCAATCACTACACACACCCCCCACCACCCCCCATCACTGATTAACCCCTGATCACCCATGTCACCCCCTGATCACCCCCTGTCACTAATCACCCCCCTACAGGCTCATTCAGACGTCCGTATGTGTTTTGCACATACATGGATCTGCGGATCCATGGATCTACAGATCCGCAAAATACGGTCACCGGCAATGTGCTTTCCGCATTTTGCAGATCCGCACAGAACTATATAGAAAATGCTTTTTCTTGTCCGCAATTGCGGACAAGAATAGGACATGTTCTATATTTTTGCGGAACGGAAGTGCAGACCCGGAAGCGCGGATCCGTAATTCCGGATCCGAGCGGGACAAAGTCTGTCCCCATAGAAATGAATGGGTCCACAATTCCGTTCCGCAAACAGAATTTCGGACGTGTGAATGGGGCATAAGGGTCCCTTATCACCGCCAGTTAGTTAGCTAGTTAGCGCCCACCGCCCCGCAGTCACTGATTTTGGCAGAGATTTTTTCATCCACATTCATCGATGCGAATGAAAAAATCTGTGCCGTTCATTTTTTTTTTTTTTTCAGCGCAGAGGCTGAACGGAAAAAAAAAAATCTCATTACCCGTATGGTCAATATAAGGAGAATCGCAGATACTCCTAATGCTGGCCATACGTGTAATGATTGCGGAGACCCTCAAATGCCAGGGCAGTACAAACACCTCACATGTGACCCCATTTTAGAAAGAAGACACCCCAAGGTATTCCGTGAGGGGTATGGGGAGTTCATGCTAAATTTTATTTTTTGTCACAAGTTAGTGGAATATGAGACTTTGTAAAAAAAAATATATATATATATATATATCAATTTCCGCTAACTTGTGTCAAAATTTTTTTTTTTCTGAGAACTCGCCATGCCCCTCACAGAATACCTTGGGGTGTCTTTTTTCCACAATGGGGTCACTTGTGGGGTATTTATACTGCCCTGGCATTTTAGGGGTCCTAAAGCGTGAGAATCCAAATGCGTAAAAATGCCCTGTGAAATCCTAAAGGTACTCATTGGTTTTAGGGCCCCTTTGCGCATCTTCGCTGCAAAAAAGTGTCACCCATGTGGTATCGCCGTACTCAGAAGAAGTAGGGCAATGTGTTTTGGGGTGTATTTTTATATATACCCATACTTTGTGTGAGAAATATCACTGTAAACGACAACTTTTTAATTTTTTTTATACAAAGTTGTCAATTTACAGAGATATTTCTCTCACCTAACATGGGTATATGTAAAAATACACCCCAAAACACATTGCCTACTTCTCCTGATCTGGCGATACCACATGAGTGACACTTTTGCAGCCTGAAGTGCAAAGGGGCCCAAATTCCAACGAGTACCTTTAGGTTTTACATGGCTGCTCACAATTTAGCCCCGCCCAAAATGCCAGAACAGTATAAACACCCCACAAATAACCCCATTTTGAAAAGAAGACACCCCAAGGTATTCGCTGAGGGGTGTGGTGAGTCCATAAAAAATTGAACTTTTTGTCAAAAGTTAGCGGAAAGGGAGACTTTGTGAGAAAAAACTTGTGCCAAAAAAAAAATCTTCTGTGAACTCGCCATGCCCCTCACGGAATACCTTGGGGAGTCTTCTTTCCAAAATGGGGTCACATGTGGGGTATTTCTACTGCCCTGGCATTTTAGGGGCCCTAAAGCGTGAGAAGAAAAATGCGTAAAAATGCCCTCCTAAAAGGTACTCATTGGTTTTAGGGCCCTTTGCGCATCTTGGCTGCAAAAAGTGTCACTCATGTGGTATCGCCGTACTCAGGAGAAGTAGGGCAATGTGTTTTGGGGTGTATTTTTACATATACCCATGCTGGGTGAGAGAAATATCTCTGTAAATTGACAACTTTGTATAATTTTTTTAAAAGTTGTCATTTACAGAGATATTTCTCACACAAAGTATGGGTATATGTAAAATGCACCCCAAAACTACGTTGCCATACTTCTCCTGAGTACGGCGATACACATGTGTGACACTTTTTGCAGCCAAGATGCAAGGGCCCTAAAACCAATGAGTACCTTTAGGATTTACAGGACATTTTTACGCATTTGGATTCAGACTTCTTCTCAGGCTTTAGAGACCCTAAAATGCCAGGGCAGTATAAATACCCCACAAGTGACCCCATTTTGGAAAGAAGACACCCAAGGTATTCCGTGAGGGTCATGGCGAGTTCACAGAATTTTTTTTTGGCACAAGTTAGCGAAATTGATATTTTTTTTTATTTTTTTACAAAGTCTCATATTTCACTAACTTGTGACAAAAAATAAAATTTTACATGAACTCACCATACCCCTCACGGAATACCTTGGGGTGTCTTCTTTCCAAAATGGGGTCACTTGTGGGGTATTTATACTGCCCTGGCATTTTAGGAGTCTCTAAAGCCTGAGAAGAAGTCTGGAATCCAAATGCGTAAAAATGTCCTGTGAAATCCTAAAGGTACTCATTGGTTTTAGGGCCCTTTGCGCACCCAGGCTGCAAAAAGTGTCACTCATGTGGTATCGCCGTACTCAGGAGAAGTAGGGCAACGTGTTTTGGGGTGTATTTTATATATACCCATGCTGGGTGTGAGAATATCTCTGTAAACGACAACTTTTTAAATTTTTTTATACAAAGTTGACAATTTACAGAGATATTTCTCTCACCCAGCATGGGTATATGTAAAAATACACCCCAAAACATATTGCCCTACTTCTCCTGAGTACGGCGATACCACTTTTTTGCTGCCTGGGTGCGCAAAGGGGCCCAAATTCCAACGAGTACCTTTAGGTTTTACAGGGCTGCTCACAATTTAGCCCCGCCCAAAATGCCAGAGCAGTAAACACACCCCACAAATGACCCCATTTCGGAAAGTAGACACCTCAAGGTATTCACTGAGGGGCATAGTGAGTCCATCTGAGATTTTATATTTTTTTGCCAGAAGTTAGCAGAAATGGAAACTTTATTATTATTTTTTTTTCCTCAGAAAGTGTCATTTTCCGCTAACTTGTGAAAAAAAATGAAATGATACATGAACTCACCATGCCCCTCTGTGAATACTTTGGGGTGTCTTCTATCTAAAATGGTGTCATTTGGGGGGTATTTATACTATCTTGACATTCTATCACCTGAAGAAACATGACAGGTGCTCAGAAAGTCAGAGCTGCTTCAAAATGCAGAAATTCACTTTTTTGCACCATAGTTTGTAAACGCTATAACTTTTACCCAAACCAATAAATATACACTTATTGGATTTTTTTTTATCAAAGACATGTAGAACAATAAATTTTGTTTAAAATTTATATAGAAATGTAGGTTTTTAAAAAAAAAATTACAACAGAAAGTGAAAAATTGTCATTTTTTTGCAAAAATGTCGTAACATTTTTATTAATAGCAAAAAAAGTAAAAATGTCAGCAACAATGAAATACCACCAAATGAAAGCTCTATTAGTGAGAAGAAAAGGAGGTAAAATTCATTTGGGTGGTAAGTTGTATGACCAAGCAATAAGCGGTGAAAGTAGTGTAGTGCGGATTTGTAAAAAAGGGCCTGGTCACTAGGGGGGTATAAACCTGTGGTCTTCAAGTGGTTAAGCACGGACATGTGAATGAGGCTTAACAGGTGCAATTAATACAGGTAATGTACAGTATAAGTTATATCACCCCTATTATAAAATATGCCCCCATAGTGCCTCCTAGGCTTGAGCAAATCTGGTTCGGACTACTCTATCCGAACCAAATTGGTTTGAAAACTTTGTTTAGAACATTGTTCCTCTTGCTACAAGTAACGCGAGACTTGCTTAGTCTCATTTCTGTGAAGTCTCATTACAGTTCGGTTCTGCACATAAATTACTGTTTCAAAATCCGAAGCTAAACTGAGGAAAAAACCCAAATTCGGATTCTAAAACCGTAAATTAAGCATAGAACTGAACTGTAACGTCACAGGCCTCAGAGCCAATACATTCTATTGCGGTACAAAGCGCATACTCTAAACAAAGTTTTTAAAGAATCAGGTTCGGACTGCTATATTTGCTCAAGCCTACCTCCCATGATATATATATTTGCTACACAGTGCCCCCAGTGTATATAATACCCCCCCCACACACCCAGTAACGTCAACAGATCCTTAATAAATAAATAAAAAATACTCCGGTTATCCACTTGCACATGGGGAAATGCTTGCCCAACACTGGAGGCACCAGGAGCTGACGTTTCTAACTTTGTGACGTCACGACAATGGGAGCATCGGTTCCTGCCACCTCCTGAAGGGCCTTTTTATTTACAAAGTGTACCCATTTTAATAGCCGTCAGACAGGTGCACTCCTGTCTAAATGGCAGTTATAAACTGCCCAATTGATTTTAATGGGGTCCTCATGGTCGTGAAAACGGCCAAAAATATAATATCCCATTTTTTATGGCCGCTATTCACCACCCATTAAAAGGAAAGGCCACATAAATAGCTCCATAGACTATTTGGTTCTGAAAACGGATGTTTTTCAAAGTCATGTAAATGAGCCTAAGACCATGAGCAGAGAGCAGCTGCAAAAGATCATATTTTACTTTTGCACACACAGCATTCTGTGGATAGTCAAATAATTTCAATGAGAAGTGTGCAATGTTCTCAGATTCTTCCACAGAAGATAGCCGTTTGCTGAGGTTTTTCTGTAATCTGTTTATCAACTGACAACATTTAACCACATGCTGCGGTTTGTGTCTGGCCGATTCCTGGCATTGCTTGCCAGATGTGAAACTAGCCTTTTAGCAATTCGTTAAAAAAAGTAAAATTCCAAATTTTACCATACCATAGAGGTTTTTAGGCTTATGCAAGATAAAATATCCATTAGCCTTATTCCCCTCATTTCAGAGATCTAATTAGGCAATGTTCATGAATAGTTGTACTGGTGCAACAGAAAGAATAAGGGTTTGTGCACATCTATGCAGCTTGCACAGACAATATACCGTGTTATAGTACAGGGTCTACAGGACCGTACAATCGACGAGCATGATGAAATTTTAAATGAATTTCCGAACATATGCAAAATGCAGAGAACTGAACCAGTCAATGTTAGAGATAATATTCATGCCACCAAAGGCACTTACTTTTCCATTCTTCAATATCAAGCTCACGGCTCTCAAAGCTTTGGTCATAAGGGTCAGCTACAGGTTCATCATCTGGGTCATGATACTGGGCAAAATAGGGGTGGGCTAAAGCTTCTGTTGCAGTAATCCTCTTGTCTGTATCCAGAACAAGCATTTTCTCAAGAAGGTCTACAGCTGAATAGAAAGTGTGGGAAGGAAACGCGTTGAGTTAACTCTAGAAGCCGTCTTAAAGCTGATGTTAAAGTGGTATTCCAGTTGTTAGAAGTTATTCCCTATTTGCAGGATAGGGGATAACTATAAGATCAGTGGAACCTACCGCTGGGATCCTCATCAATCATGAGAACGGTGGCCATGTACTATCTGCAATCCCCTGAAATAAACATAGCTGCCGCTCCATTTATCTTTAATGGGAATTCCTGAGATAGCCGGAACTCCCTTAGAAATTAATGGAGTGGCAACGTGCATGTGCGACTGACCGTTACGTTCATTACCGTGTGGCTGCAGGGGATACGGGGTCCCCATTCTCGTGATGGTAGGGGGTCCTAGCGGTAGGTTCTGATAGTTATCCCCTATCTTGTGTTTACAACAACCAGAATACCCCTTTGAGTTACTGACAGTAGAAATATGAGCCTTTAAATTAATAAAATTTAACATCTTCACAAACCTTGAGGGTTGGCTCCTAAAAAAACATCTTCAAAATTCATCTTTGGCATGTATGGCAACGACTGGATGTAATTCCGGGCCTGTCACAAAAAAAGGCCACATAAGAGCAAAACAGAGTTCAATTAAAACTGCATTAAGAACATTTGAAAGTAGAAATTAGTTATATCTCCAGTAAAATATACAAACAGTAAAAAAGAAGAAATCCATCTAGACTATTTACTTACATAGGTTCTAAAGTATCACTAATGGTATGTCCACATGGGACAGAACACTGCAGATTTACCATCTAAATTTCTGCAGACGGAAAATATGCAGTGGGTAATTCTGCAGAATGCCAGTAGTATAGTGGTCTAAACTTCCCTTCACATGCTTGTCACCAGCCTTAAGGAGAGCAGAGATAGACTCCCAGGCACACATGGTTCATAAATGAAATACATTCCTTCCCTCCATTGCCTTTCAAAATAATGATCAGCCCAAGTAATCATCCCTCTTTTGGTGTGTGCGAGAGGGTTAGGAATTGGCAGCCTTCTACCTGTGAGTTCAGGATTTAGAAGGGGGCCCTGCACATAAGCAAGCCCTCACTATGCTTAGGAGTGAGCCAGTAAGGAAAGAAAGACCCAATTCTTTCTGCTGCTAAGGGCAGGATTCACTTAGTAACAGTGAAGAAAACTCATTTTAAGGGGCACTTTATCACATACAAACAATACCTCGTCAACTTCAAGTACGCTCTCGCTGCTGTAAGACAGGCCTACTTCACATCTCTCATAGCTTCCCTGTCCCACAATCCTAAACAACTATTTAACATTTAACTCTTTTCTCTGTCCCCTGGTGCTCCCTCCCTCACCTCTCATCTCAGCCGAGGACTTTGCCACATACATCAAACAAAAGATTGAAAACATCAGATAAAGCTTCAGCCTACAGTCCCCACAGCCCCTCTACAGAACCATTCAGTCCCCCAAAACAAGGTTCTCCACTACTACAGAAGAAAAACTTTCCACCCTACTCTACAGCTGACATCTCACCACCTGTGCGCTTGACACAATCGCATCCCACCTCATTCCCAACCTTACCAGAGTGTTCATCCCAAGTTTCCATCACTCCCATCACCAAAAAGCCTTCACTCAACCAATTTTCTTTGTCTAGTTATCGCCCCATATAATTACTTCCATACACCTCAAAGTTGCTTGAACAACATGTCCACCTCGAACCGCCCTCCATCTCTCTTCCTGTTCCCTATTTAACCACCTACAATCTGGCTTTTGACCGCACCACTTTAGTTAAACTGCCTTTACCAAAATCACAACGATCTGCTAACTGCCAAAGCCAAAAAAACATTACTCTGTCCTCCTTAACCTATCTTTTGCCTTTGACAAAGTTGAACACTGCCGTCTGCTACAAATGTTCTCATCTCTTGGAGTCACGGTCCTCTCCTGGATCACATCATACCTCACAGACTGGACATTTACTGTCTACCACTCACATGCCCTCCTCACTTTCTCTCCTCTTTGTTGGTGTCCCTTAAGGCCAAGTCCTAGGACCCCTTCTCTTCTCAATCTACACCTTCAGTATGGGATAGCTCATAGTGGCCCATGGCTTTCAGTATCACTTCAATGCTAACGACACGCAAATTTACATCTGTGACATAATCTCCGGATAGCTTCCCAAATGCAATCTCTGATCCTCACAAGACCACCTACTCTACTCGTCTTATGGCCTGTTCCTATAATCACCTCCAAGATTTTTCCCGTGCAGCCCCCATATGCTGGAACACTGTACCGCAACATATGAAATGCTCACCTATTAAGGAAACCTTAAAAAGAAAGCTGAAAACCCACCTCTTCAGATAAGCCTACAAACCAATAGAAACCCTTCTGCCACTATACCGCCAAGACCAGCTTTACCTTCACCTACTGTATCCTTCTCCCATCCCTTGTAGATTGCAAGGATCCTCTCTCCTTCTGTACCAGTCTGTAACTCGTCTTTTTCATGCATATTGCACATTTTTAATATGTATAGGTGAAACTCGAAAAACCGGAATTAGACTTACCGGTAATTCAGTTTCCATGAGATCATCACAACAGCATACAAGGAGATTGACCCCTGACATCTGTAGGGGCAGGAACAAAGAAAGGTTAAATACCCCCTTGTGCCTGAGAGGAAGCCATGGCACCAAGTAGAATGGGCCCTAATGCTAACACGGAAGATTTTGAATTTGATAGCATAGGGAAATAGTCTCCTTCATCCACCTGGCTAGAGAGGACCTAGAGGCTTTCTGGTCCTTGTTCTTCCCCGCAAAGAATACCAGTAGGTTGTCTGACTTTCTGAAGTTTTCTGTAGCAGAGATGTAGTTTAGAACAGCCCGTCTTACATCCAGAGAGTTGAAGGATAACTCTCTGTCGTTAGAGGGGTGCTGACAGAAGGATGGCAGGGTAATTTCCTGGCTCCGATGGAAGCTGGATACGACCTTAGGAAGAAAACCTGGATCAAGTAAGAGAATGATCTTATCGTCAAGGTCACGCAGGTAGGGTTCCCTAACGGATAGTGCCTGTATTTCGCCTAATCTGCAGGCAGGGGTTATTGCAATTAAGAAGGCAGTTTTTAGGGACAATAATTTTATTGGACAATTGGCAATGGGTTCGAAAGGAGGCAGCGTGAGATCTGAGAGGACAATGTTTAAATCCCAGGAGGGCATACGAGAGGTGATAGTTGGGCGAAGTCTGGTGGCCGCTCTAATGAATCTCCTGACCCGGCGATGACCTGCTATATCTTGGTCATAAATGCAGCTCAAGGCCAAAATTTGGACCTTCAGGGTGGAGGGTCTAAGTTCAAGGTCAAAGCCCTACTGCAGGAAATCCAGGATATTCTGAATGTTGGGTTTATCCAAGTGCAGTGAATTTTCACCACTCCAGAAGCAAAACCACTTCTAAATTTTGAGGTAGATTGCAGAGGTTACCTTCTTTCTGGAAGCTGTCAGGGTAGACATAACCTTCTCCGATAACTCCTGTCTGCATAGGAAGGGGCCAAGGCTCTTGGATAGAGCATCTCTTGAAGGATGCGAACCAGATTCTCTTCGGCCACATGGAGCAATTAAGATTACAGTGGCTCTGTCCGGACGTATTTTCTGGATCACTCTCGGGATTAATGGAAGCAGAGGGAAGGCATAGCATAGTGTCCAATGCCAACGGATGGCGAAGGCGTCCAGGGTGTGAGGTCTGTCCCTGGGGTTTAGGGAACAGAATATCCCCACCTTTGAGTTTGTCCTGATGGCGAAAAGGTCCACATCGGGTATACCCCATCAGCCATGATGATTTTTCACCCATCTCTCGTCTCTGTAGTTTGACAAAAGACATCTTAGGTTCCTACTTTTCTATCATCCTCCCACCTTCTTAACAACTCACCTGCCACCTTAATAATAATAATGTGCACTAATTCAAAAGTGCTCCCGTTCTGTGTGCCAGTGCAAAAAAACTCACTCCATGCCGCCAGTTCAGCTAATGTCCCCATAACGTGTTCAAGTATAAAATACCCCTATATAATGCCCCTAGTAAATGCCCACATAGTGCTCCTCTCCTCTTCCCCATAGTGCCCCCATAATGTGCCAGTATAAGATTCCCCCATAGTTTCCCCCAGAATGTGCCAGTATTGAATGCTCCTTCTTAGTGCCCCCATAATGTGCCTATATAATATACCCCCATAGTATTCTTCTCCCCTTCAACATCATAGTGTCTCCATAATGTGCCAGCACTGCCCCCAGTAGATGCCCCCATGTGCCAGCCATGCCCCCATAGTGTCCCCCATGTGCCAGCCATGCCCCCATAGTGTCCCCTATGTGCCAGCCATGCCCCCATAGTGTCCCCCATGTGCCAAAAATGCCCCCATAGTGTCCCCCATGTGCCAGCCATTACCCCATAGTGTCCCCCATGTGCCAGCAATAATGCCCCAAAGTGTCCACTTTATGCCAGCAATGACCCCCCAGCGCCTCACAGAAAAACAAAACAAAAAAAAACACATACTTAACATACTTACTTCCATGGCAGCGATGCGATGCAGGCCTCTTCTGGCCTGTGTCCCGAGCAGTACTGCTCAGGTGGCGCGATGACGTCATCGCGCCGCCTGTGCCGGCCTCTGATAGGCTGCTGTCCTTGTGCCAGCAGCCTATCAGAGGAACAGGGAAGGGAGACGCCTCTCCCTTGCCCTGCTGCAGTGTTCATCTGTACAAGAGATGAGAAAATTTGTAGCAGACGGCAGTGTTCAACTTTGTCAAAGGCAAAAGATAGGTTAAGGAGGACAGATTAATGTTTTTTTGGCTTTGGCAGTTAGCAGATCGTTGTGATTTTGGTAAAGGCAGTTTAACTAAAGTGGTGCTGTCAGAAGACAGATTGTAGGTGGCTGGCCGTAGCTAGAAATGACTGGGACCCACAGCAAAAAATTTTATAGCTAAATTTTTAATAGCTAAAAAATTTTATGGGCCCCCCCTCCCGAATCTCCCACCCCCACATACCTATCAGACCTCCCATCCCTTCCACCCAAACACCCCTGCAGGACTTCCCGTCCCAACATCCCCACACCCCTCCCTAGATCCTCCCTAAGTGTCATCCACACATCCCCCCCCCTATCCGTGTCCTCCACACATTCCCCCGATCAGTGTCCTCCACATTCCCCGATCAGTGTCCTCCACACTTCCCCATCAGTGTCCTCCACATTTCCCCATCAGTGTCCTCCACATTCCCCCATCAGTGTCCTCCACACATTCCCCCATCAGTGTCCTCCACACATTCCCCCATCAGTGTCCTCCACACATTCCCCCATCAGTGTCCTCCACATTCCCCCATCAGTGTCCTCCACACATTCCCCCGATCAGTGTCCTCCACACATTCCCCCCATCAGTGTCCTCCACACATTCCCCCCCATCAGTGTCCTCCACACATTCCCCCCATCAGTGTCCTCCACACATTCCCCCCATCAGTGTCCTCCACACATTCCCCCATCAGTGTCCTCCACACATTCCCCCATCAGTGTCCTCCACACATTCCTCCATCAGTGTCCTCCACACATTCCCCCATCAGTGTCCTCCACATTCCCCCATCAGTGTCCTCCACATTTCCCATCAGTGTCCTCCACACATTTCCCCATCAGTGTCCTCCACACATTCCCCCATCAGTGTCCTGCACACATTCCCCCATCAGTGTCCTCCACACATTCCCCCATCAGTGTCCTCCACACATCCCCCATCAGTGTCCTCCACACATCCCCCCATCAGTGTCCTCCACACATCCCCCCCATCAGAGCTTCATATTGATCTGCTATACTAATATTATGGCTAAAAACCTCAGTAATAGTTACATATATATATTTATATATATATATATATATATATATATATAAACACAAAAGCAAAAACAGCAGCACAGCAATAGGATTGGGTGCGGGTGCAAATACCAAACGACCGCTGGCTAGGCAGTCACAAGTCCATAGATCCAAAAGTAAGGCAGCACTCCGGTTTCTAGTGAATAGTGAACCCTCTTTATTTTCCCAATAGCGACGTTTCAACCGCTCAATACGGTCTTTATCAAGCATACAAACATGGTGTCAATATGGGGTATATATACCCAGAATTCATAGTGAATCAATCAAGTGTCAATCAGTGCAAAAGTATCAAAATACAATATAAAGTGCAGTGCTTTTATCACATCAATCGTATCAATATATAAAAAAGTTACATGTGTCCGTACAGTACAATAAATATGCATATAAAACCAAAAGAATACATAAAATGTAATAATGCCGTGCATAATTAATCAATAAGCACCTGTGCCGACGTGATTTAAAAACAGAAGAACCAATCAGCTTGAAGATACATTGAACCAAACTTACATGTTACTGGTGGTACAATGGCGCACGGCCCCGCGTACTGTGTTCTGCACTGCGCATGTCCCGCTGCTAGGTAACCAGACCAAGCATCCCCGCATCACGCAGCGTCAGCAACACACGTGACCAAGTCAGCTGACCTAGTTACGTGTGCCAACATACACCGCGCGACCACGGAGGCCGGACCGCCCCCTGTAACCATCAAAGAAAGGCAACCAAAAGAGGAGGAGCGAAGAACCGCACTGGGTGCATCACATGACATAGTCAGGTGAAGCATCTCCATAGCAACTATCCAACGCTATCCCCCTCAGACAGCAGCCACCTCAATTTGGTACAGCGGAACAGGCGCACCGCATAAACACAGACGTATCTCAAATTATGACCAACTCACACATGCCACATCGGGAGACAATGCAATATCGTGATTACAAATAGTGCAACATCATAAGCGCTTTTTAACAGACAATCAGCCATATATGTTTGGACCATATGATAAAAATAGATTCAAAGGGAACTACGGTGGATTCATCGTCTCCAAACACTTAGACCCTCTGGTCTTAATGTTGAGTTTAAGTGGAATTTGATGCAATAGTCCCTGGGATGGGCTTCTCTCCTCTATCTTGCCCTTGTATAGTGAACTGACATGGTGTCATTTTGTAAGTTTTTAACAATCTATTTTGTTCTTTTATTTTTAGATTTCCATCACTTTTGTTGTATATTGGATGGATTCAATGGTGGCCATAACTGAACTTTCCATTATATTATACACATTAATGGACGTCGGGAGACAATGCGACTACATTTGTTTTAATAAAGAAGTGATATTATGCAAACCATATTGTTTTTGGATGTGGATTAAGGATTGAAATTGAATTAGGAGGAGAGCTGGTTTTGAGAGGCTCTGTACTCCGAACCCTACCTTGATCAAGGGTGCTGATTATATCCAGGGTGTTGATCACATCCAGTGATATGGCCCTGGTGGCCTTTCCCTCATTAGATTTGAGGAACAGAGCGAAATATAATGTCCACTAGGCTGATTATGGGTTCCGGGGTGCTGGGCCGTGAGGGTCCTTGCCCCCAGATCCTATTATAGGCTTACAGTCATGATCGCTTGAGGTGATATGACTGTTATAGCCCTGCTCAACTTTGGGCATTTTTTGCTTCTTGATTGAATGAATGAATCTATTTTTATCATATGGTCCAAACATATACGGATGATTGTCTGTTAAAAAAAGCGCTTATGATGTTACATTATTTGTAATCACGATATTGCATTGTCTGCCGATGTGGCATGTGTGAGTTGGTCATAATTTGAGATACGTCTGTTTATGCGGTGCGCCTGTTCCACTGTACCAAATTGAGGTGGCTGCTGTCTGAGGCGGATAGCGTTGGATAGTTGCTATGGAGATGCTTCACCTGACTATGTCATGTGATGCACCCAGTGCGGCTCTTCGCTCCTCCTCTTTTGGTTGCCTTTCTCTGATGGTTACAGGGGGCGGTCCGGCCTCAGTGGTCGCGCGGTGTATGTTGGCACACGTGACTAGGTCAGCTGACTTGGTCACGTGTGTTGCTGACGCTGCGTGACGCGGGGATGCTTGGTCTGGTTACCTAGCAGCGGGACATGCGCAGTGCAGAACACAGTACGCGGGGCCGTGCGCCATTGTACCACCAGTAACATGTAAGTTTGTTTCAATGTATCTTCAAGCTGATTGGTTCTTCTGTTTTTAAATCACGTCGGCACAGGTGCTTATTGATTAATTATACATGGCATTATTACATTTTATGTATTCTTTTGGTTTTATATGCATATTTATTGTACTGTACGGACACATGTAACTTTTTTATATATTGATACGATTGATGTGATAAAAGCACTGCACTTTATATTGTATTTTGATACTTTTGCACTGATTGACACTTGATTGATTCACTATGAATTCTGGGTATATATACCCCATATTGACACCATGTTTGTATGCTTGATAAAGACCGTATTGAGCGGTTGAAACGTCGCTGATGGGAAAATAAAGAGGGTTCACTATTCACTAGAAACCGGAGTGCTGCCTTACTTTTGGATCTATATATATATATATATATATATATATATATATATATATATATAAAATATAAATATATTATCATACTTCTGATATACATGAATGCATAATTTAGCTTCTGCTGTATAGGAATACCTAATACTTGATAAACTACTATGAGGTTTTTCTAGCACAGTTTACCATTGAGCTCCATAGCTCAGTGGTTAGTGTTCTTGCCTCTGATGTAAAAGGTTGTTAGTTCGAATCCTGGTGGCAATCTTTCAGAAATAGAGGCTAAATTAGATTAAAATACATTGGGTGTCCCCAAGCATACTTCATGTTCATAGCACTGACTCCATATATGGACACAACCAGTCAGAGCTCAGACCGGGATTCCCTGTACAGCTTGCACTTCAGGCAAGTGCAGTGAATAAATTATCTTCTGCCGGCACTGGTGTCACCCCATCAGTGGTGTCACCAGGTACGGCCACTGGTCAGGGGTCAATCTCCTTGTATGCCACCGTGATGAGGTTATGGAAAAATTAGAATATCATGCAAAAGTCTATTTATTTCAGTAATGCAAATTGATACAGTTCAAAATTAGAATTTTGTAAAAAGGTTAAATATTCTAGGCTCAAAGTGTCACACTCTAGTCAGCAAATTAATCCAAGGGTACCTCAAAATTATGACTTTGGGGTTTTATGAGCTGTAAGCCATAATCATCCAAATTATAACAAATAAAGGCGTGAAATATCTCACTTTGCATGTAATGAATTTATCTCATATTACTTTCACCTTTTACGTTGCATTACTGAAATAAATGAACTTTGCATGATATTCTAAGTTTTCAAGTTTCACCTGTATATATACCCCTTTTCATATGTACAGCACTATGGAATTAATGATGCTTTAATAATCTCTATATATATATATATATATAAAGAAGGACGTATTTATATATATATATATATATATATATATGTGTGTGTGTGTGTGTACGTACGTACGTTCCACGATAACTCAAAAACGCAACCATTGATTTCAACGAAACTTGGTATATACATCCCTTGCTACCTGCAAATAAATCTTGTGGGGGTCACAGCTCTCTAGGAGGTACCGTTCCTGAGATAGTCCCAAAGAATGACCTGCATTAGCCAATACAAGCTTGCAAGTTTTTCTCTTCATATCTCAACTGCCATACACACGGTCACATGTCCCTTATCAGCCAATAGAAGTTTGCAGGCTCTTAGTCTCCACATACACACAGTTTTACTCCAGGTTTCTATAACAACCCAGCCATTTTTCTTCACTGCTGTAGGTCAGCTTTAGGCTAGGGCTGCATGACACATAGGGCACAACTACACTGCTACATGCATCCATCTTGGATGGATATTTTGCAACTGTTGTGTTGCAGTATGTCGCAGTGCGACACCATAGCCTATCATTATACAAATAGTTGTGCGACATTGGTATGACAAAATGTCACACGAGACATTTCATCACGTAGCCCTAGCCTTAAAGGGGCAAGGTGCTGTGGAGGTCACTGTTAAGGGGGCAGGCCGCTGTGGAGGTCACTATTAAGGGGGCAGGCCTCTGTGAAGGTCCCTGTTAAGGGGGCAGGCTTCTGTGGAGATCACTGTTAAGGGGGCGGGCCCCTGTGGAGGTCACTGTTAAGGGGGGCGTGCCCCTGTGAAGGTCACTGTCAAGGGAGTGGGGTGCTGCGAAACTCACTGTTAAAGGGGCGGGCTGCTGTGAAGGTCCATTTTAAGAAGGCTGTGCACTGTGGGGGGGTCAGTGTTAAGGTGTGTGTGTGTGTGTGGGGCTGTGGAGTTCACTGTTATGGGGGATACTGTCGATATCTTTTAACGACCCACACAAACATTAAAGGGGTATTCTCATCATAATGATCATTGTTAAATCTGTTAATGATTTGACAGTGATCATTTTTGTAAATATATTTTTCCAATTCCCACCGTTTTTAAGAAATTCATCCCCACTTACCTGATTGTTGTCATTAGGTCTCCCCTGGTTACGGCCACCGATCTTCACTCGAAGCACGGTGGCCGCGCTTGCGCAGAAGACAACTCCCTTTCTCCCAGCCGATCCGCGCGCTGTCCTGAATGCGCACGCGCCATGGTGACTTCTTAATATGCAGTATAGTACAGAGCCTAGAACGCGCACTGTACTATATCACCAAAGCACATGCATGGCAGCGTGCGCGTTCAGTTCAGCGCGCGGCTCGGCCGGGAGAAGACTTCAATCAAGATGAAGCCTGCCCCCAGCCATAATCCAGGAAGTGAATCACAGGCTTGCAGCAGGTAAGTATGAAAATGCGAAGTGGGACAACCCCTTTAAGTGAAATAGATAAAATATACCCGTGTGAAGCCGGGTCCTTCTGCTAGTAATAAATAATAGTAGAAATAAAAGAAATAACAGTGAGCAGGCAACGGAATTGTTAAAAGGTAGACGCCTAGTGGCAGAAATTTCAAAAAGGTTTTTAGGGTGAGTAACATGAACACTTTTAAATCAAAGTAATTTGAACATTTGTTCAGGTTTACCTTGTCGGATATTTATTTGATATAAAATATGAAATCATAAAAATTATGATTTTATATTTTTATGAAAAATGAAAAATTAATCGGCGGACATATAAACGCCAGTTCTTTTATTGATGAGATCTAAAGTCAATTTGTGCAGCTAATGAAACGGTGCAATTAATTATATAAAACATAATTTATTACAGATAAATATATGAAAATGGCATACAAATTAATACAAAGAAAGTTTGGAAATAATATCAAGATATGGTGCTCCACCATTTACACCAGACTCACTTAATTTACTAAAACCAAGTACAATATAACCTATTCTTCAGCAAATTAATACAAATTAGTGTACTGGTAATTAAAACCTTATAATATAACAAAGAAACAATAGAAATGAATCTGTGGAAAGTCCCTTATGCTCAATCAAAGAATATGGCAGTTAAAACACCTTATAAATACGCCTATTGGCCTAACTACGGATAATAAAATCCGATCAGAGATCTCACTCTGATAGAAATCTTATAGGAATTTTAATGATGTGCACGTTCATTAAAATTTCCCATAAAATTACTGTTTTAAACACTATAGACCCACTCAAAATGAGGTCTTAACTATATGCCAATTAGAGCGATTTATAATTACTGCAAATAAAATAAATTATACGTTACCCCTGGCTTTGGGATAAAGAGCTTTTAGAAGGGACCCAGCTTTCCAAGATTTAGATCTCCGGTTTCTTTGTGAGTCTCGGGTGTGTTCCTTAGGGTAGAGGGAGCTTTCTCTTAGGACTGGAAGTAGTAAGGATGATCTGTGACGTCCTGTGATGTCTGTGAAGTTTGTGAAGTTTCTCAAGTTTCCTGAAGTGTTTAAGTGTCTCAAAACTGCATCAGATATTCAAATTCTTATCTAATGTCCCTCCCCTCTTGGATTAGGGATTTCCAATCGGATAAGGTGGGTGTTAATGTATGGTAATTAAGTAATTTAATTGTCATTTTTTTTAAGAAACTTCTGTCCATCTATCACTTGATGGCACTATTGTATCATCTATGATATTTTTAGAATTTAAATGTTTAGGAAAGCCAGATGTGTACAGATCTAATCTGTTCACATGACCTTCTTAACCTTTGATCATTATATTAACCAAGAAAGTGTTCTGTTTGACACTTTGCTCAGACTGACTGGCGGTATTAGAAGTTTTCCTAATCCTTGAATTTATGGGGTAGATACGAATACAATTAGAGCTTAACTAGTTTGTGTATTTTAGCCATCCAAATGACTGATTAATTGCCATTTAAAATAACTGATCTCTTCAATTGTTTTACCTTTTAGCAAAACTAACTTATGCTTCTATATAATATACACTCATTGATATATACATGGTATAATATATATATACAAATGGATATAATGATACATTATCAATAACTAGATATGAGTATACAAACATAGGTATCATTGGTTAAAATATACTAAAACTATATGCAATCACAAAGAATATAAACGTTACACAATTGACTATCTGGAATGACACTCAATAACCTCTCTTGACCCCGGTACTTAAGAAAGGACCACACTTTGTTATTGCATGTTCGTGTCTTCCAGACAGTGTATGTGAGACCCATTATACTCTAAGATAAGCCCACATCTGTTGGCACTAACTTTTTAAAACAATATACTTTGTATTCAGTACAAACTTTTACTCAGACTAACCTCTGCATGACCCTATCGTGGCCTGTTTTAGTTGTATAACAAAACTCTGGTTCAGTCTATCTCTTAAAAGGAAATGAACATCCATTTTGACCATATTATCATCAGATATCACATATAGTCATGAAAATGCCTGACAACCTAAAGAGACCACTGAGAAAAAGTTGTTTGCTATGAAAATGTTCTGTGCTGAAACTGACGTAGTACACATTTTTATATATGCAGAATGTAAATTTATGTAGCAGATTGTTTGATTGTTTGTCTACACTCTCAGCCTTTAGCGATGACATGCTGACACACCTCATCATGACAAGAAGTCATAGCCGGAGGCAAAGATTATAGAGACTAGTAAGAAGACCAGAGAAGTGTTGTCACAGGAGCTATGGGGATACTATACATAGTAGTTTTTTATGACTTTTTCCTCAGGGTCATCCACAAAAAACTGGGCAGATTTTCTTGCAGTTTTTTCCAGATTTGCCGTGGAAACTTTACACAGCAACTGACAACTTTGCTTCCAATACAGAGCTGATGATGACAGATATGAATACAGTTAATCTATCATTAAGCTCTGAGGTTAAAAGGAACCAGACATCTCGGATATGCAAGTTAAACTGTCCACAGTACCTTATTTATGCGACTACGGAGATCTGAAATTAGTACTTGTTGCAGTGTTTTAACTAGTAAATGTGCAAAAAAAAAAAAAATCTTCCTGTCAAGGCAAGGTTATCCTGCCCGTCCCATGCCTCCTGCAGCTTGACCGAATGAGCCTGCATGGGATTTAATAGGACCCGGGCAAGGTGGGATGGGTAGCGTGACTACTTGTCGCAGAAAAGTCGCACAACATTTTTTGCAATGAGAGTCAATGGTGTGGCACTGTGACAAGACGAAAAAAATTCATTCAAGTTGGATATTTGTGCAACTGTTGCATTGCAATGGCATGTCACACTGCAACACTCTTCTTGACCATCATTACAAAAAAAGTGTAGTTATACCCTTTTGTACATTTGTACCCTTTCTGTGGCCGTATAGCCCTAGCCTAAAACACCAGCCTCCTTGTCTCGAACATTTCCATACAGCTGGAAGAAGATTAAAAGTGCATTTTCAGCCATTTACTAGTTAGAATACAGCAACAACAACGCGTGTAAAACTACATATCCAAGACAATGGGTCTCTAAGGAATTTAAGAGTGGATTGAGATGTTTTTAGAGGGATGTGAAAAATATTTCAGGAAATGCTGAGAAGTAGGCCATCTGGCCAAAAATGGTTCCAGAGGAAATACGGCAGAACACAACCTCCGATAAACCAGGATACTCCATGACAGAGAGGCATGCTGTGGGGCAGATTACATCAGCCCCAAAGAATAGGCTGATGGGCGATTCCCCTTTGTATTGAATCATTAAAAGCCACTTTTCCAATGCATGGTATTAGATTTACCTCACTCTATTTGCCTCTGTTTTGTTTCTGTACCAGATAGTTTATTTTCCACTGTGGACATGGTACCCCCTCAATGTAGCTGGTAGCAGAGAAGATTCTCTTAGACCAAATCAGCAGTATGGTAAAGTGAAGTCATGTGTACTGGATTGGCTTGCATGGAAGCTGCTCAGATCAGGTACCAAAAAACAGGGTAATGTTGAGCCTGATCCATTCGGGAGAGGGGAGGGGGTCAGCCTATTGCAGGCGTTGACAGGGACAAGCTTTCTTAGCATCGCGGGTGACGCTAGGGAGGCTCGTCCCTTTCACTGCCTGCCCCAATCCCCCCGGATGTTTTCATCCACGCACGGGGAGAAGCAGCGGTGGCCATGCCGGGACCACGAGCGGGGAGCTAGGTAGGTAGAATCAGTGTGAGGGGCCAGTACTAGTGCAGGGTCCCTACTAATATTCCAAACTAATGGGGTCATTTATCAAACTGGTGTAAAGTAGAACTGGCTTAGTTGCCCATAGCAACCAGATTCCACCTTTCATTTTAGACAACTTCTTTGAAAAATAAAAGGTGGAATCTGATTGGTTGCTATGGGCAACTAAGCCAGTTCAAGAGATGTACATTTATCACCCAAGGGAGTTACATAAAACTAAATGGGACAGCGATATTAGTAGAGCCCAATAGTTAATTTGCTGGAATTTGTCTAAGGTAAACAAGAGGTAATGTTTTAGTACAATTGGTGAATTTAGGCAATTCTATAGTTACCAAAAATTACTTGTTGGCATTAGTGTATGTCATTGATCTTTTACAGGTCAACATAAACAACCTAATCTAACCCAACCTAAAAAAGGAAAGGATGACAAACTGGATACAGATAATTGGAATATGCCATACCAATGGGCTTCAAGGTACCCTTCAGTTGGAGGACATGAACAACTCTTTGGGTCATCTGCAAAGGCTTAAAGTTATAGTTCAACATCACGAAAAAGCTTTTGGTAAAAACGCTGAGCACTTTGGGTTTACCAGTGAAATTGAACATAAAATTAAAACTGGAAACACAGCCCCACATAATGATATAGGAACATAACAGTTGCTCTTTATTAAGAGGGGAAGGGAAACATCAAACAAATGTTAGATGGCTGTTAATATCATAAGTGATCATCAGCATGGGTTTACCAAGGACTGAAGTTGTCAGATTAAGGCCTCTTTCACATGAGCGTGACGGATTAGGTCAGGATGCGTTCAATGAAACTCGCACCATTTTGCAAGCAAGTTCAGTCAGTTTTGTTTGTGATTATGTTCGGTTCTTTCCGCGCGGGTGCAATGCGTTTTGATGCTTTTTTACGTGAGTGATAAAAAACTTAAGGTTTACAAACAACATCTCTTGGCAACCATCAGTGAAAAACATATTACATTGCGTTTTTCACTGAAGCCCCATTCACTTCTATGGGCCCCATTCAGACGAGAGGCACTAAATCCTGACCCATTCATTTCTTTAGTGAAAAATGTATTGCATCTGGAAGCAAGTCCGGATGCAATGCGTTTTTCACTGAAGGTTGCTAAGAGATGTTTGTAAACCTTTTGTTTTTTTTATCACGGCCGTGAAAAATGCAACGAAACGCATTGCACCCACGCAGAAAAAAAAACTGAACGCAATTGCATACAAAACTGACAACTTTCTTGCAAAATGGTGCTAATTTCACTGAACGCATCTGGAGCCAACCCGTATCATTCGTGTCAAAGAGGATTTTTATGAGGATTTGAGTAGAAGCCTGGACAAAGACTTTTGCAAAGGCATTTGATACTGTCCATCATAGGTAAAATAATAAAGGACCCCCCCATAGACCTTGAGACCGGTGTTTTAGATGCCGTTCTTAATAAAGCCCCTGCATTGGAGGTGGATCGCTGAAGTTATGAAGAGGCGCCGACCTTACATAACTTCGGAGCATCCAGCACCGCTTCTAAATGTAAGCCAGCTTCCTAGCTGTCTTACATTTAGACCATTTTCTATGCATAAAACAAGCTTAGAAAATGATGAATGAGACGTTCCCTGCCGTGTCCCCGTTTTAGGCCTGGCAGATTGCGATGCAATCTGGGAAATTCCAGATTGCAGCACAACTAACCCACTACTTACCGAGGATGGAATTAATAGCATTGCTTCTATTTTTGCAGAGGAAACCAATCTAAACAGTAGCGCTGCAGCTAACGATTATTTGAATAATCGATTAGTTGTCAATAATTTCATCGATTAATCGGGAAAAAACACCAAAATGACAAAAAAAGGGATTTGTATGATTTTACTTTAAAAATGATGTACAAAGGCAATATTTTTATTGAGGGAGGGGCTTATTTACGTTTTAATAAAACTAGTCTGCATACCCTACTATGTACACTCCTACTATACACATGGGGGTATGTGCAGACTGGGAAGAGCATTGCATCATAGCAGCAGCAACGCCTGTTTGGTGAGCGGAGGGTCAGAGGAGGGTGGGACTGAAAGTCAGCGGTCAGGGACTTACTGTATTTTTCGCCTATAAGACGCACCTAGGTTTTTGAGGAGGAAAATAAGAAAAAATATATATTTTTAACCAAAAGGTGTGTTTTTGGTGGGTTTTGAACTAATAGTGGTCTGTGCATGACACTGTTTTGGAGGGGATCTGTGGATGGCACTGTTATGTGGGGGATCTGTGGATGGCACACTGTTATGGGGTGGGGCATCTGTGGATAGCACACTGTTATGGGGTGGGGCATCTGTGGATGGCACACTGTTATGGGGTGGGGCATCTGTGGATGGCACACTGTTATGGGGTGGGGCATCTGTGGATGGCACACTGTTATGGGGTGGGGCATCTGTGGATGGCACACTGTTATGGGATGGGGCATCTGTGGATGGCACACTGTTATGGGGTGGGGCATCTGTGGATGGCACTGTTATGGGGTGGGGCATCTGTGGATGGCACTGTTATGGGGGCGGGATCTACAGATGACACTGCTATATATGTGTCATTCACAGATCCCCCTCATAACAATGTCCCCCAATACACCGGCTGGCAGGGTTACGTCACTCAATGACATTGTGCGCCTGCTCCATTCATAAAGTGGGAGGAACTGGCCTGCAACGTCAGTGAGAGACGTAACCCTGCCAGCCGCTCTGCCTGCTACGGATTCTTGTTAGTAAGTACTGATACAGGGGAGAGCGCAACTTTAGTTAAAGTTATTAAGAGGTTAAGGATAACTGTTTAGAAATACTGTGGCGAGCGGCGAGCCCCGCCGCAAGTTGCCGGACTCCAGCCCCTCCCCGCTGATACATCGCAGGCTGCATTGCTGCAGCATCCCAGACTGCGATGTAAAATGCCAGAATTCGCTCCATAAGATGCAGGGGCATCCCCCTCCCCCTTTTGGGGGGAGTGCGTCTTATGGGGCAAAAAATACCGTAACTACAGCAGTGCGGGATTTACAGGACCTGCAGGCATAGCAGTGACCGCTCGCATAGCAACGAATCGGCCAATTATTCGACAACGAATCCGTTGCAGCACTACTATATAGTACTGTGCAGTCTATAGAAGATGTCCATAAACTACAAGCTGACTTGGACACTGTGACATTCAATGTGGATAAATGTAAAGTTATGCATCTGGGGACTAATAATCTACCTGCATCATATATCATAGAGCGAGTAACACTGGGAGACTGTGTGTGTGTGTGTGTGTGGGGGGGGGGTTGTCTAAGTTATGAGAAAGTTTAAATTTATTTAGTCTTGGGAAGAGACATCTAAGGAAGGACATGATTAACCTATACAAATATACAAATGGGACATACAAAACATATGGTGAAAAACTGTTCCATGTAAAATGCCCACAAAAGACAATAGGGCTTACTGTAAGAACTGTACATCTATGGAACGGTCTAATCAGGACATGGTCACAACAGGAAGAGTGGACTTTTTTTTTGGAGGAGGGGGGGGGGGCTTAGATGAATTCTTAAAAGTAAATAACAAGAATGCTTATGCAAATGAGTAGAAATCTGAGTCTCACTCCCATTTTCTAGAGTTCACATCCTCAACTATCCCTTGATTGGACTTATGCCTTTTTTCAACCGTATTAACTATGTAAACATGTTGTGTTAAATAATAATAAAGAGAGCCCTAGTCCCTGGGTATTTCCAACTGTACTAGCAAGTAGAAAAAAAAAAAATTATCAGGAGAACTTTGGATCTGTGTTCAAAGAAAATGTCACCTAAAGAGATGCAGAGTTGAGTTGAGGAAAGTTGGACAGTTCTTGGAAAGGTTGCATATTTTTCATCACTAGATCTTTCCAGTGGATACAGGCAAGATTCAGTGAAAGAACAAGATCAACAAAAGACGACATACATTAGCCCAATGGCATGGGTCCTACACCGGGCACTCAAAAGATCAGCTGTTTAAAGAGGCTAAAGTTTTTCGTGCAAGCTCTTCTTCCTCTTTAGGATTTACGTTCACATGGTTTAGCTTCTAGTGGTGGTGAAGTGTAATTACAGCTTCCTGTCCCGTAATGGGAGAAGGGGTTATTACACTGCATATTTTTGGGAATGCAAATATTCTTGTCATGATTTGGAACAAACAATTTTTCCATAGCATCATCACGACGGCATACAACGAGATTGACCACTAACCTCTGTAGAGGCAGGAACAGAGAAAGGTTAAATACCCCCCTCCCACCACCAACACCAGTGTTTTCTGTCCCTACAGAGGACAGGGCAGAGAAAGGTCTCCCTGTATGCAGGGAGATGAAGCTATGTTCATTTTAAGAAATTCACCGTACAAAGCCGCTCCATGGCGTCGCCCTGCCCTCCCGCAGTCCCAGTACTAACGCTGGGCAGGGGTGAAATCGGAGGACTCGCTCCGGTCCTGTCTGGTGCCTGCTCCCAGGGCGACGGCTCCCTCCTGGCCTCACGGGGCTTCAGCTAGGTTGTGCGCCAGGCGCCTATGTGATGGCGTCACTTTCGGTGCGGCGTAGGCAGCGAGAGGCGTGAGGCTCAAAGCCGAGGCCCGGTATCCTCAGATGTTCCTGGTGGTCAGGGAGTCTGCTGGTTCCCCTCACCTGCTGACCTAAAGCCAATGTGTGTCGCACCATCCGCAATGGCCAGACCTGACGCACGCTCTCCCAAGGAGATTGAGCCGCTGCCACCATCCGTGAGTTCCCTTCGGGGGTAATGTTGTGCATAGTCAGGGAGTCTGCTGCGTCGGGGAGGAGAGCTCCCCTTATTACATTGTGTATATTGGCTGTTTCCACTTTCAGGTTCCAGCCTAGCTTTGGGGTACTTATTTTGTCTCTTCCCTTCTTTTGAAAAGAGAGGGCCCCTCTGTTTATGGCATCTATTGCATCCGGGGGATACCCGAGGCCTCTGATTCCAGTTTAGGCACCCTACTGGGGGCCCCCCCCCCCCAACCCCACTCCTCCTCCTCTCCAAACTTCCAGCTGTTTCCCTTATGGGTGCCTTCTCCTTTTCAGGTCTCCAAGGAGGCTCAGAAAAAGGTCAAGAGATCCCTCAAGTGTATCTCCTGTAATGGCAAACTTCCAGATAATTACCCCTAGAAGCTTCACAAGAGTTGTATATCTAACACTGTACGTGATGAAGCGCCCTCTCTGAAAGAGGAACTCAGATCTATGATACAAGAAGAGATACGATTGTCTTTGGCTCACCTATCTCCTAACCCTTCCGAATTACCCCAGCCCAAGAGGAAGCATGCTAGATCTCCTTCCTCTTCTGACTCCGAGGCTATATGATGATTGTGTCCCATCGGTCAAGTCCTGGGAGGAAGGGGAGATAGTCTCTGGCTCTGATTCTGTGGCCGCAGATTTTACTTTTCCATGGAGGACATATCCGATCTACTTAGAGTGGTCAGATCTACAATGGGGGTGGAAGAGGTGCAACATGCCCACTCCATACAGGAGGAAATGTTCGGAGGCTTAAGGGTTAAGAAAACACGCGTGTTTCCCATTAATGAGATCATCAGGTACATGGTTATGGAGGAATGGGCAGACCCTGAGAGACGTCTAGGAGTTTCAATCTCCTTCAAGAACAGATTACTCTTCGATCCGGGAAGAATCTAAGATCTTTAATGAGATCCCCAAAATAGATGTTCAGGTCCAAGGTGAACAAAAAGACCTCCTTTCCCTTTGAGGATGCCTCCCAGTTAAGGGATTCCATGGATCGTAAGGCTGACAGCCTCCTCAGAAAATCTTGGGAGGCTGCTATGTTTAATATTAAAACTAACATTGCTGCTACCTCCGTAACCAGATCCATGTTTCTCTGGCTGGGATAGTTGGAAGATCATATAAAAAAATAAGACGTCTAGAGAAGAAATTCTCAATTCCCTACCTCTCCTAGACTCAAGTTTCCTGTCAGAGTGGGAAGCCATTTGCCTAAATCCCTGGATCTCAGGAGTTATTGGATTAGGTTATCAAATAGAGTTGTCTTCAAAGCCCCTAAACAAATTCACTCTGACTCGTTTTCAATCCAACCTTTGGCAGGGAGTTCAGAATCTCCTTCAGATGAATGTAGTCACTCCTATCCCACCTCCAGAGAGGGGCCAGGGGTTCTATTCAAACTTGTTACTGGTCAAGAAAAAGGAGGGTACATTTCGTACAATTATAAACCTAAAACCTCTAAACAAATTCATCATTTACCGGAAATTCTGAATGGAGTCCCTTACATCCACAGTACCGCTCCTAAAAAAGAGACGTCTTCATGTGCACAGTAGACCTGCGAGACGCCTACTATCATGTCCCTATTCATGTCAACTCCCAGAGGTTTCTCCGGTTTGCAATCCAGGACATAACAGGCGAGGTTCATCACCATCAGTTCAGAGCCCTTCCCTTTGGGATCTCCTTGGCCCCGAGGATTTTTACCAAAGTAGTGGTAGAGATGGTAGCATTCTTGAGAAGGAAGGGCCTGATGGTGGTACCTTACTTAGACGATTTTCTCCTAATCAGCGAAGATCTCCATCAGATCAACTCAGATCTAGATTTTTTTTATCTCCACCCTAGACAGCCTCGGATGGATCATAAACAGAAGCAAGTCCATCCTCTCTCCCTCCAAAAGAGTTTGTTTCCTGGGTATGATTCTGGATTCCAGGAGGCAAATGGTATTCCTACCACAAGACAAGATCTCAATGCTCCTGCAGAAAATCAGAGCCTTTCAAAGAAGAAGGACATGTTCAATCAGAGAAGCGATGAGCCTGCTGGGTCTACTAACGTCCTGTATTCCGGAAGTTCCCTGGTGTCATATGCACTTCAGACGCTTTCAGTCTTGGATCCTGAGGGTCTGGGACAGACGTCAGTCCTCCCTGGATCGTCTGGTAACCTTACCATTACAGGTACAAAAGTCCCTAGACTGGTGGAAAGACCACGGGAATCTATCCAGGGGAACTCCTTGGCAGAAATCTCCCTTGATACAAGTCGTAACAGACCCAAGTCTGTCCGGCTGGGGCGCAAGAGTAGGAAAACATCTCTTTCAGGGTACCTGGCCCCAATCGATAAGATCTTAGTCCTCAAACTTCAGGGAGCTGAGAGTAGTCTCGGAGGCACTGAAGGTAGCAGAGGAAATCCTGCTCCATCCCCACGTAAGGGTACTTTCGGACAACACGACTGCCATCGCTTACCTCTCTCACCAAGGGTGAACGCGATCAGCAGCTCTTCAGACACTAACAGCAAAGATCTTCACATGGGCGGAACAGAAGATTTCCTCCGTCTTTGCCATTTATCTCAAAGGAACACCAGGAAGCAGATTTCCTCTGCCACCACAAAATAGACCACACAGAATGGTCTCTGAGCGAGGAAGTATTCAGGATGGTGGTAGACAGATGGGGTATGCCCGATGTGGACCTTTTCGCCACCAGGACAAACATTCAGAAGATCCTGGATTTTCTGCAGCAGGGCCTTGACCTGAGACTTAGACCCTCCACCCTGAAGGTCCAAACTTCGGCCTTGAGCTGCTTTTATGACCAAGATATAGCAGGTCATCGCTGGGTCAGGAGATTCATTAGAGCGGCCACCAGACTTCGCCCAACTATCACCTATCGTATTACCTCCTGGGATTTAAACATTGTCCTTTCAGATCTCACACCGCCTCCTTTCGAACCCATTGCCAATTGTCCAATAAAATTATTGTCCCTAAAAACTGCCTTCTAAATTGCAATAACCTTAGCCTACCTGCGTGTCCTTGACGATAGGATCATTCTCCGACTTGATCCAGTTTTTTTTTCTTAAGGTTGTATCCAGCTTCCATTAGAGCCAGGAAATTACCCTGCCATACTTCTGTCAGCACCCCTCTAACGACAGAGTTATCCTTCCACACTCTGGATGTTAGACGGGCTGTTCTAAACTACATCTTTGCTACAGAAAACTTCAGAAAGTCAGGCAACCTATTGGTTCTCTTTGCGGGGAAGAACAAGGGCCAGAAAGCCTCTAGGTCCTCTCTAGCAAGGTGGATCAAGGAGACTATTTCCCTATGCTATCAAATTCAAAATCTTCCGTGTTCGGTTAGCATTAGGGCCCATTCTACTAGGGCCATGTCTTCCTCTCAGGCAGAAAGAGCTGGTGCCTCCCTGGATGATATATGCCGAGCTACCACTTGGGCCAGCATCCATACTTTTGTAAAAAATTACTGTCTGGATCTCGCCAGATCCTCTGATCTGTCCTTTGGACGAAACGTCCTCCAGGCAGTCGTCCCCCCTTAATTGATATATTTTGTATATCTCCTTGTATGCAGTCAAGATGATGCTAGGGAAAAACCAGTATTAGACTTTACCGGAAATTGAGTTTCTATGAGATCATCACCACGGCACGTTATTCCCTCCCTATTCTATACTTAATTTATAACTCCATGGAGGGTCTCCAGAAGGTATGAGGTAATACCTTCTCTTTGTTTTATTTTTCACCACCGGTTTACTCCGTGTGGTTTTGGAAGCACTGGTGTTGGTGGTGGGAGGGGTGTATTTAACCTTTCTCTGTTCCTGCCCCTACAGAGGTCAGGGGTCAATCTCCTTGTATGCCGTCGTGATTATCTCATGGAAACTGAATTACCGGTAAGTCTAATTCCGTTTTTTTACCCTGTGTAAACATCTTTTAAATACCCTTATGGTACCAATTTGTTGTCTATTATAGTACATTGTCTTAAAAAAAAAATAAAAATACCCCCCTATTAGACAACCTTGAACTCGTAAATAGTATTCATGATCAAACTTGATGATATTTTAATCATGATCAAGTAGCCATGATTAAAATAATTACTGTATTTTTCAGGCTATAACATGCACTTATTTGGTTTACTAAACAAAATATGAACACTATGCTGTAAATTTTGTCAATGGCTAGACACTTGTCTGGCTGCAGTACACAAACTATTGGTTGGTTTACTATACTGTACGAATAAACTTTGGCTCAATTATCTTGCAAATTGTTGCATCTTAAGCTATGCTGCTTTTTGGTAGGCAATTCCCCTTGTTAAGGTGGAAGACCTAAAGAGTACGGCTGTAATATGGTCAGGTTGCAGCCGTGCTGCGGTCAAGAACCGCGTGGCCAATTTGCCACAGCTGCCTTTAATTTAACTAATCAAGACCGCACTGTATAGTCAGCCTTCATTGTTACTGGCCGTGCAGTATTGAAGGTTCCTCAAAGCCACCAACAATGAAGACCGACTATACAGTGCGGTTTTCATTAGTCAAGTAAAAGGCAGCTGCGGCAAATTGGTCCGTGCAGCTCTTGACCAAAGCACAGCCGCAACCTGACTGGTTCACGGCCGCTCCGTGTGGCCGTACCCAAACAGGCGAGCTAGGTCCAGGGCATGATGCTTTTATTAACTTCATAAATAGGTCTAAAAGAAAGATATGGCCCAATATGTTGAATAATACAAATAAAGAAAAAAAAATTAAAAGATGACAAAATTTGATTACTGATCTCATTGTATTTTCCCTCAATTAAGTCAGTAGTGCTTGTCCAGGTTACTATAGGTAACTTTATCAATTATCATTTTTTTTTTTATCAAAAGAGGTTTTTGGACAATAAAATCCATTATCTGTCAACAGTAACATAGTACATAAGGCCGAAAAAAGACATCTGTCCTGAATTTTGGTGTAGATCTGGTTGCTATACAACATGAGCTACGCATTCCCACATATAAAGAACCCAATTTTGTGGTCCTGATGCAAACACCAGCAGGAACACAATAGATTTAACTTGGATAATGTAATGTCTTAGGGCAGGGGTGCACAACTGGCAGCCCAGGGGCCACATGCGGCTCTCGGTGCCATTCTGTGCGGCCCCCAAACATTTGGTAAAATGCATGCAAGTCTATGTCTCATGGCTTCTTACGTGTATCTTTCATTTAATCTCCTATTAGATGGGAGTTCTAGAACCGTAACTGGACATTTATAGTATGTACTGTATGTTCGATATGCCAAAAATACAGTATTTCAGTTGGTAATACCCCTTTAAGTTTCATTTTCGGCCCTTGGAATTGGTTAAGGCTGACAATGTGGCCCCCAACCAGAAAAGGTTGTGCACCCCTGTCTTAGGGTCAGGAGACAATTGAAATATACAGGAAAGATACTGTCAAGGTTTGTACAATTTAGCTTCTTGTCCTGTTAAAAAAAAATAAAAAAAGCAAAAAAAAAAAAAATTAAAACAGTACGAAATACTACTACGACCTAATAAGAGCACCAGTGTTGAAACCAGGTAAACAATTCCACATTGTTAATAAAGACTACACCCATCAGTGAGGCAACTGTATAGATCGCAATCATTATACAAACAATGAAAACGTATGATTATTTTACTTTCCCTCAACTTGTAATTGATAATGGAATTTTCTTTTTCTTTTCTGTTATTATGTTAAGATAAATTGGATCCTATATAATTGTAAAATCAATAAAAAGATTGTTGCAAGAAAACATTTATTGCTGAAACAAAGGCACATCTGGAAATAAGGTACTAAGTGCTAAAAAGGCCATGGATTTACTTCAATAGTGATTTTCCTGTGACAGATTTCCTTTAAACACATTGTAAACATAAAACATACACATGCAAAGCAATTGAGTGCAGGTCATTATAAGAAATTGACTATATTAAGGAACTCTTGCTTTGCTATCAAACTGCAAGGTTATTGGCAAGTGGCTCCCCCAATCCTTGCCCTCTCACCTCATGGCTAGGCATCCTGTTAATGAGATACATGGGAGGTGTTCCAGTCAGTCGCATAATCTGCTGTAGCTGATTAATATCTTAGGAGCCTTGTCAAGGGCTTTATAAGCAGAACACAGTGCACTGATACTAGGAATGAAACTCAATTTTTCCACACTCTGGTTCTTTCAATAGCTCATAACATGCAAAATATAATCAAACACATCATGCACACAGTGAGGTCTGATGTTTACATTAGCCATGCTAAAGCATCAGGTTACAAATGTTCCAAGGTAAAAAAGCCATCGTCACATACATAGTCTGTTTTCATGGTAATCACACATTTCCATTTTTTATCTGCATTGCTGGGACACAGCAAATTACTTAAAGGGAACCTGTCATCACCATTTAGGCTGCCCATATTAACGGCAGCATAAAGTACTGACAGGTGAATTGATTTCAGCGGTCTGTCTTTTATAAGTTAAAAGTAAGTGGTTGCCGAGAACCAACATCACAATCATTGCAGACTAGGCCTGGAAAAAGAGTCACGGCCACCTGAGAAGAGTAATGGTTATTCATGAATTCCTGCTCTCCCTGCCCACCTGTTGATGATTGACAGTCTTCTACCTAGTTTTCTCCCTTTCTCTCTAGGAAACAATTGCAAATCAGCAGCAGATGGGTGAGAGTGCAGGAGATTATGAATAACCATGACTCTTCTCAGGTAGATTGGACACTTTTCAAGGCCTGTACTGCAATGATTATGATGCTGGTTCTCAGCAACCACTTACTTTTAGCTCACGAGTGACTCACTGCTGACATCAGCATTTCTGTCACTATTTTATGCTGCCCCCACCGATTTGGTCAAACCTGTAAAGGGATGCTTACATACTTGCTTCCTGGCGCTGGCTCCTGCCTTCCTCTGGTCCAGACCTGCGACACTCCACTGGGATTCCTAACTGAAAACATCCAGCTTGACGAAGCATGCGGCATTAACCAGATGCACTTATGTTTTTTGACAATTTGTCATGATGTAACGGGAGCCAGTGACTGCCGCGGCCAAAAATTGGCACAGGCAGTGTCAAACTGGATTATTTCAGCAAGGAAGAACAGGAGCCAGCAGAAGGAAGCAGGTAAGTAAGTTTCTCTTTATAGGACCGCCAAGTGCCTAAAAACAAACAAACACATTCTTGCACAAATAATGAAAGTGATCATGAAACCAACAGCTGTAAACACATTTAAGGGTTTTGTTTCTATTTATGCAACTTTGTTCCATAATCTTCAAATTCAACATTCTCGCTTCACGTTAGACACCTCAAATACAAGCTTAAAGTGGTTATAGAGCAGGGAAAGTTTAAAAGGGCTCAGAATGGTGCACATTAGGGCTAAAACGATTACTCAATTGAATCGAGTAATTCGACAAAAAAAAATCCTCGATGCAATATTTGCATCAAGGATTCGTTTGTGTCATGTGACCAAGGAGCGGGAGTGAAGCGCTTGCTATTAATCACCGCCCGTAACACGCTGCACTGTATCCTGACAGTCAGGTCATAGTGCACGTAAGCGCACACTATGACCCGACGCTGTCCAACGTCAAAACTACAGTGCTGCGCCTGGAGAAGAAGATGGAGGAGCTGTGGAGCAGCGACACTACAGGAGAGGTAAGTATTTTATTTCACTGACGCTGGGGACAAGGCTAGGAGGGGCAGCTGGTGGCACTGGGGTTGGGAAGCCTGATGGCACTGAGGAGGCAGCTGATGGCATATTCAATTACAAAAATAGTGCACGTTTTTTAAGGCATACTCACGTCACCAATGCCTTGCTGCTTCTGTTCAGACACTGCCTGGGTCTCCCACTGGTCACATGTCCCCATGTTGGGAGGTCACTGCTGCAGCAGGAAAAAGACCAGCTACAGTTGGAACAGGAGTAGCAAGGAATCTGTGCAGTGAGAATGCCATTATAAAAAATTATGTACACCATGCTAAGCCATTTTAAAGAGTTTTTTTTCTGTGGGACAGCGGAATTCCGTTTTTAAAGGGGTGATCCTGGTAAAGATAATGATGGCCTATCATCAAGAGCCCAAGATCCAAAACCCCTGCGTATTAGAAATTTCAGGGAGCTGGTACGCTCACTGCTGCAGGCTCCCAGCAGCTTTCCAAGCACTGCGCCATATATGCTATAGAATCTGTGCTTGGTATTGTGGCTCAGCCTCATTGACTTGAATGGGGCTGTGCTGCAATTATGGAAAGTGAACGATGTATGGATTAGGAAGAGGCCATGGTGCTTACGGAGTGCCTGGCCTCTTCTAACATCTAGTCGGCGGGAGTCCCAGGTGTCATTGCATAGGTCATTAATATCTTTTCCTGGAAATCTCCTTAAACCCCTTAAGGACTTGCGCTGTACATGTACGGCGCTGGTGGACATGACTTAAAGACCAGAGCCGTACATGAACGTTTGCGCCCGCCCGGGTACAGGATGGCCATCGGGTCCCCTTCACAGCACATGCCTTCCTTAGGCATCGTGGCTGCCTTCCGTGACAACCTGTGAGATCCAGCCCCCTGGATCTCACAGGCAGGAAGCTGTAAGTGTATTACAGTGTATAATACACTTACAGCCAATGCATCACAATACATATTGTAATGTATTGTAAAAAGGATCAGACCCCCAAAAGTTGAAGTCCTAGAGTGGGACAAAAAAAAAAAAAAAGCGAAAACAGAAGTAAAAAAAAAGTGTTACAAAAAAATGTAAGTTTAAAGTAAAAAAAAAAAAAAAGCGACCTAACCCTCAGGTGAACGCCGTAAAAATTTTTTTTTAACTGTGCCAAAAAAGTCTTTTTTGTCACCTTACATCACAGTCATCTCATCCTGTAAAAATGATACCCTATGTAAGACAATCGCCCAAAAAAGAAAAAAAAAAAATATGGCTTTCAAACTAGGTTTTCCAAGATTTTAATACTGATGACCTGTCCTCTGGATAGGTCATCAGTTTCTAAACAGTAGGGGTCCAACACCTAGGACTCCCACCGATCAGCTGTTCGAGAAGGCAGCGGTGCTTGCAGTAGTGCTGCAGCCTTCTTTCAGTTTTACCCATGACGTAATTGGCGCAGGCGCACTGAGGACGGAGCTGGCGTCCTTCACTCAGTACGCCTGCGCCGATTGAAAAATGTTACGGCGCAGGCCTTAATGAGAAGACAGGGCCAGCAGCAGGAGAGCGCTCGACGGCCCGGTCTATCAAGAGGAGAGGGGGCGTGTCGGCAACTGGAGGATGCGGCGGCTACCAGCAAGTTGTGTCACATTCTAATCAGATCATCAACATAAAACACCTGCAAATGTTTTCTAAGCATTTAAATTGTCCTTCAGTCTGGTCTAGTAGGCTACACAATCATGGGGAAGACTGCTGACTTGACTTATTTTTTAGTGTCTCCATATTCTTAACCAGCTCCGGACCGCCTCACGCAGAATCGCGTGATCTCAGTTGGCCGGGTTATTCCTCAGTGACGAGATGACGCGATTTGTGCGCCTGGACAGGCGCAGTGAATGTAGGGAAATGCGCAGGGCAAGCTGGTTATTAGCCTGCCAGCCAATGATCAGCGCTGGCAGGCTGGTGACTTTTAAAAAAACGAATCATCAGCCATATAATGCATTATATTTATAAATATAATGCATAAAATGGCTTCTGTGCTGGGTCCTTTTCATCGGTTGGACCCAGCACAGAGCACATGTCACAGTGAGATCAGCCCCAGATCAGCCCCCCCCCCACACATCACCCCAATTAACCCCTTGATCACCCCTGTCAATCACTAGTGAAAGAGAAAAAAGTGATCAGTGTAAACGGTCACTTTTTTTTTTTCACCAGTATTGACTTTTAGGTTTAGCTTAGTTTAGGCCCCCTTTGGTAGGTAGTTAGCTTCCGTTAGCGCCCAGTCCACCGCACTGTAGTCACTGATTTGCTGAATAGCGTATCGCTAATCAGCGTTGGTACTTTATAGTATCTGTAAGTGATCAGAACTGATCACAGTCAGATCTATAATAGTATTAGTGTCACTTTAGCTTTCCCTCCACCCAAAACGCAGTGTTTGCCCGATCAGGCCTGATCAGGCCTGAATTAATTTGGGTGGTAAGTTGTATGACCGAGCAATAAACCGTGACCCTGGGTTCAGACCTGAGCATTCTAAAAACGCGCGTTTTTGTCGCGCGTATTTCAGCGCATTTTTGCAAATGGGAAACGCGCGTTCGTACGCGCGTTCTTG
Source organism: Bufotes viridis (assembly GCA_033119425.1). Classification (NCBI taxonomy): domain Eukaryota; kingdom Metazoa; phylum Chordata; class Amphibia; order Anura; family Bufonidae; genus Bufotes; species Bufotes viridis. The sequence goes on along the minus strand of CM065591.1, from coordinate 199,086,155 downwards.
TGATTGACTACTGTGGTGTCAATCACAAAACGCGCGACAAACGCCCCAAAAAAAGCTCAAGTACTTGTTTATGCGTCGGGCGTTTTACAGCGTGTTCAAACGCGCTGTAAAGAGCTCAAGTGAGAACCAGGGCCATAGACAAGCATTGGTTTTCATGTGTTAAGCGTTTTACAGCACGTTTGAACGCGCTGTAAAATGCTCAGGTGTCAACTTAGGGTGAAAGTAGTGTAGTGCAGCATTTTGGTCTGGTCATTAAGGGTGTTTAAGCTAGGGGGGCTGAAGTGGTTAAAGCCATATTTTTATTTTTTGGGCGACTATCTTATGTAGGGGCAATTTTTTTTTTGTATGAAATGATGGTTTGATTGGTACTATTTTTGGGTGCATATGACTTTTTGATCGCTTGGTATTACACTTTTTTTGATGTAAGGTGACAAAAGATGGAATTTTTGACACGGTTTTAATTTTTTAATAGCGTTCACCTGAGGGGTTAGGTCATGTCATTTTTATAGAGCAGGTCGTTACTGACGTGGCAATAACGAAAATCTTTACTTTTTTATTTATTGAAGTTTTACACAATATCATCATTTTTAAAACATTAAAAAAACATTTTTTAGTGTCTCCATAGTCTGAGAGCCATAGTTTTTTTTTATCTTTTGGGCGATATTGTTAGGTAGGGTCTCATTTTTGCAGGATGAGATGACGGTTTAGTTGGCACTATTTTAGGGTGCATATGACTTTTTGATCGCTTGCTATTTACACTTTTTGTGATGTAAGGTGACAAAAATGGCTTATTTGGCAGAGTTTTTATTTTTACTTTTGTACAGTGTTCACCTGAGGGGTTAGGTTATGTGGTATTTTTTTTTTTTTTTTAGAGCAGGTTGTAACAGAAGCGGCATTACCTAATAGGTCTCCTTTTTTTTACATTTAACACAAGATATGCATTTTTTAAACAAAATGAGAGCCATAGTTTTTTTTTTTTGGGCGATTGTCTTAGGCAGGGGCATTTTTGCGGGATGAGGTGATGGTTAAATTGGTAATATTTGGGGGCATACACCTTTTTGATCGCTTGGTGTTGCACTTTTAGTGATGTAAGATGACAAAAAAAAGTTTTTTTTAGCACAGTTTTTATTTTATTTTTTTGACAGTGTTCACCTGAGGGGTTATGTGTCATGTTTTATTTTTATAGAACCGGTCGATACAGGCGCAGCGATACCGAATATGTATACTTTTCTTTTTTCCCTATTTTTTTTACAATTTTTTTTTTCTTTATTTTGGGAATAGGACACTTATTTTTTTTTTTTTTACTTATTGTGATGCATTGGCTGTAAGTGTATTACACACTGAAATACACTTACAGCTTCCAGGGGCTCTCACTGGCTGTCACAGAAGGCAGCCACGATGCCTAAGGAAGGCATCAGGCTGCCTTCCCTGCCATCATGTCCCCGTCACAGCAAAGCAGGGACCCGATGGCCACCCCGCACAATCCGGCAGTGTAAGGGTTAATGCGCCGGCATCTGTGTTTTCACCTATGCTGGCGCATACAGCAGGAATCCGGTTATCAGTGACTGCCGGACCCCTACCGCTGATCGGCCCGCCCATGGACGGTGCGGGTCCTTAAGGGGTTAAAGAGAGAGAAACAACTGCAGAGATATTGAAAAATAGGAGAAGAAATAACTGTTAGTTATGCCTTAGCTGAATGACCCAGAAGGCAGGTGCACCACCAAACACACAAGGATGTGAGGAACCTTTACCGAACACCTTCTGAAAATTTTTATATGTACCGTATTTTTCGCTTTATAAGACGCACTTTTCCCCCCCCAAAAGTGGGGGGAAAAGGACAGTGAGTCTTATAAAGCAAATGCTGCCAACTCTGATACATCGCTGCCGCACTGCGATGTATCCGCGGGATGGGAGGAGGGGATGGAGGCTGGCAACACTCGCAGTGGGGCCCGATGCAGTCACTGTACTGTAATACATCGGGCCCTGCACACAGCAGTTTTCAAAAGTAAAGTCATGGTACAGTAATCCTCTTCAAGCAGTGTTTGTACTTTAAACTCAGGCAATCCTCTGTACAACTTACTATGAAAGCGGCAGGCAGGGCGGCAGCGTAACCTCGCGATGCTCACTCATTCACGCTCCTGATCTGTCTTCATGAATGAAGTGGGAGGAGCGTGAATGAGTGAGCATCGCGAGGTTACGCTGCCGCCCTGCCTGCCGCTTTCATAGTAAGTTGTACAGAGGATTGCCTGAGTTTAAAGTACAAACACTGCTTGAAGAGGATTACTGTACCATGACTTTACTTTTGAAAAATGCTGTGTGCGGGGCCCGATGTATTACAGTACAGTGACTGCATCGGGCCCCGCCCCAAGTGTTGCCAGCCTCCATCCCCTCCTCCCGTGAAAACTGCTCCATTACACAGAAAGCAGAGTGTAATAGAGCATTACATTAAAATATTTTTTTTTAAATCAGATAATTTTTATTGAAATAAAAGTATAAAAGACAAATATACAGCATAAAGACTGCTGTAAGTGGGTGGCCAATGGTGTAATGGGGGTCACTATTCACACAGGGCAATATACTGTGACACATATGATACTGTGACCAGCATAAGATCAACTTATGCTGTTCACAGTATCATATGTGTCACAGTATTTTGTCCTGTGTGAATAGTGACCCCCATTTCATAAGATGCTTTATGTGTGTCATCCACACATCCCCCACACTAGTGTATGATCCACAGATCCCCCCATAAGAGTGTCCACCACAGTTCCGCCCCTATAACAGTGTGTCCACCACAGTTCCCCGCCCCCAATAACAGTGTGTCCACCACAGATCCCCCCTATAACAGTGTGTCCACCACAGATCCCCCCTATAACAGTGTGTCCACCACAGATCCCCCCTATAACAGTGCCATCCACAGATCCCCCATAACAGTGCCATCCACAGATCCCCCATAACAGTGCCATCCACAGATCCCCATAACAGTACCATCCACAGATCCCCCATAACAGTGCCATCCACACACCATTAGTTCAAAACCCACCAAAAGCACACCTTTTGGTTAAAAATATTTTTTTATTATTTTCCTCCTCAAAAATCTAGGTGTGTCTTATAAAGCAAAAAATAAGGTAAATAGAAAATGCTAACACTATTTACATTAACCCCTTCACGTCCGCCATACGGCTATATACGTCCTATCTGCACATACCCCGTACAGCTAGCAAGTGTATAGACGTCATGGCGGAGCTTTAATCCAAGCGCTGCAAAGTGCTTGGATTAAAGCTTCTCTCCCTGCTCTGCAGCTGTCATGGACAGCTCAGAGCCCGGGCATGCTGTCAGGGGACCAATAGGAGCGATCCCTTGCCGAGGATCGCTCCGATTGGTTAGAATCGGAGCTCTCTAGTGTAAAATGCCTGTTTCAGGCTGCGATCTCCACTCTTGTAAGTGCCCCCAGTGCCACATATTAAAAATATGCCCCTCCTGTGTGTGCCTTTATAGAATATATGCCCCCATTGTGTGGCCAGGGCCCCCGATCGCCCCCCTCTGCTCCTGGTTGTGCCTTCCCCTCTGCTCCGCTCCTCTGTGCTGCTAGCTGTAATCAGCAGCGAGTGTTAGCTGTGACTTACAGCTAACACTCTGCTGCTACACTTCAGAGATGCAGCGGTCAGCAGCCGCCCGCGGCATCCATGGGGTTAAGAGGGAGGGAGCTCCCTCTCTGTGCCATCGCGCTGCTACTGCGATCGCAGCGGAGCGATGGTTGCCATGGCAACCGGACACCTTACAAAGGCGTCCTGGTTGCCAAGTAACTAAGGCTGATGAGACCCTGAGGTCTGATCAGCCTTAGTGCAAGTGTAGCACCGACTATACAGTGCATTGCAATAGATGACTACTGCAATGCACTGTACTGTGATCAGGCAAAAAAGCAATTTTTTTGTCACCTTACATCACAAAGTGTAATAGCAAGCAATCAAAAAGTCATATGACCCCCAAAATAGTGCCAATCTAACAGTTTTCTCATCCCGCAAAAATGATACCCAATCGGAGACAATCGCCTAAAAACTGAAAAAACTATAGCTCTCAGACTACAGAGACACTAAAACATGATTTTTTTTGTTTCAAGAAGGATATTATTGTGTAAAGCCTAAATAAATAAATAGTATACATATTTAGTATCGCTGCATCCGTAAGGACCTGCTGTATAAAAATATCACATGATCTACCCTGTCAGATGAATCTTGTAAAAAATAAAAACAGTCCCAAAACAGACCTTTTTTGTTTACCTTGCATCACAAAAAAACTTAATATAGTGCAATTAAAAATAATATGTACCCCAAAACAGTACCTATAAAACTGACACCTTATCCCCTAGTTTTCAAAATGCGGTAAATTTTTGGGAGTTTCTACTGTCAGGGTGCATCAGGAGGGCTTCAAATGGGACATGGCATCTAAAAATCAGTCCAGCAAAATCTGGCTTCCAAAAACCATATGGTGCTCCTTTCCTTCTGTGCCTTGCTGTCCACCGTTTTATCAGTTTACGACCACATATGGGGTGTTCCTGTAACCCGCAGAATCAGGGCAATAAATATTGAGTTTTGTTTGGCTGTTAACCCTCGATGTGTTAAAGAAAAAATTATTATGGATTAAAATGAAAAAATCTGCAAAAAAAAGTGGGTTTTGGAAAATTTCTAAAAAATTCTAAGCCTTCTAACATCCCAAAAAAATAAAATGACATTTAAAAAATTATGCCAACATAAAGTAGACTAACGGGGAATGTTAAGTAATGAATATTTTATGAGATATCACTTTCTGTTTCAAAAGCAGAGAAATAGAAATTTAGAAAATTGCTAATTTTTCTAAATTTTTGGTAAATTTGGGATTTTTTTTATAAATATAAAGGTGAAATATATTGACTCAAATTTATGACTATCATTAAGTACAATGTGTCACGAGAAAATCTCAGAATGGCCTGGATAAGTAAAAGCGTTCCAAAGTTATTACCACATAAAGTGACATGTCAGATTTGTAAATTTTGACCTGGACACTGCGGCATCAATGAACCTTGGTCATGAAAGGGTTAAGTTTGATTACCAATTCCATTTAAGGGGAATCTGTCACCAGCATATTAGCATTTTTTTTCCCCCATGAATCCTTGTTTATTAAATTACCTTATTTCCATAAGTGTTCTTGGTTCTCTTTTTTGTCTTGTCATTTCTTGTAAAAATTGCTTTTTCTGATATGCAAATGACCATGTTAGGAGCCCAGAGGGGCGTTCCTCCTTTAGCAAGGTGCCCAGGAATGCCCCCCTGATGTGCCGTGCCCGCATAAATTTAAAAAAAACCCCGTCTATAATCTGTAAAATCGCCTCCCAGAGGCGAGGCTAAATGCCCCCCCCCCTCCCCGCGCCAGGTACTCTCTCCGCTTCTACTATCCGCTCTGCCTCTCACCAGCCAGCCGAAATCTCACGCAGGCGCAGTGCCGGCAAATGCCTGCGCGATCCTCTGGAAACTGAGGGCAACAGCCTCATCAGCGTCACTGGGCATGCGCCGGATAGTAGAAGCGGAGCGAGCACCTGGCGTGGGGGGGGGGTTGGGAGGGCCGGGGTTTAGAACATTTAGCGTCGCCTCTGGGAGGCGATTTTACAGTTTATAGGCGTTTTTATTTTCAATTTAGGTGGGCACGGCACATCAGGGGGGCGTTCCTGGGCACATTGCTAAAGGAGGAACGTCCCTCTGGGCTCCTAACACGGTCATTTGCATATCAGAAAAAGCGATTTTTACAAGCAATGACAAGACAAAAAAGAGAGCCAAGAACACTTATGGAAATAAGGTAATTTAATAAACAAGGATTCATGAAAAAAAGAAAAAATGCCAATATGCTGGTGACAGATTCCCTTTAAGTATTCCTAAAAGTGTACCTTAAAATTTTTTTTGGGGGTATATCAGAGACATATCAAATGTTCTTATTAGAGATGAGCGAATTTTATATTTTGAAATTTGTTCACGCTTTGACTCTAAAGGCTTTCCGTTATGCATTCCATCATAGAATTGCATTATGGTCCGTGGTAACATAATCCATAACGCAATTCACCTTTTACTACCAAACGAAGTGTGAATGAATTTCATAAGTGGAAATTCGCTCATCTCTAGTTCTGATCAGTGGGAGTCTCAGGGGAGAGACCCCTGCTTTTTGCTAAAAAAAAAAAAAAAAAAAAAAAAAAAAAAAAAGGGGGGAAAAGCACTATCTCTCTCCATGCTGCTGAAGATGGGCTTAAAGGTAACCGGTCACCTCCAAAACACATATCACATATAAAACCTGACATCGTTATCTTACAGTATCCCCTAGTGTCTTCATAATCATGTGTTTCATTCCTCCATCAGTTGCTGCATACTTTATAAAAACGCTGTTTTAATCTCCAATCAAGCTGACTTCAGAGCAAGCTTGAAGTCAAGAGGGCAGCGGCTTCCTTGCTACAAGTCGAGCTAAGCCCGGCCCTTACTCGTCCTTCCATCACTTTAATTGAGATCCTGCTATGAGGCTGTGATCACGCAAGTCTCGAGCATGCGTGGTGCGCCCCTTGTTACTGCGCGTACCCGTCTCCTGCTCCCGCAGTAAGTCGGCTGCTATCCTCTCACTGCGCATGCGCCGGCCATTTCCATCGTGCACGCACGCGCCTGGCGATTCTGACTTCAAGCTTGCTCTGAAGTCAGCGTGATTGGAGATTATAAAAAAACACTGTTTTAAAGTATGCAGCAACTGATGGAGGAATGAAACATGATTATGAACACACTGGGGGCTACTGTAAGGTAATGATGTCGGTTTTATGTGTGTTTTGGAGGTGACAGGTTCCCTTTAATGGAAAGTCTGAGACCATCTCCAGCATCAAGAAGAGACAGCACTAGGTAAGCGCTTCTTTCTCTTCGTTTTAGCAATTAGCCAGGGTCTCTGCACTCATGCCCTGCAAATCAAAACACTTGATGTGTTACTATGACATGACATACCAAAAGTTTATTTTAACCCCTTAAGAACCGGGCTCATTTTCACCTTAAGGACCAGGCTATTTTTTGCAAATATGACAAGTGTCACTTTATGTGTGAATAACTTTAAACCGCTTTTACTTATCCAGGCCATTCTGAGATTGTTTTTTCATGACACTGGTAAAATGGAGTCAAAAAAAATTCAATTTTATTTATTAAAAAATACCAAGTTTGCCCAAAATTTGGAAAAATTTGGAAATTTCCAAGTTTCAATTTCTCTACTTGTATTATAGTAATACCTCCAAAAATAATTATTACTTTACATTCCCCATATGTCTACTTCATGTTTAGATAATTTTGGGAATGCCATTTTATTTTTTGGGGACGTTACAAGGCTTAGAAGTTTAGAAGAAATACTTGAACATTTTCAGAAAATTTCCAAAACCCACTTTTTAACCACTACAGGACCACCTAACGCATGGATGCGTCCGGCCGGCGGTCCTGTAGCTCTGGCTGGACGCATCCGTGCGTCATCTCGCGAGACGCGTTCGTTCACAGTGCCGCGCGTCTCACCAGTTCTACTGCAGCCTGCCAGCGATAATCAATCGCTGGCAGGCTGTAGATGCGAAATAAATCGCATCAAAGTGGTATATCAGACGCTATTTTGTTAAAAGCATCTGATATACCTGCTACCTGGTCCTCTGGTGGTCCCATTTGCTGGGATCGACCACCAGAGGACCAGGTAGCTATGTAAAGTTGCACCAAACACTACACTACCCCCCCCCCCCGTCACTTATTAACCCCCTTGATCACCCCATCTAGATTCCCTGATCACCCCCCTGTCATTGATCACACCCCTGTAAGGCTCCATTCAGACGTCCATATGTGTTTTGCGGATCTGTGGATCCGTGGATCCTCAAAATACGGACACCGGCAATGTGCTTTCTGCATTTTGCAGATCTGCACATTGCCAGAACTATATAGAAAATGCCTTTTCTTGTCCGCAATTGCGGACAAGAATAGGACATGTTCTATATTTTTGCGGAACGGAAGTGCAGAACCGGAAGTGCGGATCCGTAATTCCGGAACCGCAGATCCGTAATTCCGGATCTGAGCGGGACAAAGTCTGTCCCCATAGAAATGAATGGGTTCGCAATTCCGTACCGCAAACAGAATTGCGGACGTGTGAATGGGGCATAAGGGTCCCTTATCACCGCAGAGATTTTTTTTATCCACATTGATTGATGCGAATGAAGAAATCTGTGCCGTTCATTTTTTTTTCAGCCCAGAGGCTGAACGTAAAAAAAAAAAATCTCATTACCCATATGCTCAAAATAAGGAGAATAGCAGAAACTCCTAATGCTGGCCATACGTGTAATGATTGCGGAGACCCTCAAATGCAAGGGCAGTGCAAACACCTCACAAGTGACCCCATTTAAGAAAGAAGACACCCCAAGGTATTCCGTGAGGGGTATGGTGAGTTCATGTAAAATTTTATTTTTTGTCACAAGTTAGTGGAATATAAAAAAATATCAATTTCCGCTAACTTGTGCCAAACATTTTTTTTTTCTGTGAACTCGCCATGCCCCTCACAGAATACCATGGGGTCTTCTTTCCAAAATAGGGTCACATGTGGGGTATTTATACTGCCCTGGCATTTTAGGGGTCCTAAAGCATGAGAATCCAAATGCGTAAAAATGCCCTGTGAAATCCTAAAGGTACTCATGGGAATTTGGGCCCCTTTGCGCACTCAGGCTGCAGAAAAGTGTCACACGTGGTATCGCCGTACTCAGGAGAAGTAGGGCAATGAGTTTTGGGGTGTATTTTTATATATACCCATATACTTTGTGTGAGAAATATCGCTGTAAACGACAACTTTTAAATTTTTTTTATACAAAGTTGTCAATTTACAGAGATATTTCTCTCACCCAACATGGATATATGTAAAAATACACCCCAAAACACATTGCCCTACTTCTCCTGAGTACGGCGATACCACATGAGTGACATTTTTTTGCAGCCTGGGTGCGCAAAGGGGCCCAAATTCCAACGAGTACCTTTAGGTTTTACATGGCTGCTCACAATTTAGCCCCACCCAAAATGCCAGAACAGTACAAACACCCCACAAATGACCCCATTTTGGAAAGAAGACACCCCAAGGTATACCGTGAGGGGCATGTCGAGTTCACAGAATTTTTTTTTTTGGCACAAGTTAGCGGAAATTGATATTTATTTATTTTTTATTTTAGTTTTTTACAAAGTCTCATATTCCACTAACTTGTGACAAAAAATAAAATTTTACATGAACTCACCCTACCCCTCACGGAATACCTTAGGGTGTCTTCTTTCTAAAATGGGGTCACATGTGGGGTATTTATACTGTCCTGGCATTTTAGGGGCCCCTAAAGCGTGAGAAGAAGTCTGGAAACCAAATGCGTAAAAATGCCCTGTGAAATCCTAAAGGTACTCATTGGAATTAGGGCCCCTTTGCGCACCCAGGCTGCAAAAAAGTGTCACACATGTGGTATCACCATACTCAGGAGAAGTAGGGCAATGTGTTTTGGGGTGTATTTTTATATATAACCATACTTTGTGTGAGAAATATCTCTGTAAACGACAACTTTTAAAATTTTTTTATACAAAGTTGACAATTTACAGAGATATTTCTCTTAGCCAGCATGGGTAAATGTAAAAATACACCCCAAAACACATTGCCCTACTTCTCCTGAGTACGGCGATACCACGAGTGCCACTTTTCTGCAGCCTGGGTGCGCAAAGGGGCCCAAATTCCAACGAGTACCTTTAGGTTTTACATGGCTGCTCACAATTTAGCCCTTCCCAAAATTCCAGAACAGTAAACACACCCCACAAATGACCCCATTTCGGAAAGTAGACACCCCAAGGTATTCACTGAGGGGCATAGTGAGTCCGTCGGAGATTTTTTTTTTTTTTTTGCCAGAAGTTAGCAGAAATTGAAACTTTATTATTATTATTATTTTTTTTCCTCAGAAAGTGTCATTTTCTGCTAACTTGTGAAAAAAAATGAAATGATACATGAACTCACCATGCCCCTCCGCGAATACTTTGGGGTGTCTTCTTTCTAAAATGGTGTCATTTGGGGGGTATTTATACTATCCTGACATTCTAGCACCTGAAGAAACATGACAGGTGCTCAGAAAGTCAGAGCTGCTTCAAAATGCGGAAATTTACTTTTTTGCACCATAGTTTATAAACGCTATAACTTTTACCCAAACCAATAAATATACACTAATTGGATTTTTTCTTTCTCAAAGACAGGTAGAACAATAAATTTATAGAAAAATTGATATAGAAATGTAGTTTTTTTAAAACATTTTGCAACAGAAAGTGAAAAATGTAATTTGTTTGCAAAAATTTCGGTCATTTTTGATTAATAGCAAAAAAAGTAAAAATGTCAGCAGAAATTAAATACCACCAAATGAAAGCTCTATTAGTGAGAAGAAAAGGAGGTAAAATTCATTTGGGTGGCAAGTTGTATGACGGAGCAATAAACGGTGAAAGTAGTGTAGTGCAGAATTGTAAAAAGTGGCCTGGTCATTAAGGGTGTTTAAGCTAGGGGGGCTGAGGTGGTTAAGGACCAGTTCAGATCTGAAGTCCCTTTGTGAGGCTTACATAATAGAAACCACCCAAAAATGACCCCATTCTAGAAACTACATCCCTCAAGGTATTCAAAACTGATTTTACAAACTTTGTTAACGGTTTAGGTGTTAGTAAGAGTTAATGGCAAATAGAGATAAAATTTCAGAATTTAGATTTTTGGCAAATTTTCAATTTTTTCCAGTAACAAAGCAAGGGTTAACAGCCAAACAAAACTCAATATTTATTGCCCTGAATCTGTATTTTGCCGAAACACCCCATATGTGGTCGTAAACTGCTGTATGGCCAAACGGCAGGGCACAGAAGGAAGGGAACACCATATGGTTTTTGGAAGGCAGATTTTACTGGACTGGTTTATTTACACCATGTCCCATTTTAAGCCCCCCTGATGCACCCCTACAGTAGAAACTCCAAAAAAGTGACCCCATTTTGGAAACTATGGGATAAGGTGGCAGTTTTGTTGGTACTATTATAGGGTAAATATGATTTCTGGTTGCTCTATATTACACTTTTTTTGAGGCAAGGTAACAAAAAATAGAAATTCTGAAATTCCATCTCATAACTCTTGAGGACCACCTAAAGGGTTACCAAAGTTTGTAAAATGAGTTTTGAATGCCTTGAGGGGTGTAGTTTCTTAGATGGAGCCACTTTTTTGGAGTTTCTACTTTAGGGGTACATCAGGGGGGCTTCAAATGGGACATGGTGTCAAAAAAACTACCTTCCAAAAACCATATGGCGTTCCCTTCCTTCTGTGCCCTGCCATTTGGCCATACAGTAGTTTACGACCACATATGGGGTGTTTCTGCAAACTACAGAATCAAGGAAAGAAATATTGAGTTTTGTTTGGCTGTTAACCCTTGCTTTGTTACTGGAAAAATTGATTAAAATGGAAAATTTGCAAAACAATAGCTGTTTTGGGAGCGTTTTTATTATTTACATCGTTGATCTGACAGGTTAGATTGTGTGCTATTTCTATAGAGCAGGTTGTTGAAATACCAAATAGGACTACTTTTTGGGTGTTTTTGCTTCAGTTTTACATAATAAAGCATTTTTGAAAAAAATATTTTTTAGTGTCTCCACATTGTGAAAGCCATATTTCATTTTTTGGGCGACCGTCTTACGTAGCGGCTCATTTTTTGCGGGATGATATGTCAGTTCGATCGGCACTATCTTGGGGTGCATATGACATTTTGGTAACTTGCTATTACACTTTTTGTGATGTAAGGTGACAAAAATGGCTTTTGACACAGTATTTATATTATTGTTTTTGCTGTGTTTACCTGAGGGGTTAGGTCATGTGTTATTTACCCCTCACCCACGACAACACCACGAGAGAGAGAGAGGATCCGCCTCCAAAGACAGGAAACCTGAAGTACAAAAAGGAGGAGACTCCTCTCCCACTTCAGTTTTTTTGAAGAAGCGGGAAGCCTGGAAGTACGTCTCCTTTCTTGGGGTGCCCTTTTACCTGCGGTCCTGGAGCATTTAAAGCGGCATTTAAGTGCGCAGTAAGATCGGCAAAGTCGAAAGGCGATGAGGTCCTGAGCGCTGGGGCTTCATGCTCCGGTGTAGCCTTCAAAATTGGTTATACGAGGAGCATGTGGGCAGAGAATTCATGCCGGGCCTGGGAAGAGGAGCTAACCAGAAGTCCGCTCTGTAACGAGAATGAGGTTTGGAGCACGCGTATGCGCACGCATGCGCGGCACATCACGTGATAGGGGGGAGGTTCATTTAGCACAGGAACCCGGAAGTGGCTGCCTGGCCTTCCTCTGCACATGGAGCACTGGTCTGGTGTCCTGAGGGAAGCGCTGGCTGGCAGCTATGGAGGAAGACAAGAGGGAACTAGCTGAAGATCCAGTTTCCAACCCGGCCCTGGTACCTTTAAATGGGTGAGAGGCTTTTGGGCCACATTTTGGTTATTAATCACCACTCATTGGACTATGTATATATGTGTAACAGGGGAAGCCTAAGAAAGCGGTCACTAAGAAAAGACATAAAGAATGTGGTTTATGCAGGTGTTCCCTTCCCTCTGAATATGAAAAGAGGCTGTGTCAAGTCTACATTGACAGAACTATAGCAGAGGAATCCCCGTCTTTTTATAAAAGTTTACAGTCTCTGGTCCGCTCAGAAATTGATTCCTCATGGGCATCTAAAAGAAAGAAAATCTAGAAAGCCTGCTAGATTAGACTCGCCATCACCAGGTGCAGAAGAGGAGGGGGAGTCACAGTCGCTTGATTGTTTATTATACGATGATTCATCCTGCATCTCTGAAGAGGAAGGAAAGGAGTTTGGGAAGCCTTTTTTTCCTGTAGAGGATACTGAAAAATTCTTAAAAGCAGTGAAAGCATCAATGGGGATTGAAGATACTAGAGAAGATAGGTCTGTGCAGGATATGATGTATGGGGGTCTTAAACTAAACATCAGAGATCCTTCCCTGTTCATAAAAATATTACAGCGTTAACTAAAAATGAATGGAAGAGACCTAACAAAAGAGTGTATATTTCCAGGACTATCAAAAGAAAGTATCCGTTCTCGGATGACTTGGAGGTATACTTGGGATCATTGTCCTGTTGAAAGGTCCAACGTCTCCCAAGCCTCAGGTTTGTGACGGACTGCATCACATTTTCATCCAATATCTCCTGGTACTGAAGAGAATTCATGGTACCTTGCACACGCTGAAGCTTCACTGTACCTGTAGAAGCAAAACAGCCCTAAAGCATGATTGACCCCCCGCCATACTTCACAGTAGGCAAGGTGTTCTTTTCTTCATAGGCCTTGTTCTTCCTCCTCCAAACATAGCATTGATCCATGGGCCCAAACAGTTCTAATTTTGTTTCATCAGTCCACAGATCACAAATGTGGTTTGTCCACATGACTTTTGGCATACTGCAGTCGACTCTTCTTATTCTTTGGAAGTTCAAACGCGCTGTAAAACGCCCAAATGTGAACCATGCCCATAGGGATGCATGGCTTTTCACATGTTGAGCGTTTTTCAGTGCGTACGAACGCGCTGAAAAACGCTCAGGTGTGTTCCCAGGGTAAAAGTGGTAGTCTTTAAGGGGTTGAATAATTGTGTCAATGAAGAAATCACAAAAAAAAAAAATAATAATACTGTATTACAAAAACAATTGATGTCCTTTTAGTTGCATTTGGTTCTTTAAAAAGTCCTTGTAAGATTTCATTCTGAACACAATTACAAATGTACACTAAATTCCCTAAAACCCTTTACAGCATTGGGGGTTGAATAATTTTGAACACAACTGTATATAACAAACTAAACTAATCGGCGGAGTTCCTCAAAGTCTTAGAAGACGCATACTGAAGTGGGAGAGGAGTCTCCACCTTTTTGTACTTCAGGTTTCCTGTCTTTGGAGGCGGATCCTCTCTCATGGTGCTGTCATGGGTTCATGAAAATCCAATTACCGGTAAGTAATCGTCATTTTTTATAGAGCAGGTTTTTACGGACGTGGCGATACTTATATGTATTTTTTTTTATGAATTTAAGTTTTACACAATAATATAATTTTTTAAACAAAAAAAATCATGTTTTAATGTCTCCATAGTCTGAGATATGTTGCACAGGTTGGGTGGCGCTCCACTTGATTGGTGTGGGTCACAGGAAATGGTTCCCAAGCTAATTTTCATGTAGAGAAATAAAAGTTCCTGGACACCACTGAAGTGCTTTTAGTGTGTTTATTATATTGCTGAGTACATTGAATGCGGATTGCCAGTTTTAAAAAAATGACGTTTCGTCAAAAGCCTTCCTCAGGAAACTGGATGTGCCACACTAGGAGTGTAGTGTAAGCCAATATTGGTGCTGAATAGAGGCTCTGTGGCCTTGTGGGCGATGCAGTGTGGGGCAGAAGTGCCGCCAATGGCGATTGTCTTAGGTAGTGTATCATTTTTTGCAGGATGAGATGATGATTTGATTGGCACTATTTTGGGGTGCATATAACTTTTTGATCGCTTGCTATATCGCTTGCTGAGTCTTTTTTTTTTTTACTTTTTGGGCGATTGTTTCATGCAGGGGCTCATTTTCTGCAGGATGAGGTACATATGATAGGTACATTTTTTGGGAAGTAAGGTGGACAAAGTTTTAATTTAATCATAGTCTATTTTTTTATGGTGTTCACCATGCGGGGAAAGTAACATGACTGTTTCATAGACCAGGTCATTACAGATGATGATATAAAATATGTGTAGTGCATCTTGTTTTTTAAATTTTTAGTCAGTGATAAATGTGTTTTTTTTTTTTTCCCCAGACCCACTTGGTTCTTTAACCCCTTTAGGACACATGACGTACCGGTACGGCATGTTTCCCGAGTCCTTAAGGACACATGACGTACCGGTACGTCATGTTTCTTAACGGCGATTGTGGCGGTGAAGGGGTTAATAAAAACGGGATGCCCGCTGAAATCATTCAGCGGGCATCCCGTCACAACGCCGAGGGGGGTCATGTGACCCCCCCGTATCGGCGATCGCAGAAAACCGCAGGTCAATTCAGACCTGCGGTTTTCTGCGTTTCCGGTCCATTCGCGTCTCCGGTGACCCAATGAACCGGAAAAGAATGATGATCGGTGGTGTGATATCACACCACCAATCACCGTTCTTGAATTGTGGGCGTTGGTGGCGGTAGTGGCCGGTGATTGGTCCGGGGAGAGAGGCGGGTGATTCAAACACCCAGCGCTCCTCTCTCCCCTCCTCTTTCTGCTGCTGCCGCCGACGTGCCCGCACCGCTCCAGCTCTGCTCCTGCGACCCCCCCCCTGCTCCATCCAGAACCATCCTGCACCCTCCAGGTAGGTTAGGGTCAGTGAGGCAAAGGTCTATTTAGGCAGGGCTAGGAAGGGATAGAGTTAGATTAGGGAAAGAAAAAAAAACTTTTTTTTTTCAGTGCCTGTGGTGGTTGGGGTCCACAGACCCTAAACCAACCCAGGGGTGCTGACCCCCCCACCCGCCGTCCCCCTCCACCCCCCCCACCCGCCACCCTCCTCCGCCACCTACCTCCACCACCCTCCGCTGCCACTCGTGCTGCACATGGGCCTAGTGCAAAAACCAAGCGTCAGGCAATACTTGAGTGGGGACATCCTCTACCAGACCCCACTGTACAGTATGGCCATGATGCGCTCAAGGTTTGAGGCCATCCGGAAATGCCTGCATTATGCAGATAATGCAGCATGTCCCCCCCAAGGTGATCCCGCCTATGACCGGCTGTACAAGATACGGCCGATCATCGATCACTTTGGGGCCGCATTCGCGCAGGCCTACGTACCTGGAAGGGAGGTCGCGGTTGATGAGTCTCTCATTGCTTTCAAGGGGAGACTCAGTTTCCGCCAATACATTCCCACTAAGCGGGCGAGGTATGGCGTCAAAATGTACAAAATTTGTGAGAGTGCCTCAGGGTACACTTACAAATTTCGTGTGTACGAGGGACGAGATTCCCGTATTGAACCCCCAGAATGTCCCCCCACTCTGGGTGTTAGCGGGAAACTCGTGTGGGACCTTATGTACCCACTACTGGATAAGGGTTACCACCTGTACGTGGATAACTTTTATACCAGTATACCCTTGTACCAGGCCCTCTACGCCAGATCCACGTTCGCTTGTGGGACCGTGCGGAAAAATCAGCGTGGCCTCCCTGCCCACCCCCTCCAGGTACCAATCCCCAGGGGTGAGACCCGTGCCCTTACTTGTGGAAACCTGCTGTTGGTCAGGTATAAGGACAAGAGGGATGTCCTTATGCTGACCACAATCCATGGTAATGGCACCACCCCAGTCTCTGTGCGAGGATCCTCGGCAACGGTCCTCAAACCCGATTGTATCGTCGACTACAATCGGTATATGGGTGTAGTTAGGGTTGGGCGATATCAAAAATATTGCCACGATAACGATATTAAGAAATTTATCGCGATAACGATATATATCACGATAAATGCCCATTTAGAAGAAAAAAACACTTGGAGACGTTATACTGTATGGGGGCAGCGCAAGGAGACGTTATACTGTATGGGGGCAGCGCAAGGAGACGTTATACTGTATAGGGGCAGCGCAAGGAGACGTTATACTGTATGGGGGCAGCGCAAGGAGACGTTATACTGTATGGGGGCAGCGCAAGGAGACGTTATACTGTATGGGGGCAGCGCAAGGAGACGTTATACTGTATGGGGGCAGCGCAAGGCGACATTATACTGTATGGGGGCAGCGCAAGGCGACATTATACTGTATGGGGGCAGCGCAAGGCGACATTATACTGTATGGGGGCAGCGCAAGGAGACATTATACTGTATGGGGGCAGCCACAAGGAGACGTTATACTGTATGGGGGCAGCCACAAGGAGACGTTATACTGTATGGGGGCAGCGCAAGGAGACATTATACTGTATGGGGGCAGCGCAAGGAGACATTATACTGTATGGGGGCAGCCACAAGGAGACATTATACTGTATGGGGGCAGCGGCAGCTACAAGGAGACGTCATCCACAGATCCACTCCCCCCTTAAGTGCCATCCACAAACCCCCCTTAAGTGCCATCCACAGATCCCTCCCCCTTAAGTGCCATCCACAGATCCCTCCCCCTTAAGTGCCATCCACAGATCCCCCTTAAGTGCCATCCACAGATCCTCCCCTTAAGTGCAATCCACAGATCCCCCCTTAAGTGCCATCCACAGATCCCCCTTAAGTGCCATCCACAGATCCCTCCCTTAAGTGCCATCCACAGATCCCTCCCCTTAAGTGCCATCCACAGATCCCCCCTTAAGTGCCATCCACAGATCCCCCCTCCAGTGTCATCCACAGATCCCCCATTCAGTGTCATCCACAGATTCCCCCCTCTCAGTGTCATCCACAGATTCCCCCCTCTCAGTGTCATCCACAGATTCCCCCTCTCAGTGTCATCCACAGATTCCCCCTTTCAGTGTCATCCACAGATTCCCCCCATCCAGTGTCATCCACAGATTCCCTACCTGCCCAGCGCCGCCTCCTCCCAGCCCAGCGCCGTTGTAGGTACTTATTATTCACTTCACTGAGAAGAGAAGCGCCGGAAGACTCACACAGGTGCACTGGCAGGCGCATGCGCACTTCAATGCCTCTGCCAGTGCGCCTGTGTGAGTCTTCCGGCGGATCCAGGGGGGGAGAGAGGCAAAGGGGCAATTGCACCCCCCGAGAATGTGGGCAGCAATGCGCCGGGTAGGAGGAGGCGGAGCCAGGGACGCGGGAGGCGGAGCCAGGGACGCGGGAGGCGGAGCCAGGGACGCGGGAGGCGGAGCCAGGGACGCGGGAGGCGGAGCCAGGGACGCGGGAGGCGGAGCCAGGGACGCGGGAGGCGGAGCCAGGGACGCAGGAGGCGGAGCCAGGGACGCAGGAGGCGGAGCCAGGGACGCAGGAGGCGGAGCCAGGGACGCAGGAGGCGGAGCCAGGGACGCAGGAGCCGGCAAAGATTTCTAATGTGCGGCGGGTGGCGAGTGGGAAGGCGCCGCAGACAGAGCGCATGACGTCACAGAATACCGCGATTATTAGAAAACAGTGATATCGCAATATCGCTGTTTTCTAATATCGCGGTATATCATACCTACCGGTTTATTGCCCAACCCTAGGTGTAGTTGATCTGTCTGATCAAGTTCTCCAACCATATAATGCCATGCGGAAAACCCGGGCATGGTACAAAAAGGCTGCGGTCAACATGGTGCAGGTTGCCATGTACAACGCTTTTGTACTATGCCGAAGCGCTGGCAGCACAGGGACTTTCCTCCAGTTCTATGAGGCAGTCCTCAAGGACCTGATCTTTTCTGACCGGGAAAGAGCAGGTCGGAGTACCTCGGGAATTGGAGGCGCCCGGGTCATCCCTGGCCAACATTTTCCAGGTGTGGTCCCCCATACTGGAAAAAAGGGACGAACCCAAAAAAGATGCAGAGTGTGTCACAAGAGGGGATTCGGAAGGACACCACCACTCAATGTGACACTTGCCCCGATCATCCGGGCCTCTGCGTCATCAATTGCTTCAGGGAGTATCACACTTCCATGGAGTACTAAATTTTTATAAGTCCCGACAGTCCCCTAGAAAACATAAAAAGTATGGCTCTAAGACTTTGGAGGCACATAAACATTTTTTTTTCCCCAAAAATATTAGTTTTAGTGCAGGCATCCTCAAAATGCGGCCTTCCAGATTTTGTAAAACTACAACTCCCAGCATGCCCAGCTACAGGTATCAGCAGGGCATAGTGGGAATTGTAGTTTTACAACATCTGGAGGGCGGATTTTTGAGGATGCCTGTTTTAGTGTCACCTAAGTCTGAGAGCCATACATATTGGACATCGCCGCGTCCGTAAAAATCTGCTCTATAAAAATAAAATTTGACCTAACCCCTTTGAAAAACTTCTTAAAAAAATAAAAATAAAAACTATGTCTAAAAAGACATTTGTATTATTACCTAACACTACAAAAATTGTAATAGCGAGCGATCAAAAAGTTGTATGCACCCCCAAATAGTGCCAATAAAACCGCCATCTCATCCTGCAAAAAATGAGCCCCTACATTATATATTCCCCCAAAAAAAAAAATCCAGCTACCAGGCTATTTAGATAGTAAAATTATCTTTTTGTTTTTCCTAAAATGATAATCTAGTGTCAAATCTGAATAAATCAAAAAATGTAGACATATTAGGTATCGGCGCGTCCGTAATAATCTGCCCTATAAAAATAACATTAGAACCAACCCCTCGGATGAACGGCGTTAAAAATAAAAAATAAAAACAGTGTTGAAAAAAAGCCATTTATGTCTCCTAACACTACAAAAAGTGTAATAGCGAGCGATCAAAAAATCGTATGCACCCCCAAATAGTGCCAATAAAACCGCCAACTCATCCTGCAAAAAATGAGCCCCTACATTATAAAGTAACCACCCCCCAAAAAAAATGCAGCAGCCAGTCTATGGAGATAGTAAAATTATCTATTTTTTGTTCCTAAAATGATAATCTAGTGTTAAATCTGAATAATTCAAAGAAAGTAGACATATTAGGTATTGGCGCGTCCGTAATAATCTCCCCTATAAAAATAACATTAGACCCAACCCCTTACAGGAGCGGTGTTAAAAATAAAAAATAAAAAAAACTGTGCAAAAAAACCAATTTTTTGGCAAAATTTCCGTTTTAATCCATATTTTCCAGTAATAAAGCAAGGGTTAACATTAAAAAAAAATATATTATTTATTGCCCCAATTCTGTACTTTGCAGAAACACCCCATATGTGGTCGTAAATGGCTATATAGCCACAAGGCAGGGCACAGAACGAAGGGAACGCCATATGGTTTCTGGAAGGCAGATTTTGATGGACTGGTTTATTTACACCATGGCCCATTAGAAGTCCCCCTGATGTAGCCTAGATTAGAAACTCCAAAAAAGTGACCCCATCTAAAAAACTACACCCCTCAAGGTATTCAAAAATTACTTTACAAAAATTCCACAAAAATTAATGGCAAATGTATTAACAATTTTAGAATTTTAATTTTTTGTTATATTGCCTCAAAAAAGTATAATATAGAGCAACCAAAAAACAAATTTACCCTAAAATAGTCCCAAAACAACAACCACCATATCCTGTAGTTTCCTAGATGGGGTCACTTTTATGGAGTTTCTACTCTAGGGGTGAAGCAGGGGGCTTGAAAGGGTACATGGTGTAAATAAACCAGTCCCGCAAAATCTGCCTTCCAAAAACCATATGGCGTTCCCCTCCTTCAATGTCCTCCCGTTTGGCCAAACAGTAGTTTAGGACCACACATGGGGTGTTTCTGTAAACTAGAGAATCAGGGCAACCCATATTGAGTTTTGTTTGGCAGGTAACCCTCACTTCATGACTGGAAAAAATGAATTATAATGGAAATTTTTCAAAAAATTCCAAATTTCAAAATTGTTTCTGCATCTTCCACGAACTGTTGTGGAACACCTAAAGGGTTAACAACATTTGTAAACCCAGCTTTGAATACCTTGAGGGGTGTAGTTTCTAAAATGGGGTCATTTTTGGGTGGTTTCTATTATGTGAGCCTCACAAAGTGACTCCAGACCTGGACTGGTCCATAAAAAGTGGAATTCGGGAAATTTCGGAAAAATTTCAAAATTTGCTTCTAAACTTCTAAGCTATGTAACATCCCAAAAAATAAAATGACATTCCCCAAATGCTCCAAAAATAAAGGAGACATATGGGAAATGTAAAATCATCCCTTTTTGGGGGGGGGGGGTATTACTGTGTATTCTAGAAGTAGAGAAACTAAAACATTAAAATTTGCTAAATTTTCCAAATTTTTTGTAAAAATTGTATTTTTTTATGCAAAAAAATTTACTTTTTTGACCCAAATTTAGTTTAGATGAAATACAATATGTGACGAAAAAACAATCTCAGAACGGCCTGGGTAAGTAAAAGCGTTTTAAAGTTATCCACACTTAAAGTGACAGTGGTCAGATTTTGAAAAAATGGCCTGGTCCTTAAGGTGAAATAGGGACGTGTCCTTAAGGGGTTAAGATCCAGTGGTCTGACTGCCGGCGCAGCTTAGGGAGAACAATCCCTGACGGGTGAAAACCAGCCCGTCTGATTCGGCCATACGCCACTCATGTACACTCAAAGTTCCGTTGGAGGAACTTTGGTTTCCATGCTTTGGGCCCCGTCCCCTGATGAGTCTGAGGCCTGTCCAGTTACGTTTGATGAAACGCGTAGGGACTACGTATTGGACACAGTATTGTGAGGAGCATGTGGAGACCACACATTGTTTAATATACCTTGTTCCTTAGTATTTCTCCTGACCCCTTGCTATTGAGGGCTGTCTAGGGTGCATTTAACAGGACAAGGTTCCGGTAACAGCGCCGCTCCTTGCGGGGTTTGGACGCTGTTTTAGGCATAGGGATATATAGGCCAAGTAGGGGTATCTAGGGCCAGTCCTTCCTCCTTTCATCACAGGAGACCGTACTAGCCCGACACCCGCCATAGGGACATTGGTTGACCTTTATCCCCTCATACTTGGCTCTTTTGGCCCATCTTGGGCTTCCAGTCGACATATTTTGCAGGTAAGATCTGTCCATCTGCCATGATGGTTTCTCTTGCCCTGTAACCCAGTCGTCTGCCAGTATTTTTTTTTTTTTTTTTGGGGTTATTATTTTATCCTTTTTGTATATTAAAGGTTAAGTTTTAGAGTGCCCCCCCCCTTTTTTTCATTTTTTGCTTACATTCTCAGGGAGCATCAGACTGGGCCCTCACATAGGTTCCAGTTGCCAATACTAGCTTTCATTCTCAGAGGGGATCAGACCCCCAAAAGTTGAAGTCCCAGAGTGGGACAGAAACAAAGTTTAAAGTATAAAAAAAGTGTCAAATAAAAGTTTGAGAGTGAAATCGCATTTACCACAGTTTTATGGGTTTTGTTTTTATGGCGTTCCCTATGTGATAAAACTGACCTGTTACCTTCATTCTCCAGGACAGTACACTTATGGCGATACCACATTTATATTAGATTTTCTTGCGTTTTAACACAGAAAAATATAACTTTCTTTTCATCGCCATATCCTGATCCTTATAACTTGTTTGTAGTTACATGTACAGAGCTGTGTGAGGAATCATTGTTTTTTTTTTTTTTTGGGGGGGGGGGGGGGCAATCTATACTTTTCATTAATACCATTTTGGGGTGTGTGACTTTTTGATCACTTTTATTCAATTTAGTACTAAATAATTGATTTATAAAACACCCAATGCATTTATTAAAGTGTCACTATAGCCCGCAACATAGCCTCTAAAAAAAACATTGCAAATTTGTTAAAATTTGGGCAGCTATACATGTTAAGTCTCATTAATTTAAAACATTAATAGATTAGTAATATCTGAAACATTGTAGCTAGAGTTGTAGCATATTCTTAATATCTGTTGGGACATATCAAACACACTCACAGCCTCCGAAGAGATTTTCTGCAGGAGCTCTGACTCAGGGGTTCCAACCAACCTCAAAATGAGCTTCAGTTGATCAATATCTACATGTGGATTATGAAGGAAAATGTGTGACATGTGAGGCAGCAGCCACAGGCCAAGCTAACAGAATGTACATATGCCTCTGCACCATTCTACAGGTAGAAAAAGGATATGAAATGCAACAGGGATATGACACAACAGACAAGGATTGGAATACCAAAATTAAAAGAAAAGGAATGCAATTCATCATTCACACACTGGCTAAAGGAAAAGTCACCTACTTAAAAGTGACAGACACTATTTTCAGATTAAGCAGCAGCAGAAACTAATAAAGCAGTAATTCTAATTTAACAGAAAACCCCCCAAAGTAAGCTGTGTGTATTGTAAATGGTGCAGTCTGATTATGTAAATTTTCTTCATACTAATTTGCATTCCAGTGCTGTGCTCCCACAAACCAGCATACAATGCATTAAAAGGACTCTTGACCTCACAAACACAATGGAAAGGACTTAAAGGGGAGTACTCTATGAATTTTTCTGCTGATTTGTTGGGGTACAGCATCAGAATGCTAAAGAGTATGAAAAATTACATAAATCAGACTCAGCACCCCTTACACTATACACTGCTTACTCTAGTTTGGGGGTGTTTCGGAGGTGACAGATTCCCTTTGAGAGTTCACAGAAAAGACAACCACCTATATACCAACCTAGTTTAAGTTATTGAGGATTATAGTAGTTAACACATGACAACGTATTGTTTAAAGAGATTTTCCAATCTCCAGAAAAGTGAAGATACAGAAGGGGTAGGGCCGTTCCCAATAATTGGCTTGTATGAATGTGTCACTTTATGTGGTAGTAAATTTGGAATGCTTTTACTCATCCAAGCAATTCTAAGACCGTTTTCCGTGACACATCATACTCCATGCTAGTGGTAAATTTGGGTTGATATGGTTTTTATATATTTATTAAAAAAAAAAAAATGTAATCAAAATTTACAGAAAGTTTGCCAAAAATTTGTTGTTTTCTAAATTTTAATCTCTCTGCTTTTAAAGACAAATAACGATACCTCACAAAATAGTTAATTAACATTCACATTATGTCGCCTGTATGTTGACATTTTACTTTTTTAGGATGTTAGAAGGCTTAGAATTTTAGAAGAAATTTTTCAAGCTTTCAAGAAAATGTCCCAAACTGACTTTCAAGGTTATGTACACCTTTGGGGCTATTTTTCTCATTATTGCATTGTACTCATTTTGAGCTAAAATAATTTATTCAATTGGCTGAGATGCTCTAGTAGCAGGATCTGAATGACAGGCTCCTTTTTCTTTGATCTTATTAACACTCATTACAGCTGAATCCTAATCTTACTGATAAGAATGTGGCTTAAATGAGTGTTAAGAAATTTTAGTAAGTTTAGAGATAAGGATTATTAGTTGACCAGCACAAAGTAAAAGTAGGATACACACAGCTAGAAAAACAGTGCAGAATATTTTTTTAATAAAGACCAAGTGAAAAAATGATTTGTAGCCCAAAATGAGTAAAATGCAATCATAAAAAATTCCCCCCAAAGGTGTACATAGCCTTTAAGGACCAATTCAGTTCTGAAGAGTAGCTTACATAATAGAAACCACCCATTTTTAGAAAATATAACACTCAAATTATTATAAACTAATTTTACAAATTTTGTTAACCTTTGATGTGTTCCACAGGAATTAAACCAAATTGGAGGTGAAATGTAAAAATTTCATTTTGTGTGCAAATTTTCAATTTGTATCCATTTTTCCTGTAACACAGCAAGGGTTAACATCAAAACAAACCTCAATATTTATTACCCCCATTCTGCAGTATACAGCAGGGATCAGCAAACTCCGGCACCCCAGATGTTCTGAAACTACAACTCCCAGAATGCTCTATTCACTTCTTTGGGAGTTTGAGAACAGCCAGGAATGTTTGCATGCTAGGAGTTGTAGTTTCACAGCAGCTGGAGTGCCGAAGGTTGCTGATCCCTGGTATACAGAAACACCCCCATATTTGGTTGTAAACTGTTATATGGGTACACAGAAGGGCTCATAAAGGAAGGAGTGCCTAATGGTTTTTATAGGGCACATTTTGCTGAAATGGTTTGTGGGCGTTATGTCACATTTAGAGAAACCCTGAGGTATCCCTACCGACTGGCATACCCCAAAAGGTGTGGCCTGCACTTTCTTCAGATCTAAATCCTATTGAAAACCTATAGATTCAGCTCAGTCGCTGTGTAGAGACTCGTGACTATGTACCCCAGAATCTCAATGACCTAAGAGCCACCATTCAAGAAGAGTAGAATGCCATGCCTCAGCAGACAATAAGTCCACTTGTGAACAGCATCAGATGATGTTGTCAAGCTGTAATTGATGCTCAAGGCCACATGACAAGTTATTGAGACATTGACATTTTTTGTGGGTGATACCCACCACTGTTTGATTTTATTTCAATAAATTGTTTGATAAGAAAATCACCATTGTATCCTTCTACTTAAATGCCCTTCTTTCATGATATATCATTGTAGCGTGAACTTTTTACGTTTTACATAAATTTAATCAGAAAGCCAAATATCCTTATCTTTTTGTACTGTATGGAATGCCTGTGGAGTCAACGTGGTCAGTACACCCCCTCAAGGAATTTATTGTAGTTTCCAAAATGGGTTCACTTTTTGGGTGGTTTCTACTACGTAAGCCCCACAAAGTGACTTCAAAATTGAATTGGTCCTTAGTACAAAATTGGATTTTTGAAATTTTCTTACAAATTTGAAAAATTACTCTAAAATTTTAAAATGTCTTAAAAAATAAAATGACATTTACAAAATGATGCAAACACAGTAGACACATGGAGAATGTTAAGTATTTTATGAGGTATCACTATCAGTCAGAGAAATTAAAATTTAGAAAATTTTTCAAAATTTTCTTTACATTTTGGATTTTTATATAAATAAAGGTAAAACATATCGACTCAAATTTACCTTAACCATACAGTACCACGTGTCATGAAAAACAATCTCAGAATTGCTTGGATAAGTAAAAGCATTCCAAAAGTTATTACCACATAAAATGTCATGTCAGATTAGCAAAAATAGGCCGTCAAGAAGGTGACAAATGGCTGTGTTCTGGAGGAGTTAACAGGGCAAGTCTTATGTTAAGTACAAGGATGCCATCCACAGGAAAATGATGACCACTTCAACAATATTTGTAATAGAAATATATTATGTTAGTGTAAGCTGATGAGAAAAACTATTATACAAGAAGAGAACATCTGAGTAAAGGGTAGAATTGTGGGATGCATGTGGGTGTGGATGTGATTTCATT
Organism: Bufotes viridis; assembly: GCA_033119425.1. Taxonomy (NCBI): domain Eukaryota; kingdom Metazoa; phylum Chordata; class Amphibia; order Anura; family Bufonidae; genus Bufotes; species Bufotes viridis. Next base: position 199,060,278 of record CM065591.1, on the reverse strand, counting down.
TAATATACATGCTGGATAAATAGGATAAGGATTATCAGAAGATGTATATATGGCATTACATGTTTACAAATTCTTGAATTCTTCCAAGCACAGGGCATACAGCCCTACTCTATTCTTTTATTACTTTGTTATTCATTATTACAATTAAGTAAGCTATTTTTCTTTAAAAGATACACTTATGATTCAGAAGCTATTCCAAAACAGAGCAGTTATCAGGTTCGCATGATACACCCAGGCAGATGTCATTGTGGACATGACCATTTGTGAATAATGTGTAGTATTTGGGACCCAATTTATTAGTCTCACTGCTGTAGGTTACAAAGTGAAAGATCTTACAGATCACTTTATTATTGTACAAAATAACTTCGTTCACAGATCTGCAAGATCATGTGACCTACAGTCTGCCCTCAAGACTCCTACAGCGGCTGCTAAATCTGCCAGAAGATTATCTATGCAAGCCTATAAGAGCTTCCATGTAACTCAAAGACTTGCATATAAACTCTTACCTCCGGCTGACACAGGTCACATCACAGGACGACTAGAAACCTAGAAAACAAACTCACCAAAAATAAATAATACATTTAAACATAAAAACTTGATTTAAAGGGGTATTCCCATCACAGACCGGATATGTTCCCAGGAGTGGGGAGAGTTGTGGCTGGAGGACCCCGGTGAGTAGGAGTGCACCCCGCATGCGCGGCCCCCACTCCAATTCATTTCTATGGGGCTGACGGAAATAGAAGAGCCAGCACTCGGGTATTTTCGGTGGCCCCATAGAAATGAATGGAGGGCGGCTGCGCATGCGCAGTCCGCCCTACACTACTTTCCCCGCTCTGTTCTCCGTGTAGGTGCGGGTCCTAGAGGTGGGACCCGCACCTATCAGACACAGGGCATATCCTAGTAATATGCCACCATTGTCTGTGATGGCAAAACCCCTTTAACCAGTTTTTTGGAAAACATATTCCATATAAGAAAGATGGTAAATATAAATGCTAATGCCCTGCATGTTATTAGGAGTAAGAGTTTCAGAGGAGGAAGATTTACCCAAGAGGTAACAGCTTTTAGTCTCTAAGGTTGGCAGAGCAGTTTTATTGCTTGCTTTACTGCGGATAAGAGCAAAAACTTCGGGTAGCAGTAGACACACACTGTTGATGACCAAATTTTAACCACTATTGCTAGAGCTTTGCAGCTTAGAAGTTTCAAAACTATCAAGAACAATGGCAAAAATTATTGAAGAATATTGCACTTGATTATTCAGAAATTATGCTATAAAGGAGTACAGTGAAGAGGGAAAAAAGTGACCAGTCAAGTTCTGTCCCAGTATATACTAATAAAGAGGAAGTCCTACAAAAGTGAAGCAAAACTGTGTTGGGTTCTCTTGAGTCCAAGTTGCTCACAATGCAGCTGTATATTTGAGAACCTTTATGTCCTTAAAAGGGATAGGGATCTTTAGGGCAGAACTGGCGAGACTTATAGAGGGAATCACACTTATCTGATCACTGATGCTGGATTCTAGGGTCTTCTCTCTCCTGCCGCAGCAGATCTTGAGCTTCCCCACATCAACATTCGGTTTGATAACTATCACGTGGCTGCTGCAGCGGTTATGTGTGCCCCATCATGTGATGCTTGGGGTCCACATCACTACTGTGGCCACATAACCTGCATCAAACTGGATATTGATGCAGGGAGTCCCAAGAACTGCAGCCACAGAGCTAATAAGCCAGAACCCAGCAGTGATCAGCTAAGGGTCCATTCAGACGTCCGTAGGTGTTTTGTGGTCCGCAAATTGTGGATCTGCAAAACACGGACACCAGAAATGTGCGTACCCAAGTTGCGGATGTGTGAATGGACCCTAAGTATGATTCCCTCTGCAGGTGCAGCCATGCCGGGTGGATTAGCCCGAAAAGCCTCTCCTAATAAACCAGCCCTTTAAAAAGCCTAGCCAATTATACATATCTTTTTTCTAGCCATTTCATCCTTTCCGAAATAATTCTTTTCAGCTGAGAATTTAACTATACTTTATAATGCAAAGCCAGTCCCCATAGATCATTCAAACTCCTATACTTTGTGCAATGATGAGGAAAAGGGAACTCTAGACCCTGGTTCTAGTGATCAGTGGCAATTCCAGCAATCATACATTTATCATTTACTGAAGCCAGTGAGCTCTGAATGTGACAGAACAAGAAATGGAGTCATGAGATTACCAAAAGTAATTCCACACAAATATCTAAGAATGTTGTAAACTATTCAACGTCCTGTTAATTCACCTTAGAAAACAGGCAGAACACAGCCATTTCAAAAGATATTCCACTAAAAAACAGTTGAAATTGCTACTCGATATGGCAAATACTTTGAACTAGAAACACAGGAGATTTCCTAATAGGCAGAAACAAGCTAAAGCAGACTTTACATAGAGATTTCTGAACTTACAAGTGATGACATTGATCTGAGCTGGCTTTCCAGGGTACTGCCACACATTCAGTTTTCTGGATGAAGTGTTGGAAGCCAAAAACACAAGGGAAATAAAAAAATTAAAAATAAAATACAAAGTAGTAGCATCTGTCCTTTATACTTTCTTTCATTTTATGATCCACTCCTTATTTTGGCTTCCAAAATTGCATCCTAAAATCTCAATGTTTGGCTGTACCCAAATATTTTGTTAGGTTACAACTAATGATGAGCAAAGTGGATCCTAGATCAGAAGACGCTTCACTCAAAACTTCGGATTAATGCTGTACGGCCTCAGATGAGGCAAAGTTACTGATTCACGAAGTCGTACGAGACTATTATTTGATTTTTAAAGTGGAAAACCACTTTAAAACTTGTATCTGAACTTGGTTTCGGTACCGACTGGTAACTTGGAACGGAAGCCAAGTTCGGATCTAAGTTTTAAAGTGGTTTTCCACTTGAAAAATTAAATACCAAAGTTATTCAACGAAGTCTTGGGTGACTTCGCAAAAATTTAACTTTGCCTCATTGGATCAATGCTGTACAGAGACCCGTCTCTAAAATGTAAGGCCTCCAAAGTTTTAAGCGAAGCAACCAGATCTAGAATAAGAAGCTCGCTTATCACTAGTTAGAACCAAATCTTATCCTCTCCATTTGCTAAAATCACCCTAAAACATGACCGTTCTAGTCACAATAATGGAGTAGTCTTCAAAAGCGTTGTCCCACAAAAAATATTCTACAGTTTTCAAACCAGCACCTGGATCTGAATACTTTTGTAATTGCATGTAATTAAACATTTAGTATAGCCAATAAGTTATTCAATAAAATATATCTGTATAGCGCCAACTGAACTTTGTTATTTTTCTTATTTCTTTGTGTGGCTCACTGAAGGAAGCACATGCTCAGTTTCATCCTTTAACTGCCTCCTGAGCTGTGATAGGGAGAGTTGTAGCAGAAAGGGCACACCTCCTGAACTGCAACAGAAGAGATACTTCCTTTGAGCTGCCAGCTTGATAAAAATCTAGCACAGCAATGAATGAGGAGATCTCTGGATCCATGTGAGGTACAGGTCTGGTCAGGGGTGTATCTACCGTGAGGCAAACATGCCTTGTTTGCCCGATGGTATATTGTAACCCCTGGTTAATCTCCATAATCCGCCTCACAGCATCGTAGACCACGCCCCTCATCGGCGCTAATTGGCTGAGCTGCGGGTCACAGCTGTCCCGGCTCCCAGAGTGAGAGTCTGTGCAGCGCTGCTGGGGGAAAAGCCGCTGCTCACTTCTCAGAGGCTGAGAGGAGACACAAATTCATGTTCTCTCGGGCAGACAGTCTCCGAGTGCAGGGGCCGTGCCGCTGACCGCCGCTCCCGGGGGACCTTCTTACCTTGCATAGGACTGGATGAATTATGGGTGAAGCACATGGGCTGCGGCTCTCACGTGTGCTCTGAGACTCCTCGGAGGTACAGGACTCTGCTTTCTCCCATTATACATTGCTAATGAATGTGTTGGGAAAGTGCAGACTTTCCACAGTGTCTCCTGGTTAGTAATTAATTCTGGAAAGAGACTGGGTTTATATACTGGGAAGGGGCTTGGGCTCACTGGTCATGTAGTAGTTGCTAGCGCATGCACAGTAATGGATGTGTCAGCTCCTCTGGTCAGCCTCATTTTTTGTGTCCTTGGCAGTAGATGTGGCTTCTGTTATTTTATTTCTGTTACTATAAATGATATATCATGGGGGGAATCTGTGGATGGCACTGTTATGGGGGGGGCGATCTGTGGATCATGGATGATATATCTTTGTAAAGTGGTTGAATTTACACTTTATATTATTATATCTAATGATTCTCTTTAACCACTTCAGCCCCCCTAGCTTAAACCCCCTTAATGACCAGACGACTTTTTACAATTCTGCACTACACTACTTTCACGGTTTATTGCTCGGTCATACAACTTACCACCCAAATGAATTTTACCTCCTTTTCTTCTCACTAATAGGGCTTTCATTTAGTGGTATTTCATTGTTGCTGACATTTTTACTTTTTTTTACATTAAAAAATTACCGAAATTTTTGCAAAAAAAATTACATTTTTCGCTTTCTGTTGTAAAATGTTTTCAAATAACACTACATTTCTATATAAATTTTTCTCAAAATGTATTGTTCTACATGTTTTTGATAAAAAAAATGCAGCAAGTGTATATTTATTGGTTTGGGTAAAAGTTATAGTGTTTACAAACTACGGTGCAAAAATGTGAATTTCCGCACTTTGACTTTCTGAGCACCTGTCATGTTTCCTGAGGTACTACAATGCCCAGACAGTAGAAACACCCCACAAATGACCCCATTTCGGAAAGTAGACACCCTAAGGTATTCACTTATGGGCATACTGAGTTCATGGAAGTTTTTATTTATTGTCACAAGTTAGCGGAAATGGAATTTTTTTTTTTTTTAATTTCATTTTCCGCTAACTTGTGACAAAAAATAAAAACTTCCATGAACTCACTATGTCCCTCAGTGAATACCTTGGGGTGTCTACTTTCTAAAATGGGGTCACTTGTGGGGTGTTTGTACTGCCCTGGCATTTGAGGGTCACTGCAATCATTACATGTATGGCCAGAATTAGGAGTGTCTGCTATTCTCCTTATATTGAGCATACGGGTAATGAGATTTTTTTATTTCGTTCAGCCTCTGGGCAGAAAATCTCTGCCAAAAAATGTGCAAAAAAAAAAAAAAAAGGGGAAAGGACATAGTAGTGCTTGTAAAGCTGGGATCGCTAAGGGACCCTTAGGCCTTATTTACACGTCCGCAATTATGTTCCGCAAAATTTTGCGGAACGGAATTGCGGATCCATTCAATTTTATGGGGACAGACTTTGTCCCGCTCAGATCCGGAATTGCGGATCCGCAAAAATATAGAAAAATGTCCTATTCTTGTCCGCAATTGCGGACAAGAAAAGGCATTTTCCATATAGTTCTGGCAATGTGCGGATCCGCAAAATACGGAAAGCACATTGCCGGTGTCCGTGTTTTGCAGATCCACGGATCCGAAAAACACATACGGACGTCTGAATGGAGCCTTACAGGGGGGTGATTAATGGCAGGAGGGTGACAGGGGGGTAATCAGGGAGTTAATATTGGGTGATCAGGGATTAATCAGTGACAAGGGGGAGGGGGGGTAGTGTGGAGTTTGGTGCAACTTACATAGCTGCCTACTCCTCTGGTGGTCCCAAGCAAAAGGGACCACCAGAGGAGCAGGCAGCAAGCCACAAAGTTTAATATTACATTTTTATGTAAATAATTTTATTTCACATTTTAAATCGCTTTTCTTTTTCAATGTACAGCCTGCCACCAAACGATCAGCGCTAGCAGGCTGTACAATAACTTCTTCCCCGCCTCCTGCAGTGTCTTGGGAGATGACGCACCGGCGCGTCAAGGAGGAACATCCCGGCCGCCCGCAGAACACATCCCTGCGTTAGGCGGTCGGGAGATGGTTAAACAATAGATGCAACATTTGGTACTGAAAGCACAAAATATTGGCTTTCGTTATTCCCTTTTAAATACAGAAAAGACAGATGTGAAGCTCTAACAGGAAAGGGTGGAGCCTAAAGAGGAAGGGGTTTGGCCTTGACAGGAAGGGGTGGGTCAAATTTATATTAGGGGGGTGCCCCAGTTTAGTCTCTCCTAGGGCAGCACAAAACCAAGATACACCACTGGGTCTGGTTCTAGCTTTGTTAGAAAGAGATTGTCATTTATTATAGGATATACATTTTTGCATTAATCATGTGATAACTCGTTTAAGTGATTGGCAATTTTTTTTTTTTTTTTTTTACGACAGATCGTTTTTCTGGCAGTTCAGTTAGTAATTTAACTGCACCAATTTGGACAGAAATTGATCTGACTGGACAGAAATTTGTCAAAGCCCCCTGGTTTCACACAAGTGAAATTATGAATTATATATCATGAATTATAATGCTATATGTCTCTGCTTGACCTATACTGACAGCTTTATGTCACTATGATTCAGAAGAAATAAGGTTAAGCAGAGGCACATAGCATTATAAATCAGTATAATGCTGTGCACTCCTGAAAGTCCAGAACGGAGGATCACGCTCACACACGGAGCGCGATTCCCACAAAGGACTCTCTCATGTGAAACAACCCTCATCAAAAATGAACTGTTCCTTCCCAATAACTACCTGCACACTACAGGAGGTACAGAAGATCTGCTGGCCAGATACAGTGATTTAGGTGAATGCATTAGCGATGCTTTAACCTGGTAAACAAGCCTGTTCACTGGATGATTGGCAGTACATTTACATAGGGCACTTATCGGGGAGAAGTGTTCCCAGGAACGCTCCTTCCTGATAATTACCCTGATCAATGGACCACGTAAAGGGGCCTAAAAGACAGTCGCCTCACTTCAGCAAACGGCATTCATCATGTAGAGAAAGTTAAGTCAATTACTAATGTATTGTAAGTGTCCATATCCTTTGCTGGCTAGACTAATTTTTTCTATCACATTATACACTTCTAGATTCCATGGTTACGACCACCCTGCAACCCTTTGTCTATATGATAAAGGGCATTTGCTGAAGTGAGACAGCCCCTTTAACGCATAATTGATTTGCAGGGAAGAAAAGGGTGGCAGAGAACCATAAAATTAATATTATTTTACATTATTTAAAGGATACGATCTGTGCCAGGAAAAAGGGTTCGACCTGTTAGAAGCTCAGCCATTATACAGCCCACAGACCAGATATCCACTGAAAAAGAAAAAAAAAAAAATACAGATCCATAAAGAACATAATTGCAAATAAGAGGAAATATATAAAAAAAAATAACATGTCCATATTTTCTCATATGGAGAAGAATTAGCCCTACTGAACTAGAATGGGGTAATTACAGCAAGGAACAGCTGGCAAATTTGTGGTAGAAATCTGAGAGTCACCCCTAGACTACTGCAACAGAGATTTGAACAAATACACAAAGGGTATATATATGGCAAACATGTGAACATACTGTAGCTTTACAGTTGAGCAGGCTGCTTTCTGATTTTGTAGCATATCTTAGCTCACTTCTCTCTCTCTCTCTCTACTCCTTTGCCCAGCTCTAGCTATTCCTTACCTTTATTTTGCCCTAGAAGACATAGGTCACCCCCTCCTATATTGATGACCTATCTTCAGGAAAGGTAATTAATATATAAATCCTGGAAAACCCCATTAAAGTCTTTTAATGGGGTGTAGTGTGACCTGTTTTTTCTGTCACTTTTCTAAGGTTTCCATCCCACAGTTTTTTGCAGCATTTAAGCTAACATCTGGCTGCAGCTGTTTCTTAAACATGAATGTAAAAAAATGCCTTTAAAAAAAAAAAATAGATTGTACGCTCTTGCAAGCAGAGCCCTTCGTTTTAATTGTTGACCTGTTTGCTGCTATGTTATTCATGACTGTTATTGAATCCCCTGATTGTAAATAGCTGTGGGACATGTTGGCGCTATATAAATAAATGTAAAAAAGAAGATCACATAAAAAAAGTATGGTGTTCATCTCAAACATTATATATTTCAATATATTTATGCACTAAAACTGCCATAAATACAGTAATTATCCTCTCCTTTTGAGCTACATATACCATTATAAATGGTATAAAGCACAGGATGCCTGCAGCCACCACTAGGAGGAACTTAGTACATGAAATCATACAGCTGTAACAGAAATCAATTTATTTGATTATGTCAGGAAACAGCAAAAGGGGTTAACCCCCAGGTCTCCCTTCCACCATGGGCCCCTTTGCATTCGCGAGGTCTGCCTCCATTGAAGGAATGCCACTGAGCGTGTATTCAACTGTAATTACTAGTATTACTAAAAATACCAGAACAACACTGTAAAAAAAACAAATGCGACGCAACAGTCATACTGTGAAATTGAATATATCAGACAAAAGTAAAGTATGCACTCAAAATTCAAGTTTTAATTAAAAGCATTAATCAATATCTTGTATAAAAACAATAGCAAAGTATCTTTGATTTTGAGTATTAGAGCATAATTTGGCACATTCATAATTCTTTTGACATGCAGAATTCTTACTGCACTAAAGAACTTATGGAATCTTTCACTTTGTGAACATATAATACTTGGCCCATAGGTTATTCATCAGGTCTCATATATGATCATACCATCACTTTGTGGCTTGACCATGCTAGCTTCTCGATACATGCTTTGTAGTGACATCTATTTGCATAGCAATAGTTGAAGGTTCCAAGCATTTGCCTCAACACGGTTTACATAGTTCTTATGTGCAAAAAAATGTAGGTACATGCCCCACTGATGAGTTCATAGGATGTATACTGTATTCTAACAGATGGACATGGACCGCTTCCAGATGCTAAGTACTTTGTAAAGACTGCCGGCGGCTGTCCATCCCTTCGGAATGTAAGTTACGTAATCAATTCGATTTTTTCACATGTATTTTTACTAGACAATAACAATGTATTTAAAGCCCTTTATGCACTGTGACAGACATGTACAGCACGAGTGTGCGAAGCCAATACGCACTCTCAGCCACCAGAGAGGCCGGCACTATTTCCTATAGTGTGTAAGCACGGCCACCACTGTTGGTATGCAGGGTGATCATAACCCTTGGATACAAGCAGTATATAATGTGGTAAAAAAATTAATCAAGTCAGCAAATGAAGCAATATGGACAATCACAATGCATTAGTAACCGTCTTGTATTAACCTTGTGTACATGATAAAGGTCATATGCTGAAGCGAGACAACCCTTTTAACCCACTTGACCAAACCTCAAAAAGACCTCCTAACAGTCACATTAAAATTGGAAAAACCCTCCCAAAAAGGGATCTGGATAGATTGGAGGCTTGGGCAGAGAAATGGCAGATGAGGTTTAACACTGACAAATGTAAAGTTATGCACATGGGAAGGAATAATGCAAGTCACCCGTACATAATAAATGGTAAAACACATCGGTAACACTGACATGGAAAAGGATCTAGGACTTTTAATAAACAGCAAATTAAGCTGCAAAAACCAGTGTCAGGCAGCTGCTGCCAAGTTCAATAAGATAATGGGTTGCATCAAAAGGGGCATAGATGCCTGTGATGAGAACATAGTCCTACCACTTTACAAATCACTAGTCAGACCACACATGGAGTACAGTGTACAGTTCTGGGCTCCTGTGAACAAGGCAGACATAGCAGAGCTGGAGAGGGTTCAGAGGAGGGCAACTAAAGTAATAACTGGAATGGGCCAACTACAGTACCCTGAAAGGTTATCAAAATTAGGGTTATTCACTTTACAAAAAAGACGACTAAGGGGAGATTTAATTACTATGTATAAATATATCAGGGGTCAGTACAGAGATCTCTCCCATCATCTATTTATCCCCAGGACTGTGACGAGGGGACATCCTCTGCGTCTGGAGGAAAGAAGGTTTGTACACAAACATAGAAGAGGATTCTTTACGGTAAGAGCAGTGAGACTATGGAACTCTCTGCCTGAGGAGGTGGTGATGGTGAGTACAATAAAGGTATTCAAGAGGGGCCTGGATGTATTTCTGGAGTGTAATAATATTACAGGCTATAGCTACTAGAGAGGGGTCGTTGATCCAGGGCAGTGATGGGCAACGTGCGGCTCTCCAGCTGTTGCTAAACTACAACTCCCACCATGCCCTGCAGTAGGCTGATAGCTATAGACAGGCTTTGCATGCTGGGAGTTGTAGTTCTGCAACAGCTGGAGAGCCGCACGTTGCCCGTCACTGATCCAGGGAGTTATTCTGATTGCCTGATTGGAGTTGGGAAGGAATTTTTTTTCCCCCTTAAGTGGGGAAAATTGGCTTCTGCCTCACAGGTGTTTTTTGCCTTCCTCTGGATAAACTTGTAGGAAACAGGACGAACGGGATGGACAAATGTCTTTTTTCGGTCTTATATACTATGCTACTATGTTAGAAAAAATGTCCGTTTTTTTATTGTAGATTTTTTAATATGTGTATGCAGAAAATCTTGTTGGCGCACAACTCAGGGGACATTATTGCATTTCTAACCCGATATTAATTTTAGCCTTAAGGACCAATAATAATTTTCCCTTTTTGTGTCATAACTTCAATTTTCTCTTCTAAATTTTTTATTTTGCGGGATTAGTTGTGGGTATTTTAGGAACCATTTTGGGGTATATATTGTGTATTAAATTACTTATTATTGATTTTTATGGTGAAATATTAAAAACAGCAATTTTTACATTATTTTGTGGAATTTATTTTCAGCATTAACAAATTTTATTATGTGGGTCAGTACACGGATTGTAATACCACATTTCCATATATTTTTACTATTTTTCCTTTCGTCCAGCAGCCCGCCAGCTCTGCAGCTGCTCCCTTATTTTCCTCCAGACTGACAGGGAGGGGGGCGGCTGCTTTATCTACTCATATCTCTGGTTGGGTATTGTTTAAAAGCTGGCATTCCAAGTTTTCAGACAATACCAGAATAACAGCAATATGTTCAGTACAGGGAAAGATATCATTGATAGAAATCGGGATGCTGTAACTACAGCTGAAAGTGAAAGTAAAAGTAGGTTTTACCCTCAATTATTCCAAACCCGATTTCTCCTCTGTTGCTTGGACTTTAGCTGTCATTCTGGTCTTGGATGAAAGCCTGTAATGTCAGCTTTGAACCAAGACCAGCATGGCACCGTTTTGGGGGGAATCTGTGGATGGCACCGTTTTGGGGGGAATCTGTGGATGGCACCGTTTTGGGGGGAATCTGTGGATGGCACCGTTTTGGGGGGAATCTGTGGATGGCACCGTTTTGGGGGGAATCTGTGGATGGCACCGTTTTGGGGGGAATCTGTGGATGGCACCGTTTTGGGGGGAATCTGTGGATGGCACCGTTTTGGGGGGATCTGTGGATGGCACCGTTTTGGGGGGATCTGTGGATGGCACCGTTTTGGGGGGGATCTGTGGATGGCACCGTTTTGGGGGGGATCTGTGGATGGCACCGTTTTGGGGGGGATCTGTGGATGGCACTGTTTTGGGGCATCTGTGGATGGCACTGTTATGGGGAGGGGAATCTGTGGATGACACTGCTATATATTTGTCATCTACAGATCCCCCTCATAACAGTGTCACCCAATACGCCAGGCCCCGCCGCTCGCCGAAGTATTTCTAAACATTAATCCTTAACCTCTTAAGTATAACTAAATTTGCGCTCTCTCCTGTATTAGTACTGAACTTACTAACAGGCTTCCATAGCAGACAGAGCGTCCGGCAGCAGAAACGTCACTCACTGCAAAGTGGGAGGAGCAGGCGCACAATGCCAATGAGTGACGTTACTGCTGCCGGACGCTCTGCCTGCTATGGAAGCCTGTTAGTAAGTACGGTACTAATACAGGGGAGAGCGCAACTTTAGTTAAACATATTAAGAGGTTAAGGATTAATGTTTTGAAATACTGCGGTGAGCGGCAGGGCCTGGGCCAGGGCCTGGTGGCCCGGCTGGGCCCCACCGCAGACCCTCCTCCCTCCCCACTCATACATCGCAGGCTGGGATGCTGTAGCATCGCAGACTGCGATGTAAAATGCATTTGTAAAATGCATTTTCCACCCATTTGGTGGAAAAAAAGTGCGTCTTATGGAGCGAAAAATACAGCAAGTCCTTTTCTTACTGCCCGAGCTGGACTCGGGCAAAACAGGTGGTTAAAGAAATTGTCTCACTTTAGCAAATAACTTCCTCTACATAATAAATGCTAATAAAAGCTTAGTAATGTATTGTTATTATCCATATAGTTTCCTTTGCTGGCTACATTATTTTTTTTATTACATTATACACCGCTTATATACATGCTTGCACACTATAGAAAAAAGCGCTGGCCTTTCTGGTCGGGAAGGTGGAAGCACAAATAAGCTAGTGCTTTTTCCTAAAGTGTGCAAGCACAGCCACCGCTGCTGGATTGCAGGGTGGTCGTAATTATGGAAACAAGCAGTGTATAATGTGATGGAAAAATGAATCCAGACAGCAAAAGGAAGCAATATGGACAATCACAATACATTAGTAAGCACCTTTGCCTGTTTCAGTATCTTGCATTGTGTATTGGTATGCTTCTCTCTTCACCTCCCCCCTCTTTTTCAGCTTCTAGTTGGTTCCGTCTAGCCACTTCCTGTTTTCCCTGTCATGCATTGCTGTTTTGTGTGCTCTGATTCTGAGGAGAATCTGTGTAGTATCTCATCTTCTTATGAAGGAGAATATTAGGCTCCATTCACACGACCGTATGTTGTCCGCAAAAAAACGGATCCGTGTCCGCAAAAAAACGGATCCATGTCCGTTTTTTTGCTGATCCATAGACTTCAATAGCCATGTCCTATTGAAGTCTATGGATCAGCAAAAAAACGGACATGGATCCGTTTTTTTGCGGACACGGATCCGTTTTTTTGCGGACAACATACGGTCGTGTGAATGGAGCCTTAGAGGCATAATTCTTTTACCATCTGGATTCCCTGAATATCTTGTAATACAATCTCCGGATTAAAAGACTACTTGATTAACTCATGGGTGTCTGATGCGTAAACTGTAAGTGGAGAATGTCTGATTCAACAAGTCACCTCACAGATGCGTGATTGTATAAGGCTGACATTTCGAAACACCACAGCCTTGTATTAACTTTCTCTACGTGATAAATTCCATTTGCAGAAGTAACAAAATCCTTTAATGACCAAGCCAGATTTTAGAAAATAACTCATTTAATGTATTGCACATCCAATTGCACATTAGTTTTTTTCCTCACATTTTTTATATATAAATACTATACAAAAATGTTATCAGATATATATTTCCGTGTTTACTTTACTTTAGAAGTATGTTTGAAATACATGGTACGTTTTATAATAGTTTTTTAGATTTTTTTATTTATTTATTTTAACCACATTTTTTAATGCTGAAATACAGTATGTTTTCCTACACCAAACCAAGTTTGCGGGGGTGCAAAGGTCTCAGAATGATTGAAACCCCCCAAAGTGAGAACATTTTGAATACTAGATCCCTTAACATGCTTATCTAGGGGTGTAGTGAGTATTTTGGTCCCAAAGTTTTTTTTTGTAGAAATTAATGAAAAACAAGTAAAAAATAAAAAAAATTATTACACTAACTGATAATTTGATTTTCCAGAAGTCCATGGCAGCACCAGCAGAGTGTCCGCTTCCCAGGACAGGAAACCCACAGGTATAAAACAGGAGGAGCCTCTCCATCCCTCAGTGGTTTTCAGAGACAAAAGAGAGTACCTCCAGATATTTATCCTTCATTTCCATGGACGGGATTCGTTGATAATGATATACAGCTACTCCACCCCCCCCCCCTTTTTTTTTTCTCTGCACACCTCGTGAACCTCGTAAGATCCTTCACCAATATCATAAAAAACAGGGTGGGAATTAGAAGGGTGCCATTATGGACTCTACTTTAGAGACTTATCCCTCTAGCAATGGCCTTACAAAACCCCATAATCAAAGGGTGTGAGGCTAGTCTGGTGTCAAATAGAGCACTCAATGCAGCAAATTGAACCTTCTATTTGCTTAGAGAGACCAAGCTCAACTCCGTTCTGAAGAAATTCTAGAATCTTAGGAACATACAGTTTACAGAATGATACAGGATCTATCGCTAAGAAAGCAAAGAAGGAAGGAAGACCAGGTATTGGCATATATATATGTGGTTATCAACTTTTTGCTCTTTAAAAGAGTAGAAATAACATCCCCCGACAACCCCCTGTTAACTAGAAGGGACCGTTCCATACTAAGCCGTTAAGTGCAGGCCTTTTACCGGGGAGTGAATGACTGGATCTTGGCTCAAAGGATCCAGGATTTTCGGGAGTACCCATGTTTCCCTGTCTGGAGTTACCATGATTATTGTCGCCCTGTCTTATCTTTTTCAATACTTTGGAAATTAACTGAAGAAGAGGAAATGCATAAAGAAGGCCACTGTCCCAAGGCTGCAGGAAAGCATCTACTGCTGTGGAGGACTCCCCTGGAAGCAGGGAGTAAAATCTCAACTTTTTTGTTCGCTCTTGTAACAAATAAGTCTTCACAAGGTGTCCTCCACAGCTGTACTATCTGGGAAAAAAATTCCTGATTCAATAACCATTCCTTCTAATCTAATGTATGGCAGCTCAGAAAATTTGCTTTCCAGTTGTCTGACACAAAAATTGTTTATTTAGCACAGTTTTTATTTTTATTTTTTTTGACGGTGTTCACCTGAGGGGTTAGGTCATGTGACATTTTTATAGAGCCGGTCGACACAGACGCAGCGATACATAGAATGTCTACTTTTCTGTTTTTCCCTATTTTTAAAAAAACGAATTTTACTTTATTTTGGGGAAAGGACAGTTTTTTTTGCTTGCAACCTAATTTTTTGGGGGAAAACTTTTTTTTTTCACTTTACTTTTTTGTCCCACTTTGGGACTTTTGGGGGTCTGATCCCCTTTACAATGCATTACAATTCTTCTGTATTGTAATGCATTGGCTGTAAGTATATTACTCACTGTAATACACTTACAGCCTGCTTCCTGTGAGATCCAGGGGGCTGGATCCCACAGGCTCTCCCGGAAGGCAGCCACAATGCCTAAGGAAGGCATCGGGCTGCCTTCCCTGCCATCAGATTCCATGACAGCAGCGTGGGGATCCGATGGCCATCCCGCACATGTCTGAAGCCTGCAGGGGTTAGTGCGTCAGCATCAGTGATTTCACCGATTCCGATGCATACAGCAGTGACTGCCGAACCCCGCTACCCATCGGGCGGGTGCAGCTCCTGCACCCGCCCGATCACCCTGACATACATGTAGGGCGTTGGGCATTAAATCACGTCCAGATATGACGTACATGTACGTCATGGGTCCTTAACCACCTCAGCCCCCCTAGCTTAAACACCCTTAATGACCAGACCACTTATTACAATTCTGCACTACACTACTTTCACCGTTTATTGCTCCGTCATGCAACTTACCACCCAAATTAATTTTACCTCCTTTTCTTCTCACTAATAGAGCTTTCATTTGGTGGTATTTCATTGTTGCTGACATTTTTACTTTTTTTGATGTTAATAAAAAATTACCAAAATTTTTGCAAAAAAATGATATTTTTCGCTTTGTGTTGTAAAATTTTTCATTATAAATGTATCTCTAAATTTATTGTTCTACATGTCTTTGATTTAAAAAAAAATGCAATAAGTATATTTATTGGTTTGGGTAAAAAATATAGCGTTTACAAACTATGGTGCGAAAAAGTGAATTTCCGCTTTTTGAAGCAGCTCTGACTTTCTGAGCACCTGTCATGTTTCTTCAGGTGCTAGAATACCATATAAATACCCCCCAAATGACACCATTTTAGAAAGAAGACACCCCAAAGTATTTGCGGAGGAGCATGGTGAGTTCATGTATGATTTCATTTTTTTTCACAAGTTAGCGGAAAATGAAACTTTCTGAGGAAAAAAAATTAATAATAAAGTTTCCATTTCTGCTAACTTCTGGCAAAAAAAATAAATAAAAAAAATCTCACACGGACTCACTATGCCCCTTAGTGAATACCTTGGGGTGTCTACTTTCTGAAATAGGGTCATTTGTGGGGTGTGTTTACTGTTCTGGCATTTTGGGTGGGGCTAAATTGTGAGCAACCTTTTAAAGCCTAAAGGTACTCGTTGGACTTTACCCCCCTTTACGCACCTAGGCTGCAAAAAAGTGGCACACATGTGGTATCGCCGTACTCAGAAGAAGTAGGGCAATGTGGTTTGGGGTGTATTTTCACATATACCCATGCTGGGTGAGAGAAATATCTCTGTAAATTGTCAACTTCGTATAATTTTTTTTAAAAAGTTGTCATTTACAGAGATATTTCTCTCACCCAGCATGGGTATATGTAAAAATACACCCCAAAACACATTGCCCTACTTCTCCTAAATACAGCGATACCACATGTGTGACACTTTTTTTGCAGCCTGGGTGCGCAAAGGGGCCCAAATTCCAATGAGTACCTTTAGGATTTCACAGGGCATTTTTACACATTTGGATTCCAGACTTCTTCTCACGCATTAGGGGCCCCTAAAATGCCAGGGCAGTATAAATACCCCACATGTGACCCCATTTTGATAAGAAGACACCCCAAGGTATTCCGTGAGGGGCATGGCGAGTTCATAGATGATTTTTTTTTTGGGCACAAGTTAGCGGAAATTGACTTTTTTTTTTCTTACAAAGTCTCATATTCCACTAACTTGTGATAAAAAATAAAATTTTATATGAACTCACCATACCCCTCACGGAATACCTTGGGGTGTCTTCTTTCCAAAATGGGGTCACATGTTGGGGTGTTTGTACTGCCCTGGCATTTGAAGGTCTCCGCAATCATTACATGTATGGCCAGCATTAGGAGTTTCTTCTATTCTCCTATTGAGCATACGGGTAATGAGATATTTTTTTTTTCCGTTCAGCCTCTGGGCTGAAAAAAAAAAAAAAATGAACGGCACAGATTTCTTCATTCGCATCAATCAATGTGGATGAAAAAATCTCTGCCAAAAAATGTGCAAATGAAAAAAAAAAGAGAGGGGAAAGGACATAGGAGTGCTTGCGAAGCAAGGCCCAATTCACACGTCCGCATCTATTCTGCAATTCTGCGGAATAGATGCGGACCCATTCTATGTGAATGGGGCCAGCGGTGATGCGGAGAGCACACTATGTGCTCTCCGCATCAGCCTTTGCGGAGTTGTGGCCGCGAACTTGACATGGGGGTGACAGGGGGTGATCAGGGAGTTAACATGGGGTGATCAGGGAGTTAATAAGTGACGGGGAGGTCAAGGAGGAACATCCCGGCCGCCCGCAGGACGTATCCCTGCATTAGGCGGTTAAGAGGTTAATTCTGCTATCCCCGGAGCAGATGATTGTAGCCAATACTTACCTATGAGTTTCCTAGTTAAATATAAGATCTTGGCAAGCAACAGCTGTATTATATCTGTGGAAGGAATATCCATTGCACAACAGAGGAGCCCAACCCTGGGGACTTTTGTTAGTGTTCCATCATAGACTTCTTCCAGAACAGTGTAAACTGCAGACCACAGACCTGTGAGAGCCGGACACGGCCACAACATATGAGCTGTATCCGCCTCAAGACTGCTACATCTAGGACAACTAGCATCCGTCCGAACACCTATTTTATATAGCAATACAGGTGTCCAATACACCCTATGTAGTAAAAATAATTGTGACCTAAGCTATGCCACCGACAAAGAGTGATGGAGTGTAGGCCAAGACATTGTCCCACTGGATGTCGGATAGGGGACCAACATCTACTTCCCACTTATCCTTCAGCCCCTGTAAAGAGTCTCCAACACACTTTGGCAAGAGATCCCCATAAGTAAAGGAGATCAGTGTTTTAGATGTAAGGGCGAGAACTATCCTATCAAAGACCCCAGTACCAGAGATGGGTAGGTGTGTCGTGCACCCCTGAGAATGAATAGGATGCCGCAGTGGAGGATACTGATAAAACACAGAGTGTTCTAGTCCAAATTCAGTCTGTAAAGTCTGAAAGGTTTTAAGCGTGTCATTCTCATATAATTGGCAAATTTTATACCTTTCCTAGGCCTCAAAACCTTCCAGCATCCACCTAAATAAGGATAATAACAAATTGGAGTGTACTTGGTAAAACCCTGAACACCCAATAGATGCTTACATTTCCACCAGACTGTATGTAGGAGCGAGAAAGTGGGCAAGGGTGGTGTAATTAGTTTGAATCTATGAGCTTCCAGAGACCCCAACAAATCAGTCGTACCTAAGTGGTGCTGTAGGATCCACTGCCTAGAGTCCCGGTTTGCTGGCAGGCCCCATCCCTGTAAATGTTGTAATTGCAAAGCTAAATAATATGCCCAGGGATGGGCACTGCCCCTCCTTTCTCTTTATCCAGTTGCAATTTACCAAGTTTCATTCTAGAGGTTCCTTTACGTCAAAGAAGGTCCCTGAATATACTATCTATGCACCTAAAAAGATATAAAGGAAGCCATAAAGGAGCATTATATGGAATATAGAGTATTTGCGGCATCCAAATCCTTTTAATCAGGCTGGCACAACCCATTACCAATAGTGGTAGCTTGATCCACGCTTCCATTTTAGCATTCAATCTATTGAATAGAGGCAAGAGAGTCAAAGAAATATAGCCTGAACTATAAGGGGTAATCCAAATACCTAAATATTTAAATCTATCCACTCGAGGGATAATTACATTTGTAGGAAGTGCCATTTTAGCATCATCAGTGTTGATTTTCCCCAGTTTATGTTAAGCCCTGAGTACCCTCCAAATTCTTCTATAATATTCAGAATACTAGGGAGTGAGCGAGGAAGATTATCCACAAACAGAAGATCGTCAGCATACAAAGATACCCGCTCCTCATGGGCCCCATATTTAAATCCTGTTATTACAGCCGAAGATCGGAGAATGGCAGCCAAGGGCTCAATTGCAAGGGCAAAAAGCAATGGCGAGATGGGACAACCCTGGTGTGTTCCTGTTCCCAGCGTGAATGAGGGTTATAAGGCATTATTCACATGAAGCCGTGCCCTAGGGGCAACATATAATAGTTTTACCCACAGAACAAAAGAGGTGTCAAACCTCAATTTCTCCAGGACCGCCCACAAGTACTCCCACTCGACGCTAACAAATTACGTAGCAGCGTCCAGCGACAAGATAGCCTTACACCTTGGACCTCCAGGGGCCGTCTGGAGATTAAGATATAACCTACACAGATTCACTGCTGTAGATTTAGACGGCATAAAGCCAGATTTATCGGGGTGGATCACGGACCTGACTACTGTACCCAATCTGTACGTCAGAACCCTAGCAAGGATTTTGATATCAGTCATGAGGAGAAAGATCAGCCTGTAGGAGTCAGGAAGCTCCAGATCCTTCCCCAGTTTAGGTAAGACCACAAATGTGGTATCACAAAGAAAGGAAGGGAGAGATTTCTGTAGATATGAATCTTTGAAAAAGAACTAGCAAGTAAGGGAGGAGATCCTCTCCACAAGTTTTATATACCTCAGCAGGAAGACTATCAGGTCCCGGAGCCTTTTAATTTGTCATCGACCTCACTGCCGCCTGTAGCTCTTCTATGGTAATGGGAGAATCAATCCGATCCCTCTCCTCAGAGGACAAAACAGGGAGGGAAATGTCTATCAAATAGGATTGCACCTTAGAGCAAGTAAATGTCATCTTTGATTGATACAGTTCTGAGTAAAACTAAGAAATGACCCAAAGAATGTCTGAAAACTACTGATCAGGATTATCCTAATGCATTCTGAATGGAGAGAAATCCGTTCAGGAGGCATCGGGATGTCATCCGTTCAGTACGCAAAACGTTTTTTGGCCGGAGAAAAAGCCGCAGCATGCTGCGGATATTCCCCTGGCCAAAAATCCGGAGGACTTGCCGTAACGCCAGATCCGGAATTAATGCATTTTTTTTTTAGATCAAATCTTTTTTATTGACAAGAATGAAGTACAAATTCACACTGGATATATAAGGTCATATCAAAATAAACCTATGCGATACAATCTACTTTGTACTTTCGAGTCATTTTATAAATTAGCAAACATAGGAAAACCTACTACCTCCCCATCCCCCCAGTATTCCCTACCCCCTACCCTAACCCTTACTTACTCCAGCAATGGTTGGACTCTGTACCCTATACTTATTTAAATCAAATCGTTTTTGTTTACCAAACAATTGCAAAATACATGTCTGAAAATACATTGTCTTATCAATGCCAGTTCGTAGTACAAAATAGTGTACAGTCCGAAGTCCGCGTCTTTAAGTGACCAGAAGATCCATCAGTTAGCAGTGTACACTTCCAAGCTCAAATATTGCCCAATAGAGACAACAGAAAAAGAAAATGCGAAGGTATAAACCCCACCCCCCACCCAACCCATCCCACCTCTATAAACAGATGCGCAAACACCCCATGATCATCTTATGTCACTATATGGGTATGCAACAACCATTCATTCCACAATTTCTCAAACTTCTGAGGGCAGCCTCTCTTCACAAACACACTTTTTTCCATAGTGAACATGTCATGCACTTTCCGCACAAATTCATCCCCTGTCGGCGGACTCCCCTGGATCCAACGCTGGGCCACCAACTTTCTAGCCACATATAACAGCCTTCCCACCGCCACTTTAACGTACTTGGTCCCCCCAATGTCCGAAACATAGCCCAACACACATACCTTGGGGTCCTTTTGCACCCTAATCGCCAGATTGTTATTTATCAGGTTCAGTACCTCATCCCAATAATTCCCAATCACTGGACACGACCACATCATATTTAATAAGTCCGCCCTTTACTCCGAACACTTCGGACACCTATCATCAGACCTAACAGCAATCATTCGCAAAAATACTGGGGTCTTGTACACTCTGTGGATGATAAAAAGTTGTGATAATTTACCCTGCTCACTTAGGGACACTTTAGGGACTGCCTCCAAAATATCCTCCCATTGATCTCTGGAAATGTTGCCTAAATCATCTTCCCATTTCATCATCCGCGTCAGCGGGAACCCAGCTAGGAACTTGTCCAGCAACATAGCATATACCTGGGATATCAGTCCTCTTTTCCCCCGTCGGCAAGATTAGCTTATATATACCATCCGGCTTGGCAATAACACACCCGTTTCTCACCGTGCTATCATAAGCATGTCTTAATTGAAGGTATTGATAGAACCAAGCCCTGGGAACATTAAATTCTTGCTGCAGCTCCTGAAAAGATTTAAACACACTTCCATTCAATAGTTGACCCAGCCTCCACAAACCAATAGATTCCCAATTACAAAGTCCTGACAGAGATATAAATTCCGGCAGCAAGTTGTTATTCCATAATGGGGAAAGCTCTCCAATTCCTCCCACCCCTCTAAGCTGTTTAACCTTCGCCCATACCTTCTTCATAAGCTCAATTAGCGGGACTCTCTCTCTCCCCACATGCATGCCCGCTCCCTCCAGAATGCACATAAAGTCCCGACTTCCCAACCAATGCTGTAGTATCTTTCCCGTCATATCAGGAAGCTGACCATCCATCCATCCCTTAAAGTGCTGACACTGAGACGCCAAGAAATAGATCCAAGCATTAGGGACAGCCAAGCCTCCCTCCGTCTTAGGGTACTGCAACGTTTCTAATTAAATCCTCGCTTGCCCATATTTCCAAATAAGGTCCCTGAACATAGAGTGTATCTTCCTAAACCTATCTATAGGTATCCATACTGGGGCGTTATTAAGTACATACAGCAGCTGAGGCATCATTACCATTTTCAATAGATTCACTCTTCCCACTACCGACAGAAAGCGCCTAGACCAGGTCCTCACCTTAAGTCTAAAGGTGGCAAGTAGGGGGGTCAAATTTAACTCCTCAAAATCGGACAGCCTAGGTGTTATATATAGCCCCAGATATTTAAATTTATCCACCCATGGGACAGTACTACCGACCTGCTCGGACGCCCATGTCTGGCCGTCTATCGGCATCAAGGCAGACTTTTGCCAATTGATGGTGAGCCCAGAATATCCCCCGAACCTAGTAAGTAGCGACATAACCGCAGCCAGGGATGCCCCCGTATCACCCAGGAACAGCAGAGTATCGTCGGCATACATAGCCACTTTATTATGCGCCGTGCCATATTTAAACCCCACAATATGAGGAGACAGGCGTATCAAAGCTGCAAGAGGCTCAATGGCCAGGTCAAAAAGCAAGGGCGACAGTGGGCATCCCTGTCTGGTACCCCTTGCCAAAGTAAACCTGTCTTATAGCCCCCCGTTAGCTCTAATACGTGCCTTAGGAGACGAGTATAGTACCTGTACCCATTGAATAAACCGTGGACCAAAGCCCATGGCCCTCAGAGTCCTCCACAGATAGTTCCATTCTACACTATCAAACGCCTTAGCGGCGTCAAGCGTCAGGAGGGCCCTGTCTCCACAATTATCTGCTGGAAGGTTTAAACTGGCGTACAATCTGCGAATATTTATAGCGGTTGACTTTCCAGGCATGAAGCCCGTCTGATCCGGGTGCACAATGGTCAAAATAACACTAGACGGCCTGTTCGCCAACACCTTCGCCAGGAGTTTTACAGGAATTAATGCATTTAGCTGAATTTCGAATCCGGATTAATGCACTTCAATGGGCATTATTTCCGGATCTGGCGTTACGGCAAGTGCTGCGGATTTTTCTCTGGCCAAAAAACGTTTGGGTACTGAACAGATGACATCCTGATGCATCCTGAACGTATTTCTCTCCATTCAGAATGCATTAGGATAATCCTGATCAGTAGTTTTCCGACATAGAGCCCCGAGGACGGAACTCTATGCCAGAAAACAAAAACGCTAGTGTGAAAGTACCCTTAGGTTAGTAGTCAGATATCAGCGTCACACATGACTTGAATTTGCCTCATATCTAGGGCTTAAAGGGGTATTCCCACTTCATAAAATAGGGTTAGTTTAAATCATTGCCCCCCATTGAACATTTCTTTGTATAGTTTTCATTAAAAAAAAACGTACTGTTAGCCATAAAAATCATGCTTTCCCTCCCCTGTGTTTATCCTGGTATCCCATGGATACGGCCACATCGAGCCGGACGCATCCATGGGCCGCGCCTGCGCACCACCCATCCTCTGCGATTCAGCGATTCACCCAGGCGGCTGCACCAGAACGCGCATGCTAGCCGCGCATGCGCGTCCTGGTCAATTCCCGGCAGCGTCTGCTACAGAGCCGCGCTGCCTACAGGGTAGAGGAGCTGCCGTCAGAGTGAGCTGGGGGCGGTGCAGAGGGGCGGAGCCAGAGTTGTGGTGAGTGCTGAGGGGGGAGTGGTCTGGGCCGGCATCTCTGCTCCTACTTTGTACAGAAGCAGAGCAGGAAGGAATGACTGACAGCAGTGAGCCTGGGGTGCAGCAGTGTGATCAAAAGGACAATGAGGTGAGATCTGTGGGTGACATGGATGGATGGATGGATGGATCTGTGGGTGACATGGATGGATGGATGGATGGATCTGTGGGTGACATGGATGGATGGATCTGTGGGTGACATGGATGGATGGATCTGTGGGTGACATGGATGGATGGATCTGTGGGTGACATGGATGGATGGATCTGTGGGTGACATGGATGGATGGATCTGTGGGTGACATGGATGGATGAATCTGTGGGGCTGATGGAGGCACATGGGGGGGCTGATGGAGGCACATGGGGGGCTGATGGAGGCACATGGGGGGCTGATGGAGGCACATGGGGGGCTGATGGAGGCACATGGGGGGCTGATGGAGGCACATGGGGGGGGCTGATGGAGGCACATGGGGGGGGCTGATGGAGGCACATGGGGGGGGGCTGATGGAGGCACATGGGGGGGGCTGACGGAGGCACATGGGGGGGGCTGACGGAGGCACATGGGGGGGCTGACGGAGGCACATATGGAGCTGATGGAGGCACATGGGGGCTGTTTGAGGTATATGGGGGCTGATGGAGGCAATGCGACTGAACCACTTGATATACTGCACTACTACATTGGTCTATTCCCCTCCCCCACCAGCAATGTGGCTGTCTAGCTACATATATTGCCCTGCTGTAAATAGTAGACAGAAACAGAAATATACCCTAATAACTAAAGTAAAATGCTACATTGACATACACAGCTCTGCTGTGTGAAAATGCTGCAGTAATGTGTATGCTAATGTAGCAGCTTACTATACTAGTATAAGTGGGTAGGTTTCAATCTATGACATACAGAAGGGCAGTAGAACTATATGTACAAAGCTATATTGCTGGCTGGGGGAGGGGAATAAACAGATGTAGCAGAGCTGAAACCTTTGCTTGTGGGGGAGAAGAAAGATGTAGCAGTGCTGAAACCTTTGCTTGTGGGGGAGGAGAAGACAGATGTAGCAGAGCTGTATATTCATTTATACTGATAAAAGACCCAAGGATTATACACCAGTGTAGTAGAGCTATATTAGAAAAATATCTTCATCAGTGCTGGTCAGTGGGGGTGGTCATGTTTTATGGGAGTCAAATGCACAAATAATATGGATACTTCTTGACTTGCTTGTGGGCTCATGTGTAGTGGTGAATTATTGTTTAGCTGCACATAATGGGTTTGTAAAAGATAAGACAGGTTCTGTGTGTAAAGCTGTACTAGACTGCAGGACAGTGACCTTTTACTGTGTAAAAAAAAGCTCAGAGTGAGGATTCAACAGCAGAAGCTGCTTCCCAGAGACTGCAGGCTGCCAGAGGGATGAGTCATACTATCCACATGAAGGAGAACGGCAAGCACTGAGCTCTCAGTGTGATGTCATAAAGAGGTGTGGCCGGCCTTCACTCAACTGCCTAAGCCCACCCAGCCTTAGAAGCAGGAAACCAGGAAGTGAAATGTAGAGCTGGCTGAGGTGAGGACGAAATAGCAAGATGGGAATACCCCTTTAATAAAACATAACATTTTTAACCACTTCAGCCCCCCCTAGCTTAAACACCCTTAATGACCTGGCCACTTTTTACAATTCCGCACTACACTACTTTCACCGTTTATTGCTCCGTCATACAACTTACCACCCAAATGAATTTTACCTTCTTTTCTTCTCACTAATAGAGCTTTCATTTGGTGGTATTTCATTGCTGCTGACATTTTTACTTTTTTTGCTATTAATTAAAAATGACCGAAATTTTTGCAAAAAAATGACATTTTTCACTTTCTGTTGTAATTTTTTTTTTTTAAAAACTACATTTCTATATAAATTTTTCTCTAAATTTATTGTTCTACATGTCTTTGATAAAAAAAGTCCAATAAGTGTATATTTATTGGTTTGGGTAAAAGTTATAGCGTTTACAAACTATGGTGCAAAAAGTGAATTTCCGCATTTTGAAGCAGCTCTGACTTTCTGAGCACCTGTCATGTTTCTTCAGGTGCTAGAATGCCAGGATAGTATAAATACCCCCAAATGACACCATTTTAGAAAGAAGACACCCCAAAGTATTCGCGGAGGGGCATGGTGAGTTCATGTATCATTTCATTTTTTTCACAAGTTAGCGGAAAATGACACTTTCTGAGAAAAAAAAAAAGTTTCAATTTCTGCTAACTTCTGGCAAAAAAAATAAAAATCTCAGACGGACTCACTATGCCCCTCAGTGAATACCTCGGGCGTCTACTTTCGAAATGGGGTGATTTGTGGGGTGTGTTTACTGTTCTGGCATTTTGGGCGGGGCTAAATTGTGAGCCGCCATGTAAAACCTAAAGGTACTCGTTGGAATTTGGGCCTTTGCGCACCCAGGCTGCAAAAAGTGTCACTTATGTGGTATCGCCGTACTCAGGAGAAGTAGGGCAATGTGTTTTGGGGTGTATTTTTACATATACCCATGTTGGGTGAGAGAAATATCTCTGTAAATTGTCAACTTTGTATAAAAAATTTTAAAAGTTGTCGTTTACAGAGATATTTTTCACACAAAGTATGGGTATATATAAAAATACACCCCAAAACACATTGCCCTACTTCTCCTGAGTACGACGATACCACATGTGTGCCAGTTTTTTGCAGCCTGGGTGCGCAAAGGGGCCCTAAAACCAATGAGTACCTTTAGGATTTCACAGGGCATTTTTACGCATTTGGATTCCAGACTTCTTCTCACGCTTTAGGGCCCCTAAAATGCCAGGACAGTATAAATACCCCACGTGACCCCATTTTGGAAAGAAGACACCCCAAGGTATTCCGTGAGGGGTATGGTGAGTTCATGTAAAATTTTATTTTTTTTGTCACAAGTTAGTGGAACATGAGACTTTGTAAAAAAACAAAATTAAAAAATAAATAAATATCAATTTCGCTAACTTGTGCCAAAAAATAAAAATTCTGTGAACTCGCCATGCCCCTCACGGAATACCTTGGGGTGTCTTCTTTCCAAAATGGGGTCACATGTGGGGTATTTATACTGACTTGGAATTTTTGGGGCCCCTAAAACGTGAGAATCCAAATGCGTAAAAATGGACTGTGAAATCTTAAAGGTACTCATTGGTTTTAGGACCCCTTTGCGGACCCAGGCTAGGGCTTAATAAAACATTATATTTTTTAAAGGCTGAAAGAGGACATGAACCCAGGCCCACTGGACTCAAGACAAGTGCATTAGCACTGACCTATTGCTTAGTGTTCACCTGGGATTTTATTCATCTATGCAATTTTGCATACAAATACATAGTATATCTATAACTCATTCTCACTTTAACCCTGACCTATGAAGGTTAGAGAGTCAGGCGTCGGCGTCACTTTAAAGGGCTATTCCCATCTTGCTATTTCATTCTCAGCTCACCCTGCTCTGCTGTTCACTTCCTGGTTTTCTGCTGCTGAGGCTGGGCGGGCTTAGGCAGTTGAGTGAAGGCAGCCATGCCTCCTTATGACATCACACAAGGCATGATGTAACACTACATTTTCTGCTGCAGCTCTGGATGTGAGTGGAATGTGAAGATTTTATGTAAATCAGTCTCTGAGTGCCAAAACTAACAAAGTATCTACAAGTTTCCTGCTTATTCTAAATGGGTTTTTTGGATCCAGACACAGATGGTGAGGAAACAGCCGATATCTGAAGAGCCTGAGGATTATCAGACTCTTATCTGGCGGGTCGGCAGACCATTCAGCGCACTGACCTGTGGTGTATTCTGCAGTGGAAAAGCACTTTGCACGGGTCATTGGGATGAGTGGGGGCAGGATGATAAATGCCGGCTGATGAGTCAGTGACATCAGAGTACTGAGCGGAGGACGTTCATTACCAGCCGCCCTCCGTCTGCTCCTCAGCTACAGGCATGACAGACTAGAATAGTAGCCACCAGGAGCCGCGGAGAAGCGGGTAGACAGTGAGATAAGCAGTGCGATTTTCAGGGTTGTTCATCACAAAGTAATGACAGCTAGAGCCGCTCACGCTGCACCGCCCGATGCTGATGTCTATTCCTTTGAGCGGCTCTGTTTTAGACGCGGCACAGAGGAATAAACATCAGCGCATGTGCGGCCGCCCAGCTCGTTCCCGATGACATGAAGAGGCCGGGGACTGGATAGAGCTAGTTGTTCTGCGCAAGCGCGGCCCATGGATGCGGCCACTAAGAAGTGGCCGTATCCATGGGATACCACTCTAAACAATGAGGTAGGAGTCCACAAATTTTGGGGGGGAACGCAAGGAAATTTTTAATAACATACAATTACAATAATGCTCAATGGGACATATTTATTAACCGCTCCCGGACCGCTGCACTCAGGATCGCGTTCTGCGGGCGGCCGGGCTCTTCTGATCGGACGCATCTACGCGTGATCTCGCGAGACGTGAGATTTCGCATAGATGCGCATGCGCAGATCGCGCACGGCAAAAGGCGCAGGGAGAGTTGGTCATCAGCCTGCCAGCCAATCGGCAGCGCTGGCGGGCTGATGACTTTTAAAAAAACGAATGAGAAGCCATTTAACCCATCATATTTGTAAATATGATGGATTAAATGGCTTCTGTGCCCTCTCCTGGGTCCTTTTCGTCGGTTGGACCCAGGAGAGAACACACCTTACTGTGAGTACACCCAAGCACCACACACTAGCCCCTGATCAGCCCCCCATCACCCAAATTAACCCCTTGATCATCCCTTTCATCACCTGTCAATCATCTAGTGAAAGGGAAAAAAGTGATCAGTGTAAACTGTCACTTTTTTTTTTTCACTAGGATTGACTTTTAGGTTTAGATTACTTTAGGCCCCTTTGGTAGGTAGTTAGCGTTAGCGCCCAGCCCACCGCACCACAGTCACTGGTTCGCTGATTAGCGTAGCGCTAATCAGCGTTTGTATTTTTATAGTATCTGTAAGTGATCAGAACTGATCACGGTCAGATATATAATAGTACTAGTGTCACTTTAGTTCGCCCTCCACCCCAAACGGAGTGTTGACGCCCACACCTGCGTTCACCCACGCCCGCCCCGCCGCAGTGACAAAAAAAATTTTTTTTTTTGTAATCACTGCACA
Source organism: Bufotes viridis (assembly GCA_033119425.1). Classification (NCBI taxonomy): domain Eukaryota; kingdom Metazoa; phylum Chordata; class Amphibia; order Anura; family Bufonidae; genus Bufotes; species Bufotes viridis. Next base: position 199,031,827 of record CM065591.1, on the reverse strand, counting down.
ATCCCTTCACAAGCACTGCGGCGATAAAAAAATCCGTTTTGATCTTTTTTATCAATCGCAGCGGCTTCTGTACTTCGCTAGCCTCCCATTTGTAAGACAGGCTTGCTCTTTTTCTTGGGTAGTCTCAGGGAATACCCCCTAAATTTAGACGCCCAAATGTCAAACAAGGGGTATTCCTCTGAAGAGGCCTACAGGATTCTGACCCAGTCGGATGAGGAATGGGAACCCTCATCTGACGAATCTAGCGGGTCAGAATACGAACCTATAGAGAGCAGTGGCAGTCTGACCCAAAGTTCGGACGAGGAGGTTGAGGTCCCTGATAGAACCAGGCGTACCCGGCCCCGTGTTGCTAGACCGCAGGTTGCGCAGGATCCGCTTCAAGGGCAGCAGAGTGGGGCTGGCGCTGCCGGATTACGTGGTGAGGCATATACCAGCAGCGCAGCCCGTCCTGGACCTTCTACCAGCACTGCCGTACAACATGGTGAAGTGGCGAGCACCAGAAGGGCAGTAGAAGCTGGTACGGTGGCACGTGCAGTAGTTTCCCCGTCGCAGCCAACGCGCAGACAGGCCCGTAGAGCCCCTAGAGTCCCTGAGGTGCTGGCAAATCCTGATTGGCAGCCCCCAACTTCAGCCGCACCATTAGTTCCCCCTTTCACCGCCCAGTCAGGAGTTCGGGTGGAAACAGCTCAGATAGGATCGGCGCTGGGGTTTTTTGAGCTGTTTTTTCACTGCGGAGCTCTATGACCTAGTCGTGGCAGAAACAAACAGATATGCCACTCAATTTATCGCCGACAACCCGGGAAGCTCTTATGCCCAGCCTTTCCGGTGGAAACCAGTCCAAGTTTCCGAATTTAGAACTTTTCTGGGCCTTCTCCTCAGCATGGGCATAACCAAAAAACATGAATTGCGGTCATATTGGTCCACGAACCCAATTCATCACATGCCCATGTACTCTGCTGCCATGTCCAGGACACGTTTTGAGACCATCCTGCGTTTCCTGCACTTTAGTGACAACAGCACCTCCCGTCCCAGAGGCCACACAGCTTTTGACCGGCTCCATAAAATTCGGCCCCTCATAGACCATTTCAACCAGAAATTTGCAGATTTGTATACCCCTGCACAAAACATCTGCGTAGACGAGTCCCTAATACATTTTACCGGGCGCCTTGGCTTCAAGCAGTACATCCCAAGCAAGCGCGCCCGGTATGGGGTCAAATTGTATAAGTTCTGTGAAAGGGCCACAGGCTATACGCACAAATTTCGGATCTATGAGGGAAAAGATCAGACCCTGGAGCCGGTCGGTTGCCCTGACTACCTGGGGAGCAGTGGGAAGATAGTCTGGGACTTGGTGTCACCCTTATTCGGCAAAGGGTACCATCTTTATGTGGACAACTTTTACACAAGTGTGGCCCTCTTCAGGCATTTGTTCCTAGAACAGATTGGCTGCTGCGGCACCGTGCGACCTAGTCGCCGGGGCTTCCCCCAACGGCTCATTACCACCAGACTTACAAGGGAGGGCTGCATTGTGTAACGAAGAACTGCTCGCGGTGAAATGGAGAGACAAGCGTGACGTTTACATGCTCTCCTCCATTCACGCAGACACGACAGTCCAAATTGAACGGGCAACCAGTGTCGTTGAAAAGCCCCTCTCGGTCCACGACTATAACCTCCACATGGGAGGGGTGGACTTCAACGACCAGATGTTGGCCCCTTATTTGGTTTCCCGAAAGACCAGACGCTGGTATAAGAAGGTGTCTGTATATTTGATTCAATTGGCTCTATATAACAGTTACGTTCTCTACAGTAAGGCTGGGAGAACATGATCCTTCCTCAAATTCCAGGAAGAGATCATCGAGAACCTCCTGTATCCAGGAGGTTCCGTGGCCCCAACCACCAGTGTAGTTAGCCGTCTACACGAGCGGCACTTCCCCAGCGTTGTGTCTGGTACCTCAACCCAACCGCCACCCCGAAAAAGATGTCGTGTCTGTAGCAGGAGTGGAATAAGGCGTGACACCCGCTATTTCTGTCCTGACCACCCTGCCCTATGCCTTGGAGAGTGTTTCCGGAAGTACCACACTCAGGTACACTTAGGGACCTAGGGACAGCACTAGACAGGTAGTTTTTTTTCCACTCAGGCTCTAGGGTCTCTCAGGACACTAGGTTTTGAGAGACCCTAACACATAGGGATGGTGCTGGTGTGCTACAGCAGAAGTGTGAAACGGTAGAAACGTCTCCTTTCACTTGGGATAACGCGTATAATGTACTTCGCACCATCTCTGTGTGATTTACACTTTACACATTGTCCCATGGGAAAGGAGAGGTTTCTGCTAGGAAAATAAAGAGTGACATGGAAAACAAAAAAAAAAAATTAAACAGGTAGCAAGAAAAAAAAATCTTGAGTTAGTTCAGGTTTTTATGTTCATGTTTTATAAAAGTTTTAAAATGTTCTGGTTTTATAAAGTTTGCAACGTTCAAGTCATGTGCCTGCTGCCTGTTTTTTCTTCTTTTTTTATTTTTTTCCCCCCATAACCACCCTTTATTTTCCAGGTATACCAACAGACCAACGGACCAACCGACGAAAACGCCGCAGCACTGATGTGAATTCTGAGAGAAGCATTGCGCTGATATCAGAAGACACGTGAAGTCAGTGTATGCGGCGCTGCAAGACGAGATTTCTCCTCTGCAGGACAGGTACGTTTGCCCTGGCATGTGAGCTGAGGAGAGGTGTTGGAGTTCATATGCTTTGGCAAACACTTTGTATCAAAAAATCTGGCAAAGATGTCTTCCTCCACACCAATCGATTGATCGATGTGAATGGAGAAATCACGTTTGCCAGGACATAGGAGCTGAGTGGGTATGGATGTTTGGGCGGAGCCCCTATGTCCTGGCAATCGCCAGGCCCCTCTTTTTTTTTCTTGCATATTTTTTGGCAGAGATTTTTTCATCCACATCGATCGATGCGAATGAGGAAATCTGTGCCGTTCGTTTTTTCTTTCAGACCAGAGGCTGAACAGAAAAAAAAATCTCATTACCTGTATGCTCCATATAAGGAGAATAGCAGAAACTCCTAATGCTGGCCATACAGGTAATGATTGCGGAGACCCTCAAATGCCAGGGCAGTACAAAAACCTCACATGTGACCCCATTTCGGAAAGAAGACACCCCAAGGTATTCGCTGAGGGGCATATCTCTGTAAATGACAACTTTTTAAAAAATTTTATACAAAGTTGTCATTTACAAAGATATTTTTCACACCCAGTAGGGGTATATGTAAAAAGACACCCCAAACCTCATTGCCCTACTTCTCCCGAGTACGGCGATACCCCATGTGTGCCACTTTTTTGCAGCCAAGATGCGCAAAGGGGCCCTAAATCCAATGAGTACCTTTAGGATTTCACAGGACATTTTTTACGCATTTGGATTCCAAACTGCTTCTGACGTTTAGGGGCCCCTAAAATGCCAGGGCAGTAAAAATACCACACAAGTGACCCCATATTAGAAAGAAGACACCCCAAGGTATTCCGTGAGGGGTATGGTGAGTTCATGTAAAATTTTATTTTTTGGCACAAGTTAGTGGAATATGAGACTTTGTAAAAAAAAAAAAACAATTTCCGCAAACTTGTGCCAAAAATAAAAACTTCCATGAACTCACTATGCCCATCAGCGAATTCCTTGGGGTGTCTACTTTCCGAAATGGGGTCACTTGTGTGGTATTTTACTGCCCTGGCATTTTAGGGCCCCTAAACGTCAAAGCAGTTTGGAATCCAAATGCGTAAATGCCCTGTAAAATCTAAAGGTACTCATTGGATTTAGGTCCATTTGCGCATCTTGGATGCAAAAGTGGCACACATGGTCGCCGTACTCAGAGAAGTAGGGCAATGTGTTTGGGGTGTATTTTTACATATACTCATGCAGGGTGTGAGAAATATCTCTGTAAATGACAACTTTTTAAAATTTTTTATACAAAGTTGTCATTTACAGAGATATTTTTCACACCCAGTAGGGGTATATGTAAAAATACACCCCAAAACACATTGCCCTACTTCTCCTGAGTACGGCGATACCCCATGTGTGCCACTTTTTTGCATCCAAGATGCGCAAATGGGCCCTAAATCCAATGAGTACCTTTAGGATTTTACAGGGCATTTTTACGCATTTGGATTCTCACGCTTTAGGGGCCCCTAAAATGCCAGGGCAGTATAAATACCCCACAAGTGACCCCATTTCGGAAAGAAGACAACCCAAGGTATTCTGTGAGGGGTATGGTGAGTTCATGTAAAATTGTATTTTTGGCACAAGTTAGTAGAATATGAGACTTTGTAAAAAAAAAAAAAATCCATTTCCGCTAACTTGTGACAAAAATAAAAACTTCCATGAACTCACTATGCCCCTCAGTGAATACCTTAGGGTGTCTACTCGGAAATGGGGTCATTTATGGGGTATTTCTACTGTCTGGGCATTGTAGTACGTCAGGAAACAGGACAGGTGCTCAGAAAGTCAAAGTGCGGAAATTCACTTTTTTGCACCATAGTTTGTAAACGCTATAACTTTTACCCAAACCAATAAATATACACTTATTGCATTTTTTTTATCGAAGACATGTAGAACAATAAATTTTGAGAAAATTTTTTAGAGAAATGTAGTTTTATTTGACAAATTTTCCAACATAAAGTGAAAAATATTTTTTTGCAAAAATTTCATCAAAAAAAGTAAAATATCAAAAAAAATTAAAATGTCAGCAAGAAAGAAATAGCACCAATTGAAAGCTCTATTAGTGAGAAGAAAAGGAGGTAAAATTCATTTGGGTGGTAAGTTGTATGACGGAGCAATAAACGGTGAAAGTAGCGTAGTGCAGAATTGAAAAAAGTGGCCTGGTCTTTAAGGGTGTTTAAGCTAGGGGGGCTGATGTGGTTAAATTAAAATATGATCACTAAAATGGGAATACCCCTTTAACCCTGACCTATGAAGGTTAGAGAGTCAGGCGCCAGAGTGACATTATTTTGATACTTCACTATGATATCTGACCATGTCCTAAAATGAACACTGTACTGGAGAAGCAGAAGTCACATATGCCATCTCAGTTGACTGTAACCTCGACTGAAGTTCCTCATCTAGGCTTTTATTTCGGGTTTTGACAAAGTTTATCCCTCTAATAAAAGGCCTTGTAAATAGGCCTTTATAGAGTCCCAAACCATACCTGAGGCAGCAGAGCCTATGTTAAGCTGGAGATACTCCCTAACCCTAGGTTCACACTTGCGAGTTTTACAGCGCGTTCGAACGTGCTGTAAAACGCTCAACACATGCAAACCAATGCTTCCCTATGGGCATGGTTCTCACCTGAGCGTTTTACAGCGCGTATGAACGCGCTGTAAAACGCCATACGCATAAACAAGTACTTGAGCTTTTTTTGGGGCGTTTGTCGCGCGTTTTGTGATTGACACCACAGTAGTCAATCACAAAAATGCGCGTACGACGCGCGTTTCCTATTTGCAAAAACGCGCTGAAATACGCGCGACAAGAACGCTCAGGTCTGAACCCAGGGTAAGACTCTGGCTGATATCTGCTGTATTTAGGAGCCTCAACCAGAATGGGTTGAGCTCCCAACCCAGGGAACTTCTAGGACCATTATCATTTATTCTGACCTGGGTTAAAATAGAGGAACGATTGGAGATAGAGCGGGTCAATAGGGACACTTGAGATATGTAGAGAGCGAAGAGAATGTAGAAGAGGTGCACGTACAGTCATGGCCGTAAATGTTGGCAACCCTGACATTTTTTAAGAAAATGAAGTATTTCTCACAGAAAAGTATTGCAGTAACACATGTTTTGCTATACACATGTTTATTCCCTTTGTGTGTATTGGAACAAAACCAAAAAAGGGAGGAAAAAAAAGCTAATTGGACATAATGTCACACCAAACTCCAAAAATGGGCTGGACAAAATTATTGGCACCCCTAACTTAATATTTGGTTGCACACCCTTTGGAAAAAAATAACTGAAATCAAGTCCTCAGGCAGTTCTCTTCTCTTTCTGTTGCCCATGCTTAGTGTGGCACACACAGACACACAATGCAAAGACTAAGTGAACTTCTCTCCATTTTATCTGCTTTCAGGTGTGATTTTTATATTGCCCACACCTGTTACTTGCCCCAGGTGAGTTTCAAGGAACATCATGTGCTTGAAACAACCTTATTTATCCACAATTTTGAAAGGGTGCCAATAATTTTGTCCAGCCCATTTTTTATGTTTGGTGTGACATTATGTCCAATTTTCTTTTTTCCTCCCTTTTTTGGTTTTGTTTCAATACACACAAAGGGAATAAACATATGTATTGCAAAACATGTGTTACTGCAATACTTTTCTGTGAGAAATACTTCATTTTCTTGAAAAACTTCAGGGGTGCCAACATTTACGGCCATGACTGTATATTGCAGATCATTGGGGTGCTTAAGGAGTCATACATCTACCAAGTCCAGATTCTCTAGCAAGCGCCCAAACACTGTAGAAATGCACACCCGGAGCAGAAGGGCGGATGGGGAATTTATCCAGCTCCACATTAGGGTAATTATTAAAATCTCCCATAAGTAAAAGGGGTAGAGAAGAGGTATCCTTAATGAAAAAGTTTTTATCAAGATGGAGCTGGCAAATGGAGGAGGAATGTAAAGGACAATAATGACACATTCGACAGAGTATAGTTTGCAGTGAACACACACAAACCTCCCTTCTCCTTCTACCCTAGAATTGATACATTGGAAAGTGATGTCTCTATGAATGAGCAAACTTACCCCTCTGGAATAAGCGGAAAACACAGAATGTGCAGCCCATCCGACCCACCTTCTCTGGAGCCAGCGTACAGTATCCTTTGTTAGAGGAGTCTCCTGTAGGCCTATAATAGCTGGCTGGGAAAGAGCATTGACCACTGCAAACCTTTTATTAGTATCTCGCAATCCCACATGATCAAGTTCACTGATCCCACCATAATACTCCTGGGAAAATAGGATCAGAGGCCGTACGGCCTGTAATACACACACTATAAGCACTAGAACAATAATAATGGAACAACATTCCTGCCTTAGAGGCACAGAGGTACCCATATTCCACCACCCATCATAAACCAGACCAACAGACATAACTTTACCTTAACAAAAAGAGGTGGGGCAATACAAAGAAAAAACGCCCAGCTCACTACTTCAGTGCAAACATACAGCATTAAAAGAGCCATGTTAAGGCTGGACCCACGCGCACACAGCATCCCTGTAGTAGCAAAAGAAATCTGGAAAATAAAATAAAACTAGTCACAGAAAGACACATGCGTTGAGGAAACAGGCCTCCCGCACATAAATTGGCTATACCACACCCAGCAATATACATACTGGTGCTTAAAGGCACATGGCAACCCATTATAGCGGATAGATAAGGTAAAGTACTAAGGGGAAGGAAAGAAAAAATTATTAGGAAACATAAAAAAACAGAACTAAAGACATATGTCCGCAGTATAGATCATGGTGTAGTTCCCAAGTTCAAACAGTAGGCCCAGGCCCTCTCACATTCAAACTTCATCCAACTGACTCCTGACGGATCCGGGTCTCATGCGCATCTAGCCATCTCAGGGTATCCCCCGGCGATTCAAATAATGAGGTAGTCCACAGAGCCACCACCCGCAGCTTGGCATAAATCATGGAATACTGCACGCCTAGTAAGCATAAGTGCCTCTTTATATCCAGGAACTTGGCCCTCCTCTTCTGAACTTCCATGGAATAGTCCTGGAAAAAGGAGCTCTTTGCGCCATTATTTCTCTATATTGGGGTGATCTCGGGCTTTCCTTAAAATCACATATGTCCTGGTAATGAGCACAGGTCTATGCGGGCGCCCAGGGCGACCGGGTCTGGTAGGAACCCTATGTGCGCATTCAACCGCATACAGGTGGGATAGAGTGTGTTTTCCAAATACATTCAGGAGCCATGCTAACCATACATCATTGCGACGCAACCTGTTTTCTAAGTCATCAGTCTTAGCAAACAGGGCCTCTATCGCCTTAGAATGTGTCAGAGTCTTGTTAAAACAAAGGGAGGGCATCCTCCAACTCACCAACCCTGTGTTCCACTGCGGACGTACGTTCCGCCACCTTTTGGAGGTCATGCCGAATAATAGAAATATTTTCTTGAATACCCCCAACCCAGTTATTCAATATTCAGATCAGTAAGGGCTGTACGGCATTGTTGAATAGCCTTGAGGACATCAGTAAGGGTAGGCTCCTTACCGGTCGGCTCGTCAGCAGAGTGTGGCCGTTCAGAGGTGGGAGGCCGAGGCCCAGAAGATGCAAAGTGAAGAGCACACAAGGCAGCAGTAGGCATAAATATCTCCTTATCTATCTGAAGTCCGTCAGTAGACTCGCTATCTGCGGCAGCATCAGGTGATGGAACTCGGGCAAACCTCTCTAGTCTGGTAGCAAGCGCCTTTTGTCTGTTTACCAGAGGCTCTTCCTGCGCTCCAGCCTCAGACCCATCTTGGATTTCTGCACCGCTCTCTCCTTCTCCCGTTTTGAAGCGGTTCCTACCCTTGACAATCTTTAATTCAGCTTCAGACACCGGGCGGTAAGAAGTAGAAGGGTTATGCAATCTGTAGTAGGTCAAAGAAATCAGGTCCAGGTGGTATAGCTGATAATATCAGAATAAGTGTAGCAGGACCTCCACACCATGTGACTGATCACATAGCGCGCTAGACCACACTCCCCCAGCTGGGAGGAAGTTTGATAATCTTCCTCCCACCCTGGCGTCATTAAGGTTTATCATTTTTGGCTGGGTTCTGATCTTTGAACAAGAAACTCTTTGCTCTAAAAGTGGAATACTTCCATCTGCTATGCTTTTTATTTGGGCTTCTTTCTTTCCCAGAAAATCTTCTATGCTGGTGAAAAGAACTGTTCTGTCTCTGAAAGCTAGAAGGAAAACCCTTTCTCCTATCTCCTGGCTTCTCCAAGATATCATCAAGAGAAGATCCGAATAAATACTTGCCCTCACATGGAATATTACAAAGACGATCTTTTGACGCCAAATACCCCGACCAATTCTTTAGCCATAAGGCCCTACGGGCTGAATTAGCCAGCAAGGGTATGCAGGCGGATAATCTAACTGCATCCGCTAAAAAATCCACTGACTTAGAAAAACCTAGAATGGATTCTAATAACTGATCCCTAGGGGCTTTATCCCTAATTTGTTCTTCAAGCTGCCTAACCCATAAAATAAGCGTTCTAGCTGTACAGGTAGCTGCAATATTGGGTTTAAAGGATGCCCCCATTGATTCCCAGGCTCACCTCAGAAACTTGTCTGCCTTCCTGTCCATACTATCTGGAATTGTCACAGATCATCAAAGGGCAGGGAAGATCTATGGGAGACCTTAGCTATGAGGACATCAACCTTTGGTGCACAATCCCAGGATAGTGAATCTGCCTCGTTAAAGGGTTGAAAGGAAGGAATGAAACTACGGTTAACCGGATTTTCCACTCATTTGCAATCATAGCCAAAATATTATTATGAAAAAAAAAAAAAAATGGTTTTGTAACCTTTACCTCCTTCAGATGATAAGTCCGAATCAACTTCGCTATCTCCACATCTCCAATCCCTGGACATCCTTTTCTTAACTAGAGATTTCTGAATTGACTGGAGTTGAGCGAGACTTTTCTCTGCTTTAAATGTAACTTCTTTATGGATTTCGGAGCGTTACCGACTTCCTCCCTAATTCATTTTTTCATACATTTTAACATGGACGGAGATTCCTCTGCTATAGTATTCTCAATACAAGAGTGACAAAGCAATTTAACGTTGGAAGGAGCAAACCTGGCTTTATATAGCCCACACTCCTTGCGTCTTGTTTTTGAGGATGCCTTTTTTGGTTTATCCTAAAAAATAATATGCTACAATAAGCTACCATCCTTAGAGAAAATGCATATATCCACCGTACATACCCTCCAATGCATACCACAGGTGCAGGGGCAGACTGTTCTTTTGTCTCCTCTCCATGCCGTTCAGAGGCTCTGTATACCTTAGATCCGGTCCCTGCTTAGCTGGGCTTTAAATTAAGAAAAGACCCCCACTTCCTGCTTGTATTTGCATCGTGTCGCATTCCTGGCTCCCATGCACCACAATCTCACGATAGGAGCAAGCAAAGCGGCGTGACTTAATCCGCTCAGCGCGACACTCGCGCCCTCTCCCTGGTTGCATCCTGCCCCACTGCATCACCGCCGGAGCCCGCAGACAGGTAACGGGGGAGACTTCGGGTGTGCGGAGCGGGGAACACACTACCCGGCCCAACCAGCATTAAGCCACAGAGAGAAACTACTCACTACTACTCCTCCTCTGACAAGAAACCACTGAGAATGGAGAGGCTCCACCTTTTTTTTTTTTATACCTGTGGGTTTGCTGTCCTGGGAAGCAGACCCTTTCTTTTGGTGCTGTCATAGGACGATGGGAAAAAAATAAAATGTCATTTTTTTCACAAATGTGTCCTTTTAAAGACAGATATTTTGTACACTACACATAAAAATGTTATCCAACCCCTAAAAGGCCTCCCTTTACGTTCCGACCCCTCACAGAGATTGTACCTGGTTCTCCGACCACAGTGTTGCTTCTGACGGCTGCCGCTCCCAGTCGCGCGTAAGAAAATATCTGGCGTCAGGGGGGCAGCCATTAGCAGGACGCAACCGAAGACTCCCTAACGTCACTCGTGATGCTAGGGAGACTTGTTCCCTATGCGGCCTGCTATTGGCTAAAAACGGAAGGGGCACCATATGGTTTTTTGAGAGTAGACTTTACTGGAATGGTTATTGGGCGCCATATCGTAATAGAAGCGACCCTGAGAAACTCCTACAATGGCAACTCCCCCAAAGTGACCCCATCTTGGAGGCTACACCCCTCTAAGAATGTTTAGATTTTTACAGGTGTATATTGAGTGCTTTGACCCAACTGGCATGTCACAGAATTTCGAAATGTCCAGCCTGTAAAATAACAAAAATACAATAGAATGTTGCTTTAACCTCCAAAATTCGGGTAACAGATGAAAAAGCACAAACTGTTTTTTACTAGTTTTCTCCTGAATATGGCAACATCCCATATGTGGTCTTAAACTGCTGTATGGGCACATATAGCAAGGCTCAGAAGGGAAATAGTACCATATGGCTATTGGTGAGCAGATTTCACTGGAATGGTTTTTCCGAAGCAATGTCATTTTTGAACAGACCCTAAAGGTACCTCCACAGTGGAAACCCCAAAAAAGTGATTACATTTTGGAAACTACACCCCACTATGAATTTTTCAAGGGATGTAGTGAGCGCTTTGACCCCACGTTTCATATACAGGAGCATCTCAGTAAATTAGAATATCAATGAAAAGTTAATTTATTTGGGTACCGTATTTTTCGCTTTAAAAAGATACCTCATGATAAGACGCATCTAGGTTTTTGAGGAGGAAAAGAAAAAATAATTTTGAACCAAAAGTTGTGCTTTTGGTGGGTTTTGAACTAATGGTGGTCTGTGGATGACGCACTGTTATGGAGGGGATCTGTGGATGACGCACTGTTATGGAGGGGATCTGTGGATGAGGCACTGTTATGGAGGGGGATCTGTGGATGAGGCACTGTTATGGAGGGGATCTGTAAGGAAAAAGTAATATCCGTATACGTACCCTGTCCTTATAGGTCTCAGCAAGTCCTTCTTATGAGGTGGGTGATCTTCTCACGTAATCGTTCAGTTTTATATACATGGACCGCGCAGACAAATATTTTATCCTATCCCCTCCTGGAGGTTAGTCTGAGGAACAGACTCTGGATCCCGTTCAACGAAGTGTACGCCGCCTCGTCCTGTGTGCGATGTTCTATATGGATCATAAAGACACATACATAGTGAAGTACCGCCGGATTGCTCACCAGCTTTTAGTTATAGTTCACTCACAGAATTCACAGATTTTTTTAGGCGCATCAAAGGATCGTTCAATCACTGGCGATGTTTGCTTCTCTTCTCTCCTATGCATTTCTCCAATAGTGAGTACCGCAACACACCATTAAAATTCTTTGTGTTTATTATACTCACAAACAATTCCGTAAAATTGCGCAATGTATAAAACAACTCGATCTGCCCGACCCGGGTTTCGCTCCACAACAGCTTCGTCAGGGGCATCATTTCCTACTATTTTCCCACAGTTTTAAAGCCCACCCATCCACTTCCTCTTTCAACAATTAATTAGCCCCCACTTGGGCAACCTGTGTCAGGCTACCACCCTTTGGATCAGGACAAAACATTTTTACTTTTTGGTTATTTTCTAAAATCACAATATAATACCTATAATTCTTTTCATATACAGCATAAATTTTAACCCTATACCATACTTTTTCTATGTATAACCTCATTAGCACATTGCATGCAATCATAATGTACACACCCATTCACATATTGCGTTAATTTTCACCATAGAACATATTGCAATGATTCTCACCATTCGCATTTTCACTCCTTTTCACCACAGAACTACACCACAACCCTTCCATGAAGATATGCAACACCCTTGACACATTGCGTTGGTAAGTTGTCTTAAAAATATTCCTTACCCTTCTATACGCCTCTGTTCTCATTACGGTATCGTTTTTAATTCCCAGGTTCCTCACCCACAGGTGTTTTCTTTTTAACATCAGAAGAACTTTGTATCCCCGAATAAAAAAATCATTTACTCTATGTGATACCTTCTATTCATCCACTAAACATGATTTGAGGTCTAGCTCCACATTTAATCCTTGTGGTTGCAGGCTTCCTATATTATAAATCCATTCCACTGCCACTCGATTTATTTTCTTTTCAAAACTCCCTCCTTGCCAGCTCTGCTTTACGTGTGCAACTCCAGAAAACCTTATTATGTTCTTTTTTAAAATGTAATGGGACACCATGATTCTTCATGCCTCTCTTTATGTTATTAATGTGTTCCTGTTAGGGTGACCACATTTCCTAACTGCCATTCAGGGACACTTTCACAAGTGCATTTCGTCAAAATTATACTTGAGACGGGCGGAGCTACGACGCAGAACGGCAGTGCACGGCCGGAGATCGCCGGACTAAAAGTCCTGCATGTCTGACTTTTCAGTCCGGCGATCTTTGCCGTGCGCTGCCGTAATTTAGGGGTGTAGGGATGAGAGCCGCATTACAACTTGTGAGGAGGTTTATGGAAGTGATTATATTATATACTACAGTACTAGCAGGAGACAGTGAGACACTTATATAGTATATTGTCTCATGTGTATTACTGCTGGGAAAACCAAACTTTTCCCCAAAGCAGCAAAAACTTGGGAAAAAATACCCCCCTTTCCTGGATAAGGCAGCGGCTGTGTTTACATAGTGTGAACACACTGTGAATGTGAACACAGCCTTATCCAGGAAAGTTTGGTTTTCCCAGCAGTAATACACATGAGACAATATACTATATAAGTGTCTCACTGTCTCCTGCTAGTACTGTCTGTAGTATATAATACAATTACTTCCAAAAAACCACACACAAGTTGAGTTGTTTTAAACATTGCGCAATTTTACGTAATTATTTGTGAGTATAATAAACACAAAGAATTTTAATGGTGTGTTGTGGTACTCACTATTGGAGAAATTTAACCCATGCATAGGAGAGAAGAGAAGCAACCATCGCCAGTGTTAGAACGATCCTTTGATGCGCCTAAAAAAATAAATAAATCTGTGAATCCTGTGAGTGAACTATTAATAAAAGCTGGTGAGCAATCCGGCGGTACTTCACTATGTATGTGTCTTTATGATCCATATAGAACATCGCACACAGGACGAGGCAGCGTATGCTTGGTTGAACGGGATCCAGAGTCTGTTCCTCAGACTAACCTCCAGGAGGGGATAGAATATTTGTCTGCGCAGTCCGTGTATATAAAAACGGAGGGGATCTGTGGATGACGCAGTGTTATGGAGGGGATCTGTGGATGACACTGTTATGGGGGGGGGATATGTGGATGATGTACTGTTATGGGGGCATCTGTGGATGACGCTTATGGGGATATCTGTGGATCACACCTCAAGGGGGGGGGGAGAGAATGTGGATGACACATATATAGCATCTTATGATATATTTGTTTTATCCCTATATCCCCCCATAACAGTGTCCCTGTGTAAATAGTGACCCCCAACACACCGGGCCCTGCGCAAAGCAGTAAAATGTAGTTATGTAATGCTTATTCTTTATTAAAGAGGACCTTTCATGGGTCCAAACATTGTAAACTAACTATCAGAATATGTAGTGCAGATCCCAGGGATCTCGCTGCACTTACTTTTATTCCTGGTCACCGCTCCGTTCGCCCGCTGTGGCCCCCGGTATATTCTCCCGCTCTGTATGCTAATTCCTAGCATCAAAACAGGGAGCAGGAGATTGTCCTTTTTCTCAAAAACTCACCTTCTCCCTGGCTGTGACGCTCTGCGCACAGTCTATTAGGGTGCATAGGACTTCACACTCTCCCTGCGCTTTGTGCACACAGCAGAGAGCTTACTATGGCAGCCAGGGCTTCATTAGCATCCTAGCTGCCATGGTAACCGATCGGAGCCCTGCAATTACACTGCTGGTGTGCCGATCGGAACTGCTATTAAACCACCAGTGAAGAACAACACTAATATTAAAATGCAATGCACTATAGGGATAATGCATTGCATTTTAAAATCTATCAGAATGTTGTCTGTTATAGTCCCCTTGTGGGACTATTAAGTGGAAAAAAATAAATGAAAATTAAATAAAACTCCCATAAAAAAATTACGCTTTTTTTCCATTGAAAATATGCTTTTCAATGAAAAAAATTGCTAAATAAAATCTCCCCCATATGTTTGTAATTGACGTGTCCACAATAACTAGGACTACATAAATATCACATAAATTATCCCCTACGGTGAACGCCGTAAAAAAGAATAAAAACAAAAACAGACAGGATAACTTGCAGGATAACAGGCCGAACTGGATGGACAAATGTCTTTTTGTTGGCCTTATATACTATGTTACTATGTTACAGAATTGCTAATTTATTCTTTGTTGCCATAAATAAAAAACGTAATAACCGATCAAAAAGCGCCATTTACTCCAAAATGATACCAATGAAAAATACAATTCGTTCCACAAAAATTAAGCCCCACACAACTCCATAGAAAGAAAAATAAAAAAATGTTATGAGTCTTGGAAAGCGGCAATGCAAAAATTGTATTTATTATTTTAAAGAAAAAAAATTGAGTTTTACTGCAAAAAAGTTGTAAAACGAAAAAAAAAAACTAAAAATTATATGCATTTGGTATCACTGTAATCATAGTGACACAGAGAATAAAGATATAATGTTATTTATGCCGAAAAATGAATGCCATAAAATTTCTAAAGTAAAAACGCAGTGGCAGTATTGCCGTTTTTCCCCATCTCCCTCCCAGAAACAATTAATAAAAGTTAATCAGAAAGTTATGTGTACCCCAGAATGGCGCCATTAAGAACTACAACTTGTCCCACAAAAAATAAGCCCTCATAAAGCTATATAGATGGAAAAAAATAAAAAAAGCTATAGCTCTTGAAGCGCGATGATGAAAAAAAGGAAGAAAAACTCTTGGTCAGTAAGGCCCAAAACAGGCTGGTCACTAAGGGGTTAATACTGGGGTTGAGGGGGATGGGGAGCACTGCGCCACAATAGCAAAGAGCACTGCGCCACCAATGAAGATAACTAACCTTTTAATACAAATACAGGCGGCAGAATCACATAGCCGGCACCCAACCTCTATGATAGGGCTCTGCAAACCGCGGCACTTAACTCCTCAGGTGCGGAACACAAGACATATCTAGGACATGGACTGCAACTATTGCATTCCTTGTGTCAAGACATTCATAAACCAGAGACATCAGAAGCAGCTTACCTGTGCTAAAGAGAAAAAGGACTGGACTGTTGCACAGTGGGCCATAGTCCTGTTTTCAGATGATAGTGAATTTTGTATTTCAATTTGAAATCAAGGTCCCAGAATCTGGAGGAAGAGTGGAGAGGCACACAATCCAGGTTTTTTGATGTCCAGTGTGAAGTTTCCACAGTCTGATGGTTTAGGGAGCCATGTCATCTGTCGGTGGTGGTCCACTGTTATCAAGTTCAAAGTCATTATAGCCATCTACTAGGAAATTTTAGAGCACTTCATGCATCCATCTGCTAACAAGCTTTATGGAGGTGCAGATTTTATTTTCCAGCAGGACTTGACACCTGTCCACACTGCCAAAAGTACCAATACCTGGTTTGATAACCACATTATCACTGCACTTCATTGGCCAGCAAACTCGCCTGTCAAGAGGAAGAATGAGAGCTACCGGACCCAATAATGCTGACGAGCTAAAGGCCGCTATCAAAGCAACCTCGGCTTCCTTTACACCTCAGCAGTGCCACAGGCTCATCACCTCTGTGTCATGCCGCAATGATGCAGTAATTCAGGCAAAGGGAACACCCCAAAAAAAAGTACTGAGTGCATATACTGTACTTACTTGTCACTAGGCCAACATTTTTGTATTAAAAATATTTTAATTGAACTTCACTCATAATATTCTAATTTTCTGAGATAGTAAAGGGAACCTATCATCAACTTTATACTGCCCATACTAACGGCAGAAAAAAGTAGAGACAGGCGAGTTGATTTCAGTGGTCTGTCATTTATAAGTTAAAAATAAGTGGTTGCCGAGAACCTATATCACAATCATTGCAGACTAGGCCTGGAAAAGAGTCATGGCCACCTGTGAATCTATCATATGGTGCCAAGGCAAAAAAGTATGTTCTCTCCAAAGCAGAGTTGAGCGGACACCTGGAAGTTCGGGTTCAACGGGTTCGGCCGAACTTCACAAAAAAGTTCGGGTTTGGGGTCCGAACTTAACCCGAAACCGGACCCCAATGAAGTCAATGGGGACCCGAACTTTTGGGCACTAAAATGGCTGTAAAAAAGTCCAGGAAAGGGCTAGAGGGCTGCAAAAGACAGCAAAATGTGGGTAAGTGCCCTGCAAACAAATGTGGATAGGAAAATTACTTAAAATAAAATAAATAAAAATTAAAAATCTAAATCTTGATCTAGGAGGAGGAAATGGATGTGGAGTAGGAGGTTGAGTGGGCGTCAGGTGGGAATGCCATCAGCAGCGCGTCTACCAGCGTGAGTTTGTAGTCACGCATCTTTCGATCATTAACAGACATTGTTACCAAATTTGGTTCCCTGTCAGCAATGCACAGCAGGAGTTTTTCAGAGGCAAAACGGGGTTGATATCACCCACCAATGGAACAGACGATTTATAAAAATGTAGACCCCTAGCATCCAGGCAGAGCAGGGTTTTTTCCCGGAAAAACTGGGTTGATGTCACCCACCAATGGAACAGACGATTTTTTAAAATGTAGGCCCCTGGCACCCAGGAAGAAAGGGATTAATTCACGGCAAAAATGGCAATATTGCACCCAACAATTTTAAAGAAGATTTTCCACATTTTCGGTCACTGCCAACTATGCAGAGAAGGAATTTGTACCCGGCAAAAATGGTAATTTTGCACCCAACAATTTAAAAGAAGAGTTTTCAAATTTTCGGTCCCTGTCACCTATGCAGTGCAGGGTTACTTGACAGCAAAAAAATTGGAATATGTCAACCCCTGAACTCCCAGACGGAATAACTATATTATTGTCCCCGGCACATATGCAGCGCAGGCCGCAAAGGTAATTCCTGGCCTTAAATATGATTTTTCCACCACCCATGAATAACAGATTTAAATGGTATATTTTGGGGTGTAGGACCTCATTGTTCTCAACATCATCTTCCACCCAGTCTTCACCCCTGCCTTCTTTGTTGGTCTGCACACCGCAGAAAGCCATAGCAGTTTGCACCTGTGTTTCGTCATCAGAGACGTGCTGCGGTGGTCTTCCCATGTCCTCATCCTCAAACCTAAGTGGTTGGACATCCGTGCACTCAATCTCTTCCACTTCTGGGGCAGGGCTATGGTTATGGCACTGAGAAACCCTGCCAGCAGAGTCATTAAAAACCATAAGAGACTGCTGCATGACTTGGGGCTCAGAATGCTTGGCTAATTTGCAAGGGGGTGAGGTGAAAGACTGATAGGCATGAGCTGCAGGTGTCAACTCTGAGCTTTCAGCAGTGGGAGACAATGTTAAGGTACTGCAGGCACTGTCAGCCACCCAATCTACTTGCACCTGTACTTGTTCTGGCCTCACCATTCGTAGAGTGGCATTCGAGCCTACCAAATAATGCTGCAGGTTCTGTCGCCTACTCACACCTGAGTTAGGTGTTTCACTTGGATCTGTAGTTGGTGCTGAATGGCCACGTCCACTCCCAGCAACAGTAGCCCCACCACGACCATGCCCACGTCCCTTATTTGATGTTCTCATTATTTGCGTTCACCCACCAAACTAGCAGATTGTTTATCTCCGGTGTCAATTTAACTGCCAATAGTCAACAATTAAGTTCACCAACAGTAAGGCAATGCCCGTGTCAGAAACAGAATAAATTTCTTTAGGTCACACAACAGTGTAACGGAGCAATTCAATACAATTACTTCACTACCACCAAAAATTTGATTTTTCAAACCAACAATGTAAAAGCAGAAGTTAACGGTTTCATTTGACTGTCAGAAATGCAGCGTACACCACTAATGTTGCAACCAACTATGTAAATGCGGAGTTCAAAAGGTTACTTAAAATGACGGAAATACAGGGTAGGCCTCAGATCTGCTATGTAGCACAAAACCAGTGTTTATTGCAACAAACTACAGAAATGCAGTATGTCACTGCTAAATTTTAAAATAGGTTTTTCAGTGTTCTATGCAAAAGTGCTCTGTGGAACAACAATACGGGTTTATTCCCTCCAAATACACAAATGCTGTATGTCACTGCTAAAATACGTTTTTGTGCGTTGTATGCTAAACTGCTTTGTGGAACAACAATACGGGTCTATTTCCCCAAATACAGGAATGCAGAATGTCACTGCTAAATTTTGAAATAGGTTTTTCAGCGTTGTATGCAAACGTGCTCTGTAGCACAACAATACGGGTTTATTAACCCAACTACAGAAATGCAGTTTTTCCCCGCAAAATTTTAAAACAGTTTTTTCAGCGGTGTATGCAAACGTGCTCTGTGATACGACAGTACAGGTTTATTCCACCAACTACAGAAATGCACAATGTCGCCACAAAACTTTAAAGTAGGTAATGTAGGGGGACTTGACCTGCCAGAAAAAAGGAATTTTTTCTCGACCGAGCTACCAAAAAATAATTAGACTGTTATCCCTGGCAGGCTGGCACACATGCAGGTCACATGCAGTTCCAAGGACACTACAGTTCCTAAAATGGCTGCCGACCCCCACCTCAGTAACAGATGAATTAAAAATTATTTTGCATATATATACTATGTTACTATGTTACACTGGGCACAAATATGTATCATAGCACCCTCAAATTGCTGTAGTTTGAAGAGTTAACACCAAGTTCCCTAATCTGTCCTTCACAGAAGCGTCAGCATCCTATCCCTACACTGAGAAGAGCACAGTGACGTGCAGCGCTACGTGACTCCAGCTTAAATAGAGGCTGGGTCACATGCTGCACTTAGCCAATCACAGCAATGCCAATAGTAGGCATGGCTTTGATGGCTTCTTAGGGCAAAGTAGTGAAACGCTTGTTGATTGGCTGCCCTGCAAATTTTCAAAAAGCGGGAAGAAATTGCCGAACAACGAACCTTTAGGGAAATTCAATGTACTTGAATAACATCATTAATCCAGCCATTGTCCCTCTGCCTGAACATAGGTATAAATTAATCTTCATGGACGACAATACGCCAGATCATCGAGGTCGCATCATCAGGGAACAGATGCCGGAGACTGGGGTACCTCAAATGGAGTGGCCTGCAATTTCTCCAGACCTGAATCCCTGGGATTAGCCGACACACCGTGAAGAGGCTCCTAACTCTATATCCCAGAACCTAAATGACCTGAGGGATGCCCTTCAAGAAGAGTGGGATGCCATGCCTCAGCAGATAATAAAGTCAACTTGTGAACAGTATGAGACGTCATCGTCAAACTGTAATTTATGCCTAAGGCCACACGACAAGTTATTGAAACAGATATTTTTTGTGCGGTATACCCCCCACTGTTGTTGGCTTTTGTTTCAATTAATTGTTTGAGATGAGGAAATCACCATTGCATGCTTCTACTTAAATGCCCTACTTTCATGATATTATATCACTGTAGTGTGAACTTTTTACATTTTCACTAAATTTCACCCAAAAGCCAAATATCTCTAACTTTTTGCTAGAAGTGTATGCAGTTTGATCTCCAGCATACTTCTAAACTCTACCCAGTTCTCCAAAACTGTTGAAAGGCACATCTGCAATTATGCAGCAAAGTCAGGAATTATCACACAACAGTTGGGCAGATTAGTTTTTCAGCTGTATGTACTGTGGCTGGTACTACATATATACTACAGATGATACTACTGGCACTATGGCTAGCGCAGACTACCAAATCTATGTTGAACCATTACAAACTAGAAGATTCCTTCAAACAAAGTCGCCATGCTCACTGTGTAGACAAATTACCCAGAATAAACAAAAGAAAATATAAGACACATAAGAAGAATGTGACATTTTGTTTGGATTCTGAATTAAGTGGCACCTTAAAGAGGACCTTTCACCAATATAATACCCCCCAAATAACCCTCCTACCGGATAGTGTGTCATCCACTGATGTTCCCCTTTTTTTTTTTTTTTACCCTTCCTAATCGCCCCGTTTCTTCTGCCGCCTCATATGCAAATGAGGCGGACTTTTGTACGGTGCGTTGCTAAACATCCTGGTTGGGGGCGTGTGTGCTGGCTTCCCCGGCTGAGAGAGCAGCCAATAGCAGCGCTGGTCTCTCAGCTAGGGAGAAGGAGCTCAAGTTCTCATTGCTCCAATGCCTAACCCCGAAATCAGTCACTGTTCTAGCATCTAAAGGCAGTGGTAGTAAGCATATATTAAGAACACACTGTAAAGGTAGCTATTTTTTATTTTATTTTATGCACTTATATAGCACTGCTATATTCCGCATCACTTTACAGACACATTAGCATCCAACTGTCTCCAATACTCACAATCTAAGTTCCCTATCAGTATGTCTTTGGATTTTGGGAGGAAACCGGAGAACCAGGAGAAAACCTACACAAACACGGGGAGAACATACAAACTCCATGCAGATGTTGTCCTTGGTCGGATTCGAACCCAGGACCCCAGCGCTATAAGGCACCAGTGATAACCACTGAGCCACAGTGCCAGTAATAATAAGAATATAAAATATTCAATACATTATAAAAGTAAACTCTTGTACCTGTCTGGTTATAGTGCATCCAGTTTAGCATGATTTCTGGTGCCCGATACCACCTTGTGGCAACATAACCAGTCATTTCCTCATCTGTATGCCGAGCCAAACCAAAGTCAAGAATCTATTAAAATAAAAGATAAATAAGAAAATAAAATAGAGCAGGGTGCAAAGGCTTGTTTTTAGCAGTGCAGTTGACATTTTCACAATTGATTAGGGCCTCATACAAATTTTATGGCTTTTTACTCCCTGTTTGAGAGGATGAATAAATATTTAAATTTTTGCCTGTTTTTTTTTTTTTTAATGTCCGAGCTAAATAACATGATAAATTTTAATGGGAAAAATATTTTAGTTTCAATATTCTATACATTTTTTTTAACCTTTTCATCACACAAGTGGACTGCAATGTTTTATGTCCATCAGCATAACACTAGAAGGGCCTGCCTAGAAGGTGTAGTGATGAGGCAGACCAGGGGGCAACCTTAACCCTTAGGATACCAGAGGTTTTTTAGTTTTTGCGTTTTCATTTTTCTTCCCTATCTTCCTTGAGCCATAACTTTTTTTTATTTTTCCATTCACATATCTACATATACCATATATGAGGGCCATATTCCTCCACCATTTTACGGTTACCACACATGTATAGGTTTTTTATGTCTAAATAGTGTAAAAATAGATTAAAACTTTGAAAAAAAAAGTGGCGGGTCTCTGCTGTTTGAAATAGCGGAGACCTGCTGGTGATGTGGCCCGCTGCACGTGCAAGTGGTTGGCATTTTTACTCATCGCTCCAGCGCCGTATATGTATGGCGCTGGTAGCCAAGGGGATAAGCCACCTATTTGCTATGACAATCAATGAGTAACTATTTCAAAGGCACTTATATTAAATTAATAAGCTCCTCTGTTAAGAAAGAACACTTTTTTTTATATCCTCATAATCAAGCAGTAAAAAACATCCCTTAGAATATCAAATTACCATTGGAGCAGAAGCTTCTTTGATAGGATAGCCCCCTTATAGGACAATATTATAAATATAGTTTTAGCTTTGCTACCAAACCAGATGATATGGTACAAATCAGGGACCACGAGTTTGAAAGTGGGTATTGACTTCAAATCATGCATATCGTAACTACAGTTCATTCATGGAAATTTACTAGTTAACAAGAAAGGAATACCCTGGGTGCAAGGTTTTGAACTCAAAAGTTGTCAAAGTATTATAGGGAATACCTTTGCTGATGGGTGTGGAAAATTATGTGATTTGATAGAAGTGAAAATACATATTATATTACCATATGTATGTGAAATAGGCTTTTACATAATGTGTAATGTGAGCTTGAGCAGTTTTTTTCTTTCTGTGTTTCAATTACACACCCAAGTTCGGGTTCATTCACACGTTGCAGAACGGATCCGGACCCATTCATTTTCAATGGGGCCGCAAAAGATGAGGACAGCACACAGTGTGATCTCCGCATCCGCACCTTCGTTCGGCATCTGCACTTCCGTTCCACAAAAAAAATTGAAAATGTCCTATTCTTGGTTGCAGACAAGAAAAGGCATTTCTATTAAAGTGCCAGACATGTGCAGTCCACAAAATGTGGAACGCACATGGCCGGTGTCCGTGTTTTGTGGATCCGCGATTTGAAGACCACAAAACACTTGAGGATGTGTGAATGCACACTTAATAGGGAGAGGATGGATAAAGATAAAAAGAAGTGAGGGAGTGATAGTTTTGGAGTTCCTGAGGAAGTGAAAGTGAAACCTAGGTCAGGCAATTTTAATGGATTAATTGTGAAGTGGAAGCCTTAAACCACAGCAACTCAGTCACAAAGTGGTAAACCACAATGTTACACAGCAGTGTCGTTGAGTGCTAAGGAGTACAGTGCATAAAAGTCGCTTTGCAGAGTTCCAAATCTTCTCTCACTCCAGCGTTATGCATCCATCATGGAATTGCGTTATGGTCCGTAGTAACGGAATCCATAACGCAAGTCACTAAATACCACAAAACAAAATCACAAACTAATTTCAAATATGAAATTCGCTCGTCTCTACTGAACACCTTTGGGATGAACTATAATGGAGCTTGCGAGCCAAGCCCTCTCATCCAACATCTTCTGGATAAATAGACAAAAACTCTCAGAGACTTCAAGATATTGTACAAAGACTTTCCAAAACAGTGGAAACTGCTGCTGTAAAGAGGGGAACAATTTCATATAAATGCGTAGGTGTAACGAATAGGTGTTCCAATACTTTTGCCCATATAGTATAGTTTTATTACCAGATATGAAATGCTGACCATGTCTAGGTGTTTGGTGCACTTGAGTGACGCAGACAGAAGCACACATGGACGTCTGTGATCCGATGCAGCAGTCTAATAAGAAAGACTAGCTGGATTTATGTATAGGTGTACTAACATGGCCAGAGAAGTGTAGGGACCATGGCTACTACAGAGAGAACAAAGTGGTAGGTGGGGCAAGCCCTGAAGCAGTAGGGAGTCACTTACTTTCAGCTCGCAATCTTCATTTACAGCAAGGTTGCTAGGTTTCAAGTCCTGTAGGCAAGATAAGAAATGCAAAAAGTATAAAATAAAATACACTAAATAAGCCATTTAAAAAAAAAAGGCAGATAGATTACACCGTAAACATTTGTTCAACCAAGCATGAGCTTTTCAAATGTATCTGCCTCTCTTTCTATAACACTGACCAGTTTCCCACAAGTGTATTAAGTCCAGAAAACACTCTTGGTAAAACAGCAGTATTTCTCGGACTGAACACGGTTTCTCCTCAGCGCGGGTCTACTGAACTTTACTCAGATAATGCCATGACTACAGCTCAGTATACCTGTGCTGAGATGAGAATTCACAGCATTATAAATTATGATTAGGGTTTTTGTTCAAATGTTAACTACTCATTTGTTGCAAATCAATTATCTACTCATGTAAGAGGGGTCTTAAAGGAGTTGTCTCACCTCAGTAAGTGGCATTTATCATGTGGAGAAAGTTAATACAAGTCACTTACCAATTTATTATTATCATCCATATTGCTTCCTTTGCTGTCTGGATTCATTTTTCACATAACATTATACACTGCTCGTTTCCATGGTTACAGGCCACTCTGCAATCCATCAGTGGTGGTCGTTCTTGCACAATATAGGAAAAAGCACTAGCCTATGTCCGCTCCCATGGTCCCAGCCACCAGAGAGGCTGACACTTTTTCCTACAGTTTGCAAGCACGGCCACCACTGATGAAATGCAGGGTGGTCTGTAACCATGGAAACGAGCAGTGTATAGTGTGATGGAAAAACGAATCCAGCCAGAAAAGGAAGCAATAGGGATAATAACAATAGATTAGTAAGTGGCTTGTTTTAACTTACTCTACATTAGAAATGCAACTTACTGAAGCGAGAAAACCCCTTTAACATGATGTCCTGGTTCAGGTGCATGTAAGTAAGTCTGCAATGTATGTGTCAAATCGCTGCCTACCACTCATCCGCTATAGTCCTGCCCCTGTACAATTATCACTTGTGCAAAAGACTGCTAAATTTATGCAGCATGCTGCATCAGCCAAAAACATAAGTCAAAACTGTAGTTATATGCTCTCATATATATATATATATATATATATATATATAAAAAAGTAGTCTCATCTCATTTATATCAGGGCAGGTGTGGTTCCAGACATTCAAGTTTAGAGGATAAGTCACAAACAGAAGTTATCCTTGCTGTGTCGCCACTGCAAGGGAAATGCAATAGCGATTCAGTTTCTTATTTTTCCACAAACTGCCTTCACGGAGCGAATAACTTTCATTTTCCGTTCACATAGCCATATGAGCACTTGTTTTTTGACAGGAAAGGTTGTACTTTCTATGGTGCTCTATAATTCTGTATGTAGTGGAGAGCTGGAAAAATTCAATTACCAGTAACAGTAAATTTTTAATCTTTTCCACACGCCTCCCAAATGGCACCACCTGGAACATTAACAGAGAAACCCATTTTTAGGGTGGGACAATAGCAGACAAAACTGCCGAAAAGTAAGTCTTCAGCCCCCATTGTTCTGTCCCAGGTATTGGATCAACAAATGGTTTGATTTCTAGACGTCTCATCTCTAGATTTTAAGTCACACCTCCCAACATTCAGATTATGAAATCATCTTCTGAGCTTACCCGAGAACAAAAAGACAGTGTTGACAGTGGAATTTAGATACTACTTTTGGCAAAAACCTTGGATAATGTTTTTAAATAATTCTATATTCCAATATAGTCAGATAGAGTGCCATACAGGAGAATGTCTGAATCTCCTCTGGCTGTTGTGATAGCCAGAATAAAGGCTGTTTTAAAGGACAGTAGTCATATCAAATTTTATTAATTGGTTCAAAGTGAGCCTCCATAAGAACGAACATAGAGGACCAGATTTAAGTTGCACGGAAAAACAGTGGATCTAAAAAGGACAAATCTTATTTGCTCCCTTAAAAAAAAAAATCTTTTAATTAAGTCTAGATCTGCTAATCTTACACTCATGAAGGCACTTAATGTTGCAATCTTTGTCCTGAACTGCTTGTAAGAAATCAAGAATTAACTTTATGTTTGGAGGCATAGATCTGAAACGAACAACAGGAAAGCTTCCCAGGACCTAAGGTTAATTTTTGATGTCACTGGCCTCATGCTTTGCATCAAATTATTTATGACATAATCAGATAGTCTTTTGTTCTTACGAATGGTTTGTTTAAACTCCAAGCCTTCAGACGAAGCTGAAGTATACTCGGGACCCTGGCAAAGACTATCTAAAACTGGTGGAAGGCTCAAGAAACTTTTCTTCACCGAGTGGAAACCAGGCATTCTTTGGCCAGAAGGGTGCCATTTTTTAGGCTGAAAGAAAAAAGTGGGAAGGAGTAAAAGTGTTCCCCTGTTTATGGTCTTGAGAACACACCCATCTAAAAGAGGTTGGTCTAGATATGAGAGAGAGAGAAGTTTTTATTTACTTTCTTGTTCCTCTTTGGGTGAACACTTTCCGCTTTAGACTCCATTCTCCTTTTAAGGTTTCTCTGCTGAGTTAAATGGCTAGCTGATTTTCTTCACCTCTTACATGGACTGCTGACCGTGAAATTAAATGTTTCTCTAGCTAGCGACTCACTACCCCCTCCCCCCCCATCCCATGTTTGTTTGTTTATGTATGTCACAGTTGACATATTGTTTTGACTGGGCTAACAGACAAAGAGCAGTTAGGGCTTGAAACACTGCACAATTGTGTGATGTTTGATGATGCTTGGCATAGATCTAGTGGCCATTTTCCTTGCACTATTGAATTTTTTTGTACCTGATGTGTCTGTTTAAGGATTTGAGATTAATGATCATTCTGACCATTTTAGTTTTTTACCAAAAAAAAAAAAAAAGGGGGGGGGGGATTAAAACCTTCCTCATGCCGATTTGGTGGCATCGGGATTAACGCTTCCTTTTAATAATAATAATACCAATAATAACATTTATATAGCGTCACCATATTCCGCAGCGCTTTACAAATTCATAGGGTTCACGTACAAAACAAAAGTAACTGGCTAATATACAACTGAAACAATAGGAGTCAGGGCCCTGCTCGCAAGATCTTACAATCTATGAGGAATGGGGGGGGGGGTGACACATAAGGTAGTTGATTGTGATAAGTAGGATTCAAGCCATTATTGAACTGACAGTAGTGTTGGGCCGGCCGATCTGCTTCGGGACTACTAGAGGATCGAGTTTAGGCCAGAGGAGTTGATGGGGGAGAGGTTTAGTCCTGGAAAAGTCACTTTAGGAGGCTTGATAAGCCTGCCTGAAAAGATGTGCTTTTCTAAAAAAGAGAAAAATCTGTTGTTCCAGAGCTGTCCGATTTTCTCCCAACAGTTTTTAGATTATTAGAAATCTGTTGGAGGGGGAGCAACAAATTCCAATAGGTTGAATGAATAATTAACAGAATCCATGAAGAGGCATCTTTTCCCAGGCTGTGATAATTTTTTTTAACCTTCCTCAAAGTAGACCTCTGGCATCATTGGGTAGCTTGATGGGAAGACTTGTCTGGATTAAAGAGGAAGCCTCTACCCTTCCTCTTGGTGGACTGCCAGGTAAAGGAACCCTGCTTTTTCTTTTGGTCAAACTAATTATGTCTCAAGGGGCGAAAGGAACTTCTGTAAAAATAACGAGATTCCGCAGGAAGACCGTTCTTTTCATCAGAGACTTTCTCTAGAATGTCGTCCAATCCAGTACCAAATAGTCTATAACCCTCACAAGTTATAGCACATAAATCGATTTTTTGAGGCTGAAACCCCAGACCAGGATCTTAACCAAACTGCCTTACGTGTTGCGTTGGAGAGGGCCAGTGATTTTGCTGATAGTTTTACCAGATCTGCCGAAGCATCAGCTATAAAGTTTGTAACCTGTAAGAACTGGATTGGATGACAAAATGTCCTCCCTGGTTGTACCTGTCTCCAAATGTTCCAATAGCTGGGTAAGCCATGAGGAAAGGGTTCTAACAGTATAGGTGGCAGAAATGCTGGGTCTTAACATAGCACTAGAAGATTCTGAGGCCATTTTTTTTTAAAAGGGATTCACATTTCTTATCCATCGGATCCCTGAAGAGACCTAGATCCTCAAATGGTAGCTAAGATTTTTTGGAAATCCTTGCTACAGGGGCCCAAATTCTAGGCGTCTTAACTCAAAAGGCTGAATCTTCTGTGAAAGGATACTTCCTCTTAAACATTCTAGACTTGTCGTTTTTCAGGATCCTTCCACTCATTCTGTCATTTTTTTTATGTTCTCATGTACTGTCTATCCTTCAGACCCTGGAACATCTGATCTTGAACTGATAGGGGACTCTTCTATGTTAATGGCAGCTCCGATAGTTTTTAGAAGAGTCTCCATTTCTTCAAAAGAGCATAACAGACATCCTGACCCATTATCAGATGAGCAGAAATAGCGTCTGAGGAAACTTCTCCCTCATTTTGATCCAATTCAGGTTCCGCAAAAAACAGTCTGAGACTTGGAGGTAGATGGTTTTGCAGATACCGGAGCAAGTTTAGCTTCAATAGCTGCTCTCAATTTTATCAAGGAGCTCATATTTTCAATCAAGGATGGTGATTCTCCAAACTCCTCCTTATGAGTATATTTACTACATAGCCATTTTTTTTTTTTTTTTTTACAGGAAACAGGGAGGGTCTTTTTACACATCTTTTGTTCTTTTGTGATGGCTCCCCACAAGACTTGGCCTAAGAAAGAAGGAAATCAAAACTTTTAGAAAACAGCGGACCTTTAACAAAGAGCAGAGTTGTTTTGGGAATAGAATATATCTGCCACACACATAGTGCACATTACATAGCGATATATAGTACCTCCGTAAAGGAGGCTTACTGGGCTGATGGCCCTGGAATGATCAGAGGACTTGCAGCCAGAATAGTCTTCATACGGTAGGACATCTCTGCACAAATAGGCGCCGCTTCAGCAATACATGCCATTTTCAAGTTCCCGTGCTCTCTTAAATAGCACTACTTTCGGTGTTCGTGTTATGATGTCATTGTGAACGTCACGTAATGCACGATAACCCAAAAGTGCCTTTGCATGCTTTCTGAAGATGTTCCCCAGACCATGAGAACATTCCCCTTCTTGTTGTCAGCCGATGCTCCACCTCCTAACTGCAAATCCCTGATTGAGCATAATAGACGCCGCGAAACGGCTGTCGCTGTTTTTTGCATCCATGTGAGTGCAGGTGGGTCCCAAGGACCGGAGTTCAGAAACCCCACACTAGGCTGTGCGCTATCTTCTGCACTTTAGTTGGCTCTCCACCCATCCCATCCCATCCCAAGGTAAAGGTAAAGGGGCTTTTAAGCACTGATCTTCACGTTGTTTTCTATCCCTGTGGAGGCCAGGGTAACCTCCTGGTAGTGCAGTTGGGGAGGCATGTGGAAAAGCTAATTTTGCATCACTATATTCTGTCACACACACACACAGTAAGTACACCCCTCACATTTTTGTAAATATTTTATTATATCTTTTCATGGGACAACACAGAAGATGTGACACTTTAATACAATGTTAAGTAGTCAGTGTACAGTTTGTATAACCGTGTACATTTGGTGTGCCCTCAAAATAACCACACACAGCCATTAATGTCTAAGCCGCTGGCAACAAAAGTGAGTACATTTTTGTGAAATTTATATAATATATATATATATATATATATATATATATATATATATATATATATATTAATTATACATATACACACACACACAGGGATTAGGATGAAGAGCAATCCATGTAGTAAATGGACAGCTCGTCTACAAGAGCAGGGCCATTCTTACAGAGTGCTGTGGGAGCCCACTCATTTAAGGCTACTTTCACACTTGCGTTTACATTTTCCGGTATTGAGATCCGTCATAGGAGCTCAAAACCGGAGAAAAACGCTTCCGTTTTGTCCCCATTTATTGTCAATGGGGAAAAAAAACGTAACTGAACATACTGGAGAGCAAAATATAGTTTTCTTTCCGTCATGGGATGTGGAGCAAAATGGATCCGGCATGACCCACAATGCAAGTCAATGGGGAAAATGGGTCCGTCCCCCATTAACCTTCAGTGGTGTTCATGACAGATGAATCATTGCTATGTTAAAGATAATACAACCAGATCCGTTCATAACGGATGCAGATAGTTGTATTATCAGTAACGGAAGAGTTTTTGCTGATCCCTGCCGGATCAGACAAAAACGCAAGTGTGAAAGTAGCCCAAGATGTTCATAGGTTCTAACAGATCATATAGACAGAGGTATGTATCTTTATGAAAACTGAATGTTAAAATTACAGACCTGCTTTAAAACAACTTTGAAAAAAGTTAAAATACTTGTGTGGTCTAGATGCATGCTTGCAAATAGTAAAAATGTATCACCCTGTAAACAAAAAAAAAAGTCCCACAGCTCAGACGCTGCAGCTATCGTCCCTTCCAGAGATGTGGTGGGACGTTCAAAAGGTAAACGCTTTTTTATTTATTTATTTTTTTACACTGTTTCTTACCTGTTAATTATATTTACATCATACTTCAACTTGATAATACTTAATGTTTAAAAAAAAAACACAGAACAGTGACACTACTTACTCTATGGATAATACCAGCCGAGTGGATATACTAAAGAAAATAAGGAAATGAAATTATTTAAGATTTTTTGAAATTACAATGAATACAAAGACAATTCCACTTGGTAATAAGATCTACACAATCTGAAAATCAGTTCTGGCAGAGGTGCAAAATTCAGTGCTGATCATAATACATCTTTAGGGGTCAGAGGTCAGTTTTAATCAAATTACATCTTTAGGTCTCATGCACACCTGATGATCAGCCCAGGAAACACAGGCAGTGTATCTGATGATCTCCTGGGCCGACAGCTGGAACTGAACTCACTGTATCAATGTTTTATAATGCTGTCAGTTCACGTCTGATCGTGGATCACTTGTACTGAACCGAGTTCAGTAGACTAGATCGGTAATCAGATATGAACTGACTGCAACACTATGATGCAGTCAGTTTAGGGGAGCTGCAGTCAGCCTGGGAGATCTGGCAGACACATGGATCATGTTTTCTGGGCTGATCACGGTCAAGAGCATAAGCCCTTATACAACCATAGGGTTACACTACAGCTGCATAAATGTTCAGGCACCAAGAATTTTGTGAATATATAATGGGGCTTTACAGCCATTTGTAATTAAAGAGGACATTTCACCGGTCCTGACATTACCATATAAATAGCTGGCACGATAGGACACCCTCATGACATGTGATTTTCCTTATTATTTTTACTATGCACTACTCCGATCCCCCACCCCCCCAGGTTTGGTTTCTCGCCAGATATTATGTAAATCCATACCAACGGTACAGGGAGGAGGAGATGGCTGTATTTCTCAAGGGGAGTCTCCTTCTCGCTGGCTGTGAGAATCGCAGCAGAGAGCGCAACAGCCAGGGAGAAGAAGAAGAAAAAAAAAAAAAATGCTCACCTTTTCCCTGGCTGTGATGCTCTCCACTGCGATTTGCCAGCTCACAGTCAGGGAGAGAAAGACACCCCTTGAGAAACACGGGAGTCTCCTCCTACCTGTACCGGTGGTATAGATTTACACACTGGGCGGGAAACCAGAAAGGGGGCACAACAGGGGAACGGAGCAGCCCATAGAAAAAATATCTGAAATAACATGCTATCAGTATGTCCTACCTTGCCAGCTATTTATATGGTAATGTCAGGACCGGTGAAAGGTCCTCTAAGTTTAATTTCTGCAGCAAACTTTTGTCAAGCTTTCTACACTTACACCATTTACAGGATTACATACAGTCAAAAATTATGAGTCAAAAACTATCCGAACTCTGAGTGTAGAATTATTTTAATTAACTTTTAGAAAAGACAAATACGTGATTTTGAGACAATCTCCCTGCTTTTCAATAAACGTTTGTCTATTTGTCAACAAGCTTTCATATTCCTTCATGTTTTAGGCCGAGCTGTGAGCCACGAATGCACCGTCTTTACTACAGAGCAATGGCTGATTTGCAAATGATTTGCCACATAATCCACTGTCGTTCATTGTTCCAACAGAATAAGTTCACGTGCATGCTTAAAGCCTCATTCACACGTCCGTGTTCAAATCCGTGAGCAGATGGTCAGTGATGCATCCGTTAAGCTGTCCGTGAAGGACCCGCGTGTCCATTTTTGCTGTCCGTGCTGCATTCGTGTTTCACTGACACTGAACAGCTGAAAAATAATTTTCAAAGAATCTCTTCTTAATGATCCATTAAACATGGATGCAACACTGATGGCATCTGTGGTTTTCACGGTCCCATAGACTATAATGGGCGTGATGGATCCATGAACACAGACAAAATAGAGCATGCACCCGTGCTAAAAACACGAAGCCACAGACCGTGCTAAAATACTGATGTGTGAATACACACATTAAAATGAATAGGGAAGTGTGCTGTCCGTGGAGAACACGTACAGCACTCGTCCGTGAAACACTGACATGTGAATGAAGCTTAAAGAGGACCTTTCACCACTCCCGACATCACTTATCAGCTACAAGCATTGCCGGTGTATTAGGGATTCTGGAACATCTACTCTAATGGCTCTATGTTCTGTCATTCCTTTATTATTTCTACAAGAAGTTTATGAATGAATTTCTAGCAGTCTGCAGTAAGGGTACAGAGGGGCGTTAACCATTTGGGGAGAGGGGGGTGTCCCTGCAGAGTGACTCCAATATCCAATAAGTGCTGCCATTGTCAGACTGACACATCCCCAGCTGGTTAATACCCTTATGTACCCTTACTGCAGACTGCTAGCAAATCATTCATAAACTTCTAGAAGAAATATAGTGAATGCAAGTAGCTATTAAAATAGGCATGTCAGGAGAGATGACAGGTTCTCTTTAATGTTATCAGTCAAACAGGCATCCAGCTCCTTCATAGCCAACACATATGCTTAAAGGGAACCTGTCATCAACTTTATGCTGCCCATACTAAGGGCAGAATAAAGTAGAGACAGGCGAGTCGATTACAGCGGTCTGTCATTTAAAAGTTAAAATGGGGGCGTGGCCTGGACGTCCGCTGTGATGGCCGCGTGAAGTGTGAGCTCCTCCGCTCCTAGCTCCTATAAGGGAACTACCTGCGCACCGGGGCCCGTCCCATGGGCAAGAGACGGCTCCTGCAACCGCCCGTGACCCGCTCCTCCACCTGTGCCTCCCGTACCTTGGACACTTTCATCACCAGGGAGGTGAGACCGCCCTGCCTGCTGCGCGGCCTACTAAACGCGCCCCCTGCAGCCGCCATTACACACGCGGCCCCGGCGCCCACAGCACAATCGGGGCCGGCGATATCCAGCGGCAGCATAAGCCGCACTCTCTCCCCACTAGCCACGCCATTTGAGCCTGGGGCTCACACCGGCCCCGTACAATCAGGCCTCACTTCTCCCTCTGAGGAGGGCATGTCACCCAAGATGGCCCCCAAACAGGCCAGAAACCACGCGGCCACACCATCTCGCCGCAGGGACTGGGGGGAACAGCATGATACAGACGCGGGGGCCTCTACCCTTCCCGTACCCCCCTCTACAGATTCTGAGAGCTGGGACCACCGGGCTGCATCAGAGGATGAAAGTGAGAGCCCCCCTGTATGTCCTGTGCAATCTGAATTATCTCTGCATCAAGTCCTACAATCACTACCTACTAAGGAGGACTTTAAAGCTATGGTGGCTGATGTGCGTAACGCGTGTAAGGCTGAAATATCCTCCCTCCGCATGGATCTTAAGCAAATGTCCTCACGGGTGGACCAAATTGAAATGGAGCATGATGACACCAGGCGTTATATATCCCAACTGCAATCTGTGGTAGCTTTTCAATCTCATACTATTAAGGAGCACGCTAAGCATTTGGAGGATCTTGACAATAGGGGGCGCCGCAATAACATCAGAGTGCGGGGTCTGCCGGAATCTGACTCAGATGAGGACTTGGACGCTGTTTTGAATGAGTTGTTTAATCAAGTGCTGGGCGCGCAGCCGCCACAATCCATCAAACTAGGCGCTACGACCAAAGGCGGCCAATTCTCTGCCCCGCGACGTGATTTGCTGCGTACATGATTTTCAACTGAAGGAATCCATAATGGCTAAGGCCCGTTTACTGCGCTCTATATCCTGTAAAGGAGCTACGGTCTCCCTATACCAGGACTTGTCTTGGCTGACCCTCCAGAAGCGACGGACACTCCAACCACTTCTAGCATGCCTACGTGACCTCAAAATCCCCTATCGCTGGGGCTTTCCGTTTGCCTTAATTGCTACCAGGAACGGCAAGTCTTCGGTCCTTCGCACGGTGGCGGACCTACCTCATTTTTGTTCTACTCTGGACCTCGCTGTTCCTCAAGTCGAAGATTGGGAAGTACCGGACCCTCCTATTCCTCCGGAACCTGTGTGGCATACTGTCCAGCGCAAGAGGCTGCGCTCTCCTCCACAGGGTGGCAGCCCTGCCGTCTCTCCACGGGACACCCCCCCCCCTGAAATATCTGCATTTTTCTGGGATATAGTCCCTCTGTGTTCCCATGATTGTTTTATGATATAGGAGCGGAGGCTCCCCTGTCCCTGATGTTGTTCATCATATTTTGCACTGTTCTTTCTGGACCCCTGTTAAGTTCAGTTCCACCGGGCTGCCTCCAGAGGACGTCCAGTCAAGTCTCTACGGACGGGGCCCTGTCTATCCCCTTTTCTCCCTTCCCCGTTCTGGTTTTAGAAGGGGGTGGGATGCGGGATATTACTGTTATTCCTGCCTTTTCTGCACTGGGCCCCATCTGGGTCTCACTGCCCAAAGTTCAATATCTATTGATACGTTTCATTGTTTATACGTTGTCTTTCGTTCCCCCCCATACCCTTTTGTGTCTCTTCCTTTATCAGCTTGAATTGCTATCTTGTTGCCACTGCGGGTGTTGGATCTCCGAAGGTCTGATATGGCTGCTCACAATGGAATTCATCAGCATGGATATGGGCGAGTACTATCCCCTTATATGTGACCATGGTTAAATGTATATCACTAAATGTTAAAGGATTAAACTCCAATGTGAAGAGGAGATTGGCACTCACGGAGTGCAAGTCTCGGGGAGCCGACATTATCTTCCTACAAGAGACCCATTTTGACAGGACGGGCTCCTTTAGATTTGCATCTCGGTATTACTCCAGGGCGTATTCGGCTACAGTGGAGACTAAAAAGGCGGGTGTCGCTATCTTACTATCTAATACCTGCCCTCTTCAGGTGGAGACATATTGGTCAGATCCTGGTGGTCGCTGTGTTATCCTTAGGGCAACTTTAAGGGGTCTCCCGCTGACGATTTGCAATGTTTATGCCCCGAACACTAACCAAATTAACTTCTTAAAAACAGAATAGCTAAATATCCTCCTGCGGCGTTGGTCATAGGGGGAGATTTTAATATGGCCTTTTCAGAGCATTGGGATAGGTTATCCACAGATGGCACACCACCGTCCAGAGCCCAGAGGAGACTATCTTGTGGATTTAGACGCCTGATAAGACAACATGCTTTGTACGATTTCTGAAGGATCAATTTCCCTACATCGAGGGACACTGAACAGCTGTACCCACACTAGAATAGACTACTTTTTTGGTAACACCCCTGCACTCCGATTGTTACGAGGGGCTGACATGGGTAATATCACGTGGTCTGATCATGCGCCTATTTCTTTTACCCTTGATCCGGGGACTCGTCAGACGCGGGTGTGCCACTGGAGACTAAATGAATCTTTGTTGCCCGGTAGCTATGCTATGGGAAGCACATAAAGCAGTATTCAGGGGCCACTGCATAGCGGTGGGCTCCAGACTAAAACGGGACTATAACACACGCTTTAATGCCACCCTGAGCCAACTGCAATGTTTGGAAGGCTTACTGCCCACTAGGCGTTCCTGTCATCTCTTGCGACGCATTATACTCCTGCGCGCTCGGCTCAGGGAAATCCAAATAGAGAAAGCGGGTAAACTACTGCTTTATTCTAAACAACGGTACTATATGTGGGGGAATAAACCTCATACTATATTAGCACGCCAGCTAAAAAAATCAAGCTAGGGTTCCCGCCCCGACGTCTCTGAGAAAACCTACGGGAGAGATGATATATAGCCCTGACGCTATTATGGAGCAGTTCCACAAATACTATTCCTCCCTTTACTCCCTCCCTCAACAGATGCCGTCTGACCCCGGGGAATGCCAGAAGCTGTACTCCTCCTTTTTCCAGCGGGGAAACATCCCTACCTTGCCGTCAGAAGCCATATCGGCATTGAACGCACCGATTACCTCTGAAGAAATTCAGGAGCTGATCTCCCAATTGCCTAATGGCAAGTCACCGGGGCCTGACGGGCTGTCCTACTCCTATTATAAGACCTTCCCTTCCATTTTGCTTCCTCATCTATGTACCCTGTTTAACTCCTTTTTGCAGGGTCAAGCAATCCCCGACACTATGTTGCACTCTCACATTACTTTAATCCCGAAACCAGGTAAAGACCCCTTGGACTGCGCTAAATACCGTCCCATTGCTCTCCTAAACACTGATTTGAAAATCTTCACAAAATTGTTAGCTGATAGGTTGGCTTACTGGCTTCCCAGACTTGTACATACTGACCAGGTGGGTTTTGTGAGGGGCCGCCAAGGCGGAGACAATACTAGAAAGATAATTAGTTTGATTGATATTGTCAATAGGCGGGGTGATCAGGCACTGTTACTGAGTCTGGACGCCGAAAAAGTGTTTGATCGCTTAAACTGGCCTTTCATGTTCGCTGCCCTGCGTGCCTTTGGCTTACGGGGGCCCTTTTTAGACGCTATTCGGTCTCTATATAACAGTCCCTCGGTGGTTATAAAAATGCCGTACGCGAACTCTGCCCCTTTCAGCATTAAAAACGGTACCAGGCAGGGCTGCCTGCTTTCCCCTTTGTTGTTTCTGCTTAGCATTGAACCGCTGGCGGCAGCCATACGATCCCACCCGGACATCCATGGTATCACATTTAACAGAGTCACATATAAAAACTCCCTCTTCGCGGATGATGTCTTGCTGACCCTATCTGACCTGCATGTCTCCTTACCTAACCTCTTCACGCTGATAAGTGCCTATGGCAAACT
This sequence comes from Bufotes viridis, assembly GCA_033119425.1. Taxonomy (NCBI): domain Eukaryota; kingdom Metazoa; phylum Chordata; class Amphibia; order Anura; family Bufonidae; genus Bufotes; species Bufotes viridis. Next base: position 198,994,822 of record CM065591.1, on the reverse strand, counting down.
ATCTTGGGTATAAAATCAACCCTACAAAAACTGAGGCATTGCCCCTAAACCTATCCGTGAGGGCCTTGACCTCCCTTAAGGATAATTTTCGTTTTAGGTGGCAACAGGATGGTTTGAGCTATCTAGGGGTGAATCTGATGACATTGTATGCTTCTTTGTATTCTCATAATTTTATAGTGTTGTTTAGAGACCTCAAGAGACTGATGAATAAATGGAAATCCCTGCCCATTTCTATGTTTGGACGCATTGCTGCTGTTAATATGACCGTCCTACCTAAATTGCTGTATTATTTTGAAACTCTCCCGGTACATGTACCTAAATCGGAGCTTCGTGCTCTACAGACATGCGCGCTCCAATTCATATGGAATGGGGGGAGACATGGAATTGCAGCTAGCACTCTTATGGCCTTGAAGACTCAGGGTGGATTGGCGGTCCCTAACTTTACTAATTATTATCTAGCGACCCACTTGCGGAGACTCCCAGCATGGTCTAATCTATATGCTTACTCCAGATGGATGGAGATAGAGAAACTATGGTTGGCGCTACTCCACCCTAACTCACTTCTCTGGTCCCCTGTCCCCCCTTCTGCAGTCCCGGACCTACTGGGACCTATGAGACATACATATAAGATTTGGTTGCATTGCCGCTCAGCCTTCCCTTTAGTATCTGAGAAGTCCTCTATGACTTCTTTCCCTTTTACCCCCATCTTTACTGATAGTAATAGTATACAGCCCTCTTTTTTCAAAGAGTGGTTCTCTAGGAAATTATTTAGGTTTGCAGACATTGTAAACTATAGATCGTTGCAGCTGCTCCTTTGATGAGCTTCAACACGAGAGGTCCCTGCCTAACTCATGTATCTATCAATATGTGCAGATTCGCCATCTGTTTATGTCCCTGTTTCACTCAGATCAAGTGTCCACCCCTACGGCATTTGAAAGACTGTGCAAGCTTTCCGAGTCGACCAAAGGTTTGATCTCAGAGATATATGTCCTCCTCATGACTCCGGCCTCCCCTGCATCTCTCCGACACTCCTACATGACCAAATGGGAATCATTATTGAACCGTTCCATTACCATGGATGAGTGGAGGCTAATTTGGAGGAGGGCGCAACTGACCTCTTCATGTGTCGTACATAGGGAAAACACTTATAAAATCCTAATGTTTTGGTACCACACCCCCCGTCAGCTGCGTAAGTTCTACCCCAATGTGTCGGACAGATGCTGGAGATGCGGAGTTGGAGAGGGATCCCACATTCATATCTTCTGGGACTGTCTGGTTATTAGATCCTTCTGGGAGGCAGTTCAAGAGATCCTCTTCCAGTTGTTTGATATCAGGTTCCCGTTAGACCCTTCTGTATACTTACTGAATATTCCACACATCCCGCTACGGAAACACCTGGTGAGGCTATTGCTTTATGTTTTAACCGCGGCTAGGCGCTTGATAGCCCGGTTCTGGAAACGTACTGATAGCCCCACCCGGTCAGACCTCCTATCCAGTATCTTAGAGGTTAGAAGATTGGAACACCTGTCAGCCTCCTTGCTGTCTTCAGTTGACAGATTTGACAAAGTCTGGCAACAGTGGGATCTAGTGTTTGGAGATTTGCCATGATCTGATTCTGTACTTCCCTACCGGCCCTTTTGTGTCTAGTCTTGTCTTTCCCTATTGTCTGTCTTGTCTTTGTATTTACTTACAGATATACACCGGAGTTTATATTGCACTACCCTTGTGCCGTAGATGGTTTGCATTTGTGGTATATGATTCTTGTCACTCGACTTGTTCTATATGACCTGTAGTATGTAACACATTTCGTACAAGCTTTGTACTATTTTGACACTGTCTTACCTATGCCTTTGCTAAGGCTCCTTTTTGTCTTGATTTGTCACAAGATTGTATTGTAACTTGAAAAATCTTCAATAAATACACAATTGAAAAAAAAAAAAAAAGTTTAAATTAAGTGGTTGCCGAGAACTAACATCACGATCATTGCAGACTGGGCCTGGAAAAGAGTCACGGCCACCTGAGAAGAGTAATGGTTATTCATAAATTCCTGCTCTCCCTGCCCACCTGCTGATGATTGACAGTCTTCTCTCCTAGAGAGATGGGAGAAAACTAGGTAGAACTTGCCAATCATGAGCAGATGGATGAGAGTGCAGGAGATTATGAATAATCATGACTTTTTTTTAAGGCCTGTGCTGCAATGATTATGATGCTGCTTCTCAGCAGCCACTTCCTTTTAGCTCATGAGTGACACACTGCTGAAATAAGCATTTCTGTCACTATTTTATGGTGCCCTCAGTGAGGTCAGCATAAAGTTCATGACAGGTTCCCTTTAAATAGGACCAGTCACCAGGTTATCTATTAAGGAGGAGGAGCCACACCGATTGATTTATATTTTTATGGAAAAATATTCAGTAAAAACTTTAATTTCTATCTTTGCTTTTGTCACCTTCTGTGAATATTGGTGATTGATAGCATTGGGTGTACAAGACCTCCCTCCTGAACCAATAGCTCAAAGATACATATGTATAAATCACAGGTTTTACTAAAAAAAAAAAAAAAATCAATCTGCTGTTCTATAACATGGTGCTTTCAGAATGCACTGCATTTTGTGGTGACTGTTCCTCTTTAAACTTCTCTACACATTCATACACACTGCTTTGCAAAAAAAATAAAAAAAATAAACACTTTCCCCATACTGTTCACAAAGTCTTGGTACCAGACACGCGCTCAGACCACAAAAAAAAAAATCACTGCACAAGGCTCTTTCGTGCAAATCCCAAGTGGGGCTGCCACTGTTTTCTGCACCACAGTCTTTTCTGAAAGTTGATTAAAACAAATTCTCCAGCCAGAGAAATGTTTGACTCGTCCTTATATTTCTCGAACGAGAGGCTAAAAGCAGCCATTACATTCCTACAGTTTTGTAAGTATATAAGAAAAAACAGACTAGAACAAGGAAAGAAGAGAAATTTAAAACTGTTGCGTTTAAAACACAAAGAAGGACTAGGCTAGGACAGGTTTTCTGCATCTACGTGAGGAAACCATACTTTTCTTCAAAAAGATCCTGAAATTGTGAGTTGTATAACAGTCGAATCAATCAATTTTGCAATCAATTTTGCAAATAGTCTTAAGGGCTTGTTCTGGATATAATATTGATGACCAATCCTCAGGATAGGTCATCAATATCATATGGGCAGGGGTCTGACACTATATGTGCCGCAGCTTCTTCTTAGGCCATGTGACTTCACTGTACATCGGCCACATGGCCTAGTTGCAGCTCAGACTTATTGTGTAATACAGGGGTCAGCAACCTTCAGCACACCAGCTTTTGTGAAACTACAACTCTCAGCATGCAGACTTGCTTAGCTGTTCTCAGAAATCCTATATAAGAATTGAGCATGATAGTATTTGTGGACTGTTGAGGGTTGGTGACATCTGATATAGTGGATGGAGCTGGTAATTGCAGTGCTGCTCCCATTCACTTCTAGTTCTGTCCACTACATATGGATAGTGCTTAGTAGTTCTGGCCAGGGCTGTGGAGTCGGTAAATAAATTTTCCGACTCCTCAGATTTTGAAACTTCCGACTCAGACTCCTCGACTCCGACTCCTCTGTATTTAATATGCAAATACGAAGCTGTTCCACCAAGTTCTTCTAATCTTCTCTAGCACAGAGAGGTAGTTGAGCAGAAGCTGCTGCCTTCTCCTTTGTGTGCTGATCTTCTGCTGAAGATAGAGCAGTGGGAGGATCCAGGAAGGGGCAGGGGAAGGGGCATTTATTTTAAAACATGACTTTCCTAGTAGAATCCCATAGTCATCTTTAAAATTTAAGCTAACAATCTGAGTTTACATGTTTTATAGCCTTAGCTGAATGATAGCAGTTTTTCAAATGGTTTACAGCTTCAGTCTTGAACTATTGACTATCCATTCCCTTCACTTATACAAGTGTCTCCAGTCCTTAATCAGTTATCAGTGAGAGGCGAGGATAACCATAGGTTCCCTGTAACAGCAGACCACAAGACAATGGAAAGTGTAAGTATTGCCGCTCCTTAAAGGGACAGTGACAGGCTGATTTTCCAGCTAAAGATATATATATACTGGTATTCATCAGAGAATTAAGAATAAAACTATACTAATGTTACGCCCAGTTAAGCTGTACTTGTGTTTAAAAAACAGTTTAATCTGTATGCAAATTCACTATCTTTGTGCCTAATGGGGCAGTGTCTCCTGCGGCTTTGTGCCCAGCCGCGCCCGAAGTACAGCTTCCCAGCGCTGTTCCCCTCATTATTATTCACTGCACTGGCCTTTTTTTTTCAGGCTAGCCGAACGCTGAATTCCTGCGCAGGCGCACGTGTAGAGTGCTGGCAGCAGCCTCGTCTGGCTATGCTGAGGCTGTGCCAGCTTTCTCTCTTCCTCCTCGCTACCTAGTCCTGTCTAGTGCTGCCAGTACTCTACATGTGCGCCTGCCCCCTTGCGCACAAAGGATAGAGAATTTGCATATTGATTAAAACGTTTTTAAACACAAGTAAACCTCAACTGGGGGTAACAGTCGTCTAGTTGTATTCCTAATCCTCTGATGAATACCAGCAGATATATCTTTAGCCGGTAAATCAGCCTGTCAGTGTCCCTTTAACTGCATAGTCTTTGTTTAGCGGTAACGTTACGCACTGCATGCATTGGCCTTTATTCTTACAGTAGAGAAGTAATTAATTATAACTTTATCTGAATTGGGACATTTAAACTTGCTTTTTTTTATTCCAATTTAAATCTAGTAGGAGTTGGAGTCTGAGTCGGTCCATTTTTTGCCGACTCCAGGTACCCAAAATTGCCTCCGACTCCTCGACTCAGACTCCACAGCTCTGGTTCTGGCACTGCAGGTACAAGGCATTTTGTGCAGGTTGGATTTGGACCTATTCACTTCAATGGGACCCCAAAAGATGCAGACAGCAAACCCATGTGCTGTCCACATCTGTATGTCCGATACATGGCCCCAGAAAAAAATAGAACATGTCCTATTCTTGTCTGTATTACAGACAAGGATAGGACAGTTCTATAGAGGTCAGGGTGTTCCGTAAAATGTGTAATCAAGCATGCCTGAAGAATGGGAAGGCCTCAGAAACATTGAGGTAGTGCATGATGCGGGTTGGTGTACCTTTGTGTTTCACTTGACTTATGGACAGACTTGTCTATGAATTAACAAGCCCATGACTTCGATTTGTACTCATTATGTGAAATCAAGATTTGTATACGAATGGTGGACTTACTACAAATAAAAGAGAATTATGAACAGTGTACCATGTGTTATCTGTACAGGGCTAAATTGCTTTCCCGATTACTTACTTATCCTAAATTTTCTTTCAGACAAGTGGGGCAACCACTCTAAAATGAGTGACCCCTCTGGAAATGCTACAAGGTCCCTTCACATTTCATCAAAACGATACTGAAAAGCCTAATCAGGGGACTTGACTTAAAGCTCTAGGATACCTTGGTCTGTGCTGCTTATACTAACAGGAGAGCCTGTAACAAAGAGCGTTAATAGGGTATCTTTCCCTTTGCTACATGTCACTGGGATTCCACGATTGATTTATTCCTTTGGTCATTGTTTGTCCAAGCTGCAGATTTGTTCTGTTGGCATTTTCAGCTATGTAGGGCTATGAAGATTGGATATTTACACTTTAACCGCTTCAGCCCCCCTAGCTTAAACACCCTTAATGACCAGGCCACTTTTTGCAATTCCGCACTACACTAGTTTCACCGTGTATTGCTCCGTCATGCAACTTACCACCCAAATGAATTTTACCTCCTTTTCTTCTCACTAATAGAGCTTTCATTTGGTGGTATTTCATTGTTGCTGACATTTTTACTTTTTTTGCTATTAATAAAAATTTAACGACATTTTTGCAAAAAAATGACATTTTTCACTTTCTGTTGTAAAATTTTTCAAAAAAAAAAACTACATTTCTATATAAATTTTTCTCTAAATTTATTGTTCTACATGTCTTTGATAAAAAAAAAGTCCAATAAGTGTATATTTATTGGTTTGGGTAAAAGTTATAGCGTTTACAAACTATGGTGCAAAAAAGTGAATTTCGGCATTTTGAAGCAACTCTGACTTTCTGAGCACCTGTCATGTTTCTTCAGGTGCTAGAATGTCAGGATAGTATAAATACCCCCCAAATCACACCATTTTAGAAAGAAGACACCCCAAAGTATTCGCGGAGGGGCATGGTGAGTTCATGTATTATTTCATTTTTTTTCACAAGTTAGTAGAAAATGACACTTTCTGAGAAAAAAAAAAAAAAGTTCCAATTTCTGATAACTTCTGGCAAAAAAAAAAAAAATCTCAGACGGACTCACTATGCCCCTCAGTGAATATCTTGGGGTGTCTACTTTCCGAAATGGGGTCATTTGTGGGGTGTGGGCTAAATTTTGGGCCCCTTTTTGGGCGGGGCTAAATTGTGAGCCGCCATGTAAAACCTAAAGGTACTCGTTGGAATTTGGGCCCCTTTGCGCACCCAGGCTGCAAAAAAGTCTCACTTATGTGGTATCGCCGTACTCAGGAGAAGTAGGGCAATGTGTTTTGGGGTGTATTTTTACATATACCAATGTTGGGTGAGAGAAATATCTCTGTAAATTGTCAACTTTGTATAAAAATTTTTTAAAAGTTGTCGTTTACATAGATATTTTTCACACAAAGTATGGGTATATATAAAAATACACCCCAAAACACATTGCCCTACTTCTCCTGAGTACGGCGATACCACATGTGTGCCACTTTTTGCAGCCTGAGTGCGCAAAGGCCCTAAAACCAATGAGTACCTTTAGGATTTCACAGGGCATTTTTACGCATTTGGATTCCAGACTTCTTCTCACGCTTTAGGGGCCCCTAAAATGCCAGGACAGTATAAATACCCCACATGTGACCCCATTTTGGAAAGAAGACACCCCAAGGTATTCTGTGAGGGGTATGGCGAGTTCATGTAAAATTTTATTTTTTGTCACAAGTTAGTGGAATATGAGACTTTTTTTTTTTTTTTTTTTTTTTTTTACAATTTCCGCTGACTTGTGCCAAAAAATAAAAATTCTGTGGACTCACCATGCCCCTCACGGAATACCTTGGGGTGTCTTCTTTCCAAAATGGGGTCACATGTGGGGTATTTATACTCACCTGGCATTTTAGGGGCTCCTAAAGTGTGAGATCCAAATGCATAAAAATGGCCTCAGAAATCCTAAAGGTACTCATTGGTTTTAGGGCCCTTAGCACTCCAGGCTGCAAAAAGTGTCAGTCATGTGGTATCGCCGTACTCAGGAGAAGTAGGGCAATGTGTTTTGGGTGTATTTTTACATATACCCATGTTGCGTGTGAGAAATATCGCTGTAAACGACAACTTTTTAAATTTTTTATTCAAAGTTGTCAATTTACAGAGATATTTCTCTCACCCAGTATGGGTATATGTAAAAATACACCCTAAACACATTGCCCTACTTCTACTGAGTACTGCGATACCACATGTGTGACATTTTTGCAGCCAAGATGCGTAAAGGGCCCAAATTCCAATGAGTACCTTTAGGAGGGCATTTTTACGCATTTTTCTTCTCACGCTTTAGGGCCCCTAAAATGCCAGGGCAGTAGAAATACCCCACATGTGACCCCATTTTGAAAGAAGACACCCCAGGTATTCCATGAGGGGCATGGCGAGTTCATAGAAGATTTTTTTGGCACAAGTTAGTGGAAATTGATTTTTATTGTTTTTCTCACAAATTCTCCCTTTCCGCTAACTTTTGACAAAAAGTTTAATTTTCATGGACTCATTATGCCCCTCAGCGAATACCTTGGGGTGTCTTCTTTCCAAAATGGGGTCACATGTGGGGTATTTATGCTGCCCTGGCATTTTAGGGGCCCTAAAGCGTGAGAAGAAAATGCGTAAAAATGCCCTCTAAAAGGTACTCGTTGGAATTTGGGCCCTTGCATCTTGGCTGCAAAAAGTGTCACACATGTGGCATCGCCGTACTCAGGAGAAGTAGAGCGATGTGTTTGGGGTGTATTTTTACATATACCCATGCTGGGTGAGAGAAATATCTCTGTAAATTGACAACTTTGAATAAAAAAATTTAAAAAGTTGTCGTTTACAGCGATATTTCTCACACCCAGCATGGGTATATGTAAAAATACACCCCAAAGCACATTGCCCTACTTCTCCTGAGTACGGCGATACCACATGAGTGACACTTTTGCAGCCAAGATGCGCAAAGGGCCCTAAACCAATGAGTACCTTTAGGATTTCACAGGCCATTTTACGCATTTGGATTCTCACGCTTTAGGACCCCTAAAATGCCAGGGCAGTATAAATACCTCACAAGTGACCCATTGTGAAAGAAGACACCCCAAGGTATTCTGTGAGGGTATGGCGAGTTCACAGAAAAAAAATTTGGCACAAGTTAGCGGAAATGTTTTTTTTTTTTTACAGTCTCATATTCCACTAACTTGTGACAAAAATAAAATTTTGCATGAACTTCGCCATACCCCTCACGGAATACCTTGGGGTGTCTTCTTTCTAAAATGGGGTCACATGTGGGGTTTTTGTACTGCCCTGGCATTTGAGGGTCTCCTGCAATCATTACACGTATGGCCAGCATTAGGAGTTTCTGCGATTCTCCGTATATTGAGCATACGGGTAATGAGAATTTTTTTCCGTTCAGCCTCTGCGCTGAAAAAAAAATGAACGACACAGATTTTTCATTCGCATCGGTCAATGTGGATGAAAAATCTCTGCCAAAATCAGTGACTGCGGTGCGGTGGGCTGGGCGCTAGCTACCTAACAAGTAGCTAACTAACTGGCGGTGATAAGGGACCCTTATGCCCCATTCACACGTCCGAAATTCTGTTTGCAGAACGGAATTGCGGACCCATTCATTTCTATGGGGACAGACTTTGTCCCGCTCGGATCCGGAATTACGGATCCGCGCTTCCGGGTCTGCACTTCCGTTCCGCAAAAATATAGAACATGTCCTATTCTTGTCCGCAATTGCGGACAAGAAAAAGCATTTTCTATATAGTTCTGGCAATGTGCGGATCTGCAAAATGCGGAAAGCACATTGCCGGTGTCCGTGTTTTGAGGATCTGCGGATCCGTGGATCAGTTCCGCAGATCCGTGAATCCACGGATCCGCAAAACACATATGGACGTCTGAATGGAGCCTTACAAGGGGTGTGATTAATGACAGGGGGGTGATCAGGGGGTCTAGATGGGGTGATTAAGGGGTTAACAAGGGGTTAATAGGTGAGGGGGGGTGGGGGGGGGGGGGGTTAGTGTAGTGTTTGGTGCAACTTTACATAGTTACCTGGTCCTCTGGTGGTCGATCCCAGCAAATGGGACCACCAGAGGTCCAGGTAGCAGGTATACCAGACGCTGTTCACAAAACAGCGTCTGGTATACATGTTTGATGCGATTTATATCGCATCTACAGCCTGCCAGCTATTGATCATCGCTGGCAGGCTGAAGTTCAACTCTTGAGACGCGCGCCCCTGTGAGCGCGCGCGTGCGTGCGTTCACAGGAACTCGCGGGTCTCGCGAGAGGACGCGCCGATGCGTCCACTCAGAAGATTCCGGCCGCCCGCAGGACGCAATCCTGCGTACGGCGGTCCGGGACTGGTTAAAAATAAATAAAGTTTTAGCACCATTTTAGAATATCAGATTAAAAGTAAAGGTTTTAATGATTCTAGTTTTGAGGGTGCCCAGTCATTCTATACTACGCTTCAATGACATCACAATTTGTTTAAAAATATTTACAGTAGGGATTCAGTATTTTACCTAACTGCTAAACAAATACTGCTGAAATTTAAGAAAATCTATAAAAGTTACATTAAAAGGGTTTTCTGACTTTTTTCGGTGCCTTCTCAAACAGCTGTTTGAGAAGGCTGTGATATATCCAGAGGTCAACGGTTGAAAAATTCTGGAAAACCCTTTTAAGTAAAAAAAAAATACAAAAAAAAAAAAAAAAACACTTTTGTTGTCTCATGAATCTTTTGCCCAAATAGCAGTGGTACAAATGTGCTACAGAGTGAAGCTCTTAAATGGAAAATATTTGGACCATCGGGTCATTTATATTTTTCAAAATATTCCAACATAAGGCTTAGGTTATTAACCTCTTGCAGAACGCCCATTGACTATATACATCCAGACAGTGTGCATTTATTTCTACAAGTAGGTTTCTAAACATTCTTGCAGGCATACAATTGCGTGCTAATTATGCAGCTGCGAAAACAGGGAGTCCACTGTATATACAGATCAGCAAGTGCAAGACGATGGGCCGACACAACTAATGTCACTTTGGGTGCTTGCTACCTCCCCAAACAAAATCTGAATTACATGAAAAAAAGAACATGAGGCACAAAACTGAATCACTCCTTAATAATTGTCAATAATTGTCAATTCACTTTACTATACAAAATCTAAAACTAAGCAGATCATAAATAAATAAAGGCACGAACTGTAAACCACGAACAAAATGCGTGCTGGCACAATCAGTATCTCAAGGGCTGCAACACAAGACACTGATTGCAAATAATATAAGATAAAGTGCATGGTGCAAGATAGAAGAATCACCCAGCATGATCAAAATAAATTCAATAAATGAATAAATAGAACAGTTCTCAAAAATCTGACTGAAAGATAAGATGGAGATACCCATATGCTGCCAGGCTGGGAAACTGGTGCAAATGCTCCACATGTATTGCCACGCAAATAGGCTTTATCAGAGGTGTGTGTACACAAAGGTTACTGCTCTGAAATATGGTAGCCAAAGTCAAATAAGTCACATGAAAGTACATAACTTTTCTTAACAGAAGGAGCACTGACAAATTCTTTTCTGCACTATTCCAGCTTCCATCCAGTACACCTAAATATTGGTATTCCTGTGGGACAGTTTTTGAGACTCGAACGAATCTGCAGCACAGAATGTGGCTTTCAAACACAAGCACGTGATCTGACGTCGGGAAGAGGTTACCCGCGTAAGATTATTGCTAAAGCATGAAGTAGACAGATCTTGCAGCCAAAAAGACCCAAAGGTTCAACTTATTACATCTGTTAATAATCAATGATGGGATATTTACCAACTATTAAATAAGAATTGGGATACTATAGGATCCACAAATTACCACCCATAACTCTGGTAAACCAACTAAGACAGATAGGAGGGCTAAAAATCTTAGGGACCATCTCACCCGGACCCACTTCAAAATGACAGTCACAGAAAATAGGTACTGGATCTCAATTGAGGGGATCATATGTTTATGGGAATTGTTCCATCTGTTGATATGTCACTCCTATGACTAATTTTGTTAACTCTTTGAACTCCTCGTAGCATGTTATTAGAAGTTACATCAACTGCTGTCTATGCCATGGTCTGTCCAAGTTAAAAAGTGCATGTGGGACAAACATCTCAGGAACTACGTAAAAGAATCTAGCAACATCTTTCCACAATCCCATCTGCATGAAAAGATGCTGATAAAGGTAAGAAGATCTCCTTGGTAGCAACGCATTTTTAGGAACACCAAAGTATCATAGGAATGGAGGAGTGCAAGGGAGGGAGGTTACTCCAAAGCGTCTATACAGTGAAGCACGTTGAATCTTTGTTCTGGATTGTCTTACGCCAAAGGATATTGAGGAACTTTTTAAATGGTTTTTATAAGAAATAAACTATGATGTTTATTATTTTGATACACTTTTTTTTTTTACACTACACTATGGAACTCTCTGCCTGATGAGGTGGCGATAGCGAGTTCACTAAAAGAGTTTAAGAGGGCCTGGAAGTATATCTGGAGTGTAATATTACAGGCTATAGCTACTAGAGATGGGTTGTTGATACAGGAAGTTATTCTGATTGCCTGATTGGAGTCGGGAAGAAATGTTTTTCCCCTAAAGTGGGGAAAATTGGCTTCTACCTCAGTTTTTTTTTTTTTTTTGCCTTCCTCTGGATAAACTTGCAAGATAACAGGCTGAACTGGATGGACAGAAGTCTTTTTACAGCCTTATAAAGTACCTTACTATGTTACACTGTTTTTCACTTGTTACATTGTTATTAGCATCACTTCAATTCTTGGCACTCACATCACATTCCAATTGTCTGTCTCAGCTTTAAACACATCAAATATTTACACACACACACATACTTTTTAGACTCTTTTTCATACATAGTTTCCTTATTTTTTCTTGTTTTACACTTTTTTTATTTCCTCTTTTCAGCACATTACAATTTAGGCTACTTTCACACCAGCGTTTTTGCTGGATCTGTGATGGATCAGCAAAAACTCTTCCGTTCTGATAATCCAACCACCTGCATCCATTCTGAATGGATCCGGTTGTATTATCTTTAACATAGCCAAGACGGATCCGTCAATGGGGGACGGATCTGTTTTCTATTTGTGTGCAACATTATTTTGTCTGTGATAGGGACACAACCAAACGGAACGGATTGCATTCTGGTGCATTCCTTTTCGTTCAGTTCAGTTTTTGTTTCCATTGACAATGAATGGGGACAAAACAGAAGCGTTTTCCCCCCGCTATTGAGATCCTATTACAGAAGGGGAAGCGCAAATGTGAAAGTAGCCTTATCCTTTTGGGAATAACAGTGGATTTTTCTTATTCGTTCCTCATGCTTATCCCTTTCGTGATCCTCTTCTTGAATTAGATTTTTATGGTCCTTTTGAGAGCTTTGGACAACATTTTGGATCATAGTGGATTCACTGTTTGCTCTTCATGCTCAACTCTTTGGAGAGACCCCTCTTTGAATTTGATTTCTTTGTATTCTTGATGGTTTGGACAATATCTTAGTCCTCCCCACCAACTTGGAGTCCCAAGTATATTTATTGGACCTCGGACACGCCGCTTTCAAGATAGTATTATATATGTCTATTTTTTGTTGGGACACTTGCAATTTTCTGTATCTTTTTTTTTCGCAATTTAGTGACTTTTGCTTCTCACAATTGTTTTTAATGGGTAAAAATGCTTTATATGAATTTAGGGCGGTTGGCTCTAGCCCATTAAAAAAAAATATATATATTTCTCTCCTCCCTTTATCATGTTTGCACTCGCACTATGGAGATTTGGCTTGTGGGTGAAATTTCCGCATGAACCTAAAATGCAATCGAACCTTCTCTAAACATTTGAATGTCCAACTGTTCAATATTTCAGTACTTCTTGCACAACTGGCTGTTCTCTAATAAGGAACTTAACTACAAGATTCACTACATGGTGTTTGATCCATGAATCACCCAACAGTCCCCCTCATCATGCTGTTCACATTTTGACATCATGAGACCAAGATGACACCTAATAATTGATCAACACTACCTCTCCATTGTAAGGCTTCCAGCACAATGTTCTCAGACGGAAGTGGCCACTGAGCTTAGCGTGTCACAGTGTCATCAACAGGTTGCAACAGAGATACAGGGAGACTAGAAGTGAATGTCCTTTGGCCAAATCCCCCACTGATAACCGCTTCATTGTGAACAATGCCATGCAGAACCGGAAGATGAATGCCACACAACTCCAGGCACATTTAAGGGAGGTGAGAGGCACCCAAGTGTCACATCAGACTATTCAAAACCATTTACATAAGCGTGGTCTGCAAGGGTACCTGACCACAAGCATCATTGTCATGCATGGGCCTGGGAACATTTACGCTGGACGAGGGGACCAGTGGGCCTCAGTGCTGTTCACCGATTGAAGTCAATTCATGCTGAACAGCAAGGATGGCCTTCAACGATGTTGCAGATGTCAAGGAGAGTGTTAGTCATCAGCCACTGTTGTCACCAGACGAACCTTTGATGGTAGAGCTGTTACAGTGTGGGAAGGTGTGTCTAGTTGATACAGAACTGCCCTACACTTGCTGAAGGATAAAGTGACAAGCCCATACTACTTGAATAACATCATTGATCAAGTCATTGGCCCTCTGCATGAACAACACAGGCCTAATCTCATCTTCATGGACGACAATGTGCCAGCTCATCGAGGTCGCGTCATTAAGGAGCGGCTGCTAGAGACTTGGGTACCTCAAATGGTGTGGTCTGCACTTTCTCCAGACACGTATCTCATTGAAAATCTATGGGATCAGCTGAGTCGCTCATAATTCTGTATCCCAGAACCTCAATGACCTGAGGGATGTCATTCAAGAAGAGTGGGATGCCATGCCTCAGCAGACAATTGGTCAACTTGTGAACAGAATGAGGTGTCGTTGTCAAACTGTAATTTATGTCCAAGGCTACATACCAGATTTGAGTTAACCCAAGGCTACATAACAAGTTACTGAGACAGTGAAATTTTTTGTGGGTGTATACTGTTGTTGGCTTTTGTTTCAATTAATTGTTTAAGATGAGGAAATCACCATTGCATGCTTCTACCTAAATTCCCTACTTTCATGATATAATATCACTGTAGCGTGAACTTTTTACGTTTTCCATAAATGTCACCCAAATATCCTTAACTTGTGTGATACACAGGGTGACCCACGACAAAATAGCCCATCTACAAATCAAACTGCCTAATAGCAACAAATCAGAGCTCAGCTTTCCAGTTCCTACAGGGATCTGAAAAAAAAAAACAGAAAGCTGAGCTCTGATTAGTTTCTATGGACAACTAAGACAGATTTACTTGGAGATATTGGAGACGGACTACTTCTACTTTTTCATGGGTCACCCTATATAGAGACACACACAGAGATAAAACTCAAAAATAATAAATTCATTTACACAGCCGTCTCTTTTTCTATTTTTCACATCTATATTCGAGATGAGCAAAACGGGCAATATTCAGTTTCAATTTCACCGAATTTTTTGAAATTCAGGTACAAGAATTAATTACATAGTAACATAGTACATAAAGCCGAAAAAAGACATCTGTCCATCCAGGTCGGCCTGTCATCCTGCTAGTTGATCTAGAGGAAGGCAAAAAACCCCTGTGAGGCAGAAGCCAATTTTCCTCACTTAAGGGGAAAAAAATTCCTTCCCGACTCCAATCAGGCAATCAGAATAACTCCCTGGATCAATGACCCCTCTCTAGTAGCTGTAGCCTGTAATATTATTACACTCCAGAAATAAATCCAGTCCCCTCTTGAATTCCTTTATTGTACTTACCATCACCACCTCCTCAGGCAGAGAGTTCCATAGTCTCACTGCTCTTACAGTAAAGAATCCTTTTCTATGTTTGTGTAAAACCCTTCTTTCCTCCAGACGCAGAGGATGTCCCCTTGTCACAGTCACAGTCCTGGGGATAAATAGATGATGGGACAGATCTCTGTACTGACCCCTGATATATTTATACATAGTTATTAGATCTCCCTCAGTCGTCTTTTTCTAAAGTGAATAACCCTAATTTTGATAACCTTTCAGGGTACTGTAGATCCCTCATTCCAGTTATTACTTTAGTTGCCCTCCTCTGAACCCTCTCCAGCTCTGCTATGTCTGTCTTGTTCACAGGAGCCCAGAACTGTACACTGTACTCCATGTGTGGTCTGACTAGTGATTTGTAAAGTGGTAGGACTATGTTCTCATCACGGGCGTCTATGCCCCTTTGATGCAACCCATTATCTTATTGGCCTTGGCAGTAGCTGCCTGACACTGGTTTTTGCAGCTTAATTTGCTGTTTATTAAAATTCCTAGATCCTTTTCCATGTCAGTGTTACCGAGTGTTTTACCATTTAATATGTACGGGTGACTTGCATTATTCCTTCCCATGTGCATAACTTTACATTTGTCAGTGTTAAACCTCATCTGCCATTTTTCTGCCCAAGCCTCCAATCTATCCAGATCCCTCTGTAGCAGAAAACTGTCCTCTTCAGTGTTAATTACTTTACACAGTTTAGTGTCATCTGCAAAAATAGATATTTCACTGTGCAGGCCTTCTACAAGATCATTAATAAATATATTGAAGAGAATAGGGCCCAATACTGACCCCTGAGGTACCCCACTAGTTACAGTGACCCAATCTGAGTATGTACCGTTAATAACCACCCTCTGTTTTCTGTCACTCAGCCAGTTACTTACCCACATACAGACATTTTCTCCCAGTCCGAGCATCCTCATTTTATATACTAACCTTTTATGAGGTACGGTGTCAAATGCTTTGGAGAAGTCCAGATATACGACATCCATTGATTCGCCGCTGTCAAGTCTAGAACTTACCTCCTCATAGAAGCTGATTAAATTTGTTTGGCATGACCGATCCCTCATGAAGCCATGCTGATATGGTGTTATTTGCTTATTTTCATTGAGATACTCCAAAATAGCATCTCTTAGAAACCCTTCAAACAGTTTACCAACAATAGATGTTAAACTTACCGGCCTATAATTTCCAGGCTCTGTTTTTGGACCCTTTTTGAATATTGGCACCACATTTGCTATGCGCCAATCCTGTGGAACATTCCCTGTTATTATAGAGTCCGTAAATATCAGAAATAATGGTCTGGCTATGACATCACTTAATTCCCTTAGGATACGGGGTGTATGCCATCCGGTCCTGGCGATTTGTCTATTTTAATCTTTTTAAGTCGCTGTTGTACTTCTTCCTGGGTCAGACAGGGCACTTTTAATGGGGGATTTACTTTTACATTCTGCATTTCATCTGACAGTTTATTTTCCTCAGTGAATATAGTGGAGAAAAAAATATTTAATAGTTTTGCTTTATCCTCGTCGCTCTCTGCAACACCCCCCTCATTGCTATGTAGAGGGCCGACTCCTTCAGATTTATATTTTTTACTATTTATATAATTGAAGAACATTTTAGGGTTAGTTTTACTCTCTTTGGCAATTAATCTCTCGGTCTTTAGTTTGGCAAATTTTATTAGTTTTTTACATATTCTATTTTTTCCCTTATAGTTTATCAGTGCTTCCTGACTCCCCTCCTGTTTTAGCGATTTATATGCTCTTTTTGTCATTTATTGCCTTCTTTACGGTTCCATTTATCCACATTGGTTTCTTATTGTTCCTTAGCCTTTAATTCCTATAAGGTATGTACCTCTCACAATTAGATGTTACAATGCTTTTAAAAATCTCCCATTTTATGGTTGTATTTTTATTTTTGAGGACTTTGTCCCAGTTAGTTAGGCCTATGGCATCGCTTAGTTGGCTAAATTTTGCATTTTTGAAGTTTGGTATTTTTGTTCCTCCCTTTAGAAACTCTCGTTTGAAGGATAATTGGAAGGTTATAACTTTATGGTCACTATTTCCCAGGTGTCCCCCAACCTGCACATCTGTTGTTCTATCAGGTCTATTGGTTAATACTAAGTCCAGTATGGCCGTCCCTCTAGTGGGGTCCTGAACCAGTTGGGAAAAGAAATGGTCTTTGGCTATTGCCAAGAACCTGTTTCCTTTTTGGGATGTACAGCTTTCAGTTTCCCAGTCTATATCTGGGTAGTTGAAGTCCCCCATGATAACGACTTCATTATGATTTGCCACCTCGTCTATCTCGTTTAGTAATAGATTTTCTGTGGACTCTGGTATATTAGGTGGTTTATAATACACTCCTATTAGTATTTTATTATTGTTTTTGCTCCATGTATTTCTACCCACAGTGACTCCACATGTTCATGTCCCTCAGAGATGTATTCTCGAATTACGGGATTTAGACACGGCTTCACGTAGAGGCAGACCCCTCCACCTCTCCGGTTTTGACGATCCTTTCTAAACAGATTGTAACCTTTTATATTAACTGCCCAGTCATAGCTATCATCCAGCCATGTCTCAGTTATTCCCACTACGTCATAGTCCTCCTCACACATCACTAATTCCAGTTCACCAGTCTTGTTAGTCAGGCTTCTGGCATTAGTATACATACATTTGACAGGTTTATGTGTATTTTTACCCTACATCTTTCATTCTGAGCTGTTCTAGTCCCCCTTCCATTCCTCCCCCGTCACACTACCTCGCCCCTGGTCTCTATCTGCACTATCTTCCCTCCTATAACGTAATTACCCTCCCCCAGTCCCTAGTTTAAACACTCCTCCAACCTTCTAGCCATCTTTCTCCCCAACACAGCTGCCCCTTCCCCATTGAGGTGCAGCCCGTCCCTACGGTAGAGCCTGTAGCCAACAGAGAAGTCGGCCCAGTTCTCCAGGAACCCGAACCCCTCCTTCCTACACCAGTTCTTGAGCCACTTGTTAACCTCCCTAATCTCCCGCTGCCTTTCTTGTGTGGCTCGTGGTACAGGCAGTATTTCAGAAAATACTACTTTTGAGGTCCTTGCCCTAAGCTTTTGACCTAAATCCCTGAAATCATTTTTAAGGACTCTCCACCTTCCTCTAACTTTGTCATTGGTTCCGATATGGACCATGACCGCTGGATCTTCTCCAGCCCCTCCCAGTAATCTGTCAACCCGATCCGCGATGTGTCGAACTCTAGCGCCAAGACAGCACACTGTTCGGCGATCACGATCTTTGTGACAGATCGCCCTATCTGTACCCCTAATAATTGAGTCTCCCTATAGCCTGTAATATTATTATACTCCAGCAATACATCCAGGCCCCTCTTGAATTCCTTTATTGTACTCAACAGTAGAGTTGAGCGTACCCGAACTGTATAGTTCGGGATCGTACCGAATTTTGTCCGCTGTTCGTCAATTTCTTCCCGCTTTCTGAAGGGCTGCACAGCAGCCAATCAGCTAGCGTTTTACTTCTTGCCCCAAGAAGCCACCACAGCCATTCCTACTAATGGCATGGCTGTGATTGGCCAAGTGCAGCATGTGACCCAGCCTCTATTTAAGCTGGAGTCACGTAGCGCCGCACTTCACTCTGCTCTGATTAGTGTAGGGATAGGATGCAGCTGCTGTGAGGGCGAGATTAGGCAGGGAAAATTTAAGCAAAAACACCTAATGAAGTGATCGATCTACAGCTGTGAATCATTCAACTTCTGCTAGTTAATTGCTCACTGGTTTTTAGGCTGCCCAGAGCGTTTTTCTATCACTTTTTTCTGGGGTGATCGGCGGCCATTTTGTGTCTTGTGGTGCACCAGCACAAGCTGCCACCGAGTGCATGAATAGTAGTTTTTTTTTGCTATATCCTACATCAGGGGCTTGGCTGTGCTTATTGTCACCCCTAGAACCTCAGGATAGAAATTTCTATATTTTATTTAGGGGTAATATTCAATTGCCAAAATAGCAATACCGTAAATAAGTGGTTTCAGCTGTTGCTTGCCTAGTGTAAATCTGTCCGTAAAAGGGTATATTACACTCAGCGTGTTAGCGTCTAAATACAAGGCCTGATAAATAAATCCTCTATATTTGCACACGCTACTGTGCATCTCCAAGTGTATTTCTTTCAGCAAAAGGGTATATTACACCAAGTGTTAAAATACAAGTGCTGAAAGCACAATCCTCTACATTTGCACACACTATTGTGCATCTCCAAGTGTAATTATGTCCGTAAAAGGATACCTTTCATCCAGGGCCTAAATACTAGGCCTACAATTGATATTCCCCTAAATCTTTGGTTACTGCTGTGCCTGTATTAGTGTAATACCGTACATAGATAGCCAGATAGTGTTAGGTGGCTGTAAAATAAAAGGTCTGAATTTAAACTCAATACATTGGGCTAAGTATTTTTTTTCTTATTGTGGTGAAAGGTAACAATGAGGAAAACATCTAGTAAGGGACGCGGACATAGTCGTGGTGGTGTTAGTGGACCCTCTGGTGCTGGGAGAGGATGTGGCCGTTCTGCCACAGCCACACAAACTAGTGAACCAACTACCTCAGGTCCCAGTACCCGCCAGAATTTACAGCGATATTTGGTGGGGGCCAACGCCGTTCTAAGGATGGTAAGGCTTGAGCAAGTACAGGCGCTAGTCAATTGGGTGACCAACAGTGGATCCAGCACGTTCACAACATTATCTCCCAACCAGTCTTCTGCAGAAAGCGCACAGGTGGCGCCTGAAAACCAAGCTCATCAGTCTGTCACATCACCCCCATGCATATCAGGGAAATTGTCTGAGCCTCAAGTTATGCAGCAGTCTCTTATGCTGTTTGAAGACTCTGCTGGCAGGATTTCCCAAGGGAATCCACCTAGCCCTTCCCCAGTGGTGGAAGACATAGAATGCACTGACGCACAACCACTTATGTTTCCTGATGATGAGGACATGGGAATACCACCTCATGAGAGTCCGCACGTTTCTGATGAAGAAACACAGGTGCCAACTGCTGAGTCTTTCTGCAGTGTGCAAACCGAACAGGAGGTCAGGGAGGAAGACTGTGTGGAAGATGATGCAGGGGACGATGAGGTCCTAGACCCCACATAGAATGAAAGTCGTGCCACTGACTTTCATAGTTCAGAGGAAGAGGCAGTGGTGAGACCGAGCCAACAGCGTAGCAAAAGAGGAAGCAGGGGACAAAAGCAGAACAGCCGTCGCCAAGAGATTTCGCCTGCTACTGGCCACCACCACCAGGGACAAGCACCCCAAAGGCAGCTTCAAGGAGTTCCTGGAATGGCACTTCTTTAAACAATGTGCTGACTACAAGACCCGAGTGGTTTGCACGTTGCGCCATCAGAGCCTGAAGCGAGGCATTAACGTTCTGTAACTTAGCACAACCTGCATGACCAGGCATCTACATGCAAAGCATGAACTGCAGTGGAGTAAACACCTTAAAAACAAGGAACTCACTCATGCTCCTCCTGCTCCCTCTTCTGCTGCTGCCTCGGCCTCTTCCTCCGCCTCGGGAGGAACGTTGGCACCTGCCGCCCAGCAAACAGAGGATGTGCCATCGACACCACCACCTCCGTCACCAAGCATCTCCACCATGTCACACGGCAGCGTTCAGCTCTCCATCTCACAAACCTTGGAGAGAAAGCGTAAATTCCCACCTAGCCACCCTTGAGCCCTGGGCCTGAATGCCAGCATTTCTAAACTACTGGCCTTTGAAATGTCGTCATTCAGGCTGGTGAACATCAGCCTTCAAACAGCTGATGGCGGTGGCTGTCCCACAGTACGTTGTTACCAGCGGCCACTACTTCAAGACAGCCGTGCCTTCCCTGCACAACCAAGTATCCGATAAAATCAAGTGTGCACTGCGCAACGCCATCTGTGGCAAGGTCCAACTAACCACAGATACGTGGACCAGTAAGCACGGCCAGGGACGCTATATCTTCCTAACTGCACACTGGGTAAACGTAGTGGCGGCTGGGCACCAGTCGGAGAGTTGTTTGGTTCACGTCCTTCCGCCGCCAAGGATCGCAGGGCATCATTCTTTGTCTCCTGTTGCCTCCTCCTCCTACTCGGCTTCCTCCTCCTCTTCTTCCACCTGCTCATCCAGTCAGCCACACACCTTCACCACCAACTTCAGCACAGCCCGGGGTAAACGTCAGCAGGCCATTCTGAAACTCATGTGTTTGTGGGACAGGCCCCACACCGTGCAGACGTTGTGGTGGGTATACAACAACAGACAGACGAGTAGTTGCTGCCGGTGAGCCTCAAGCCCAGCCTGGTGGTGTGCGATAATGGGCGAAATCTCGTCGCAGCTCTGGGACTAGCCAGTTTGACGCACATCCCTTGCCTAGCGCATGTGCTGAATTTGGTGGTGCAGAAGTTCATTCACAACTACCCCGACATGTCAGAGCTGCTGCATAAAGTGCGGGCCGTCTGCGCGCGCTTCCGGCGATCTCACTCTGCCGATGCTCGCCTGTCTGCGCTACAGCGTAACTTCGGCCTTCCCACTCACTGCCTCATATGCGACATGCCCACCAGGTGGAACTCCACCTTGCACATGCTGGAGAGACTGTGCGAGCAACAGCAGGCCATAGTGGGGTTTCAGCTGCAGCACGCACGGGTGAGTCGCACTGTGGAACAGCACCACTTCACCACCAATGACTGGGCCTCCATGCAAGACCTGTGTGCCCTGTTTCGAGTACTCCACCAACATGGCTAGTGGCGATGACGCAATTATCAGCGTTACAATACCACTTCTATGTCTCCTTGAGAAAACACTTAGGGCGATGATGGAAGAGGATTTGGCCCAGGAGGAGGAGGAGGGGGTCATTTTTAGCACTTTCAGGACAGTCTCTTAGAAGTGGCTCAGAAGAAGGTTTTTTGCAACAGCAGAGGCCAGGTACAAATTTGGCCAGCCAAGGCCCACTACTGGAGGACGAGGAGGATGAGGATATAGCATGTTCACAGCGGGGTGGCACCCAACGCAGCTTGGGTCCATTACTGGTGCGTGGCTGGGGGGAAATGGAGGATGATGACGATACGTCTCCCACAGAGGACAGCTTGTCCTTACCTCTGGGCAGCCTGGCACACATAAGCGACTATATGCTGCAGTGCCTGTGCAACGACAGCACAGTTGCCCACATTGTAACGTGAGCGGACTACTGGGTTGCCACCCTGCTGGATCCCCGGTACAAAGACAATGTGCCCACCTTAATTCCTGCACTGGAGCGTGATCGGAAGATACGCGAGAACAAGCGCACGCTGGTAGACGCCCATCTGAGAGCATTCCCAAATGTCACAGGGGAACAAGTGGAAGCCCAAGGCGAAGGCAGAGGAGGAGCAAGAGGTCGCCAACGCAGCTGTGTCAAGGCCAGTTCCTCTGAGGGTAGGGTTAGCATGGCAGAGATGTGGAAAAGTTTTGTCACCACGCCACAACCTGATACGGAACGTGTTAGCAGGAGGCAGCATTTCCATAACATGGTGGAACAGTACAGTTGTGGCCAAAAGTTTTGAGAATTACATAAAAATTGGAAAAGTTGCTGCTTAAATTTTTATAATAGCAATTTGCATATACTCCAGAATGTTATGAAGAGTGATCAGATGAATTACATAGTCCTTATTTGTCATGAAAATTAATCCCAACTTAATCCCAAAAAAACCTTTCCACTGCATTTCATTGCTGTCATTAAAGGACCTGCTGAGATCATTTCAGTAATCGTCTTGTTAACTCAGGTGAGAATGTGGAGGAGCACAAGGCTGGAGATCATTATGTCAGGCTGATTGGGTTAAAATGGCAGACTTGACATGTTAAAAGGAGGGTGATGCTTGAAATCATTGTTCTTCCATTGTTGACCATGGTGACCTGCAAAGAAACGTGTGCAGCCAACATTGCGTTGCATAAAAATGGCTTCACAGGCAAGGATATTGTGGCTACTAAGATTGCACCTCAATCAACAATTTATAGGATCATCAAGAACTTCAAGGAAAGAGGTTAAACTCTTGTTAAGAAGGCGTCAGGGCTTCCAAGAAAGTCCAGCAAGTGACAGGATCGTCTCCTAAAGAGGATTCAGCTGTGGGATCAGAGTACCACCAGTGCAGAGCTTGCTCAGGAATGGCAGCAGGCAGCTGTGAGCGCATCTGCACGCACAGTGAGGTGAAGACTTTTGGAAGATGGCCTGGTGTCAAGAAGGGCAGCAAAGAAGCCACTTCTCTTCAAAAAAAAAAAAACCACCAGGGACAAACTGATCTTCTGCAGAAAGTATGTGAATGGACTGCTGAGGTCTGGGGCAAAGTCATATTCTTCGATGAAGCCTCTTCCCGATTGTTTGGGGCATCTGGAAAAAGGCTTGTCCGGAGAAGAAATTGTGAGCGCTACCATCAGTCCTGTGTCATGCCAACAGTAAAGCATCCCGAGACCATTCATGTGTGGGGTTGCTTCTCATCCAAGGGAGTGGGCTCACTCACAATTTTGCCCAAAAACACAGCCATGAATAAAGAATGGTACAAAAACACCCTCCAACAGCAACTTCTTCCAACAATCCAACAACAGTTTGGTGAAGAACAATGCATTTTCCAGCACGATGGAGCACCATGCCATAAGGCAAAAGTGATAACTAAGTAGTTCGGGGATCTAAATCCCATTGAGAACTTGTGGTCAATCCTCAAGAGGCGGGTGGACAAACAAAAACCCACAAATTCTGACAAACTCCAAGAAGTGATTATGAAAGAATGGGTTGCTATCAGTCAGGAATTGGCCCAGAAGTTGATTGAGAGCATGCCCAGTCGAATTGCAGAGGTCCTGAAAAAGAAGGGCCAACACTGCAAATACTGACTCTTTGCATAAATGTCATGTAATTGTCGATAAAAGCCTTTGAAACATATGAAGAGCGTGTAATTACATTTCACTACATCACAGAAACAACTGAAACAAAGATCTAAAAGCAGTTTAGCAGCAAACTTTGTGAAAACTAATATTTGTGTCAATCTCAAAACTTTGGGCCACGACTGTACGTGTGCACACTTCTCCACGTACTGACTGATGGTTTGGCCCCATTCAACTTCTGGGTCTCTAAATTGTCCACATAGCCAGAGCTAGCCTTTTATGCCTTGGAGGTGCTGGCCTGCTTGGCGGCCAGTGTTTTGTCTGAACGTGTATTCAGCACGGCAGGTGACGTCATTACTGACAAACGCAGCCACCTGTCCACAGCCAACGTGGACAAGCTGACATTCATAAAAATCAACCAGGCATGGATTCCACATGAACTGACCATCCCTTGTGCAGAAAAGACATTTTTAACTACCTCCCCATAACCATATATTCTTGTACTCCAGGGCATTTCTTTATTCAATCCTCTTTTTTAAATTGTATCATTATTTTGCGGGGCAACCCAAAGTTAAATGAACCTCTCCTCAGTCTGGGTGCCAGGGGCCTAAATATCTGAAAGTGGCCTTCTCCATTGGTGGGTGACATGAAGCCTGATTCTCTGCTATGGGACCTCTCTCCTCTGTCTGGGTGCTGGGGCCTAAATAACTAAAAATGGCCTTCTCCGTTGGTGGGTGACATGATGCCTCTTTTGCTGCTATGGGACCTCTCTCCTCTGTCTGGGTGTCAGGGCCCTAAATTTCACATACTTGCTTGCTGTCTTAGTGGCAGACATTTAACGCTTTTTACTGTCTAATGACCGCCCCATTGTCTGGGTGTCAGGAGCCTATATGTCGTTTAAGCATTTGTTGTCTTGGTGGGAGATATTAAACTTTTTTTTACTGTCTAATGACTGCCCCATTGTATGGGTGTCAGGGGCCTATATGTAGTTTAAACAGTAAAAAGAGTTGAATATCTCCCACCAAGACAACAAATGATTAAAGACCGCCCCATTGTGTGGGTGTCAGTGGCCTATATTTCGTTTAATTGCTTGTTGTCTTGGTGGGAGACAAACTCTTTTTACTGTCAAATGACCTCTCCTCTGTCTGGTTGTCAGGGGCCTACATAAATGATAATTGCCTGTTTCATTGCAGGTTGACCTGAGGCCTGTGTTGCTGTTATGGGACCGCTTTCCTTTTTGCAGGTGCCATGGCCCCGAGTCTGTGAATGAGGCCTGTGGCACTGCAGGCAGACATGAATCAGTTTTGGCTGTTATGAGAACATCAACTCCCATAGCATTCCTACCCGACGCCACCCCAACCTCCTATTTCACCTCCTCCTCCAAGTTGCCAATTGATATTGGTTAATTTCGATTTATTTACCTACATTTTGCTGCCTTTTGCAGCCCTCTAGCCCTTTCCTGGGCTATTTTACAGCCTTTTTAGTGCTCAAAAGTTCGGGTCCCCATTGACTTCAATGGGGTTCGGGGTGAATTTGGATCCCGAAACCCGAACATTTTCGTGAAGTTCGTCCGAACTTCTCGAACACGAACATCTGGGTGTTCTCTCAACTCTACTCACCAGCACTCATTGCTCTGACCATAAAGAATCCTCTTCTATGTTTGTGTGCAAATCTTCTTTCCTCCAGACGCAGAGGATGTCCCCTCATCACAGTCCCAGTCCTGGGGATAAATAAATGATGGGAGAGATCTCTGTACTGACCCCTGATATATTTATACTTAGTTATTAGATCTCCCCTCAGTTGTCTTTTTTCTAAAGTAAATAACCCTAATTTTGATAATCTTTCAGGGTACTGTTTCCCCATTCCAGTTATTACTTTCGTTGCCCTCCTCTGAACCCCCTCCAGCTCGGCTATGTCTGCCTTGTTCACAGGAGCCCAGAACTGTACACAGCACTCCATGGAGACCAGTTGACATACAGTGAAGAAAATAAGTATTTGATACACTTGTGATTTTGCAAGTTTTCCCACCTACAAAGAAGGGAAAAGTCTGTAATTTTTATCGTAGGTACACTTCAACTGTGAGAGACGGAATGTAAAATACCCAGGCCCCTCCGAGCAATAAGGAGATGCAGCGGCGGTCGTGGAGGAATCCAGAGTGAAGAGGGTTCCATTTTTAGTATTGGAGAACCCCTTAAATAGCTCAGAAAATTAAAACATTATGAGAAAGTTCAATACTGTAGACTCATGGTGTCACACTCTAATCAGCTTATCACCAGCAAAGGTTTCCTAAGCCTTTAAATGGTCCCTCAGTTCTGTTCAGTGGACTACACAATCAAAAATGCTGACTTGACAGGTGTCCAGAACTCCACAAGGTGGAGTATCTATGCATAATAAGGCCCCTTTCACACTAGCGTTTTTGCTTTCCGTCCTAGAGTTCCGTCCTCGGAAAGATACTGATCAGGATTATCCTAATGCATCCTGAATGGAGAGCAATCCGTTCAGGATGCATCAGGATGTCTTCCGTTCAGTATGTGAACGTTTTTTGGACGTTGACAAAAGCGCAGCATGCTGCGGATTTGTCTCCGTCCAAAAATCCGGAAGACATGCCATAACGCCGGATCCGGAATTAATGCCCATTGAAGTGCATTAATCTGGCCTTAAGCTAAACGTCGTTTCGGCGCATCGCCGGATCCGACGTTTAGCTTTTTCTCAATGGTTACCATGGCAGCCAGGACGCTAAAGTCCTGGTTGCCATGGTAAATGTAGTGGGGAGCGGGGAGCAGTATACTTACCATCCGTGCGGCTCCCGGGCGCTCCAGAGTGACGTCAGGGCGCCCCACACGCATGGATCACGTGATCCATGGACATGGGGCGCTCTGACGTCATTCTGGAGCGCCCCAGGAGCCGCACGGACTGTAAGTATACCGCTCCCCGCTCCTACTATGGCAACCAGGACTTTAATAGCATCCTGGCTGCCATAGTAACCTGAAAGCATTTCGAAGACTGATCAGGATCCTGATCAGTCTTCTAATGCTTTCAGACGGCTTGCGTTCTGATGGATCCGGCGGGACGGAAGTGCCCGCCGGATCCTCAGAACGCAAGTGTGAAAGAGGCCTTAGGGGGTTGTCCAGGGTCAGAGCTGAAATCGGACATACCCACAATTTCACCCAGGCAGCCCCCTGTTTTAAGCATCTGAGCATATTGATAGCCTACCCAAAGAATAGGCCATCAATATTGGATTAGAGGGGGTCTGACTCCCCACACTGGTCAGCTGTTCTGCAGTAGCTCTGGTGCCAGAAATACATAGTTCCGTTCGTTGTGCAGTGGACGAAGCTGGTTATGGCAGCGTTCCTCCCACTAGAAATAATTAAGAGCAGGACTGCAGCTGGCTCCATCTACTACTACGGACAGAGCTGTGTCGTGCCAGTGCCAGATGTACGGCAAAACAGCTGATTGGGGTGCGAGGGTGAATTAAATACTGATGGCCTATCATGAGGACCAGACATCAATATTAAAATCCCAGACAACTCCTTTAAAGGGATGTTTCTGATTGTATACCAATTAAGGTAATTTCACAACTTTTTTATATACTACTGTACATTTTTTCAAAGCTAAACTGGTATCCTGCCTGTAAAGATGGATTTTCATGACTATGCGTTTCCCTCTTTGGAGTATATGCTGCTATGACAGGTTGTACTAGTTTCCTAATTATTATGTAAAGATGAAGCATATGACAGTTGTGGAAAACCTTAAAGCTATACTTAGAATAAAAGCATTATTCATCTGCCCATTAGTACAGGGCACTATGTATTCTTTAGTGTGGTGAGTTTATGCACACTTTTTACACATCCTCTCCCTAATGCAGCCTCAGTTCAGGTCCCTGTTATAGTCAGGTGATCAGCATACTAACCTGCATATTCACACACCATCTATGAGACACTCTTCTAGACTTGCACACAAAAGAAAAAGCTTTGTGACTTGGCAGGTCAAAGAGCTAATAATCGCATTAGCGAGAAGACGTGCTGGGTGATTACACTCACCATAGTAAAGAATACATTGTGTTCTGTAGCAAGTAGTGGCCAGAGAGAGAAGGAGCTCATAGGGAATATTCCAGACGCCGCACGTGGAGTGAGACAGCTCTACTATCACCAGATACATGCTCCCAGATCATCGCTCCTCACACACAGACTTGAGAAAGGTGTCCTATGTACCTAAAAACGCATTGTCTATAAAAGATTTAAATTAATGTTCAAGCCTTTAGTTGTGTTTAGTGCCAACAAGCTACCAGTCCACAAACTGAGAAAGAATCCACTCTGCTGCTTCTTCCTACAAATCTTCTGTACAAACTGGCAGAAGAATAAAGCATTTCATTGGAGTATTGCTTCAAAGTTTTTTGTTTGTTTTTTTTTGTTTGGTGGAGGCGGGGGGTTGCTTTCTGCCAGACCCAAACTACCAAGTGGCTGGACCTGCAAAGAGAAGCATACCTACCTCAGATGAGCACTTAGTTGTCTAACTGGCAACTTGCTCTCCTCAACTTGTACTAGACCAGGGGCGCCTTGTTTTGTTTCTCTTTTTCACCACAGATTGATTGTTGCTGTGTAATGTATGATTTTGTTTGTACATGAACCCTCTGATCGTAAAGTGCTGCAGAATATGTTGGAGCCATATAACATTTTTTATATTAATATTACTACTATAACAACCCCTTTAAAGTTAATTGGCTGTGCAAGATCTGTTTACCACTACAAAAGTCCCCCATTCCCTATAAAAGAGCAAAATGTACCTTAAGTCCTCGAAGGATCTGGTAGATCAAGAATTGAACATGATCATCAGTCAGTTTCTGACATTTCACTATATTATTAAGATCAGCTCCCATTAGATGTGTCACCAGATACCTAAATATTTATGAAAAAGGGGAGAAGTACATGATGAAAAACCATTATACAGTCCAATGCAAAGCTGGTAGTAGAAAAGAGATTTAGGCTGGCAGTCGGCTAAGATACTTATAAACTTATCAGTTATCGACTGTACGATACATTTCTGATCATGAGAACAGGAAACTTGGGGCCCCATACCCCGTATGAAGAAAGCAGCTGTAAATGGAGATGGTGCCAGTGGTAGGATCCATTCCAACCAGACACTTGCAACTGCCCTGCGAACAAAGATTCTGCCTGTGGCAGGGCTCCATAGTAACATTTTCATGAAAAAAGGCAATCTCTAGGGGAACTATTAAAGTATAAAAAAATAAAGTTTTAAAAATATAAAAATTCAAATCACCCTCCTTTTCCCATATCTAAAATGAAAGTACATAAAAAATAATTATAGGCATCACCGCATGCAAAAACGCCAAAATATAAAAGATGTTTAAAACATTCAGCGAATGGTGTAATGGAAAAAAAATGAAGATCAGTTATTGACCATTTTTTGTCACTTCACCGCCGCAAAAATATTTACTATTCATACTCCAAAATGGCATCAATAAAAACTACAAATAATCCCACAAAAAATTAGCCCTCACACAGCTTCGTAGACCAAATTTTTTTTTTTAAATTATGGCGATGAAAAGAAAATTATTAAAACAAAAAAAAAAAATTCAAATATGGCATTGCTGCAATCGTACTGACTGGGAGAATGAAAGTAACAGGTCAGTTTTACCACATAGGAAGCTTCCCACTACATTGTATGCAACAATAAATAGCGCCACTAGAAAGTAAAATTTGTTCCGCAAATGTGAATGGAAAAATAAAGTTATGGCACTGGGAAGGCTGGGAGTATAAAACGAAGAAAAAAAAATGAAAATTGCCTGGTCCTGAAGGGGTTAAAAGAAACGACACCATGCAGGCATGTTTATGAAGTGGGGATATGTGTGAAGAGAACTTGTCAAAAAATGCAATGCAATCTAAAGCACCATGTTATAGAGCAGGAGAAGCTGAGCAAATCGATATATGTTTTTCTGGGAAAAGAGTTAATAAAACAGGGGGAAGATGGTATCAGTGACTAACAGCATTGTGTGTATGTGTGCATAGAGAGAGTTGTCAGTCACTGATAACATCTCCTCCTTGTACAGATACTGTTCACAGAAGGTAGAAAAAGCAGAGATTTAAGTTTATAAGTTATAGGTTTTACTGAATCTTTTCCCACAAAAATATATATCAATCTGCTTGGCTTCTCCTGCTCTATAACATGGTGCGGTCATATTGTATTGCATTTTTGGTGAAAGGTCCTCTTTAACCCCTTCCCGACACATGACGTACTATTAAGTCATGGAAGCCACTGTATTCACGCAATTTGATGTAATAGTACGTCATGGTGATTGGGCGCCAGATCACTGCAGGGGTCCAGCAGTTCTTGGTAGTCGGGCCCCTGCTGTATCCCCAGGCATCGCTGTAAAAGCCAATGCCGGGCGGATTAACCCCTCCTATGCCGCAGTCCAAGCTGACCACAACATAGAAGGGGTTTGTGTCGGGTGCGGGAGCGCATTGAGTCCCCGTGCTGCTATGGCGAGGACTCAATGTGAGAGAAGGCAGCCCGATGCTGTGCAGAGGCTGCCCAATGCCTTGCACGGCATCGGGATCTGCCTTCTATGGGTGCCGAGGAGATCCAGCCTCAGGCTGGGTCTCCTAGGCAACCTGTTAGTGTATGACACTGAGTCATACACTAACAGGCAATGCATTACAATACAGATGTATTGTAATGCATTGCAGAGGGGATCCGACCTCCAAAAGTGAATGTCCGGAATAAAGTAAAAAAAAAAAAAAAAAAAACGGGTTTTTGATAAAATGAACAAACTTTTTAAGCAAAAAAAGGAAAAAAACAACCCTTTCCCCTTATTTTATAACAGCCACTTATTAGGTATCGCCGCGTCCGTAATGACAGGCTCTATAAATATATCACATAATCCACCTCGTCCGATGAACACCATAAAAAAAAAATTACATATAAAAACAGTGTAAAAAAAAAAAAGCTATTTTTGTCACATCACAAAAAGTGCAACAGCAAGCGATGAAAAAGGCGTATGTCCCACAAAATGGTATCAATAAAACAGTCACCTCAAAAAATGAGCCCCTACCCAAGACAATTGCCCAAAAAAATTAAAAAAATATAGCTCTCAGAACATAGACACTAAAACTATTAGTTTCAAACCTGCCATTATTGTGCTAAAGTGAAATACATAAAAAAAAGTAGACATTAGGTATCGCCACGTCCAGAAGAGCCTGCTCTATAAAAATATCACTTGAACTAACCCCTCAGGTGAACACCGTAAAAAAATAAAATAAAAATAATTTATATACACACACACACACACACACACACACATATACACACACATATACACACACAAGCACTGCAAAAAGAAAAAAACATTTTCGTCACCTTATATCATAAAAATTGCAACACCAAGCGATCAAAAAGGCATATACCCCCCAAAATAGTGCCAAACAAACAGTCACCTCATCCCGGGAAAAAAAAAAAAAAAAAAAAAAGACCTTACCCAAGACAGTCGGTCAAAAAATAAAAATGCTATGGCTCTCAGACTATGGAGACACTAAAACATCATTATTTCGGTTTCAAAAATGCTATTATTGTGTAAAACTTAAATAAATAAGAAAGAGTAAAAGAGTAAACATATTAGGTATTGCCACTTTCGTAATGATCTGCTCTATAAAAATATCACATGACCTAACCCCTCAGGTGAACGCTGGAAAAACAAATAAAAACTGCGCAAAAACAACCAATTTTTTGGTCACCTTGCCCCATAAAGTGTAATAATGAATGTTTAAAAAATCCTATGTACCCAAAAATGGTACCAAAAAAAAAAAAAAAAAAAGTCAACTCTTCCTGCAAAAAACAAGCCCCTGCACAACATGATCTGCAGAAAAATAAAAAAAAGGCGTTCATAAAATGGAGACACAAAAATATATATATATTTTTTTTAAATGCTTTATTATGTAAAACTGAAACAAAGAAAGTAGACATATTTGATATCACAGCGTCCGTAACAACCTGCTCTATAAAAATAGCACATGATCTACCCTGTCAGATGAATGTTGTAAAAAACAAAAAAGGTTCCAAAACATCAACTTTTTCGTTACCTTGCCTCACAAAAATCTAATATAGAGCAATTAAAAATCATATGTACCCCAAAATAGTACCAATATAACTGCCACCTTATCCTGTAGTTTCCAAAATGTGGTCACTTTGAGTTGCTACTGTAAGGGTGCTTCAAATGGGACATGGCATCAAAAAAAAACAGTTCAGCTAAATCTGCCTTCCAAAAACCATATGTGTTCCTTTCCTTCTGCGCCTAACCATGTGGCCATACAGCAGTTTACGACCACATGTGGGGTGTTTCTGTAAACCGCAGAATCAGGGTAATAAATATTAAAGTTTTGCTTGGCTGTTAACCCTTGCTTTGTTACTGGAAAAAATGGATTAAAATGTAAAATCTGCCAAAAAAGTGAAATTCTGAAATTTCATCTCCATTTGCCATGTATTCTTGTGGAACAGCTAAAGAGTTAAAAAAAAGTTTGTAAAATCAGTTTTGAATACCTTGAGGGGTGTAGTTTCTACAATGACGTCATTTTTGGGTGGTTTCTATTATGTAAGCCCCACAAAGTGACTTCAGACGTAAGCTGGTCCTTAACCACTTCAGCCCCCCCCTAGCTTAAACACCCTTAACCCCTTAAGGACATGGCCCTATTTCACCTTAAGGACCAGGCCATTTTTTCAAAATCTGACCACTGTCACTTTAAGTGTGGATAACTTTAAAACGCTTTTACTTACCCAGGCCGTTCTGAGATTGTTTTTTCGTCACATATTGTATTTCACGACACTACTAAAATTGGGTCAAAAAAGTCAATTTTTTTGCATAAAAAAATACAATTTTTACAAAAAATTTGGAAAATTTAGCAAATTTTAAAGTTTCAGTTTCTATACTTCTAAAATACACAGTAATACCCCCCAAAAAGGGATGATTTTACATTTCCCATATGTCTCCTTTATTTTTGGAGCATTTGGAGAATGTAATTTTATTTTTTGAGATGTTACATAGCTTAGAAGTTTAGAAGCAAATTTTGAAATTTTTCTGAAATTTCCCGAATTCCACTTTTTATGGACCAGTCCAGGTCTGGAGTCACTTTGTGAGGCTCACATAATAGAAACCACCCAAAAATGACCCCATTTTAGAAACTACACCCCTCAAGGTATTCAAAGCTGGGTTTACAAACGTTGTTAAACCTTTAGGTGTTCCACAACAGTTTGTGGAAGATGGAGAAACAATTTTGAAATTTGGAATTTTTGGAATAATAAACTTTCCATTATAATCCATTTTTTCCAGTCATAAAGTGAGGGTTACCTGCCAAACAAAACTCAATATGGGTTGCCCTGATTCTCTAGTTTACAGAAACACCCCATGTGTGGTCCTAAACTACTGTTTGGCCAAACGGGAGGACATTGAAGGAGGGGAACGCCATATGGGTTTTGAATGGCAGATTTTGCGGGACTGTTTTTTTTTACACCATGTCCTATTGCAAGCCCCCCTGATGCACCCTAGCCTACAAATTCCAAAAAAGTGACTCCATCTAAGAAAGTACACCCCTCAAGGTATTCAAAGCTGGGTTTACAAACGTTGTTAACCCTTTAGGTGTTCCACAACAGTTCGTGGAAGATGGAGAAACAATTTTGAAATTTGGAATTTTTGGAAAAATTTCCATTATAATCCATTTTTTCCAGTCATAAAGTGAGGGTTACCTGCCAAACAAAACTCAATATGAGTTGCCCTGATTCTCTAGTTTACAGAAACACCCCATGTGTGGTCCTAAACTACTGTTTGGCCAAACGGGAGGACATTGAAGGAGGGGAACGCCATATGGTTTCTGGAAGGCAGATTTTGCGGGACTGGTTTATTTACACCATGTACCCTTTCAAGCCCCCTGCTGCACCCCTAGAGTAGAAACTCCATAAAAGTGACCCCATCTAGGAAACTACAGGATATGATGGTTGTTGTTTTGGGACTATTTTAGGGTAAATTTGTTTTTTGGTTGCTCTATATTATACTTTTTTGAGGCAATATAACAAAAAATTGAAATTCTAAAATTGTTAATACATTTGCCATTAATTTTTGTGGAACGCCTAAAGGGTTAACAAAGTTTGTAAAGTAATTTTTGAATACCTTGAGGGGTGTAGTTTTTTTTAGATGGGGTCACTTTTTTGGAGTTTCTAGTCTAGGCTACATCTAATGGGCCATGGTGTAAATAAACCAGTCCATCAAAATCTGCCTTCCAGAAACCATATGGCGTTCCCTTCGTTCTGTGCCCTGCCTTGTGGCTATATAGCCATTTACGACCACATATGGGGTGTTTCTGCAAAGTACAGAATTGGGGCAATAAATAATATATTTTTTTTTAATGTTAACCCTTGCTTTATTACTGGAAAATATGGACTAAAACGGAAATTTTGCCAAAAAATTTGTTTTTTTGCACAGTTTTTTTTATTTTTTAACACCGCTCCTGTAAGGGGTTGGGTCTAATGTTATTTTTATAGGGGAGATTATTACGGACGCGCAAATACCTAATATGTCTACTTTCTTTGAATTATTCAGATTTGACACTAGATTATCATTTTAGGAACAAAAAATAGATAATTTTACTATCTCCATAGCCTGGCTGCTGCATTTTTTTTGGGGGGTGGTTACTATATAATGTAGGGGCTCATTTTTTGCAGGATGAGTTGGCGGTTTTATTGGCACTATTTGGGGGTGCATACGATTTTTTGATCGCTCGCTATTACACTTTTTGTAGTGTTAGGAGACATAAATGGCTTTTTTTTAACACTGTTTTTATTTTTTATTTTTAACGCCGTTCATCCGAGGGGTTGGTTCTAATGTTATTTTTATAGGGCAGATTATTACGGACGCGCCGATACCTAATATGTCTACATTTTTTGATTTATTCAGATTTGACACTAGATTATCATTTTAGGAAAAAAAAAGATAATTTTACTATCTAAATAGCCTGGTAGCTGCATTTTTTTTTGGGGGATATATAATGTAGGGGCTCATCTTTTGCAGAATGAGATGGCGGTTTTATTGGCACTATTTGGGTGTGCATACAACTTTTTGATCGCTCGCTATTACAATTTTTGTAGTGTTAGGTAATAACACAAATGTCTTTTTGGACATAGTTTTTATTTTATTTTTTTTAAGAAGTTTTTCAAAGAGGTTAGGTCAAATTTTATTTTTATACAGCAGATTTTTACGGACGCGGCGATGCCCAATATGTATGGCTCTCAGACTTAGGTGACACTAAAACAGGCATCCTCAAAAAGCGGCCCTCCAGATGTTGTAAAACTACAATTCCCACTATGCCCTGCTGATACCTGTAGCTGGGCATGCTGGGAGTTGTAGTTTTACGCATTTTGAGGATGCCTGCACTAAAACTAATATTTTTGGGGAAAAAAAAATGTTTATGTGCCTCCAAAGTCTTAGAGCCACACTTTTTATGTTTTCTAGGGGACTGTCGGGACTTAGTACTCCATGGAAGTGTGATACTCCCTGAAGCAATTGATGACGCAGAGGCCCGGATGATCGGGGCAAGTGTCACATTGAGTGGTGGTGTCCTTCCGAATCCCCCTCTTGTGACACACTCTGCATCTTTTTTGGGTTCGTCCCTTTTTTCCAGTATGGGGGACCACACCTGGAAAATGTTGGCCAGGGACGACCCGGGCGCCTCCAATTCCCGAGGTACTCCGACCTGCTCTTTCCCGGTCTGAAAAGATCAGGTCCTTGAGGACTGCCTCATAGAACTGGAGGAAAGTCCCTGTGCTGCCAGCGCTTCGGCATAGTACAAAAGCGTTGTACATGGCAACCTGCACCATGGTGGCAGCGGAGGGTGGTGGAGGAGGGCGGCGGTTGGGGGTGGTGGAGGGGGGCAGCGGGTGGGGGGGTCAGCACCCCTGGGTTGGTTTAGGGTCTGTGGACCCCAACCACCAGAGGCACTGAAAAAAAAAGTTTGTTTTTTTTTTCCCTAAAACTTACACTATCCCTTCCAAGCCCTGCCTAAAATAGACCTTTCCCTCACTGACCCTAACCTACCTGAAGGGTGCAGGAGGGTTCTGTATGGAGCAGGGGGGGAGCAGGGATGGAGCAGAAGCAGAGCTGGAGCGGTACGGGCAGGTGCGGGCACGTCGGCAGCAGCGGGAGAAAGAGGAGGGGAGAGAGGAGCGCTGGGTGTTTGAATCACCCGCCTCTCTCCCCGGACCAATCAGCAGCCACTACCGCCACCAACGCACACAATTCAAGAATGGTGATTGGTGGTGTGATATTACACCACCGATCACCATTCTTTTCCGGTTCATCGGGTCACCGGAGACCCTAATGGACCGGAAACACAGAAAACCGCAGGTCTGAATTGACCTGCGGTTTTCTGCGATCGCCGATACGGGGGGGTCACATGACCCCCCTCGGCGTTGTGACGGGATGCCCGCTGAATGATTTCAGCGGGCATCCCGTTTGTATTAACCCCTTCACCGCCGCAATCGCCGTTAGGAAACATGACGTACCGGTACGTCATGTGTCATTAAGGACTCGGGAAACATGCCGTACCGGTACGTCATGTGTCCCAAAGGGGTTAATGACCAGGCCACTTTTTACAATTCTGCACTACACTACTTTCACCGTTTATTGCTCAGTCATAACACTTACCACCCAAATGAATTTTACCTCCATTTCTTCTCACTAATAGAGCTTTCATTTGGTGGTATTTCATTGTTGCTGACATTTTTACTTTTTTTGCCATTAATAAAAATTTAACGACATTTTTGCAAAAAAATTACATTTTTCACTTTCTGTTGTAATTTTTTTTTAAAAAAAACTACATTTCTATATAAATTTTTCTCTAAATTTATTGTTCTACATGTCTTTGATAAAAAAAAAAATCCAATAAGTGTATATTTATTGGTTTGGGTAAAAGTTATAGCGTTTACAAACTATGGTGCAAAAAAGTGAATTTCGGCATTGTGAAGCAGCTTTGACTTTCTGAGCACCTGTCATGTTTCTATAGGTGCTAGAATGTCAGGATAGTATAAATACCCCCCAAATGACACCATTTTAGAAAGAAGACACCCCAAACTATTCGCGGAGGGGCATGGTGAGTTCATGTATCATTTCATTTTTTTTCACAAGTTAGCAGAAAATTACACTTTCTGAGGAAAAAAAAAATATAATAAAGTTTCCATTTCTGCTAACTTCTGGCAAAAAAAAATAAAATCTCAGACGGACTCACTATGCCCCTCAGTGAATACCTTGGGGTGTCTACTTTCCGAAATGGGGTCATTTGTGGGGTGTGTTTACTGTTCTGGCATTTTGGGCAGGGCTAAATTGTGAGCAGCCCTGTAAAAGCTAAAGGTACTCGTTGGAATTTGGGCCCCTTTGCGCACCCAGGCTGCAAAAAAGTGTCACTCATGTGGTATCGCCGTACTCAGGAGAAGTAGGGCAATGTGTTTTGGGGTGTATTTTAACATATACCCATGTTGGGTGAGAGAAATATGTCTGTAAACTGACAACTTTGTATAAAAAAATTTAAAAAGTTGTCGTTTACAGAGATATTTCTCTCACCCAACATGGGTATATATAAAAATACACCCCAAAACACATTGCCCTACTTCTCCCGAGCATGGTGATACCACATGTGTGACACTTTTTTGCAGCCTGGGTGCGCAAAGGGGCCCAAATTCCAATGAGTACCTTTAGGATTTCACAGGGCATTTTTACATATTTGGATTACAGACTTCTCACGCTTTAGGGGCCCCTAAAATGCCAGGGCAGTATAAATACCCCACACATGTGACCCCATTTTGGAAAGAAGACACCCCAAGGTATTCTGTGAGGGGTATGGTGAGTTCATGTAAAATTCTATTTTTTGTCACAAGTTAGTGGAATATGAGACTTTATAAAAAACAAAATAAAAAAAAAAGAAATATATCAATTTCCGCTAACTTGTGCCAAAAAAAAAAAATTTCTGTGAACGCGCCATGCCCCTAACAGAATACCTTGGGGTGTCTTCTTTCCAAAATGGGGTCACATGTGGGTTATTTATACTGCCCTGGCATTTTAGGGGCCCTAAAGCGTGAGAATCCAAATGCGTAAAAATGCCATGTGAAATCCTAAAGGTACTCATTGGTTTTAGGGCCCCTTTGCGCATCTTGGCTGCAAAAAAGTGTCACACGTGGTATCGCCGTACTCAGGAGGAGTAGGGCACTGTGTTTTGGGGTGTATTTTTACATATACCCATGCTGCGTGTGAGAAATATCGCTGTAAACGACAACTTTTTACATTTTTTTAATCAAAATTGTCAATTTACAGAGATATTTCTCTCACCCAACATGGGTATATGTAAAAATACACCCCAAAACACATTGCCCCACTTCTCCTGAGTACGGCGATACCACATGAGTGACACTTTTTTGCAGCCAAGATGCGCAAAGGGGCCCAAATTCCCATGAGTACCTTTAAGGAGGGCATTTTTCCGCATTTTTCTTCTCACGCTTTAGGGCCCCTAAAATGCCAGGGCAGTATAAATAGCCCACATGTGACCCCATTTTGGAAAGAAGCCACCCCAAGGTATTCCATGAGGGGCATGACGAGTTCATAGAAGATTTTTTTTTTTGGCACAAGTTAGCGGAAATTGATTTTTTATTATTTTTTCTCACAAAGTCTCCCTTTCCGCTAACTTTTGACTAAAAGTTTAATTGTTCATGGACTCACTATGCCCCTCAGCGAATACCTTGGGGTGTCTTCTTTCCAAAATGGGGTCACATGTGGGGTATTTATACTGCCCTGGCATTTTAGGGGCCCTAAAGCGTGAGAAGAAAAATGCGTAAAAATGCCCTCCTAAAAGGACTCATTGGAATTTGGGCCCCTTTGCGCATCTTGGCTGCAAAAAAGTGTCACTCATGTGGTATCGCCGTACTTAGGAGCAGTAGGGCAATGTGTTTTGGGGTGTATTTTTACATATACCCATGCTGGGTGAGAGAAATATCTCTGTAAATTGACAACTTTGAATAAAAAAATATAAAAAGTTGTTGTTTACAGCGATATTTTTCACACAAAGTATGGGTATATATAAAAATACACCCCAAAACACATTGCCCTACTTCTCCTGAGTACGGCGATACCACATGTGTGCCACTTTTTTGCAGCCAAGATGCGCAAAGGGGCCCTAATTCCCATGAGTACCTTTAGGATTTCACAGGGCATTTTTATGCATTTCGATTCTCACGCTTTAGGACCCCTAAAATGCCAGGGCAGTATAAATATCCCACAAGTGACCCCATTTTGGAAAGAAGACACCCCAAGGTATTCTGTGAGGGGCATGGCGAGTTCACAGAAAAAAAATTTTTTTGCACAAGTTAGCGGAAATTGATATATATATATATATATATATATATATATATATATATATATATATTTTTTTACAAAGTCTCATTTTCCACTAACTTGTGACAAAAAATAAAATTTTACATGAACTCACCATACCCCTCACGGAATACCTTGGGGCGTCTTCTTTCTAAAATGGGGTCACATGTGAGGTTTTTGTACTGCTCTGGCATTTGAGGGTCTCCGCAATCATTACACGTATGGCCAGCATTAGGAGTTTTTGTGATTCTCCTTATATGGAGCATACGGGTAATGAGATTTTTTTTTTTCCGTTCAGCCTCTGGGCTGAAAAAAATAAATAAATGAACGGCACAGATTTTTTCATTCGCATCGATCATCGTGGATGAAAAAATCTGTGCCAAAATCAGTGACTGCGGTGCGGTGGGCTGGGCGCTAGCTACCTAACAAGTAGCCAACTAACTGGTGGCAATAAGGGACCCTTATGCCCCATTCACACGTCCGCAATTCTGTTTGCGGAACGGAATTGCGGACCCATTCATTTCTATGGGGACAGACTTTGTTTGATCCGGATGTAGTGTTTGGTGCAACTTTACATAGCTACCTGGTCCTCTGGTGGTCAATCCCAGTAAATGGGACCACCAGAGGACCAGGTAAAAGGTATATCAGACGCTGTTAACAAAACAGCGTCTGATATACATCTTTGATGCTTTTTATTTAGAATCTACAGCCTGCCAGCGATTGATCATCGCTGGCAGGCTGTAGTTAAACTACTGAGACGCGCAGCACTGTGAACGCGCGCGCGTTCACAGGAAATCTTGCGTCTCGTGAGATGACGCGCCGATGCGTCATATCAGAACTACAGGACCGCCCGCCGGACGCATCCATGCGTTAGGCGGTCCTGTAGTGGTTAAAAGGTGGGTTTTGTAAATTTTCTGAAAAATGTCAAGATTTGCTTCTAAACTTCTAAGCCTTCTAACGTCCCCAAAAATAAAATGTCATTTTTAAAATGATCCAAACATGAAGTAGACATATGGGAAATGTAAAGTAATAACTATTATATGAGGCATCACTATTATAAAAGTAGAGAAGTTGAAATTTGAAAATCTTCTAATTTTTCTAAATTTTTGATAAATTTGGGATTTTTTCACAAATAAAGGTGAAATATATTGACTTAAATTTATGACTGTCATGAAGTACAACGTGTCACCAGAAAATCTCAGAATGGCTTGGATAAGTAAAAGTGTTCCAAAGCTATTACCACAAAGTGACATGTCAGATTTACAAGAAATGGCCTGGACAGGAAGGTGCAAACTGGCCCGGGGTAGGAGGAGTTAAAAAAGACATAATGTAAAAGGGGCAGGTAATGAAAGGATACTTTTTAAACACACAACTCAAATTTTAACATGGATACATTTTCACACAGAGCAGCTAGGAACTCACACATCATTGAACTCCTCAAATGACTTTGATGGGGTAAAAACATCCAGGAGCCCAATAACCTGTTAAAAGAAAGAATATGATAAACATACATGCAACAGCCTCTTACAATGTGTGTACGAAAAAGGATTTCTGGATGTCATATGGGAAATCTCAGGTTATGCTCACAAAGTGACTGAATGATGCACACCAATCGAGTGCAACTATACTTCAATGAACACATTAAGGCTACTTTCACATCTGCGCTTTCCCCTCTGCTATTGAGATCAGTCATAGGATCTCAATAGCGGGGGGGAAATGCTTCAGTTTTGTCCCCATCCATTGTCAATGG
Organism: Bufotes viridis; assembly: GCA_033119425.1. Taxonomy (NCBI): domain Eukaryota; kingdom Metazoa; phylum Chordata; class Amphibia; order Anura; family Bufonidae; genus Bufotes; species Bufotes viridis. The sequence continues at coordinate 198,953,658 of CM065591.1, read as the reverse complement.
GGACTAGGATGAACTGAACGAACTGGAATGCACCAAAATACATTCCATTCCGTTTTGTTGCGTCCCCATCGCGGACAGAATAACGCTGCAAGCAGTGTTTTTCTGTCCGCAATGTGGTGCTTACATAATTCATAATCTAAGTCAATGGGGGACGGATCAGTTTTCTCGGGCACAATAGAAAACGGATCCATCCCCCATTGACGTCCAACGGTCTTCATGACGGATCCGCCATGACTATTTTAAAGATAATACAACCGGTGTTCTGTCAGATTCCTATACCTTGGCAGAATACTATAGCCGGAAGTGACGCGGCCGCACCGGAATCAGCTGGAGGAGGGCGTGTGCGGCGCTGCACAAGCACACATCCACTGGATTAGTAAAAATGATTGCACCGCCACAAGAGAAGAAACCACTTCATGCGCGAAACCGTATATTTTGAAATTTTTTGACTCAAATTTACCACTGTCATGAAGTACAATATTTGACGGGAAAATAAGACAAAGGCTTGGATAAGTAACTTAAAATATAAAAAAAAAATGCATACTAATATATACAGTAATAAAATCAATACAAATAAAATGGATAGTAGTAATTGTATAACAAGTAATGTTGATACTTGATGTTTAAGGAAGCCACACGCTTTTCATTTTGGTTCAACTCATATGTAATAATTGAATTGCTGCTTGGAGGCCAAATCACTGTAGATAATGTTACAGTGCATCAGTATGGCAGATGATTGATGAAGGAATGATGGGAAGAGAAGTGCAAAAAAAGGTCAGGCAGATGTGTTGTCTTCTGGGTGCTCTGGCTTGGCATATTGTGGATTGGATAGACAAGATTTCTAGGTAGAGCTTGGGAAGACCCAGCAATCATGATACACGAGTACCAATGGCAAAATCGGTTCTTAAAACGATATTAGGGAAGTAGTTAGAAGCTCGAGTCCAGGACCTCCAAGGTAGTGTTTTCAGAAATACTGTGACTTGAATGGAGCTGAGCTGCTCCTATGCAACGCAACACATGAACGTGTTGTCACTCTGCCTTGAAAAAGCAGAAAGAAGGCTGCACAGCACTCACAGGAGCGCCGATGACTTCTCAAATAGCTGATTTGGGGACAATGACACTGGTGTCCCAGGTGTCGGAATTACAAAGGGAAATAAACTCTGAAAAAATAATGCTTGTAATCTGTAGATCCCTTAACATCACAGAGGAGATAGAAGTTCAGCTGTATAACCAAAGTGGCCAGCATATTGGTCATGATGGGAGATTTTAACTTAACAGATATTGACTGGGGTCAAGGTTATGCCTCACCTGCAAAGTGGAAAAAATTCCTCAACTTGCTGCATGACCACTTTATGGGACAGTTTGTAGAAGATCCCACTAGCAGAAATGCTCTGTTGGATCTGGTAATTTCTAGCAATGCAGAGCTTGTTGAAAATGTTACTGTTTGTGAAACACTAGGTAGCAGTGATCACAATATAATTATATTCTCCCTGAACTATAAAAAAATACAAATCTGATGGGTTTCGCTGTAGCCTTTGACGTTTATAAAGCGCTTATCCAATCCCTATAATGCCTCCCAAAATGCTCAGGCAGCGCATACAGGTAATACTTACCCAGCTACCCGGCACCTGTGTCACTGCTGTGCCGCTGCATCTTACCGTTGCGCAGATCAAAACATACCATATTCTTTATAAAAAACATTTTTTATTGTGCATACACATAATGACATTATAATATAAAATCCACAACAGTAGTACAAGGTAACATGGAGATTAACACATGAGCCTGCGTGTGCCCGAACACTAGTACCCTCTTATAGTAAGATCCAATGCGGTCAGCCCAGCCTAAAAATTGCTAAAGTGCGTCCATAGTGCTCACTAGTTCAATATAGATATGTCACTGGACCTGATAAAACACAAAGCATGGGCAAAAAAATAATGCTTACATAGAGTAGATGGGGGTCCGGGGTCACAGCAGGCAGCACACCCAACAGCCGTTTCGCACCCTTGCTTTCTCAAGACTCGTTCCTGTCGCGGCTTGCTATTTGCAAATACATTTGATACTGTCCTTCTTAGACTTTTATTGGTAAAATAGTCCCCAGTTATAAGTGGTGTACCCAGGTGCTGGGTCCCCTATTAAACATTTATTAATAATATAGATGGAATTAATAGCACTGTTTTGGTTTTTGCAGATGACACCAAGCTATATAGTACTTTGTAATCTATGGAAAATGTCCATAAACTACAAGCTGACTTGGACACTGTTTGGACATCAACTGGGTAAATGAGGAATGTGGATAAATCTAAAGTTATGCATCTGGGTAGTATTATTTATATGAAAGCACCATTAATTCTATTGTGCTGTACAGCGCTCCAGATGGCGACCAAAATGGTCGCAAATGCGACCAGGAATTTGCAAATGGCGACAAGACTTTTAAGTCTTATCGCCATTTGCGACTTGTCCCACCTCCGCGCGGCAGCTTTAAGGGAGAAAAAAAAAAAACTCTTCAGCAGACGCGCCATGCTCGGCACGTCTGCTGAGCCCAGCCCCCGACATCCAGCCTGCTCTGCCAGCCTGTAGTGGCTCGTCCTGGGCCCCGCCCCCTCACAGAGCCCGGGAAGAGAGCGCGCTTGGGAGCACTGACAGACACCTGCAGAAGGACGGCCGGGTGCCTGGGTCAGTGCCTCCCCCCCCTCCAGCTCCTGACATGCGAGTCCTGTGACAGTGTGGCTCCTCCTGCCCCCCCCTGCAGAAGGACGGCCGGCCGGGTGCCTGGGTCAGTGCCTCCCCCCCTCCAGCTCCGTACATGTGAGTCCTGTGACAGTGTGGCTCCTCTGCCCCCCCCCTGCAGAAGGACTGCCGAGTCCCAGCATCATTGCCTCCTGCAGTCCTCCGGCTCCTGACCTGAGTTCTGTGACACTCAGTATGGCTCCTGCTGCCCTCCCTTCCCCCCTTGTTCAGACTAGTAATTTTTTTTTTTTTCTGAAGAGTTCTGTAGTGGATCTGAGTCCACTGGACCGCTGGGATGCAGGAAGATAGGGATCCCAGTACTGCCATGGCTTCTCTTATTGAACAGACGTTCTTTTGAATAAACGTGTTTAACTTGTGTTGCAAGGATTGAACCTTGTCTACAGGCAGTCGAGTCTTTTGACTTTGTGAGTCCAGATTCATCCCAAGAAAACGAATGTTGGTTGATGGGTGCAAGTTGGATTTCTTTAAATTTACTAGCCATCCTAGGTTTCTTAGCGTTGCAAGAAAAAGAGCAATGTCTCGTAGTTGTGCTGGATTGTCATTCGCAATCAGGAAGTCGTCCAGATATGGGAAGATTCTCACATCTTTTTCTCTTAAGTACGCCACCATCTCTATTACGAGTTTGGTGAAAACTCTGGGCGCAGACATTATCCCGAATGGTAGAGATGTAAATTGGAAGTGTCTTATTTGGCCCTGAGGATCTTGTAGGGCGAATCGAAGAAACCTTTGAGATTTGGGGTGAATAGGAACGTGATAGTACGCGTCTGATAAATCGACCGTACACATTAGGGAATTTTCCTGTAGAAGAGGTATGATGGAACTCAGTGTTTCCATCCGAAATTTTTTGTAGATTATATAATTGTTGAGTTTTCTTAAGTTTATTATCACTCTGTAAGGTCCATCCTTTTTCCTTACGAGGAAGAGGTTTGAGTAAAACCCTCTCCCCATTTCTTGTAAGGGGACTTGGGTTATTACATTTTTTTTTCCTAATGTTTGAATTTCCTGCCATACTGCTTGTAACTGTCTGGGACAGTGAAAATCTGAAATTAGAAATCTTTTTAGGGGTTTCTGTGCAAAATGAATTACATAGCCTGAGCGTATGATGTTTAGGGCCCAGGTATTTGAGGTGATCATTTCCCATTCTTGTAGAAAGTGACTCAGTCTGCCCCCCACTTTGGAGTCACTGTTTATCTGTGTTTCTTTGGGAGGAGGAGTGTGAACCTCGATCCTTACCTCCCCTCGGGTAGCTCCAGCGTTCCGACTTGCTTTTTCCTCTATAGGACCTTCCCGTATTGGAGGAGGGACGAAAGGAATACTTTCCTTTGTATGAAATGTCTACAGGAAAATTTTTCTTCCTGTCTGACGCTTTTTCTAGAATCTTTTCTAATTCTGGTCCAAACACGTTTTCTCCCGAAAACGGGATGGAACACAGTCTGGATTTTGATATTTTATCTCCTGACCAGCTTTTTACCCAGAGCGCACGCCTGGCTGCGTTTGAAAAGCCTGTATCTTTGGCTGCAAAGCGTACAGATTCTGCGGAGGCGTCCGCTAAAAAAGCGGTCGCTGATTTTAGAAGGGGTAGGGAATCCAATATTTCCTCCACTGGGGTATTGCTAACTATACGATTTTCTAACTCCTGAAGCCAACGAAACATAGACCTGGCCACGGAGGTGGCTGCGATGTTGGATTTTAACGTATACATCGCAGCTTCCCATGATTTACTTAACAGGCTATCAGCTTTCCTATCTAGCGGGTCTTTTAGCTGCGAGGTGTCTTCAAAAGGCAGAGAGGTTTTCCGATTAACCTTTGCCACCTGTGCATCAATTTTAGGAATTATATTAAATATTTTTGATTCCTCTGGGTCAAAAACTAGCCGGTTTTGGTATGATCTAGAAATACCGAGACGTCTCTCTGGATCAGACAATTCGTCTAGTACCATTTCACGGATGTTTTCATTTATAGGGAAAACTCTAGACTTTTTTAGACGAAGACCCCCAAACATTTCTTCTTGCACTGTTTGAGGTTTAGCGACTTCTTCTATACCCATTGTCGCTCTCACTGCTTTTAGGAGTTCTGGCATGTCCTCAGAGGAAAAATAAAATCTCTTTCTGGCCTCGTTTTCTGTTAGATCAGAAGATATTTCATCACATTCAACATATTTTGAGGAGGTGGTGGATTCTTCAAAATTTTCTGACTCAGAAGAAATGGATTCAGTTAATCTTTGACGTTTAGGTGGAGGCTCGGACGTATGGAACGGATCCCTTGAAACATTTGAGATCTGTGACAAGGACGACTTTATTTCCTCCTGCATCATAGATCTAAACTCGTCCATAAGAGAAGGTTTCTCTTCTCGTATAACATTAGTAATACATTGTTTGCAGAGTTTTTTAGTGTAATCATCTGGGAGCCTTTTTGAGCAAGAAATACATCTTGCGGATTTCTTGGCTTTCTGTTGCTGCTCCTTTGAGGGAGTCTGAGCATAAATAGATAAATAAATATCAGTATCCCAGAGGTTTACTACACAAAACATATAGAAAGGAGTTTTCCCCCACAGGGGACTTACAACAGACGGCGGTGCGGTATCCTCCAGGCTAGGATTGTCCTGGGTCGACATCCTGGGATCTGGAGACGGACGCTGAGTTAGGGAAGAAGCCACTTTTAAATCGACGCCGGGTTCCCGCGTCGCGCCGCTCCGCGTCACTTCCGGTGCCGTTCGGTGAAGCCAGAAGTTGTAATTTTATGTTTAGCGCAGCCGCGCTGGCCAGATGATCCGCCTGAGTCCTCGGAATAGGCGGGGAGTGATGGCTGGCCTGGGAACAGGCTCCGAACAAAAACGGAGCGAGATTATCCCCTTCCTCCTGTCCAGCTTTAGTCCGATTGACCGCGGGAGGACAGGAGGGCACACACGGTGTGTTTCATCCCCTCGGCACCTCAGAAGGCACCAAGGAGACCTTTCTCCGTCCTGGCCTCTGTAGGGACAGGAAACACTGGTGTTGGTGGTGGGAGGGGGGAATTTAACCTTTCTCTGTTTCCTGCCGCTACAGAGGTCAGGGGTCAATCTCATTGTGGGCCGTCGTGGTGATGATATGGAAATTGAAGTTTTTCATAGGATTGTGCAGCAGTGTAGTCTCTGTCAGTGGGTGTAAGCAATGCTTCTGTGCAGTGGCGTTGGAAGGTGGGTGTGGGCCGCACCTGGTGACACCAGTGACAGCAGAAGATAATTTATTCACTGCACTTGCCTGAAGCCGACTCTTACAGGGAATCCCGAGTGTCCATATATGGAGTCAGTGCTTTGAACATTGTCAGTATGCTTGTGGACACCCAATGTATTTTAATCTAATTTAGCATCTATTTCTGAAAGGTTGCCACCAGGATTCGAACTCACAAACTTTCACATCAGAGGCAAGAACACTAACCACTGAGCTATGAAGCTCAATGGTAAACTGTGTTAGCTCATAGTTAATTTATCAAGTATTAGGGATTCCCATACAGCAGAAGTATAATTATATATATATATATATATATATATATATATATATATATATTTTTTTTTTTTTTCTCAGTAATTGTAAAGAAAAATGAATGACAAAATAAATGTGAATATTGTGGCAGTGGAGCTGCCAGAAGGCCATAGGAAGGCCATTGAAGTGGCATATCTCACCCAGAGAAAGCTGGGTGAGAACAAGAAAGGTTGGGAAAATAGTTTTTCCCACTGTCTGCAGCAGTCAGGCTGGTAATGGGGATAATTATCAGCCAGCTGAGGAGCTTGGATAAATCGTGGCTGAGCTTCTCAATCAGGGCTCCCAGTCTGGGAAAGGAGCAGGCTGTGTCAAGGCCTGTGGGAGCCGGGACCCTCTAACCCTGTGTGTGGGGTAAGCACTGGTGATGTGTCTTGGGGAGCTGGGTGGTAGACCCAGGTCCTGATAGAGAGGGAAAGACTGTTTAGTCAGTGGCCAGACGGCCGAGGATTTATTTTTATGATTTTGTTGTACTGCTGTGATGACAATAAAGCTGGTCGTGGCCAGTTTGCACCCTAATCTACAGTGGTGGAGTGGCTTCTTGATGTGTGCCAACCGTCTAAGTTGATAAGACGGCGATCTGGAAGAGCTAAATGTCCCCGAGTTGTTACATATGGTGGAGGATGCGGGCATGAAAATGGCACACGAAGCTGGGTGCTGCAGAGCTAAAAGGGCAGGACAACAGGTTGCTAAGGGCACCAGGAAGCGTTGTCTGTGCTGAATGCTGCGGGATTGCTGGACGGAAAGTGGCCGTGCTGAAAAGTTAAAAAAACACTTGGTTGCTAGGGGCAACGACGAGACAGCAGGTGCTGCTGAAAGTTTTTCTTTGCTGTGTGTGAAGTTAAAGGGCCGGAAGCCTTTTTTGTCTAGTGGAGCAAGTGCTGCTCATGCGATAATGGACTGTTTTTTTTCTGTGGTGCAAGCTGTGTGCGGATTTAAAGGGCCAGAAGCACAATAAAAGAAACTGACCTGTCAAAATGGCTGCAACATGGTGGAGCCCGTGGGAAAAGTCCTGCGAGATGGTAATTGGGGGAATCCCTTTGGGTGTCATACTAGACTCCCGCCAGCAAGTGTCTCGGGTGCTGCCCGAAATTCTGAACTTTGTAACAAGAGGTCCAGAGACAAAAACTAAGGTGTCACTGACCTTTGTGACGGACTATGGCTCTGTGCAGTGGGAGCTGTTGAAATGTGAGACCCTGGGGCTAGAATTCGTACTGGGTAAGGATTTTCCCTTATTTTGGCAGATATGGTATGGCGGGAGTACTTCAAGTTCTGCAGTTGGAGTTCCGGAGGACAAGCGGAAGTCTGCCGTTGCCAAGGGCAACCGTCGGGAAGACAAAGAGGTGGAGAGTGGTGCGTTTCTCAGGAGTGCCTATTTTCCCTGCGACTGTGCACAGAATCCTAAAGGGTGCGGCTGGAATGTCCGTCCAGGAAAAGACAGGAGACAAGTCCAAGGTGTCTCCCGTGGCAACTACTGCATTGAGGAGAAGGGAGGTGACCGTGCTGGAGATATAACGGGACTACCCCTATCTTCCGGGAGTGCTGAGTCACTGACGACAATTGGTAAGACTGTTTCTGTTGATAATTTTGTGGCAGTGAGCCGGCGGCAGTTGCTACCTGCCGGGCCGGTGAGTGATAAAGCGCTGCGGCGTGAAAATGTCTCAAAAATTAGTGACTATGGGAAAACTGCTGTGTCTGAACAGACGGGTAAGCCTGCTGCAGTTGCTCTCTCGCAGGAATCTGCAGGGGAGAAGGTCAATGTGTTGTCTAAAGTGCCTGTGACCAAGGCTAGATTTGGGATGGCGAAAATCAGAGATCCCATGCTAGCCTGGGTAAGAGGTAGAATGCTGACTGTCCGGGACAATTATGTGAATACTGTGGACTATCCGGTGGTCTTCACGGAGGGTGAGACCATGGTGAGAACAGAGACTGATGGACTTGATGTTGCAAATATGCTCATACATGATGTAATGTGGGGCAATGAAGACACTTCTGTGGGAAGTAATGAAGCTCCTGCAGAACCTGTACCGGTCCCTTTAAATGAAGGTGTAAGGGAAATGCAGATAGAAAGCAATGGTTTAAGTGAAATGACCATTAGAAACAATGGTGCAGACACGGTGCCAAGTGAACGTGCAGAGTTTGTTGAAATGTATAATGATAATGTGGATCGATGTGCAAGAAGTGATGAGGATGATGACAGTCCTTTTCCTTTGCAGGCTGTGATTGGGGAAGAAGCTTCCCCTGTTGGTAAAAATGTGGATGGTATAAAAATGCTAATTGATGTTGAGAGCTCACAACTGAGGGAAACCACTGTGAAAAATATGCAAGTACATGGGGCAGTTCTAGAGGGTGTACCACATGTACTAGAAGTGGATATGCAGTCTCCACAGGTTTCTATGATTAATAAAATGTCCCAGGTGGGGATTAGCGCATCGGTGCCCCTAGAGGACAGGATTGAGAATGACACGAGCGTTATAAATAACGCATGTTCTGTGACAGATAGCAACTCGGAGAGAGAGGCTTCCATGTCGAGGTCTTGCCAAACTAAAGTGGTTACTAGTAGCGACCAGATGACAGTTATATCTGACCAGACAAGAGTTCAGTTGGGTGATGTCAGCCTAGTGTCTGAAGCTCATATCCAGTCAGTCTTGGATGACCTGACAGGACCGTACAGCTGCAAACAGAAGGCTGATCTCACTCTCGCCACACGGTCCCTAGATATGATAGGGAAGGGACTAGCTGTCGTCATGGAGTCATTAAAGAAGGCTGCAGAAGGGTCAAAAGAGGAGACCCTGGAAAAGATGAGTGAACTGAAGGGTCTACTGCCTGGTGTCCTGGGGAAGGGAAAAGACTCCAGAAAGACACAAAAGTCTATAGCAGACCTCAACAATGGGCTTGAAGAGTCCCTGGGTGGAAATCCCACAGAGTGTCTAAGGAAGAATGGTGGTACTCCTACAACTGCTGTTACACCAGAACAGAGTGAAGAGCAGCTAGAACAGAAGGCCCAAGAGTGGGGCGCTGCTAACAAGCTGGTGCGAAAAACTAAAAAGAAGACCAAGGCCCTCTCCTTGCCTAGAGCCCTTGAAAAAGCGCTTAAGGAGCGAGATGAATTGGAGAGGCTGAACAAGTTACTCAGAGCAGAGATGGAAGATCTCAGGAGCTCAAAAGATAAAGTCTATGAGTTAGAGAGGCCTAAGCGTGCTCCTGCGCAGCAGATGGAAGAAAATGAGATACCTGAAGAGGAAGAGAAGTCGGAGCCCATTAAGAATGGGTCTGGAGGTGGTGGCGCTGTGGTGCCAGCCGAGGCAGAGAAGAAGATGGAAGATGTATCTGCTGAACCAGATGATGGTGCTGAGGTGGATGCAGAAGCCCAGAGACTCGTGGCAGTGTGTGGCCAGGACCTGGTCATGAAAGACATTCCCTCTGCTGTCAATGTGTTCCAGAAAGCCAGCAGTCCGCTGGGGAAGAAATACGGGGGGACCGACGACCAGTATGAGGATCCCGTCTACTCCGATGGGCTGGCTCTCCTGAATCCGCCCCGAAAGGAGAACCATATCCTGGGTGAACCTCTGCAGGGATTGCCAGAAGACGACGAGTCTGAAGACCCTGATGTCCCCAGTACCTCCAACCTTGATGAGGAGGAGTTAAGAATGCAAGTATATGATTCTGTGTCCGAGAAGGATGAGAAGGCTAACAAAGTGGATGAAGACTCCAAAGGAGTCTCAACGGCTGAAGAAACTAAGGCCGTTGAGTTGGAGTGGGAAAAAACCTCAGATGTTTCCCAACGTAGGAGCTTTGACCCTGGGAGGGGGCTTAAGTAAGGTGAAAAGTCCTACGGCCTTTATCAGGGGGGGAGGATATGTGGCAGTGGAGCTGCCAGAAGGCCATAGGAAGGCCATTGAAGTGGCATATCTCACCCAGAGAAAGCTGGGTGAGAACAAGAAAGGTTGGGAAAATAGTTTTTCCCACTGTCTGCAGCAGTCAGGCTGGTAATGGGGATAATTATCAGCCAGCTGAGGAGCTTGGATAAATCGTGGCTGAGCTTCTCAATCAGGGCTCCCAGTCTGGGAAAGGAGCAGGCTGTGTCAAGGCCTGTGGGAGCCGGGACCCTCTAACCCTGTGTGTGGGGTAAGCACTGGTGATGTGTCTTGGGGAGCTGGGTGGTAGACCCAGGTCCTGATAGAGAGGGAAAGACTGTTTAGTCAGTGGCCAGACGGCCGAGGATTTATTTTTATGATTTTGTTGTACTGCTGTGATGACAATAAAGCTGGTCGTGGCCAGTTTGCACCCTAATCTACAGTGGTGGAGTGGCTTCTTGATGTGTGCCAACCGTCTAAGTTGATAAGACGGCGATCTGGAAGAGCTAAATGTCCCCGAGTTGTTACAATATATATATATATATATATATATATATATATACACACACATACACACACTTTTTTATTTATTTAATTATACTTCTGCTGTGGATAGGGCTCTTGCCTCTGATGCAAAAGGTTGCGAGTTCGAGTCCTGGTGGAAACCTTTTATAAATAGAGGCTAAATTATGCATTCATGTATATCAGAAGTATGATAATATATACAGGGAGTGCAGAATTATTAGGCAAATGAGTATTTTGACCACATCATCCTCTTTATGCATGTTGTCTTACTCCAAGCTGTATAGGCTCGAAAGCCTACTACCAATTAAGCATATTAGGTGATGTGCATCTCTGTAATGAGAAGGGGTGTGGTCTGATGACATCAACACCCTATATCAGGTGTGCATAATTATTAAACAACTTCCTTTAGTTTGGCAAAATGGGTCAAAAGAAGGACTTGACAGGCTCAGAAAAGTCAAAAATAGTGAGATATCTTGCAAAGGGATGCAGCACTCTTAAAATTGCAAAGCTTCTGAAGCGTGATCATCGAACAATCAAGCGTTTCATTCAAAATAGTCAACAGGGTCGCAAGAAGCGTGTGGAAAAACCAAGGCGCAAAATAAGTCAAGCGTGCAGCTTGATCCAAGATGCCACTTGCCACTAGTTTGGCCATATTTCAGAGCTGCAACATCACTGGAGTGCCCAAAAGCACAAGGTGTGCAATACTCAGAGACATGGCCAAGGTAAGAAAGGCTGAAAGACGAAGACTGAAGACACACAAGCTGAAACGTCAAGACTGGGCCAAGAAATATCTCAAGACTGATTTTTCTAAGGTTTTATGGACTGATGAAATGAGAGCGAGTCTTGATGGGCCAGATGGATGGGCCCGTGGCTGGATTGGTAAAGGGCAGAGAGCTCCAGTCCGACTCAGACGCCAGCAAGGTGGAGGTGGAGTACTGGTTTGGGCTGGTGTCATCAAAGATGAGCTTGTGGGGCCTTTTCGGGTTGAGGATAGAGTCAAGCTCAACTCCCAGTCCTACTGCCAGTTTCTGGAAGACACCTTCTTCAAGCAGTGGTACAGGAAGAAGTCTGCATCCTTCAAGAAAAACATGATTTTCATGCAGGACAATGCTCCATCACACGCGTCCAAGTACTCCACAGCGTGGCTGGCAAGAAAGGGTATCAAAGAAGAAAATCTAATGACATGGCCTTCTTGTTCACCTGATCTGAACCCCATTGAGAACCTGTGGTCCATCATCAAATGTGAGATTTACAAGGAGGGAAAACAGTACACCTCTCTGAACATTGTCTGGGAGGCTGTGGTTGCTGCTGCATGCAATGTTGATGGGGAACAGATCAAAACACTGACAGAATCCATGGATTTGCAGGCTTTTGAGTGTCCTTGCAAAGAAAGGTGGCTATATTGGTCACTGATTTGTTTTTATTTTGTTTTTGAATGTCAGAAATGTGTATTTGTGAATGTTGAGATGTTATATTGGTTTCACTGGTAAAAATAAATAATTGAAATGGGTATATATTTGTTTTTTGTTAAGTTGTCTAATAATTATGCACAGTAATAGTCACCTGCACACACAGATATCCCCCTAAAATAGCTAAAACTAAAAACAAACTAAAAACTACTTCCAAAAATATTCAGCTTTGATATTAATGAGTTTTTTGGGTTCATTGAGAACATGGTTGTTCAATAATAAAATTAATCCTAAAAAATTCTGCACTCCCTGTATTTATACTTCTGATTATATATATATATATATATATATATATATATATATATATATATATATATATATTTACCAGGGCTGTGGAGTCGGTAGATAAATTGTCCGACTCCGACTCCTCAGATTTTGAAACTTCCGACTCCTCGACTCCGACTCCTCTGTATTTAATATGCAAATACGAAGCTGTTCCACCAAGTTCTTCAAATCTCCTCTAGCACAGAGAGGTAGTTGAGCAGAAGCTGCTACCTTCTCCTTTGTGTGCTGATCTTCTGCTGAAGATAGAGCAGTGGGAGGATCCAGGAAGGGGCAGGGGAAGGGGCATTTATTTTAAAACATGATTTTCCTAGTAGAATCCCATAGTCATGTTTAAAATTTAAGCTAACAATCTGAGTTTACATGTTTTATAGCCTTAGCTGAATGACAGCAGTTTTTCAAATGGTTTACAGCTTCAGTCTTGAACTATTGACTCTCCATTCCCTTCACTTATACAAGTGTCTCCAGTCCTTAATCAGTTATCAGTGAGAGGCTAGGATAACCATGGGTTCCCTGTAACAGCAGACCACAAGACAATGGAAAGTGTAAGTATTGCCCCTCCTTAAAGGGACACTGACAGGCTGATTTTCCAGCTAAAGATATATATATACTGGTATTCATCAGAGAATTAGGAATAAAACTATACTAATGTTACCCCCAGTTAAGCTGTACTTGTGTTTAAAAAACATTTTAATCTGTATGCAAATTCACTATCTTTGTGCCCAATGGGGCAGCGTCTCCTGCGGCTTTGTGCCCAGCCGCGCCGAGTACAGCTTCCCAGCGCTGTTCCCCTCGTTATTATTCACTGCACTGGCCTTTTTTTCAGGCTAGCCGAACGCTGAATTCCTGCGCAGGCGCACGTGTAGAGTGCTGGCAGCAGCCTCGTCTGGCTATGCTGAGGCTGTGCCAGCTTTCTCTCTTCCTCCTCGCTACCTAGTCCTGTCTAGTGCTGCCAGTACTCTACATGTGCGCCTGCCCCTTGGGCACAAAGGTAGAGAATTTGCATATTGATTAAAACGTTTTTAAACACAAGTAAACCTCAACTGGGGGTAACAGTCGTCTAGTTGTATTCCTAATCCTCTGATGAATACCAGCAAATATATCTTTAGCCGGTAAATCAGCCTGTCAGTGTCCCTTTAACTGCATAGTAAAGCATATGAAAAGCTTCTTCACGGTCACTTAACGTCTTTGTTTAGCGGTAACGTGACGCACTGCATGCATTGGCCTTTATTCTTACAGTAGAGAAGTAATTCATTATAACTTTATCTGAATTGGGACATTTAAACTTGCTTTTTTTTAATTCCAATTTTTTTTTATTCCAATTTAAATCTAGTAGGAGTCGGAGTCGGTCCATTTTTTGCCGACTCCGACTCCAGGTACCCAAAATTGCCTCCGACTCCTCGACTCCGACTCCACAGCCATGATATATACACACACACACACACACACACACAGCTGTCGATTCAGGCTGCACACCAAAATGAATGGCGGAGTGCCAGCGGCCCACACCCAGACTTCGGTGTTGCACACAGAACTTCGTAAAAAGCCACGGCACATCCAGTGGATGAAAAAGAAATGTGATCTTTATTCACCCATCTAGCGAAGCTTCGGTCCGCTTACTGGGACCCTTGTCAAGCAATGTGCATACAAGCAATGTGTCTATATATAGTGTACAAATCATTAGCATACGTAATTGATAAATATCCAGAGTGACACAAAAAGTGCAAAAATGCATATACAAATATGGATCTAGACATCATAAATATATCTTTCAGTGGAAAACAACATATACATATCATATAATACCGTGAATAAATATTTAAAAGTACATAAATGTGGTCATGTGATTATTCGGAATTACACCGTAATGCGTGATGACGTGATAAGTAAAATCTACCTTCACCTATATATATATAAACTATTACTGAGGTTTTTAGCCATAATATTAGTACAGCAGGTTAATATGAAGCTCTCATGGGGGTGTGTGTGCAGTGCACTGATGGGGTGTGTGTGTGATGGGGGAGATGGTGCAGGACACTGATAGGAGGATGTGTGAATGACACTGATGGAGAGATGTGGATGACACTTGTGGAGAGATGTGTGATGACACTTGTAGAGAGATGTGTGGATGACACTTGTGAGAGAGATGTGTGAGATGATACTTGGAGAGATGTGTGGATGACACTTGGAGAGAGATGAGTGTGGATGACACTTAGGGAGATGAGTGTGGATGACACTTGGAGAGATGAGTGTGGATGACACTTGGGAGGATGAGTGTGGATGACACTTGGGGGGGGATGAGTGTGGATGACACTTGGGGGGGGGGGATGAGTGTGGATGACACTTGGGGGGGGGGATGAGTGTGGATGACACTTAGGGGGAGGTATGTGTGGATGTTTGGGTGGAAGCTCTGGAAGGGGTGGGAGGTCCGATAGGTATGTGGGGGTGGGAGATCCGGGAGGGGGATGTAAAAAAATTTAACTATGGGGGGGGGGGCATAAAAAGTTTTGCTGTGGGGCCCAGTTATTTCTAGCTACGCCCCTGGGTGACACCACCAGGAGATGAGCACTTGCATTATGGAAGCACTAATCTCCCTACATTCATCTGTGCCGCTATACAGATGAACACTGTGGCAGGGCAAGGGAGAGGCGTCTCCCTTCTCTGTTCCTCTGATAGGCTGCTGGCCTTTAAGAGGCCTGCATTGCATCGCTGCCATGGAGGCAAGTATGTGGGTTCTTTTTGGGGGTTTTTTCTGTGAGGCGCTGGGCTGGGCTGCACTGGGGGGGTCATTGCTGGCAAGTGGTGGACACTATGGGGGCATGGCTGGCACATGGGGGGCATGGCGGGGGCATGGCTGGCACATGGGGGGCATGGCGGGGGCATGGCTGGCACATGGGGGACACTATGGGGGAATCTACTGGGGGCATTGCTGGCACATGGGGAATAATAAAGGGGCATTGCCGGCACATAAGGGACACTATGGTGGCATGGCTGGCACATGGGGGACACTATGGTGGCATGGCTGGCACATGGGGGACACTATGGGGGCATCTACTGGCACATGGGGGACACTATGGGGGCATTGCTGGCACATTATGGGGATACTATGGGGAAGAGGAGAGGAGCACTATGTGGGCAATTACTAGGGGCATTATATAGGGGTATTTTAGACTTGCACACATTATGGGAACATTAGCTCAACTGGCGGCACTGAGGGAATTTTTTTGCACTGGCACACAGGACGGGAGCACTTTTGAATTAGTGCACATTATTATTATTGAAGGTGGCAGGTGAGTTGTTAAGAAGGTAGGAGGAGGATGGAAAAGTAGGAACCCAAGATGTCTTCTGTGAAACTACAGAGACGAGAGATGGGTGAAAAATCATCATGGCGGTCTGGTCTGAAAGGAGAAGATAAGGAAAGAGAAGGTCTGCATTAGAGAAGTTACTGGATGTAAGGTATGTGGTGCTGTATTCTGGATAGCACAGAATATAATATGTATGCAAATATGGGGGGGTGCTAAGCAGACAGAAGACAGATCGCCGGGGGGTTGGGGTGGGGAGGGGCCTGTTGCGGGTGCTATAATTTGAACCCAAGTGATAACATGGATGGGGGTTTGGATAGTAAACAGAAAGCGGACGTTGGGGGGGTGACACCATTTTCTACCGCACAGGGTGACACCAGCCCTAGCAACGCTACTGCGTCTGTGAGGCTAAGGAATGTACATTTCTGAGAAATGAAGGTGTCATGGATGTAGGAATGTTTATTGCAAACGGAATGAAAGCTCCATAAAGCTCAAGATAAGAGAGACTGGCGGAGCAGGGGCCAGGTTAAATAATGTATATGAGGTTAGAGGAGTGAGCAGTTAGTGGTAGGGGCTCGGTGACAGAAGGGACATTGGGGGATTAGATAAGGGGGTCCAGGATTAGGAGATATGTCTCCAGCATTCAAAAGAAGTATGAGGTGAAAGTTGGACAGGGCATAATGTGGCTTAGGCCTCAAGCACACGACCGTTGTTCTGGTCCGCATCCGAGCCGCAGTTTTTGCGGCTTGGGTGCGGACACATTTACTTCAATTGGGCCGCAAAAGATGCGGACAGCATTCTGTGTGCTGTGCGCATCCGTTGCTCCGTTCTGTAGCCCCGCAAAAAAATATAACATGTCCTATTCTTGTCCGTTTTGCGGACAAGAATAGGCATCTCTATAATGGGCTGCCCGTTCTGTTAATTGCGGAAGGCACACGGGCTGCTTCTGTGTTTTGCAGATCCTCAGTTTGCGGACAGCAAAAAACGGAACGGTCGTGTGCATGAGGTTTTTAGGTTTAGGAGGTGGTCAGTGGAGGTAGCCGGGTGAGAGGATAGAAGGGATAGTTAGATAAATAGCTTCTTGCCTTGAGTAGGAATAGTGGGATTAATGAAATATATTGAGGGATATGGAGGAGATGATGGCAAGTTCAAAAGAAAACATGATTATTTTGTGTAGATGTAAAGGAATATGGCAACAGAATGTGCATGGGATATAAGAGTACCTTCTGGTCATTCCTGGTTCAATTCTGGGTAGATTTCCTGCTATACACTTAAAGGGGATTTGCAGATCTTTTAAACTGATGATCTATCCCATTCAGGCAGTCAGAATAACTCCCCGGATCAAGGACCCATCTCCAGTAGCTATAGTATTATTACATTCCAGAAATACATCCAGGCCCCTCTTCTTTTAGTAAACACACCTCCTCAGGCAGAGAGTTCCATAGTCTCACTGCTCTTACCGTAAAGAATCCTCTTCTATGTTTGTATACAAAGCTTCTTTCCTCCAGACACAGAGGATGTCCCCTCGTCACAGTCACTGTCCTGGGAATAAATAGATGATGGAAGAGATCCCTGTACTGACTCCATATATAGTTATTAGATCTCCCCTCAGTCATTTATTTTCTAAAGCGAATAACCCTAATTTTGATGATCTTTCAGGGTACTGTAGTACACCCATTCCAGTTATTGCTTTAGTTGCCCTCCTCTGAACCCTCTCCAGCACTGCTATGTCTGCGTTGGTCACAGGAGCCCAGAACTGTACACAGTAGTCCATGTGTGGTCTAAATAGTGATTTGTAAAGTAACAGGACTATGTTCTCATCAGGGGCACCTATGCCCCTTTTGATGCAACCCATTATCTTATTGGCCTTGGCTGCAGCTGCCTGACACTGGTTTCTACAGCATAGTTTGTGATTTACCACAGGCTTTATGCTCAGTAACATGGTGGCAATTACAGCATCTGATATACCTTTTTGTTTTAAGGCAAGCTGATCAATTTCCTGGCCACTTTCAAGAGAGTCCTTGACATCAAGCTGAAGGGCGGGAAGGCATAAAGCGGGGCTTTTGGCCAAGACCGAGATAAAGCGTCCACTATCATTGGTTGATCCCGTCAAGAGAGAGCAAAAGTTCTCCACCTGTCTGTTTTCCTTGGTGGCAAACAGATCTAGGATGGGCCATTCCCACTTGTCGGCAATCTCCCTGAAAATCTGCCGGTTCAAGGACCATTCTCCTTCTAACAGTCTTTCCCTGGCTTAGGTAGTCGGCTATCACATTGTCTGCACCTTTGACATGAACCGCTGTAAGAGAACACAGGTTCCTTTCTGCCCAGAAAAAGATTCTCTGAGAAACTGAGGCTAGGATACGGCTTTGAGTGCCCCCTGTTCAAATGCGCTACAGCAGTATTACTGTCCGATAATATGTTTACATCATTTGGAGGAGAACTTGTGTACAGGGAGGTTAGAACACTGTAGACAGCAGTGACCTCTCTTAGATTGGAGGATGCTTCTGACATATCTTCATCCCAATTACCCTGAAAAAAAAAAAAAAAAAAAAAAACACGACTTCCTGAATGACCTCCCCAACCCTGGTTGCTGGCGTCCATTGTAATGATAATTTGATTTTCTTGGCGCCAGTATGCACCTGGTTGTAGGTTTCTTTTTATTCTCCACCATATCAAGGTGCTTTTTTTACTTGCTGAAGAATATATACCGTAATTTCCGCCCTATAAGACGCACCGGCCCACAAGACGCACCTAGATTTTTGAGGAGGAAAATAAGAAAAAAAATATTTTGAACAAAAACGTGTGCTTTTGGTGGATTTTGAACTTATACTGGTCTGTGGCTGACACTGTTTTGGCCGACACAGTCATGGGAGGGGTCTGTGGCCGACACAGTCATGGGAGGGGTCTGTGGCCGACACAGTCATGGGAGGGGTCTGTGGCCGACACAGTCATGGGAGGGGTCTGTGGCCGACACAGTCATGGGAGGGGTCTGTGGCCGACACAGTCATGGGAGGTCTGTGGCCGACACAGTCATGGGGGTCTGTGGCCGACACAGTCATGGGAGGTCTGTGGCCGACACAGTCATGGGGGGTCTGTGGCCGACACAGTCATGGGGGGTCTGTGGCCGACACAGTCATGGGGGGTCTGTGGCCGACACTGTCATAGGGGTCTGTGGCCGACACCGTCATGGGTGGGCGATCTGTGGTTGACACATGAAAAGCACTTTATGCTACATATGTGTCATCCACAGACCCCCAATAACAGTGTCAGCCACAGACCCCCAATAACAGTGTCACCCATTGATAAATGTGGGGGCCGGCATCTATAGTAGCTTTGTAATGGCAGCGGGGCCCGGTGCAGTCACTGCATTCTATTGCACCGGGCCCCGCTCACTGTACTAATCCTATAACCGACAGCATTGTTAAACTATGGTATAATAAAGTACAATGGATCCATTAATCTGCACTTACAAATCTCCTATCAAGCCGGAGAAGGAGGCGGCAGGAGGAGGCAAGAGGCCAGGCGGGCGGGCACTGGCAGCATAACTCAGTACGTCACGTGCCCGCGCCACCTGCTTCATTCATAAAGTGGGCGGAGCAGGCACGTGACGTACTGAGTTACGCTGCCAGTGCATGCCCGCCCGGCCTCTTTCCTCCTCCTGCCGCCTCCTCCTCCTGCTTGATAGGAGATTTGTAAGTGCAGATTAATGGATCCATTGTACTTTATTATACCATAGTTTAACAATGCTGACAGTTATAGGATTAGTACAGTGAGGGGGGCCCGATGCAGCAGAATGCAGTGACTGCAGCGGGCCCCGCTGCCATTACAAAAATAGATGCCGGTTCCCAGCCCCTCCTCCCTCCCCACTAATACACCCGCCGACCACGCTGTGCAGCATGCGGTCGCCGGTGTATCAGTGTAAAATGAAGCATTCGCCCATAAGACGCAGAACTATTTTCCCCCCACTTTTGGGGAGTGCATCTTATAGGGTGGAAAATACGGTACCTTCTTGTCCAGCCGGACTGGGTCCAATCCCAAGATGCCAAGAGGAAGGATTGGAGTTTTCTTGTATGGCTTTGAGCCCATCTGTTGCAAGGAATAGTTGACATTAGCAATCCCAGGATGGTCATTATATTTCCAATGGAAGAGGAATTTTGGCTGCTGAATAGAGAAATATTCTGGTATAGAGTCTTCTGTTTCTCCTGAGGCAGGAAAGACATAAGTTGACGCGAATCCAGCACTACCTCCAGAAAGATCTTCTGTTAAATCCGACTTGAAGATTTACAATCCAACCCAGACTTGTGAAGGTATTTCGAATCAGGGATAGATGGAATGCAAGATCTTTTCCTGAGAGAAGGGCAATCGGGAAATTGTCCAAATAAGGAATTACCAAAATTCCCTGTAGGTGAAGATGTTTTATTACTTCGGACATTATTTTTGACAAAACTCTTGGAGCAGAAGAGAGACAGAACGGAAGAGCTGCAAACTGGAAGTGACACAAGCTGCCTTTTATTTAAACCACAATCCTTAGGTATTTTTGGTGATACAGATAAATGGGAACGTGATAATATGCATCCTGAAGGTCCATAGTCACCATCCAAATAACAGTCCTGAGGAAGAAGATTTATGGTGGATTTTATGGTCTCCATTTTGAACTTTTTGTAAACGACAAACATGTTCAGGAGTCTGAGGTTTATAATAAGGCGGCAAGTTCCGTTGGGCTTATGGACTACGAACACCAGAGAATAAAATCCCTGATAAATCGGATCTCTTGGGACAGTTACAAGAATCTATTTTTGTAATAGAGTAGATACTTCTAACTCTAGATTTATTTTGCCTTATTTCTTGAGGAAGAACCTTGTTTGTATTGTAATGATTTGGAGGTAGTATCCCGAACTCCAATTTGAGGCCTTCTCCTAGAGTAGCGAATACCCAAGAGGGGGATCCCATTTCTTCCCAGGCTGGGACAAATCTCTTTAATTTGTCTCCTATCTGGCATCTGGCATCATTGTGTCTTTCGAGAGGCATTGTCAGGATTAAAGAGAAAGCCTCTTCCTTTTCCCTTAGTTGGTTGCCACCTTTTTGACCCATCTTTCTTTTTCTGGTCTGTTCTAGTTTTTCTCTGGTTCTGAAAGGAACACCTTTAATGAAAGAATCTGCTCTTGGACAGAAAGCCTTTCTTCTTATCAGAGGCTTTATCGAGTATATCATCTAGTACAGATCCGAATAGTCTATCCCCCTCACACGGAATACAACACAGGTGATTTTTAAAGCCTGTGTCTCCTGGCCAGGATCGTAGCCAGAAAGCCCTATGGGTAGAATTAGATATAGCAGCATATCTGGTGGATAATCTGACTAAACCTGTCGACACATCTGCTAAGGAATTTAAAATCGGAAGGGAAGCGAATATTTTCTCGCTTGAAGTACCCGCTGCTAGATGTTCTGCCAACTGGTTTAGCCACACCGCTAAGGTTCTGGCTGTGTAGGAGGATGCTATGCTGGGCCGAAACATGGCTGTGTTTGTCTCCCAGGCTTTTTTCAAAAGATCCTCACACTTTTTTTATCCATTGGGTCCAGCAAGAGATCCATGTCCTCAAACGGGAGTGACGTCTTCTTAGAAATACGCTCCACAGGGGAATCAATTTTTGGTGTCTTGTCCCACAAATTAGGCTCCATCTAAGAAAAGGGATATCTTCTTTAGAAAGAGTTGATTACAGCAGATCTTTTTTCCAGATCCTTCCATTCTCTGGAAATTAAAGCTTTAATATTATCATGTATGGGGAAACTCTTCTCTTCCTCTCCCCTAAACCCTAAAGTCGGTCTCCTTAACATCCTCCACGCGACGCGTGGTTGATTAAGTGTGGGGTTGTGTAAGTGTGACTTAAGAATAAGTGACTTCAGATTCAGGGATTTCAGTGGGGGACTGAAATTCGCCAGTTCTTGTAACTAGATTATATTGTATTTTTTTTTTTGTTTTTGTGGTGTAATCCCCATTAGTATGTCTTGCACAATTGACAATGCCGTCCAGTGCACATCTTGCATGATGTATGCAGTCCTGGAACAGCCGTTTGAGGGTGCATATCTTTGTTCAAAATGTGAGCAAATTACCCGTTTGGAATCGCACATCGAGTCTCTAAATGGGCATATTGCAACACTGAGAGCCACTGACAATTTGCAAAAGAGTTTGCTGCTCACTGAGCAAGCAGTCTTTGGGGTAGATGTGGGGAGGGTGGTAGCAAGGAGGCTGAGGAGAGTGAGGTAGCTAGCTGGGTGACAGTAAGAAAGCGGGGTAGAGGGAAGAGTGCCAGGGAGGCTAGCCCTGATCTGACACACCCCAACAAGTTTGCACGTTTGGCAGATGAGGGGATGGCAGCTCAGGGACAGCACCGCTGCAGCCAGACACTTCCTCTGCTGGTCAGGGGAATGTCAGCTCCAGTAAGCAGGGGACCAGGAGAGCAGGGCAGGCCAGACAGGTGCTGGTAGTGGGAGACTCAATTATTAGGGGAACAGATAGGGCGATCTGTCACAAAGATCGTGATCGCCGAACAGTGTGCTGTCTTCCTGGCGCTAGAGTTCGACACATCGCAGATCGGGTTGACAGATTACTGGGAGGGGCTGGAGAAGATCCAGCGGTCATGGTCCATATCGGAACCAATGACAAAGTTAGAGGAAGGTGGAGCGTCCTTAAGAATGATTTCAGGGATTTAGGTCAAAAGCTTAGGGCAAGGACCTCAAAGGTAGTATTTTCCGAAATACTGCCTGTACCACGGGCCACACAAGAGAGGCAGCGGGAGATTAGAGAGGTTAACAAGTGGCTCAAGAACTGGTGTAGGAAGCAGGGTTTTGGGTTCATGGAGAACTGGGCCGACTTTGCTATCGGCTACAGGCTCTATCGTAGGGACGGGCTGCACCTCAATGGGGAAGGGGCAGCCGTGTTGGGGAGAAAGATGGCTAGAAGGTTGGAGGAGTGTTTAAACTAGGGACTGGGGGGTGAGAAATTACATTATAGGAGGGGAAGATAGTGCAGATAGAGACCGGGGCAAGGTAGTGGGACTGGGGGAGAAATGGAAGGAGGGCCTAGAAAAGTTCAGAAGGAAAGGTGTAGGGCAAAAAATATGCATAAACCTCTCAAATGTATGTATACTAATGCCAGAAGCCTGACTAATAAAACTGGGGAACTGGAATTAGTGATGTGTGAGGAGGATTATGACATAGTGGGAATAACTGAGACATGGCTGGATGATAGCTATGACTGGGCAGTTAATGTACAAGGTTACAATCTGTTCAGAAAGGATCGTCAAAACCGGAGAGGGGAGGGTCTGCCTTTACATAAAGTCCTCTCTAAAGCCCACACTCCGGGAAGACATCTGTGAGGACACGAAAATGTGGAGTCATTGTGGGTGGAGATAAATGGAGCCAAAAACAATAATAAATTACTAATAGGAGTTTACTATAAACCACCTAATATACCAGAGTCCACAGAAAATCTATTACTAAACAGAGATAAACAAGGCGGCAAACCATAATCAGGTGGTTATTATGGGGGACTTCAACTACCCAGATATAGACTGGGAAACTGAAACCTGTACATCCCATAAAGGAAACAGGTTCTTGGCAATAGCCAAAGACAATTACCTTTCCCAAATGGTTCAGGACCCAACTAGAGGGACGGCCATACTGGACTTAGTATTAACCAATAGACCTGATAGAACAACAGGCGTGCAGGTCGGGGGACACCTGGGAAATAGTGACCATAAAGTAATAACCTTCCAATTATCCTTCAAGCGAGAGTTTCTACAGGGAGGAACAAGAATACCGGACTTCAAAAAAGCAAAATTTAGCCAACTAAGAGAGGCCATAGGCCCAATTAACTGGGACATAGTCCTCAAAAATAAAAATACAACCACAAAATGGGAGATTTTTAAAAGCATTATAACATCAAATTGTGATCGATGCATACCTTATAGAAATAAAAGGCTAAGAAATAAGAAGAAACCAATGTGGATAAATAGAACCGTAAAAAAGCAATAAATGACAAAAGAAAGCATATAAATCACTAAAACAGGAGGGAGCCAGGAAGCACTGATAAACTATAAGGAAAAAAATAGAATATGTAAAAAACTAATAAAAACTGCCAAACTAGAGACTGAGAGATTAATTGCCAAAGAGAGCAAAACTAACCCTAAAATGTTTTCAATTATATAAATGGTAAAAAATATAAACCTGAAGGAGTCGGCCCTCTACATAGCAATGAGGGGAGTTGCAGAAAGCGATGAGGATAAAGCCAAGCTATTAAATATTTTCTTCACCACTGTTTTCACTGAGGAAAATAAACTGTCAGATGAAATGCAAAATGTAAAAGTAAATTCCCCTTTAAAAGTGCCCTGTCTGACCCAGGAAGAAGTACAGCAGCGACTTAAAAAGATTAAAATAGACAAATCGCCAGGACCGGATGGCATACACCCCCGTATCCTAAGGGAATTAAGTGATGTCCTAGCCAGACCCTTATTTTTGATATTCACGGACTCCATACTGACAGGGAATGTTCCACCAGACTGGCGTATAGCAAATGTGGTGCCAATATTCAAAAAGGGTCCAAAAACAGAGCCTGGAAATTATAGGCCGGTAAGTTTAACATCTGTTGTGGGTAAACTGTTTGAAGGTTTTGTAAGAGATGCTATCTTGGAGTATCTCAATGAAAATAAGCAAATTACACCATATCAGCATGGCTTCATGAGGGATCGGTCATGTCAAACTAATTTAATCAGTTTCTATGAGGAGGTAAGTTCTAGACTTGACAGCGGCGAATCAATGGATGTCGTATATCTGGACTTCTCCAAAGCATTTGACGCTGTACCACATAAAAGGTTAGTATATAAAATGAGAACACTTGGACTAGGAGAAAATATCTGTATGTGGGTAAGTAACTGGCTCAGTAATAGAAAACAGAGGGTGGTTATTAACGGTACACACTCAGATTGGGTCACGGTCACTAGTGGGGTACCTCAGGGTTCAGTATTGGGCCCTATTCTCTTCAATATATTTATTAATGATCTTGTAGAAGGCTTGCACAGTAATATATCAATTTTTGCAGATGACACTAAACTGTGTAAAGTAATTAACACTAAAGAGGACTGTTTTCTGCTACAGAGGGATCTGGATAGATTGGGGGCTTGGGCAGAGAAATGGCAGATGAGGTTTAACACTGACAAATGTAAAGTTATGCACATGGGAAGGAATAATGCAAGTCACCCGTACATACTAAATGGTAAAACACTCAGTAACACTGACATTGAAAAGGATCTAGGAATTTTAATAAATAACAAACTAAGCTGTAAAAACCAGTGTCAGGCAGCTGCTGCTAAGGCCAATAAGATAATGGGTTGCATCAAAAGGGGCATAGATGCCCGTGATGAAAATATAGTCTTACCACTTTATAAATCACTAGTCAGACCACACATGGAGTACTGTGTACAGTTCTGGGCTCCCGTGAACAAGGCAGACATAGCAGAGCTAGAGAGGGTTCAGAGGAGGGCAACTAAAGTAATAACTGGAATGGGGCAACTACAGTACCCCGAAAGGGTATCAAAATTAGGGTTATTCACTCTAGAAAAAAAGACGACTGAGGGGAGATCTAATAACTATGTATAAATATATCAGGGGTCAGTACAAAGATCTCTCCCATCATCTATTTATCCCCAGGACTGTGACTGTGACGAGGGGACATCCTCTGCGTCTGGAGGAAAGAAGGTTCGTACACAAACATAGAAAAGGGTTCTTCACGGTAAGAGCAGTAAGACTATGGAACTCTCTGCCTGAGGAGGTGGTGATGGTGAGTACAATAAAGGAATTCAAGAGGGGCCTGGATGTATTTCTGGAGCGTAATAATATTTCAGGCTATAACTACTAAAGATGGGTCGTTGATCCAGGGAGTTATTCTGACTGCCTGATTGGAGTCGGGAAGGAATTTTTTCCCCTTAAGTGGGGAAAATTGGCTTCTGCCTCACAGGGTTTTTTTTGCCTTCCTCTGGATCAACTTGCAGGAAACAGGTCGAACTGGATGGACAAATGTCTTTTTTCGGCCTTATATACTATGTTACTATGTTACTATGTTACATTGTAGCCTGATGGATTTTTAAAAGACCATCAGTTTCTTCAGGGAGAAAGAGTGGTTTACCGGAACAGTTATCTGAGGAATCAGTCTATTGCCGACAAAATTTCCCCCTCATCCATTTCAAATCTGAAGTTCGAATTATTGGATTTTTGAGAGGTAGATGGCCGTGGGAAAGGTAGGGTAATTTAGAATCCACTGCTGTGCTTAATTCCACTTTAATAATACATCTTACGGTATCAGGAAAGGAGGGATATTCTTATGTGACTATCCTTTCAGTGCATTTGGGACATAATGCTTGAGCTTTGAAGAGAAGGACTTTTTGTAAATGGCGCATTTTCTCCAGATTCGCCACCAGTTTGTTTAGAGGTGATGGTATCTGTGCCCTAGAATGTTAAAATAGAATTAACTAGGGCCCTTAATTTTAATAAGGAAGAGACCAGCACCCTAAATACACCGGGGTGAAAAAGTCACACGCAATAAGTGGAGTAACTAAAGGGTGGGAATAACAATCTCCATAAGCAAGCAGAGGAGGCTTACCAGGCTGAGGGCAATGACATATGAATCTCCAGGCTTGCTGGCAAGTTCAGTGGAGTCCACAGGAGCCAACATTCTGACTGCATCAGAGGACGGCAGAACGAGGTTTGAATCCACCGCTCTTAATAGTCAGCGGCGCTTCGCTCTGCTTCCGGTCCAGGAGTCGGTATCCGGAAGTGTATCGGCGGCTGAGAACAAGAAACCCTTGCCCAAGGGAAATCTCGCCCGTGTGTGCACATGCGCACTGGATTCTCCGCAAATCCCTTAGCGCCGTGAATATCGCGAGCCCGGGGCTGCCTTAAGTGAGGACTTACACCAAGTAAAGGGAAAAGGAAGCCCTTATGACCCCAGAGCCCGCACTCACTGTATGACCCTTCAGCATAGTGAGGACAGATAGAGGTCGTGCACATGATCCCTGGTTCCTGGACTCCAGGAAGTGCTTCACGTTCACCCGAGGATAGGAAACGCCTAGAATAGGTAAGGGGAGGAGGCCTTTTAAAATCCTGCTTCTACGCATTTCCTGTCCTGGGGGGCGGGAAAACCCTCCTGTGAGTGCCGCTGTGGAGGCGCAGGAGAAAACATGGCAAACACTTCCGTATTCTAAAGGAATTAAAGGGAACCGGTCATCTATTTTATGCTGAACTCACTGAGGACACTATCAAGTAGTGACAGACACACAGATTTCAGTTCTGTCTCACTTATGAGCTAAAAGTAAGTGGTTGCCGAGAACCAGCATCATAATCATTGAAGTACAAGCGTTGAAAAGAGTCCACTCTACCTCGAAGAGTAAGAATTAATCATAAGTTTTTGCTCTCTTCACTCATCTGCTGATGACTGACAAGGAGAAAAGTAAGGAGAAGACTGTCAATCATAAGCATATGGGCGGGAAGAGCAGGAGCTTATGAATAACCATGACTCTTCTCAAGGTCTGGGCTGCAATGATTATGATGTTGGTTTCTCAGCAACCACTTACTTTTAGCTCATGAGTGACACACTGCTGAAATCAGGATGTCTGTCACTACTTTATGCTACTCCGAGTTATGGCAGCATAGTTGATGACGGGTTCCATTTAAGGGGAACCTGTCACCAGGAAATTCACTGATAAACCAGGCATGCTGCCTTATAGGGTTCACTCTGCTGAATATAATGATACCTTTCACTTGGTGATCTGTTGCTTTATTGTGGAGAAAAAGTAATTTTAATCCATATGCTAATGAGCTGATTTGAGTCCTGTAGTTGATATGAGTCCAGAGTTTTTTCTATTCAGAGCTGTAGCTACTCCCCTATTCACTTCTTCAGATGTAAAAGGGGCATAGTTTATTACATCATTCATTTTAATAATTGTTTATCAAACATGTGTTTATCACCCCATGAACAAACTAGCCCTTATTATAATTACTAACTTCAAAAGTATATTCCTCCCCCTTTTTTTTTACATTAGTAATATAATAGCTTAGCATTCCCTGTTATTCATTTTCCCACCAATTATTAACATGAATGAATGATGTAATAATCCACACCCCTTTTACATCTGAAGAAGTGAATAGGGGAGTGGCTACTAGGATGTGACTACAGCTCTGAATAGAAAAAACGCTGGACTCATATCAGCTCATTAGCATATAGATTAAAAGTACTTTTTCTCCACAATAAAGCAACAGATCACCAAGTGAAAGATATCATTATATTAAGCAGAGTGAACCCTACAAGGCAGCATGCCTGGTATATCAGTGAATTTCCTGGTGACTGGTTCCGTTTAAGTAATCTTTTCTGACATTTAATGACAGGGTCTGTTCCACAGGATTGATGCTTAACCACTTCAGCCCCCCTAGCTTAAACACCCGTAATGACCAGACCACTTTTTACAATTCTGCACTACACTACTTTCACCGTTTATTGCTCCGTCATGCAACTTACCACCCAAATGAATTTTACCTCCTTTTCTTCTCACTAGTAGAGCTTTCATATGGTGGCATTTCATTGTTGCTGACATTTTTACTTTTATTGATATTAATAAAAAATGACCGAAAGAAAAATGACATTTTTCGCTTTCTGTTGTAAAATTTAAAAAAAAAAAAAAAAACTACATTTATATCTAAATTTTTCTCTAAATTTATTGTTCTACATGTCTTTGATAAAAAATAAAAATCCAATAAGTGTATATTTATTGATTTGGGTAAAAGTTATAGCGTTTACAAACTATGGTGCAAAAAAGTGAGTTTCCGCATTTTAAAGCAGCTCTGACTTTCTGAGCACCTGTCATGTTTCTTCAGGTGCTAGAATGCCAGGATAGTATAAATACCCCCCAAATGACACCATTGTAGATAGAAGACACCCCGAAGTATTTGCGGAGGGGCATGGTGAGTTCATGTATTATTTCATTTTTTTTCACAAGTTTGCGGAAAATGACACTTTCTGAGGAAAAAAATAATAATAAAGTTTCCATTTCTGCTAACTTCTGGCAAAAAAAATAAATAATCTCCCACGGACTCACTTTGCCCCTCAGTGAATACCTTGGGGTGTCTACTTTCCGAAATGGGGTCATTTGTGGGGTGTGTTTACTGTTCTGGCATTTTGGGCAGGGCTAAATAGTGAGCAACCCTGTAAAACCTAATGGTACTCGTTGGACTTTACGCCCCATTACGCACCTAGGCTGCAAAAAAGTGGCACACATGTGGTATCGCCGTACTCAGAAGAAGTAGGGCAATGTGTTTTGGGGTGTATTTTTACATATACCAATGCTGGGTGAGAGAAATATCTCGGTAAATTGTCAACTTTGTATAAAAAAAATTTAAAACGGCATTTACACAGATATTTCTTTCACCCAGCATGGGTATATGTAAAAATACACCCCAAAACACATTGCCCTACTTCTCCTAAGTACGGCGATACCACAAGTGACACTTTTTTGCAGCCTGGGTGCGCAAAGGGGCCCAAATTCCAATGATACCTTTAGGATTTCACAGGGCATTTTTATGCATTTGAATTCCAAACGACTTCTCACACATTAGGGGCCCTAAAATGCCAGGACAGTATAAATAGCCCACAAGTGACCCCATTTTAGAAAGAAGACACCCCAAGGTATTCCGTGAGGGGTATGGTGAGTTCATGTAAAATTTTATTTTTTGTCACAAGTTAGTGGAATATGAGACACTGTAAGAAAAAAAAAAAGAAAAAAAGCCAATTTCCGCTAACTTGTGCCAAAAAACCAAATTACTTACCGGTAATTCCCTTTTCATGAATCCTCCATGACGGCATACCATGAGAGATGACCCGCCTCCAACCAGGTAGGGACAGGAAGTATAAAAATTGACCCTCTTAGACTCCTCAGTGTCTTTCTGGACCGACAGCCTAGAGAGCCTCTTTCGAACTTCCCATTTATTCTCTTTTTTTTTTTTTTTTTTTGCACACCAACACACACACACCCCTACACCTAAGGGGGATTATTTACATAACTATTTCTTATTGAAAAAACTATCAAAGAAGGTTTTTGTTTTTTTTTCAGGATTCATGAAAAGGAAATTACCGGTAAGTAATTTGGTTTTTCCCTTTCATCCTCCATGACGGCATACCATGAGACATAACATATTAAGAAGAAAACTATGGGGGGACAATGGCTTGAAGAACTTTCCTCCCAAAGGCTAAGTCTTGGCTTGCCATTACATTAACTCTGTAGTGCTTGATGAATGTATTCGGACTCGACCAGGTGGCTGCCCTACAGATCTGGTCTAAGGATGCATGAGCTTTTTCCGCCCAAGAGGTTGAGACTGATCTTGTGGAGTGTGCTGTAAACACTTCAGGGGGAGTTTTCCCTATTGCCTTATAGGATTCTGAGATAGCCCCTTTTATCCATCTTGAAAAGGTATTTTTTGACGCACTTTGTCCTTTACCTGAACCTAAAAACTGAACAAAAAGAGAGTCTGTTTTTCGGAAGGATTTTGTAGCTTCTAGGTAGGTTAGTACTGCTCTGCGGACATCTAACTTATGAAACCTTTCTTCACCCTTATTTTTCGGAGTGTCGCAAAAGGAGGGGACGATTATTTCTTCTTGTCTGTGGAAATTAGACACAACTTTGGGCAAGAAGGAGTTGTCTAACTTAAAGGTAATCCTATCTGAAGAAATAACACAGAAAGGCTCATTGATCTTTAGGGCCTGGATTTCACTAACCCTGCGTGCTGATGTAATTTCCACCAAAAAAAGGGTTTTTAGTGTTAAAAATTTTAGTGAAATATCCGATAAAGGTTCAAAAGGGCTTTCTACCAGACCTGACAGGACCGTATCAAGATCCCAAGGAGGAACTGATGATCTTAGGGATGGTCTCAGTCTATCTGCCCCCTTTAAAAATCTAATGACCCAGCTATGGTTGGCGATCTTTTCGTCAAAAGCTGAACTTCAACGCAGATATATGAACCCTCAAAGTATTAGGACGAAGGCCTTTTTTAGACCGGATTGCAGGAATCCTAGGATAGACAAGATAGAGAATTTTTCAGGAGAAACCTTCTCTTTAGTACACCAGGCGTTGAATGTTCGCCAAACTTTACCATAGATCTTGGAGGTAACTGTTTTCCTACTCGCTGTCATGGTATTAATAATAGGGTCTGACAGACCTTTTGCTTTTAAAATCATCCTCTCAGATTCCATGCCGCTAAATGCAATCTTTCCACCTCTGGATGGTGGATCGGGCCCTGCGACAACAGATCCTGGTCCCAGGGGAGGATCCATGGACTTTGAATGGACAATTTCTTCAATAGGGGAAACCAGGCTTTTTGGGCCATAGGGTGCTATTAAGATCACATGGGCCTTGTCTTGCCGAACTTTCTTTATTACCCTGGATATTAGTTGGAACGGGGGAAAGCATAGGCCAGCTTGAAATTCCACCTGATCGATAAAGCGCCTATCCCTATGTTTCCGTCTCTTGGGTTGAGGGAAAAGAACTGATTCAC
Source organism: Bufotes viridis (assembly GCA_033119425.1). Classification (NCBI taxonomy): domain Eukaryota; kingdom Metazoa; phylum Chordata; class Amphibia; order Anura; family Bufonidae; genus Bufotes; species Bufotes viridis. The sequence goes on along the minus strand of CM065591.1, from coordinate 198,922,366 downwards.
TTTCGCGTTTACGGCCGACGCAAAAAGATCGATCTGTGGAGTTCCCCATTTTTTATTATCTGCAAGAAGACTCCTTCTTTTAAACTCCACTCTGTTGATTTTAATTCTATCCTGCTTAGGAAATCTGCTTTTGTGTTTAAGGTCCCCTTTAGATGGACTGAAGAAAGTGACTTTATATTTTCTTCTGCCCAGCAGAAAATATTTTCTGCTATCTGGCTTAGGTGTTGGCTCCTGGTTCCACCTTGATGGTTCAAATATGCCACCACAGTGGTGTTGTCCGATCTTATTTGAACATTTTTCCCCTTTATGTGTCGATCGGCTAATTTTAGCGTTTCCCACACAGCCATCAATTCTTTTTGGTTTGACGACCACAACTTTTGGTGGTCTTTCCAAGCCCCTTGGAAACAAAGATGAGACAAGTGCGCTCCCCAGCCCCAAGGGCTTGCGTCTGTTGTGATAATCACTTGCTCTTCTGGACTCCATGGAATCCCCTGTTGCAGGTGATCCACTTGTTTCCACCATAGAAGTGAGTGATTTATGGCAGGGGGGATCGAGACTGATTGATCTAGGGAATCCTGATCTCTGTCCCAACAAGCTAAAACCCAGTGCTGAAGGGTCCGTGTGTGGAACTGAGCCCACTTTACCGCGGGGATGCAAGAAGTTAGAGTCCCTAGAAGTTTCATCGCTTCTCGAATTGTGCACCATTGATTGCTCTGAAACTCTGTGATTTTCCTTATTACTCCTGAAATTTTTTGTTCCATGAGTGATGTCATCTGCCGTGTAGTGTCCAAGGAGAGACCTAAAATTTTAGAAAGGCACTTAGTCTTCCTCCTACCTGAGACCTGGCGTCATTGCTTTGAGGTTTCAGTGTTTTTTGACGTGAACAGGAACCCTTTATTCTTCTGGGTTTTCCCTCTTGACCAGCCTGACTCTCTATTGTTTTTTTTCGTTTGAAAGGGGGCTCCCTTTTTAGTCCTTCGAAAGGGGAACTTCCTTTTCCCTGCCTCTTTGGGGAAGGTTTTTTTGGAGTCTGAGGCTTTCTCTAAAATAGACTCTAGATCCTCACCGAAAAGTAAATTTCCCCGAAAGGGCAAGCTACACAATTTTAATTTTGAACTAACGTCTCCTGACCACGATTTTAACCAGAGAGATATTCTTGCCACAACTGATAAACCAGAGGCCTTTGCAGCTATTCTGACCGATTCTGCAGAGGCGTCTGACAAAAAATCTACTGCTTTTAAAAGTAAGGGGAAGGAATCTTTTAAATTAACGCAGGAAGTCCCTTCCTTTAATAAAGATTCTAACTGAATAAGCCATTTTTTCAGTGACCTAGAGACTGTGGTAGCGGCTAAGTTTGGTTTAAATAAAGCCGTGCAGGATTCCCATGTTTTTTTCAATGTCTGATCCGTTTTTTTATCCATTGGGTCCCTCAAGGAACCCATATCCTCAAATGGCAAAGCGTTCGGCCCTTTTACCAATTTTGATAGGGATACATCTACCTTGGGGCACGTAATTAAAAGTGCTTCATCTTCATTACTGAATGGAAATCTACGTCTTATTGTTTTAGGGATAAAAAGCTTTCTATCCAGAGTTTTCCATTCTCTTTTAACCAGTTCATGCATGTTCTTATGTACTGGAAAACCCCGATTAGACCTCTGCTCAAATCCACTAAACATTTCATCCTGTACTGAGCGACGGACCTTCTCTTCTGAGAGATCCATAGTGGCTCTTACTGCTTTAATTAACTCTTTTGTATCTTCCGATGAAAAGAGATAATTTTTAAATTCAGAGTCAGAATCCGAGGAGTCTCTAGATTCTAATTCCCCTGATTCTGAATCGTCATCCGACGCTATCGGAGACTCTGAATCAGAGGCCCTAGCCGGTTTAGAACCGGACGGAAGTAGGGATACATCTGATATTACTGAGCGGATTTCATCCCTTATGGTATTTTTAAGTTCTTCTTTTAGTGACGGTACTATATCCTTAGTGATATTATCCGAACATTTTTCACAGATTTTTCTAGTATAGGAATCTGGTAATTTATATAAGCAAATGCTACACTTTTTAGACCTTTGAACAGACTTTGTCTTAACAACAGGCTCTTTCTCACTCTACATACACACAGAAGGAAAGAGTAGATAACATACATAGGGTTAAAATACAGAAAAAAATAACTGCTTTAACCAGGTCTTGTAAGGTTACTCACGACTGCTGAGTCTCTAGTCTCACTTAGATCCTGCATAGTTCAGGGCGTCCTGTTAGTGAATGGCCCTTAAATAGTGAATTTTTAGCTCCAGACCTCAGATCAGAGGGCGACTTCCGCCATAACCTTGCGCGATTTTTTGAATCTCCCGCCATCCCCGTCCAACCGGAAGTGCCAGGCCCCGTGAAACGCAACGCTGCTTCACAGGCCTCCACCGGAAGTAGGCCGTGGAACGCAGTGTCCACCGGAAGTAGGCCTGAAGGCAGCGTAGACTGAGCACGGAGACGTCGTTGTGAGAGCCAGCCTTGCCAGATAGCAACCCTGGGAGAGCTGGTGGACAGACCGGAGGAACTCGACGAGTGTCCGGCCAACATGGACCTGCGCCCGCCGCAGGTGAGGGACAAATGCACAAGGTTTTTGGGGGTCTGGGGAGCACACATAGTGACCGGACCCCCTGCCCCCTCATGCCGCCACATATCTTTTATCTTCATCCTCCCTGACAAGTACCTAGGGAGAACAACCCGTCTCCTACCTGGAGGGACAGGAAGACACTGAGGAGGAGTCAAAGAGGGTCAATTTTTATACTTCCTGTCCCTACCTGGTTGGAGGCGGGTCATCTCTCATGGTATGCCGTCATGGAGGATGAAAGGGAAAAAAAATCTTCTATGAACTCGCCATGCCCCTCACGGAATACCTTGGGGTGTCTTATCAAAATGAGGTCACATGTGGGGTATTTATACTGCCCTGGCATTTTAGGGGTCCTAAAGCGTGAGAAAAAGTCTGGAATCCAAATGCGTAAAAATGCCCTCCTAAAAGGTACTCATTTATCTTCTCACGCTTTAGGGCCCCTAAAATGCCAGGGCAGTATAAATACCCCACATGTGACCCCATTTTGGAAAGAAGACACCCCAAGGTATTCTGTGAGGGGCATGGCGAGTTCACAGGAATTTTTTTGTTTTTTTTACAAAGTCTCATATTTCACTAACTTGTGACAAAAAATAAAATTTTACATGAACTCACCATACCCCTCACGGAACACCTTGGGGTGTCTACTTTCTAAAATAGGGTCACTTGTGGGGTATTTTTACTGCCCTGGCTTTTTAGGGGCCCCTAAAGCGTGAGAAGAAGTCTGGAATCCAAATGCATAAATATGCCCTGTGAAATCCTAAAGGTACTCATTGGAATTTGGGCCCCTTTGCGCACCCAGGCTGCAAAAAAGTGTCACACATGTGGTATCGCCGTACTCAGGAGAAGTAGGGCAATGTGTTTTGGGGTGTATTTTTACATATAATATGCTGGGTGAGAGAAATATCTCTGTAAATGACAACTTATTTAAATTTTTTTATACAAAGTTGTCAGTTTACAGCGATATTTCTCTCACCCAACATGGTTATATGTAAAAATACACCCCAAAACTCATTGCCCTACTTCTCCTGAGTACGGCGATACCACATGAGTGACACTTTTTTGCAGCCTGGGTGCGCAAAGGGGCCCAAATTCCAACGAGTACCTTTAGCTTTTACATAGCGGCTCACAATTTAGCCCTGCCCAAAATGCCAGAACAGTAAACACACCCCACACATGACCCCATTTCCGAAATTAGACACCCCAAGGTATTCTCTGAGGGGCATAGTGAGTCCGTGGGAGATTTTATTATTTTTTTTGCCAGAAGTTAGCAGAAATGGAAAGTTTATTATTTTTATTTTTTTCCTCAGAAAGTGTCATTTTCCGCTAACTTGTGAAAAAAAATTAAATGATACATGAACTCACCATGCCACTCCGCGAATACTTTGGGGTGTCTTCTTTCTAAAATGGTGTGATTTGGGGGGTATTTATACTATCCTGACATTCTAGCACCTGAAGAAACATGACAGGTGCTCAGAAAGTCAGAGCTGCTTCAAAATGCGGAAATTCACTTTTTTGCACCATAGTTTGTAAACGCTATAACTTTTACCCAAACCAATAAATATACACTTATTGGACTTTTTTTTTTTATCAAAGACATGTAGAACAATAAATTTTGCGAAAAATTTATATAGAAATGTAGTTTTTTAAAAACAAATTACAACAGAAAGTTAAAAATGTCATTTTTTTGCAAAAATTTTGGTCATTTTTGATTAATAGCAAAAAAAGTAAAAATGTCAGCAGCAATGAAATACCACCAAATGAAAGCTCTATTAGTGAGAAGAAAAGGAGGTAAAATTAATTTGGGTGGTAAGTTGCATGACGGAGCAATAAACGGTGAAAGTAGTGTAGTGCAGAATTTTAAAAGTGGCCTGGTCATTAAGGGTGTTTAAGCTAGGGGGGCTGAAGTGGTTAATAAAGTGAATAAACCATTTAAGACAGTAAAGCATTGTAAATAAATGGTTAAAAATCCTGAATCCTTATACTCCAAAACCCCTGATTATAAGGATTCAGGATTTATAAAACATTTACAAGACTTTACTGCCTTAAATGGGTTTTCCACTGTAATTAAATGTGCCATTGAATATTGTGGGTTAAATAGTTCAGTGGCATACAGTTCAGATAGACCGACAGCATTTAAATGTAAAAGCTTGCTTTTTTTTCCCCTCTGTAAAGTCAATGCTTTACCTCAGTGAACACTGCATACAAAAGCACTGTTCTCCTATTGCCGCCTACCTCATCAGCTCAGCTCAGCCGCGACTTGTGGACTGAGCTGAAGCACCGCCCCCTCCAGCAGATGGCAGAAGACTTCTTGCACGCATCGCGGGTGCACCCGTGCACACGCACCGAATCAAATAACCTGTATGACTCGAGTATATACGGTATCTGTTTTATTTTCCACTGGTTTCATTATAATCATTAAATAATTTTTAGGGCTGGGCTATATGGCCTAAAATCTGTATCACGATATAATTTGAAGCATGTGCGATAACGATATATATCGCAATATATTATTCCATGGTCATCTATCGCAGTAGGGCGATATAGACAAAATCTATATGGTTGCCCAAATTCATATAGTTTATATAGCCCACTCCTAGCCCTGTGACATTGGCATTTGCCATTATCCATGTCCCCAAGCCAGCGCCATCAGCCCCTTCAAATCACGGGTGCCCCCTTCAAAACACCACCATTTTTTTTGGGGGGGGGGGGTTACAAGGTGAGCAAAAAAATGGTAAATTGAGTGTTTAATTTTTTTTCTCTGTTACGGCGTTTCCCGAATAGGAGATATTTTTTGCTATTTTAATCATTCTGACTTTTTCAGACATGGCGATATGTAATATATTTATTTTTTATTGTGTTTATATTTTTATATGTAAAACTAGGAAAGGGTGATTTAAAATTAATATTTTTTTTTTGGGGGGGGGGGGGGTTAAACTTTATTTTTTACTTTTTCTTTCGTATTAGCCCCGTTAGGGGCTAGAACCCTTGTTTATTTACCCTATAGAGCTCTATTAGGGTGAATAGGACTTTACACTGTCCTTGCTGCCCTGTGCATACAGCATCAGGGAGCTTACCATGGCAGCCAGGGCTTCAGCAGCGTCCTGGCTGTCATGGTAACCGATCGGAGCCCCGCCACTGCAACCGATCAGTAGCTGCCACTGTAACCGATCAGAAGCTGCCACTGCACCACTAATGGGTGAGGAGAGGGGGACCCTGGGGCCACTGCCACCAACGACTATAATATTGTGGAGGAAGAGAGGGGACCGCAATTAATATAATACTGAGAAGGAGGGGAGTAGAAGGGAGGGACTATGGCCACTGCGCCACCAAAGAACATAGTTAATGCCTGAATACAAACGTAGCCTGCATGTGGTGGCCATATCCCATACCCGGCACCTTTGACTGCGCGCTGCGATCCGTCGCAATTAACCCCTCAGGTGCCACACCTGAGGGGTTAATTGTGGCAGATCACAATGCGCAGTCATAGAGGCTCGGTGCTGGGTATGGGATATGGCTGGCACACCCAGGCTACGTTTGTATTCAGACATTAACTATATTCATTGGTGCCACAGTTGCCACAATCCCTCCCTTCTACTCCTCTCTGTTCTCATTGGTGGTCAGCAGCAGCCGCACACAGTGGGGAGGGAGGGACTTCCTCCTTCTCCACTGTGCCAGCTCAGGATAACATGATGCGTGCCGAGAGCAGCGCATGCCATGTTCTATCGCGTTAGGGCGATATAGACAAAATCTCTATCTTTGGCCAAATTAATATCGTTTATAATCCCCCACTCCTAATAAAAATATATATATATATATATATATATATATATATATATATATATATACACACACACTCACACATACATATATACACACACACACTTGTAGTTCTAGGACATGCAGCTTCACACTGATCTGTAATAGCTGACAAGGGGGACACAAGACAGGCTCAAGTTGCATCACGTAGGATTAATGCAGACTCTGCAGTGTGGGGGGACAGCAGTTCGGTTTCACTGTTCTGTCTGCCTTTTACAAAGGACTCAGCAGTGCAGTGTGATGAGACTTTGTCTCCCCTGTCTCTGCAAAGCCAAGCACAATGTAGTAATGTAAGATTCATTAGGAAAACCATATCCGAGAGGAAGAAGGATGAGAGGATCAATATGGCAGACAACCCACAAATTGCACATCAAATAAAATAGTAGGTACACAAGACATACACAAGAGCCTCTACTTTTTTTTTTTACTAGTGGCCTATCCTGCACTATATACGCAAAAATAATCCTGGAGTGCATTTTTTAAATAACAAACATTACTTATCTATCATGTATACACCAGCTGAACACATTTGTTTGTAGGAACAGCCATAGTCTCATTTTTCCTTTGTCCCAATAATTCCAGTGCAACAGATATTTTTTTACTTTATTTATTTACTATAAATCTAAACACCACTGTCGCTATCCACACTAATTTTGCAACCTCACCTCACGTTACCGCAACACTACTGCTATTGCTGCCTAAAATGAGAGAAAACAATTCTATATATGTCATGTCCCCCGCGAGACAATTCGCTGCGACTCTCGTGCAAAATGTAGCAAGGTTTATTTGTGCCTTTGCAATGGGCTGTATGGTTGTACAGGTATCTCTGTAAAATGGTACATGAATTAGGGGTGGATAGAGTGTCACGCGGGACTTGACATATAGAATTATTATTATTTTTTAATTATTTCTTTTCATTTACCAATATCTCAGCAGATTTTCAGAAGGAAGGGGTGATCATGTATTTCTTTACCCTCTAAACTTACCAAACCACCATACAATACAAATTTTGTATAATACATCCATAGAGTAAATATGATCAATAAAATATGGAAAGAAACGCTCACATTTTCATGCTTCATATGCTTTAGCAGACGAAGTTCTCTGTAGGTACGCTTGGCGTGTATGATAGACTGAAAAGGCCGGGAGAGTTTTTTAACTGCAACACGCTGTTCTGTATTGGTGTCATAGGCAGAACTGTGGTGGGGGGGAACAAACAAAAAAAAATAAAAAATATTTGTTAGCAGCACAGAAAAAAAAAAATCATTCAATCTTTGAAATAAGATATCCAGAAATGTAGAAAAAAACAAAAAACACCAAGACAGAAAAAGTCAGTAGTACTTTTGATTTGGGTTGTGGACATCATTTTTTGCCCACTATTTTGTGTATGACATAAGACAGAAGAGGTCACTATATTGAGCTTTTCAAGTATTTTGTATTAACGGGGTCATTCAGGCAACTTCAAATCATCTCTAATTCAGGGGCTCAATTACCCCTGGGAAAAAATGAGGCAGCAGGGCGCATGTTCAAGTAGACATTCCATAAGCGATATGGGACTGTGTACTCGGGATCAGTGAAGATCCAATTTGTAGGACGCCCACCACAATAAGTTATCCCATATCTAGTGGAAATGGCATACCCTTTACATTTTTTTTTCTATTTTAATAGCGGGGGGACTGTTTTTTCAGTCTGGAAAGTCAGCTTGTGATCGGCTCAGTTGAAAAGCTGCCTAGTTAGAACCACAATCCTTGTTTTAAAGCTTAGGCCTCTTTCACACTGACGTTTTTCCTCTCCGTCCTAGAGTTCCGTCCTCGGGGCTCTATGACGGAAAGATACTGATCAGGATTATCCCAATGCATCCTGAATGGAGAGAAATCCGTTCAGGATGCATCAGGAGGTCTTAAGTTTAGCACTGAAAAAAAAAATAAAAAAAATCCTGAAGGCATGCCGGAAGGACGGATCTGGAAATTAATGCCCATTGAAAAGCATCAATCCGGATCCGGCTTTAAACTAAACGTCGTTTCGGCGCATCTCCGGATCTGATGTTTAGCTTTTGTGAATGGTTACAATGGCAGCCAGGACGTTAAAGTCCCGGCTGCCATGGTAAAGTGTAGTAGGGAGGCGAGGGAAAAGTATACTTACCGTCCGTGCGGCTCCCAAGTCCTGGGGCGCTCCGGCGACGGAAGTGCACGCCGGATCCACCCAACGCAAGTGTGAAAGAGGCCTTAGATTGTCAGTTCTCAAACAAGACTAGGCCCACGTGTGTAGTTTCTACATAGCCCGAGATATTAGACCCTTAGGCCTCTTTCACACTCATCCGGCGACGGAAGTGCACGCCGGATCTTCACAACGCAAGTGTGAAAGAGGCCTTAGTGACCACTGTGACGAGACCAATCTCGCCACATTGCATTGGAGAAACCTGGTTGCTCGCCTGCTGCCTTTGGACTATGGCCCCCTGTTAAAAGACATCTTTTTTACCTGCAGAAAAGCTTAATTCGTGCTTTTCTGCCTGGGGTTCGGTAGTTTTGGTTGAATGTGTTATACCCCAGATAGGAATCCCATGGAGCCCATTCGTATGAAACTGACTGTAAAGACTTTGGCTCCATGGCGATTAAACTGTATTCGTGTGGTCTGAGCGCCATTCACTTAATAATGTGCGCTCAGACCTGAGCTATCTGGGGATATGTTAAATGTATAGTTTTAATGTAATGTGTCTTACCTGGTGTATATTATCAGTAATGCTTGTTCTGTGTCCCCATGTGCATAATGGAGTCTTGTCTCTGAAATGTCTGTGTGTATTGTAAAGGGTGGGACATTGTGTATTGAATAGTGATGTCTGTCCTATTGTCCCCACATGTGTATTGGCAATTTCCCTTTGTCCTGAGAGATAATTGAATGACTCCTCAATTGTCTCCAGGACAGAAGACATTGTGTATTCGTCTGCCTGTGATGATTGCATTACCCATGTAGGGTGATGGTATCACAGGCAGAGGGGAGGGATATGCTGGGGTGTCTGTATTGTCCCAATGTGTGTGATTGGCTGCTGTATCCCGTGTCGCAGTCTTCCTTCTGGTCCCCTAGGGAGTGTCCACCAGGTGGGAGACCTGGATAAATACCAGGGAGGTAGCCGTTAATAAATATAGAATTCCTGTTTACCATCAATACGGAGCCTCGTCTCGTTCTTGGGGGGATTCACTGTATGCTGTTAGAGACTGATTGCCAGGAGTGTAAGCTGATTGTCTGCTTTTCCTGTTCGTCTGCTAGCAGCTATTTGGGAGGTTCCAGTACGGGAGTTGGAGTGCTATTTTGTATCCAGTTCGGGAGTTTGGTGTTCTGCAGTAGCTGTGCCTATATCTCTGTAAAGGGGGCCGATCGCCTAAACGGTCTTTACCCCTTGTCTGCAGAAGCGGTCCGTTACAATTGGTGGCGAGCAGCGGGATCTTTCCTACAGCCAGAAGGACAGCTACAGGAGACACCATTTCCTTGGATTTACAAGTGGGGGCAACGCATGTCCCAGTACAGCGATCCTAAAAGCACCAGAATGGAACCAGCAGTGTCATACGAGGAGGAGGACCTGGATGGCCGGGATGCATTAAGGAAAGGCATCTGGTACCAGGCCCTGGACAATGTACAATACCAGCGGGGTGAGAGTCTCCCCAGTGAAGAGCAGCGGTGGCAGAAGCAAGTGGCCCTGCGGATGCCCTTTCTAGGAGAGCAGCCCCTGGATGAATGGGTGAAGGAACTAGAGCACCGGGTATGGCAGGAGCTATGGCTGGAGAATGCCTACCAGGCGCTCTGGTGGTATATGGCACAGTATATACCCTGGACAGCCGAGCATGACAAGCCAGAGGGAGAGGAGTTTGATGGTTCTGGCTTGTTATGGGAGTCCTTTGCAGAGCCTGACTTCGGGAGTCCTGCGCAGAACAGACTTCAGGACATTTTCTACGAGAGGGAGGCTAGGCATGACGGGGATGACCCCCATGAGGTAGAGCAAGACCTGGCTCACCTAGCAACCCTGGAGTGGGAACTGGAGCAGGACTACCGAGATCTCTTCCACTCCATTGGGAAGGCTCAGCAGGACGGCAAGGTGACAGATCCAGTTCCAGACCCATTCCGCTGGGAAGATATTATTGAAATTTACTGGGAGGAACCCCAGGCGGCAGGTGGAGATGGGACCGAGGTCTCTCCACCGGTATTGCAGGGAATTGGGAGCCTGAGCTCCATTCCCCAGCGGGAGATATTGCAGGGAATTGGGAGCCTGAGCTCCATTCCCCAGCGGGAGATATTGCAGGGAATTGGGAGCCTGAGCTCCATTCCCCAGCGGGAGATATTGCAGGGAATTGGGAGCCTGAGCTCCATTCCCCAGCGGCAGGCTGAGCTACAGGGGGCAGAGGTAGTTGTTCCTGCCCCACAGCAGCAGCGTGATTTTTCGGGAATTGGGAGCCCGGTCTCCAGTCCCCAGCGGCAGAGTAACCAGCAGGGAATAGAGAGCCCAGTCTCCTTTCTCCAGCAGCAGGACTCTGTATTGGGAGGAGAGACAGTCGGTCTCCCTCCACTGAGGAGGAAGGTATGTATGGGAGAAGAGCTTACTACCACCTCTCCCCAGCGGCGGATCATTAATGGGCAGGGAATAGAGAGCTCAGTCTCCTTTCCCCAGCAGCAGAGCTGTGTAACCAAAGGGGAGACAGTCGGACTCCAGCAGCAGAGCTGTGTAACCAAAGGGGAGACAGTCGGTCTCCAGCAGCAGGACTGTATATCTAAAGGGGAGACAGTCGGTCTCCCCTCCAACAACCAGGCTTCAACCAGGCTACCCTCCCAGTAGCGCTGGCAACAGGGCAGAGTGACGCGGTCTCTGCCCATGCAGCACCCCACCAAGTCAGCGTACCCGTACCCAGCACAGCCGTGGTGAGGCACCTGGACATGGACAAGCTTCTCCTCTACCCAGTTGCAGTAACTATTTATTGTGGGTGGGCTGTGCTGTTGATTGTGTTTTGTGGGTGGGCTGCTGGACTAACAAGGGCACTGACCGGCAGGAGGTCAGATACCCTGTTAGTCTGTTTGGAAAAGGGGAGAGATGTGACGAGACCAATCTCGCCACATTGCATTGGAGAAACCTGGTTGCTCGCCTGCTGCCTTTGGACTATGGCCCCCTGTTAAAAGACATCTTTTACCTGCAGAAAAGCTTAATTCGTGCTTTTCTGCCTGGGGTTCGGTAGTTTTGGTTGAATGTGTTATACCCCAGATAGGAATCCCATGGAGCCCATTCGTATGAAACTGACTGTAAAGACTTTGGCTCCATGGCGATTAAACTAGTATTCGTGTGGTCTGAGCGCCATTCACTTAATAATGTGCGCTCAGACCTGAGCTATCTGGGGATATGTTAAATGTATAGTTTTAATGTAATGTGTCTTACCTGGTGTATATTATCAGTAATGCTTGTTCTGTGTCCCCATGTGCATAATGGAGTCTTGTCTCTGAAATGTCTGTGTGTATTGTAAAGGGTGGGACATTGTGTATTGAATAGTGATGTCTGTCCTATTGTCCCCACATGTGTATTGGCAATTTCCCTTTGTCCTGAGAGATAATTGAATGACTCCTCAATTGTCTCCAGGACAGAAGACATTGTGTATTCGTCTGCCTGTGATGATTGCATTACCCATGTAGGGTGATGGTATCACAGGCAGAGGGGAGGGATATGCTGGGGGTGTCTGTATTGTCCCAATGTGTGTGATTGGCTGCTGTATCCCGTGTCGCAGTCTTCCTTCTGGTCCCCTAGGGGAGTGTCCACCAGGTGGGAGACCTGGATAAATACCAGGGAGGTAGCCGTTAATAAATATAGAATTCCTGTTTACCATCAATACGGAGCCTCGTCTCGTTCTTGGGGGGATTCACTGTATGCTGTTAGAGACTGATTGCCAGGAGTGTAAGCTGATTGTCTGCTTTTCCTGTTCGTCTGCTAGCAGCTATTTGGGAGGTTCCAGTACGGGAGTTGGAGTGCTATTTTGTATCCAGTTCGGGAGTTTGGTGTTCTGCAGTAGCTGTGCCTATATCTCTGTAAAGGGGGCCGATCGCCTAAACGGTTTTTACCCCTTGTCTGCAGAAGCGGTCCGTTACAACCACCCATAAGCCTTTTTACAGCGTTTACTAAGGGGCCTTAGGCTGGGCCACCACCTTTTAATTGTGGCCCAGTCTAAGCACTGCACAGTTCTCCCGTGCAGTGGCGAGCAGGGGCTCAGCTCTAAGGTGAGAGACACACTCCTGATCTAGCAGCCCGTACCCGCAGGAGCACCAATCCAGGATGTTTAACCCATAACATGCAAAGGGCAATGGCGCCAACCAGATGCAAGCGGTTACAGAGAGACCTCAACATAATGATTTGAACAGACGTAATGCAGTCAGTAAAATTACAAATTATGTCAGGCAGAGACGCACAACACTATAAATCACTATAATGCTGTGCAGTCCAGTCTAAGGAGCAGCGTTTACTACAGGAAACTACCAAATCCCTATTCACTATAATTGGATCAGTCCGGTTTCATGCAAGAATGTCCGCTTTCTGCCTCCCTACTCAGGCCCTGAGGAAGAAGGTGCACCGCCTCTGAAAGTCGTTGCCCTTTGCTCGTCCATTTTAAATGTTTTACATTTTTTTAATGATTTATGTGCAATGATTTGTTGTTTTAACTCCTCAATATTGCGTTGCAGCAATGGTATCCCGCTTGGTGGGAAGAAGGGTTCACTCCATTTGACTGTACACACTTCTCAGAGTTGCGCTGGAGGAAAACTTTTCAAAGAAATGGACCTAATGGAAACTAACATAAAAGCAACATTTGGATGGTGTCACACACAGCTTTTTATGGCAGTTTTTGAAGCACTTTTGTGAGCAAAAGAAAAAAGCGAATACAGCAGGAAGTTGTAGTATCACAGTAACATATAACGCTGAAAAAGAAATCTGTCCATCCAAGTTCAGCCCGTTATCACTCAAGTCGATCCAGAGGAGGCAAAAAAAAAAACTGTTAGGTAGAAGCTAATTTTCATCACTTAAGGGGAATAAAAAATTCCTTCCCGACCCCAATCGGGCAATCAGAATAACTCCCTGGATCAACGACCCCTCTCTAGTAACTATAACCTGTAATATTATTACACTCCAGAAATACATCCAGACCATCACCACCTCCTCAGGCAGAGAGTTCCATAGTCTCACTGCTCTTACCGTAAAGAATTCTCTTCTATGTTTGTGTACAAGCCTTCTTTCCTCCAGACGCAAAGGATGTCCCCTCGTCACAGTGACAGTCCTGGGGATAAATAGATGATGGGAGAGATCTCTGTACTGACCCCTGATATATTTATACATAGTTATTAGATCTCCCCTCAGTCGCCTCTTTTCTAAAGTGAATAACCCCAATTTTGATAATCTGTCAGGGTACAGTAGTCCATCCATTCCAGTTTATTTGGCCTTCTCTGAACTCTCTCCAGCTCTGCCAAGTCTGCCTTGTTCACAAAAGCCTAGAACTATACACAGTACTCCATGTGTGGTCTGACTAGTGATTTGTAAAGTGTATACCAATAAACGAGGCACAAGACTGCAGAGTAGCTACCGTATACAATCAATTATACACATGCCTATGGTACAAGAGATAATCACAATCGCCTATGAAAGACTACCAGACCGCATGAAAATCTATCTTTATATCTATTTTATTTTAGCAAAATAATTGCAGTAAATAACAATAAAACCAGTTCAGGGAAAAGGCGACATTAACCAGAGGAAGGACACAATGGTGATAATTCCTACTGCTCCAATATTAAAGTATAAATAAAGCGCAAGTGCTACAGATTGTAAGGCAGAACCAATTACCCATAATGTAGCACTTTTGAAATAGCACTTGCACTTTATTTATACTTTAATATTGGAGCAGTATGAACTATCACCATTGTGTCCTTCCTCTGGTTGATGTCGCCTTTTCCCTGCACTGGTTTTATTGTTTTTTATTGCAATTATTTAGCTAAAATAAAAAATAATAAATAGATTTCATGTGGTCTGGTAGTCATTTATAGGCGATTGTGATTTGTAAAGTGGCAGGTCTATGTTCTCATCATGGGCATCTATGCGTCTTTTGATGTAACCGATTACACTTTCAACCCCCTTCTGGCATTGGCTCACAAAACTACATAAAAAAAACAACAACTGTCCACTCCATACATGCCATCTGACATGTGCTAGCATTAACCACAGGGTGGAAAAAATCAATGATTTAAAAAAAAAAAAAATAATATCTTGATTTTTTTTTAAATAAAATGCTTTTTGAGGAAAATATTTTACCATCCAAGGTTAGTCCATCATGAAATAAAGATTTTTTTAATTATGTAGAATAAGGCTGTATATGTTTAATTTTTTTGGTAAATAAATTCCATGAATCCGTTCACAGTGTCATGCTCTTCCAGAGGTTTTTGTAAGATTATTGGGCAGTTTCTCTGCCTACAAGATATTATCACAGATGCTTGGTTTACTTTTGCAGTTCTCAAAACAGAATTTGACTCTGCAGAAATCACAGCCTCTTCTTCACAGCAAAAATGTTATAACTAGGGATGTCCCGATACCATTTTTTGAAGACAGAGAACGAGTACGGATACTTTTATTTAAGTACTCGCCAATACCAATTACCGATACCTCGTATAAACAGCGGCGCAGTTACTGATGGCAATGAAAAAAATTAAAGCTGGAATTTTGGTACTGTGGCTTTTCTTTTCCTTTGTACAAGTGTTAATAAATTAATAAATGGGAATATAATAGTGTTTTCCAACCAATGTGCCACCAGGGGGCTCTGTGGATGACACCGTTGTGGGGGCTCTGTGGATGACACCGTTGTGGGGGGATCTCTGGGTGACACTAATGGGGGATCTCTGGATGACACTAATGGGGGGATCTCTGGATGACACTAATGGGGAGATCTCTGGATGACACTAATGGGGGAGATCTCTGGATGACACTAATGGGGGAGATCTCTGGATGACACTAATATGGGGGAATCTCTGGATGACACTAATATGGGGGATCTCTGGATGACACTAATATGGGGGATCTCTGGATGACACTAATATGGGGGATCTCTGGATGACACTAATATGGGGGATCTCTGGATGACACTAATATGGGGGATCTCTGGATGACGCTAATATGGGGGATCTCTGGATGACGCTAATATGGGGAGATCTCTGGATGACGCTAATGGGGGGATCTCTGGATGACGCTAATGGAGGGGATCTCTGGATGACGCTAATGGGGGATCTCTGGATGACGCTAATGGGGGATCTCTGGATGACACTAATGGGGAGATCTCTGGATGACACTAATGGGGGGGATCTCTGGATGACACTAATGGGGGAAGAAATCTCTGGATGACACTAATGGGGGGATCTCTGGATGACACTAAAGGGAGGATCTCTGGATGACACTAAAGGGGGAATCTCTGGATGACACTAAAGGGGGATCTCTGGATGACACTAAAGGGGGATCTCTGGATGACACTAAAGGGGGATCTCTGGATGACACTAAATGAGGGGAATCTCTGGATGACACTAATGGGGGAATCTCTGGATGACACTAATGGGGGATCTCTGGATGACACTAATGGGGGATCTCTGGATGACACTAATGGGGGGATCTCTGGATGACACTAATGGGGGATCTCTGGATGACACTAATGGGGGATCTCTGGATGACACTAATGGGATGATGACACTAATGGGAGAATCTCTGGATGACACTAATGGGGGGGGGGTGATCTCTGGATGACACTAATGGGGGGGGGGGTGATCTCTGGATGACACTAATGGGGGGGGGGATCTCTGGATGACACTAATGGGGGGGGGATCTCTGGATGACACTGTTAGGGGGCTATGTGGATGACACATATATAGCATCTTATGCTATATACGTGTCATCCACAGATCCCCATTAGTGTCATCCACAGATCCCCCATTAGTGTCATCCACAGACCCCCATAAGAGCCATCATAGTGTGTGTGGGGGGCAGTTTACACTCGCAGGGGCCGGTGTTCTGAGACGGGTGCAGCTTGACTCTTTGATACACCGGCCCCGCAGCTCCTATACACTATTGACGTAAACTTAATCTCTTTTAATGTGGCCGGAGTTACTAACTATGAATGCACAGTCTCCCTCAGGTTAGGCGCTCAGTCCCTCCATGCTCCTCCTGCCCCGCGCGCCTTCTACATTCATAAAGTGGGCGGAGCGCTCAGGAGGGACGCGAGGTGCTTGGAAGAATCGGGCAGCTTGAGCTCTCAGTTCCTCCATGCGCCTCATGCCCGCTCCGCCCACTTTTATGAATGAAGAAGGCAGGCGGGGCAGGAGGAACATGGAGGGACTGAGCGCCTAACCTGAGGGAGACTGTGCATCAATAGTTAGTAATTCCGGCCACATTAATAGAGGTTAGGTTTCAATAGTGTATAGGAGCGATCCCCCGCCCACCTCCTTTCTAATTCCATGGTGTCTAGTGGTTATAGCAGAGGGTTAGCACATTGCTGACCCTCTGCTATAAACTGCTGACATCTGTGCCGTACAGATGTCAGCAGTTTAACCCCTTTCATACCGCGGACTGTACGGACCACTGTATGGAAGGGGTTAACAGGGAGGGAGCTCCCTCCCTCTCCCATCGGGGGCTGCTGTGCCTTTGCAGCCCCCGATTCTTCATGGGATCGCAGAGGAAAGGGGCTCCCCTCCCTCCCCATCACCCGCTGCTCTGTTCTGGCAGCAGGTGATGGTTACCATGGCAGCAGGACGCTTTCAGAAGCGTCCTGCTGGCCATGGTGATGTAAGTCTAATCAGACTTCTGCTAAAGGCAGTGTAAAGTAAAAAATACAGTACACTATAGTGTACTGTACTATATAAACATCAGACCCACTGGATCTTCAAGAACCAAGTTTGTAAAAAAAGTGAACAAAAAGTAAAAATAAAAAACATCACTGAATAAAAATAAAAAAATAAAATACACTACACATATTAGGCATCGCTGCGTCCGTAAAATTCTGCTCTATAAAAATTACATGACCTAACCCCTCAGGTGAACACCGCAAAAAAAAGTGTAAAAAGCACAATTTTTTGTCCTCTTACATCACAAAAAGTGTAATACTAAGCGATCAAAAAGGCGTATGCCTCCCAAAATAGTACCAATAAAACCGCCATCTCATCCCGGAAAAAATGAGCCCCTACATAGGACAATCCCAAAAAAAAATATGGCTCTCACACTATGGAGACACTAAAACATTATTTTTTGTTCTAAAATGATGTTTTTGTGTTAAAGTGAAATAAATTTAAACATAAGTATACATATTAGGTGTCGCCGCGTCCGTAAAAACCTGCTCTATAAAAATATCACATGATCTAACCCCTCATGTAAATACCATAAAAAAATAAAAACAAATGTAAAAAAAAAAACATTTGTCACCTCATATCTCAAAAACTGTAATAGCAAACGATCAAAAAGTTATATGCACCCAAAAATAGTGCCAATAAAAACGTAATCTCATCCCGCAAAACATGATACCCCACATAAGACAATCGCACAAAAAAAATAAGAAAAAAATTATGGCTCTCGGACTATGGAGACATTAAAACATGATTTTTTTCGTTTCAAAAATGATATTATTGTGTGAAACTTAAATAAAAAAAAGTATATATATTATGTATTGCCGCGTCCGTAACAACCTGCTCTATAAAAATAACACATGACCTAACCCCTCAGGTGAACACAAAATATATAAATACCGTGTCAAAAGTCATTTTTGTCACCTTATATCACAAAAAGTGTAATAGCAAGCGACCATAATGTCATATGCACCCCAAGGTAGTGCCAATCAAACAGTCATCTCATCCTGCAAAAAAATTAAGCCCCTACATAAGACAGTCGGTCAAAAAAATAATAAAAAATATGGCTTTCAGAATGTGGAGACACTATAAAAAATTTTTTTTTCAAAAATGCTGTTATGAAAAACTGAAACAAAAAACCCCAAAAAGTAGTTATATTTGGTATTATGGCGTCTGTAACAACCTGCTCTATAGAAATAGCACACACTCTAACCTGTCAGATCAACGTTGTAAATAAAAAACCAAAACGGTCTCAGAACAGCTATTTTTTTGCAAATTCTCTATTTTAATCCATTTTTCCAGTAACAAAGTAAGGGTTAACAGCCAAACAAAACTCAATATTTATTGCCCTGATTCTGTAGTTTGCAGAAACACCCCATACATGTTAGTAAACTGCTGTATGTCCAAACAGCAGGGCATAGAAGGAAGGGAACACCATATGGTTTTTGGAAGGCAGATTTTGCTGGACTGTTTTTTTCATACTATGTCCCATTTGAAGCCGCCCTGATGTACCCCTAGAGTAGAAATCCCAAGAAATTGACTCAATCTAAGAAACTACACCCCTCAAGGTATTCAAAACAGATTTTACAAACTTTGTTAACCCTTTAGGTGTTCCACAAGAGTTATTGGCAAATGAAGATAACATTTAAGAATTTCTATTTTTTTGTTACCTTGCCTCAAAAAAAGTGTAATATAGAGCAACCAAAAATCATATTTACCCTAAAATAGTACCAACAAAACTGCCACCTTATCCTGTAGTTTCCAAAATGGGGTCACTTTTTTGCAATTTCTACTGTAGGGGTGCATCAGGGGGGCTTCAAATGGGCCATGGGGTCTAAGAACCAGTCCAGCAAAATCTTCCTTCCAAAAACCCCACAGCGCTCCTTTCCCTCTACGCCCTGCCGTTTGGCCATACAGCAGTTTATGACAACGTATGGGGTGTTTCTGTAAACTACAGAATCAGGGCAATAAATATTGGGTTTTGTTTGGCTGTTAACCCTTGCTTAGTTACTGGGAAAAATGCCCCAAAAAATTGCAATTCTGAAATTTCATCTCCATTTGCCAACAACTCTTGTGAAACACCTAAAGGATTAACAATGTTTGTAAAATCAGTTTTGAATACCTTGAGGGGTGTAGTTTCTAGAATGGGGTCATTTTTGGGTGGTTTCTATTAAGTAAGCCTCACAAAGTGACTTCAGACCTGAACTGGTCACTAAAAAAAGTGGGTTTTGGAAAGTTTCTGAAAAATTTCAAGATTTGCTTCTAAACTTCTAAGCCTTGTAACGTCTCCCAAAAATAAAATGCATTCCCAAAATGATACAAACATGAAGTAGACATATGGGGAATGTAAATTAATAATTTTTTTTGGTGGCATTACTGTATTATAGAAGTAGACTAATTGAAACTTGGAAAATTGAAAGTTTTTCCAAAATTTTGGTAAATTTGGTATTATTTTTATAAATAGAAATGAATTTTTTTGACTCCATTTTACCAGTGACATGAAGTACAATATGTGACGAAAAAACAATCTCAGAATGGCCTGGATAAGTAAAAGCGTTTTAAAGTTATTGACACATAAAGTGGCACTGGTCATATTTTCAAAAAATGGCCCGGTCCTTTAGGGGTTAAGGCAATCGGTCACCAGGATAATCGCGATTGAAGTAAAGCCATAGCCTATTAGCACGTAGTACCTTATTTCTAGATGTGCCTTTGTTTCAGCAATAGATCTTTTCCATCTTTTGAAAATTCTGTTTATTTGGTATGCAAATGAACCAGTAAGGTGATCAGAGGGGCGTCACTCTTGCAGGAAGAAGCCCAGGCACGCCTCCTGCTAGTGCCCAAGCCCGCCCTCATGCTGGGAGCAGGGAAAAAGGGGGCAGTGTTATGGCTTGAATGTGATGTAGGAGGGGGTGGGTGGACACATTGTGGCTAGAGGCGTGCCTGGGCTCCTTCCTGCACGAACAACACCCCTCTGGGTACCTTACTGGCTCATTTGGCTCCTTCCTGCACGAACACCACCCCTCTGGGTACCTTACTGGCTCATTTGCATACCAAATAAACTGGATTTTCAGAGGATAAAAAAACATATATTGCTGAAACAAAGACACATCTGGAATTAAGGTATTATTCTATAGTTCTACTTCAATAGCGATTATCCTGGTGAAAGTTTCTTTTGTCTGTATGTTAAATAGCTGGAGAGAGATCTGTTTTTTATTCATATGCAAATTAGCATGTTGGAGCACCAGGGGTCAAGGGTGAACCCTATAGCCTTGCCATATTGAGAATAGTGTATTTTTATGCTCAAAAAGTTAATATCTATTAATGGTTTATTCACAGGCACAATACATGATTACCTCTTCTACCCCGGGCCAGTTTTCAGCAAATTTGACACGTGTCACTTTATGCGGTAATAACTTTGGAACACTTGCTTAGGGTACTTTCACACTTGCGTTGCTGGATTCTTGCAGGCAGTTCCGTCGCCAGAACTGCCTGCCGGATGCGGCAATCTGTATGCAAACGGAAAGCATTTGTGGACTGATCCGGATCAGTCTCACAAATGCATTGCAATACCGGATCAGTCTCTCTGGTTGTCATCTGGAAAAACTGATCCGGTATTTATTTTCTTCACATTTTTAAAGGTCTGCGCATGTGCAGCCCAGAAGGCCGGATCCAGCATTCCGGCAAGTGTTCTGTTTTCTCTGTCCAAAAACTGGACAGTGACTGGACTAAAGACATCCTGATGCACACTGAACATATTTCTCTCCATTCAGAATGCATCAGGATACAACTGATCAGTTTTTTTCGCCAGTATTGAGCCCCTAGGACGGAACTCAATACCGGAAAAGTTTAACGCAAGTGTGAAAGTACCCTTATCCAAGCCATTCTGAGATTAAAAATATACTAAGTTTACCAAAAATTTTTAAAAATATCCAATTTTCTAAATTTCATTTTTAAAAACTGAAATTGATCCCTCATAAAATATTTAACATTCCCCATATGTCTAATTTATGTTGGCATCAATTTATAAATGTCATTTATTTTTTATTTTTAAGGACGTTAGAAGGCTCAGAGTTTTAGAAGCAATTCTTAAAATTTAAGAAAAAAATTCCAAAACCCGCTTTTTAACGACCAGTTCAGTTCTGAAGTCATATTATGGGGCTTACATAGAAGAAACCACTCATAAATGACCACATTTTAGAAACTACACCCCTCAAGTAATTCAAAACTGATTTTACAAACTGTTAACCCTTTAGGTGTTCCACAAGAATGAAGGGAAAATTGAGATGAAATTTCTAAATGTAACTTTTTTGGCAGATTTTCCATTTTAATCAGTTTTTCCTGTAACACATCAAGGGTTAACAGCCAAACAAAACTCAATATTTATTACCCTGATTCTGCAGTTTACAGAAACACCCCTCATGGCTGGATCTCCTCGGCTTTCATAGAAGGCAGGTCTCAATGCCTCGTAAGGCATTGGGCAGCCTCTGCAAGTCATCGTGCTGCCTTCTTGCCCATCGGGTCACCGCCACCGCAGAACGTGGACCCAATGAGATCCCTCACTGACCGAAAACACCTATGCCGCAGTCAGCACGGACCGCGGCATTTTACAACAATCAGCTTTTACAACAATGCCAGCAGATACAGCAGGGGCCCGGCTATCAGTGACTGCCAGGCCCCTGCAGTGACCAGGTGCGCACCGCTCCAGTGCCCGCCCAATCACCATGACATAATAGTACGTCAAATTGCGGCAAGTCATCTGCCGCTATGACGTACTATTATGTCATGTGTCAGGAAGGGGTTAAAGAGATCAGTAATAATAGCTTTCTAAGTATAGGGGAAAAAAACAAAAACCCATTCTTTATATGGTAAGCCTGGAGTAAGTTGCACGTAGAGATCCTACGTTTAAGTTCCAACAGAAACTTCAAAATTGGGATTTCTACATGCAAGGCTGACCACTTACCTTCAGGCTACCGCCTTACCATATTGACAATTGAGGAGTTCTATACTTAGAAAGCTATATTACTGGTGTCTTTATAATGAAGTATTGTGCCTGTAAATAAAGTAGTAATATGTATGTTAGCTTTCTAGGCACAGAAATCCACTCTTCTCAGTATGTTAAGGCTATAGTAAGTAGTGTATATGATATGTACATGCTATGACACAGCTCTTCCCTCAGCATGCTGATGTCTAGCCATGTCAATCAATGGGAAAGGGACAGTGCGTAGAGCACTGGGGTGTTACAAAAGCAGTGCTCCAAGGATTTAGCCTAAGTGCTCCAACTTGTCATTTTTATATTAAAAACTCGGATATCTCTGTAGCTGTTTAACATACAGAAAAAAAGAAAGGTATTGTTTTAATCAACGATACCAGGCAGTATGTCTGGTTTAATAGAGTTGATAATACTGACAGAGGCTCTTTAAGATGAAAATATATTGTAAATTCAGATCACAACTCTATGAAAAACTAGTAATTGGTTCAAAAGCCCCCAAAATATCACAACAAATTAATAAAAAAAATGAACTCAAAAAATGTATTTTTATTAATAAAAAAAAAAAAAGACCAAATTTACCCAAAATTTAGAAAAATTAGCAATTTTCCAAGTTTCAATTTCTTTTTTTCTATAATAGATAGTAATACTGCCAAAAACAGATATTAATTTACATTCCCCATATGTCTACTTCATGTACGGATCATTTTGGGAATGCCATTTTATTTTTTGGGGACGTTACAAGGCTTAGAAGTTTAGAAGCAAATCTTGAAAATGTTCAGAAATTTTTTCAAAAATCCACTTTTTAGGGACCAGTTCAGGTTTGAAGTCACTTTGTGAGGATTACATAATAGAAACCACCCAAAAATGACCCCTTTCTACAAGCTACACCCCGTAAAGTATTCAAAACAGATTTTAAAAACGTTGTTTACCCTTTAGGTCAGGCATCCTCAAACTGCGGCCCTCCAGATGTTGTAAAACTACAACTCCCAGCATTCCCAGACAACCTACAGCTATCAGGCTACAGGAGGGTATAGTGGGAATTGTAGTTTTACAACACCTGGAGGGCCGCAGTTTGAGGATGTCTGCTTCAGGTGTTCCACAAAAGTTAATGGCAAATGGAGATAACATTTCAGAATTTCGATTTTTTGGAAAATTTTCCATTTTAATCCATTTTTTCAAGTCACCAGGCAAGGGTTAACAGACAAACAAAACTCAATATTTATTGCCCAGATTCTGTAGTTTATAGAAACACCCCATGTGTGGTCGTAAACTACTGTACGGGCACACGGCAGGGCGTAGAGAGAAAGGAGCGCCATGTGGTTTTTGGAAGGCAGATTTTGCCGGACTGGTTTTTAGATACTATGTCCCATTTGAGGCCCCCCTAATGTACCCTTAGATGGAGTCAGTTTTTTGGAGTTTCTACTCTAAGGGTACATTAGGGGGGCCTCAAATGGGACATAGTATCTAAAAACCAGTCCGGCAAAATCTGCCTTCCAAAAACCACATGGCGCTCCATTTTCTCTACGCCCTGCCGTGTGCCCGTACAGTAGTTTACGACCACACATGGGGTGTTTCTATAAACTACAGAATCTGGGCAATAAATATTGAGTTTTGTTTGTCTGTTAACCCTTGCCTGGTGACTTGAAAAAATGGATTAAAATGGAAAATTTTCCAAAAAAATCGAAATTCTGAAATGTTATCTCCATTTGCCATTAACTCTTGTGTAACACCTAAAGGGTTAACAAAGTTTATAAAATCAGTTTTGAATACCTTGATGTATGTACTTTCTTAGATGGAGTCAGTTTTTTGGAGTTTCTACTCTAAGAAAGTACATACATCAAGGTATTCAAAACTGATTTTAAAAACTTTGTTAACCCTTTAGGTGTTCCACAAGAGTTAATGGCAAATGGAGATGAAATTTCAGATTTCCGATTTTTTGGCAAATGTTCCATTTGAATTCATATTTTGCAGTAACAAAGCAAGGGTTAACAGCCAAACAAAACTCAATATTTATTGCCCTAATTCCGTAGTTCGCAGTAACACCCCATATGTGGTTGTAAACTACTGTGTGGCCAAATGGCAGGGCTCAGAAGGAAAAGAACGCCATATGGTTTTTGGAAGGCAGATTTTGCTGGACTGGTTTATCTACGCCATGTCCCATTTGAAGCCCCTCTGATGCACCCCTACAGTAGAAACTCCAAAAAAGTGACCCCATTTTGGAAACTATGGGATAAGGTGGCAGTTTTGTTGGTACTATTTTAGGGTTAATATGATTTTTGGTTGCTCTATCTTACACTTTTTTGAGGCAAGGTAACAAAAAATAGAAATGTCTTTAATTTCATCTCCATTTGCCAATAACTCTTGTGGAACACCAAAAGGGTTAACAAAGTTTGTAAAATCGGTTTTGAATACCTTGAGGGGTGTAGTTTCTTAGATGGAGTCACTTTTTTGGAGTTTCTACTCTAGGGGGTACATCGGGGGGGCTTCAAATGGGACATAGTATCAAAAAACCAGTCCAGCAAAATCTGCCTTCCAAAAACCATATGGCGTTCCTTTCCTTCTGCACCCTGCCGTTTGGCCATACAGCAGTTTACAACCACATATGGGGTATTTCTGCAAACTACAGAATCAGGGAAATAAATATTGAGTTTTGTTTGGCTATTAACCCTTGCTTTGTTACTGGAAAAATGGATTAAAATGGAAAATTTGTAGAAAAAAAAATAGCTTTTTTGGGACTGTTTTTCTTTTTTGTTATTTACATAGTTGATCTGACAGGTTAGATCGTGTGCTCTTTCTATAGAGCAGGTTGTTACGGACACGACACTACCATATATGACAACTTTTTGGGAATTTTTGTTTCAGTTTTTCATAATAAAGCATTTTTGAAAAAAAATATATTTTTTTAGTGTCTCCACATTCTGAAAGCCATATATTTTTTTGGGTGACTGTCTTATGTAGAGGCTCATTTTTTGCGGGATGAGATGGCGGTTTGATTCGTACTATATTGGGGTGCACATAACATTTTGGTCGCTTGCTATTACACTTTTTGTAATGTAAGATGACAAAAATGGCTTTTGATACCGTATTTATATATTTTTTTCGCTGTGTTCACCTGAGGGGTTAGTTCATGTGTTATTTTTATAGAGCAGGTTGTTACGGATGCGGCGATACATAACATGTATACTTTTTATTTATTTAAGTTTTACACAATATAATTTTTGAAACAAAAAAAATCATGTTTTAATGTCTCCATAGTCCAAGAGCCATATTTTTTATTTTTTGTCCTAGGTAGGGTATAGTTTTTTGCTGGATGAGATGACGGTTTGATTGGCACTATTATGGGGTGCGTATAAATTTTTGATCGCTTGCTATTACACTTTTTGTGGTGTGAGGTGACAAAAATGTTTTTTTGACATTGTTTTTATTTAATTTTTTTTACGGTATTTACCTGAGGGGTTAGATCATGTGATATTTTTATAGAGCAGGTTTTTACGAACACGGCAATACCTAATATGTATACTTTTTTAAATTTATTTAGCTTTAACACAATAACAGCATTTTAGAAAAAAATAAAATCATGTTTTAGTGTCTCCAAAGTCTGAGAGCCATATTTTTTTGGGCGATTGTGCTATGTAGGGGCTCATTTTATGCCGGATGAGATGGCGGTTTAATAGGTACTATTTTGTGAGGCATACGCCTTTTTGATCGCTTGGTATTACACTTTTTGTGATGTAAGGTGACAAAAAATGGCTTTTTTTTTTTTTTACACCATTTTTTATTTTTTTTTTACGGTGTTCACCTTAGAGGTTAGGTCATGTGATTTTTTTTTTATAGAGCAGGTTTTTATGGACAAGCCAATACCTAATATTTGTAGTGTATTTTATTTTTGTAATTTTTATTCAGTGATGTGTTGTTTTTTTTTCACTTTTTTGACCTAGACCCACTTGGTTTTTGAAAATCCAGTGGGTCTGATGTCTGTATAATACAGTACACTATATAGTGTACTGAACTTTTTACTTTAGACTTAGTCTGATCAGACTTCTGCCTTTAGTAGAAGTCAGATCAGACTTGCTATTACCATGGCAAGCAGGACGCCTCTGAAGGCGTCCTGCTGCCATGGTAAAAATCACCCGCTGCCAGAACAGAGAAGCGCGTGATGGGGAGGGAGGGGAGCTCCCTCCCGCTGTGTTCCCATCAAGAATCGGGGGCTGCAAGGGCACAGCAGCCCCCGATGGGAGAGGGAAGGAGCTCCCTCCCTGTTAACCACTTCCATTAAGCGGTCCGTACGGACCGCGGTATGGAAAGGGTTAAACGGCTGGCATCTGTACAAGTACAGATGCCAGACGTTTTTAGCAGAGTGTCAGCTAAAACCACATTCTTTGTGTAATTTTGCTTTATGAATTTTGTTTGAGATGATTAAAATAAAAAAATATTTGGGGAAAAAAAAAAAAAACTTCCCTAGTGCTCGGCACAGCTCCCTGTACTTCCTCTAGTAGTCATATTAACCCTGTCAACATCCGATGTCAGGGTGGATTTGATTTAAAGCTGTGAAGTGCCGATTTGTAAACAAGGGCCTGGTCACTAGGGGGGTATAAACCTGTGGTCCTTAAGTGGTTAAATCAAACTGATTTAAATCAGTAGTCAGTAAGGCTTGATCCTAGTTTTCTACATAAAGAATAATTCTTGCTGATATAACTTATGATATGCAAGTAGATGAAGATTTTTAGAACAACAACTTTTCATATTAGTTTTTTTATCCCCAGTTTAATAGGTTAATCATTCATATTTAGAAAACTTTTCGGTTGTACTTAGGAAGGAGAAAAAAATATTGTTTCTATTGTATTCACTGAACTTCTTTAAACTTAGCACTGAAGGGGTTGATTCTGTATTCATAGGTTTGTAGAAGTTAGGATTAACCACTACAGGACCGCCTTTCGCACGGATGCGTCCGGTCCTGTAGCTCTGAGTGGACGCATCGGCGAGTCATCTCGCGAGACGAGAGATTTCCTGTGAACGCGCGCGCACGCGCTCACAGTGCCGCGCGTCTCAGGAGTTTAACTACAGCCTGCCAGCGATGATCAACTGCTGGCAGGCTGTAGATGCGAAATAATATGCATCAAACAAGTATATCAGACGCTGTTTTGTTAACAGCGTCTGATATACCTGCTACCTGGTCCTCTGGTGGTCCCATTTGCTGGGATCGACCACCAGAGGACCAGGTAGCTATGTAAAGTTGCACCAAACACTACACTAACCCCCCTCACCCCACCCTCACTTATTACCCCCTGAATCACCCCATCTAGATTCCCTGATCACCCCCGTCACTGATCACACCCCTTGTAAGGCTCCATTCAGACGTCCATATGTGTTTTGCGGATCCGTGGATTCACGGATCCGCAGATGCTCAAAACACGGACACCGGCAATGTGCTTTCCGCATTTTGCAGATCCGCACATTGCCAGAACTATATAGAAAATGCTTTTTTTTTGCCCGCAATTGCGGACAAGAATAGGACATGTTCTATATTTTTGCAGAACGGAAGTGCAGACCCGGAAGCACGGATCCGTAATTCCGGATCCGAGCGGGACAAAGTCTGTCCCCATAGAAATGAATGGGTCCGCAATTCCGTTCCGCAAACAGAATTGTGGACGTGTGAATGGGGCATAAGGGTCCCTTATCACCATCAGTTAGCTACTTGTTAGGTAGTTAGCGACCAGCCCACCGCAGCGCAGTCACTGATTTTGGCAGAGATTTTTTCATCCACGATGATCGATGCGAATGAAAAAAATCTGTGCCGTTCATTATTTTTATTTTTTTCAGCCCAGAGGCTGAACGGAAAAAAAATCTCATTACTCGTATGCTCAATATAAGGAGAATAGCAGAAACTCCTAATGCTGGCCATACGTGTAATGATTGCGGAGACCCTCAAATGCCAGAGCAGTACAAACACCTCATATGTGACCCCATTTTAGAAAGAAGACACCCCAAGGTATTCCGTGAGGGGTATGGTGAGTTCATGTAAAATTTTATTTTTTGTCAAAAGTTAGTGGAATATGAGACTGTGTAAAAAACAAAAATAAAAAATATCAATTTTCGCTAACTTGTGCCAAAAAAAAAAAAAATTCTGTGAACTCGCCATGCCCCATGCAATGTGTTTGGGGGGGTATTTTTACATATACCTATACTGTGTGTGAGAAATATCGCTGTAAACGACAACTTTTTAAATTTTTTTATACAAAGTTGTCAATTTACAGAGATATTTCTCTCACCCAGCAAGGGTATATGTAAAAATACACCCCAAAACACATTGCCCTACTTCTCCTGAGTACGGCGATACCACATGAGTGACACTTTTTTGCAGCCTGGGTGCGCAAAGGGGCCCTAATTCCAACGAGTACCTTTAGGTTTTACATGGCTGCTCACAATTTAGCCCCACCCAAAATGCCAGAACAGTACAAACACCCCACAAATGACCCCATTTTGGAAAGAAGACACCCCAAGGTTTTCGCTGAGGGGCATAGTGAGTCCATGAAAAATTAAACTTTTTGTCAAAAGTTAGCGGAAAGGGAGACTTTGTGAGAAAAAACAATAAAAAAAATAAATTTCCGATAACTTGTGCCAAAAAAAAAAAAAAAAAATCTTCTATGAACTCGCCATGCCCTTCACGGAATACCTTGGGGTGTCTTCTTTCCAAAATGGGGTCACATGTGGGGTATTTATACTCAGGTGCTCAGAAAGTCAGAGCTGCTTCAAAATGCGAAAATTCACTTTTTTGCACCATAGTTTGTAAACGCTATAACGTTTACCCAAACCAATAAATATACACTTAACGGATTTTGTAGAACAAAAAAATTTATAGAAAAATTTATATAGAAATGTAGTTTTTTTTAAAAAAAAATTTACAACAGAAAGTGAAAAATGTCATTTTTTTGCAAAAATGTCGTTAAATTTTTATTAATAGCAAAAAAAGTTAAAATGTCAGCAACAATGAAATACCACCAAATGAAAGCTCTATTAATGAGAAGAAAAGGAGGCAAAATTCATTTGGGTGGTAAGTTGCATGACGGAGTAATAAACGGTGAAAGTAGTGTAGTGCAGAATTATAAAAAGTGGCCTGGTGATTAAGGCCCCATTCACACGTCCGCAATTCTGTTCCGCATTTGCGGAACGGAATTGCGGACCCATTAATTTCAATGGGGACAGACGATGTCCCGGCCGGGTCCGCAATTGCGGATCCGCACTTCCGGGTCCGCAATTGCGTTCCCGAAAAAAATAGAACATGTCCTATTATTGTCCGCAATTGCGGACAAGAAAAGGCATTTTCTACGAGAGTGCCGGTGATGTGCGGTCCGCAAATTGCGGAACGCACATCGCCGATGTCCGTTTTTGCGGATCCGCAAAACACACACGGACGTGTGAATGGACCCTAAGGGTGTTTAAGGTCTTTTTCTCATCTCTGTTCATGTTATAACATTTTTGCTGTGAAGAAGAGGCTGTGATCTCTGCAGAGTCAAATTCAGTTTTGAGAACTGCAAAAGTAAACCAAGCATCTGTGATAATATCTTGTAGGCAGAGAAACTGCCCAATAATCTTACAAAGACCTCTGGAAGAGCGGGACATTGTGAATGGATTAATGGAATTTATTTACCAAAAAAATTAAACATATACAGCCTTATTCTACATACCGGTAATGAATATAAAAAAAATATCTTTATTTCATGATGGAATAACCTTAGGGTGGCAATATACTTTCCTCAAAAAGCATTTTATATAAAAAAAAAAAATCCAATTTAAAATCAAAAAAGTCTGAAGCAAAAAAAAAATAATTTTTTTTTTTTTTTTTTTAATCATTGATTTTTATTCACCCTGTCCGCTGTACATAGCGGATGTCGGGTCTTTAAAGATGCCATCTGGAGACTGGTGTAAAGCTTCAATTTCCAAGAAGCAAACTTCCCCTTTATCAATGGCGAGCCAGGGCCAACTGTTTTAATTCATCTCTATTAGGATACAGTGTTGTAATTGCTGTTATACTGTGAATTTAGGTTTTTAGACCTAGGAGGTTCAGACAGGTAGCACAGTTTCACAGAATCCTAATGGGAGTGCAATTAATTACAGAGAACCTATTTAAGTGAAGCACACACCACACTGCACTTTCTTCCTGACACATCGTCAGGTCATCGTGTACGTAAGCGCGCAGCTGATGGCACTGGGGGCGGGGGACGGAGCTAATGACATTTGGGGGCGGGGGCGTGGCAGGGGGACGGAGCTGATGGCACTAGGGGGGGGGTAGAGCACTTGGGCCGATCGCACAGGGGGAAACAAAGGGTGTTGGGGACTGATGGCAGGGGGTCTGATGAGTTTTTATTAAAGGAAAACAGTCAATTCATTATTTCTTATTACTCAATCGTAAAAAAATAATCCATAGAATACTCGATTTTTAAATTACTCATTTACTGCAGCCCTAGAATACACTAAAGAATTAGCCTGCCTCATCCATCTAGCAATGGTCTGGGACCTTTATGGCTGCATAGCCTGCAGATATTGAATAATGCATCTCCTAACGTCCAAACAATGGATTTCTGATTCTTTACCAATGTTAGAAGAGCAAAAATATAGCAATACCCTCTCCTGAGAATGATGAAAACTAGTAGATATCTTAGGTAAGAAAGAAGGATCAGTAGAAATAATAGCCTGATCCTCCAAGATTACCATGTACGGCTGGTCGAAAGCCGCTCTTTCACTAACCATCCTGGCAGAGGTAATGGCCAAAAGAAAAGCAAGCTTAAAGAGGACCTTTCACCTATTTAAAAACTAACTATATCTGTGGGCAAAGCGGCGCCCAGGGGTCCCCCTGCACTTACTAGTATGTCTGGGCGCCGCTCCGTTCGCCCTGTATAGGCTCCGGTGTCCGAGTTCCCTCTGTTGTATGGGGCGGGGACTTTGTATCAGGCGTGTCCCTTGCTGCAGAGAGGGCCAATCACAGCGCACAGCTCATAGCCTGGGAGTCCCAGAATTACTAGTAAGTGCAGAGGGACCCCTGGGCGCCGCTCTGCCCACAGATATAGTTAGTTTTTAGTTTTTAAATAGGTGAAAGGTCCTCTTTAAGAGAGATCAATTTCAGGGAGATTTTAATGATAGGCGGTCGGCAGGCGGTTAACCTAACGCACGGATGCGTCCAGGCGGTGGCAGATTTGTTCCTCTTGGACGCATCCGAGCGTCATCTCGCGAGAGGCGAGATTTGCTGTGAACGCGCGTTCATAGCAGCGCAGAGCTCGGCAGATGATCAATCGCTGGCAGGCTGTAGATGTAAATTAAATTGAATCAAAACAGGTATATCAGACGCTGTTTTGTTAACAGCGTCTGATATTCCTGCTACCTGGTCCTCTGGTGGTCCCATTTGCTGGGATCGACCACCAGAGGACCAGGTAGCTATGTCAAGTAGCACCAAGCACCACACTACACCCCCCGTCACTTATTAACCCCTGATCACCACATATAGACTCCCTGATAACCCCTCTGTCACTGATCACCCCCCTGTCATTGATCACACCCCTTGTAAGGCTCAATTCAGACGTCCATATGTGTTTTGTGGATCCACGGAGCTTTCCGCATTTTGCAGATCCGCACATTGCCAGAGCTATATAGAAAATGCCTCTTTTTGTCCGCAATTGTGGACAAGAATAGGACATGTTCTATATTTTTGCGGAATGGTAGAGCAGACCCGGAAGTGCGGATCCGCAATTCTGGATCCGAGCGGGACAAAGTCTGTCCCCATAGAAATAAATGGGTCCGCAATTCCGTTCCGCAAACAGAATTGCGGACGTGTGAATGGGGCCTAAGGGTCCCTTATCACTGCCAGTTAGATAGCTACTTGTTAGTAGCTTCAGGTAGCTCACAGCAGTCGAAGTCAGCATCTTCTTTCTGCCACGACCAGGTAGCGTTTCAACAGTGCCCTTTGCCTTGAATTTGCGAATGATTCTTCCTATGGTGTCTCTTGGTATGTTTAACATATTTGCAATCTTTTTATAGCCATTGCCCTTCCTGTGAAGAGAAATCACCTCTTCTCTTGTCTTCCTGGACCATTCTCTTGACTTTACCATGTCTGTAAACACACCAGTAAATGTCTAGAAGGAGCCGAGTATCAGTCATTTTAAATCTGCCTAATTGGTGCTTATTATGCTTGATTGCTGCTCCTTGACATACAGAGGTGTTTTCAATACATGATCGAAAACACTTGAATGAACCTCTGTTCTTAAGAGTGGTAGTCTTCAAGGGGTTGAATAATTGTGTCAATGAAGAAATCACAAAAAAAACATTTAGTACTGTACTACAAAAACAATTTATGTCATTTTAGTTGCATTTGGTTCTTTAAAAAGTCCTTGTAAGATTTCATTCTGAACACAATTACAAATGTACACTAAATTCCATAAAACCCTTTACAGCGTTGGGGGTTGAATAATTTTGAACACAACTGTATACATACTAGGCCAGATGCCATTTAGGTAAGTAATCTTACAGGCTCGGTGAGCTTTTTATCGCATTGATATTAGTTTTTTTTTGACTGGGTGTGTATACTGATCCTCTATCTTACTACATTGTAGAGTGAAAGAAGCATGATTGGTCTTGGTCCCTCATTTGAGAGCTGATGTGATAATCGATACTCCCCTGTACATGATTAAATTATCAGGTGTATCTATATATGGTCTGTGATATCTCTGATCAAGAGATCAGATCCATTTCTGTATTATTTGTATTTATTTTGTTATGCCCTCTATAACATCATAAAGAACCTCCTGATGAACCCTGTTGAAACAGGGGAAACGCGTCGAGGCCCATAGAGACAACCTTCACTGATAAATAAGGGTTTATATTAATACTTGTGCAGAATACCGTTGTTAAGTATATCATAAGTAAATCCGGTAACTGTACGTCCTTGGATTTGAACCTCTTCCCCCATCCCTCTCCACCATTAGGGAAATAGTGAGGGGAAGATAGGTATAGGTTCGAGGACAGGGAGTCCCCACCATTAGGGGCCATCCCTGGGCAAAGGAAAAGAGGAGGGAGTGATATAGGGAAAGTGACCTCCCCCCCTGCCAACAGATATGTTGAGTAAATTTGCATCTATATTGAACACTGTATGGCCGTAACGTAAATCGATAGGATAATCATCCATTCTGTGTTATTTGAGTAACAAGTTTATATTGAGAAGAGAAAGGTTTCTCAGGTTTTTTAATGATTGAAATAAACGTAAAGTTTTAATAAAGGGTTTTGTTTTTGATGGATCTAAGATATCTGTTGCAGCATTACCAGGAGGCAGGCAGCAACAATGCATGGCTCACAGGAGGGTATCCAACGGGTAAGTGAACTTACACCGGACAACACTTACTGCTTAAATATTGGAGGAAGAGAGGAATTCATTAGTGCACAGGTAGATGATCCTAGCCTAGAGAATTTAAGGAAGAGGGTGGGAGAAATGGCACAAACTGAAAGAGAAAGGATAGTGCAGGAAAATGAGCTCTATTATCGAGTTGTAGATGCTCCCGTGGGGCGACCTCTAAGCAGATATTAGTTCCTGCCAGGTACCGCAATCAGTTACTAATGATTGCTTGCAAAAACCCACTTGCAGGGCACCAAGGAATTTCACGTACCCGTAACAGGCTCTCCCAGAATTTTTATTGGCCATGTTTGTCACAGCAAGTGGCCCAGTATTGCCGTTCCTGTGACATCTGCCGATTAGGGAAAGGAAGTCAACCATGTAAATACCCACTTAAGCCGCTTCCCATTATTAGGGAACCATTTCAGCGTGTGGCTGTTGATTTAATTGGGCCCCTTAGTCGCCCCAACCCATACGGGTAAGCAATATATTCTGACAATGGTTGACTATGCTACCCGGAGGCAGTAGCCTTAAAATCTATTGATTCAGTCTGTAGCTGATGCGCTGGTCCAGATGTTCACTAGGGTGGGGTTCCCCAGTGAGATTTTATCTGATCAGGGCCCACAGTTTGTGTCCCAGGTAGTCCATAGTCTATTCCACTCCGTATCATCCGCAGACCAATAGGCTCTGTGAACGATTTAATGGGACATCAAAGACAATGCTGCGTAACTTTACGGAGTCTGGAGGAGGGGATTGGGAGAAATATCTGCCATACCTATTTGCCCATCGAGGAGTTCCCCATGAGTCCACCGGGATTTCTCCATTTGAGCTTTTATATGGCCGGCTAGTGTGGGGGCCTCTTGACTTGAGAGCATTGGGAGAAAAACATACAATACTCTGATGAGCCAGTGGTACCATATGTACTAAAGTTTAAGAAGAAGCTTGAAAAAATGACCCAGCTAATGAGAGAGCAGCTCGGAGCTGCTCAATTATGACCAGCATGCTTGGGACGTAGTTTTGCCTGGGAGGGACTATGTAGTAATGCAACAACTACATGACACCTATTTTGAGAGCCCCAATAGAGGACCAGACAAGGCAAAAATCTGTCCAGATTAACATGATGAAGCCTTACATAGAGAGGACCCATGCTGTATCTGCAGCGCTGTGGAAGATGGGAGGGTAGGAGGCGGCTTTGCCGGATCTTTTACAAGAGGTGAAAAGTGTTCAGACCTCTGGTCATGCCCGAATTAGCTCTAGGTTGGAGCCATCTCAGCAGGGACAGCTAGTCCAGCTTCTCCATGAGTTCTATGAACAATTTTCATGCCTACCTGGCCGCACCAAATTGGCTACCCATCATGTGAATATAGGACAGCATGCACCTCTGTGCAGTCCTGCTTATTCGTTGCAGTCTCAAAGCAACAGGAAATGAAGAGAGCAATAGAGGAGACGCCCTCCCTGGGAGTTATTTACCATCTCAGAGCCCCTGGGCTTCCCCTGTAGTACTTCACCTAAGAAAGATGGTAGCACAAGGTGCTGTGTAGACTATAGGCGTCTCATTGCCCTGACTGTGACAGATGCCTACCCGATGCCCAGAGTTGATTAACTTTTGGATAGACTGGGCAATGCCAAGTTCCTGTCCACACTAGACCGAAGTCAGGGGTACTGGCAGATCCCCATG
This sequence comes from Bufotes viridis, assembly GCA_033119425.1. NCBI lineage: Eukaryota > Metazoa > Chordata > Amphibia > Anura > Bufonidae > Bufotes > Bufotes viridis. Next base: position 198,887,016 of record CM065591.1, on the reverse strand, counting down.
GCTTCAGAAGACCAAGAGAAATCAGCCTTCATCACTAATAATTATCCTCATCCCCATATAATTAATACATATATTAAAAAGGTATGGATATATATTCTATGCCGTGTATATCTCACTGAGAAAATATGATCTTAAAGGTATAGAAAACTGGTTTTCTGCTAATGGAAATCTCTCAGTGGATATAATATTACAAACATAATTACTCAGTCGTTTGGACAGCTAAGTGATACAAACCCAGCTGCTGAGTAAAGGCTCATTGTTGAATTTATGGGAGTGATAACGGAATACAATCTGGGAAGATGACACCGACTTCAATTTGGCTGGGGGAAAGTTGCTTCAGTGTCTGAAGTAATCCCTCATCTCTGATTTAAGGCTACAAAAGGTACATGTGAAAAATGAAGTTACCCTTGTCTGTGGACAAGGATATTGGACGATCCAGGTGGACAAGAGTGATCGGTACAAGCTGGCCTTCACATTTGGAAAGCAGCAGTATGCATGGACCCGACTGCCCTTTGGGTACATCAATGCGGGCCATGAGTTTGCAGTGTTTATGCATAAGGCAATGCCTGAGGCCGCTGAACAGGGTACCTTATCCTATGTGGGCGACATCCTGATCAACTACTGTACTAACCCAGCTGAGGAAAGCAGGTGTTAAACTTTCTTTGCAGAAGGCTCAATGGTGCCGGACCAAGGTTAATTTCCTAGGTCATGAAGTCACTGGGATGGAATCAACCCCACAGAAAAAGAAGGTGGAGGCAGTGACCAATACAAAATCTCCTACAAATCTCAAGGAGTTGAGATCATTCCTGGGCATGATGAACTACTCACGTAAATTCATAGATAATTATGCCGAAATTACAAAACCTCTTTTGCAGTTGCTAAAGAAAGGAGTGAAATGGGAATGGAGTGAGCAAGCTGTGACTGAGCTCAAGGCCAAAACTTATCCAGGCTCCATGCCTTGCACATCCAGAGGGTGGAAAACATCTTTTTGCTGAAACAGGTTTCACCGACAAATTCGTAAGTGCAGTTCTTTTCCAAAAACAGGAAAACCGGAACAAGTTCATCGCCTATGCCAGCAAGTCCTTGTCACCAGTTGAGGTAAAATTCAATAGCTGTGAGAAAGCATTACTGTCAACTGTATAGGCTTTGCAATATTTCAGGAGTTCCATCCAAGGCGAAAGGATCATTGTGGAGACTGCACACCAATCGCTGCAATACTTGCAGAGTGAAAAGGGATGGAAACATGTCAAATAGCAGGACAATGTCCTTAACAGGATGGCTGCTGGAGATCAGGTACAAACAAAATAATAAAAACCCAGTTGCTCAAGGATTAGCAGAACTCCATGACTGTACTAGTACGGAACGGTGAGGCAACGGAAAATGATTTCCTGGAGGAACAATCCTCATCCCCATATAAATCCTATGAAGAGGAGTACTGCGAATCATTACCGTGTGTGTATGTAGACGGCTGTTCTTTCCATACTGATATAGGATCCGAATGTACACTGGTTGCAGGTATTGGAATAATATATTCCCGGATGTGTCCGTTGGATACAAAATTGGTTCCAAAAGTAGCCAGGTCACAGAACTTACCACTGTGTACAGAGGCGTACAAATAGCAATTGAATAGGATATTAAAGAGTTTGTCATAATCACAGATTCTGATTATATTCGTAACAGCTTTGTGGAAAAGATCTAGTATGATGAGAAGCAACAGCAAGCCAGTCAGTCAAACATGGTAAAATGTTTTGAAAGGTTGACTAGATGGTTACCACCTACAGTCTTAACATTTATTGGAAGAAGGTAAGAGGTCATTTAAAATATCTAGGCATGGATAAAGAGGGGAATGACCTAGCTGATTCCCTCGCCAAGCAGGCAGCCATTGAAAGAGAAGACATTGATGACCTCATGGGAACAGGCCCAAAAGGGAGCTAAAGCCAATGTGGCGCAATGGAGCCAAAATTCCCCTAGTGAGGATCTCATTGCAAGCCAAAAGGGGGAATCCAGTTATTGGTATATTTTATAAACACATTGTAGGTCCACAGAATTGTCCCATAACTACGGAAGAATGATGGTAAGGAGGAGTTACAAATTCTGATGAAGGGTAAGTCCCAATTCTCATTACAGGATGGATTGCTGATAAGGACCTCGAAGAACAGTATCACGCAAAGGTTAGTACCCGCAGCATATGATGCCCCAACAGTTGGAGAAACTAACATACGAGTTACTACAGGACTACTCTTACTGGCCACATATGTTACAAGACTTGCAAACATATTGTCAAGGATGTCTAATATGCCCTCAATTCCAGCCACAAGGACCCACTCATCGGGCACCGCTGATAAAAGGGAGGGGGAGATGTCCATGCCATGGTCAGACATCCAAATTGATTTCATTGGACCGGTAACCACATCATCAAAAGGCAACCGATACATGTTAAGATAAGAATTTATATCCTTAAGACACATCTGGTGTGTAGTGTCTATTCATATAAATCACGTGTGTATATGTATGTATATATATATATATATATATATATATATATATATCTATATCTATATCTATCTATTTTTATCCATGAAAAATCAACGCAGCACTCTTCTTGTGAAAAAAAACGCAGTGTCTTTATTCACACATGCGACACAAAATAAGCAACGTTTCAATCCCCTTCCGGGATCCTTCTCAAGCCAAGTGCACAGACCAAAATCATTCTGGTGTCTATATACATATCCAGCTTTTCATTACATGTGTACATAATTATTTAATCAAGTGATTACAATTAATAACAGATAATTAATCTGTTATTAATTGTAATCACACCTCTCCTTTCTTTTTTAAATTCTTACATTGGTAATTGATAACCTGTTCGTTAAATTCACAAACAGAGGGGACATTCCCTCATAACATTATGGTTATTTCAAGTTGATTTGGAAGTGCTGATGAAGAAGTGGTATAGTTTGGTATTACAGCACCATCTAGTGGTGTATCCTGGTACTATTTTGTCATGTTTCATTAGATCCTTGCTGTGTCAGTGCATTATTATTGATTTGATATCTAACTTTTGAAAATAAATCATCATATTTTTGCATAATTGATTGCCCCTTTGTTTCCTTAATTGCACAAATTAAATGTAGAGCCTCAAAATAAAAATGGCGTTTTAGGTCCACCTAGTGGATTACTTGATTGATTACATAAGTTATTGATATTATCTCTTTATGACAAATTTCTTCTTCATATATAACATATATTTCAACATACCCCTGGAATAGCTGCAGTCATGAGACTAAGCACTGACATACCTTCCCTTAAGGAAACCGATTAAAAGGGAAAGATGTGCCTGTACCCTTAACCTGATAAGTAAAGTTTTCTGTAGGGGTAACAGGCACTTCTGAGACTGGAATCTAGAATCATCTTCAGGAATCTGCACAGACTGGATTTTTCTAGATTTAATTCCCAGCCCAGCTTTTATAAAACCTCCCTCAACCAGACAATCTGTTTCTGAAGGATCTGAACTGACTAGGCAATAAGAAGAAAGTCGTCTAGGTAGGAGACAATAACTATTTGCCTCTCCCTCACATGGGCGATCATTTTTGCCACAATCTTGGTGAAGACCCTCAGGGCCTGTGATAACCCAAATGGAAGGGGTAGAATCCTTTCCTCTAGCTGAACTGCAACCCTCAGAAACCTCTGGTGGCTGGGATGGAGGAGAACATAACATGCATCTTGAAAATCTACAGTGGCCATGAAGCACTCTGGAAAGAGATTGTTTAGCGCCGACCTGATGGATTCCATCTGAAACGTCACGTACACCAGATACTGCTTCAAACAGATTAGGTTTATTATTGTTCAGAAAGAACCAACCATTCAGCTTCTTGACAAGAAAAAGGGTTGAATAGAACCCTCTGGTCACCTAATGCTCTGGAACCTTGAGTAGAAACTTATTTTTAAGAGGGAAAAAACTTCTGGTATAATGGCCATCTGCTTTTGGAGGATCTGCACGATAGTCTGTTATAACAAATCTTTATTTTGGAAATTTCTGAAATTTTAGTCTCAGGTCCTCTTTTATAACAGATATTATCCAGGGACTGTTAGCGATCTTTTGCCACAGAGGGGGAAAAAAAGCAACAAACAACCTCCCACTTGGAGCCTAGAGTCATTGGGGCTGCTTCTTTAAGGCATCAGACCCAAAAAAGAGTTCCCAGCACCTCCAGTAAAATGTTTTGCGTTTTACTTCCCCTTGAAACCCTCCCTATTAAACATGTGACGGAAGGACCTTCTTGGGGGCTGCTGACTGGTAGAGGGAAAGCCTTTTTTTTTCCCCCCTATCTGAAGCTTTCTCTAACAAATCGTCCAAAACACCCCTATAACTATAACAAGGAGTCTGAAGCCTCAGCTGAGCGCTGCTTCTCTTCACTGCTGAGCACAGTAGTGAAGAAGGTCCCATAGACTTTCTATTGAGGCTGTCTCACAGAGTTCAGCAGTCAGGAGAAGCAGCACTCAGCTGAGCGCTTTAATCTCCTTGTTATAGAGATTAGCGTGAGTCTCCGAGCTGGGATCCCGGCTAAAGCCCACTGCCCACCAAGGCCTCCTTCACCCACAGGTACCACCCAGTGATGATGCCACGCCTCTGCAGGACTCTGTACGCCGAATGGTTCCAGCAGCCCGCTAAAACCAATAACAAAGATCCTTGCTGTAAGGAGCTTTGTTATTGGTTATTTCAGGCATCGCTGAGCTGCATGTGCTGTTCACAGCGCTCACTGCACTGATTAATGGTAGCAGTAAAATGGCCTTAACAAGAGTTTATGCTGCTGCTGACCCTGCTTGGATCTGTCATATTTCAGCTGGAAGGGGAAGAAATGACCTGACTCTACAGACATTCCCTGTGAGTCTTGCTCTGAGATGTAAACAAAGGGTGTGGGTCCCAGACCACAATTAGGGCTGTTTCATAGTCCACAAACGGCGTGCACACAGACGGTGCCCATGTATTGCAGACCATATTTGTGGTCCACAGCACAGGTAAGGGGATTGCAAGCTTGTATGCATGAGCCCTTATACAGCTTTATGCGAGTATGATCCTGTACAAGTAAGGTCATGCAGAGGAACACAGCATTATAAATGCTATATGCTCCTGCAAGACCATCAGTGTCCAGAAATTAGGATCATGCTCACCTAAGGAGCACAATTCCTGCACTGGACACACTCGTGTGAAGCAGCCCTTATTCTGACTGCATTTTAACTCCTACGGCTTTTTTGCAAGCTGTAGTTTTTATTGGTATTTTGGGGCACATGGGACTTATTGATATTCTACGGAGGCAATATAAAAAAGAAAAATAATTTTAGGTATCTTTTGCAATTTCTTACGGGCAGTTTAAATAACGTCATCTTGTTTAAAACGGTTTGCATCAAATATGGCAATGTGTGCGAGTTTGTTTTCTATGGAATATGGTTTTATTTGATTTTTTAATGAACTTCATTAGTCTTTAGTCTCACAAGGGGTTGGTCATCACATTTATAATACATGGGTGTGGCACAGCCGAACAGGCTTAAAGTCATGGCAGGCCCAGGTGGCCTTTGTTAGGCTCCCGAATTTCATGGCAACACACTGGCACCCACAATTGTGTTTGGAGAGGTTGATGATTATAGAATAAGCCCCTTTCTTCTGTTTAATGGCCTAGATGCCATGGGCGCTATTCAGGGGGTTAGACAATCAAGGTCAGAGTTAAAGGGGTTGTCCCAAGTTATTTTTACCGATTACCTTTCCTCAGGCTAGGTCATCAATGTCAGATCGGCGGGGGTCCGACATCCGACACCCCCGCCGATCACCTGGCAGAAAAGAAGGCGTGTTCTGTGCCAACGCCGCCTTCTCTTCGCCATTGCAACTGCAGCAGTGAGCAGGGGTAATTACAAGAAGCAGTCTTATTCACTTCATTGGGGTGGCTCTTTCCTATTCAAGTGTATAGGAACAAGCCATCACATTGAAGTGAATGGGACGGCTTCTTGTAGTTACACCTGCTCTCTACTGCTGTGGCGACTGTACACAGTCTCATGTGTAGAAATACAAGAAAGGCTTTTTTTGGCAAGCATAAAATTGTTTATACTGGCACTATTGTGACTTCTTCCTCTAGAGTCAAAAGGAACAGCAGCATGCATGCTGTTCCATTCAAATGGAGGAACACAGGATCTGTGATTCATGATTGGCAGGGAGCTCAGAGGTTGAACCCCACTTATCAGAAACCTATCCACCCCATTATAGTAAAACAGATTCCAGAAACCGTACAAATACCAGAAACCGTACATTATAGTCAAATTCTGGTACAATTGCAAGACAAAACATTGCAGACATGCTGCACTATTTTGTCTGGTAGAATGACAAATACAGCTGAAACCTGATGGCCCTGTTATAGTCAATTGGGTCCGTTGGGCACAATTGGTATAGGACACGTTTTTACGTTCCTAGATGCAAACAGAAAACAAACCAAATGTGAACAAATCCTTACAGAGAAAAGGAGCTGTCAATATGATGACTCCACGGTGGACTATAGCCCCGTGTGCAGGAACAGATGGAGGCGGCATGCTGTCAATGACTGTATACAGCTCCATGCATTTGGTAGCAGGCAGGGAAAAAAAAAAAAAAAAAAAAAACTATTCTAAATGGTCAAAAATAAAATCTCTGCTATAGATCAATAAGTCTTCCAGGTAAAGAGGATTTATTCCAGTAATGTGTGTGTTCTGCATTAAAAGAGGTATTCAGGGAAAGACAATAGGAGCAATTTATCATGACAGGAATATTTCATGTCAATTTTGCTCAAGTTTGCGTTTGCTTACTTTATGCCACATTTATCAAATGTCGTTTTACAAGTTTGACTTATCCTGAAGGGCTCATGCACAGACTGTAGCCTGTTTTGGATTCCGTAAACTGCGGATTTTCAAAAAAATTGATAACGGCCATATGCATTCCCCATTTTCACCACTATGACAGCATATAATAGGAGACCTAACAGATCACCAAGTGTGTGTGTGTGTGTGTGTGTGTGTGGGCATAGCTTGGAGGACCTTTCTACCAAAGGATAGATCAGAAGATCCTGACAAGTCAAGCCTATAATGCTTAAAGGGGTTCTGCAGTTTGTTACAACTGGTGATCTAGCCTCAGGATAGATCATCAGCATCTGATTGGCCGAGGTCTGACACCCGGGACCCCCGCCGATCAGCTGTTTGAGAAGGCAGCGGCGCTGCAGGAGCGCCGCGGCCTTCTCACTGTTTACTGCTGCTAGCGCCCAGTGACATCACGACTTGTATCCAAGTGGCGTGGGCCTAATCTTAACAGGACATTGAAGACCCTGGATACGGTAACAATTACAGATAGTCTGTTTTATTCACCTAGCAATGAAGGCTTTAGATGCTGCTTTCCCCTCATTTCTTCCCCCAAACTGCAATAGAAGGTTGTCCACCTTTCTATAGCTTTGGGAAACCTCAAAGTACTTTAGTACTGCTCTCCTGACATAAGGAATAAAATTCCTCCTCTTTTGGATTTTTGGGATTACACAACGAGGGAAGAATTATTTCCTGACTCCTATGGAAGTCAGAAAATACTTTCGGAAGGAACCCCGAATCCGGCCTAAAAATAATTCTATCATGAAGAATTGTTAAATAGGGATCCCTGATAGATAGGGCCTGTATTTTACCTAATCTCCTAGCGGAAGAAATTGCTATTAGAAAAGCTGTCTCAAAAGAGAGAAATTTAACTGAGACATCTTCTATAGGCTCAAAGGGGTCCCCTTGTTAGACCTTTTAGGACTATATTTAAGTCCCAGGTTAGGACTTTAGGTCTAATAAAGGGTTTTAGATGAGAAGCCGCTCTGAAGAACCTTTTGACCAATCTGTGTTTGGCCAAATCCGTATAAAAGAAGACACGGAGGACCGCTATCTGCACCCTTAGGGTAGAAGGAAGGAGACCCAGATCTAACCCCTGTTGAAGGAAATCCAGGATCTTTTGGATATTTGGATCTGCATGATTCAATTTGCTTTTCCCAACCAGGAGCAGAATTTCTTCCAGATATTTAGTTAAATTGCGGATGTGACCACCTTTGTACACGATTGGAGTGTGGAGATCATTTTGCCTGAAAGACCTTGGCGTTTCAGGTTTTCTGACTCAGGATCCAAGCTGTTAATTGGAAGAACTCTGGATGAGGCCTCAAAAACTCTCCTCCCAAAGGCCGAATCCTCATTAAGTCTAAGTCGATAATGCTTAAAGAAGGTATGAGGGGTGCTCCACGTTGCAGCCCTGCAAATTTGACTCAGAGAAGCGTCAGCCCTCTCTGCCCAAGACGTGGCAACCGCTCTAGTTGAATGAGCTACAAATCCCTCAGGAGGAGGGAGACCTGACGATGAATAGGCTAGAGTAATGACCTTTTTAACCCATCTAGCTAATACCCCAATAGAGACCTTCCGCCCCTTATTCCTTCCTTGGTACTGAATTAAAAGGTTTTCATCAATTCTCCAAGATGCCGTGGTTTCTAGGTAGAAAGTCAGGCATCTTCTCACATCAAGACAATGGAACCTTCCTTCCTTGGCATTGGTAGGATTATGACAGAAAGAGGGAAGAATTATGTCCTGATTCAGATGGACACTACTTTAGGACGGAAAGAAGGGATGGGTCTGATAACAACCTTATCCTCCTGGATATTTGTATAAGGCTGGAAAGCAGAGAAAGACTGAATTTCAGAGACCCTTCTGGCCGAAGTGATGGCAATCAGGAAGGCTAGTTTACAGGACAGAATCTCTAACGGGATTTCCCGCAAAGGTTCAAAAGGGTGCTGGGTCAGGGCTGTAAGAACTACATTCAAATCCCAGGGAGGTGAAAGGGAACGAAGGACCGGGCGAATTCTGGCGGCGGCATTCAAGAATCTTTTGATCCATGGGTGCTCGGCCAGCCTGACATCAAAAAAGTAACTTAGCGCTGCTACCTGAACTTTCAATGTGGAGGCCTTCAACCTTTTATCTAATCCAGCCTGTAGAAACTGAAGCACTTTGGGAATCTCCGGGGGACTCACAGTATCTGGAGAAGAGCCCAAAAAGTTAGAAAAAACACTCCAAACCTTTAGGTATTTTTTAGCAGTGGATTCTTCCCTGCTTTTTAGAAGAGTAGCAACTACCGAGTCAGATAACCCTCTCCTCCTCCACATGTACCTTTCAACTTCCATGCTGATAACTTCAGTACCTCTGGATTGGGATGAAGAATTGGCCCCTGGAAGAGAAGGTCCTCTCTACCGGAATTGTAAGGGGGAGAACCGCCATCCTCTGAAGAACCGGAAACCAAGCCCTTTTGGGCCAAAATGGGGCTACCAGGATGATGGATGCCCTCTCCCGCGATACTTTGTCCAGCACCTGAGGAAGTAAACAGAAGGGAGGAAAGGCAAACCCCTCTTCCAGACTCCAATCCTGCACCAAGGCATCTATCCCTGTTGGTCTGTCCCGAATGTTGAGGGAAAAGAATCTCTCTGTCTTCCTGTTGGAGCGGGATGCAAAAGATCTATAGAAGGCATTCCAAAACCCGAGTTATCTGCAGGAATGCCTCCTGGTTTAGGCACCACTCCCCTGTCTGACCTGGGTACGACTCAGGAAGTCTGCGACCAAGTTGTCCTTTCCCTTCAGATGAACTGCTGATAGGGCAAGATTCCTGTCTTCTGCAATCCGGAAGATTTCTTGGCTCAGGTACAGGAGTGAAGGAACCTTCGTCCCTCCTTGGCGATTGATGTAAGAGACCGTAGTGGAGTTGTCTGAATAAAAACGAATATTCTGGTTTCTTAGACTGGGAACAGCTTTTGTTAGTGCCATAAGAACTGCCTTCAATTCCTTGAAGTTTGATGATTTGGCTCTGGTATCTATGTCCCATCTTCCCTGCCAGCCTCTGTTGACTGAATGAACCCCCCACCCCCAGGGACCGGCATCCGTGGTAATTGTCACCTGACGTTTGGCAGACCATACTTTCCCTACTGAGAGGTGACTGGGATCTAACCACCACCTCAGGGACATTCTGGCTCTGGAGGATAGATGGAAGTTCAGATCTAATGATTCCCTGGCCCCGTCCCAATAGCCTAGTATGTCTGCCTGCAATAGACGGGAGTGGTATTGTGCGTAAGGGACTGCCGGGATTGCTGCCTTCATTAGACCCAATACCCTCATGGCCTGATGAAAGGAGCATTGGTAAGCCAGGAAGAGATTCTCTATAACTTCCCGGGTCTTGTTTATCTTCTCTACTGGGAGAAAGCACCTCTGAAGGCAGGAATCCAGCCGGATTCCTAAAAATACACAGGTCTGAGATGGGACGAGTGAGGATTTTCCCCAATTCAGAATCCATCCCAAAGATTGCAGTGTCTCGCAAACTTCCGCAATATCCCTAATTGGCTCCTGGACTGTGAAAAAATTAGGAAGTCGTCCAAGTAGGGAATTAGGGAGATGTCCCTTAACCTTAGGTGAGCTGCTACTTCTGCTATGATCTTGGTAAAAACTCTGGGGGCCTGGGAGATCCCGAAGGGAAGGGCCCTGTACTGCAGATGTAACCATCTCCCTTGTACAAAAACTGCTGTTCTGAGAAAACTCTGAGACTTTCGATGGATCGGAACATGATAATAAGCGTCCTGTAAGTCCAGGGTTGCCATCCAACACCCCTGGGAGAGGAGGTTCACTGTGGATTTCAGGGTCTCCATTCTGAATCGTTTGTATTTTAGACTTTTGTTTAGGGATTTTAGATTCAGAATGACCCTGAAGGTTCCGTTTGGCTTTGTAACGAGAAACAGAGGAGAGTAGAACCCCTGCCCTGTTCTGATTCGGGCACTATGGTGACCACGCCTTTCTGTAAAAGGAAAAACCTCTAACTCTAGAGCTTCGGCCCTGCTTGAATCTGAGGGAAAAGGGGTTAGAGTAAAAAATTCTCCCGGCACATTTTGAAATTCTATTCTGAAACCGTTTTTATTGTATTTTGTATCCAGGGATTCGTAGAGATCTGGATCCATTGTGCCAGAAAGGAGGAGAGTCTTCCCCACCTGGCTCCTGGCGTCACTGGGACTTCTCCTTCCCTTGCTTGTCACCGGTCTTGAAAAGGAAACCTCCGGACTTCTTGGCAAATCTGTCTCTGCCCCCTTTATCGTGCTGTCTGTTTCTCTGTCCTCTGAACCTGGACTGACGGCCACGAAAAAGGGACTTCTTATGGGGCATGGGAAACTTCTTTTTGTCGTCCGAGGCTTTTTCCAGGATTTCATCTAAGGACGATCCAAAGAGTCTACGCCCCTCACAGGGAAGAGAACACAGACGAGCCTTGGACCCCTGGTCCCCCTTCCAAGATCTGAGCCATACCGTGCGCCTAGCTGCGTTGGACAAAGCAGCCGCCCTGGCAAAAAATCTGACCACATCAGTGGAGGCGTCGGCCAGAAAACCTGCCGCCCTATGGAAGGTGGGAAAAGATGCCAAGAGCTCGTCTCTGGGGGTTTTATCTTTGATATGCGCCTCTAATTGGAAGAGCCATATTTTTAAAGACCTGGAGACCCAAGAGGCTGCTATGGCGGGTCTAAAACTGGTAGAGGCAGATTCCCAAGACCTTCTCAGGTATACATCTGCTTTCCTATCTAAGGGATCACTAAGGCCACCTAGATCGTCAAATGGAAGATCCGCCCTTTTTGCAATCTTTGCAACCGGAGCATCCACTAGGGGCACTTTATCCCAGATATTAGAAACTGAATCTTCGAAGGGATATTTCCTCTTGACTGAATTAGGAACATAAAACTTCCTGTCCGGGTTCTTCCATTCCTTATTAATAAGGCCCTCAATATTCTTATGAATAGGGAAAGCCCTATGTCGTTTAGGACCCAAGCCTTCAAAGGCTTGATCCGCTATAGACTTTGTTTCCTTTACCTCCTCCAACTGCATAGTCATTTTAACCGCTTTTAATAAAGGCTCAACATCTTCTAATGGAAATAACGACCTCCCTCCTGCTTCATTTTCGGATGAGATGACGTCCGAGGAGAGTTCACCGGACTCCCCTTGATCCTCAGAGCCCGCATCTGATTCAGAAACTTCTATCTCCAGACTTTTAGATGGACCCTTACGCTTCAGCGATTTTAAGGAGGATTTTACTTCTGATTTTACCAGCGTACGAATGGTCTTAGAAAGGTTCTGGGACTCTTGCATAATAATATTGTCTATGCATGATTGACACAGGGCTTTAGCGTAGGAGGAGGGCAACGGGCATTTACAACTACCGCACTCCTTATGCTTGGATTTCCCCGAGGCTTTTTTAGTGACTTTAGGAGCCTACAGAAAAAAAACACACAACATAACGCCACCATTAGAGTTTAGAAACGATATAACTCACCCCCTTGGTGGTATCCCCATCCTCAGGACAGTACCGGACTGGAAGGCCTGGAGGAGTCATTGGGGTTGGCGCGGGCTGTGTCCGCAGGTTCAGACATACTGTGCCTCCTGACGAAATGGACCTCTGGCTGCACACAAGCCAGTGACTTCTGGGCTGGCTGTCCCTGCTCTGCCGCCGTATTTATAACGCGCCTCGGCCTGCCCCCTGCGCAGAAAATCAAACCTGCCGCCTAATCTCCCACTTCCGGGTTCCTGACGTCACCGGCCGCATGCGCACGCCGCGATTTTAAAAGGAGATAGTCCGGCGCGTCGCGCGCCTAAGGCCGGGACGCCCAAACGACCGGATCAGAGGGAGACCAGGGACCGCCCGGACACGGCCGCAGCGATCCCTCTCGGAGGCCAGGGGGGAGCAGAGAGGGAGCAGTCTTGGCGGTGGCTTCTCCCTGAAGACTTACACTGCCCGGGAAGTGACCATACAGCCGCCTGGCCTGGTTTACCCCAGCCCTCCGGGGTGAAGATCTTCTGGTAGGATCCCCAGGATCTCCCATCCGGAGACAGGAAACCTGAACTGGGGTGTGGAAGGGGTGTCATCTTTTTATATCCTCAGGTTTCCGGTCTTGGATGGGAGGTCCTAGTCGCATGGGTGCCGTCATGGGGGAGGGGAAAATCCGCTATTTGATTTTGGGAGCCTTTAAGGGGAATTGCGGATTTGGATTCCACTCTTTTCGGCAACATAAGAATATCTTTTCTGACAGCTTTATCAGTTACTGTGATCTTGTTCCTCCTTGGTGTCTCAAGTAGGATACTGCGGTTATATTGTCAGATAATATTTTCAGATGATGACTTTTTATGAGATCTGATGCAACTTTTAACACTTCCCATACAGTCCTTAGCTTTCTGTAGTTTAATGAGCGACCTGATATAGTCTTTGGCCAAAGACCCTGGAAGAACCTTCCATTTATGTTTGCTCCCCAGCCTGGATACAGATAAAAGGAGTTTTCTGCCATACCATTCCCTCTTCAAGATTTGAAGAGATGGTCCACCAGGTGAGGGATAGCTTTACGTGTTCCGGGATGTGAATTTTCCGATCCAAGGATACATGTCTTCTGTCCCATCTTTTCAGTAGCCAGGTTTGTAGAACTCTGAAATGGATCTGAGACCAAGGAACAGATGTTATGCAGGATATTAAAACTCATTGCTTCTCTTATGGAACAGGAGCTCCACTTTTGGAATTTTCGATCTTTTTGTCTCAGGCCAATTATTTTTTCCCCTGGAAGGTACGATGACTGTACAGCGGAGTCCAGGAGAATTCCTAAAAACCCTATTTTTGTCCGGGGAAGAAGACATGATTTTTTTTACGTTTATACCCATCCTAATTCTTCTAGGTGGATCAGAAAGCAGTGTAAGTCGTTCTCCATCTGTTTTTTGGAGTCTGTCACAATTAAGAAATTGTCCAAGTAAGGTATTATTACTAATCCCTAATTTCTTAGATGAGCTACCGTTTCTAATAGGAGTTTGGTGAATATTCTGGGGGCAGATGAAATGCCAAATGGAAGGGCTTTAAATTGGTAGTGACATATGCATCCTTTCAGGGCAAATTAGATACTTCTGAGACCCCTCCTGTATCTGGACGTGGTAAAACGCGTCCTTCAAAATCGATTGTGCACATTAGTGCACTCTTTTTTTATTAGAGAAACTGTAGAGATCAGTGACTCAATTTTGAATTTCCTGTATAGGATATTTTTGTTTAGCCAAGTAAAGTAGTAGTAACCCTTTTTTTCTTGAAATGGGGGAACCTGAATGATCACTCCTAGTTTTAAAGAGGACCTTTCACTGGTCCACAGTTTATCAGTTAAAGCTATGTACATTGAGAGCGGCACCCAGGGATGTCCCTGCACTTACTTGTATCCCTGGGTGCAGCTCCGTTCGTCCTCTGTAGCCCCCGGTACCGGCGCTCCTGCTGCTGTAATTTTGCCTGGGGCGGAGACTTCTTCTTCTGCCCTGGGCGTCTTCTTCTCCCAGGGATGGAGCGCTGGCAAATCGCAGCGCTCAGCTCATATCCTGAATATGAGCTGAGCGTTGCGATTGGCCAGCGCTCCAGCCCTGGGAGAAGGAGACGCCCAGGGCAGAAGAAGAAGTCTCCGCCCCAGGCAAAATTACAGCAGCAGGAGCTCCGGTACCGGGGGCTACAGAGGACGAACGGAGCTGCACCCAGGGATACAAGTAAGTGCAGGGACATCCCTGGGTGCCGCTCTCAATGTACATAGCTTTAACTGATAAACTGTGGACCAGTTAAAGGTCCATTTTAACAGGTCTAGAACAGGTCAAGATAGATGAAAATTCTATCTTGTAACCCCTCTCCACAATGTTTAGCACCCATGTTGTAATTTTTCTCCACTGGGAGGAGTAATTTGTTAGTCTCCCCCAATTTTGGCATCATTGTTTATCGCTAGATTTGTTTTGGGGATTGAGGAGGAAACCTCTACCTCTACCCCCTTTTAGGTAGCTCCACCGACCAGTTTTTTCTTTACCTCCATATGATCTATCCTGGCCACCATAGATAGGGTCGAAAGGAAAATCTTCTTTTCTGAGGTTTTTCCTCTGGGAAAACCTTTTTTCTTATCCGTAGCTCTTTCAAGGCTATTGTCCAGAACTGGACCGAAAAAGCAATGGAACACAGTTTCATTTTGGATGCTTTGTCTCCCGACCATGACTTCATCCATAACGCCCTCCTGGCCGTATTAGAGGGGGCTGCATCTTTGGCCGAGAATCTCACAGTTTCAGCCGAGACGTCTGCCAGAAAAGCAGTGGCTGATTTAAAGATGTTGCAGCTATGTTTGTCTTTATGCTATACAAGGCTGCTTCCCAGGATTTGGGTAAAAGACTATCTGCCTTCCTTTCCATTGGGTCTCTCATCTGGGAAGAGTCCTCAAACGGCAGAGAGGTCTTCTTATTTACCTTGGCTACCTGTACATCAATTTTTTGAATATTGCCAAATATTTTAGATTCAGAAGTAGGGTTGTATCGAACTTTCGATACCCAGTCAATACTTTTATCTGGTATCAAGCTTGATACCAGAATCTGTCTTTTAAAATCGATACTAGGCTGTGCAATAGCATCAGAGAACAGTGAGCACGCTGCTGTCAGCGCACTCAGTGCTCTCCTCAGCAGCACAGGGGAGGAGGAAGCAGTCTCTCCCTCCCCCTGTGCTCCTGCTGCCACCAATGAGAGCGCAGAGGGGCGGGCACACTGCGCCACCAATGAGAACTAACATTTAAAAGAGGAGCATTTATTGTTTTTAACATTTTAAAGTAACGACATATATGTGAAGAGCGGCGCCCAGGGATCCCACTGCACTTACGAATATCCCTGGGCGCCGCTTCATTCGCCCGCAGTTTCCCTCATTGCCGGCACTGCGCAAATGCGAGGAGACTCCATCTGACAGGCTGCAGCGCTGGCCAATCGCAGCGCTCAGCTCATAGCCTGGGAGAAAAAAAATACTCAAAGGCTATTAGCGGAGCTCTGCGATTGACCAGGGCTGCAGCCTGTCAGATGGAGTCTCCTCACACTCGCAAAATTAACAGCAGTGCCGGCAATGAGGGACACTGCAGGCGAACGAAGCGGCGCCCAGAGATATTAGTAAGTACAGGGGGATCCCTGGGAGCCGCACCCGAGGGGTTAACTGCTGCTGATCGCAGCGCCCTGTCAGAGGCAAGGTGACAGCAATGTGTTTCTCCCACCGGCTGTATTTGTATATTAAATGTTAGTTCTCATTGGTGGCGCAGTGCACCCCCCTCCACAGTATTAAAATCCATTGGTGGCAGTGGCCACAGAGTCCCCTTCTCCTCCCCTCCTCATTGGTGGCAGTTCCGATCGGAGCCCCAGCAGTGTAATCCTGGGGCTCCGATCGGTTACCATAGAAGCCAGGACGCTGCTTAACCACTTCAGCCCCCCTAGCTTAAAACACCCTTAATGACCAGGCCACTTTTTACAATTCCGCAATACACTATTTTCACCATTTATTGCTCCGTCATGCAACTTACCACCCAAATGAATTTTACCTCCTTTTCTTCTCAATAATAGAGCTTTCATTTGGTGGTATTTCATTGTTGCTGACATTTTTACTTTTTTGGCCATTAATACAAATTTAACGACATTTTTGCAAAAAAATGACAGTGAAGAAGGGGAAAGAAGTCTCCGAAACGCGTTTGGGAAGCAATCACAAGTGCCCCCCAAAGATACTGCAAGAGATCGCGATCTAATTTTAAGGATTCTATAGAGCGCTCCATCCTCTGTACTACTTTTTCCTCTCTCCCGCGGACGCCAAGCCTCCCACGTGCACGGGCTGGCGCGCGGACGCTGAGAGTGAAGAGTTTGGGAGACGCCACAAACAAACTGACGGGCCGCGCGAGTGAAAATTGAAAACTGAAAACCACCGCGAACATATCGGAGCCCTGCAGGTCACGTAAGTGAAACCATCTGTGACAATATCGGAGACCGCATCGCGGCATTAAGCAAATATATTTATTGTGGAGTATAAAACCATATGTGTCCGGTCCTCTTCGTGACCAGATTGAGAGCTCTCTAGGACCGGGTTACATAAGAACTATTTCAGGGATTACATGAATGGACATGAATAGCGGCATAGCCGCCATATGAATCTTTCTCTACAGGAACTTTGGATTTTCCTTTCCCCACAGGAACGCTAAATAGCTTCTTTTCAGGAACATCAAGTTTTTATGAACTTTACGATTTTTTTAAAAGGGGATTGTTCATTGCATCTACTGCCATTATTGCTTTTTTGGTATAGGACTTTTCTGAAGCCGGCTTCATAGAATATTTATTTGATTGCACAACATATTGATATAAATTGAAAGTACTTTTTACACAAACAATTTTTGCACAAGGTACCTTTTTACACACATCTTTTTTTGCACATGTCACTTTTCATTTTTCCAGCACAAGTCACTTTATAGACATTCAACTTTGGTTGGCTGCACTAGCCACTTTAGATAGTTCCTATTTACTTATAGGATCTTAGTTAGTTCCTACTTACTTATAGGATTTATGGTGTATGATCTGATTTCCTAGATCAAAGAGTATATTGTATAGCATCCTTTACTATTAATAGATTTTATGTGAGAATAAAAACATTTGATTTACCACACGTATAGGAGTGCCAACCATATTTTTGATTCATTATTTCCATACTGTTAGGGTGTAACAGCTAGGTTAGAGCACCCATCTACATTTTTGCTAACAGGTGAGCTATTCCTTAATTTCACTTTCTGTTGTAAATTTTTTTTTTTAAAACTACATTTCTATATAAATTTTTCTCTAAATTTATTGTTCTACATGTCTTTGATAAAAAAAAAAAAGTCCAATAAGTGTATATTAATTGGTTTGGGTAAAAGTTATAGCGTTTACAAACTATGGTGCAAAAAAGTGAATTTTGGCATTTTGAAGCAGCTCTGACTTTCTGAGCACCTGTCATGTTTCTTCAGGTGCTAGAATGTCAGGATAGTATAAATACCCCCCAAATGACACCATTTTAGAAAGAAGCAGCCCCAAAGTATTCGCGGAGGGGCATGGTGAGTTCATGCATCATTTCATTTTTTTTCACAAGTTAGCGGAAAATGACACTTTCTGAGAAAAAAAATAATAATAAAGTTTCCATTTCTGCTAACTTCTACCAAAAAAAATAAAAAATCTCCCACGTACTCACTAAGCCCCTCAGTGAATACCTTGGGGTGTCTACTTTCCGAAATGGGGTCATTTGTGGCGTGTGTTTACTGTTCTGGCATTTTGGGCGGGGCTAAATTGTGAGCCGCCATGTAAAATCTAAAGGTACTCGTTGGAATTTGGGCCCCTTTTGCGCACCCAGGCTGCAAAAAAGTGTCACTTATGTGGTATCGCCGTACTCAGGAGAAGTAGGGCAATGTGTTTTGGGGTGTATTTTTATATATACAAATACTTTTTATTAAAAATATCTCTGTAAACGACAACTTTTAAAATTTTTTATACAAAGTATGGGTATATATAAAAATACACCCCAAAACACATTGCCCTACTTCTCCTGAGTACGGCGATACCACGTGTGCCACTTTTTTGCAGCCTGGGTGCGCAAAGGGGCCCTAAAACCAATGAGTACCTTTAGGATTTCACAGGGCATTTTTACGCATTTGGATTCCAGACTTCTTCTCACGCTTTAGGGGCCCCTAAAATGCCAGGACAGTATAAATACCCCACATGTGACCCCATTTGGGGTGTCTTATCAAAATGAGGTCACATGTGGGGTATTTATACTGCCCTGGCATTTTAGGGGTCCTAAAGCGTGAGAAGAAGTCTGGAATCCAAATGCGTAAAAATGCCCTTCTAAAAGGTACTCATTTATCTTCTCACGCTTTAGGGCCCCTAAAATGCCAGGGCAGTATAAATACCCCACATGTGACCCCATTTTGCAAAGAAGACACCCTAAGGTATTCCGTGAGGGGTATGGTGAGTTCATGTAAAATTTTATTTTTTGTCACAAGTTAGTGGAATATGAGACTTTGTAAAAAACAAAATAAAAAAAAAAAAAATATATCAATTTCCGCTAACGTGCCAAAAAATAAAAATTCTTTGGACTCGCCATGCCCCTCATGGAATACCTTGGGGTGTCTTCTTTCCAAAATGGGGTCACATGTGGGGTATTTCTACTGCCCTGGCATTTTAGGGGCCCTAAAGCGTGAGACGAAAAATGCGCAAAAATGCCCTCCTAAAAGGTACTCATTGGAATTTGGGCCCCTTTGCGCATCTTGGCTGCAAAAAAGTGTCACTTATGTGGTATCGCCGTACTCAGGAGAAGTAGGGTAATGTGTTTTGGGGTGTATTTTTACATATACCCATGCTGGGTGAGAGAAATATCTCTGTAAATTGACAACTTTGAATAAAAAAAATGTAAAAAGTTGTCGTTTACAGCGATATTTCTCACACGCAGCATGGGTATATGTAAAAATACACCACAAACACATTGCCCTACTTCTCCTGAGTACTGGAGATACCACATGAGTGACACTTTTTGCAGCCTGGAGCGCAAAGGGGCCCTAAAACTAATGAGTACCTTTAGGATTTCACAGGCCATTTTTATGCATTTGGATTCTCACACTTTAGGGGCCCCTAAAATGCCAGGTGAGTATAAATACCCCACATGTGACCCCATTTTGGAAAGAAGACACCCCAAGGTATTCCATGAGGGGCATGGCGAGTCCACAGAATTTTTATTTTTTGGCACAAGTTAGCGGAAATTGATTTTTTTTTTTTACAGTCTCATATTCCACTAACTTGTGACAAAAAATAAAATTTTGCATGAACTCGCCATACCCCTCACGGAATACCTTGGGGTGTCTTCTGTCTAAAATGGGGTCACATGTGGGGTATTTATACTGTCCTGGCATTTGAGGGTCTCCACAATCATTACACGTATGGCCAGCATTAGGAGTTTCTGCGATTCTCCTTATATTGAGCATACGGGTAATGAGATTTTTTTTTTCCGTTCAGCCTCTGCGTTGAAAAAAAAAAAAATAAATGAACGGCACAGATTTTTTCATTCGCATCGATCAATGTGGATGAAAAAATCTCTGCCAAAATCAGTGACTGCGGTGCAGTGGGCTGGGCGCTAGCTAACTAACAAGTAGCTAACTAACTGGCGGTGATAAGGGACCCTTATGCCCCATTCACACGTCCGAAATTCTGTTTGCGGAACGGAATTGTGGACCCATTCATTTCTATGGGGACAGACTTTGTCCCGCTCGGATCCGGAATTACGAATCCGCGCTTCCGGGTCTGCACTTCCGTTCCGTTAATAATAATGAGGCCTGCATTATTAAGTGGCTGCTTTCATAAGTGGAGTTGAAGAAACCGGAGTTTAAGAAAAGGAGCAAGAAACAGAGATTCATTAGATCATCCTTGTATACAGTTGGTTTGATTCTAGCTAGTCTTCCTACTGCTGTAAGGGACCACAGTAAGTAAGAATCTTGATATCACTGCTCTATATTGTATTTATTTATTTTTTTCCCCTCTCTTTTCCTGTGTAATCCCCATTTAGTATGACTTCCATTTTTGACAGCGCCGTCCAGTGCACATCTTGTATGATGTATGCAGTCCTGGACAGGGCTGTGGAGTCGGTAGATAAATTTTCCGACTCCGAAGATTTTGAAACTTCCGACTCCTCGACTCCGACTCCTCTGTATTTAATATGCAAATACGAAGCTGTTCCACCAAGTTCTTCTAATCTCCTCTAGCACAGAGAGGTAGTTGAGCAGAAGCTGCTGCCTTCTCCTTTGTGTGCTGATCTTCTGCTGAAGATAGAGCAGTGGGAGGATCCAGGAAGGGGCAGGGGAAGGGGCATTTATTTTAAAACATGATTTTCCTAGTAGAATCCCATAGTCATGTTTAAAATTTAAGCTAACAATCTGAGTTTACATGTTTTATAGCCTTAGCTGAATGATAGCAGTTTTTCAAATGGTTTACAGCTTCAGTCTTGAACTATTGACTATCCATTCCCTTCACTTATACAAGTGTCTCCAGTCCTTAATCAGTTATCAGTGAGAGGCTAGGATAACCATGGGTTCCCTGTAACAGCAGACCACAAGACAATGGAAAGTGTAAGTATTGCCGCTCCTTAAAGGGACACTGACAGGCTGATTTTCCAGCTAAAGATATATATATACTGGTATTCATCAGAGAATTAGGAATAAAACTATACTAATGTTACCCCCAGTTAAGCTGTACTTGTGTTTAAAAAACATTTGAATCTGTATGCAAATTCACTATCTTTGTGCCCAATGGGGCAGCGTCTCCTGCGGCTTTGTGCCCAGCCGCGCCCGAAGTACAGCTTCCCAGCGCTGTTGGCCTCATTATTCACTGCACTGGCCTTTTTTTTCAGGCTAGCCGAACGCTGAATTCCTGCGCAGGCGCACGTGTAGAGTGCTGGCAGCAGCCTCGTCTGGCTATGCTGAGGCTGTGCCAGCTTTCTCTCTTACTCCTCGCTACCTAGTCCTGTCTAGTGCTGCCAGTACTCTACATGTGCGCCTGCCCCCTTGGGCACAAAGGAAGAGAATTTGCATATTGATTAAGACGTTTTTAAACACAAGTAAACCTCAACTGGGGGTAACAGTCGTCTAGTTGTATTCCTAATCCTCTGATGAATACCAGCAGATATATCTTTAGCCGGTAAATCAGCCTGTCAGTGTCCCTTTAACTGCATAGTAAAGCATATGAAAAGCTTCTTCACTGTCACTTAACGTCTTTGTTTAGCAGTAACGTGACGCACTGCATGCATTGGCCTTTATTCTTACAGTAGAGAAGTAATTAATTATAACTTTATCTGAATTGGGACATTTAAACTTGCTTTTTTTTTTATTCCAATTTTTTTTTATTCCAATTTAAATCTAGTAGGAGTCGGAGTCAGTCCATTTTTTGCCGACTCCGACTCCAGGTACCCAAAATTGCTTCCGGCTCCTCGACTCCGACTCCACAGCCCTGGTCCTGGAACAGCCGTTCGAGGGTGTATATGTTTGTTCAAAATGTGAGCAAATTACCCGTTTGGAATCGCACATCGAGTCTCTAAACAGGCGAGTTGCAACACTGAAAGCCACTGACAATTTGGAAAAGAGTTTGCTGCTCACTGAGCAAGCACTCTATGGGGTAGATGTGGGGGAGGGTGGTAGCGAGGAGGCTGAGGAGAGTGAGGTAGTTAGCTGGGTAACAGTAAGAAAGCGGGGTAGAGGGAAGAGTGCCAGGGAGGCTAGCCCTGATCTGACACACCCCAACAAGTTTGCACGGTTGGCAGATGAGGGGGATGACAGTTCAGGGACGGCACCGCTGCAGCCAGACACTTCCTCTGCCAGTCAGGGGAATGTCTGCTCCAGTAAGCAGGGGACCAGGAGAGCAGGGCAGGCCAGACAGGTGCTGGTAGTGGGAGACTCAATTATTAGGGGTTCAGATAGGGCAATCTGTCACAAAGATCGTGATTGCCGAACAGTGTGCTGTCTTCCTGGTGCTAGAGTTCGACACATCGCGGATCGGGTTGACAGATTACTGGGAGGGGCTGGAGAAGATCCAGCGGTCATGGTCCATATCGGAACCAATGACAAAGTTAGAGGAAGGTGGAGGGTCCTTAAAAATGATTTCAGGGATTTAGGTCAAAAGCTTAGGGCAAGGACCTCAAAAGTAGTATTTTCTGAAATACTGCCTGTACCACGAGCCACACAAGAAAGGCAGCGGGAGATTAGGGAGGTTAACAAGTGGCTCAAGAACTGGTGTAGGAAGGAGGGGTTTGGGGTTCGGGTTCCTGGAGAACTGGGCTGACTTCTCTGTTGGCTACAGGCTCTACCGTAGGGACGGGCTGCACATCAATGGGGAAGGGGCAGCTGTGTTGAGGAGAAAGATGGCCAGAAGGTTGGAGGAGTGTTTAAACTAGGGACTGGGGGGGAGGGTAATTACGTTATAGGAGGGGAAGATAGTGCAGATAGAGACCAGGGGCGAGGTAGTGTGTCTGGGGGAGGAATGAAAGGGGGGACTAGAACAGCTCAGAATGAAAGATGTA
Organism: Bufotes viridis; assembly: GCA_033119425.1. Lineage (NCBI taxonomy): Eukaryota > Metazoa > Chordata > Amphibia > Anura > Bufonidae > Bufotes > Bufotes viridis. Next base: position 198,864,062 of record CM065591.1, on the reverse strand, counting down.
GGGTAAAAAATACACATAACCCTGTCAAATGTATGTATACTAATGCCAGAAGCCTGACTAACAAGACTGGTGAACTGGAATTAGTGATGTGTGAGGAGGACTATGACATAGTGGGAATAACTGAGACATGGCTGGATGATAGCTATGACTGGGCAGTTGATATAAAAGGTTACAATCTGTTTAGAAAGGATCGTCAAAACCGGAGAGGTGGAGGGGTCTGCCTCTACGTGAAGTCGTGTCTAAATCCCGTAATTCGAGAATACATCTCTGAGGGACATGAACATGTGGAGTCACTGTGGGTAGAAATACATGGAGCAAAAAACAATAATAAAATACTGATAGGAGTGTATTATAAACCACCTAATATACCAGAGTCCACAGAAAATCTATTACTAAACGAGATAGACGAGGCGGCAAATCATAATGAAGTCGTTATCATGGGGGACTTCAACTACCCAGATATAGACTGGGAAACTGAAACCTGTACATCCCAAAAAGGAAACAGGTTCTTGGCAATAGCCAAAGACAATTTCCTTTCCCAACTGGTTCAGGACCCCACTAGAGGGACGGCCATACTTGACTTAGTATTAACCAATGGACCTGATAGAACAACAGATGTGCAGGTTGGGGGACACCTGGGAAATACTGATCATAAAGTAATAACCTTCCAATTATCCTTCAAACGAGAGTTTCTAAAGGGAGGAACAAAAATACCAAACTTCAAAAAAGCCAACTAAGCGAGGCCATAGGCCTAACTAACTGGGACAAAGTCCTCAAAAATAAAAATACAACCATAAAATGGGAGATTTTTAAAAGCATTGTAACATCTAATTGTGAGAGGTACATACCTTATAGGAACAAAAGGCTAAGGAACAATAAGAAACCAATGTGGATAAATGGAACCGTAAAGAAGGCAATAAATGACAAAAAGAAAGCATATAAATCACTAAAACAGGAGGGGAGTCAGGAAGCACTGATAAACTATAAGGAAAAAAAATAGAATATGTAAAAAACTAATAAAATTTGCCAAACTAGAGACCGAGAGATTAATTGCCAAAGAGAGTAAAACTAACCCTAAAATGTTCTTCAATTATATAAATAGTAAAAAATATAAATCTGAAGGAGTCGGCCCTCTACATAGCAATGAGGGGGGAGTTGCAGAGAGCGATTAGGATAAAGCAAAACTATTAAATATTTTTTTCTCCACTATATTCACTGAGGAAAATAAACTGTCAGATGAAATGCAGAATGTAAAAGTAAATCCCCCATTAAAAAAGTGCCCTGTCTGACCCAGGAAGAAGTACAACAGCGACTTAAAAAGATTAAAATAGACAAATCGCCAGGACCGGATGGCATAAACCCCTGTATCCTAAGGGAATTAAGTGATGTCATAGCCAGACCATTATTTCTGATATTTACGGACTCTATAATAACAGGGAATGTTCCACAGGATTGGCGCATAGCAAATGTGGTGCCAATATTCAAAAAGGGTCCAAAAACAGAGCCTGGAAATTATAGGACGGTAAGTTTAACATCTATTGTTGGTTTGAAGGGTTTCTAAGAGATGCTATTTTGGAGTATCTCAATGAAAATAAGCAAATAACGCCATATCAGCATGGCTTCATGAGGGATCGGTCATGCCAAACAAATTTAATCAGCTTCTATGAGGAGGTAAGTTCTAGACTTGACATTGGCGAATCAATGGATGTCGAATATCTGGACTTCTCCAAAGCATTTGACACCGTACCTCATAAAAGGTTAGTATATAAAATGAGGATGCTCGGACTGGGAGAAAATGTCTGTATGTGGGTAAGTAACTGGCTAAGTGACAGAAAACAGAGGGTGGTTATTAACGGTAGATACTCAGATTGGGTCACTGTAACTAATGGGGTACCTCAGAGGTCAGTATTGGGCCCTATTCTCTTCAATATATTTATTAATGATCTTGTAGAAGGCCTGCACAGTAAAATATCTATTTTTGCAGATGACACTAAAAACTGTGTAAAGTAATTAACACTGAAGAGGACAGTTTTCTGCTACAGAGGGATCTGGATAGATTGGAGGCTTGGGCAGAAAAATGGCAGATGAGGTTTAACACTGACAAATGTAAAGTTATGCACATGGGAAGGAATAATGCAAGTCACCTGTACATATTAAATGGTAAAACACTCGGTAACACTGACATGGAAAAGGATCTAGGAATTTTAATAAACAGCAAATTAAGCTGCAAAAACCAGTGTCAGGCAGCTACTGCCAAGGCCAATAAGATAATGGGTTGCATCAAAAGGGGCATAGACGCCCGTGATGAGAACATAGTCCTACCACTTTACAAATCGCTAGTCAGACCACACATGGAGGACAGTGTACAGTTCTGGGCTCCTGTGAACAAGACAGACATAGCAGAGCTGTAGAGGGTTCAGAGGAGGGCAACTAAAGTAATAACTGGAATGAGGGATCTACAGTACCCTGAAAGGTTATCAAAATTAGGGTTATTCACTTTAGAAAAAAGACGACTGAGGGGAGATCTAATAACTATGTATAAATATATCAGGGGTCAGTACAGAGATCTGTCCCATCATCTATTTATCCCCAGGACTGTGACAAGGGGACATCCTCTGCGTCTGGAGGAAAGAAGGTTTGTACACAAACATAGAAAAGGATTCTTCACTGTAAGAGCAGTGAGAACTATGGAACTGTCTGCCTGAGGAGGTGGTGATGGTAAGTACAATAAAGGAATTCAAGAGGGGACTGGATTTATTTCTGGAGTGTAATAATATTACAGGCTACAGCTACTAGAGAGGGGTCGTTGATCCAGAGAGTTATTCTGATTGCCTGAATGGAGTCGGGAAGGAATTTATTTCCCCTTAAGTGAGGAAAATTGGCTTCTGCCACACAGGGGTTTTTTGCCTTCCTCTGGATCAACTTGTAGGAAACAGGCCGAACTGGATGAACAAATGTCTTTTTTCGGTCTTATAAACTATGTTACTATGTAACATGACCTATTCTTGTCCGCAATTGCGGACAAGAAAAAGCATTTTCTATATAGTTCTGGCAATGTGCGGATCTGCAAAATGCGGAAAGCACATTGCCGGTGTCCGTGTTTTGAAGATCTGTGGGTCCGCGGATCCGTGAATCGGATCCGCGGATCCGTGAATCCACGGATCCGCAAAACACATATGGACGTCTGAATGGAGCCTTACAAGGGGTGTGATCAATGACAAGGGGGTGATCAGGGGGTCTAGATGGGGTGATCAAGGGTTAATAGGTGAGGGGGTTAGTGTAGTGTTTGGTGCAACTTTACAGTAGTTACCTGGTCCTCTGGTGGTCGATCCCAGCAAATGGGACCACCAGAGGACCAGGTAGCAGCTATATCAGACGCTGTTCACAAAACAGCGTCTGATATAGCCGTTTGATGCGATTTAATTCGCATCTACAGCCTGCCAGCGATGGATCATCGCTGGCAGGCTGTAGCCGAACTTCCGAGACGCGCTTCTCTGTGAACGCGCGCGTTCACAGGAAGTCTCGGCTCTCACGAGATGACGCGCCGATGCGTCGTCTCAGAGCTACATGACCACCCGCAGGACGCATCCCTGCGTTAGGCGGTCCTGTAGCGGTTAAGCCCTTGATGCCATGGTCAGCTCCCTGCTGCTGTGTGCACTATGCACAGGGCACCAGGGAGAGTGTAAGGTCCTATTCACCCCAACAGAGCTCTATTAGGGTGAATAGGCAAGCGATGAAAAGATCCCAGGTTCTAGCCCCTAAGGGGGGAAATTGTTAATAATAATAAAAAATAAAAAAGTTAAAAAACACCAAAATATTAAGTATAAATCACCCCCCTTCCCAATTTTATATATAAACAATAAATAAAATATGACATATCACCACGTCAGAAAAATCCAACCTATTAAAAAAAATTAAAAATCTCTCTTATGCGGTAAACGCCGTAAAAGAAAATGGGGGAAAAAAAATTAAAAAAAAATGCACCCTTTCAACATTATTTTTTTTAGTCACCTTGTCCCACCCCAAAAAAAATCACCGAATCAAAATTTTGGTATCAAAACAACCCTACTCAGAAGGGTCGAATAGTAACCGACTCAAACTCCCTGGATATACCCAGTCGCTTCTCAGGGTCGGACCACTCATCAAGAACCATTTCCTTAATATTTTTGTTTATAGGAAAAGACCTTGGAGTGTTTGATTCTTAAGCTCCCAAACATTTCCTCCTGTATAGAATGTGATTTTAGGGCCTTGTTTATGCCCATCGTGGCACGGACCGCTTTTAATAGGTCTCCCATTTCCTCAGCAGAGAAAAAGAATTTTTTTTGCATCTTTCTCTTTCCATTGTTTAGAAGGTGTAGCCTCATCCATTACATCCTCAGAACCCGTTGAAGGAGCCGCTATTTTTTTTGCCTTTTAATAGGTTGTGGACCAGGGCTGGTTCTCTTAATGAGGCCAGGGAAGATTGAACTTAGTCATGCATTATGGTCCTTAATTCATCCATCATCGATGGTTGTTCCTCTCTTACAATACTTGAAATGCATTCTTTGCATCGCTTTACTGTGTACTGCTCAGGGAGTTTAACACGAAATTCATTTTTGGGCCTTTTCTGAGCTTCCCTAGACACCTATTGATAAGCGAAGAACAAATTACTATATGCCCCCAGCAAAGCATATGTACAGGTGGAACCAGAAGTTTACATACACTATACAAGACACATATGCATGTTTTTCTCAATATCTCACATGAAATCAGAATAAACCTTTCCTGTTTTTGGTCAATTAGGATTACCATAATTATTTTTATTTGCTAAATGGCAGAATAATCAGAGAGAGAATGTTTTAAGGCATTTTAATTACTTTCTGCAATGTCAAAAGTTTAAATACACTAAGATTGCTATACCTTTAAACAATTCTGTACTGCCCATGTGATGAGGTCATGTGTTTGGAAGCTTCTGTTAGGTTTGTTGGCAACATCTGAGTTAATCAGAGACACAACTGTGGATGACCCAAAGAAGAGTACGACAAAAGAATGGCTTTCTTGACCCACTTGGCTAGGATCCCCCTGGAAACCTTCAGACCCTTAACACCCCTGAAATTGAATAAAAAGGCTTTCATCTATCCTCCAAGGGGAGGAAGTCTCCAGATAAAAAAACAAGACATCGTCTAACATCAAGGCAATGGAAATTTTTTCTCTAACTGGTTAGAGGGGTTGGGACAGAAGGAGGGAAGTACAACATCCCGATTCATGTCGAACTGGGAGACTACCTTAGGGCGGAAGGAATGGGTCTAATGATTACTCTATCCTCCAAGATATTAGTGTAAGGTTGGAAGGCTGAAAAATTCTGGATTTCGGAGACCCTTCTAGCCGAGGAGATAGCTATTAGGAAGGCTAATTTACAGGACAAAGTTTCCAGGGAAAGATACTGCAAGGGCTGAAAGGGATGCTGAGATAAGGCCGTAAGGACCGTATTAAGATCCCAAGTGGGGTTAGCGGGCGGAGGGCTGGGCAAACTCTAGATACAGCATTCAAAAATCTTTTAGACCAAAAATTCAAGAATCTTGGGGATTTCTGGCTCTTTCAGCAGATCAGGGGGGACCCCTAGGAAGCTCGAAAAAATCTTCCAGGCTCTTGAATATTTGCTGGCCGTGGACTCCTTTCTGCTTTTAAGAAGAGTGGAGACTACTTTGTTAGAAAGGCCTCTATTTAACCAGATGCTCCGCTCAACTTCCATGCTGTTAACCTCAGAACCCCCGGGTTGGGATGGAAGAGAGGACCCTGAAAAAGAAGGTCTTCCCTCAGGGGTATTGGGGAGGGGGGGGGGGGCGGACACCCAGTCTCTGGAGATTTGAAAACCAGGCCCGCTTGGGCCAAAAGCGGGCCACTAGAATGATCGAGAATTTCTCCCAAGCGACTTTGCATAATACTTGCGGGATGAGACAGAAGGGAGGGAAGCCATAGCCCTCCTCCTGACTCCAATTCTGCGCCAGTGCATCTATCCCTGTTGGGTCGTCCCGCTGGTTGAGGGAATAATAGCTGTCTGTTTTCCTGGTGGAATGGGATGCAAAAATATCTATAGAAGGAACTCCAAGGGCCTGGACTATCTGCGAAAAAGAGTCCTGGCTCAGGCACCAGTCTCCCTGTCTGAGCAGAGTCCGACTCCAAAAATCCGCTACCGATTTCTCCTTCCCCTTCAAGTGGACAGCTGCTAGGGACAGGTTTCGTGCCTCTGCCAACCTGAAAATGTCCTGGCAGAGGTGTAGGAGGGACGGGACTCTTGTGCCCCCCTGCCGGTTTATGTAGGAAACTGTGGTTGAGTTGTCTGAATAAACCAGAATACCCTGGTCACTCAGATGGGGCAGGGCTCTGGAAAGGGCCATCTGGACTGCCTTCAGCTCTTTGAAGTTTGAGGATTGGGCTCTGGTTGCTAGGTCCCATCTCCCTTGTCAGCCTCTGTTGTCTGAATGCACTCCCCAATCCCAGGGACTGGCATCCGTCGTTATCCTGGTTTGAGCCTGAAAAGACCATGAGCTCCCTGCTGAGAGGTTATCCGAAGACATCCACCACCTTAAGGACATCCTTGCTTGGGAGGATAGATGGAATGTTAAGTCCAGAGATTCCCGAGACTCGTCCCATTTGCGCAAGACTTCCTCCTGTAATTCTCGAGAATGGAACTGTGCATAGGGGACTGCTGGAATCGTAGCCGTCATTTGACCCTCATGGCCTCTCGAACAGAGCAATGGTAGGACAGAAAAAAATTCTGTACCACTGCTATTGTTTTGTATATTTTTTCCGGAGGAAGGAAGCATTTCTGAAGCTTGGAGTTCAGCAGAATTCCCAAAAAAAGTCTGGGAGGGAGACAGGTTTGACTTTTTCCAATTTACTTTTCATCCTAGGGACTGCAAGGTCTCGCATACTACAGCAATGTCTCTCTTCAGTTGGAAGGTTCTTGCCTGGGAAAAAAAATTAGGAAGTCGTCTAGGTAAGGAACCAGGGAGATGTTTTTCAGCCTTAGAAAAGCAGCGACTTATGCTACAATTTTGGTAAACACCCTTGGGGCTTGGGAGATTCCAAAGGGGAGGGCCCTGTACTGTAAGTGAAGCCACTTCCCTTTTACACAGACAGCTGTCCGAAGAAACTTCTGGGAGCCTGCATGGATTGGGTCCATTGGGTCCAAGGTCGCCATCCAACATCCTTGAGAAAGGAGGTTCACTGTGGTCTTCAGAGTTTCCATTCTGAATCTCTTGTAACGCAGAGATCTGTTTAGAGACTTGAGATTCAGGATGACCCTGAAGGAGCCATTGGGCTTTCTGATCAGAAACAAAGGAGAATAAAATCCCTTGCCTCTCTCTGAACAGACCACAGTTACCAATCCTTTCTCCAGGAGGTAGAGGACTTCTGATTCCAGCGCCTCTCTTCTGTCTGTGCTTACGGGACAAGGGGTCTGAACAAAAAAGCTTTCGGGAACTGAAAGGAATTCGAGACGAAATCCACTTTTTATTGTGCTTAGGATCCAGAGGTTTTTGGTGACTGCGCCCCAGCTTGCCAGAAAGGAAGAAAGTCTTCCTCCCACCTAGCCCCTGGCATCTTTGGGATTTATCTTTAGTCTGTTTGTCATTGGACCTAAACAAGAATCACCTGGATTTCTTGGGAAATCTATCCCTCTCACCTCTGGGAAGCGGTCTGCTTTTCTGGCTCCCGAACCCTGACTGACGGCCACGAAAAGGGGTTCTTTTCTGAGGGGTAGGTAACCTCTTCTTGTTGTCAGATGCTTTCTCTAAAATATCATCTAGAGAAGTACCAAAAAGTCTGCGGCCTTCACAAGGGAGAGAGCAAAGACGAGCCTTAGACCCCCGGTCCCCATTCCAGGACCTCAGCCACACCGTGCGCCTAGCAGCATTGGAAAGGGCAGCCGCCAGAGCTGAGAAACGTACAACACCCGTAGATGCGTCCGCTAGGAAGTCTGCTGCTTTGTGAAAGGTGGGGAGGGATGCTAGCAGGTCATCCCTGGGGACCTTATCTTTAATGTGGGATTCTAGCTGATTTAATCAGAACTTAAGAGATCTAGAAACCCAAGAGGCCGCAATAGCGGGTCTAAGACTGGTAGAAGCACTCTCCCAAGACCTCCTAAAATAAACATCTGCCTTTTTATCAAGTGGATCATTTAAACCGCCTAAATTCTCAAACGGGAGATCGGTTCTCTTAGCTACTGGAGCATCCACAAGGGGGGCCTTAACCCACGCACTGGTAACAGCCTCTTCAAACGGATATTTCCGTTTGACAGAATTAGGAATGAAGAACTTCCTATCGGGATTTTTCCACTCTTTCATAATAAGCGCTTCTATGTTTTTATGGGCCTTCAAAAGCCTGGTCGGCAATGGATTTTGACTCCTTAACATCTTCCAACTGCATCGTCATTTTAACAGCTTTCAATAGGGGTTCCACATCTTCTACAGGGAAGAAGGATTTCCCCGCTGAATCTTCATCCGAAGAGGAGGTGTCTGAAGAAATTTCCCCTGATTCTATTCCTTCCTCTACTTCGGATAAATCTGAGTCAACTTCCCACCCACAGGATTTTTTGAAGGGGTTTTATGGTGTGGATGCTTTAAGGCCTAAGTAAAGATCTGACTTCAGATTTAACCAAAGCCCTGATGGATTTGGATAGGCTCTGAGATTCCTGCATAACTAATTTGTCAATGCAGGACTGGCAAAGAGGTTTGACATAGGAGGAAGGTAACGGGACCCTGCAACCCCCACACGCCTTATGTTTAAATTTTCCCGATGCCTTTTTAGAGACCTTGGGAACCTGCAGTAAAACACATAACACAACCACCAATAGATTAGGGACAAAGTTAGATACCCAAAATGACGGTGCCCCATCCCTCAGGACCAGTACCGGACTAGAAGGCCTCCAGGGTTCGCTGGGGTCGGCGCGACCTGTATCCACTGGCTCAGACATCTTTTCACTGGCACTGGATCTTGAGCTGGAAGTGTAACATTGGGCTGGCTGGCTGTCTCCCCCTGCTGCCACATTTGTAACGCGCCTCGGCCTCCTCCTGAGCAATAAAATTTTGAAATTGCCGCCTAATCCCGAATTTCCGGATTCTGACGTCACCGGAAGTGGCGAAACGGAAGTTGCGCAGCTCGCGCAGTAGCCCCATCGCGACCGAGCCGCCATCTTTGCTTAGGGCCACTGCCGCAGACCGCGACCGCATGCAGGAACTAAGGGACGCCGCCTTCCGATTGGGAACGCAGCTCCCTGGGATCAGGGACCGCCTGGACATGGCCACAGCAGTCCCTCAAGAGGCTAGGAGGGTGCAGAGAGAAGACAGTCTTGGCGGTGGCTTCCTAAGAAGGCTTATACCGCGCAAGATGTGGCCATTATGGTGCATGGACCCGGCACTCCCCAGCCCCAGAGGTGAAATTTGGTAAAAAGAAAAAATCCTCAGGATCTCCCATCCTGAGACAGGAAACCTGAACTGAGGTGTGGTGGGGGGGGGGGGGGGGCGATTTTTTTATATCCTCAGGTTTCCTGTCTTGGATGGGAAGTCCTACCTCGCATGGGTGCCGTCATGGGGGAGAGGAAACAGAATTGTGGACTTACACAAGTCTTGTTCAACCTTGGGTGCAATTTCAAGATACCTTAAAGGGAATCTGTCACTAGCTTTTACCCTTGTCAGCTAAACATATGCTGACATTAAGGGTCTCCATAGCAGTCCTAATGTGTTTTTCTTTTAGATATCCGAGGCTTTATTTTCTCAAAAAACAGGTTTTACCCACCTGTCAATCATCAGAATAAGGAGCCCAGGGGGAGGTCTGGCCATGCAGGGTGTTCGTCCGCACCCTCCCCCGTCAGTGCCGCACGCCGCCTCTCCAAACCTCTGCGCCGCCTCCTAAAGCGCAGTGCCGCCTCTCCCTCTCCCTCCCTCCCCTCCTTCCCCGTCAAGATCCCGCGTGCGCTGGGGCACAGCTCTTCGCGGGCTCTGAGAGGCTGGCGCCAGGGTGCGGTCATACCAGGGAGGGAGCGGAGTGCCGGCGCATGCGCGCCGCTCCCTGAAGCCGGTTGCCGGAGTCCGTACGGGCGCATCGCGCAGTGCCCTGTGCGCACGCGCGGGTTCTTGACGGGGAAGGCGGGGGGGAGCAGGGCAAGAAGCGGCACTGCGCTTTAGGAGGCGGCGCAGAGGTTTGGAGAGGCGGCGTGCGGCACTGACGGGGGAGGGTGCGGACGAACACCCTGCATGGCCAGACCTCCCCCTGGGCTCCTTATTCTGATGATTGACAGGTGGGTAAAACCTGTTTTTTGAGAAAATAAAGCCTCGGATATCTAAAAGAAAAACACATTAGGACTGCTATGGAGACCCTTAATGTCAGCATATGTTTAGCTGACAAGGGTAAAAGCTAGTGACAGATTCCCTTTAAGGTGCCTCATTCATCTGTACAAGCAATTATAAGCAAGTACAAACAAGATGGGAATGTACACCCATCATACCACTCAGGAAGGAGATGGGTTCTGTGTCCCAGAGATGAACGTGCTTTGGCCCGAAATGTGCATATCAACCCAAGAACAAAAGACCATGTGAAGATGATTGCGGAAGATTGTGTCAGTATCCATAGAGAAATAAGTACTGTATCAACATGGGCTGAAAGGCCACTATGCTAGGAAGAAGCCATTACTCCAAAAGAAACAAAAAAGGCAGATTAATGTTTGCAAATGCACACAGGAACAAAGACCTATATTTTTGGAGACATGTCCTGTGGTATGAAGAAACTAAAATTGAACTTTTTGGCCATAATGACCATCGTTACGTTTAGAGGAAAAAGGGAGAAGCTTGGAAGCCTAAGAACATCATCCCAACTGTGGAACACGGGGGTGGCAGCATCATGTTGTGGGTTAGTTTTGCTGCAGGATTGACTGGGGAACTTCACAAAATAGATGGCATCATAAGGAAAGAAGATTATGTGGAAATACTGAAGCAACACCTCAAGACATTAGCCAGGAAGTTAAAGCTTGGGCGGAAATGGGTCTTCCAAATGTACAGTGACCCAAAACATACTGCCAAACTGGTTATAAAGTGGCTTAAAGGGGTTCTGCACTTTGTTTAAACTGATGATCTATCCTCTGGATAGATCATCAGCATCTGATCGGCAGGGGTCCGACACCCGGGACCCCCGCCGATCAGCTGTTTGAGAAGGTAGCGGCACTCCAGGAGCGCCGCGGCCTTCTCACTGTTTACCGCCGGCCCAGTGACCTCACGACTAGTATCAATTGGCCTGGGCGCGGCTAAGCTCCATTGAAGTGAACGGAGCTTAGCGCGCCCAGGCCAGTTGATACTAGTCGTGACATCACTGGGCCGGCGGCAAACAGTGAGCAGGCCGCGGCGCTCCTGGAGCGCCGCTACCTTCTCAAACAGCTGATCGGCGGGGGTCCCGGGTGTCAGACTCACGCCGATCAGATGCTGATGATCTATCCAGAAGATGGATCATCAGTTTAAACAAAGTGCAGAACCCCTTTAGGGATAACAAAGTCAATGTTTTGGAGTGGCCATCACAAAGCCCTGATCTCAATCCAATTGAAAATGTATGGGCAAAACTGAAAAGGCGGGTGCGAGCAAGGCGACCAACAAACATGGCTCAGTTACACCAGTTTTGTCAGGAGGAATGGGCCCAAATTCCAACCAACTACTGTGAGAAGCTTGTGGAAGGATATCCAAAACGTTTGACCCAAGTCATACAGTTTAAAGGGCAATGGTACCAAATACTAATGAAATGTATGTAAACTTTTGACTTTGCAGAAAGTAATAAAAATGTCTTAAAACATCCTCTCATTCTTTCATTTGGCAAATAAAAATAATCCTAATTAATCAAAAACAGGAATGGTTTATTCTGATTTCATGTCAGATATTGAGAAAAACATGCATATGTGTCTTTTTATGTAGTGTAGGTAAACCTCTGGTTTTAACAGTATAAATAGTGTGCTTAATCCCTATATACTGCCATCAACAATAGGGTCACTTGTGCACACATAGGCTGATCAACAAAGGTTCCCCATATGGGGACTTGCGTTCACTGGTGCTGGATAGAGATGAGCGAACATTAAAAAAAAAGTCCGTTGTTCGGTGTTCGGGTGGTGGTAAGTCGCGCATCCAGTTATGGATTCCACTATAGCGGCATATGGAATCCATAAGGGGCGGCTGCCACCTACCCGAACTGTTGCATAGCCGAAGGACCTGGGGTGACGTCACTGTCATGTGATCAGTGCAGGGGGCGTGGCTCAGCACGGGAGGAGAGCCGCAGTTTGCACATCGCTGCCTTAAAATGGGTTTGACAGGCCGCACGCCGCGGGCACAGAGGCGGCACGCCGCGGGCACAGAGGCCGCGAGGCGGCACGCCGCGGGCACAGAGGCCGCGAGGCGGCACGCCGCGGGCACAGAGGCCGCGAGGCGGCACGCCGCGGGCACAGAGGCCGCGAGGCGGCACGCCGCGGGCACAGAGGCCGCGGGCGGCACGCCGCGGGCACAGAGGCCGCGAGGCAGCACGCCGCGGGCACAGAGGCCGCACGCCGCGGGCACAGAGGCCGCGAGGCGGCACGCCGCGGGCACAGAGGCCGCACGCCGCGGGCACAGAGGCTGCGAGGCGGCATGCTGCGGGCACAGAGGCCAAAGCAAGCACAAATATTGTCACGCAGCATCCGCCATACTTGCGTTGGTAAGGAGACAAGGTCCCATTCCAGCTGCTGACTGCTTCAGGCGCACTGAGGCGCAATTATGCTGAACTCCACATGCACAGAGGCAGGGCAAGGAACAGCGGATCTAAGCTCCATAAACCCATATCCATAGTGAGGTAAACACCAGCTGCATTACTCACTCATCAGGGTTATGAGCAAGCCCGAGGGACCCACATAAGGGGTTTACAGGCACGGCCACTTTATAGGGTAGGAAGGATGAGAATGAACCCACCGATCGAACCCAGGCCATCAGAGAACCCACCTATAAGCTCGGCTCCGCCAGGTGGGTTCCGGGCTGCTAAGGGACCTCTTCCCCAAGAGGTGTTAGCAAGGCTATTTGAGGTCTGGAAGGAGAGGCCTGACACCCCCCGATCCTAGTACCAGCCTTAGGCCCTAAAAGTACTTGTAAAAATTCTTCAACCCTAGAGCAGGGAACCTCTCTGCGTCCTTCCAGGAGCAAGACAGGAAGAACACTGGTGAGTGGAGGTGGGAGGGACTTTTAACCTCTCTGTTTCCTGTCCAAGAAGGTCAAAGGGGAACATCCTCCTGTGGTGCTGTCATGAGGGATGAACTGGAAAATTTAACATATTACGTATCGCCACGCCCGTGAACTATTAAAATATCTTCTATCCGGTGAACGCTGTAACAGAAAAAAAATAAAAACCACGTGATTCGCCAGTTTTTAGTCACCGTGTCCCGCTAAAAAATAGGATAGGACTGTTCTATTATGGCCCAGACGTTCCATAAAATGCAGAATGCATCAGGCTTTTTGGGCGTTTTATTTTTTTCCGCGTAGTAGCAAATATCACAATAGTTTTTTAAAGTATCAAAATCGAATAAAAATGTTGGTATCGTGACAACCCTACTTCAAACTATTCAAAACTAGTTTAAGAAATGGTAACCCTTTAAGTATTCCACAGGAGTTAAAATCAAAATAGAGGTGAAATTCCTAAATTAAATTTTTTTGCAGATTTTCCATTTTACTTAACTTTTCCTATAACATCAAGGGTTAATAAAACAAACCTTAATATTAAATTAACCTGATTCTGCAGTTTGCAGAAACACCCCATATGTGGTCGAATACAGCTGTTTTGGAGGGCAGATTTTGCTGGAATGGTCTTAGGGCACTATGTTGCATTTGAAAAGACCCTGAGGTATCCCCACAGTGAAAACCCCCAAAAAGTGACTACATTTTGTAAACTACACCAACCAAGGAAATTTTAAGGGGTGTAGTGAGCACTTGACCCAACAAGCGTTTCATAGAATTTAATACTTGGCTATGAAAATGAAACAAGAAAGTGTTGCTTTAGGCGCAAACTTTCTTTTTCACAAAAGATAACAGGAGAATAACACAATTTGCTACCCATTTTCTCCTGAATACAGTAACACACCAATTGTGGTTGTAAACTGTTATTTGGGGGTACGCCAGGGCTCAGAAGGGAAGGAGCAGCATCTGGATTTTGTGACGTGGTTTTTAAGAGCAATAACTTTAATCATTTGTTGGCTGACCTGTGTGAGGGCTTAATTTTTGCGGGACTGTAGTTTTTATTGGGACCATTTGGGGGCACATTTGGCTTTTAATTTGGTCACTTTTTATCAAATTTTTTGGGAAGTTTAGTCACAAAAAAAAGCTTCGTGCAATTTTTCAGTATTTTTTTTTTTTACACTGTTCACTTAACCCCTTCAGGAACCTGCCATTTTTCACCTTAACCCCTTATGGACCGGGCTAATTTTTACCTTAAGTACCAGGCCATTTGTTACAATTCTGACCAGTGCCAATTTATGTGTGAATAACTTTAAAAACATTTTTACTTATCCAGGCCATTCTGAGATTGTTTTTTCATCACATATTGTACTTCATGACACTGGAAAATGGAGTTTAAAAAAATTCATTTTTATTTATTAACCACTTCAGCCCCCCTAGCTTAAACACCCTTAATGACCAGGCCACTTTTTACAATTCTGCACTACACTACTTTCACCGTTTATTGCTCCGTCATACAACTTACCACCCAAATGATTTTTACCTCCTTTACTTCTCACTAATAGAGCTTTTATTTGGTGGTATTTCATTGCTCCTGACATTTTTACTTTTTTTGACGAAATTTTTACAAAAAAAAAGACATTTTTCACTTTCTGGTGTAATTTATTTTTTTTTTTAAACTACATTTCTATAGAAAATTTTCTCTAAATTTATTGTTCTACGTGTCTTTGATAAAAAAAAAAATCCAATAAATGTATATTTATTGGTTTCGGTAAAAGTTATAGCGTTTACAAACTATGGTGCAAAAAAGTGAATTTCCGCATTTTGAAGCAGCTCTGACTTTCTGAGCACCTGTCATGTTTCTTCAGGTGCTAGAATGTCAGGATAGTATAAATACCCCCCAAATGACACCATTTTAGAAAGAAGACACCCCAAAGTATTCGCGGAGGGGCATGATGAGTTCATGGATCATTTCATTTTTTTTCACAAGTTAGCGGAAAATGACACTTTCTGAGGGAAAAAAAAAATGATAAAGTTTCCATTTCTGCTAACTTCTGGCAAAAAAAAAATAAAAAAATAAATCTCCCACGGACTCACTATGCCCCTCAGTGAATACCTTGGGGTGTCTACTTTCCGAAATGGGGTCATTTGTGGGGTGTGTTTACTGTTCTGGCATTTTGGGGCGGGGCTAAATTGTGTGCAACCTTGTAAAACCTAAAGGTACTGGTTGGAATTTGGGCCCCTTTGCACACCCAGGCTGCAAAAAAGGGTCACTCATGTGGTATCGCCGTACTCAGGAGAAGTAGGGCAATGTGTTTTGGGGTATATTTTTTACATATACCCATGTTGGGTGACAGAAATATCTCTGTAAACTGACAAATTTGTATAAATTTTTTTAAAAAGTTGTCATTTACAGAGATATTTCTCACACCCAGCATGGGTATATGTAAAAATACACCCCAAAACACATTGCCCTACTTCTCCTGAGTACGGCGACACCACATGTGTGACACTTTTGCAGCCCGGGTGCGCAAAGGGGCCCTAATTCCAATGAGTACCTTTAGGATTTCACAGGGCATTTTTACGCATTTAGATTCCAGACTTCTTCTCACGCTTTAGGGGCCCCTAAAATGCCAGGACAGTATAAATACCTCACATGAGACCCCATTATAGAAAGAAGACACCTCCGCCATTTTCGATGTATCCACTTACCCAACTACTGCTTTTTTTTGGAAAAGAGACCAGAATGTCGGTTTGTTCTGATGGGAGATTTTAACACCGTTATGGATCCTAAAAAGGACCGACTGACTTCAGATGCAGACTTGGGGAGGAATATTTGTAGTTCTCCACTGCCCCAGTTTTGTTTGGAGGTTGGAGTGGTGGATATATGGGAATATCTTGGCGGAGGAAAGAGAGTATACTCCTGTGTTAGCAGGAGTGGTAGAGCAATGTCCAGGATTGACTTAACACTCACCAATGAGAGTAACTTGAACAACATTAGAAGGATACGATATGGAGTAAACACAGTCTCAGACCATGCACCCGTATTGATTGAGGTTCGCACTGGGGAGAATAAGGACAATAAGGGGCTTGGATTTAAGCTGAATCCATACTGGTTTACCATTATGGACAACCACCAGTCTACTAAATTAATTATATCCTCCTTTTGGGAGGTGAATCTCCCCTCTGCTAACATCAACTCAGTTTTGGGATGCCCTGAAAGCATATTTGAGGGGGGTTTTTATAAGCGATAGTGCCGCAGTAAGGAGAACATTTAAGAAAAAAAGAGGAGCAACTGGTTAAGACTGTAGCATTTACAACGGAGCGATTTATTAGTCAACCTACTGAACATAAGGAAGAGATGCAGAAGGCTAGCTGCTCTCTGGAGGAATATGTAACCGAGAGGGCTAACCATAGAGTATTTTTTAAGGTACAAAAGTATTTCTCGGAGTCTGGACGCCCTGGCAAGCTCTTAGCCAGAATAATTACACAACAGGACAAGAAAAAGAAAGCTATTACTTCGATTCGCAATTTAGATGGAGAAATTATATCAGACCCAAAGGGAATTAGAGATACCTTTTTACAATACTTTACTCAGATATATAGACCCTCTCCCGGTCTGCCACCTGACCTGGCGAGGCTCTTCCTGGAGAAAATTCCTCCTTCGACCTTAACGGAAGCTCAAATAAAATCTTTGGAAGAAGAGTTGTCTATTATGGAGATCCAGGAGGCCTTGAGGTTTGTCTCTGGGAACTCATCGCCAGGGTTAGATGGTCTTCCGTATGAATTTTATCGCAAGTATAGTGATGTGATCCTTCCTCATTTACTAGAAGTTTTTTCTCAAGCACTACAGGGAGGGAGTTTACCACACTCCATGATGGAGGCTCTGATAGTTCTAATTCCTAAAAAAGATAAAGATCGGGTAGAACTGAGTTCTTATAGACCAATCTCCTTATTAAATACCGATGTTAAGTTATTATCAAAAGTTTTGGCTAGGAGGCTCTCTCGGGTTATGCCTTCTATTATCCACCCAGATCAAAATGGCTTTATGCCGAAAAGGGGCACTCATCATAATTTGCATAGGTCATTTAAGAATATTCAGTCTCCTGGGGGTGACGCCCGCTCCATCCTGTCGTTGGATGCCACTAAGGCCTTCAACAGGGTGGAGTGGACGTTTCTCTGGGAGGTGATGAAAAAAATGGGTTTTGGCCCCAAGTTTATGGCGATGGTTCAGTTGCTATACAAATCTCCAGCTGCTAGGATTAGGATCAACGATATGATGGCAGAGTTTTTTACTAGGAAGAGGCACCTGTCAAGGCTGTCCTCTTTCCCCTCTTTTATTTAACATTTATATTGAACCTCTCGCAGCTAGTATAGGGCAAGACTTGAGAGTGGCTGGTTTCGGCATAATGGGGAAGCATGATCGTATATCCCTATGCTGATGATATTTTGTTTTTTATTCAAACAGAAAATACTCTTCCTCGTATAATGGAGCTAGTTAATCTTTTTTCTGACTCGTCTGGCCTGGAGGTTAACTGGGAGAAGACTGCTCTTCTCTCTATAGATGAATTGCGAGGAAATTGGAATAATCAGTTATCGATCTCTGACTCAATAAAGTACCTGGGGATAACAGTCTCAGCCAAAACTCAAGACTATCTACAACTCAATCTGATCCCTTTATTGATAAAGTTGAGAGCTAAAACTAAGATATGGCAAAAAATTCTGCCCGCAAGAGCGGACAGAGTTTTGTTAATAAAAATTGTGGTGTTGCTCCAGGTTCTTTATGTTCTGCGCAATTCGCCTGTATGGATTGAGGATAAGTATTTTAGATTGATAGAGCGGATGATTAACGATTTGTTATGGGGGAGAAAGCATGTGAGATTAAAGGTGATTTACTTCTCTATGCCTTATAATCGGGGAGGTCTAAACCTCCCCTTTTTTAGGGGTTACTTTATGGCCTCCCAGCTTTGTTTTTTCAATGACTGGGAAAAAAGCCATCTCTGCAGAAAATTCAGGTTTCTTGGATTTTTTTACCGTATTGAGTCCGATTACTTATTAAATATACAGACTAGTT
Organism: Bufotes viridis; assembly: GCA_033119425.1. Taxonomy (NCBI): domain Eukaryota; kingdom Metazoa; phylum Chordata; class Amphibia; order Anura; family Bufonidae; genus Bufotes; species Bufotes viridis. The sequence continues at coordinate 198,845,783 of CM065591.1, read as the reverse complement.
ATAAACTTTTCTGCAGAATGGCTACAAAAGCCTGGCTGGTTATAAAGAGCTTGTTTAAAGTCAAGGCATCACTGATTTGCACCCCATTATGGTAAAGCTTTTGAATCTAGATGATCCAAACTGTCGGCAATATTGGGAGGTCAAAAAATGTTCAGTATCTGAACCAAGTGGTCAAAGGTGGACGAATCCTGTCTCTCATGGAGCTAAAATAAAAGGAAAATGTAGGTGAGGTGGCTTGGTATGCATATTTTCAATTGAGGTTGGCACTTTTTAGTATTTCTGATAGTCACTTACTTACTGTAGACACTCCTGAATTTTTACACGATTTAATTTGTAAGAAAGGTGGCATGAAAGCTAAAGTATCACACTGCTATAGACACTTAATAAAAAATGTTTTTTTGGAAGTTCTCTCTCCAGGACAGAGATCCTGGTCTACTTTACTTTCAGAGGTGGGTTCTCCGGACTGGGAGAATATAGGGGAAAGTTTAAATCCTAAAGGTACTCATTGGAATTTGGACCCCTTTGCGCATCTTGGCTGCAAAAAAGTGTCACACATGTGGTATTGCCGTACTCAGAAAAAGTAGGGCAATGTGTTTTGGGGTGTATTTTTACATATACCCATACTGTGTGTGAGAAATATCTCTGTAAATGACTTTTTTTTAAAAATTATACAAAGTTGTCAATTTACAGAGATATTTCTCTCACCCAGCATGGGTATATGTAAAAATACACCCCAAAACACATTGCCCTACTTCTCCTGAGTACGGCGATACCACATGTGTGCCACTTTGTTGCAGCCAAGATGCGCAAAGGGGCCCAAATTCTAATGAGTACCTTTTAGGATTTCACAGGGCATTTTTACGCATTTATCTTCTCACGCTTTAGGACCCCTAAAATGCCAGGGCAGTATAAATACCCCACATGTGACCCCATTTTGGAAAGAAGACACCCCAAGGTATTCCATGAGGGGCATGGCTAGTTCATAGAAGGTTTTTTTTAGTTAGCGGAATTTGATGTTTTATAGTTTTTTTCTCACAAAGTCTCCCTTTCCGCTAACTTGTGACAAAAAATTCAATTTTTCATGGACTCACTATGCCCCTCAGCGAATACCTTGGGGTGTCTTCTTTCCAAAATGGGGTCATTTGTGGGGTGTTTGTACTGTTCTGGCATTTTGGGCGGGGCTAAATTGTGAGCAGCCCTGTAAAACCTAAAGGTACTCGGAATTTGGGCCCCTTTGCGCAACCAGGCTGTAAAAAAGTGTCATGTGGTATCGCTGTACTCAGAAGAAGTAGGGCAATGTGTTTTGGGGTGTATTTTTACATATACCCATGTCGTTTACAGCGATAATTCTCACACAAAGTATGGGTATATATAAAAATACACCCCAAAACACATTGCCCTACCTCTCCCGAGTACGGCGATACCACGTGTGACACTTTTTTGCAGCGAAGATGCGCAAAGGGGCACAAATTCCCATGAGTACCTTTAGGATTTCACAGGGAATTTTTCGCATTTGGATTCTAACTCTTTAGGACCGCTAAAATGCCAGGGCAGTATAAATACCCCACATGTGACCACATTTTGGAAAGACCACCCCAAGGTATTCCGTGAGGGGCATGGCGAGTTCACAGAAAAAAAAAAAATTTTGGGCACAACTTAGCGGAAATTGTAAAAAAAAAAAAATCAAAGTCTCATATTCCACTAACTTGTGACAAAAAATAAAATTTTACATGAACTCACCATACCCCTCACGGAATACCTTGGGGTGTCTTCTTTCTAAAATGGGGTCACATGTGAGGTTTTTGTACTGCTCTGGCATTTGAGGGTCTCCGCAATCATTACATGTATGGCCAGCATTAGGAGTTTCTGCTATTCTCCTTATATTGAGCATACGGGTAATAAGATTTTTTTTTTCCGTTCAGCCTCTGGGCTGAAAGAAAAAATGAACGGCACAGATTTCTTCATTTGCATCGATCATTGTGCATGAAAAAATCTCTGCCAAAATCAGTGACTGCGGTGCGGTGGGCTGGGCGCTAACTACCTAACAAGTAGCTAACTAACTGGTGGTAATAAGGGACCCTTAGGCCCCATTCACACGTCCGCAATTCTGTTTGCGGAACGGAATTGCGGACTTATTCATTTCTATGGGGACAGACTTTGTTCCGCAAGGATCCGGAATTGCGGATCCGCACTTCCAGGTCTGCACTTCAGTTCCGCAAAAATATAGAACATGTCCTATTCTTGTCCGCAATTGTGGACAAGAAAAGGCATTTTCTATATAGTTCTGGCAATGTGCTGATCTGCAAAATGCGGAAAGCACATCGCCGGTGTCCATATTTTGCGGATCCGTAAAACACATATGGACATGTGAATGGAGACTTACAGGGGGGTGATCAGTGACAGAGGGTGATCAGGGAGTGTAGATGGGGTGATCAGGGGTTAACAAGGGGTTAATAAGTGACCGGGGGGGGGGGGGGGTGTAGTGTGGTGCTTGGTGCTACTTTACATAGCTATCTGGTCCTCTGGTGGTCAATCCCAGCAAATGGGACCACCAGAGGACCAGGTAGCAGGTATATCAGACGCTGTTAACAAAACAGCGTCTGATATACCTCTTTGATGCGATTTATTTTGCATCTACAGCCTGCCAGCGATTGAGCATCGCTGGCAGGCTCTAGTACAACTCCTGAGACGTGATCTTCTGTGAGCGCACGTTCACAGCAGATCTCGCGAGATGACGCGCTGCCGCGTCAGATAGGATCAGACCTGCCACCGCCTAGACGCATCCCTGCGTTAGGCGGTTGGCAGCCGGTTAAAAAAAATACTACATTTACACAAAATTTGGAAAAATTTGCAATTTTCCAAGTTTCAATTTCTCCATTTCTATAATACATAGTAATACCGCCAAAAAAAGTTATTAGTTTACATTGTCCATATGTCTACTTCATGTTTGGATCATTTTAGGAATGCCATTTCATTTTTTAGGGACGTTACAAGGCTTAGAAGTTTAGAAGCAAATCTTGAAATTTTTCAGAAATTTTCAATAACCCACTTTTTAGGGATAAGTTCAGGTCTGAAGTCACTTGGTGAGGCTTACATAATAAAAACCACCCGAAAATTACCCCATTCTATGAACTACACAACTCAAGGTATTCAATATTTTACAAACTTTGTTAACCCTTTAGGTGTTCCACAAGAGTTTATGGCAAATTTTCCATTTTAATCCATTTTTTCCAGTAACTAAGCAAGGGTTAACAGCCAAACAAAACTCAAAATTTATTGCCCTGATTCTGTAGTTTGCAGAAACACCTCATATGTGGTTGTAAACTACTGTATGGCCACGCGGTAGGGGTAGAGGAAAAGAATCGCCGTGTGGTTTTTGGAAGGCAGATTTTGCTGGACTAGTTTATCTATACCATGTCCCATTTGAAGCCCCCCTGGGGTAGAAACTTCATAAAAGTGACCCCATTTTGGAAACTATGGGATAAGGAGTCAGTTTTGTTGGGACTATTTTTAGGGTACATATGATATTTGGTTGCTCTATATCAGGGCTTGACAAATTTCCTTGGAATCTAGGAGCCAGCCAAAAAAGTTAGGAGCCAGGCGGAGCTGTGTCATAATAAAGCCCGCAATAGATGCCCCCATAGTGCTCCCCCCCCCACTTCTCCATAGAGCCCCCCAATAATGCATGCCAGTACATAGGGCCCACAGTAGAAGCCCCCATAGTGCTCCTTCCTCTCTTCTCCATAGTGCCCCCAATAATGTGCGAGTATAGAAGGCCCCCCATAATGCTTCCCCTCTTCAATAGGTTCTATGACATGTCAGACGCTGCCAGCGTCATGACATGTGGAAACCCTTACAAGGATTACAGGGTCCGGAGGCGAGGGCAGAGGGGTCCGGAGGGCACAAGCACAGCGGGCAACATGACATTTTACTGAGCACTACAACCCCCAGCTGGCGCTCAGCCTCTGCAGTCCCCGCATCACTACAACGCCCAGCTCATTCCCCCTCTTGTCATTCCCTCTCCCCCCCCCTCTTGTCATTCCGTCTCCCCCCCTCTCGTCATTCTCTCTCCCCCCCCCCCTCTCGTCATTCTCTCTCCCCCCCCCCTCTCGTCATTCTCTCTCCCCCCCCCTCGTCATTCTCTCTCCCCCCCCCTCTCGTCATTCTCTCTCCCCCCCCCCCTCTCGTCATTCTCTCTCCCCCCCCCTCTCGTCATTCTCTCTCCCCTCTCGTCATTCTCTCTCCCCCTCTCGTCATTCTCTCTCCCCTCTCGTCATTCTCTCTCCCCCCCTCTCGTCATTCTCTCTCCCCTCTCGTCATTCTCTCTCCCCTCTCGTCATTCTCTCTCCCCCTCTCGTCATTCTCTCTCCCCCTCTCGTCATTCTCTCTCCCCCTCTCGTCATTCTCTCTCCCCCTCTCGTCATTCTCTCTCCCCCCTCTCGTCATTCTCTCTCCCCCTCTCGTCATTCTCTCTCCCCCCTCTCGTCATTCTCTCTCCCCTCTCTCGTCATTCTCTCTCCCCCCTCTCGTCATTCTCTCTCCCCCCTCTCGTCATTCTCTCTCTCCCCTCTCGTCATTCTCTCTCCCCCTCTCGTCATTCTCTCTCCCCCTCTCGTCATTCTCTCTCCCCCCTCTCGTCATTCTCTCTCCCCTCTCGTCATTCTCTCTCCCCCTCTCGTCATTCTCTCTCCCCCCTCTCGTCATTCTCTCTCCCCCTCTCGTCATTCTCTCTCCCCCCTCTCGTCATTCTCTCTCCCCTCTCGTCATTCTCTCTCCCCCTCTCGTCATTCTCTCTCCCCCTCTCGTCATTCTCTCTCCCCCTTCTCTCTCCGTCATTCCTCTCCCTCTCGTCATTCTCTCTCCTCGTCATTCTCTCTCCCCCTCGTCATTCTCTCTCCCCCTCTCGTCATTCTCTCTCCCCCCTCTCGTCATTCTCTCTCCCCCCCTCTCGTCATTCACTTCCCTCCCTCTCGTCATTATCTTCACCCCCCCTTGTCAGTCTCTGTATGCTCCACGGGTACAGGAGCTTTAGTTTCCTGTACCCCCCGGGCGGACTGACAGGAAGTGCACACTGTGTGCGCACTTCATGTCAGTCCGGCCGGGTACAGTAGACAGATGCTCCCTGTACCGCGGACCATACAAGGCTCGGCCACGCTACAATGAGGGAGTGACAGGAGGGAGCGCTGAGCATGGATGCGCCAGCCCGGGCAGTGCTGCAGCCGCCTGAGGCTCTCTATAGAGTGCTCAGGCGGCTGCAGCATGACGGGGGCCGGCACTCCTAGGACGCGCCAACCCTGCGCCCGGCCACCTTTGCAAACAGGCTGACAAATACCCAGGATTTGTCGAGCCCTGCTCTATATTACATTTTTGTGACGCAAGGTTACCAAAAATAGAAATTCTGAAATGTTATCTCCATTTGCCATAAACTCTTGAGAATCACCTAAAGGGTTAACAAAGTTTGAAAATAAATTTTGAATACCTTGAGGGGTGTTGTTTATTAGATGAGGTCACTCTTATGAAGTTTATACTCTAGGGGTTCTTCAAATGGTACATGGTGTCAAAAAAAAAAATAAAAAAAATAAAATAAAAGGCATTTGAAATCTGCCTTCCAGAAACCATATGGCGTTCCTTTCCTTTCGTGCCCTGCCATGTGCCTGTACAGCAGTTTACCACAACATATGGGGTGTTTCTGTAAACTTCAGAATCAGGGCAATATTTTTTGCAGTTTTATTGGCACTATTTTGGGGGGCATATGACTTTTTGATCGCTTGTTATTACACTTTTTGTTATGGAAGGTGACAAAAATAATTTTTTGCACCTTTTTTTCGATTTTTTTATGTGTTAATCTAAGGGGTTCGGTCATTGGGTATTTTTATAGAGCAGATTATTAAGGACGGGCAATACATAATTTGTCTACTTCTTAAATAATTTTAGTTTTACAAACCATCAACCATAGTTTTTATTCGATTGTCAGTGGCTAAAAGGGAATTAAAATTGGGGAAGGGGATTGAAGTGTGGTACTGCATTTTTGGGGGTCTGTCCCTTCTTTCCAGTATGGAGGACCACACGTGCCCCAATCATGCTGCATTATCTTCACAGTGCAGGCATTTCCGGATGGCCTCAAACTGGGAGCGTGTCATGGCCGTACTGCAAAGTGGGGTCTGGTAGAGGACGTCCCCACTCCAGTTATGCCTGACACTGGGTTTTTTGACTAGGCTCATGAGCAGCAAGAGGCCCCGAAATGTCTTCATCTTGGCTGCACTGACTGGCGTCCAGCCACCGGACCTAGCCAAAAAAAAGAGCCCGGGTGTTGAACAATAAACTGTTGGGCGTACAGATTTGTTTGCTCCACCATCAGATCCACAAAGTGGTCACTGAAAAAAAGACTAAAATAGTCATATTCAGCGAATACCACTGTGGGAATCTGGATTCCTGGTTGACCAACAAAATCAGGAATCACAGGCTGAAAAGTCTCTGGGGTACACCATGTAAGTTCACCGGTAGGGGGCTCAGGTGTGTGTGTGTGTGTGTGTGTGTGTGTGTGGGGGGGGGGGGTACAGGTGTTCTCGGACTTTTTAAAAAAAAAAACGTGAAAAAGGAAAGAAAAAAAAATTCTGACTCGCTAATCAGCCGTCCAAAGCTGATCAGCGGTGGGGTGTGCGATGTGCTAACAGTCGCCGGACGTTAAAGAGTGCGCCGTGGACCCTAGACACCCGATCAGGGTGATGCAACAGTTTAAAAAAAAACAAAAAAAAAAACTCTAAACTCTCCCTAGGGCCTCATGCACACGACCGTAGGTGTTTTGCGGTATGCAATCAGCAGAACCGCAAAACACGGAAGCTGTACCGCATTAATTTGCGGAACGCGGCCCATTGTAGAAATGACTGTTCTTGTGCGCAAAACAGTCAAGAATAGGACATGCTATATTTTTTTTGCAAGGCCACGTAACGGAGCAAAGGACGCGGACAGCACACGGAGTGTGCCCATTGAAGTGAATGGGTCCGCGCCCGATCCACAAAATATGCTTCTCGGACACGGACCCAAAATACATTCGTGTGCATGAGGCCTAAATCTCCCTGCCTGACCTAAATCTTTCCCTAACCTACCTGCTAGTGCCAGATGGCACTTTGGGTGCTGGGCTCAGAACAGGCTGCTCCTGTCTCCACGGCTCCCGGATGAAGTATGGAGGAGAGAAGGGGGGAGTTAACCCATGCAGCCAATAGGAAGCAATTCTGAGTGGCGATATAAACGTCACCTCACAGGATCTAAGCATGGTGATTGGAGTTGTAATATCACACCACCAATCACCATCCTATTCCGGGTTATTCGGGTCACTAGAGACCCGAATAACCCGGAAACACAGCAAACCGCAGGTCTGAATTGACCCGTGGTTTGCTGTGTTCGCCGATACAGGGGGGGGGTTAATTTTGTCCCCCCTCGGCATTGTCACAGAGTGCCTGTCGAATGATTTCGGCAGGCACTCTGTTCCGATCGTAAATACTCAGGACGGACCGGTACGTCCTGTGTCCTTAAATACCAGGACATCAGGGCGCACCCGTACGTCCTTTGTCCGTAACAGGTTAAGGACCAGGCCATTTTTTGCAAATCTGAAATGTGTCATTTTATGTGGTAATAACTTTAAAACGCTTTACTTATCCAAGCCATTCTGAGATTGTTTTTTCGTCACATATTGTACTTCATGACAGTGGTAAAATAAGTCGAAAAATTTCATTTTTATTTATAATACCAAATTTACCAAAAATTTTGGAAAATTTGCAATTTTCCATGTTTCAATTTCTCTACTTCTATAATACATAGTAATAACGCCAAAAAAGTTATTGATTTACATTCCCCATATGTCTACTTCATGTATCGATCATTTTGGGAATTTCATTTTTTGGGGACGTTACAAGGCTTAGAAGCAAATCTTAAAATTTTCAAAACCCCACTTTTTAGGGACCAGTTCAGGTCTGAAGTCACTTTGTGAGGCTTACATAATAGAAACCACCCAAAAATGATCCCATTCTAGAAACTACACCCCTCAAGGTATTCAAAACTCATTTTACAAACGTCATTAACCCTTTAGGTTTTCCACAAGAGTTAATGGCAAATGATATTGAGTTTTGTTTGGCTGTCAACCCTTGCTTTGTTACTGGAAAATGGATTAAAATTGAAAATTTGCAAAAAAATAGCTGTTTTGGGACAGTTTTGTATTTTTTGTCATTTACATCGTTGAACTGACAGGTTAGATTGTGTGCTATTTCTATAGAGCAGGTTGTTACGGACGCGACAATACCAAATATGACTACTTTTTGGGGGTTTTTGTTTCAGTTTTACATAATAAAGCATTTTTGAAAAAAAAATTTTAGTGTCTACACATTCTGAAAGCCAGTTTTTTTTTTGGGGCTCATTTTTCTCATCTTGGGGTGCACATGACATTTTGGTCGCTTGCTATTACACTTTTTGTGATGTAAGGTGAAAAAAATGGCTTTTTTGCTGTGTTCAGCTGAGGGGTTAGGTCATGTGTTATTTTTATAGAGCAGGTTGTGACGGACGCGGTGATACATAATATGAAAACTTTTTTTTTTTTTTTTGGTTTTAAAAAATATTATTGTGTAAAACATATAAATAAATAATCATCTTTTAGTGTCTCCATAGTTTGAGAGCCATATTTTTTTTTTTTTGGGCGATTGTCCTATGTAGGGGCTCATTTTTTTGCAGGATGAGATGGCGGTTTGAATGGTACTATCTTGGGGTGCATATGACTTTTTCATCACTTGCTATTACACTTTTTGTGATGTAAGGTGACAAAAAAATTGCTTTTTTGACAACGTTTTTATTTTTTTTATGTTTACGGCGTTCACCTGAGGGGTTAGGTCATGTTATATTTTTATAGAGCAGGTCCTTACAGACGCGACGATACCCAATATGTATACCTTTTTTTATTTATTTTGGTTTTACACAATAATGTTTTTTTTGTTTCAAAAAGGATATGTTTTAGTGCCTCCATAGTCTGAGAGCCATATATTTTTCAGTTTTTAGGCAATTGTCTCAGGTTGGGTATAATTTTTGTGGGATGAGGTGACTGTTAGATTGGCACTATTTGGGGGGGTCATATGACTTTTTTTTTTTTTTTTTTTTTTTTAAAGTGTTTACTTGCGGGGTTAGGTCATGTGATATTTTTATACAGCCGATTCTTATGGACTTGGAGATACCGAATGTCTCTACTTTTTAGTTTGTTTTTTTTACATTTAACACTAAAAAGCATTTTTGAAAAAAAAAAAATCATGTTTTAGTCTGAGAGGCATAGTTTTTTTTATTTTTTGGCCAATTGTTTTAGGTAGGGGCTCATTTTTGCGGGATGAGATGTCGGTTTGATTGGTACTATTTTGGGAGGCATACGCCTTTTCGATCGCTTTGTATTACACTTTTAGTGATGCAAGATGCCAAAAAATGGCTTATTTACACCATTTTTTGGGGGTGGAGTTTTATGGCATTCACCTGAGGAGTTCAGTCATGTGATATTTTTATACAGCAGGTTTTTACGGACGCGGCGATACCTAATATGATTGGGGCTGCAGGGGGGGTTAAAGTTTACAACTTTGGGGGCATTAACTCTCTGAGATCAGAGATCGCGAAAAGAGCTGCAAACCGCAGGTCTGAATTGACCTGCGGCTTGCAGCGATCGCCAATACGGGGGGGGTTTAGGGTCACAGGACCCCCCTGGGCATTGTAACAAAAAAACATCCAATAGCAGCGCTCGGCTCTTAGCCAGGGAGAAGGAGCTCAAGTTCTCGCGAGAACAGCGAGAACTTGAGCTTGCTGAGTCCCGGAACCCGCGCCATCTTGGTACACTCGCTACACTCCTCTTCTGCGCTGGGGAATCCAAGATGGCGCGGGTTCCGGGACTCAGCAAGCTCAAGTTCTCGCGGTTCTCGCGAGAACTTGAGCTCCTTCTCCCTGGCTAAGAGCCGAGCGCTGCTATTGGATGCGCTCGCAGCCAGGGAGTGAGGAGGAACGCCCGGACACGCCCACCATAACTTTGGAGATAACGCCTACTATAACCAAGACGCCTCATTTGCAAATGAGGCGCAGAAGCAGGGCTCCAGATGGCGACCAAAATGGTCGCCAATGCGACTAGGAATTTGCAAATGGAGATAAGAAATTTAGGTCTTATCGCCATTTGCGACCCACCGCTGCGCTGCAGCTTTAAGAAAAAAAAAAACTTCAGCAGACGCAGCGAGCGGCACAGCACAGGCAGCGCAGCCTGAAATAACCAATAGCAAAGCTCCATACAGTAAGGAGCTTTGCTATTGGTTAGTTTGGGCGTGCGCCGAGCTACTCTAGCGCCCTGCAGCAGAGAAAGCCGGCGGGAGATGAAAGGAGGAGGGGCCGGCTCTGGGGGGGGGGGCTGAAGGAAGAAGTGCCGGGCGCGCTGAGGAGCCGAAGAATCAAGATGGGGCCGCATAAGAAGAATACAGAGCAAGGTGTTGTGTATCTATGTGTGTACTGTATGTAGTGGAGTGTGTGATCATCACATACATCATACAGTACACATGTATACATCACTACATACATCACACGTTGCACTACATACATCATACACATGTATACATCATACACTGCACTACACACATCACTACATACATCACACACTGCACTACACACATCACATACTGCACTACATACATCATACACATGTATACATCACACACTGCACTACATACATCATACACTGCACTACATACATCACACACATGTATACATCACTACACACATCTCACACAGATGTATGTAGTGCAGTGATGTATGTGTTGCAGTGTGTAGTAAATACACAGCAGGCTATTATAGCCAAGTGATAACGTACAGGGAAGTTCCGCCATATTGGACTGGACTTTATCACTTTGCTATAATTCCTTTATGTTGTTATTAGACCGGTAATGGTTCCCTGCTCACCCACCTCTTAGGCCCCGTTCACACCACCACTATTTATTTCTGTTGTTCTGCTCCATTTGATGAGCAGAACAATGAAAATAATGGAAGTGTTGGATTTTTGTCATACGTTTAACATATACAAAAAAAAAACGTATGTTTACGGACGCCTCAGACAGACGCCATACTGTGGCATCCATCCAATAGAGTTCCATTGTACAAAAAAACATATATGCTAATTTATAAGTTTTTTTTGCAGAATGGGAAATTGTAGTGTACCACGCCTGCCCATCCTGTAAAGTCCAGAAAAAAATCTATACATCTTTTGTACAATGGAACTCTATGGTGAGGGATGCCGCAGTATGGCATCTGTCTGAGGCGTCCGTTATGTTTCAGTCATAGTATAATATAACATATGACCGAAACATAATGTAAACCCGTGTGTGACTGTGGCATCAGTGTTCGGTCAGTGATTTCCATCAGTGATTTTTGAGCCAAAACCAGTTGCGGCTGTAAACACAGAACAGGAGCTGATCTTTCCCTTCTACTTTATGTCCGTGGAGGCTCCAATCCTGGTTTTGGCTCACAATCACTGATGAAAATCACTAACCAAACACTGACGTGTTAATGAGGCAATTTTTTCTATCATGAATATATATCTATTTAAATTTGGCGACTAAAAATTTTATTTGGCTCCTAAATTTGTCAGTTTAGGAGCCAATGGCTCCTAGGTAATTTTTTTAGTCTGGAGCCCTGAGAAGATATCGGGGAGCAAGGCGGGCGAATGGGGGGGTCGTTTTAAAAAAAGAAAAATGGTGAAGACATCAGGGGTTTGACCCCTATAAGGTGATATAACTTTTGGATATTTTTTTTTTTTAGGTGAAAGGTCCTCTTTAACCACTTCAGCCCCCCTAGCTTAAACACCCTTAATGACCAGGCCACTTTTTACAATTCCGCACTACACTACTTTCACCGTTTATTGCTCCGTCATACAACTTACCACCCAAATGAATTTTACCTCCTTTTCTTCTCACTAATAGAGCTTTCATTTGGTGGTATTTCATTGCTGCTGACATTTTTACTTTTTTTGCTATTAATCAAAAATTACCGAAATTTTTGCAAAAAAATGACATTTTTCACTTTCTGTTGTAAAATTTTTAAAAAAACTACATTTCTATATAAATTTTTCTCTAAATTTATTGTTCTACATGTCTTTGATAAAAAAAATCCAATAAGTGTATATTTATTGGTTTGGGTAAAAGTTATAGCGTTTACAAACTATGGTGCAAAAAGTGAATTTCGGCATTTTGAAGCAGCTCTGACTTTCTGAGCGCCTGTCATGTTTCTTCAGGTGCTAGAATGTCAGGATAGTATAAATATCCCCCAAATTACACCATTTTAGAAAGAAGACACCCCAAAGTATTCGCGGAGGGGCTTGGTGAGTTCATGTATCATTTCATTTTTTTCACAAGTTAGCGGAAAATGACACTTTCTGAGAAAAAAAAAAAAAAAAAGTTTCAATTTCTGATAACTTCTGGCAAAAAAAAAAAAAATCTCAGACGGACTCACTATGCCCCTCAGTGAATACCTTTGGGTGTCTACTTTCCGAAATGGAGTCATTTGTGGGGTGTGTTTACTGTTCTGGCATTTTGGGCGGGGCTAAATTGTGAGCCGCCATGTAAAACCTAAAGGTACTCGTTGGAATTTGGGCCCCTTTGCGCACCAGGCTGCAAAAAGTGTCACTCATGGGTATCGCCGTACTCAGGAGAAGTAGGGCAATGTGTTTGGGGTGTATTTTTACATATACCCATGTTGGGTGAGAGAAATATCTCTGTAAATTGTCAACTTTGTATAAAATTTTTTAAAGTTGTCGTTTACAGAGATATTTTCACACAAAGTATGGGTATATATAAAAATACACCCCAAAACACATTGCCCTACTTCTCCTGAGTACGGCGATACCACATGTGTGCCACTTTTTGCAGCCTGGGCGCAAAGGGCCCTAAACCAATGAGTACCTTTAGGATTTCACAGGGCATTTTTACGCATTTGGATTCCAGACTTCTTCTCACCCTTTAGGGGCCCCTAAAATGCCAGGACAGTATAAATACCCCACATGTGACCTCATTTTGGAAAGAAGACACCCCAAGGTATTCTGTGAGGGGTATGGTGAGTTCATGTAAAATTTTATTTTTGTCACAAGTTAGTGGAATATGAGACTTTGTAAAAAACAAAATAAAAAATAAAAATAAAAAAACAATTTCCGCTGACTTGTGCCAAAAAATAAAAATTCTGTGGACTCACCATGCCCCTCACGGAATACCTTGGGGTGTCTTCTTTCCAAAATGGGGTCACATGTGGGGTATTTATACTCACCTGGCATTTTAGGGGCCCCTAAAGTGTGAGAATCCAAATGCATAAAAATGGCCTGTGAAATCCTAAAGGTACTCATTGGTTTTAGGGCCCCTTTGCGCATCTTGGCTGCAAAAAAGTGTCAGTCATGTGGTATCGCCGTACTCAGGAGAAGTAGGGCAATGTGTTTTGGGGTGTATTTTTACATATACCCATGCTGCGTGTGAGAAATATCGCTGTAAACGACAACTTTTTACATTTTTTATTCAAAGTTGTCAATATACAGAGATATTTCTCTCACCCAGCTGATGGGTATATGTAAAAATACACCCAAAACACATCGCCCTACTTCTCCTGAGTGCGGCGATACCACATGTGTACACTTTTTGCAGCCAAGATGCGCAAAGGGCCCAAATTCCAATGAGTACCTTTTAGGAGGGCATTTTTACGCATTTTCTTCTCACGCTTTAGGGCCCCTAAAATGCCAGGGCAGTAGAAATACCCCACATGTGACCCCATTTTGGAAAGAAGACACCCCAAGGTAATCCGTGAGGGGCATGGCGAGTTCATAGAAGATTTTTTTGGCACAAGTTAGTGGAAATTGATTTTTATTGTTTTTCTCACAAAGTCTCCCTTTCCGCTAACTTTTGACAAAAAGTTTAATTTTTCATGAACTCATTATGCCCCTCAGCGAATACCTTGGGGTGTCTTCTTTCCAAAATGGGGTCACATGTGGGGTATTTATACTGCCCTGGCATTTAGGGGCCCTAAAGCGTGAGAAGAAAATGCGTAAAATACCCTCCTAAAAGGTACTCGTTGGAATTTGGGCCCCTTGCGCATTTTGGCTGCAAAAAGTGTCACTCATGTGGTATCGCTGTACTCAGGAGAAGTAGGGCAATGTGTTTTGGGGTGTATTTTACATATACCCATGCTGGGTGAGAGAAATATCTCTGTATATTGACAACTTTGAATAAAAAATGTAAAAGTTGTCGTTTACAGCGATATTTCTCACACCCAGTATGGGTATATGGAAAATACACCCCAAACACATTGCCCTACTTCTCCTGAGTACGGCGATACCACATGAGTGACACTTTTTGCAGCCAAGATGCGCAAAGGCCCTAAAACCAATGAGTACCTTTAGGATTTCACAGGCCATTTTACGCATTTGGATTCTCACGCTTTAGGACCCCTAAAATGCCAGGGCAGTATAAATACCCCACAAGTGACCCCATTGTGGAAAGAAGACACCCCAAGGTATTCTGTGAGGGGTATGGCGAGTTCACAGAAAAAAAAAATTTGGCACAAGTTAGCTTTTTTTTTTTTTTTTTACAGTCTCATATTCCACTAACTTGTGACAAAAAATAAAATTTTCCATGAACTCGCCATACCCCTCACGGAATACCTTGGGGTGTCTTCTTTCTAAAATGGGGTCACATGTGGGGTTTTTGTACTGCCCTGGCATTTGAGGGTCTCCGCGGTCATTACACGTATGGCAAGCATTAGGAGTTTCTGCGATTCTCCGTATATTGAGCATACGGGTAATGAGATTTTTTTTTTCCGTTCAGCCTCTGCGCTGAAAAAAAAAAAAAAAATGAACGGCACAGATTTTTTCATTCGCAATGTGGATGAAAAAATCTCTGCCAAAATCAGTGACTGCGGTGCGGTGGGCTCGGCGCTAGCTACCTAACAAGTAGCTAACTAACTGGCGGGGATAAGGGACCCTTATGCCCCATTCACACGTCCGCAATTCTGTTTGCGGAACGGAATTGCGGACCCATTCATTTCTATGGGGACAGACTTTGTCCCGCTCGGATCCGGAATTACGGATCCGCGCTTCCGGGTCTGCACTTCCGTTCCGCAAAAATATAGAACATGTCCTATTCTTGGCTGCAATTGCGGACAAGAAAAGGCATTTTCTATATAGTTCTGGCAATGTGCGGATCTGCAAAATGCGGAAAGCACATTGCCGGTGTCCGTGTTTTGAGGATCCGCGGATCGGATCCGCGGATCCGTGAATCCACGGATCCGCAAAACACATATGGACGTCTGAATGGAGCCTTACAAGGGGTGTGATCAATGACAGGGGGTGATCAGGGGTCTAGATGGGGTGATCAAGGGGTTAATAGGTGAGGGGTGGGGGGGGTTAGTGTAGTGTTTGGTGCAACTTTTACTGTAGTTACCTGGTCCTCTGGTGGTCGATCCCAGCAAATGGGACCACCAGAGGACCAGGTAGCAGCTATATCAGACGCTGTTCATAAAACAGCGTCTGATATAGCTGTTTGATGCGATTTATATCGCATCTACAGCCTGCCAGCGATTGATCATCGCTGGCAGGCTGTAGTCCAACTCTCGAGACGCGCTTCCCGGCGCGTCCAAACAGAAGATCCCGGCCGCCCGCAGGACGCAATCCTGCGTACGGCGGTCCGGGACTGGTTAAGTTGTCATGTCACATTTGAAGACCCCTAGAGTAGAAACTCCAAAAAAAGAAAAAAAAAAAAAAACTCAATTTGGAAACTACAGGATAAGGTGGCAGTTTTGTGGGTACCATTTTAGGGCACATAAGATTTTTGGTTGCTCTATATTACACTTTTTGCAAGGCAACAAAAAAATTGCTGTTTTGGAACAGTTTTAATTTTTTGTTATTTACAATGTTCATCTGACAGGTTAGATCATGTGGTGTTTTTATAGAGCAGGTTGTTATGGACGCGACAATACCAAATATGACTTTTTTTGGTTGTTTCAGTTTTACATAATAAAGAATTTGAAAAAAAAAGGATTTTTTTTTAGTGTCTCCATATTCTAAAAGCCATAGTTTTTTTAATTTTTTGGGCGACTGTCTTATGTAGGAGCTCATTTTTTTCCGGTATGAGATGACGGTTTGATTGGTACTATTTTGTGGTGCATATGACTTTTTGATCGCTTGGTATTACACTTTTTGTGATGTAGGGTGACAAAAAAATTGCTTTTTTGACACTATTATTGTTTTTTTTTTACAGTGTTTATATAAAGCTTTTTTCACTATTTTTTCCCTTTTTTTTTTTTACTTGAAACTTAATTTTTTTTTGTAAATCAATTTTTTTACTTCTTTTTACACTTTATTTTTTGTCCCACTCTGAGGGTCTGATCCCCTTTACAATGCATCACAATACTTCTGTATTGTAATGCATTGGCTGTAAATGTATTACACTTACAGCCTCCTCCCTGTGAGATCCAGCCCGCTGGCTCTCACGGAAGGCAGCCACGATGTCTTCTGGCTGCCTTCCCTGCCAACGGGTATCCCGTCACAGCAGCGCAGTGACCCGATGGCCACCCCACACGTGCCGTGGTCAGCGCTGACCGCAGCAGTGTGAGGGTCAATGCGCCGGCATCTATGTTTTCAGCGCATACATCAGGGGTCCGGCTATCAGTGACTGCCGGACCCCTGAGGGTGATCGGGTGGACGCAGCTCCTGCACGATCAACCCGCCGTACATGTACGGTACTGGTGGATGTGACTTAAGGACATGTACAGCGCGGGTCCTTAAGGGGTTAATGGGGTAGATCATGTGATATTTTTATACATCCGGTTGTTACGCACGCAACGATACCAAATAGGTCTAGTTTTTTTTTTATGTTTTACACAATAAGAACATTTTTGTGTTGACATTTTTTTTTACATTTTTCTGGCTACAAACTTTTGTGAGAGTTTGTTTTTTGGGGGATGAGGTGACGTTTTTTATTGCTACCATTTTGGGCTACATATGACTGATTGATATTATATATTTCTTGGAAGGTGAGGTGACTTTTTTTCATGCCAGTCACTTGATGGTGTAGAACGTGATATTTTCTTAGAGCCAGTTGTTACAGAGGTGGTAATACTCTCCCGGCATCTAGAGCAGTGTGACCGCGATTCTGCGGCATCTGGTTACGAGAGTGAGAGGGACATTTTCCTCCTCCCAGTGTGTGGACCACTGTCCTACAGGCACTTTACCGTTGACACCTTTATTATCTTTTATCGCTTCCCGGCATTGATAAATTGTCCCCTGAAGATTCCTATTTTAGGATGAAACATGCCATGTAGGGACCTATAGCTGGAGGGGAAGTGCAGCCATTAGCTCCCAGACAGGGCTAGGATCCGTATGGGGTCGCCCCTGTAGGGGCGGGTGCTCTGTGTCGTTAGGCAGGTGACAGAGTAGCACCCTTCACTGTGTTTAGGCAGGTTTGTTGCTAGGGTCAACCAGGAGTCCCTTGGCATAAAAACCAGCAAGTATCACTGGAATTTGTGAACATCGGACATCCAGCAGCACCTGTATCTGACTTGATCAGCACATACATCTTCATTCCGGTGAGATTGTACCATTTTTTCACCGATCGTGCTTGTATCTTTATGATAAAAAATCTGTCACAGTGGCCATCACAGTTATGTGGTGCTAAGACGCGTATGTGCGCTATATGAAAAACATTGCACCAATACTGTTGTGTTGTACGCCGTGCCAAATCATTTTTTCCGGGCTTAATTTTTGTGGGACCAGGTTCTTCTCTGGATGTTGCACCCTCATTGATGTACCTTGATCATGAGGGTGGCCTCCATGGGACAATTTGGACCAAAAAATTGATTTTGTTTTGTCCGGATATGGGTATGTTATCACTGCTATCTTTTATGTTTACAGTACTTTTAACGATTAATTAGTAAAAGTGAAGTTTTAAGCCTAGTCCACTAGTGGTTTGAGAGGTGGTAATACCAAATATGTATATATATATTTTTTTTACATTATACATTTTGTGTCCCCCATAAGGTCATACAGCATAGTATAATGCAGTGCAGGGCTAATCGAGGTCTGTGGAAGACCCTGCAGCTCCCTCACTCCCCAAGCCGTCACATGATCACCGAGCTGGGAAAGGAAGCGGCCCATTGCTTCCTTGCTGTATACGCAGCGCTAATTGGAAAGCTGTGTATACAGCGATCTATAAGGCAGGACCAGACAGGAATCGTCCCTGCCTTCTCTCTGAAGCCGGAACCCTGGAGTGAAGGCGTGATAAATCAGGGCCAGAATCTTTAAAACATTGTCTCAGCAGAATCAAATTACCTCAAAAATGGTAGACTTACTTTATCGCTCTCTGCCACACTTTTCCTGACAATGCCTGTTCTCTACTTCATCCTGCAGTGATGACATCCAAAAGTAGCCACTGATCGGCTACAGCAGTCAAATGTCTCTCTGTCAGGGTGTCATCGCTGCAGCAGGAAGCAGAGAAGTGGGGAACAGTGCACACCAGGTGTCCTCGGTAAAGGGGTGGCGGGGATGGATGAGGTGAGCATACTTTTAAGTTGTTTTGATCCAGCTGAGACGTTTTAAATATGTTTATTTTCCAAGAAATGCCTTTAAATAAGCTGATTATAATACAAGGCTGAGCTGAAAGGAAGAGGAAGTTAGGCCAAGTTCACACTTCAGTTGTTTGGTCAGTCATTTCCATCAGTGATTGTGAGCCAAAATAGGTGAGGGTGAAAGACACAGAACAGGTGCAGATCTTTCCATTATACTTGATCTCTGAGTAGGCTTCACTATGGGTTTTGGCTCACAATCACTGATGAAAATAACTGAAGAGGGAGCTCGGCACTACATGAAATACACTGTATATCACATGCTTAATTGTTGCTTCTACTACAGGAGGTAAACACTATTTAAATTTTGGTGCACTAAGTGGGAGTCATTTATCAAGACTGAAGCAGTTAAGCACACCCACCAGCACGCTATGAGCATAGCCTGAAATCTACTTTAGCTGGTAGATAGCTGGAGTAGATTTCAATAGCAGATTGTCCCACCCATACCATGCCCCTTCCTCTTTACACAAATTGACAAGAGTGGCATAGAAGCACCACTTCTGCATCTAAATTTAGGTTCAGGTGAACACACCTGGGGAAAATCGGCTTCTGCCTCACAGGGGTTTTTTGCCCTCACAGGGGTTTTTTGCCTTCCTCTGGATCAACTTGCAGGATAACAGGCCGAACTGGATGGACAGATGTCTTTTTCTGCACTACCACTATATATCACAATGTTGGTGAGTTTTTGTTGCAGATTTTAGCCTTCCATTGAAAAGAGGGATATCTGCACAAGAAAAAAAAAAAGAAAAGCAACAATGGACATGCTGCAGATCTCAAAATCCACACTGCAGGTTGATCTCTGCACTTAAAGAGGACCTTTCACTAGTTTAAAAACGAACTATATCTGTGGGCAGAGCGGTGTTTGCAGCTCCCTCTGTTGTACTGGGTGGAGTTTTTGTATTAGGCGTGTCCCTTGCTGCAGCGCTGGCCAATCGCAGCGCACAGCTCATAGCCTGGGACTCCCAGACATACTAGTAAGTGCAGGGGGACCCCTGGGCGCCGCTCTGCCCACAGATATAGTTAGTTTTTAAATTGGTGAAAGGTCCTGTTTAAAGGAGGTTTTGCCATCATATACAATGGGGGCATATTGATAGGATATGTCTGATTGATCACTCTCCACACACAGGGAATCAGCCAATCACTGACTTAGTGAAATCTCTTCCAGCCCCCTCAAGACAGTGCCTGGGTGTCCTGTGTAGTAAGTACCGATTGTCAGCATGAGTTACATCATTTCACACTCTTCACGATCTTCTGCATAGCCCACCAGTCAGATTGGTGGGGGTGTAACATCGCACACCTCCACCAGTCAGCTGTTGCCCTGTAGCTCTGTTTGTACACTGGACGGAGAAGGTAATTGCAGCGCTGCCTCCAGTCACTTCAATAATGCATATCGCAGCTGCCATATAGTGACCTCTTCTGCAGGAAGAAATAGCATTCAACTCATGAGACGAAAACGGGACGTGTACGCGAGTATTTACAGACACTAAGCCACCGCTGAATAAAGAATCACTACTTCATGTAGTGGACATCTAGCCCGTCTGGTGACATGTCAGACATGGCACAGCCGCTGTGACTGCAGGCTCCGTCCTGAGGAATGTGCCCGCTGCGCGGAACAATAAAAACTTCCTTTCCTTCCTAAAGGCGCTAGGCCTCAATACACGGCAAAGAAGTTACCAAAGAAATCCGCCACACTTGGTTATGGTCTGGACGGTGGTTGATCATGAAGTCTAGGGATCCTCCAAAAGGAAAGCTTGACCCCCATCACAAGGTTTCTTATTTGAAGTACACTCACCAGACCGAGCCGTACGCGCCGGAACCCACAGGATTTAGATTCTGGTATCTCACGGGCACCTCCCACAGGGTTTTATTTAGCTCCTGGCGGTAGAATCCAGAATGAGAATTAGAGGACATTGCTGCTGCGCCCGACACTACTCACTGGAGAGTCCGCCTGACTCCAGATTAAACTCGGCACTCTGTACCCCCTGTTACCAGACCCGAACCCACAACAAATCCCGCGAGATTTAGCGTGCGTTGCGCAACCTAAAGTTCCCACTGCGCATGTGCGGTAATAGCTCGAAGCAGTCGCTCGCGGTTTCCAATTTTCCAGAGTTCTGGTTAGTTTCAGTCAAGGTGGAAAGCGCTGGATGAGCAGCTAAATTCTTGACGGTTCAGTAGTGAGCTGACTGGAATGGGGTTGCTGGAGGTAGGATCAATAGACAGTTCAGTAGTGAGGTTGCTGAATGGGGTCTTGCCAGGAGCTCCTCCAACCTAGATGGATCACTGCTGAGATGATGACTTGAATGGAGTTGTTTGTAGAACCTACCTATAGAAAATCCATTCTAGTCAAGAACAGAACAAGCTAAGGACTGAAGCACACAACCTTTGCCCATACCTCCCAACCTTTGAAAATCGTAAAGAGGGACAATATATGCTGGCAAGCATCATGCAATTTTTTTTCTATACAAGGCCACGCCTCTCTGTCCAAAGCATAATTATAGAATGGCAGCAGCTGGTTAGGTGAGTGTAAGTTACTTTATTTTTTTTACAGCATGTGGAGCCCCTGGGACAAAATTTTTCTTGCGCTTCAATATCCATTTAAATATTTTTAGATAAATCATCGGGTTATAGATATTTTGACATCCAAATTGCACCAAATAGTGAAGTTATGGTCTAATATACATGCAGAAACCATACAGATAGTTTAGTAAGGAGCAATTTAGGCCTCTTTCACACTTGCGTTCTGAGGATCCGGCAGGCACTTCCGTCCCGCCGGATCCGTCAGAACGCAAGTCGCCTGAAAGCATTAGAAGACTGATCAGGATTCTGATCAGTCTTCGAAATGCTTTCAGGTTACTATGGCAGCCAGGACGCTATTAAAGTCCTGGTTGCCATAGTAGTAGTGGGGAGCGGTATACTTACAGTCTGTGCGGCTCCCTGGGCACTCCAGAATGACGTCAGAGCACCCCATGCACATGGATCATGTGATCCATGCTTGTAGGGCGCCCTGACGTAACTCTGGAGCGCCCCGGGAGTCGCACGGATGGTAAGTATACTGCTCCCCCGCTCCCCACTACACTTTACCATGGCAACCAGGACTTTAGTGTCCTGGCTGCCATGGTAACCATTGAGAAAAAGCTAAACGTCGGATCCGGCGATGCGCCGAAACAACGTTTAGCTTAAGGCCGGATCCGGATTAATGCCTTTCAATGGGCATTAATTCCGGATCCGGCCTTGCGGCAAGTGTTCCGGATTTTTGGACGGAGCAAAAAGCGCAGCATGCTGCGGTATTAGCTGCATCCAAAAAACGTTTCGGTCCTGAACTGAAGACATCCTGATGGATGTTTTCTGCATGTATATTAGACCATAACTTCATTATTTGGTGCAATTTGGATGTCAAAATATCTATAACCCGATGATTTATCTAAAAATATTTAACGGATTTCTCTCCATTCAGAATGCATGGGGATGATCCTGATCAGGTTTTTTCCGGCATAGAGCGCCGAGGATGGAACTCTATGCCGGAAAAGAAAAACGCCAGTGTGAAAGGACCCTTAGGCCTCTTTTACACTTGCGTTCTGAGAATCCGGCGGGCACTTCCGTCCCGCCGGATAGAACGCAAGTCGCCTGAAAGCATTAGAAGACTGAACAGGATCCTGATCAGTCTTCAAATTGCTTTCAGGTTACTATGTAGGAGCAGGGAGCGGTATACTTACAGTCCGTGCGGCTCCCGGGGCGCTCCTGAATGACGTCAGAGCGCCCCATGCCCATGGATCACGTGATCCATGCGTGTGGGGCGCCCTGACGTCACTCTGGAGCGCCCCAGGAGCCGCACGGATGGTAAGTATACTGCTCCCCCGCTCCCCACTGCATTTTACCATGGCAACCAGGACTTTAGCGTCCTGGCTGCCATGGTAACAATTGAGAAAAAGCTAAACGTCGGATCCGGCGATGCGCCGAAACTACGTTTAGCTTAAGGCCGGATCCGGATTAATGCACTTCAATTGGCATTAATTCCGGATCCGGCGTTACGGCATGTCTTCCGGATTTTTGGACGGAGACAAATCCGCAACATGCTGCGCTTTTGTCAACGTCCAAAAAACGTTCACATACTGAACGGAAGACATCCTGATGCATCCTGAACGGATTGCTCTCCATTCAAGATGCATTAGGATAATCCTGATGAGTATCTTTCCGTCCTAGAGCCCCGAGGACGGAACTCTAGGACGGAAAGCAAAAACGCTAGTGTGAAAGGGGCCTTAGTCAATTTATTTACGCATTAATTCCCCAGGTTAAAAAGAGGGACACAAATTGCTGATACGCAAATCATGAATACCTGCCGTGTGTTTTCCGCATTTTACAGAACATCCAGCCCATAGTAGAACATTCCTATCCTTGTCTGTAATGTCGACAAGAATAATACATGTTCTATATTTTTGCAGATGCCACGGAAGGGACGTATGAAAAAGTTAGTGCGTCTTTATGCGACCCACACAAAATGCAGATCAGATACGGACGAAACATATGTTTGTGTGTATGAGCCCGAAAGTGGAGTTCTTATATGGAGCATCCTGGAGGAAATCTGAGACTTTTCCCTGCTCACGCCAGGTCTAAAAAAGGAGATGCTGCTAGGAAGGGAACAGGCTGGCAGGCCCGTCTCATGTACCACTTTCAACACCTGGTTAAGGCTACTTTCACACTTGCGCTTTCCCTTTCCGCTATTGAGATCCGTCATAGGATCTCAATAGCGGGGGGAAAACGCTTCTGTTTTGTCTCCATTCATTGTCAATGGGGACAAAACTGAAATGAACGAAACATAGTTAACCAAAATGCATTCCATTCCATTTGGTTGCGTCCCCATCGCGGACAGAATAACACTGCAAGCAGCGTTTTTCTGCCCGCGATGTGGTGTGGAGCAAGACGGATCTGTCCTGACACACAATGTAAAGGCTTATTCACATGGCTGTAGGTGGGCCGTTCCGTGCATTGGGGATCACAATTTGCAGTCTCCAATGCACGGGCAACCTCCGTAAGGCCGCCGGGAAGAATCCGGACCCATTCAACTTGAGCAAGTTCTATCTTTTTGCGGAACGGAAGGACAGAACAGAACCCCATGGAAGAATTCCGTAGTGCTTCCGTAGTTTTCTGTTCTGCATCTCCGGATTTGCGGACCCATTGAAGTGAATAGGTCCGCATCTGTAATGCGGAATGCACACGGAACGGTGCCTGTGTATTTCGGATCGGCAAATGCGGTCTGCAATACGGCAACGGGCAGCACACGTTCATGTGCATGAGCCCTAAGTCAATGGAGACGGATCTGTTTTCTCTGACACAATAGAAAATGGATCTCTCCCCTATTGACTTTCAATGGAGTTCATGACATATCCATCTTGGCTATTTTAAAGATAATACAAACGGATCCGTTCATAATGGATGCAGATTGTTGTATTATCAGAACGGAAGTGCTTTTGCTGATCCAAAAATGCTGGTGTGAAAGTAGTCTTAGGCCTCTTGCACACGACCGTATGGCTTTTTCAGTAGCTACGGATCCGTTGTTCCTTTTTTTTTTTTTTTTTTTTTTTATGTTTCCTTTCCATAGTTCCGCAAAAAAATCTCTGTATGGTTTCCATATGTGATCTGTTGTTTGCAGATTGCAAACAGAAACATAACATTTTTAATCATTAATGTAATGTATAGTAACATAGTATATAAGACCGAAAAAAGACATTTGTCCATCCAGTTCGGCCTGTTTCCTACAAGTTGATCCAGAGGAAGGCAAATAAACCCTGTGAGGCAGAAGCCAATTTTCCCCACTTAAGGGGAAAAAATTCCTTCCCGACTCCAATCAGGCAATCAGAATAACTCCCTGGATCAACGACCCCTCTCTAGTAGCTATAGCCTGTAATATTACTACAGGGCTCGACAAATCCCAGGCGCCAGGTCGCCATGGCGACCAGGAATTTGGTCCTGGCGCCTGGGTAGTTGTCAGCCCGTTCTGTCAGGTGCCCGGGCGCAGGGTCCGGCGCGGAGTAGGAGCGCCGGCCCCCTTCATGCTGCAGCCGCCCGAACGCTCTATATAGAGCCTCAGGCGGCTGCAGCACTGCCCGGGCTGGCGCGTCCATGAGGGCGCACCGCCCGGGCACAGCATGAAGAGAGGGACTGACAGGAGGGAAGCGCTTAGCGCTCCCTCCTGTCAGTTCCTCATTGTAGCGTGGCCGAGCCTACCAGTGGTCCAGCGGTACAGGAGCATCTGTCTCCTGTACCCGGCCGGACTGACATGAAGTGCGCACACAGTGTGCACTTCCTGTCAGTCCGCCCGGGTACAGGAAACTAAAGCTCCTGTACCCGTGGGACTATACAAAGCTCGGCCACGCTACACTAGAGGCAGAGGAGGAAGAGGGAGAAGGTGAATGACAAGAGGGGGAGAGAAGGTGAATGACAAGGGGCGGGGGAGAAGGTGAATGACAAGGGGCGGGGGAGAAAGTGAATGACAAGGGGGCGGGGGAGAAAGTGAATGACAAGGGGGCGGGGGAGAAAGTGAATGACAAGGGGAGGGGAGAAAGTGAATGACAAGGGTGGGGGAGAAAGTGAATGACAAGGGGGAGGGAGAAAGTGAATGACAAGGGGGGAAAGTGAATGACAAGGGGGAGAAAGTGAATGACAAGGGGGAAAGAGATTGACAAGACGGACCCCTCTGCCCTCTCCTCCGGACCCCTCTGCCCTCTCCTCCGGACCCCTCTGCCCTCCCCTCCGGACCCTCTGCCCTCCCCTCCGGACCCCTCTGCCCTCCCCTCCGGACCCCTCTGCCCTCCTCCGGACCCCTCTGCCCTCCCCTCCGGACCCCTCTGCCCTCCCCTCCGGACCCTCTGCCCTCCCCTCCGGACCCTCTGCCCTCTCCTCCGGACCCCTCTGCCCTCCCCTCCGGACCCCTCTGCCCTCCCCTCCGGACCCTCTGCCCTCCCTCCGGACCCCTCTGCCCTCTCCTCCGGACCCCTCTGCCCTCCCCTCCGGACCCCTCTGCCCTCCCCTCCGGACCCTGTAATCCTTGTAAGGGTTTCCACATGTCATGGCGGCCGCAAGTGGCGATCACTTAGACGCTGGCAGCATCTGACGTGTCATATAACCTATTGAAAAGGGGAAGCATTATGGGGGGCCCTATATACTCGCACATTATGGGGGGCACTATGGAAAACAGGGGTAGGAACACTATGGGGGCATCTACTGGGGGCCCTATGTACTGGCATGCATTATTGGGGGGCTCTATAGAGAAGTGGGGGGGGGAGGAGCACTATGGGGGCATCTATTGGGAGCTTTATGACGCGGCTCCGCCTGGCTCCTAACTTTTTTAGCTGGCTCCTAGATTCCAAGGAAATTTGTCAAGCCCTGTATTACTACACTCCAGAAATACATCCAGGCCCCTCTTGAATTCCTTTATTGTACTCACCATCACCACCTCCTCAGGCAGCGAGTTCCATAGTCTCACTGCTCTTACCATGAAGAATCCTTTTCTATGTTTGTGTACAAACCTTTTTTCCTCCAGACGCAGAGGATGTCCCCTCATCACAGTCACAGTCCTGGGGATAAATAGATGATGGGAGAGATCTCTGTACTGACCCCTGATATCCTGATATATTTATACATAGTTATTAGATCTCCCCTCAGTTGACTTTTTTCTAGAGTAAATAACCCTAATTTTGATAATCTTTCAGGGTACTGTAGTTGCCCCATTCCAGTTATTACTTTAGTTGCCCTCCTCTGAACCCTCTCCAGCTCTGCTATGTCTGTCTTGTTCACAGGAGCCCAGAACTGTACACTGTACTCCATGTGTGGTCTGACTAGTGATTTGTAAAGTGGTAGGACTATGTTCTCATCACGGGCATCTATGCCCCTTTTGATGCAACCCATTATCTTATTGGCCTTGGCAGTAGCTGCCTGACAATGGTTTTTGCAGCTTAATTTGCTGTTTATTAAAATTCCTAGATCCTTTTCTATGTCAGTGTTACCGAGTGTTTTACCATTTAATATGTACAGGTGACTTGCATTATTCCTTCCCATGTGCATAACTGTACATTTGTCAGTGTTAAACCTCATCTGCCACTTATCTGCCCAAGCCTCCAATCTATCCAGATCCCTCTCTAGCAGAAAACTGTCCTCTTCAGTGTTAATTACTTTACACTGCAAAAATAGATATTTTACTGTGCAGGCCTTCTACAAGACCATTAATAAATATATTGAAGAGAATAGGGCCCAATACTGACCCCTGAGGTACCCCACTAGTTACAGTGACCCAATCTGAGTATGTACCGTTAATAACCACCCTCTGTTTTCTGTCACTCAGCCAGTTACTTACCCACATACAGCCATTTTCTCCCAGTCCGAGCATCCTCATTTTATATACTAACCTTTTATGAGGTACGGTGTCAAATGCTTTGGATAAGTCCAGATATACGACATCCATTGATTCGCCGCTGTCAAGTCTAGAACTTACCTCCTCATAGAAGCTGATAAAATTCGTTTGGCATGACGATCCCTCATGAAGCCATGCTGATATGGCGTTATTTGCTTATTTTCATTGAGATACTCCAAAATAGCATCTCTTAGAAACCCTTCAAACGGTTTACCAACAACAGATGTTAAACTTGCCCGCCTATAATTTCCAGGCTCTGTTTTTGGACCCTTTTTGAATATTGGCACCACATTTGCTATGCGCCAATCCTGTGGAACATTCCCTGTTATTATAGAGTCCGTAAATATCAGAAATAAAGGTCTGGCTATGACATCACTTAATTCCCTTAGGATACGGGGGTGTATGCCATCCGGTCCTGGCGATTTGTCTATTTTAATCTTTTTAAGTCGCTGTTGTACTTCTTCCTGGGTCAGACAGGGCACTTTTAATGTGTTTTAACCAGGGTGAATAAAAATCTATGATTTTTATCCTTTCGCCTTATGACAGCACCCATGGAGAGACCGCCTCCTTCACCCACGGACAGGAAACAGGAACCCGAAAACACCGGGTAAAGGGAGCTCCATCTCCCCACTACTCCAGTTCTGTTTCCTGTCCGGTGGGGCAGGAAGGGAATCAGGATCCTGTTATTCAGAGCTGCGGACGCACCTGGTACTAAGTCCTATTGGAGGGCCTACTCGTGCGGTATTAGTCTCCTGTGGGAGCCTCCGCTAGTCTGGGCCTCTTTCTCCTCCCCCCGCTCCGCTCCCCCTCGAGTGTAGGGGGGGCTCTCCTTCCCTGCATGTTGCGGGCCTCTGCAGCCGTGCTGCAAGCCCAGCCGTCTAGGCCGCAGGTTAGACCGCACGTGGCAGCGTTGAACTGAAATGCCCAGCCAGCTCACTGCTATGCCGTGGAAGAGGCTAGCAGCATTCTCCATTTGTTGAAACCCTGCATGGGGAACATGGAGCAGCCCCAGCGCACCGATACCACTGACGCCAGCATTGAGACGCCGGTACCTGGTGGGGTAAGAGGGGTGATCCCCTTACTTTGTTTGCTGTGCCTGCTCATGGGAGTCATCTTCTTTAGGTCCCTAAGGATTCCAAGAGTAGCTCCAGCTCAAAAAGTAAAGTTTGTGCCTTGTGTAGAAAGAAGCTTCCCTCTACTTGGCCTAAGCCTGCTTGCCAGAATTGTGTGAGCAAATTGCTGGAGGAGGAGGCACTATCCCTAATGGGCAATATTAAGCGGATGATCCGGAGATTAGAGTCTGTTGGCGGATTGTTAGAGTCGCCCCAGTTCATCCGCCATGGTTGCTTGTCCCCCCTCTAGTGAGAGTGAGATGCTATCCGGTTTGGAGGAAGAGGGAGAGTGTTTTTCATCCGGCAGCTCGTCTGAAGAGGGGGCCAGTGGAAAACCTCTTTTTTATCCAGATAATGTTAACTCCCTACTAAAGCTAGTGAGAGCTACCATGGGGCTGGAGGATCCGAAGCCACCTGTTTCTGTGCGGGACTATATGTTTGAGGGGTTAGGTCCCAGAAAGAAAAGAGTCTTTGACGTACATGGGAACGTGCAAGCTACAATCAAAAGAGAATGGGATAAGCCTGACAGAAAATTATTTATTCCATCCGCTGTCAAGCGAAAATATCTATTTAACGAGGGAGTGTCGGCCCCTTGGGATAGAGCCCCCAAGTTAGACGCTTCGGTGGCCAAAATGTCTAGAAAGTCGGCTCTACCCTTTGATGATGGAGGCTCCTTAAAGGACCCCATGGACAGAAGGGCCGATATTTATCTGAAAAAATGTTGGGAAGCCTCGGCGGTCTCCTTTAAAGAGGACCTTTCACCAGAAATTTCATGTCTATATTAATATCTGACATTACTTGCCTGCCCCCAGTGGTGCTCATTCCGGTATTCTTATTTTCTTTTGTGCCCCCATTCGGCTCAACTGGGCGGGCCTGCAAAAGGTCTCTCAGGCTTGTCTGCCTTCCCCTGGCACGGAGCGCAACTAATCAGCGCGCTCCGCTCTTAGCCAGGGAGAAGACGCTTCAGTTCTCGCGAGAACTGGAGCGATTTCAACCATCCAGAGCCAGAGTGTCTTCTCCCTGGCTAAGAGCGGAGCGCGCTGATTAGTTGCGCTCCGTGCCAGGGGGAAGGCAGACACTCCTGAAAGACCTTTTGCAGGCCCGCCCAGTTGAGCCGAATGGCTCATTACCATACATGGCGGGAAATATTGTGGGGGGCACCGCGGACAAACGGGGGCACAAAAGAAAATAAGAATACCGGAATAAGCACCACTGGGGGCAGGCAAGTAATGTCAGATATTAATATAGACATGAAATTTCTGGTGAAAGGTCCTCTTTAAGCCTGCTATTGCTGCTACTTCAGTAGCTAGGTCCCTCAAGGCATGGAATTAAGAGTTAGAGGAGCATATTAGAGGGGGGTCCCCTAGGGAACAGTTACTATCCTCCTTTCCCACCTTCTATAGTGCTTTGGATTTTTTGGCGGACGCCTCAGCAGATCCCTTAGATTGTCAGCTCACTCAGAGCTGTTTTTGCTAAAGGGCTGGAATGGAGATGCTGCGTTCAAAGCCAAGCTTTGTGGTATTCCCTGCCAGGGGGAATTTTTGTTTGGGCCTGTTCTAGATGACCTTCTTGAGAAGGCCTCAGATGATAAGAAGGGGTTCTCGTCAACCAGTCATCCCCCCAAAAAAAATCTATCCACTGTAGGTTTAATAGGGATTCCTTTAGAGGTAGGGAGAAATCCAACAGGTTTCCCGATTCTGGTCGTAGAAACAAGGGGTTCCTTTTTTCCCGTTCAGAAGCCTCTAAGAAAAAGCCCCAATGACGCCATGCTTCCAGTGGGGGGTCGTCTGTCACATTTTTCAGAAAAATGGCAGAAAATTTCGAACAGTCAATGGATCCTGTCGGTTATAAGAGAGGGCCCAAAATTAAAATTTTTTAGGGCCACCGGGGGAAAGATTTGTAGTGACAGATTTGCGATCAGGGAGCTATTGTATGAGAGGTTCAGTCTATATTGAAGAAGAATGTTGTTAATTCAGGTTCCCAGAGTAGAAGAGAAAAAAGGGTTTTACTCCACTCTGTTTTTGGTGAAGAAACCAAATGGAACCTTTCGTGCAATAATAAATTTGAAGTTTCTGAATCGTTTTCTTGTGTACGATAAATTTCGGATGGAATCCCTGAGATCGGCGGTAAATCATCTCCTCCCAGGATGTTTTATGGCCACATTGGATCTGAGGGATGCTTATTATCACATGCCCATCAATCCCATGCACCAGAGGTTCCTCAGAATAGCCGTTCACATGGGGGAGGAGGTTCTGCATGCTCCATTTCAGGCCCTTCCATTTGGTCTCTCCCAAGCACCGAGAGTCTTTACAAAGATAGTCTTGGAAATGATGGCCCATGTGAGAGAAAAGGACATGCTAATCATACCCTATCTAGACGATTTCCTTCTACTAGCCAGGGACAGTCAGACCTTGCTGGGGCAGATTGGTTGGTTCAAGGAAATACTTCAAAAGCTGGGATGGGACATGAATATAGAAAAATCCTCCCTGATCCCCAGCCAGACTTGCAAATTTCTGGGTATGATCCTGGACTCAATATCTCAGATGTGCCTCCTGCCCGAACACAAGGCCCATCAGCTGATAGAGTAGGTTCGGCTCCTCCAGACACCTAAAGGTTGTCTCCCCGAGAAAAGCTATGTCAGTTTTGGGTCAGATGACTGCTACCATTCCAGGGGTAGAGTGGGCCCAGCTTCATTCAAGGCAGTTGCAGATCCAGATCCTCGAAGTATGGGACAGATCCCTTTGGATCAGGAGTTTCAACTCTCCCCTCAGACTTTGCTCTCCCTGAAGTGGTGGTTAAAGCTTCAAAACCTTCAGAAAGGGGTTCCTTGGAAGAGGGAGGCTCCACTGTGTATAACTACGGATGCCAGCCCTTCAGGGTTGGGGGGCCCATTTAAGTGACCAAATCTTTCAGGGGAACTGAGACCCGGATACCAGGGCTCAATCCCAGAATTTCAGAGAGTTGAAGGCCATCAGTCTGGCCTTGTCCCGATCCCTTCCTCTTCTGAAAGGTCGGGATGTGAGAGTCTATTCAGACAACATGACAGCGGTTGACCATATTAACAAGCAGGGGGGTACCAGAGCGCCGGGCCTCATGTCACTGACGTTTCCGATTTTCAGCCTAGCAGAAGATTTTCTCTCTTCTCTTTCTGCTGTCCATCTGAAGGGGACAGAGAACTTGGAGGCGGACTTCTTGAGTCGTCACCGCCTCAGTCAGAACGAATGGTCCCTAGATCTGGAGGTATTCAACAAAATAGCAGCACTTTGGGGTATACCAGACATAGACCTGTTCGCTACCAGGTCAAACAGAAAAGTGAAGCGTTTCTTTTCCCTGTCTCCAAGGGACCAGCCTCTGGCAATAGATGCCCTAGCCCAGTCCTGGGAGTCGGGGCTTCTGTATGCCTTTCCTCCTCTGAAGCTTCTCCCAAGGGTTCTCAGGAAGATCAGGGAGGACCAGGTTTCAGTGATAATTATTGCCCCCTTTTGGCCGAGGAGGGTGTGGTTTTCGGAACGAAGGGAGATGTCAATAACCAGTCCTTGGGTCCTGCCGGTGTTTCGGGGTCTCCTGGCTCAAGGGACCAATCCTTCACCCAGGGGTGGAGGCTCTTCATCTGACTGCCTGGCGTTTGAGAGGCAGATTTTAAAGCGCAGGCGCCTGTCTGATAGTGTTATATCCACTCTTCTGGCAAGTAGGAAGATGGTAACCTATGATATTTACCTGAGAGTCTGGAGGGCTTTCTCTCGATTCGCGGGGAATGAGGTGGATGTGTTTGTTTCCCCTAATGTGCCCCTTATTCTTGACTTCCTTCAGGAGGGCTGGAATAAGGAGCTTAGGCCCAGCACCCTTAAAGTGCAGGTCTCTGCCTTAAGTGCCTTTTTTGAATCTAAACTGGCTGCTCATCCTTGGGTGAAGAGGTTTTTCACTGCAGTATCCAAATTATCCCCGATTAGTAGGAATTATCTTCCCCCCTAGGACTTAAACTTGGTCCAATCGGCAGCCCCCTTTGAGCCTTTAGAAGTCATCCTGCTCAGGCTACTTTCTTTTAAGATAGCTTTTTTTTGGGCCATTACGTCAGCTAGGAGGGTCAGTGAATTATCTGCCTTTTCCATTAAAAGCCTTATTTGAAGTAATTTGAGGATAGGATTATGATTGTTCCAGACCCTGCCTTTCTGCCCAAGGTGTCTTCCAAATTTCACAGAACCCAGGAGATAGTACTTCCCTCCTTTTTTCCCTCTCCTAAGGATGATACAGAGGCTACAGGTAGTTTTAATTGCCTAGATGTTAGGAGATGTGTGATTCAGTATTTACACGTTACGCAACACTGGAGGTCGTCTGCCTGGTTATTGGTATGTTTCCAGGGTAATAAAAAGGGGTTCTGCTGCTTCCCCGCAAACAATTGCTAGGTGGATCAGGCAGGCTATAGGCTTGGCATATTCTTCCAGAGGTAAGGATCCCCCTTCTGGTTTCGGGGCCCACTCCACTAGGTCAATATCTACCTCCTGGGCAGAAAGGGCATCGGTTTTCCTTGATCAAATCCGTAGGGCTGCCACATGGAGTACCCCTCATACTTTCTTCAAGCATTTTAGGATTAGTTTTCCTTCCAAAGAGGGACTGGAGTTCGGCCGTTCAGTTCTTCAGGCGGTTGTCCCTCCCTAAGGTTGTTCTAGCTTATATCTCCATGGGTGCTGTCATGAGGCGAAAGGATAAAATCTAGATTACTTAACGGTAATCTTTTTTTCTTTGAGCCTATGACCGCACCCATCTAAATTCCCCCCCCCCCCCAAAATAAAAATAAATAAAAATGGGAAGTGATGAGGAATATAGGGTGTTGGATAGTGTTTTTGCATGTGTATGTGTTCTGCTCATAGTTCTTGGAAAAAGTCTAGAGTAGTGGGAAGATGGAGCTCCCTTTATGCAGTGTTTTCTGGTTCCTGTTTCCTTGTCCGTGGGCGAAGGAGGCTGTCTTTCCATGGGTGCTGTCATAGGCTCAAAGAAAAAAGATTACCGGTAAGTAATCTAGATTTTTTTAACCACTTAAGGACCACAGATTTATACCCCCCTAGTGACCAGGCCCTTTTTTACAAATCGGCACTTCACAACTTTAACGGTTTATTGCTCGGTCATGCAACTTGGCAACCAAATAAAATGACTGAAATTTTTGTAAAAAAATGACATTTTTCACTTTGTGTTGTAAATACATTTCTATTTAAATTTTAATCTAAATTTATTGTTCTACATGTCTTTGATAAAAAAAAAAAATCCAATAAGTGTATATTTATTGGTTTGGATAAAAGTTATAGCGTTTACAAACTATGGTACAAAAAAGTGAATTTCCGCATTTTGAAGCAGCTCTGACTTTCTGAGCACCTGTCATGTTTCTTCCGGTGCTAGAATGCCAGGATAGTATAAATACCCCCCAAATGACACCATTTTAGAAAGAAGACACCCCAAAGTATTCGTGGAGGGGCATGGTGAGTTCATGTATGATTTCATTTTTTTTCACAAGTTAGCAGAAAATGACACTTTCTGAAGGAAAAATATAATAATAAAGTTTCCATTTCTGCTAACTTCTGGCAAAAAAAAAAAATCTCCCACACACTCACTATGCCCGTCCCGTCAGTGAATACCTTGGGGTGTCTACTTTCCGAAATGGGGTTATTTGTGGGGTGTGTTTACTGTTCTGGCAGCTAAATTGTGAGCAACTCTGTAAAGCCTAAAGGTACTCGTTGGACTTTCCGCCCCTTTACGCACCTAGGCTGCAAAAAAGTGGCACACTTGTGGTATCGCCGTACTCAGGAGAAGTAGGGCAATGTGTTTTGGGGTGTATTTTTACATATACCCATTCTGGGTGAGAGAAATATCTCTGTAAATTGACAGCTTTGTATAAAAAAATTTAAAAAGTTTTCATTTACAGAGATATTTCTCACACCCAGCATGGGTATATGTAAAAATACACCCCAAAGCACATTGCCCTACTTCTCCTGAGTACGGCGATACCACATGAGTGACACTTTTTTGCAGCCAAGATGCGCAAAGGGGCCCGAATTCCAATGAGTACCTTTAGGATTTCACAGGGCATTTTTATGCATTTGGATTCCAGACTTCTTCTCACGCTTTAGAGACCCCTATAATGCCAGGGCAGTATAAATACCCCACAAGTGACCCCATTTAGCAAGTTAGCAGAAATTGCCTTTTTTTTTTTTTTTCTCACAAAGTCTCCCTTTCCGCTAACTTGTGACAAAAAGTTCAATCTTTCATGGACTCAATATGCCCCTCAGCGAATACCTTGGGGTGTCTTCTTTCCAAAATGGGGTCACATGTGAGGTGTTTGTACTGCCCTGGAATTTGAGGGTCTGCGCAATCATTACATGTATGGCCAGCATTAGGAGTTTCTGCTATTCTCCTTATATTGAGCATACGGGTAATGAGATTTTTTTTTCCGTTCAGCCTCTGGGCTGAAAGAAAAAATGAACGGCACAGGTTTCTTCGTTCGCATTGATCAATGTGGATGAAAAAATCTCTGCCAAAAAATATGCAAGAAAAAAAAGGAGGGGCCTGGTGATTGCCAGGACATAGGGGCTCCGCCCAAACATCCATACCCACTTCAGCTCCTATGTCCTGGCAAACGTGATTTTTCCATTCACATCGATCAATTGATCGTTGTGGAGGAAGACATCTTTGCCAGATTTTTGATACAAAGTGTTTGCCAAAGCTTATGAACTCCAACACCTCTCCTCAGCTCATATGCCTGGGCAAACGTACCTGTACTGCGGAGAAGAAATCTCGTCCTGCAGCGCCGCATACACCGACTTCACGTGTCTTCTGACAGCAGCGCAATGCTTCTGTCAGAATGCACATAAGTGCTGCAGCTGGTTGATCGCTTGGTCCACCTAGAAGGTAAAAGAAAAAAAAAACAGGCAGCAACGCTATAAATTTATTAACATTAATTTTATATAATATTAGAAACAGAACATTGACTTTATTGAACATTTGAAACATAACTTGAACTTTTTTGCTTACCTGTGATTTTTTTTTTTTTTACCTTAAGGCCTCATGCACATAGCCGTGGAACACGGCCGTGCACGGACTGTGGTATCCCGGCCTGGCATCCATCTGACAGCAGGAGTGCACGGCGTCATTGGTTGCTATGACGCCGTGCGCTCCTGCTGTCAGATGGATGCTAGGCCGGGATACCACGGTCCGTGCACGGCCATGTGCATGAGGCCTTAGAGGATAAACCTCTCCTTCCCCATGGGACAATGTGCAAAGCGCAAATCACCCAGAGATGTGGCGAAGTACATTATGCACTTTGTCCCAGGTGAAAGGAGAGGTTTGTGGCAGCTCTGTGTGAAAGGACCCAAGGGCCCTTGCACAAGAGCGTTGCTCACGTATCGTGATCGCAAAGGAGCTCCAGGCCTGACTTCTCCTGCACAGACGGGGTCGCATAGCATCATCTTGATTTATGATGCTGTGTAAGCCTTACAGTTCTCTAATGCATTGGATAGCACTGGCAGCAGTATGCCAGTGCTATCCAATGCATTCCAGAACTGTAAGGGTTATTTAGCATCATAAATCAATATGATGCTATGCGACCCCCATCTGTGCGGGAGAAGTCAGGCCGGGAGCTCCTTTGCGATCACGATACGTGAGCAACGCTCGTGTGCAAGGGCCCTAAGACCCTTGTGTGCCTGTCCTGTGTCACGCAATCCCTACACTAATAGTGTACCTGTGTGTGGTACTTGCGGAAACACTCCCCTATGCATAGGGCAGGCTGGTCAGGACAAAAAAATTGTGGTGTCACGCCTTCTTCCAGCCCTGCTACAGACACGACATCTTTTTCTTGGGGAACGGTGGCTTGGGGTACCAAGAAAGACACTGGGAAAGTGTCTCTCATGTAGCCGGCTCACTACATCAGGGACTTGGGGCACAGAACCTCCTGGATACAGGACTTCCGAAATGATCTCTTCCTGGAATTTAACCACTTCAGCCCCCCTAGCTTAAACCCCCTTAATGACCAGGCCACTTTTTACAATTCCGCACTACACTAATTTCACCGTTTATTGCTCCGTCATACAACTTACCACCCAAATGAATTTTACCTCCTTTTCTTCTCACTAATAGAGCTTTCATTTGGTGGTATTTCATTGCTGCTGACATTTTTACTTTTTTTGCTATTAATCAAAAATTACCGAAATTTTTGCAAAAAAATGACATTTTTCACTTTCTGTTGTAAAATTTTTCAAAAAAAACTACATTTCTATATAAATTTTTCTCTAAATTTATTGTTCTACATGTCTTTGATAAAAAAAAAATCCAATAAGTGTATATTTATTGGTTTGGGTAAAAGTTATAGCGTTTACAAACTATGGTGCAAAAAAGTGAATTTCCGCATTTTGAAGCAGCTCTGACTTTCTGAGCACCTGTCATGTTTCTTCAGGTGCTAGAATGCCAGGAAAGTATAAATATCCCCCAAATTACACCATTTTAGAAAGAAGACACCCCAAAGTATTCGCGGAGGGGCTTGGTGAGTTCATGTATCATTTCATTATTTTTCACAAGTTAGCGGAAAATGACACTTTCTGAGAAAAAAAAAAAAAAAAAGTTTCAATTTCTGATAACTTCTGGCAAAAAAAAAAAAAAATCTCAGATGGACTCACTATGCCCCTCAGTGAATACCTTGGGGTGTCTACTTTCCGAAATTGAGTCATTTGTGGGGTGTGTTTACTGTTCTGGCATTTTGGGCGGGGCTAAATTGTGAGCTGCCATGTAAAACCTAAAGGTACTCGTTGGAATTTGGGCCCCTTTGCGCACCCAGGCTGCAAAAAAGCGGCACTTATGTGGTATCGCCGTACTCAGGAGAAGTAGGGCAATGTGTTTTGGGGTGTATTTTTACATATACCCATGTTGGGTGAGAGAAATATCTCTGTAAATTGTCAACTTTGTATAAAAATTTTTAAAAGTTGTCGTTTACAGAGATATTTTTCACACAAAGTATGGGTATATATAAAAATACACCCCAAAACACATTGCCCTACTTCTCCTGAGTACGGCGATACCACATGTGTGCCACTTTTTGCAGCCTGGGTGCGCAAAGGGCCCTAAAACCAATGAGTACCTTTAGGATTTCACAGGGCATTTTTACGCATTTGGATTCCAGACTTCTTCTCACCCTTTAGGGGCCCCTAAATGCCAGGACAGTATAAATACCCCACATGTGACCCCATTTTGGAAAGAAGACACCCCAAGGTATTCTGTGAGGGGTATGGTGAGTTCATGTAAAATTTTATTTTTGTCACAAGTTAGTGGAATATGAGACTTTGTAAAAAACAAAATTAAAAAAAAAAAAACAATTTCCGCTGACTTGTGCCAAAAATTAAAATTCTGTGGACTCACCATGCCCCTCACGGAATACCTTGGGGTGTCTTCTTTCCAAAATGGGGTCACATGTGGGGTATTTATACTCACCTGGCATTTTAGGGGCCCCTAAAGTGTGAGAATCCAAATGCATAAAAATGGCCTGTGAAATCCTAAAGGTACTCATTGGTTTTAGGGCCCCTTTGCGCATCTTGGCTGCAAAAGTGTCACTCATGTGGTATCGCCGTACTCAGGAGAAGTAGGGCAATGTGTTTTGGGGTGTATTTTTACATATACCCATGCTGCGTGTGAGAAATATCGCTGTAAACGACAACTTTTTACATTTTTTATTCAAAGTTGTCAATATACAGAGATATTTCTCTCACCCAGCATGGGTATATGTAAAAATACACCCAAAACACATCGCCCTACTTCTCCTGAGTACGGCGATACCACATGTGTGACACTTTTGCAGCCAAGATGCGCAAAGGCCCAAATTCCAATGAGTACCTTTAGGAGGGCATTTTTACGCATTTTCTTCTCACGCTTAGGGCCCTAAAATGCCAGGGCAGTGAAATACCCCACGTGTGACCCCATTTTTGAAAGAAGACACCCTAAGGTATTCCATGAGGGGCATGGCGAGTTCATAGAATATATTTTTTTGGCACAAGTTAGTGGAAATTGATTTTTATTGTTTTTCTCACAAAGTCTCCCTTTCCGCTAACTTTTGACAAAAGTTTAATTTTTCATGAACTCATTATGCCCCTCAGCGAATACCTTGGGGTGTCTTCTTCCAAAATGGGGTACATGTGGGGTATTTATACTGCCCTGGCATTTTAGGGGCCCTAAAGCGTGAGAAGAAAATGCGTAAAAATACCTCTCCTAAAAGGTACTCGTTGGAATTTGGGCCCTTTGCGCATCTTGGCTGCAAAGTGTCACGCATGTGGTATCGCCGTACTCAGGAGAAGTAGGGCGATGTGTTTGGGGTGTATTTTTACATATACCCATGCTGGGTGAGAGAAATATCTCTGTATATTGACAACTTTGAATAAAAAAATGTAAAAAGTTGTCGTTTACAGCGATATTTCTCACACCCAGTATGGGTATATGTAAAAATACACCCCAAAACACATTGCCCTACTTCTCCTGAGTACGGCGATACCACATGAGTGACACTTTTTTGCAGCCAAGATGCGTAAAGGGGCCCTAAAACCAATGAGTACCTTTAGGATTTCACAGGGCATTTTTACGCATTTGGATTCTCACGCTTTAGGGCCCCTAAAATGCCAGCGCAGTATAAATAACCCACATGTGACCCCATTTTGGAAAGAAGACACCCCAAGGTATTCCGTGAGGGGCATGTCGAGTTCACAGAAATTTTTTTTTTTGGCACAAGTTAGCGGAAATTGATTTTTTATTTTTGTTTTTTACAGATTCCACTAACTTGTGACAAAAAATAAAATTTTACATGAACTCACCATACCCCTCACAAAATACCTTGGGGTGTCTTCTTTCTAAAATGGGGTCACATGTGGGGTATTTATACAGTCCTGGCATTTTAGGGGCCCCTAAAGCGTGAGAAGACGTCTGGAATCCAAATGCGTAAAAATGCCCTGTGAAATCCTAAAGGTACTCATTGGAATTCGGGCCCCTTTGCGCACCCAGGCTGTAAAAAAGTGTCACTCCTGTGGTATCGCCGTACTCAGGAGAAGTAGGGCAATGTGTTTTGGGGTGTATTTTTACATATACCCATGCTGGGTGTGAGAAATATCTCTGTAAATGACAACTTTTTAAAAAATTTTATACAAAGTTGTCAGTTTAAACAAAACACATTGCCCTACTTCTCCTGAGTACAGCGATACCACATGAGTGACACCTTTTTGCAGCCCGGGTGCGCAAAGGGGCCCAAATTCCAATGAGTACCTTTAGGTTTTACAGGGATGCTCACAATTTAGCCCCACCCAAAATGCCAGAACAGTAAACACACCCCACAAATGACCCCATTTCGGAAAGTAGACACCCCAAGGTATTCACTGAGGGGCATAGTGAGTCCGTGGGAGATTTTTTTTTTTTTTGGCAGAAGTTAGCAGAAATGGAAACTTTATTATTTTTTTTTCCTCAGAAAGTGTCATTTTCCGCTAACTTGTGAAAAAAAATGAAATGATACATGAACTCACCATGCCCCTCCGCGAATACTTTGGGGTGTCTTCTTTCTAAAATGGTGTCATTTGGGGGGTATTTATACTATCCTGGAATTCTAGCACCTGAAGAAACATGACAGGTGCTCAGAAAGTCAGAGCTGCTTCAAAATGCCGAAATTCACTTTTTTGCACCATAGTTTGTAAACGCTATAACTTTTGCCCAAACCAATAAATATACACTTATTGGATTTTTTTTTTTTTTATCAAAGACATGTAGAACAATAAATTTATAGAAAAATTTATATAGAAATGTAGTTTTTTTTTAAAAAAAATTTACAACAGAAAGTGAAAAATTTCATTTTTTTGCAAAAATTTCAGTCATTTTTGATTAATAGCAAAAAAAGTTAAAATGTCAGCAGCAATGAAATACCACCAAATGAAAGCTCTATTAGTGAGAAGAAAAGGAGGTAAAATTCATTTGGGTGGTAAGTTGCATGACTGAGCAATAAACGGTGAAAGTAGTGTAGTGCAGAATTGTAAAAAGTGGCCTGGTCATTAAGAGTGTTTAAGCTAGGGGGGCTGAGGTGGTTAAAGGGGACGCTCAATCCTGGGCCTTTTGGCTGACGACCGGTTCTCTGGCCCTTCGGTCAGTGGATTAATTTTTTAAGGCCTTGGGATTGATTTATGATGACCCAGATCGAGTCTCGATGGCGGAATCTAGGTTGCGTAATTTGATTCAAGGAGAACATACTGCAGAGGTGTACTGCGCTTAATTTCGGAGATGGGCTACGGAGACTGAGTGGAATGACCCCGCGCTGCGTAGTCAGTTTTGTCAGGGGTTATCAGAGAGATTTAAAGATGCCCTTGCTTTTCATGAGTATCCGGATATGTTGGAAAATGCTATGTCTTTGGCAGTGCGCTTAGATAGACGTATTAGAGAGAGGAATAAGGCCCCTTAAGTGCATGGGATTCCTTCTGACAGAGGTTTTGTCTCACCAGTTCCCCAGGTTAACGTAATATGACATATAATTCTGGGAAGGGGGAGGAACCCATGCAGCTGGGTTAGGTGTCTTTTTCGTTCAGGTAATAGGAAATTTAGGAGGTTGTATTATGTTTTTACTGTGCAGCAAATGGTCATTTTGTTTATGCTTGTCCTTTGCTGAACCCGCAAGTTGATGAAAATGGTCCACAAAGAGGTTTACGTAAAAAAGAAAAAGAAACATCCCTGACTCTTGGTAGTGTGAATAGGGTGCCGGAGCAAGCAGGAATGCAATCTCCCTGCAATACCCGTTTTCTCCTTCCAGCTATGGTGGCGCTAGAATCAGGAAAATTTGAGTTTGAAGTGTTTATTGACTGTGGTGCTGCAGTAAACCTTATTAATTTTCTGTTTCTTAAAAATCTGGGCCAAAGTACGTGCACTTTGGAGAGAGAGATTCCGGTGTTTGCAATTGATTCTTCCCCTCTTTCTCAGAAGAATCTCAGTCATATTGTTCATGGTATTCGGCTATGGGTGTGTGATTCGCATGTTGAAATAATTTAGTGTTTTGTCATGAAAAACTTGCCTGCTCCTATGGTCCTTGGTTTGCCGTGGTTGATTAAACATGACCCTACTATTGATTGGCAGGCAAGACAGATCATTGGTTGGAGTGAATTTTGTTCAGACAATTGCTTTAGTGCATCTATCGCAGGGGTGTCTTCTACGATTTTACCTCAGTATCTCTCAGATTTTGCAGATGTCTTTTCAGAGGGTGGGGCTCAGGAGTTGCCTACTCATCGTTAATATGATTGTCCTGTTAATCTCATCCCAGGGGCCAAAGTCTCGGCTGTACAATCTTTCTCAACCCGAAAGAGAGGTCATGCGGAAGTACATAGCCGATTGTTTGGCAAAGGGTCATATTAGGCCCTCAAAGTCTCCGGTCGCAGTAGGTGTTTTCTTTGTAAAGAAAAAGGATGGAGCGCTTAGACCTTGCTTGGATTTTCGAGAATTAAATCTCATTACAGTCCGTGATCCGTATCCCCTTCCTTTGATTTCTGACCTTTTTGATCAAATTGTTGGAGCCAAGATTTTCTCCAAGTTACATTTAAGAGGGACCTACAATCTGATCAGAATCAAGGAGGGGGATGAGTGGAAAACGGCCTTCAACACGCACGAGGGTCATTTCGAAAATCTGGTTATGCCTTTTGGGTTAATGAACGCGCCAGCGGTGTTTCAGCGATTTGTTAAAGACATTTTTCATCATTTGGTGAGAAGGTTCATTGTAATTTACTTGGATGACATATTAATTTACCCCCCTGATCTGAAGACCCATGAGGATCACGTGAGACCGGTTTTGACGATCCTTCGGGAGAATAAATTATATGTTAAGAAATGTGTGTTTTCTGTCCTGGAGCCTCTGTTTTTGGGATACCTGCTTTCTGGTTCTGGTTTTCGGATGGACCCCAAAAAGGTCTGGGCGGTTCTGGAATGGGACCAACCAGAGAATCAGAAAGCTTTGATGCGGTTTTTGGGGTTTACCAATTATTATAGAAAATTCAACTACTCTTTTTGAACTACTCTACCATTGTAAAACCGCTGACCGATATGACTAGGAAGGGCGCCGATGGCTCTGTCTGGTCAGATGAGGCATTGCAGGCCTTTTCAGCTATTAAGGAGTGTTTCACGTCTGCTCCCATTCTGATGCAGCCTGATGTGTGATGATTTTAGCTGATGGGGTGGTTGTCTCCTCTCTGTACCCTGAGTTGGAGATGGAGGTGTTGGAAGCCCAGGAGGCGGCTCCTGATTCTTGTCCCCCAGGGAGGTTGGTTGTTCCTTCTAGACTGCAATACAAAGTATTCAAGGAACATCACAATACCATCCTTGCTGGACACCCTGGTGGCAAGTCCACCTTTGATCTTATTTCTCTGAGGTTCTGGTGGCCTGGGTTAAGTAAGAGTATTGAGGATTATGTGGCAGCTTGTGAGACCTGTGCATGGTCAAAGGTTGCTCGCACTAGACCTTCTGGGTCACTTCTTCCTTTGTCTATCCCTTCTGGTCCTTGGACGCACTTGTCTATGGATTTTATTACTGATCTGCCAAGTTCCTCCGGGAAAACTGTGATTTTGGTGGTTGTGGTTCGTTTTAGCAAGATGGCTCACTTTGTATCGTTAGCTAGTCTGCCCAATGCTAAGACTCTTGCTCAGGTTTTTGTTGATAACATCGTGAAATTACATGGTATTCCCTCGGATGTGGTTTCTGATAGGGGTATTTAGTTTGTTTCCA
This sequence comes from Bufotes viridis, assembly GCA_033119425.1. Lineage (NCBI taxonomy): Eukaryota > Metazoa > Chordata > Amphibia > Anura > Bufonidae > Bufotes > Bufotes viridis. The sequence goes on along the minus strand of CM065591.1, from coordinate 198,802,868 downwards.
GGTTTTGGAGGGCGTTCTGCTCTCGTCTTGGCATTCAACTTTCGTTCTCTTCGGCTTTTCATCCGCAGTCGAATGGGCAGACAGAGTGTACTATTCAAAACCTGGAGACCTACTTGAGGTGTTTTGTGGCTGAGAACCAGGAGGACTGGTCCTCATTATTATTTCTAACAGAGTTTGCCTTGAATAACCATAAGCAGGAGTCCACGGGTAAGTCGCCATCCTCAGTTTGGTACCTTTTCTGGGGCTGGTTCCTCTGGGATGCCAGAGAAGGAGAGATTCTCTTCTGCCTTGTCTTCTATCTGGCGGGGAATCCAGGGCAATTTGGAGAAGATGGGTGAGAGGTATAAGCGAATGGCTGACAGGAGACGTGTGACTGGTCCAGACCTGTGTTTGGGTGATCTGGTGTGGTTAGCTACTAAAAATATTAAACTAAGAGTGTCATCTCAATGAAAATAAGCAAATAACGCCATATCAGCATGGCTTCATAAGGGATTGGTCATGTCAAACGAATTTAATCAGCTTCTATGAGGAGGTAAGTTCTAGACTTGACATTGGCGAATCAATGGATGTCGTATATCTGGACTTCTCCAAAGCATTAGACACTGTACCTCATAAAAGGTTAGTATATAAAATGAGGATGCTCGGACTGGGAGAAAATGTCTGTATGTGGGTAAGTAACTGGCTAAGTGACAGAAGACAGAGGGTGGTTATTAACGGTAGATACTCAGATTGGGTCACTGTAACTAGTGGGGTACCTCAGGGGTCAGTATTGGGCCCTATTCTCTTCAATATATTTATTAATGATCTTGTAGAAGGCCTGCACAGTAAAATATCAATTTTTGCAGATGACACTAAACTGTGTAAAGTAATGAACACTGAAGAGGACAGTTTTCTGCTACAGAGGGATCTGGATAGATTGGAGGCTTGGGCAGAAAAATAGCAGATGAGGTTTAACACTGACAAATGTAAAGTTATGCACATGGGAAGGAATAATGCAAGTCACCAGTACATATTAAATGGTAAAACACTCGGTAACACTGACATGGAAAAGGATCTAGGAATTTTATTAAACAGCAAATTAAGCTGCAAAAACCAGTGTCAGGCAGCTACTGCCAAGGCCAATAAGATAATGGGTTGCATCAAAAGGGGCATAGACGCCCGTGATGAGAACATAGTCCTACCACTTTACGAATCACTAGTCAGACCACACATGGAGTACAGTGTACAGTTCTGGGCTCCTGTGAACATGACAGACATAGCAGAGCTGGAGAGGGTTCAGAGGAGGGCAACTAGTAATAACTGGAATGAGGGATCTACAGTACCCTGAAAGGTTATCAAAATGAGGGTTATTCACTTTAGAAAAAAGACGACTGAGGGGAGATCTAATAACTATGTATAAATATATCAGGGGTCAGTACAGAGATCTGTCCCATCATCTATTTATCCCCAGGACTGTGACTGTGACAAGGGGACATCCTCTGCGTCTGGAGGAAAGAAGGTTTGTACACAAACATAGAAAAGGATTCTTCACTGTAAGAGCAGTGAGACTATGGAACTCTCTGCCTGAGGAGGTGGTGATGGTGAGTACAATAAAGGAATTCAAGAGCGGACTGGATGTATTTTTGGAGTGTAATAATATTACAGGCTACAGCTACTAGAGAGGGGTCGTTGATCCAGGGAGTTATTCTGATTGCCTGATTGGAGTCGGGAAGGAATTTTTTTCCCCTTAAGTAGGGAAAATTGGCTTATGCCTCACAGGGGTTTTTTGCCTTCCTCTGGATCAACTTGTAGGAAACAGGCCGAACTGGATGGACAAATGTCTTTTTTCGGTCTTATATACTATGTTACTATCTTGGAAACTGAGTCCAAGATTTATTGGACCTTACAAAATATCTGCGGTTGTCAATCCAGTTGTGTTTCATTTGGATCTTCCACAGACCTGAAAGATCCATGATGTGTTTCATAGATCTTTACTTAAGAAATATGTGAGACCAGTGGAACCATCGTCATTGCCTCCTCCCCCTGTTCTGGTTGATGGTAACTTTGAGTTTGAGATCTGTAGGGTTCTTGACTTGCGTGTTCTTCAGGGTTCCCTTCAGTACTTGGTACACTGGAGGGGATACGGTCCCGAGGAGAGGACGTGGGTTCCGGCTGTGGATGTTAATGCCAGCCGACTAGTGAGGGCCTTTCACAGGTCCCACCCAGATAAAGTTGGTCCTGGGGGTCCGGAGGTCACCCGTAGAAGGGGGGGGTACTGTCATGCCCTGCTCTGGTGAGGTGCGGAGGTCTGTCAGTTTGGCAGCACGTGTGTAGTTTTCTGTTTATTTGGAGTGAGCTGTACCTGCCTCCCTTCAGGGTCCCTTGCGGGTTATAGCTTCTTTCTCACTCTCACTCTGAGGAAAGTTGGATTGCTGATTCTGCTCTGCTTCTAAGATAAGTGTGTTTTTGGTTACCATTTGTGAAGTGTCTAGGCTGTTAGACACCTGCTTCCTCCAGGATTAGAGGAAGCAGGCTGCCTTGTTTTCCTCTTGTCCACTATCTCAACTAGAGTTGTTTCGATACCAAAATTTTGATTCGGTATCTATACCATAAAAAAGTATTGCGATACTCGATACCACGCGGGTAAAAAAAAAAAAAAAAGCCTTTTGATTATTTAAACTTAAAACGTTTATTAAAACGTTTTTAATAGAAAAACCTCACTTACCATTAATGTGGGGCACATGGGGTCCAGTCCAAAAGCTAGGGCTACACTGCAACTTTTTGTAGCGCGACTGATTGTAGCTGCAATCCAAATCAGTTAAATGCAATTTTATAGACTGCAGCTGTCATTCAATAGTTAAAATCAATCAGTCGCACTACAAAAAGTCTAAATGTAGCCCTAGCCTAATACTCTTGCACTGCTCACATATACACAATGCAGTCACTGTCACATATACACAATATACACTATGCATTCACTGCCCCACACCCCCAGTCACATATACACAATGCAGTCACTGTCACATATACATAATGTACACTATGTAGTCACTGCCCCATATACACTATATAGTCACTGTCTCCACTGTCATATACACACTACACACAATGCAGTGTCACCTCCCCCATACACACAATGCAGTGTCACCTCCCCCATACACACAATGCAGTGTCACCTCCCCCCATACACACAATGCAGTGTCACCTCCCCCCATACACACAATGCAGTGTCACCTCCCCCCATACACACAATGCAGTGTCACCTCCCCCATACACACAATGCAGTGTCACCTCCCCCATACACACAATGCAGTGTCACCTCCCCCATACACACAATGCAGTGTCACCTCCCCCATACACACAATGCAGTGTCACCTCCCCCATACACACAATGCAGTGTCACCTCCCCCATACACACAATGCAGTGTCACCTCCCGCATACACACAATGCAGTGTCACCTCCCCCATACACACAATGCAGTGTCACCTCCCCCATACACACAATGCAGTGTCACCTCCCCCATACACACAATGCAGTGTCACCTCCCCCATACACACAATGCAGTGTCACCTCCCCCCCATACACACAATGCAGTGTCACCTCCCCCCTATACACACAATGCAGTGTCCCCCACCTTCCTCTTCCTGGGAAACCTAAGAGCCCAGGCAGAAGCACATATCTCCGGCATAAACTGCAGGGAGGGTGGGTCTTTCATCTGATTGGCTGTCCTGACACGCCTCCTCTCTCTTATTGGCTGGGCTGCTCTCTTCATTCCTGCGCTGGGATCAGAGAAATGCAGCGAGTGGCAGCGCTTGGGTAATCCTTTCCCTTCCAGGTCAGAGCTGTCCTGTTAACTCTGAGTGCAACCCAGGAGCTTCTAGTAACCTGTTTGCACAGTCCTATCGGCCCTGCAGTGCTGCGCTGTCATTATCATACGCTGTGTATGGTAATGACAGCCCTGCTGTGCTATTGTTATAATAATGAGCGCAGCCTGCCATGTGTATTACAGACTGTAGCACACAGCGCAGGGCAGGGCTGTCATTATCATACACAGTGTATGGTAATGATGCAGTACGGCAGGCAGCTCACTGCATAATAAAAGCCAGCGTCTCTCCTCCTGTATTAATTAGCCACCCATTCATTGGGCTCAGTGGCGGCCACGTCATAGGAGGGAGGGATTCTCTCCCTCTGTCCCTCCCTCCTTCTCCACTGCCACAGAGAACAGAGCAGCGCGCTAAGCGCCATGATCTCTCATAAGAGGAGATACTAGACTGCTCACTAGCGCACTCTAGTATCGAAAAAATGAACATCCCGATACCGAATCGATACTGGTATAAAAGTATCGATTGGGTATCGAAATTTCGATACCCGAAACAACCCTAATCTCAACTATAGGGTTAATTCAGTCTTAGGCACGGGGGCACGTTTATTCCCACCTTTGGGGTCTAAACGTTTGCACAGCAGTCTAGAGTCAGCTGATAGGATCTTGTCAGGAGGTAACCATTATCCCCAGCTTTTGCCTAGATGCTTGTTTGTTGTTTCTTGTGTGTCTATTGTATCTTTTACCCTTCCCGGCGTGACACATATCCATCAAGCGAGCATGCAGAAAGCTAATAACAGTATAGCTACACAACAGTTCACATACAAAACAAGAAATAGTCATCGTTTAAATTAAAATGGTATTATACCTACTATAAATGAACAAATAGAAGCTCTGCACTTCTGAGTAGAGTATAAATGTAGCTGGTTCCTACACTGCCCTGAATATTGTAGGCTTAGGTAAGTCCAAGAGAGGCAGTTCTGTTAGTGTTGGGTACACATCTGCGGAAGCCACCTTGAAGCCTGGTAGATGGGCCTAACACGTTTGATCAAAAATGTGCGCAACCCTAGTACCTTGGAACCGAACCTGAGTTCAGGATTTTTTTTTTTACAGTACAAATTAATTTAAAGCAATAACTTTGGCTCATCGGAGCCAATACATTCTAATAATGTATGGAGCTTTTGCTATTAGAAGTTTTATGAGAATAGACTTTAGATGTTTAATCCGAAGTCGATTCGCTTATCCCTAATAATCATGATTACCATGTCTGTGATTGGAATAGTGCTATGTGTATCACTGTAATATAGTTCTGGAGGAGGCGAAAAACACAGCTAGAGTACTTGCAAGAAGGTAGTGTACTGTCTAGTACATGGAAACAAACTGCGCACACTCCCTGGGCTTTGAATCATGATGTAATCGGTGTAGCTATTAGGTTGGCTGAAAGAGTAGGCGGGGAGGAAAAATAGAAAGAGGAGTGGTGTGCGTGAAGCAGAACTGCCAGTGGGAGGATACAGAGAAGAGCTGGTTCATCACTGCTGACACTCCCACAACCAGGAAGTACAGAAGCAGAAAATGCTGGCTGCATGGCAGAAATGAGAAAAGCACAGATTGATCAAAACATGTTTCAAGGTACTCAGTTAGCTTTAGTCTGTCATATTAGATGCTATTGTAGTGAGTTCTTACATTTTTATAGACCAGGATAACCCCTTTAAAAATATTGAACACTTATCTCTAAACTACTTAGACGTCATAAGTAGGGTTGAACGAACTTGTGTTTTAAGTTCTGCATCCAAAGTTTGGGTTATCGAAGAATCCCGTTATGGATTCCGCTACCACGGACCATAACGGAATTTGGAATCCATAACGGGATTCTTCGATGAACCCAAACCTTGGACGCTGAACTTAAAAAACAAGTTCGCTCAACACTAGTCATAAGCATTTATTTAAGCCACATTTTTATCAAGATAAGAGCTGAGCTTTAAAGGGAGTCTTCCACCCCAAATGTGCACTATCTTACACTAACACCATTGCGTCGATAACAGTCCCCACATTAAAATCCTACTTACCATAAGGTTGTCAGTTGCATAGTTCGTCTAAAAAATACTTTTATTGTATATGTAAATCAGGGTCTGAAGGTGCCCAGGGGCGGCGTTCCAACGGCCGGTGCCCAGGCCCTGTGCTGATTTCCATGTGCAACCCCTCCCCTTTCACCCATTTGGCCCACCCTTTCTCTGGCTGACCTCCTTCTCTTCTTTTGAAATCCAGCGCCTGCGCCGATGACAGCCCTCTGATGCAGCGTCGGCTGGAGCATGACATATGGGCCGGCGCATGCGCAATGTACTACCCATTACTGGCAGATGCCTCAGAGTATCCAGTGCGCATGCGCCGGCCAGTACGTCACGCTCCAGCCGATGCTGCATCAGAGGGCTGTCATCGGCGCAGGCGCTGCATTTTAGAAGAAGAGGAGGTAATCAGCCAGAGAAAGGGCGGGCCAAATGGGTGAAAGGGGAGTTGTTGCACATGGAAATCAGCACGGGGCCTGGGCACCGGCCGTTGGAACGCCGCCCTTGGGCACCTTCAGACCCTGATTTACATATACAATAAAAGTATTTTTTAGACGAACTATGCAACTGACAACCTTATGGTAAGTAGGATTTTAATGTGGGGACTGTTATTGACGCAATGGTGTTAGTGTGAGATAGTGCACATTTGGGGTTAAAGACTCCCTTTAATGAGTGTTTATAAGGTCAGAGAGTATAGATAAGGAGCCCAAAGAGAGAGATAATTCAGATCCTGCTAATAGAGCATCTCAGCTCTGTACTGAGAAAAGGACTCCATATTTTTAATAAAGATCAATTGAAAAAATTATTTTTTACCTAATAATTAATACAATGTCAATAATTTAAAAAATCCCCCCAAAGTTGTACATAGCCTGTAGGATTGACCTTTATTTCAATACATTTCAGAACCAGAAATTGATTAGTTCTTTAACATCCTGTTAGCACAATTTTCCAGTATAGTACAGCGGAATAGAAAAATCCAAACATTGACGTGGACTTTGGTATTTCATAAAGTGACACATTACACACATTGCATTAATATACGAGCTGTGTGGTAGCAACAGTAGCCTCATATCCTAAACCTGCTGCGCTCAACTGAAATAGATAATATTGTGGTCATTTATCAAAGTGGTGTAAAGTTGAACTGGCTTAGTTGCCCATAGCAACCAATCAGATTCCACCTTTCATTTTCCAAAGGAGCTGTTAAAAATGAAAGGTGGAATCTGATTGTTTGATATGGGCAATTAAGCCAGTCTTCACACCAGTTTGATAAAAGACCTCATATGTGTAATAGACACTGTGTACTGTTACATACCTGTGTACAGTATATTGCAGTATGTGTCTTCCATAGTGTTTGAATTATGTAAAAATATTGTTTGTTACAATCCAACTTTTTGAACTTATTGTTGTAGAGTCATGAACAACTTCTACACCTACAATGCAGAGGAAGAAGGCAAATTGCTCTGAAAGAATGTCTGCTGAAATAAGGCACTTATTTATAGAGATGGACAAGGACTTTTGTGAGCGTGAACCGTTTTGGCAGCAGGAGCAGTGGGAGTATGAGGAGCGATTGAGACGAGGCATGAGCTGAGAAGACACAGAAAATGGCAGCCCAACAGCCTATATTCCTAGCTGCCATGCAGCCTCAGATCACACCCTTCACACAGCCTTATTTCACAGCTTCTACACAGCCTCACTATACATCATCCACACAGCCTCAAATCACGCCCTTAACACAGCCTCAGTTCTCCTCAAGCTGGAATCAGGAGACATACCAAATTATCAAGTCCAAGGGCCTTCATATACTAGTCCGTGATAAATCTGCCAGCATTTGAATCTAAAGGGGTTATTCCGGAAACTATATTTATCCTCAGGGTAGGTAATCGGATATGTGGGGGTGCGCCACCCTGCACACCTGCCAATTTGTTGATTGAATTTACCTTCAACCCCACAGCGTCTTTGTAGACATCACGGAACCTTAGTCATATGGTCTACAGTCGTGGCCAAAAGTTTTGAGAATGACGCAAATATTAGTTTTCACAAAGTTAAAGTTGCTGCTAAACTGCTTTTTGATCTTTGTTTCAGTTGTTTCTGTGATGTAGTGAAATATAATTACACGCACTTCATACGTTTCAAGAGTCATTATTTGCAGTGTTGGCCTTTCTTTTTCAGGATCTCTGTAATTCGACTGGGCATGCTCTCAATCAACTTCTGGGCCAATTCCTGACTGATAGCAACCCATTCTTTCATAATCACTTCTTGGAGTTTGTCAGAATTAGTGGGTTTTTGTTTGTCCACCCGCCTCTTGAGGATTGACCACAAGTTCTCAATGGGATTCAGATCCCCGAACCACTTAGTTATCACTTTTGCCTTATGGCATGGTGCTCCATCGTGCTGGAAAATGCATTGTTCTTCACCAAACTGTTGTTGGATTGTTGGAAGAAGTTGCTGTTGGAGGGTGTTTTGGTACCATTCTTTATTTGTGGCTGTGTTTTTGGACAAAATTGTGAGTGAGCCCACTCCCTTGGATGAGAAGCAACCCCACACATGAATGGTCTCAGGATGCTTTACTGTTGGCATGACACAGGACTGATGGTAGCACTCACCTTTTCTTCTACAGACAAGCCTTTTTCCTGATGCCCCAAACAATCGGAAAGTGGCTTCATTGGAGAATATGACTTTGCCGCAGTCCTCAGCAGTCCATTCACCATACTTTCTGCAGAAGATCAATCTGTCCCTGATGGGTTTTTTTGGAGAGAAGTGGCTTCTTTGCTGCCCTTCTTGACACCAGGCCATCTTCCAAAAGTCTTCGCCTCACTGTGCGTGCAGATGCGCTCACCCCTGCCTGCTGCCATTCCTGAGCAAGCTCTGCACTGGTGGCACTCCGATCCCGCAGCTGAATCCTCTTTAGGAGACGATTCTGGCACTTGCTGGACTTTCTTGGATGCCCTGAAGCCTTCTTAACATGAATTGAACCTATTTCCTTGAAGTTCTTGATGATCCTATAAATTGTTGATTGAGGTGCAATCTTAGTAGCCACAATATCCTTGCCTGTGAAGCCATTTTTATGCAACGCAATGATGGCTGCACGCGTTTCTTTGCAGGTCACCATGGTTAACAATGGAAGAACAATGATTTCAAGCATCACCCTCCTTTTAACATGTCAAGTCTGCCATTTTAACCCAATCAGCCTAACATAATGATCTCCAGCCTTGTGCTCGTCAACATTCTCACCTGAGTTAACAAGACGATTACTGAAATGATCTCAGCAGGTCCTTTAATGACAGCAATGAAATGCAGTGGAAAGGTTTTTTGGGATTAAGTTAATTTTGATGGCAAAGAAAGACTATGCAGATCATCTGATCACTCTTCATACCATTCTGGAGTATATGCAAATTGCTATTAGAAAAACTTAAGAAGCAACTTTTCCAATTTCCAATATTTATGTAATTCTCAAAACTTTTGGTCACGACTGTAGATACAAGCCTCATGCACAAAACTGTAGTGTGGGTTGTGTTCAATCGAAATGTCTGCTATTTGACCTATTTTTGTGTGGATGGATATTCAGCTCTGTATTGTGTAGTATTTTTTTATTTTTTATAATTTTTTATTTTTCTCAAAAAACACAATCCATAAAACAGAATTACAAAAAGAAAAAGCATCACCATTCCTCCCACACCCCCATAACCCCCCCCCCAATCCCAATCCTGCAGGGAGAACAAAAAAAAAAAAAAAAAAGAACACGTCACATTGCGCTCTCCTCCTCCTCTAGCCCTCCCCCTCCTCTTCCTCGCTCTCCGGCTCCTTAGTTACTGTTTAGAGTCCTGCGTCCGTTGAGTCTTCTGCCCTGCTGTGCCGCCTGACTCTCTGAGGAAAACGCCGGACTCCTGGTGTCTCCAGCTCCCGCTGCTGCTTGTCTCCAGTCTGTCGCCCTGCTGCCGTATATAGTGAGGCTGAGCTCCCAGACCCCCTCCTGCCGCCTCTTGCTGTTCCGCTCCGGTGAGAACTTCTGATCTCTGTCTGCCGCCCGTTGCCAGTCGCCTGTTATTTATAGGGAGTGTGTTTTCACCTCCCCCGTCCATCTCAACTGCTTGCTGACCGGCTTGTCTGGACCTGCTTTGCCTCTCACATCTTCTGTTTTTTTTCCCTCCTGCTCCGGCTTTGCTTGGTTTCCCCGCTTCTCCTGCTTCTGGACGTTGGACGCTGGACACGTGAGGAAGAAGTGCTTTTTTTGATGTGTGTCTTTTCTTTGCTCTGCATTTTGCCTACAGTCTTGCCTACAGGTTTGCATTAGCTTGTATTAGCTGTGTGACTCTGGTTAACATCATAAGCTTTAGGTGGTTGGCAATCGGGAAGTGAAAATAAAGATGTGATAAAAAAAAATAAAGGAGACTAAAGGAGTTGAAGCAAAAAAAAAAAACAGTGTTGAAAGCAGAGCAGATGCGGATGTGAAAGGAGGAGAAAGGAAAGAAGAGGAAAAGGGGTCTCAGGGAGTAAAGGGGAAATCGACAATAAAAAAAGAAAATATATAAAAAAAAAAATCAAAAAAAAAAAAAAACTTTAAATATATACATTGAAAGGGGTTCTAAACGATCAATGGCTCCAAAGCGGCGGTCAATTGACTCTTCTAGAACAAAACTGGGGACAAAGACACTAGAAGGCAAAATTGATAAGTTTTTGAAATCCCCCTCCCTCAATGAAAAGAGGTTATCTAAAGGGAAAATGATTACTAACTCTAAGAAAACTGTTAAAATTCCCCAAGCGGAAGAATCTTCTGAGGATGGGCTATTAGACCAGGAAGTAGGGGAGGAAAGTCTCCCATTGCAAATAGAAACTGAACATGACCCCTTAGCTCTGGAAAAAAATTTGTGCGCTGTGCAAAACAATGGTATGTTAGTGCAAGGGATGTCTATTCAATTGGGGTCAATGCAGAGCGACATATCCTTAATTAGAGAAGACCTGACCAACATCCGAGATCGAGTACTTAATATGGAGAAGACGGTCGACTCTTTGCAATCCGATGTGGAGATGATAAAATCCAAGACTCTGTTTCTCTCTTCAGAAAACCACCTTTTACAAAATAAACTGGAGGACTTGGAAAATAGATCAAGGCGGCATAATATCCGTATAGTTGGATTTCCAGAAGGAGCTGAAGGCAGGCAGCTAGCCGAACAACTTAAGGATGTAATTTTGGAGAACTTGCAGTGAATTCAACCTGCAGGGAGGTTTTTTTTTTCTTCTTCTTCCTTTGATTGATGTCTGTTAGAATCGTCTCTTGGAATGTTAGAGGTCTTGGGGAAAGGGTTAAGAGGCAAGCTATTATGGATGCAGTAATAAGACACCTTCCCGCAATTATTTGTATAGTGGAAACCCATCTCACTGAAGGGACCGTGTCCCGCCTGATGACGGGATGGCATTCCCAATCCTACCATTCTACTTTTAGTGGCGCCTCTAGGGGTGTATCGGTTCTGATTCATAACCAGGGCAGATTTATCTTTTTGTATGGGAGGCTCCATGGATGTAGTTACATTCTCGCCTTTTTTTATATACCTCCGCCATTCTCCATGTATCCACTTACCCAACTATTGCGTTTTTTGGAAAAGAAACTAGAATGTCGGCTTGTTTTGATGGGAGACTTTAACGCGGTTATGGATCCTAAAAAGGACAGACTGACCTTAGATGCAGATCGGGGAATAAACATCTGTAATTCTCCACTGCCTCAGTTCTGTACGGAAGTTGGATTGGTGGATATATGGGAATATGTTGGCGGAGGAAAGAGAGTGTACTCCTGTGTTAGCAGAGGAGGCAGAGCAATGTCTAGGATCGATTTGGCGCTTACTAGTGAGAATAACTTGAATAATATTAAAAAGATACGATATGGAGTAAGAACAGTTTCAGATCACCCACCTGTTTCAATTAAGGTTCGCATTGGGGAGAATAAAGACAATAGGGGATTCGGGTTTAAACTGAACCCATATTGGCTTACTATTATGGATAATTATCAGTCTATTAAATTACATGTATCTTCCTTTTGGGAGGTGAATCTCCCCTCCGCTAACATTAATGTAGTCTGGGACGCTCTGAAAGCATATCTGAGGGGGGTTCTTATTAGTGATATTACTGCAGTGAGGAGATCATTTAAGAAAAGGGAGGAGGACGTGACTAATATCAACGGAGCGAATTATTAATCAATCTACTGAATACAACAAAGAAGAGATGCAGAAGGCTAGCTGTTCTCTGAAGGAATATGTGATGGAGAAAGCCAATCATAGGTTACTTTTTAAGGGACAGAAGCATTTTTCAGAATCTGGACGTCCTGGTAAGCTTCTAGCTAAAATAATTTCACAACAGGACAAGAAAAAGAAAGCTATCACTTTGGTTCGTAATTTAGATGGGGTAACTATATCAGACCCAGAGGGAATTAGAGATACCTTTCTGCAATATTATGCTCAGATATATAGAGCTTCTCCTGGTTTGCCGTCTGACCTGGCGAGGCAGTTCCTGGAGAGACTTTCCCTTCCGATGCTAACAGAAGTCCAAAAAGAATCTTTGGAAGGAGAGTTGTCTCTTGTGGAGATTCAAGAGGCCTTGAGGTCTATTTCTGGGAATTCATCGCCAGGGTCAGACGGTCTTCCATACGAATTCTACCGTAAGTATAGCGATGTTATCCTTCCTCATTTACTGGAAGTGTTCTCTCAAGCATTGCAGGGAGGGACTTTGCCACAGTCCATGACAGAAGCCGTGATAGTTTTAATCCCTAAAAAAGATAAAGATCTGGAAGATTTGAGCTCATATAGACCAATCTCCTTATTAAATACGGACGTTAAGCTGTTATCAAAGGTTCTGGCTAAGAGGCTCTCCCAGGTTATGTCTTTTGTGATTCATCCAGATCAAAATGGCTTTATGCCAAAAAGGGGCACCCATCATAACTTGCACAGGTTATTTACTAATATTCAGTCTCCTGGTGGCGGCGCCCGCTCGGTCCTGTCATTGGATGCCACTAAGGCGTTCAACAGGGTCGAGTGGACGTTTCTCTGGGAGGTGATGCAAAGAATGGGTTTTGGCCCCAAATTTATGGGGATGGTTCAGCTGTTATATAAATGCCCAGTGGCTAGGATTAGGATTAATGATACGCTGACAGAGAGTTTTGCACTGGGAAGAGGTACACGTCAAGGATGTCCTCTTTCCCCTCTTTTATTTAATATTTATATTGAACCTCTAGCAGCTAGTATAAGGCAGGACTCGAGAGTGGTTGGCTTTGGTGTAATGGAGAAGCAGGATCGTATATCTCTCTATGCAGATGATATCTTGTTTTTTATTCACCAAACAGAAAATACACTTCCTCGAATAATGGAATTAGTCAATCTATTCTCTGATCCCTCTGGCCTGGAGGGAGACTGCTCTTCTCCCTGTAGACGAACTGCGAGGATCTCAAAATCTTGTCAATCGGGTATCGATCTCTAATTCAATAAAGTACCTGGGGATAACAGTTTCTGCCAAAGCCCAGGATTATCTTCAACTCAACCTGATTCCTTTATTGTCAAAGGTGAGATCCAAAATTAAGATATGGCAAAAAATTCTGCCTGCAAGAGCAGACAGAATTTCACTAATAAAAATGGTGGTGTTGCCCCAGGTTCTTTATGTCCTTCGCAACTCGCCTGTTTGGATTGAAGATAAGTACTTCAGGTTGATAGAACGGATGATTAATGATTTACTATGGGGAAGGAAGCGGGTGAGACTAAAGGTGCTTTACTTTTCCATGCCCTACAGTTTGGGAGGCCTTAACCTCCCCTATTTTAGGGGTTATTTTGTGGCCTCTCAACTCTGTTTTTTTAATGATTGGGAAAATAGTCAACTCTGTAGAAAATTGGTGAAAGACTCAGGTTTTTCGGATTTATTTACAGTATTAGAGTCTGACTATTTACTCAATACACAGATTGGATATAAACCTTTCTGTAGAATGGCTACAAAGGCTTGGCTGGTTATAAAGAGTTGGTTTAAAATTAAGGCATCACTTATCTGTACCCCACTATGACATAATTCAAAGCTTTTGAATCTGGATGATCCAAACTGTTGGCAATATTGGAGGAAGAGAAATATCCAATATTTGAATCAGGTGGTTAGAGATGGGCAAATCCTTTCTCTTATGGAGCTAAAACAAAATTTAAATGTAGGTGAGGTGGCTTGGTATGCATATTTTCAATTGAGGTCGGCACTTCTTAGTACTGCCGATAGTCATTCACTTGAGGTAGACACTCCTGAATTTTTGCACAATTTGATTTGTAAGAAAGGTGGCATGAAAGTTAAATTATCACATTGTTATAGACACCTGATGAAAAGTTTTTTTTCGGAATGTTTTTCTCCAGGACAGAGATCCTGGTCTGTTTTATTGTCAGAGGTGGGTCCCCCGGATTGGTAGAATATAGGGGAGAATCTAAGTCAGGTTTCGCACAATTTTATTCATACTGTTGTACAGTTTAATATTATACACAAAATTTTTCTGACACCTCTATGGCTCCATAAGAGGGGCTTTAGAGCCTCCTCTAATTGTCTCCACTGTGGGGACCCCAGGGCAGATCATTTACATCTGTTCTGGGATTGCCCTATAGTGAGCAAATACTGGAGAACGATTCAAACAATCTTGGCTCAGAGACTTAATATAGATATTCCTCTATCTCCCAAGGTATGGGTGTTGGGGGATTTATCAGAGGTTAATTGCCAGCCCTTGAAGGGCCGATTACTGACTAAAGTGATGTTTCTGGCCAGGCTTCTTGTAGCCAGAGAATGGTTTTCCCCTTTTGCTCCAGATTGTAATAATTGGTTATGTTTAGTGGATAAGGTGAAAATCTATGAGAGGATCATGTATAGACAAAGAGGGTCCTACGTAAAGTGGGGCAATATTTGGAAGGACTGGGACGATTAAGTAAATATAATTTTTTTTTTTTTCTGTATTGTGGAGTATAATAGTCTGTCTAATAATTGGACAATATTTTCCTAAACACAAACCAGATACGGGTGTGTGCTTGAGGCCAAGAAGTTTATATGGTTTTATAGCATGTTGTTATGTTGCCTAACTTGCAGAAATGTATATCTTGGTCTTTGCAAGTTGCATTTTTCCCATTTTCGTGATATACATAAAATTGTGGGAGCACTATGTTTAGTGATATATTGTTGTTTATTGTTTTACAGACAAAACTATATTTTATTATTCTACTTTATATCCATTATGGAAACTAGGATCGAGTGGAGGATGTCCAGACCAGAGGGGTCGACCCTTTCGGGGCAGGTACGCCTCTATTCTGGACATACAGTTCAGACTAGGTTAAAACCCTTGTACCCGAGCCGGTTTTTGCCCTCCTGCCCAGACACATTGTACTTCATGACAGTCATAAATTTGAGTCAATATATTTCACCTTTATTTATGAAAAAATCCTAAATTTACCCAAAAATTTAGAAAAATTTGCATTTTTCAAAATTTCCATTTCTCTGCTTTTAAAACAGAAAATGATACCTCATAAAATATTTATTACTTAACATATGTCTACCTTATGTTGCCATTATTTTGTAACTGTAATTTTATTTTTTTAGGACGTTAGAAGGATTAGAATCTTAGAAGCAATTTAAAATTTTTAAGAAAATTTCCAAAACCCACTTTTTAAAGTCACTTTGTGGGGCTTACATAGTAGAAACCACCCATAAATGACCCCATTTTAGAAACTACACCCCTCAAGTTATTTAAAACGGATCAGTTCTGCGTTGCTTGAAAAACACTGTATGTTCTATATTCTGCCTTTTTCACGCAGCCCTGACCCCATAGAACTGAAAGGGGCTTCAGTGAAAAAGGCATTGCACCCGGAAGCAAGTCCAGACGCAATGCGTTTTTCACTGATGGTTGCTAAGAGATGTTTGTAAACCTTCAGTTTTTTTATCACGCGTGTGAAAAAAGCATCAAAATGCATTGCACCCGCGCACACAAAACACTGAACAACTAAACGCAATCGTAGACAAAACTTGCTGAACTTGCTTGCAAAATGGTGCGAGTTTCACTGAACGCATCCGGAGCCAATCTGTATCATTCTTGTGAAAGAGGCCTTGAGGGTGTTCCACAAGAATTAAAGGAAAATGGATATGAAATTAAGAAATTTCTCTTTTTTGGCAGACTTTCCATTTTAATCCATTATTTCCTATAACACAGCAAGGGTTAATGACCAAACAAAACTAAATACCTATTGCACTGGTTCTGCAGTTTACAGAAACTTATGTGGTGGTAAATCCCTGTATGAGCTGGGTAAGATTCCGCCAGTACCTGCCGAGCAAGGTATGGCATAAAAATGTATAAACTCTATCAGAGTAACTCCGGGAACACATATAGGTTTTGCGTTTACGATAGGAAAGATTGAAACCCCCCCCCTTCTAGTTGTTAGTGGGAAACTAGTGTGGGACTTACTGCACCCACTGCTGAATAAGGGTTGCCACCTCTATGTGAATAACTATTGTACTAGCATGCCCCTATTCAAGTCCCTAACTGACAAAAGTACTGTGGCTTTCGGCACAGTACGCAAAAGTCAGAGAGGCCTCCCTAGATCCCTGATAGGGCAACCACTGAGAAAGGGTGAAAGCAGGGCTTTCCTCCATGAGAACATGCTGGTGGTTAAGTACAAGAACAAGAGGGATGTCCATGTACTGACCACCATTCACAGTAACACCAGCTCCCCTGCCCATGTACGTGGTACCATTACCACTGTCCCCAAACCAGACTGCATTCAGGACTACAACAGGCACATGGGCGGGGTTGATCTTTCAGATCAAGTTCTGAAGCCCTACAGTGCCACACGAAAAACAAAAGCTGGCTGTACACATTGTACAGATGGCAATGTACAATGCGTACGTGGTGTATAAGTCTAGCAGACACACAGGAACATTTCTTCACTTTTAAGAAATGGTGATCAAGGCCCTAATTCTTCCAAACCAAGCAGAAGAGCGCCCCAGTACTTCTGTAAGTCACAGTCCTGTACCAGGACATTTCCCAGCTGAAGTCCCCCAGACAGCAAGAAAAGGGAAGGACCCAAAAAAGATGCAGCGTGTATTCAGAAAGGGGTATTAGGAAGGACACCATTTACTACTGCGAAACCTGCCCTGAAAAACCTGGCCTGTGCATGAAGGAGTGTTGTAAAATCTAGCATTCATCCATGGAGTATTAATTTAATTTCATCCATGATGTACCCTGTAGTTTTACCATCTTCTATCTCTAATTTTGTCCGCATTGCTTACATATCCACTTTTCACCAACCACTACATATTCATTTCTGTGAAACAGCTGTTAGGTCCAAAGTGCCCTTTCCACCCCTTAAAATGTTCGTACCGGGGTGCACTTTCCAAAAAGGGGTCACTTCTTGGGTTTTTTTATTTCTGGGGACCTCAGGAATTTTTTAAATGCAACATGGCACCTAAAATCCATGTCTGCCAACTCAGGCCTGCCAAATTCACATTTAGCTGTTTGCCGGCTGAGCGCCCAAACAGCAGGCTACAAGCACATATGGGGTATTTGGGGTCTGCTAATAATATTTTTTTTTTTCACAAATGTGTACTTTGAAAGGCTTTAACAAGTGCTTCTGCCTTCTGTGAGACACCTGTTTGCTGAAATGTACCCTTTCCACCACTTAAAATGTTAGTACGGGCGGTGCTCTTTCCGAAAAAGGCTCACTTCTTGGGGTTTTTAATTTCTGGGGACCTCAGGAATATTTAAATGCGACATGGCACCTTATATCAATGCCTGCCAATTCAGGTCAGCAAAATCCATATTTTGCCGTTTGACTCTAGAGCCCTGCTGTGCGCCCATACATCATTTTTTGAGCACATATGGGGTGTTGGCGTATTCAGGGGGAAATGGGTAACAAAATGTGGGGTGCATTTTGTCCTTTTACCCCTTGTGAAAGTGAAAAATGTTGGTGTAAAGCAACTTTTTCTGGAAAAAAATTTAATTTTTCCTTTTCACAGCCAAGCGTTTGCTATATCTGTGAGACGCCTGATGGGTCGAAGTGCTCACTACAAACCTTAAAAAATTCCTTGAGGGGTGTAGTTTGCAGAATAGGGTCACTTTTTGGGGGTTTCCGCTCTAGGGGTACCTCAGGGTGTGTTCATTTGCAAGATAGCGCCTGTCAATCATTCTGGTAAAATCTGCCTTCCAGAAGCCATTTGGTGCTCCTTTCCTTCTGACCCCTGTGGTACGCCTATATAGCAGTATACAAGCACATATGGGGTATTGCTGTAATCAGGAAAATGGGCAATAAATTAGGGGGGGGAAATTCCTCCAGTTCCCCCTTATGAAAGTGAAAAATTTGGGCCTAAAGTTGATTTAATTTTTACAGCCAATTCCATGAATTACCTTTGAGGACAAAGTTCTCACTACACATCTTGAAATATTCCTTGAGGGGTGTAGTTTCCTGAATGGGGTCACTTTTGAGGGGTTTCCACTCTAGGGGTACCTCACGGTGTCTTCATATGCGACATAGCTCCCAAAAGCCAATCATGCAAAATCTGTCCTCCAAAACCCCTATGGCGCTACTTCCCTTTTGAACCCTGCATTGCGCCCATACATTTTTTGAACACATACAGGGTGTTGGCATATCCGGGGGGAAATGGGTTACAAAATGTGGGGTGCAATTAGTCCTGTTACACCTTGTGAAAGTGAAAAATGTGGGTGTAAAGCAACTTTTTCTGGGAAAAATTGTAATTTTTCATTTTTACAGTGTTTCCTAATTCTGTGAAACGCCTGATGGGTCGAAGTGCTTACTACACACCTTGAAATATTTATTGAGCAGTGTAGTTCCCAGAATGAGGTCACTTTTTGGGGGTTTCACTGTAAGGCCACCTCAGGATGTCTTCATCCTGTTACTTTTCCAGCGAAATCCGCTATCCAAAAGCCATATGGTGCTCCTTTCACTCTGAAGCATGCTGTGCGCCCATACATCAGTTTTTGAGCACACATGGGGTGTTTCTGTAAACTCCAGATTCAGGGTAATAGATTTTTAGTTTTGTTTGACTGTTAACCCTTGATGTGTTGCAGAAAAATAAATCTGCCAATAAAAGTGAAATTTTGAAATTTTTAATTTCCATTTTCCTTTAATTCTCATGGGGCACCTAAAGGGTTAACACAGTTTGTAAAATCAGTTTTGAATAGCTTGAGGGGTTAGTTTCTAAAATGGGGTTATTTATGGGTGGTTTCTAATATGTAAGCCCCAGAAAGTGACTTCATAACTGAACTTATCCTAAAAAAAATTGGGTTTTGGAAATGTTCTTAAAATTTTTAAGATTTGCTTCTAAGCCTTCTAACGTCCCCCCAAAAAATTACATTTTCAAAATAATCCAAACATGAAGTAGACATATCGGGAATGTAAAGTAATAAGTATTTTTGGAGGTGTTGCTATTTATTATAAAAGTAGAGAAATTGAAATATGGAAATTTACAAATTTTTACAAATTTTAGGTAAATTTGGTATTTTGTTATAAATAAAAATGAAATTATTTGACTCCATATTACCACTGTCATGAAGTACATTATGTGACGAGAAAACAATCTCTGAATGGCCTGTATAAGTAAAAGCGTTTTAAAGTTATTACCGCATAAAGTGACACGTCAGATTTGCAAAAAAATCGCCTGGGCAGGAAGGTGAAAACTGTCCCTGGGTAGAAAGGGTTAAATTAAAAAAATTATTCCACAGTTTTCAAACTAGCACCTGGATCTGAAATACTTTTGTAATTGCATGTAATATATATTTTGTATAGCTAGTGAGTTATTTGATAAAATGGATCTGTATAGCGCCACCTACTTTTTTTCTTATTTCTTTGTCCGGCTCACTCAGATGGCCGCAAATGTTTAGTTTCATCCTTCAACTGCCTCCTGAGCTGTGATAGGGAGAGATCTACAGCAGAAAAGACACGCCCCCTGAGCTGCAGCAGAAAAGACACTCCCCTCGAGCTGTTAGCTTGATATAAATCTAGTAGTGCAATGACTGGGGAGATCTCTGGATCCATGTGAGGTACAAGGCTGGTTCTGGCTTTGTTAGAAAGAGATTGGCGAAGGGGGCGTGGCCAACTGCCGGCATGAGCACACGCACCTGAGTGTAGCTCCGAATCCCGATACAAATCCTGCTTCATCCTGACTTAACAACAGCCGCCAAAATAAAGTGGCAGGTGCAAAAGAGGAGGGGATCCACCCACAGGAGGAAAATGAGCCCAAACAAGGGCAATGCGCCCTTGCAGCAAGACCCTCCCAGCGAGGAAGAACCCGAGCTCTCCCCTAAAGCGGCAAATGAACAACTAATGGCTGCCATCACTATGTGTCAGACCTCCCTCACGAGCAAAATCAAGGAGGTGAAGGTGGATGTTGGTCTTCTCAGACACGATGTGCAGCAGTTAAGGGAGAGGGTGAAACAGACGGAACACAGAGTATCCAATTTGGAGGACATCACCCGACCAATGCAGGTCAAATTGTCGGATCTGGAAAAGAAATGCGACGATCTGGAGAACGGATCCAGACGTAATAATGTGCGTATCCTTGGCTTGAAGGCTCAGATCCAGCGACCTTCATAGAAAAATGGTTCAAGACCACATTCCCAGAGGCCACATTTTCGGGGACATATGCAGTGGAAAGGACACATAGAGTTCTGGCCAGATCTCTACTTCCAGGTGCCCCTTCCAGACCTCTCCTAGCCAGACTGCTAAACTGGAAAGATAGGGATTTGCTACTCAACCTGGCCAGGTCCGCACCGGACATATCATACAATAACTCGAGGATATCGCTATTTCCCGACTTTTCGGCGGAGTTACAGAAAAAGAGATCCACTTTTATTGCCGTCAAGAGGAAACTTCGAGTTAAATATCCAGTACTCCATGGCGTATCCTGCTCGACTTCTGGTTGTAGACGGCGGGAAATCCATCTTCTTCAATGATCCAAGGGAGGCTGATGAGTGGCTAGTTAGCAGACCGGGACGCTGATCCATTCCTCTTGTATTGTTTGGACACCTGGACTCGCCCCTACTTGCCTGCTTCAGATCGCCTAGAGGAGGGCGCTTACCTTTTTAAAGATGGTCACCGCTTCCAGGTGAGAACTCTGGGTATCGTATCTGGCTCAGGAACATTTATCCGTAACATGCGGAGCAGTCAGTTGCTCGTAGTGTTTATATGTTGCGCCCTTTTTTAGATAGCATATGGCTGTTTAATAGCACATGGCATCGGGACTCACACGGCGGACACCTCCACTGGGATAACATCTGA
Organism: Bufotes viridis; assembly: GCA_033119425.1. Lineage (NCBI taxonomy): Eukaryota > Metazoa > Chordata > Amphibia > Anura > Bufonidae > Bufotes > Bufotes viridis. The sequence goes on along the minus strand of CM065591.1, from coordinate 198,781,733 downwards.
ATACACTGTGCAGGTCCCCGAGTATACGGTCATGTTTGAAGCAGTCCTTGAGTCTGTCCAATATGAGTATGTAATGTTCCTTATGTCAGTTATTTTCTGGTTTGTATGTTTGTCATGGTGGTACTTTAACACTTCCTGGAAAGAGACGTGGCAGATCTATAGAGCGAGTGGCAGGGTTGGGGGATCTGAGATACCATTCAAAGGAGTAATACCTATGCCATTTATTGTTTTTTAATTAACATGGCGGGGCTAACGGTTATGTCATGGAGTGTGCGAGGATTGGGCGGACCTAGAAAAAGGATTGCTGTGTTTTCGCATGTGCGCTGGCATGCTCCACATATCCTGGGCCTGCAGGAGACCCACTTAATGACTGAGACGGGCAACAGAATTAAGAAGCCCTGGGTACAGAGGAGCGCCAACGCATATGGGAATTCATACTCTAGAGGAGTGGCGGTCCTAGTACATAACTGCTTGAGGTGGGAAACACAGAAGTTTGTAGTTGATCCGGACGGCCGCTATATATTTGTGTTTGTCCATATTAATTGCACCCCATATGTAGTCATTAATGTATATAAACCACCGCCGGCTAGCGTATGTGTTGCAGGCTGTGGTGGGCTTTGTAGTCCAGTACACGAATATCAGATTACTAATGTATGAGGGATTTTAATATGTTGATGTGGATCGCTTCCGGAGCTTAACGGGGGACAGAGTCGTGGTCTCTTCGACCTCGGTGCTCTTAAAGGTGGCCACTGAGATGGGATGGTTGGACCTATGGCGGGAAAGATATCCCCTGATGGTACAGTACTCTTGTTTCACCCCTTCTAAAGGAGCCTTATCCAGGATAGATTACCTACCGGGTAACGCATTGACCCTTACCGAGCTGGAGAGTATCAAGTACTGTCCGCAGGGGCCCTCTGACCACACACCGTTGCTAGCGAAGTTTTCCTTGATGGGGGAGGTGGCGAGAGGGAATAAAATGCGTATACACCCCTTTTGGCTTACCCTCATAGAGCCCAATGATCGGATTCCGGATCAACTCAGTATGTTTTTTTGAGGTCCAGGGCGATATAGCAGACGAGCTGCTAATATGGGAAATGTTAAAAGCCTACTTAAAGAGGACCTTTCACCGATTTAAAAACTAAAAACTAACTATACCTGTGGGCAGAGCGGCGCCCAGGGGTCCCCCTGCACTTACTTGTATGTCTGGGCGCCGCTCCGTTCGCCCGGTATAGGCTCCGGTGTCCGAGCTCCCTCTGTTGTATGGGGCGGGGACTTTGTATCAGGCGTGTCCCTTGCTGCAGAGCTGGCCAATCACAGCGCACAGCTCATAGCCTGGCTATGAGCTGTGCGCTGTGATTGGCCAGCTCTGCAGCAAGGACACGCTGATCAAGTCCCCGCCCTACAGCAGAGAGCTCGGACTCGGAGCTCTACAGGTGACGGAGCGGCGCCCAGACATACAAGTAAGTGCAGGGGGACCCCTGGGCGCCTGCCTGCCCACAGGTATAGTTAGTTTTTAGTTTTTAAATCGGTGAAAGGTCCTCTTTAAAGAGGACTTTTCTTCAGGGTAAAAAAATGTGTACTAAGTATGCTGACATGTAGAGCGGCACCCAGGGATCTCCCTGCATTTACTATTATCCCTAGACGCCGCTCCGTTCGCCCGGTATAGGCTCCGGTATCTTCTGTGACTTGGTTATACTAGGCGTATCCCAGGCTGTAGCACTGGCCAATCGCATCGCACAGCTCACAGCCTGGGAGGAAAAAAAACTTTAGTTTTTTTTGTTTTGGGAGTGCAGACATATACAAAGATTTTGGCAGGATGTGACATCATTCTTGTCGGACCTGGTGCCTGGAACTGTCTCTTCTTGACCCAAGATGTGTGTGTTGGGATTTGTGAATGACGAGCAGTGGTTTCATCACCACAGGATATTTCTGGAAGAAACCTTATTCCTTGCTAGAAAGGCGATAGCGCTTAGGTGGATGGCTGATAGGATGCCTACTCTAAACCAATGGAAACAGATAGTAAATCAGCTTATACCATTGGAGAGAGTGGTTTACAAACATAGAGGGTGCCCACAGAAATTTCAGAAAGTGTGGGGAGCTTGGTGTGCGTCCACAAACACGTTATCTAATCGATGAAATCCCATCTACGCCCCTTGTATAAGGGCCATGTTTGCTATTGTAATCATACGCCCCTTAGGCTAGACCCCCAGAATGCTACGTTCACCGCTGTATGGGAAACGCTTATACATATCAGAGACCCTGCTGCGCACAGGGAAAAAAAATCATCATGTACCATGTACTTTGTTATGCTTTATTTTTGTTTTCTTGTTCTATGATTTTATTGTCCTGTGACATATGTCATGTACTTTACTATTTGCACCATTATACTCCAATAAAAAAAAAAAAAAAAAAAAAGAGATTGGCATGTACTATATGATGTCTGATTTTAATTTTTTACTTTAATCATGGGATAACCCCTTTAAGATAGTACATAAGGCCGAAAAAAGACATCTGTCCATCCACTTCGGCCTGTCATCCTACTAGTTGATCCAGAGGAAGGAAAAAAAACTGTGAGGTAGAAGCCAATTTTCACCGCTTAAGGGGAATAAAAACTTCCTTCCCAACTCCAATCAGGCAATCAGAATAACTCCCTGGATCTGGACCTGTAAAATTATTATACTCCAGAAATACATCCAGGCCCCTCTTGAATTCTTTTATTGTACTCACCATCAACACCTCCTCAGGCAGAGAGTTCCATAGTCTCACTGCTCTTAACGTAAAGAATCCTCATCTATGTTTGTGACAAGGGAACATCCTCTGCGTCTGGAGGAAGGAAAGTTTGCACACAATCACAGTCCTGGGGATAAAAAGATGATGGGATAGATCTCTGTACTGACCCCTGATATATTTATACATAGTAATTAGATCTCCCCTCAGTCGTCTTTTTTCTGTAGTTGTCCCATTCCAGTTATTACTTTATTCGCCGTCCTCTGATCCCTCTCCACCTCTGCTATGTCTGCCTTGTTCACAGGAGCCCAGAACTGTACACAGCACTCCATGTGTGGTCTGACTAGCGAAAGTGGTAGGACTATGTTCTCATCACGGGCGTCTATGAGCTTTTGATCCAACCCATTATCTTATTGGCCTTGACGGCAGCTGCCTGACACTGGTTTTTGCAGCTTAGTTTGCTGTTTATTAAAATTCCTAGATCCTTTTCAATGTCAGTGTTGCCGAGTGTTTTACCATTTAGTATGTAGGGGTGACTTGCATTATTCCTTCCCATGTGCATAACTTTAGATTTGTTAGTGTTAAACCTCATCTACCACTTATCTGCACAAGCCTCCAATCTATCCGACCTACACACCTGGTATCAACTAAAATTTCAGATCGCACCGCAAAAAATAAGCCCCCATACAATGCCATACACTTAATTACAAAAAAGTTATAGGGATCAAAATATGGCGACAAAGTAAATAAAAAATTTCCCACTTTTGAATTTTTTTTCACTATCAAAACGCAAGAACAACTATACACTCGGGGTATCGCCGAATTCGTACTGACCTGTAGAATAAAACAAAATAGTCAGTTTTATCGCACATCAAATGTCGTAATTTAAAAACCCTTAAAACTGTGGTGGAATTGCTTTTTTTTTGCAATTTCACCCCATTTGGAATTTTTTCCCGCTTCCCACTACATTGTAACATAGTATATAAGACCGAAAAAAGACATTTGTCCATCCAGTTCGGCCTGTTTCCTACAAGTTGATCCAGAGGAAGGCAAAAAACCCCTGTGAGGCAGAAGCCAATTTTCCCCACTTAAGGGGAAAAAAATTCCTTCCTGACTCCAATCAGGCAATCAGAATAACTCCCTGGGTCAACGACCCCTCTCTAGTAGCTGTAGCCTGTAATATTATTACACTCCAGAAATAAATCCAGTCCCCTCTTGAATTCCTTTATTGTACTCACCATCACCACCTCCGCAGGCAGAGAGTTCCATAGTCTCACTGCTCTTACAGTGAAGAATCCTTTTCTATGTTTGTGTACAAACCTTCTTTCCTCTAGACGCAGAGGATGTCCCCTTGTCACAGTCCTGGGGATAAATAGATGATGGGACAGATCTCTGTACTGACCCCTGATATATTTATACATAGTTATTAGATCTCCCCTCAGTCGTCTTTTTTCTAAGGTGAATAACCCTAATTTTGATAACCTTTCAGGGTACTGTAGATCCCTCATTCCAGTTATTACTTTAGTTGCCCTCCTCTGAACCCTCTCCAGCTCTGCTATGTCTGTCTTGTTCACAGGAGCCCAGAACTGTACACTGTACTCCATGTGTGGTCTGACTAGTGATTTGTAAAGTGGTAGGACTATGTTCTCATCACGGGCATCTATGCCCCTTTTGATGCAACCCATAATCTTATTGGCCTTGGCAGTAGCTGCCTGACACTGGTTTTTGCAGCTTAATTTGCTGTTTTTTAAAATTCCTACATCCTTTTCCATGTCTGTGTTACCGAGTGTTTTACCATTTAATATGTACGGGTGACTTGCATTATTCCTTCCCGTGTGCATAACTTTACATTTGTCAGTGTTAAACCTCATCTGCCATTTTTCTGCCCAAGCCTCCAATCTATCCAGATCCCTCTGTAGCAGAAAACTGTCCTCTTCAGTGTTAATTACTTTACACAGTTTAGTGTCATCTGCAAAAATAGATATTTTACTGTGCAGGCCTTCTACAAGATCATTAATAAATATATTGAAGAGAATAGGGCCCAATACTGACCCCTGAGGTACCCCACTAGTTACAGTGATCCAATCTGAGTATCTACCGTTAATAACCACCCTCTGTTTTCTGTCACTTAGCCAGTGACAATATTAAATATTATCGTATGCAATATTAAATGGTGGAGTTGGAAAGTACAACTTGTACCGCAAAAAAAAAGTCCTCATATGGCCATGTGAACATAAAAATAAAAAAGTTATGGCTCTCTGATGGCAGGGAGTGCAAAACAAAAACGCAAAAATGAAAAAACCCTGAGTTCTTAAGGGGTTAATCAATATAATGACACCCCACTAAAGATAGTGACTGAGTGTGTACCGTTAATAACCACCCTCTGTTTGTAAGTGGGTAAGTAACTGGCTGAGAGATAGCAGACATTTTCTCCCAGTCCTAGCATCCTCATTTTATATACTAACCTTTTATGTGGTACAGTGTCAAATGCTTTGGAGAAGTCCAGATATACGACATCCATTGATTCACCGCTGTCAAGTCTAGAACTTGCCTTCTTATAGAAACTGATTAAATTTGTTTGGCATGACCGATCCCATATGAAGCCATGCTGATGTGGCGTTATTTGCTTATTTCCGTTGAGATCCTCTAAGATAGCATCTCTCAGAAAACCTTCAAACAGTTTACCCACAACAGATGTTAAACTTTAGTACAGTAAGTGAACCTCTTTTTGCACCCTAAAGTAAACGAATACCATATTGCAATAAAAAAAAAGTGAACCCACTTTGCATCCTTAAGTGAACCTATTTTTACACCCTTGATTCAGTAAGGGAGTTTACTTACGTTGAATTGCCATAAGGGGTTCACTACCTTTAGGGTGCAATAAAGGGTTCACTTACTTTAAGGTGCAATAACAGATTCACATACTTTAGGGTGCATTGGCAGTTCACGTACTTTAAGGAGCAATAAGGGATTCATTTACTTTAGGGTGCAATAAGGGATTCACTTCCTTTAGGATACAATAAGGGATTCACTTAATTTAGGGTGCAATAACAGGTTAATTTACTTTAGAGTGCAATAAGGGGATCACTGACTTTGGGATGCAATAGGGGGCATATTTACTTTACAGTGTAATCGGGGGTTCACATTAGTGATCAGCGAGATACTCGGTCCGAACACATAGCGATATTCGTGCGCTCGGCCGAGCACCCGAGTATAATGGAAGTCAATGGAAGACAACCAGGCACCCCCTGCTCGGATGAGGGGAGGGTGCCTGGTCCATTGGAAAAGGTCAGAAAGTGACAGAAACACCACCGAAATGGATCTGGAACAGCATAGGGACCATGGTTGGGTGCATCTTGGACTCCAATGTCGCAGCTGGGAACCATATTGTCCCAGTTGTCCACCACTTTTACATAGCGACAAAATCTCGCCCCCTCAAAAATAAGACATTTTTAGAAGTAAAATTGTTAGGAAACATTTGTATATACGGTGCAAATGCAGCCAAAAATTACAAGGAAGAAGCGCTTCAATACAGCCTGTATATCACATAAAGGAGGACCTCATTCACATGGTGCTACAATTGTTCAGGTACACTGCTGCACTCATAAAGCCTATGCAGTAAGTGAAAGGGCTGGCAAAAATTACAAGGATTCGGCAATCAAATGCACCCTTTATTACACATAAAGAAGGGCATCATACACACCCTTGAAAAATTATCATTGATGGCCTACTGGTGACCCTCAAAAACATTTGCAGCAAGGGCGTGCTGGTTATCCTCTAAAACATTATAGTTGAGTGTCTGAAGGTGAGCGGACCCTATAAAAAATTGTAGTGAGGGCCTGAAGGTGAGCAAACCCCAAAACATTGCAGTGATGGCCTACAGGTGAGAGGACCGTATAAAACATTGGAGGTGAGGGACTGCAGGTGAGCGAACCCCATAAAACATTGAAGTGATGGCCTACAGGTGAGCAGACCATATAAAGCATTGGAGGTGAGGGCCTGAAGCCTAGCAAACCCCATAAAACATTGCAGTGATGGCCTACAGGTGAGCAGATTGTATAAAGCATTGGAGGTGAGGGCCTGAAGCCGAGCGAACCCTACAAAACATTCAAAACAAGATTCAAACATATACCCTTTTTTTGCGGTGAAAAGGGTGCATCTGAGTCTTGTGGATTGAGTACATTATAAAGCATACAATTGAATTGCGTTTTTTGTTCATTAGCTCAGCTTTCCTCTGGTGGAGTGGAGAAGTCAGGGGCAATCCAGGCCTTGTTCATTTTTATCTGAGTCAACCTGTCAGCATTGTCAGTGGACAAGCGGACACGCTTATCTGTTATAATGCCACCAGCAGCACTAAATACATGCTCAGACAATATGCTGGCGGCAGGCCAGCACCTCCAAGGCGTAGAGTGCAAGTTCGTGCCACGTGTCCAGCTTGGACTCCGAGTAGTTGTAAAGCACTGAAGGACCATTTAGGACGCTGACACGGTCTGCAATGTATTCCTTCACCATCTTCCAAAACTTTTCCCTCCTTGTAGCACTAGGCCCCAGATTCATGGGGAGGTTGCTGGTGGGATGTCATGAAAGTGTCCCATGCCTTGGAAAGTGTTGCCCTGCCTCTGTTGGAACTACTATGTGTTCCCCTTGTCTCTCTTCCTCTGTTGCCTAAGGAAGTACAGACTCTGGCGGCCGCATTGTCAGATGGAAAATTTTGGACCAATCTGTTAACAAGTACCTTCTGGTATTGCACGGCTTTACTCGTCCTCTCCACCACAGGAATGAGAGATGAGAAGTTCTCTTTGTAGCGGGGGTCGAGAAGGGTAAACACCTAGTAATCTGTGTTACCTAAAATGCGTATAATGCGAGGGTCGCGGGAAAGGCGGCCTAACATGAAGTCAGCCATGTGTGCCAGAGTACCAACGGGCAAGACTTCGATGTCAACTTCAGGATGGCTCTCCATGCCCTCATCCCCCTCCTCCTCCTCTTCTGCCCATCCACGCTGAACAGATGGAATTAAAGTTCCATGGGTACTAGACTCTGTAGCAGAGGCAAGTGTCTCCAGCTCCTCCTCTTCATGGCCCAATTCGCGCTGAGAAGACGAACTGCGGGAGGTCTGGCTATCACCCTGTGTCATCTTCTCCCCCATTACCTCGTCTGCCACATTCAAAGCATCCTCCTTAATTGTGAGCAGCGATCGTTTGAGTAGACACAGCAGTGGGATGGTTACACTGATAATAGCATTATCGCCACTAACCATCTGTGTGTATTCATCAGTTTTTTAAAACCTCACCTAGGTGTGACATCAATGCCCACTACTCGCTTTTGAATAGTGGCAGTTGACTAGAAAGGCAATGACCATGTTGTAGCTGGTATTCTACAACTGCCCTCTGCTGCTCACAAAGCCTGGCCAACATGTAGAACGTAGAGTTCACCCGTATGGTCACGTCGCACAACAGTCGGTGAGCTGTGTCGGGATATTTATACTGTCTCCGATTAACAGTCTATATTATTTATGTAAATAAACTCAGAATCTATAAAGAAGGAGATTCGGAATTTATTATCATAAATATTTGAGCAGAAACAAGCTCGTGATCTGCGCTGAATTGAATACGAAAACTCAGTTGTATACAAAATATATATATAGTTTATTACTAACAATAATATTCAATCTAAAATATGGTACAATTAGTAATGATCAATCAATCTATAGCCAGGTCTAATACAATATAACCAATAAAAATTTAAACAATTACAACCTGATTTCTCTCAGTCAAGATAGGTGTTAAAATCCAAATCTGGTCTATTACAAATATATATCTATCTAATTAACCATATAAGGCTAGAACCCAATTTTAGTTCCTAGGAGATTATATATTATATTATTAATATCTCTGAATCTCCTTAATTTTGGTATAAATTGTTAAGGATGATGCTGCAGGTACATTCTCTTAATTTTTTTACCAAATATTCTACTTTATATAAAATATGGTTAATTAAATATATATGGATTGAAAAAAAATATAAAATAAAAATAACCTATAACTTATAGGTAAAATTATACTATACCCAAATCTCAACTGGTAGAAATCAGCACCCTTGGTTTAACGATGGCCGTGTCCAGTATGGAAAATTGGCTCAAATGGCTGATCAAAGATGCCCCGTAGGATATTGGACCTCGTCTGGTCCCTTCAGATGACTTCCTGTGTCTCTCCCAGGTGATATCAGGTGATCTCAGGTCCTGTCCTTCCCCCCCTAGATTCACCTCCCTCTCTCTTTTTATATAGTTAAAAATGGGTTGGGTTTAGTTTACTTATTCACTTATGACATCAGTTTATAACTCCACCCACCTATTTTGAAATTCATTCCCTAATTCTACTCCACCACTAGAGGGCATAGTAGACCCATGAATGAATTTCATCCATCTGGGAAAGAGTGAAAAACAAGTTTGACTTTTGACCTAGGAGATAACACTTCCAGACAATAGAAGCAAATACACTGGTTTACACTTCCATTCTCAAGAGCTTGTAGGCAAATGATCCTAATACACATGTCAATATAAAACTAGACCCATCTATTTAAGACAAATAGCACAAAGTCCCTCTTTCCATTCATAGAGACAGACCCATTGTTTAATGGTATTGGTCTCTTGAAGGAAGGCAAATACTTTGTGTTCGTAGATTTTCAGGGTATCATCTCAAATAGAATAGTGGCCTAGACCTAAGTTCATTTACCTCTTACAAAAAAAAAATCCTGATTGCATTTTAGACATAATATCACATAACAATATTATTCGTAACAATTTTAAAATAGATCAACTAAAAACCCAAAACCTTATTCACCTAAGATTACTAAACATTATACCAAGTAATATAATTATATCGGTTCTATCTATTAAGAAACCCAAGTAATTGATGTGTTATTGTATTTGTCTGAAGTCTCTTCTCCAGCCAGTTGTGTAAATATCTAAGGTTAGTCACCCCAGGGCCATTGTTTCTGTTTAAACTCTTGGTAAATAATTCCTTAACTCAGTGATTTAGTCTCTGCTGTTAATTGGAATACAAAATGGAGTTTATACAGCTCATATGTCAGTTCATAGGGTAACCTGTATATCTGTATATTGACAAGATGGATTCCTTTCGTGTTTAAAAGTTCTGACAAATCCCCCCCCCCCTTTTTTCCGTTATTTCAGCTTAAGCTAGATATAACCGGGAAAAAGGCTGGAAGAATTTTATGTTCATCCATCTAGGTCTTTTATCTTGAAAGAGATTTTCCCCTTTCTATCCGTGCTGCTGAAGAATAGAAATTATGTTCCTGGAACGTTGTCCATAAATGTTTAATAAACATCTTGCGTTTACAAGAATGTTTAAATCCTTGAAAGATACATTTATCACAGAAATCCTGCGTCCTATGCAAATGAGAGCAATATTTGGCACAAATCATGCCGTCCTTGTTGTGAGCTCTGTTCAATGTACCAATTTGGCACCTTTCCAAATAAAATGAAGATATCCAGTGGCTTCATTCAAAGAATGTCTTTGGATCCAATCTTCTTTTCTACCAACAAGAATCCTGGAGAATCCTGTAACATAATTCCCAACGATGGTCCTGACTTAATGATAGGTTCCATCCGAAATTGGTTTCCAAGGATTAATACCATCTACGCAATGGCTGTAGTCTGGGTAGTCATCACTACTTCAGGGAATTAACGTCTCGGTTCCGCCAATTACTTCCTTTTCCTGTAAAAAGAAATTAAGAGTATAAATATATATGTTTATCTATGCTTACGTTATCTACCTTAGCTATGTAAAATCCTTTTGCATAGAAGACACAGAAATGGAACACCTATGAATTGAGAGAAATCAGGATAATTCTATCCTTATTCATTTTCTTCTTCATCACCACCATCTATGATTCTCAATTGTGATTCAGGGTGACCTATTCGCAATTGATTTACATGGACCCATTTTTCCAGAAAACCATCTTTTGTTTTAATTTTCACCTTATAGACCACAGGTGATATTTTATCAATAATGTTATATGGACCTTTCCATGATGGCAAAAATTTCTTTTCTTTTACCCGAACCCGGGCAAAATTGTAAAGATGCACTTTATCACCGATTTCATATTCTTTCTTTGTTGTTTTTAAATCATAATAAGTTTTATTACTTACGACAGCTTTCTCAATGTTCTTCTGCGCGAAAGCAAACGCATGCTGAAGAAGTATATTGACTATTGACTGGTTATATCGCTCTACGGATCCGCTAGATGCTGGACGATAAGCAATATGTAATCTTCTCTTCACCCCCAAGGTCTTCCACATCTTGGTCATTACCTCACTGACAAAGTGTGATCCACGTTCTGAATCGATTCTTAATGGTAACCCAAATCTGGAAAATACATGATTGATTAACAAAGTGGCACATGTTTCAGCTGTGTTATTACGAGCCGGTAAACACTCTACCCATTTGGTAAACACACAAGTGACAGTCAACATGTATTTATTCCCTCGGGATGACCTGGTAACAGGACCAATAAAATCAATTTGTATATCGGACCATGGTAATGAAAAACCTTTCTTCTGAAGAGGAGCACGATGTTTAGGACCTTGAGGTTGAAACTGCACACATACTAAACAACCTTGACAATAACTTTGGACATCCTTTAACATATGAGGCCAGTAAGCATAATCACGTAGTGACTCATATGTGATCTTTTCTCCACGATGACCAGCTGTAGGCGCATCATGGGCATGCTGTAACATTAACCCTCTAAATGAAGTAGGGACTACCCATTGTTGAATACCATTTTTAGATGTTCTCATCAATAACCCATCTTGAATACTAAATTGGGATTTGGTATTCATAAGTAATCGGAGATCTTCCTTTTGGACATACTCCTCTTCCGATATGGGATTATTCTTAGGATCTTCAATATGTTTATAGAAGATTCCTAGTATAGGATCTTCCTTTTGACTTTTGATCAAGTCCTCACTGGTAGATTCTTGACTCCATTGAGCTATACTATTTTCATTTTGGGCCTTAGCCTGTCGTCTAGTGATAGCATCAACGGGGATCATTTCTAATAAATGATCTATCTCTACACGATCACCATTTATAGCTCCTTGTTTAGCCAATTTATCGGCTAAGTCATTACTCACCTTATCTATATCCTGGGTTTTGGAATGACCTTTGGTTTTCTTCCAATAAATGGTTAATCCATTCTCTTGGACTAATTCATTTATGGCACAAAACAATTTAGCATGTTTCACAGGTTTATTATTAGACCGTAACATATTATTCCTTTTCCATGTGGGCATGTATTCCACAAAACTATTCCGGACATAATTTGAATCAGTCACTATAACAAATTCCTTGATATTATGCTTTATGGCAATTTGAACCGTTTGGTATACAGCAGCTAATTCCGCTACCTGGCTACTCTTTGTACCAATACTGTATCCTACAGAAATATTAGGACATTTATCTACCCAAGTGATACCAATTCCTGCCACTAATTTCCTTTCATCTCCTATCATGGTGTGGTATGCACAACCATCTGTATATACACAGGGGAGTAGAGGGCAATAATCTTCATCATATACCTTTATAAGGGGAAGATTTTTGTTCCTCTAGAAAATCATCCACCAGCTCTTCTTTAGGAGAATGAGCGGTACAATCATGAAGCTCGGCCAGCCCTTGTGCTACGGGACACTTTTTATTTTGCCTATACCGAACCTCTAACGGCCATCCTTGTAAAGACAAGGTCCACGCAGTGATTCTGCTATTGGATAAATTACCATCCCTAATTTTGTCACTCTGCAAATATTGTAGGGGCTGATGGGCCGTCTCAATAATAATTTTCTCACCCTGTATAAAACTTCTAAAGTTTTGAAGTGCCCAGACTGTGGCTAATAAAGCTTTTTCACAGTCATTAAACTTTACTTCTACAGGTGACAGGGACTTACTGGCATAGGCTATAACCTTATGCAATTTATCTTGTTTTTGGCATAATACAGCACTGATACTAAGATCTGTAAAACTAGTTTCTAGATAAAAGGGTTTACCGCCTTCTGGATATGCAAGACATGGTGCTTGGGTCAGTTTTCTTTTGAGTTCATTCATGGCATTTTCCTGATCCTCCCCCCATGTCCATGGTATACCTTTCTTTAACAATGTTAACAACGGTTTACTAATTTCAGCATAATTATCAATGAATTTGCGTGAGTAATTCATCATACCCAAAAATGACCTTAGTTCACTGACATTGGTAGGTGTCTTAGATTTCATTATAGCCTCCACCTTTTTCTTCTGAGGATTCAGGCCTTCAGAAGTTACCTCATGTCCAAGGAAATTGACCTTGGTCCGACACCACTGGGCTTTCTGTAAAGAAATTTTTACACCTGCCTCCTTCAGCTGATTTAGTACATGTCTAATTTCCTGGATATGGTTGTCAAATGATGTACTTTTCATCAAAATGTCATCCACGTATGTTAAGTTTCCTCTTTCCGTGGCATCAGGCATAGCTTTATGCAGAAACACAGCAAATTCATGACCTGAGTTTATGTACCCAAATGGTAATCTGGTCCAGGCAAACTGTTCTTTACCAAATGTGAAGGCCAGTTTGTATTGGTCTTCAGGACTCACTTTGATGGTCCAATACTCCTGAGCGCAATCTAAGGTGGTAAAGATCCTAGCACTTTTCATTTGTACCAGGCATTGGTCTATATATGGCACGGGCCAGCCGGACATATATACACGCTTATTTAATTGGCGTAAATCTGCGCACAATCTCCATTGTCCATTTGGTTTCAAAATTCCAAGGATCGGATTGTTATAAGAACTGTGCACCGGTCTTATAATACCTCTCTCCTTGAGATTTCGAATTATTTCCGCTAGCAAGTCGTAACAAGCTAATGGAAGGCGATATTGCTTGATATAAACGGGAGGCGCGTCAGGATCAGTCTGAATCCTGGCAACGTGTATGTCAGTCAGACCACAATCATAGGAATCTTTCGCAAAGATATCCTTGAATTCTAATAAAACTTCCTTTAATTGTTGGCGCTCTGAGTCCTTGCAGCATCCATCAGCTAACGATAATTGTTGCTGGACCATTTCCATAAACCCTGGGAAAACTTCAGGTTGACCTATTTCATAGGCTTCCTCCAACCTGTCAGTGAGGTCATGATTTGACTTACCTGTCTTTTCAACAAACTCATGATATTCCTGGGCTTCCTGCTCATTAATTGTATGATCAAAGGTAAGGGAGGATTCCTCAACCTTGCAGGTACCTTCTTCAAGATTAAAAGGATATACTGAACTGATTGTAAACAGTCCTTCAGGAGAAGAATGGAATGTTTGTTCAACCAATTGTTCCTCTGTTAAATACGATTCAGGTATTAGGCCAATAATTACATTCTGCAACCCAAAAGTGTAATAATCTGAATCTAATGCCATACCAATGATAGTATCTTTAGACAAATGGACTTCATTTGGCATGCCATTATTCACGATTATTTGGGTTTTAAAGTTTTGTAAATTCACCATAGGGGTAGGATTTACTGAAATACCTAATTGTTGCATTCTGTTTGATAAACAGATCAATGCGTCAGAATTCTTTAATTTTTGGCCTCTTGATACCTGAATGGGCAACAGGCAATTATTAGCACCTGGAGGTATGATTATATCTCGTGGTACTAATATTTTAACTGCATATGGCAGTGTCTGGGATGACTTGAGGGCTTCAAATTCATCCATAAAATCAACAGGATTTCCTTTTAATCTTGTCCACAATGTGGAATTTACTATATCCACATGGATGGCAAAACGATGTAATATATCGTTGCCAATGTACATGGGATATCGGGGCTCATTCAGCACCAGGAATAAATGAGTTGCTGATTTACCTGCAATAGAAATGGTTAACATACATTTTGCAATGATGTTATGATCATCAGAGTCAGTATCCAAGTCATGTATCCAATTATCTTGGGGATTTGGATACCTGATTACTTTTGGATTGGCCAATTGATTTAGTAGATCTCTACTAATGTAGCTATTCTCATGGCGCAAATCCAATTTAGCCCTTTTAGTCCTTCCGAGGTCGTTAACTTGTACTGGGAAGAACACCTCATCGTCCACTTTTTCAATTCCCACTAGGAATTGTTCATGGCCACTAAACCCATTAGGGTCGGTAGACTCTGGGTGAAGGTGGATTGTGAGAATATCCCCTTCCAAACAAACATCTTTCACTCGTTCAGGGACACACATATGGTGTTCTCCTCCTGTTCACCTATAGTGGACTTCGGGGTTGTTTGTAGGAAAGAGACATCAGGGACTTGGCTGTTTCTGAAATGGACCTCAATAGAGTCCGGCCTTTCCTCTATCACATGGCAGCTATGCCGACTGTGATGGGATTGTGATTGCTCATAATTGATGGGCATCCTCACTTGGGACCATATGACCTTGTTGACAAAATCTATAACAGGGCTTAATCTCTTAAGGAAATCAATGCCAATAATCAATCGATCAATTGGCATGTCCACAATCAAAGTGGGATGGCTGAGTATTTTATTTCCCACTTTCAGATCTAGCCAAGCCTTGCCAATAACCTTGAGGGCATTGCCTGAAACACTCACCAGGTTAGCATTAAAACTTTTTAACTTGTATCTCTCAGAAGATACCTCCTGCAATTGCTGGAAATACTTTTGAGATAACAAAGTTGCTTGGCTACCTGTATCCATCAATGCTAATATGGGAGGAAAGTTATCAAACAATTCCACTTTCATATAATATCGATGTTCTATTTCCTGTAAGGAACAAAGATATTTGGAATGATTAATGAAATTATTTTCCTGCTTGGCAGTCATACTTATCCTTGACTCCTCCTTCTTCTTTTTAGCAGGATTGCATGTCATCTGCACAGCTGGAGACTTTGTGGGCTGTAAGATAGAACAAACAAGTTTCCCTCCCCTTGCCAGGTGGCTTTGGAAGAGTTAAATTCCTTTCAGGGGAAAAGACAATTGTATTAGCCTGCTCCATTTTACACACACTTGAATCAGCATTGGCAACATTTGACATACTTACCTGCCTCCCCCATTTATAATTGGGGAGGACTTTCTACAGGAGGATTTGTCCCTAAAAAGGATTTTTAGGGTTAGCAGTGACTGCTTTGGACAGCTCTTCCATCCGTTGCATTAACATTCCAAATTGGTTTTGGATTTGATCCATGCGATCATATAGGTTACTTCTCTTTCTCCCGTAATCTCTTGGAGATTGATTTTGTGACCTATATGATTGGGATTTTCCTGTACCATCTGATTCAGAACCACTTTGAACCCTCTCAGGCCTACGTTGAAATCCCCTATAATAATTTCTTTGATATTTTTGAAAAGGAGGGATCTGCCTATTTCTAAACTCATGATTTTCATTATTATTAGGGTTTTCAGTAGCTTTTGGGCCCTTATTCACATCCGGCCTAGGTCGATTTTGTTTTGGCTGGGGAGGTCTAGAAGTTTGCACAACTTCTGCATAAGTCCTTTTGGGCTTTCAAATTTTCCCTGATCTCTTTTTATCTGATTGGCAGCTATTTCCTCACTAGCTCTTTTAGATTTCCTATCAGGAGACTCATCAGCATTTTGTAGAGCAGCATACAAAGTTGTGCTCTCTGTAAGCAACCAATCCAGATTTCTTCTGGAATGGTAATCCCTGGCCAAAATAAATTTTATTTTATTGGGCAATGCCTCATAAAATAACTGGATGAATTCATGGCCTTCAAAGTTGGGATCTTTTTCAGACAAACTGTATGCATTTTTAAGAACGGACAAAAACTCCCTGGGACTTTGATTAGGTCGGCATTTTAAAGTGAATAAGGCCCTCCTTGCAGCTGTAGCTGACTTATAGGGACCAAATTCAGTTTTGATTTCTGCTACTATTTCTGACCATGAATTCTTACCCATATCTCTGAGGGAATTAAAGAAGTACCTGTGTTTTGGCTCAAATACCCAGGTAATAAATTCGATTTTCTGTCTGTCCTGTTCTAACTGCAAAGTTCTCATGGCCTCCTCATAAGTTTCTAAATGACTTATTATGGAGGGTGATCCCTTTTAGCAAATTGACCCACTGTTTCTTTAAGAAATTTAATTACTTTAGTGGTATCTATTATGGGCTGGGAAGCTCTCTGTGATGAGTTTTTAGAGGACCTAGGAGGTGAAATTGGTTTTAATTTCTGAAGAGAATTTTCTCTCAGAAATATTAGCTCTTCTCCAGGGGTTGTCATATTTACTTTCTGCATCCAATTCCCCCCTGGAATATTTTACCTTCACTCTATTAGAATCCTCAGGCTGTCTGAATTGTAAAGGGTCAAGGTCCCTGTTATCTAACTCTGTTTGTAGACTTCTATTTTCCTTATACAGCCTTTTACATTTCTCATCTAGATCCACCATAGACAATTGACATTTAGACAGTTCATTAGTAGCTTGACTTAATTTCCATTCCAGAGTTCTTATCACCTCTTGCTGTTGATTGTCTCTGTCATTATATTCTGATAATTTAGCAGACCATTGTGCTAATTCACCAGAAACCGTGGCTGCCTTAATTTCCATTTCAGATAGGTCTTTTTGAAATTTATCAATTTCATATGCCTGTTCAACATTTTTATATTTTGCTTTTTCCAATTGTTCAGCTAATTCACAAATTAAATATACAAATTCAGGCCACGATTGAGCAATTAAGGCATCCTTCTCTTTCTTATGTTCAGCATTATGAATGTGACAGAGATAATCAGCAAATCTAGATTTATCAGACCAGATGTCGTCTGCATATGATACAGCTCTCTTTCTTAATTCAACTATCCAATCCCTTATTGGCTTTTCAATATCCAACTTAGTATGACTATAAGACATTACCTGATTTTTAACTAATTCTTGAGTATCCCTATCATGCATATCAGCTTTTACCACTGCAGCAGCAGCCTGCATGCCTTGGCTAACCTCGCTATTGGTTTCAGACATGTTTACACTTTTCGCACTACAAGTACCACAATGACCTTACAATATATATTTTGCACAACAAAATTTTGTTTCAATTACTGGCAGATCTTGGTGGGACTTCCAGAATATGTCGGGATATTTATACTGTCTCCGATTAACAGTCTATATTATTTATGTAAATAAACTCAGAATCTATAAAGAAGGAGATTCGGAATTTATTATCATAAATATTTGAGCAGAAACAAGCTCGTGATCTGCGCTGAATTGAATACGAAAACTCAGTTGTATACAAAATATATATATAGTTTATTACTAACAATAATATTCAATCTAAAATATGGTACAATTAGTAATGATCAATCAATCTATAGCCAGGTCTAATACAATATAACCAATAAAAATTTAAACAATTACAACCTGATTTCTCTCAGTCAAGATAGGTGTTAAAATCCAAATCTGGTCTATTACAAATATATATCTATCTAATTAACCATATAAGGCTAGAACCCAATTTTAGTTCCTAGGAGATTATATATTATATTATTAATATCTCTGAATCTCCTTAATTTTGGTATAAATTGTTAAGGATGATGCTGCAGGTACATTCTCTAAATTTATACCAAATATTCTACTTTATATAAAATATGGTTAATTAAATATATATGGATTGAAAAAAAATATAAAATAAAAATAACCTATAACTTATAGGTAAAATTATACTATACCCAAATCTCAACTGGTAGAAATCAGCGCCCTTGGTTTAACGATGGCCGTGTCCAGTATGGAAAATTGGCTCAAATGGCTGATCAAAGATGCCCCTTAGGATATTGGACCTCGTCTGGTCCCTTCAGATGACTTCCCGTGTCTCTCCCAGGTGATATCAGGTGATCTCAGGTCCTGTCCTTCCCCCCCCCCCCCTAGATTCACCTCCCTCTCTCTTTTTATATAGTTAAAAATGGGTTGGGTTTAGTTTACTTATTCACTTATGACATCAGTTTATAACTCCACCCACCTATTTTGAAATTCATTCCCTAATTCTACTCCACCACTAGAGGGCATAGTAGACCCATGAATGAATTTCATCCATCTGGGAAAGAGTGAAAAACAAGTTTGACTTTTGACCTAGGAGATAACACTTCCAGACAATAGAAGCAAATACACTGGTTTACACTTCCATTCTCAAGAGCTTGTAGGCAAATGATCCTAATACACATGTCAATATAAAACTAGACCCATCTATTTAAGACAAATAGCACAAAGTCCCTCTTTCCATTCATAGAGACAGACCCATTGTTTAATGGTATTGGTCTCTTGAAGGAAGGCAAATACTTTGTGTTCGTAGATTTTCAGGGTATCATCTCAAATAGAATGGTGGCCTAGACCTAAGTTCATTTACCTCTTACAAAAAAAAAATCCTGATTGCATTTTAGACATAATATCACATAATATTATTCGTAACAATTTTAAAATAGATCAACTAAAAACCCAAAACCTTATTCACCTAAGATTACTAAACATTATACCAAGTAATATAATTATATCGGTTCTATCTATTAAGAAACCCAAGTAAATGATGTGTTATTGTATTTGTCTGAAGTCTCTTCTCCAGCCAGTTGTGTAAATATCTAAGGTTAGTCACCCCAGGGCCATTGTTTCTGTTTAAACTCTTGGTAAATAATTCCTTAACTCAGTGATTTAGTCTCTACTGTTAATTGGAATACAAAATGGAGTTTATACAGTTCATATGTCAGTTCATAGGGTAACCTGTATGTCTGTATATTGACAAGATGGATTCCTTTCGTGTTTAAAAGTTCTGACAGCTGGAAGCCGCAAGCGCTGCTGCAGAATTGACAGACCGGCTGAAGCTGTTCGGGTAGGTTTTGATAAACCGCTGAACCACTAAGTTTAAGACGTGGGCTTGACATGGAATGTGTGTCAGGTTGCCGAGCTCCAAATCCGCCACCAAGTTATGGCCGTTGTCAGACACAACCATGCCTGTTTGTAGGTTGAGTGGCGAGAGCCACAGCTCGGTCTGGTCCCTTATACCATGCCACAGCTCTGCGGCGGTGTGCTATTTGCCCCCTAAATAGATCAGCTTCAGCATGGCCTGTTGACGCTTACCCACAGCAGTGCTACACTGATTCCAGCTAGCGACTGATGGCTGACTGCTGTTGGAGGTGGAAGTGGAGGAGGAGGCGGCGGAGGAGGAGAAGTGGGGGTTGGAGCCAGTAACATAGCTGCTGGCGGAGACCCTGATGGACGTAGGGCCCACAATCCTGGGCGTGGGTAGCACGCCATCCCAGGGTCCGACTCACTCCCGACTCCACAACATTCCCCCAGTGTGCGGTCAGGGAAATGTAGTGTCCCTGGCCACCAGCACTTAGCCATGTGTCCGTGGTGAGGTGGACCTTCCCAGTAAGTGCGTTGGTCAGGGCACGGGTGATGTTCTGGGACACGTGCTGGTGTAAGGCGGGCAAGGCACACCGTGAAAAATAGTGGCGACTGGGGACTGCGTACCGACATCAGGCTGCGGAAGGCCTCAGTGTCCAAGAGCCTAAATGGCAACATTTCAAGGGCGAGTAATTTCGAAAGTTGCGCAGCAGCAGGCACAGTTTCATTGCGCCCAGGGTCACGGCCTCTGTTTGCACCATCAGCATCACGCCCAGGGCCACAGCCTCTGCTTGCACCATCAGCATCACGCCCACTTCCCCCTACCTTTGTGCTTGCCTTTTTCATATTAAAGGGGTTATCCGAGTTATATCAAAGTTTGCTACTGCGTTTTATACTAGCCTAATAAACTTTTTTCTAAATCACTTAGGCCCCTTGCAGACGAGCGTTCCTCACGCAGCGAGTCTGCAACGGAGCTCCCGGCCTGACCTTCCTGCACTGACGGGATTCACATAGCATTATATTGATTTATGATGCTATGTAACCCTTACAGTTCTAGAATGTATTGGATAACACTGGCATAATCCTGCCAGTGTTATCCAATACATTCCAGAACTGTAAGGGTTACATAGCATCATAAATCAATATAATGCTATGTGAATCCCGTCAGTGCAGGAAGGTCAGGCCGGGAGCTCCGTTGCAGACTCGCTGCGTGAGGAACGCTCGTCTGCAAGGGGCCTTACTGTAGTGATTTTGCACTGTTTATCCTCTTCAGATTGCGGTCATGTGACCCCCGACGTCATCAGCCCTGCTCAAGCTGTTGTGTTCCGTTTACAAGCTTCTCCCTGCTTAAGGGAGTGGCCGGGCTCTGTAAACGGAACGTCACAGCCTCTGGTGCCCGCCCCCCTCTCGCTCTCCTCACACAGCCTCTGCGATAGTAAGCGATCCTTACCAGAGCTGTGGAGAGAGAATCGCTCGGCAGCAGGGTATGTGTCTGGCCCTGCCCATCAGTTCTATGAGCCAGTTAACCCGTTCCCCTCCTTTATCTGGGGATGGTTGTTAGAGCCCTGACCCCCTCAGCAGTTACACATTACAGATACCACCCCAGGACACAAGTAAAAAATTGTCCAGCATATAGATATAGCTGTATCGGAGCTCTGCTATATCTAATCTATATTAGTATATAAGCTGGACCTGCTTCTATACAGATATATCTGTATCAAAGTTATATATATAACTAAGCTATATATATCTAATATGGATATTACTTAGATGGCTATAGCCTAGATATATATAGCTTAGATACATATACAGCTTAGATACATATATAGTTTAGATACATATACAGCTTCGATACAGACATTGTTTAGATACATAGCTTAGATACAGATATACATTTGATACAGATGTATGTCCTTATAGCTATATCTATGCTATATCTGTATCTAAGCTTGAACTGTATCTAAGCTATATATGTATCTGAGCTATATCCGTATCAAAGCTATAACTGTATCTAAGCTTGAACGGTATCTAAGATATATATGTGTCTAAGTTATATATATTAACAGGGGTGTAGCTAACGGCTTATGGGACCTGGTGCAAGAGTTCAGCTTGGGCCCCCCTTCCCTCAGTGCTTTGTCTTCTTATGCAGCACAAAGTTCTTTGGGCCCCTTCAGGCTCCTGGGCCCGTTAGCGACTGCTACCTCTGCACCCCCTATAGCTATGCCCATGTATATAAAAAGGCTATATCTATCTAATATAGATATAGCTCAGATACATATATAGCTTAGATACAGATATAGCTTAGATACATACATTGCTTAGATACATGTACAGCATTAGATACATATATAGTTTAGATACATACATTGTTTTGATACATACATAGCTTAGATACAGATATAGCTTAGATAAAGCTTTGATACAGATATGGCTTAGATATGAATATTGGTTAGATACAGATATAGATTAGATAGAGCTTAGATACATATATAGTTTAGATACAGTTATAGCATGGATAAATATTAGATACAGATATAGCTTAGATACAGTGATGGCTTAGATACAGATGTAGCATGGATAAAGCTTAGATACAGATATACAGTAGCACAGATATGGCTTAGATACAGATATAGCTTTGATACAGATATGGCTAAGATACTGATATAGCTTAGATACAGATATAGCATGGATAAAGCTTAGATACAGATATGGCTTAGATACAGATATAGTTAGATAAAGATATAGCTTAGATATGGCTTAGATACAGATATGTCTTAGATACAGATATGGCTTAGATACTGATATAGCATTGATACAGCTTAGATACAGATATGGCTTAGATACAGATATACCATGGATAAAGATTAGATACAGATATGGCTTAGATACAGATATAGCATGGATAAAGATTATATACAGATATAGCACAGATATGGCTTAGATACAGATATAGCTTAGATACAGATATAGCATGATACAAGTATGGCTTAGATACAGATATAGCATGGATAAAGCTTAGATACAGATACGGCTTAGATACAGATATAGTTAGATAAATATATAGCTTAGATATGGCTTAGATACAGATATTGCTTAGACAGAGATATAGCATGAATAAAGCTTATATACAGATATGGCTTAGATATTGATATGGCTTAGATACTGATATAGCATGGATAAAGCTTAGATACAGATATGGCTTAGATACAGATATAGTTAGATAAAGATATAGCGTAGATACAGATATGGCTTAGATACAGATATAGCATGGATAAATCTTAGATACAGATATGGCTTAGATACAGATATGGCTTAGATACTGATATAGCATGGATAAAGATTAGATAAAGATATGGCTTAGATACAGATATATCATGGATACAGATATGGCTTAGATACAGATATAGCATGGATAAGATTAGATACAGATATGGCTTAGATACATATATAGCATGGATAAAGCTTAGATACAGATATAGTTAGATAAAGATATATAGTAGATATAGATATGGCTTAGATACATATATAGCATGGATAAAGCTTAGATACAGATATGGCTTAGATACAGATATAGAAATGGGACAGGAAGATCTTCTGTCTGTGTGAGCTAGGAGAGGATCATGTGACAGTTTTTTTTTATGCACAGTTGGGATGTGCAGAGCAGGGTGAGGGGAAGGTCAGCTTGTTCACACCCACAAATATTCATGAGGGAGAGCTCAGGCATTGTTGGTACACGCCCCCTCAGCATGTACTTCAGCATGTAAACAGTAATAACAGAACCAGGAAAAGCTGTAAGTATGGGGTTTTCTCTGAAGAAATCAAGCTTAACTAATGTATGTCCTGATGAGTTTTATGAGGTTTTAATTTTTTTCCCCATAACTCGGATAACCCTTTAATGGTTTTGTCTGTAGATGTGGCGCACATTGTTTTACTGTCCGCTAAAGACAGTTTTCTGATGCAGTACAGTAGTGGATACAGAAAAATACAGATTTTCAGCACTACAATAGCCCAGAGATAATGTAATTTTGACAATACACACTCTATTAGCTTCCAGTAAGGTACTGGAGACAGAAAAATAAAGATTTTCGGCACTACACTAGGCCACCGATAATGACATTTGTACAATAAACACTGTATTGGCTTGCCCATAATGTACTGGATACAGAAAAATAAATATTTTCAGCACTACACTAGGCCACAGATAATGACATTTTTACACTACACACTGTATTGGCTTGCCGTAATGTACTGAATACAGAGAAATACAATTTTTTGGCACTACACTATGCCGAAGATAATTACATTTTTACCATACACACTGTATTAACTTGCTGTAATGTACTGGATACAGAAAAATAAAGATTTTCAGATGTACACTAGCCCAGAGATAATGACATTTTTAGACTACACACTGTATTGGCTGGCTGTAATGTACCGGATACAGAAAAATAAAAATTTTCGGCACCACACTAGGCCACAGATAATGACATATTTACAATATACACTGTATGGCTTGCTGTAATGTACTGGAGACAGAAAAATAAAAATTTTCGGCACTACACTAGGCCACAGATAATGAAATCTTTACAATACACACTGTATTGGCTTGATGTGATGTACTGGATACAGAAATTTACAAATTTTTGGCACTACACTAGGCCCCAGATAATAACAATTTTACAATACACACTGCATTGGCTTGCTCTAATGTACTGAATACAGAAAAAAAGATTTTCAGCAGTACACTAGCCCAGAGATAATGTAATATTTACAATATACACTGTATTGGCTTGCTGTAATGTACTCGATACAGAGAAATAAAGATTTTCGGCACTACACTAGCCCAGAGATAATGTCATTTTTACGATACACACTGTATTGGCTTGCTGTAATGTACTGGATACAGAAAAATAAAGATTTACAGCAGTACACTAGCCCAGAGATAATGTAATTTTTACAATGCACAATGTATTTGCTTGCTGTAATGTACTGGATACAGAGAAATACAAATTTTCGGCACTACACTAGGCCACAGATAATGACATGTTTACACTACACACTGTATTGGCTGGCTGTAATGTACTGGATACAGAAAAATTCAAATTTTCGGCACTACACTAGCACACAGATTATGACATTTTTACAATACACACTGCATTGGCTTGCTGTAATGTACTAAATACAGAAAAAAAGGTTTTCAGCAGTACACTAGCCCAGAGACAATGTAATATTTACAATACACACTGTATTGGCTTGCTGTAATGTACTGGATACAGAAAAATAAAGATTTTCGGCACTACACTAGGCCAGAGGTAATGTAATTTTGACAATACACACTCTATTGGCTTCCAGTAAGGTACTGGATACTGAAAAATTCTGATTTTTGGCACTACACTAGCCCAGAGATAATGTAATTTTTACAATACACACTGTATTGGCTTCCAGTAAGGTACTGGATACAGAAAAATACAGATTTTCGGCACTACACTAGCTCAGAGATAATGTAATTTTGACAATACACACTGTATTCGGATCTAGTTCTATATTGGATACAAATGTGTCCCAATTAAAATGTATTCTATGCGGGAATACTGTATATACGGTTTGCGGCCTAAACGCACACACAGATGTGCCCAAAACTAGTTAACTATGGCCAAAATATAAATCACTCTCTGCTGGAGTAATTAATATAACGGTTGCGGATTGAACGCACACACAGATGTGGCACAAGTTAGGTTAATTTACCCAGAACAAATAATTTCTCTGATGGTGCAGTGTATATCTCAATAGCAGGCACACTGTAGTGAATAAGCCCCTTTTTATCATGTCGGCCCAACCCACTGCTTTATGATGTTGCAGTGTATATCTCAGTAGCAGGCACATTGTAGTGAATAAGCCCCTTTTTCTAATATCTGTCCAACACACTGCTTAATGATGGCTTATTGTAGATGTCACTAATCTAAAATCTTTCTGTCTTTTAGAAGTTCAAAAAGCGATTTTCAAGCCCTGCACTATCTGTCCCTTCCTGGTGACGCCTGTCCCTGATAGTGCTGAAGCAAACCCCTTCTTAAAAAAAAAAAAAAAAAAGGTGCTGCACTGCTGTCAAACACACACTGTTAGGTCTTTCAATAAGGAGAGGGGGAGGGATCTGCCTTTATGTAAAGTCCTATCTAAAGCCCACAGTCCGAGAAGATATAAATGAGGGACATGAACATGTGGAGTCACTGTGGGTAGAGATACATGGAGCCAAAAACAATAATAAATTACTAATAGGAGTTTACTATAAACCACCTAATATACCAGAGTCCACAGAAATTCTATTACTAAATGAGATAGACAAGGCCGCAAATCATAATGAGGTGGTTATTATAGGGAACTTCAACTACCCAGATATAGACTGGGAAACTAAAAGCTGTACATCGCATAAAGGAAACAGGTTCTTGGCAATAACCAAAGACAATTACCTTTCCCAACTGGTTCAGGATCGGACTAGAGGGACGGCCATACTGGACTTAGTATTAACCAATAGACCTGACAGAACAACAGATGTGCAAATTGGGGGACACCTGGGAAATAGTGACCATAAAGTAATAACTCTCCAAATTATCATTCAAAAGAGCATTTCTACAGGGAGGAACAAAAATATCAAACTTCAAAAAAGCTAAATTTAGCCAACTAAGCGAGGCCATAGGCCTAACTAACTGGGACAAAGTCCTCAAAAACAAAAATACAGCCACAAAATGGGATATCTTTAAAAGCATCCTAAATTCTCATTGTGAGAGGTACATACCGTATGGGAATAAAAGGTTAAGGAACAAAAAGAAACCAATGTGGATAAATAGAAATCTAAAGAAAGCAATAAATGACAAAAAGAAAGCATATAAATCACTAAAACAGGAGGGTAGCGAGGAAGCACTGAAAAACGATAAGGAAAGAAATAGAACATGTAAAAAACAAATAAAAGTAATGCCAAAGAGAGTAAAACTAACCCTAAAATTTTCTTCAAATATATAAATGTTAAAAAGTATAAATCTGAAGGTGTCGGCCCTTTAAAGAGTAATGAGGGGGGAGTTGCAGAGAGCGATGAGGAGAAAGCAAAGCTGTTAAATATTTTTTTCTTAAATGTATTCACTGAGGAAAATAAACTGTCAGATGAAATGCTGAATGTAAAAATAAATCCCCTATTAAAAGTGTCCTGTCTGACCCAAGAAGAAGTACAACAGCGACTTAAAAAGATTAAAATAGACAAATCGCCAGGACCGGATGGCATACACCCCCGTATCCTAAGGGAATTAAGTAATGTCATAGCCAGACCCTAATTTCTGATATTTGCGGACTCTATACTGACAGGGAATGTCCCACAGGATTGGCGCATAGCAAATGTGGTGCCAATTTTCAAAAAGGGTCCAATAACAGAGCCCGGAAACTATAGGCTGGTAAGTTTAACATCTGTTGTGGGGAAACTGTTTGAAGGTTTTCTGAGAGATGCTATCTTAGAGGATCTCAACAGAAATGAGCAAATAACGCCATATCAGCATGGCTTCATGAGGGATCGGTCATGCCAAACGAATTTAATCAGCTTCTATGAGGAGGTAAGTTCTAGACTTGACAGCGGCGAATCAATGGATGTCGTATATCTGGACTTCTCCAAAGCATTTGACACTGTACCACATAAAAGGTTAGTATATAAAATGAGGATGCTAGGACTGGGAGAAAATGTCTGTAAGTGGGTAAGTAACTGGCTGAGTGACAGAAAACAGAGGGTGGTTATTAACGGTACACACTCAGATTGGGCAACTGTCAATAGTGGGGTACCTCAGGGGTCAGTACTGGGCTCTATTCTTTTCAATATATTTATTAATGATCTTGTAGAAGGCTTGCACATTAAAATATCTATTTTTGCAGATGACACTAAACTGTGTAAAGTAATTAATACTGAAGAGGACAATATACTGCTACAGAGGGATCTGGATAGCTTAGTGGCAGATGAGGTTTAACACTGACAAATGTAAAGTTATGCACATGGGAAGGAATAATGCAAGTCACCCGTACATACTAAATGGTAAAACACTCGGTAACACTGACTTGGAAAAGGATCTAGAAATTTTAATAAACAGCAAACTAAGCTGCAAAAAACAGTGTCAGGCAAATGCCGCCAAGGCCAATAAGATAATGGGGTGCATCAAAAGGGGCATAGACGCCCGTGATGAGAACATAGTCCTACCACTTTACAAATCGCTAGTCAGACCACACATGGAGTACTGAGTACAGTTCTGGGCTCCTGTGAACAAGTCAGACATAGCAGAGCTGGAGAGGGTTCAGAGGAGGGCAACTAAAGTAATAACTGGAATGGAGCAACTACAGTACCCTGAAAGATTATCAAAATTAGGGTTATTTACTTTAGAAAAAAGACAACTGGGGAGATCTAATAACTATGTATAAATAAATCAGGGGTCAGTACAGAGATCTCTCCCATCATCTATTTGTCCCCAGGACTTTCACTGTGACGAGGGGACATCCTCTGCGTCTGGAGGAAAGAAGTTTGTACACAAACATAGAAGAGGATTCTTTACGGTAAGAGCAGTGAGACTATGGAACTCTCTGCCTGAGGAGGTGGTGATGGTGAGTACAATAAAGGAATTCAAGAGGGGCCTGGATGTATTTCTGGAGTGTAATAATATTACAGGCTATAGCTACTAGAGATGGGTCGTTGATCCAGGGAGTACTTCTGATTGCCTGAATGGAGTCGGGAAGGAATTTTTTACTCCCCTTAAGTGGGGAAAATTGGCTTCTACCTCACAGTTTTTTTTTTTTGCCTTCCTCTGGATCAACTAGCAGGATGACAGGCCGAACTGTGTGGACAGATGTCTTTTTCCGGCCTTATGTACTATGTTACTATGTTTTTGGAGTGACATCAGTAAGTTTAGAGCAAAATGCCATCTGTCACTGCCTACTGTCTGCTTTCCCTGACGCTGAATAAGCCGAGCGCCGGACCTCAGCTCCTATATGAAATGGTATCACGTGTTTTAGGGTGCAATAGGGGGTTATCTCTATGAACCATGAAATCACCTTAGAAGTCAGCAATACTGCTGGTGAATTAAGTGAAATAAGGATTGTAGTTGTAATAAGCAGCAAGTTTCCCCTGATGTATGAACGCTAACTAGTGTTCCACCAAACCCTTGGGGTTGATTACCTTACCAATTTTTCTACTTTATAATGGGACCGTAAAATGGGTTGTGTTACTTCAGCAAATAGCATTTATTATATAGAGAAAGTTAATACAAGCCACTTACTAATCTAATATTACCCATCTTGCTTCCTTTGCTGCTGGATTAATTTTTCGCTCACATTATACACTTCTCGTTTCCATGGTTACGACCACCCTGTAATCCACCAGTGGTGGTCGTGCTTTTTCCAGTAGTCATTTTAGACTCATATTTAGCTACCCAAGGCTCTATACTTCATGTATGTATGTTGCTGCCACAGTGGTGTCCAGGGCCGGACTGGCCTACCGGGATACCGGGAAAATTCCCGATAGGCCGGTAGCCCTGACTGCCGCACGGCCGGCCGGCGGCCGCAGGCACACTGGGCTCCAGTGGCGACGGAGATGAGCGCTTGCATTGCGCTCATCTCCGTGCGGAGCAGCAGCAGAGGAGGGAGAGGCGTGACCTCTCCCTGTTCCTCTGATAGGCTGCCAGCACTAGGCTGGCAGCCTATCAGAGGCCGGCTCAGCGGCGCGATGACATCATCGCGCCACCGAGCTCGTACAGCTTCGAGACACAGGCCGGAAGAGGCCTGCATCGCATCGCTGGAGGTAAGTATAAGTGTTCTTGTTTTTTTTTTTCTTGGGGCTACTGGCAGCACTAAAGGGGCTACTGGCGGCACTAAAGGGGGATACTGGCAGCACTAAAGGGGCTACTGGCAGATAAAGGGGCTACTGGCAGCACTAAAGGGGCTACTGGCAGCACTAAAGGGGGCTACTGGCAGCACTAAAGGGGGCTACTGGCAGCACTAAAGGGGCTACTGGCAGATAAAGGGGCTACTGGCAGATAAAGGGGCTACTGGCAGATAAAAGGGGCTACTGGCAGATAAAGGGGCTACTGCCACTTAAAGCGGGCTACTGCCACTTAAAGGGGGCTACTGCCACTTAAAGGGGGCTACTGGCACCAAACGGGGCTACTGGCACATAAAGGGCGCTACTGGCACTAAAGGGGCTACTGGCACATAAAGGGGCTACTGGCACATAAAAGGGGCTACTGGCACTAAAGGGGGCTACTGGCACATAAAGGGGCTACTGGCACATAAAGGGGGCTACTGGCACATAAAGGGGCTACTGGCACTAAAGGGGCTACTGGCACATAAAGGGGCTACTGGCACATAAAGGAGGCTACTGGCACATAAAGGGGCTACTGGCACTAAAGGGGCTACTGGCACATAAAGGGGCTACTGGCACATAAAGGAGGCTACTGGCACATAAAAGGGCTACTGGCACTAAAGGGGCTACTGGCACATAAAGGGGCTACTGGCACATAAAGGGGATGGCTACTGGCACATAAAGGGGCTACTGGCACTAAAGGGGGCTACTGGCACTAAAGGGACGGCTACTGGCACATAAAGGGGCTACTGGCACATAAAGGGGCTACTGGCACTAAAGGGGATGGCTACTGGCACATAAAGGGGCGGCTACTGGCACATAAAGGGGGCGGCTACTGGCACATAAAGGGGACGGCTACTGGTACTAAAGGGGGCTACTGGCACTAAAGGGGACGGCTACTGGCACACTGTTATGGGGGCACTGTGGATGTCACTGTTATGGGGGGGATCTGTGGATGACACTGTTATGGCAGAATCTATGGATGACACTGTTATGGGGGAATCTGTGGATGACACTGTTATGGGGGAATCTGTGGATGACACTGTTATGGGGGAATCTGTGGATGTCACTGTTATGGGGGCGCTGTGGATGTCACTGTTATGGGGGATCTGTTGATGACATACTGTTATGGGGGTACTTTCACACCTGCGGCATGGCTATCCGACCTATCCCGGCTGTTCACCCACCCGATCTGCCATCCTGCAAGTACCCGTGCACTGCCGTGCTGCTGCTCTGTCCCCATTGACTATAATAGGGGCAGGTGACGGAGCTATGGCGCAGCACGGCAGAGATCGCCGGACTAAAAAGTACTGCATGTCCGACTTTTTAGTCCGGCGATCTCTGCCATGCTGCACCATAGCTCCGCCCCTGCCCCTATTATAGTCAATGGGGACAGAGCAGCAGCACGGCAGTGCACGGGTACTTGCGGCATGGCGGATCAGGAGGGTGAACAGCCCGGATAGGTCGGATAGCCATGCCGCAGGTGTAAAAGTACCCCCATAACAGTATGTCATCCACAGATTCCCCATAACAGTGTCATCCATAGATTCCGCCATAACAGTGTCATCCACAGATCCCCATAAGTGTGTCATCCACAGATCCCCATAACAGTGTCATCCACAGATCCCCCATAAGTGTGTCATCCACAGATCCCCCATAAGTGTGTCATCCACAGATCCCCATAACAGTGTGTCATCCACAGATCCCCCATAACAGTGTCATCCACAGATCCCCATAACAGTGTGTCATCCACAGATCCCCCATAAAAGTGTGTCATCCACAGATCCCCACAACAGTGTGTCATCCACAGATCCCCCATAAAAGTGTGTCATCCACAGATCCCCATAGCAGTGTATCATCCACAGATCCCCCATAACAGTGTGTCATCCACAGATCCCCCATAACAGTGTGTCATCCACAGATCCCCATAGCAGTGTGCCTGCCCTGCGCACTGAGGACAGATTGAAAAGAGGGGAAGATCCGTGGAAGCAAGCAGAGGACAGCACAGCAGAAGATGGAATAGGTTCTTTTGTAAGTAAATTATTTTATTATAAATGTATCCCTGCATACCGCAATACTCTCGTATTTTGAATTTATATATACTTATTTCGTTTTTTTCAGTTGTATGAATTTAAGTGGGGAAAATTATTAGTGCCCCCCATTTTGACTGTGGTATCTTATGTGCCTCCCATATATTGTTCCTAGAGTTGCCACTGCGCAGAGGCCAAGTCACGGCAACGCTAGGGTAAGGCCCGGCCTGTGTGTGTGTATATAATTATATATATATATATACACACACACATACACACGCTCGCGGCGTGTGTGTTTGGGGCTGGTATGCAACTTTTTCCGGGGCTGGTATGCAACTTTTTCCAGGGCTGGTTTTTATCCCCAGTCCGGCCCTGGTGGTGTCATGGTCTAGTGTAGTGGACCTTGACACTTTCGGCGCGCATGCTTGTTATCGGTGGCAAAGTGTTGTTTGTTAAGCATGCATGTGCACTTCCCCTTTAAGGCTGTTTCCCTTCCCATTCTGGTGTGTTAGGGGTTAATGTGTGAGCTAGGGGGAGCTGGGTGTGTCCTCATCGCTCTTATAGTACTTGTGCTTGGAGCCTGGGCTGATTGGTACTTCAGCTTCTTTTGGAGCTGGAGTTATGCTGCCATGCTGGACTTTTCTATCTGTCCAGCTTGAGGGCCTCCTTGTTGGACATAGTTTGTCTTCCCATAGTATCCTCCTTGTTCCCTACCTTACCTGTGTGGTTGTTTGGTGTGAGTTTATGTTCAGGGTGTGGTGTAAGTCTTGTTTGTAGTTACATGTCTGTTCTGTTGGTGCAGTTGGTCCCAGCATGTTTGCAAGGCGTTTCCCTGTGTGTTGTACCTCTGGTGAGGGGGCTTCTATGTTCCTCGAAGTGGGGGAACAGCATTGACCACCTGCCTGCGGAAGTGGGCTCCATGAATTCCCGGAGGGGTGAACCACAAGTCTAGGCAGTGAGCGACTTTCATCCTGTTGCAGGGGCAGGTAAGTGTTATGTGTCCCAGAGCTTGTTATCCAGGTGGGATTCCTGTCTCTGGGTTCTTACCTGCCGACCCTTTTGGTTTTTCACTGTCTTTTCTATTTATGTGTTACAATGGGGATTACTACAGTTGTGGTGATGTTCTAGGGGTCAGGTGGACCTGCTCTAGAACATGATTGTAGTGTTGTTGTTTTCCCTGTTGTTACTGGTTGCTAGGCCTGTGGGAGACTCTGGTTCATCCGTGGCTTGGATGAACAGGTCATCTCCCATTCCTGACCATTATTCCAGAGATCGATAGGGTCAGTAGGGCCCAGGTTCCATAGTATGAGCCCTCCTACCATTTAGGTCGGCTCGTACAGGTAGGAGGTCAGGGATAGGATTTACGGAAGCATTAGGAGGTGACCTGCTCCCTTATTCCTGAGTTCAGGCCTAGCTGCTATCCTGCCAACCTACATTGTACGGTGGGAAGTTTTCCCCCACTCCCCAAAGTGACAGTTGCCTGTTACAATCTTTTTTTAAACCTGGAATGTTGTCTACCCATAGGACAACTCTTTTTTAGATCAATGTAGGTCTATGTATTAAAAAATAAGGTAATCTTACCAAAACTTTTGGTCCACTACTACTTAAAGTATGATGGAATACCATGCCTTCCTATTGTGATAAGAAGCTGGATCATCCCTCAGGGCAATAATGGGAATGTGGCTATTGTTCTATGGCCCCTGCACAAATGGGGTAACCTCACTCAGCAAATCCATCTAGGGTCTTCTGAAGTTGTTCCCCTTTTGGCAGGCAAATGAAACGCTTCAGTAGGTTATTCTTTAGAGCAAATGTAACTTTGTGCACTAGGTAACATACCATACTTTCATACTTTTTGCCCATTTTATTTAAATTGTTTTGAATCTTCCGCCAAATAGATAACAACGAAGAGGAGAATCTTTCCTCTTCAGGTATCCCAGACGTCTCAGTACCAGAAAATGTGCCAAACTGCAGATGGAACCCATATGCAACAAAAAATTGTGACTTATCAGTGGACTCCTGTCTACGGTTATTTATGGCAAACTCAGCCCCCCCCCCACCACACACAGGAAAGCTACGCGACAAGGCATCCGCCTTGACGTTTTTAATCCCTGGCCGATAAGTGACAATGAAATTAAATCTAGTGAAAAACAGCGATCATTTGGCCTGCCTTGGGTTCAGACGTTTAGCCGACTGCAGGTAGGCCAGATTTTTGTGATAAGTAATTACCGTAATGGGATGAATCGCTCCTTTCAACCAATGACGCCACTCTTCAAAAGCCAATTTAATGGCCAACAACTCTATTACCTACATCATAATTTCTTTCGGCAGAAGAGAGTTTTTTTGAGAAAAAAGCACAAGGGCACCACTTGCTAGGAGAAGAACCCCGGCGACAAGACCGCTCCAACCCCTACTTCTGATGCGTCAACTTCCATAATAAATGGCTGTAACACATCAGGTTGCACCAGAATAGGAGCAGAAGCGAAACATTCCTTTATTTGTGAAAAAGCATGTAATGCTTCTTCAGACCAGACTGAGAAATCAGCGCCCTTCTTAGTCATATCAGTTAATGGTTTAACAACAGTTCAGTAATTCAAAATAAATTTACGGTAGTAGTTGGTGAACCCCAAAAATCGCTTGAGTGCCTTCAGATGGTTCTCGCTGCCAGAACCCACCGCCTGTGGTCTTTGAAACTGTGCAACAGCCGTGCGGAGATCAGCCACCTCCAAAGATAGCCCCTGCATACGATCGACTAGTGTAGAAACATTATCCATAGCTGCACTGATAAAACAAAGGATGACGGTTTGGCAGTTGATAATGTCACAGGTTATGGGGAAAACACCAAATACACACAACAACCAATACACCACAGTCTAGGCCTCAAAAGCTAAGGAAGAGGGATGGTGACCTCCTAGTAATCCCTAGGCCTTTCCCTAACTCCTGCCAGTATGAGCAGATCCTGATGGTGGAAATGCTCATACGCCGAATACCTTATGCCCTGCTAAAACTGACGAGCCCTAGAATAGGTAGCAGGAGCTGAGACAGCTGGTTCCTTCACCGATGAAGGAACCCGCGTCTCCCTGAGGTCTAGAAACAACACACACCAGAGAATAACAAACAACAGAGGCAACAAGTTCTTAGCTTAGAGATTTATGCAGTGGTGTTGCTAGGGCTGGTTTTACCAGCTGTGGTAGAAAATGGTGTCATCCCTCCAAGCCCCCCTCCCCTTTCGGAAGCTTAGCGTCTCAGCACCCCCTATTCCCCCATGGCAGGAGCTCACCTGGGTCAGGTGCACCCCACTTTTGCTGGCTGACCGAGACACCAAATGCTGTTCAAATTCTAGCACCCCCAACACCCCCCCCCCCCTTGGCGATCTGTGTGCTTAGCCCACCCCCCACGTCAGCGGTCTGTTTACTATCCAACAACCCCCCCCCCCTCCCGGTACCGCTTGGGTCGGTCTGCAGGCTCAGTGAAGGGACGTCAGCGGCGCCGCAGCGGCAGGAGGGAGCTTGATGGACATCCTCTACGTGACTCGTGCTAGCAGACAGATCGCCTGGGGGGGTGGGGCGGGAGTAATTTTTGCTAGCCAGGGCCAGTGTGTTATGTGTTGCTGTAGAGAATCTAATGTGTGTGCTTATGGAATGTAGTGTATAGGGATACCAGTTTGTGTAGGTGATGCAGTGGATTGCAGTGTGTTTTCGTGTAAGGGATAGAAAGAAGTATGTGTTTGTGTATAGGTATGTATTGTGTGTTTCTGAATGTGTGTACGGAATGCGTTGTGTGAATCTGTGTTTGTATGTGTAAGGGCTGCAAGATGTGTTTCTGTGTATGTAAGGGATGCAGTGTGTGTGTCTGTAAGGGGTGCTTTGAGTGTGTGTAAGGGGTGCATTGTCTTTTAGTGTGTGTGAGGGATGCATTGTGTATTCCTGTGGATGTGTGTAAGGGGTGCATTGTCTTTGTGTGTAAGGGTTACATTGGGTGTGTGTGTAATGGATGTCATCCCCCCCCTCCCTTGACTATCTATTTCCCCCCTCCCTCCCTTGTCACTCTCTTCCCACTCTCTTCCCCCCTTGTCACCCTCTTCCCCCCCTCTCTCCCTTGTCACTCTCATTCCCCCCTCTTTCCCTTGTCACCAGGGCCGCCATCAGGGGGGTACAGCCGGTCCTGAGTCTTTTTTTTTGTGGCCTTGAGTTGGCTCTGCTGGGAGGGGGCCCGTGGCGGCAGCAGGTCACAAGGAGATGAATGCTTCCATTGTGGAAGCGTTCATCTCCATAGTCGTCTGTATCGCCATCCTCAGCACAGCGATACAGATGGCTGTGCTGCGGCAGGGGAGGGAGAGGCGTCTCCATTCCCTGTTCCTCTGATGGGCTGCGGGCCTTGTGCCGGCAGCCTATCAGAGGCCGGTGCAGGTGGTGCGATGACATCATCGCGCCGCCTGAGCTTTACAGCGCGGGACACAGGCTAGAAGAGGCCTGCATCGCATTGCAGTCTGGAGTGGAGGTAAGTATGAGTGTTGTTTTTTTGGTTTTTTTTTTAACCCCTTAAGGACACAGGGTTTTTACATTTTTGCGTTTTCGTTTTGCGCTCTATGCCTTCCAAGAGCCATAACTTTTTTATTTTTCCGTTCACATGGCCATATGAGGGCTTATTTTTTGCGGGACAAGTTGTACTTTCCAACACCATCATTTAATAATGCATACGGTGTAGTGGGAAGCGGGGAAAAAAATCCAAATGGGGTGAAATTGCAAAAAAAAAGCAATTTCACCACAGTTTTACGGGTTTCTAAATTACGACGTTTGATTTGCGATAAAACTGACCATTTAGTTTTATTCTACAGGTCAGTACGAATCCGGCGATACCCAATATGTATAGCTTTTCTTGCGTTTTGATAGTGAAAAAACATTTTTTTTTTTTGTCGCCATGTTTTGACCGCTATAACGTATTTGTATATAAGTGTATGGCGTTGTATGGGGGCTTATTTTTTGCGGGGCGATCTTAACTTTTAGTTGATACCATTATGGGGTGTGTAGGACTTTTTGATCGCTTTTTATTTAATTTTTTTTGAGGAAATGAAGCGTCCAAAGAAAAGGACAGTTAGACCCCCAGACGAGTACAGAACGCCTTCCAGAATCTGGAAACAAATTGAGTCTCTCTATCAGACACCACATCAGAGGGAATGCCAGGTAGTTTCACGATAGTATCTACAAACACTTGAGCGAGAGTTTTGGCATTAGGTAAACCTGATAATAGTATAAAGTGCGCCATCTTGCTGAAGCGGTCAACAACCACCAGAATCACAGTTTTCCCAGAAGAATTAGGCAAATCTGTGATAAAGTCCATGGACAAATAAGTCCGGGGTCGGAATGGGATAGACAAGGGAAGTAGAGATCCTGAAGGCCGAGTATGAGCCACCCTAGCACGTGCACAAGTCTCACAAGCTGCCACATAGCCCTCAACACATTTACGTAACCCTGGCCAACAGAATCTCCGAGAAATGAGATCCCCCCCTCCCTTGTCACTCTCTTTCTCATTACCCCTTGTCACTCTATTTCTCACCCCCCTTCCCTTGGCACTCTCTCCCCCTTCTTGTCACTCTCATTTCCCTCCCTCCCTTGTCACTCTCATTCCCCCCTCCCACCCTCCCTTGTCACTCTCATTTACCCCCTCCCTCTCTCCCTTGTCACTCTCATTTACCCCCTCCCTCTCTCCCATTCCCCTCCCTCCCTCGTCACTCTCATTCCCCCCCCCCTCCCTCCCCATATCCAACGAAAAATGTATGTAAGGGATGCAGTGTGTGTCTATAAGGGGTGCATTGAGTGTGTGTAAGAGATGTATTGTGTTTCAGTGTGTGTAAGGGATGCATTGTGTGTAGGGGGTGCATTGTGTGTTTCTGTGTATGTGTGCAAGGGTTGCATTGTGTGTGTTATGGATGTCAATCTCTCCCCCCCTCCCTTGTCACTCTTCTGCACCCCTCCCTCCCTTGTCACTCTCATTCCACCCCTCCCTCCCTTGTCACTCTCATTGGATGTATGGAGAAGCAAGAGATCCAAGACAAACAAGCTCTAGCAACTCCAAACAGAAACTATCAACCACATGGTCAGCAGTGTGAGGCGGCCCAAAATAAAGTCTCATCACTTATAACCAGCGGCACCTGAGGAGAGGTGAGATCCTGCCAAACAACAACATACATAGAAGAAAGCAGAGAGACCTGTCAGATAGCCTCACGTGCAGCAAGTCTATCCGATCTTCTCACCTCTCTCACAAGAGGGACAGTGACAGCATCCTAATGTGAACCCCCCATTGCACCCTAAAGTAAGCAAACCTGTTATTGCACCCTAAAGTAAATTAATCTGTTATTACTCCCTAAAGAAAGTGAACCCACTATTGTAATTCAATGTATGTAAACCCACTTACTTGAAGGTGCAAAAAGAAGTTTACTTAAAGATGCAAAGTGGGTTCACTTACTTTAGATTGAAATAGGGTATTCACTTACATTAAAGTTCAAAAAGAGGTTCACTTACTGTACTTAAGGGTATAAAGTGGGTTCACTTACTTAAGGGTGAGTTAACAGTTCAAATACTTTAGAGTGCAAAGTGGGTTTACTTATGTTAAATTGCAATAAGGAGTTCACTTAGTTTAAGGTGCAATATGGGGTTCACTTCCTTTAGAGTACAATAAGGAATTCAGAAAAATTGGCCTGCAACCCCAGGGTAATTATATTAAAACTTAACTTTTAATGTCCTGGTTTATAAAAAGGGAAGGCATTGCTCAAAACAATAACAAAATACATCAAATAAAGTAGTGCTGTTGCCATGCTCTATAATAATCGGAATGGTCTTCACATTCTTGTCGACACACAGTGCTATGGGATAGTTGAGTAGGCAGCAGGATGCGGTATCTGTCCCTAAATTGCCCTACTTGGCCTAGTCTGAACTGCATGTCCAGCCAAGCAGAGCACCTGAAAGGGACGTCTCCTCTGGACAGTCCCTCTCTGGTCTGGAGACCCTCTACTCAACCTTGACTCATGTGATACCAGTCCTGTTGTACAGAGTTTACAGAAAGTGAAGTCTTTGCAATTTAACATAAGTAAACCCATTTTGCACTCAAAAGTATTTGAATTGATAATTCAACCTAAAGAAAGTGAACCCACTTTACACCCTTAAGTACAGTAAATGAATCTCTGTTTGCAACTTAAAGTAAGCAAATACTCTATTGCAATAAAAAATAAGTGAACCCATTTGCATCCTAAGAGAATTGTCACCAGGAAATTCACTGATAAACCAGGCACACTGCATTGTAGGGCTCACTCTGCTGAATATAATGATACCTTTCACTTGGTGATCTGTTGCTTTATTGTGGAGAAAAAGTACTTTTAATCCATATGCTAATGAGCTGATTGAGTCCAGCAGTTGATACGAGTCCAGCGTGTTTTTCCTATTCAGAGCTGTAGCCCCTCCCCTATTCACTTCTATAGACCAATAAATAAATAAACCACGCCCCTTTTACAACTGAAGACGTGAATAGGGGAGGGGCTACAGCTCTGAATAGAAAAAACGCTGGACTCATATCAACTGCTGGACTCCAATCAGCTCATTAGCATATGGATTAAAAGTACTTTTTCTCCACAATAAAGCAACAGATCACCAAGTGACAGGTATCATTATATTCAGCAGAGTGAGCCCTACAAGGCAGTGTGCCTGGTTTATCAGTGAATTTCCTGGTGACAGGTTCTCTTTAAGTGAACCTCTTTTTGCACCGTCAAGTAAGTATGTGGGTTTATTATTATAATTGCAATATGGGGTTCACTTACTTTGGGTTGCAATGAGGGGTTCACTTCCTTTAGGATGCAATAAGGGATTTACGTACTTTATGGTGCAATAACAGGTTCATGTACTTTTGCGTGCAATAACGTTCACTTTCTTTGAGTTGCAATAAGGAGTTCACTTAGTTCTGGGTTTCTCAACTCCAGTCCTCGGGAACCACCTACCAGTCATGTTTTCAGGAATTCCTTAGTATTGAGCAAGTGATATATTTAGTGTCCATGCATCAGGACTTACCACAGGTATTAATTTTGTGGGCTATTCTCAAATCCTGACCGGTAAGTGGGTCCTGAGGACCGGAGTTGAGAAACCCTGGCCTAGTTTAAGGTACAATAAAAAGTTTACTAAATTTAGGTTGCATTGGCAGTTCACATACTTTAGGTTACACTAGGGTTTACATACTTCAGGTTGCAATGAGGTTCACGTACCTTAGGGTGCAATAGGGGTTTTTCTTACTTTAGGGTGCAATAAGGGTAACATAGTAACATAGTAACATAGTATATAAGGCCGAAAAAAGACATTTGTCCATCCAGTTCGACCTGTTTCCTGCAAGTTGATCCAGAGGAAGGCAAAAAAAACCCTGTGAGGTAGAGCCAATTTTCCCCACTTAAGGGGAAAAAATTCCTTCCCGACTCCAATCAGGCAGTCAGAATAACTCCCTGGATCAACGACCCATCTTTAGTAGCTATAGCCTGAAATATTATTACGCTCCAGAAATACATCCAGGCCCCTCTTGAATTCCTTTATTGTACTCACCATCACCACCTCCTCAGGCAGAGAGTTCCATAGTCTTACTGCTCTTACCGTGAAGAACCCTTTTCTATGTTTGTGTACAAACCTTCTTTCCTCCAGACGCAGAGGATGTCCTCTCGTCACAGTCACAGTCCTGGGGATAAATAGATGATGGGAGAGATCTTTGTACTGACCCCTGATATATTTATACATAGTTATTAGATCTCCCCTCAGTCGTCTTTTTTCTAGAGTGAATAACCTAATTTTGATACCCTTTCAGGGTACTGTAGTTGCCCCATTCCAGTTATTACTTTAGTTGCCCTCCTCTGAACCCTCTCTAGCTCTGCTATGTCTGCCTTGTTCACGGGAGCCCAGAACTGTACACAGTACTCCATGTGTGGTCTGACTAGTGATTTATAAAGTGGTAAGACTATATTTTCATCACGGGCATCTATGCCCCTTTTGATGCAACCCATTATCTTATTGGCCTTAGCAGCAGCTGCCTGACACTGGTTTTTACAGCTTAGTTTGTTATTTATTAAAATTCCTAGATCCTTTTCCATGTCAGTGTTACTGAGTGTTTTACCATTTAGTATGTACGGGTGACTTGCATTATTCCTTCCCATGTGCATAACTTTACATTTGTCAGTGTTAAACCTCATCTGCCATTTCTCTGCCCAAGCCCCCAATCTATCCAGATCCCTCTGTAGCAGAAAACTGTCCTCTTTAGTGTTAATTACTTTACACAGTTTAGTGTCATCTGCAAAAATTGATATATTACTGTGCAAGCCTTCTACAAGATCATTAATAAATATATTGAAGAGAATAGGGCCCAATACTGAACCCTGAGGTACCCCACTAGTGACCGTGACCCAATCTGAGTGTGTACCGTTAATAACCACCCTCTGTTTTCTATTACTGAGCCAGTTACTTACCCACATACAGATATTTTCTCCTAGTCCAAGTGTTCTCATTTTATATACTAACCTTTTATGTGGTACAGCGTCAAATGCTTTGGAGAAGTCCAGATATACGACATCCATTGATTCGCCGCTGTCAAGTCTAGAACTTACCTCCTCATAGAAACTGATTAAATTAGTTTGACATGACCGATCCCTCATGAAGCCATGCTGATATGGTGTAATTTGCTTATTTTCATTGAGATACTCCAAGATAGCATCTCTTACAAAACCTTCAAACAGTTTACCCACAACAGATGTTAAACTTACCGGCCTATAATTTCCAGGCTCTGTTTTTGGACCCTTTTTGAATATTGGCACCACATTTGCTATACGCCAGTCTGGTGGAACATTCCCTGTCAGTATGGAGTCCGTGAATATCAAAAATAAGGGTCTGGCTAGGACATCACTTAATTCCCTTAGGATACGGGGTGTATGCCATCCGGTCCTGGCGATTTGTCTATTTTAATCTTTTTAAGTCGCTGCTGTACTTCTTCCTGGGTCAGACAGGGCACTTTTAAAGGGAATTTACTTTTACATTTTGCATTTCATCTGACAGTTTATTTTCCTCAGTGAAAACAGTGGTGAAGAAAATATTTAATAGCTTGGCTTTATCCTCATCGCTTTCTGCAACTCCCCCTCATTGCTATGTAGAGGGCCGACTCCTTCAGGTTTATATTTTTACCATTTATATAATTGAAAAACATTTTAGGGTTAGTTTTGCTCTCTTTGGCAATTAATCTCTCGGTCTCTAGTTTGGCAGTTTTTATTAGTTTTTACATATTCTATTTTTTTCCTTATAGTTTATCAGTGCTTCCTGGCTCCCTCCTGTTTTAGTGATTTATATGCTTTCTTTTTGTCATTTATTGCTTTTTTTACGGTTCTATTTATCCACATTGGTTTCTTCTTATTTCTTAGCCTTTTATTTCTATAAGGTATGCATCGATCACAATTTGATGTTACAATGCTTTTAAAAATCTCCCATTTTGTGGTTGTATTTTTATTTTTGAGGACTATGTCCCAGTTAATTGGGCCTATGGCCTCTCTTAGTTGGCTAAATTTTGCTTTTTGAAGTCCGGTATTCTTGTTCCTCCCTGTAGAAACTCTCGTTTGAAGGATAATTGGAAGGTTATTACTTTATGGTCACTATTTCCCAGGTGTCCCCCGACCTGCACGTCTGTTGTTCTATCAGGTCTATTGGTTAATACTAAGTCCAGTATGGCCGTCCCTCTAGTTGGGTCCTGAACCATTTGGGAAAGGTAATTGTCTTTGGCTATTGCCAAGAACCTGTTTCCTTTATGGGATGTACAGGTTTCAGTTTCCCAGTCTATATCTGGGTAGTTGAAGTCCCCCATAATAACCACCTGATTATAGTTTGCCGCCCTGTTTATCTCGTATAGTAATAGATTTTCTACGGACTCTGGTATATTAGGTGGTTTATAGTAAACTCCTATTAGTAATTTATTATTGTTTTTGGCTCCATTTATCTCCACCCACAATGACTCCACATTTTCGTGTCCTCACAGATGTCTTCCCGGAGTGTGGGCTTTAGACAGGACTTTATGTAAAGGCAGACCCCTCCCCCTCTCCGGTTTTGACGATCCTTTCTGAACAGATTGTAACCTTGTACATTAACTGCCCAGTCATAGCTATCATCCAGCCATGTCTCAGTTATTCCCACTATGTCATAATCCTCCTCACACATCACTAATTCCAGTTCCCCAGTTTTATTAGTCAGGCTTCTGGCATTAGTATACATACATTTGAGAGGTTTATGCATATTTTTTGCCCTACACCTTTCCTTCTGAACTTTTCTAGTCCCTCCTTCCATTTCTCCCCCAGTCCCACTACCTTGCCCCCGGTCTCTATCTGCACTATCTTCCCCTCCTATAATGTAATTTCTCTCCCCCAGTCCCTAGTTTAAACACTCCTCCAACCTTCTAGCCATCTTTCTCCCCAACACGGCTGCCCCTTCCCCATTGAGGTGCAGCCCGTCCCTACGATAGAGCCTGTAGCCGATAGCAAAGTCGGCCCAGTTCTCCATGAACCCAAAACCCTGCTTCCTACACCAGTTCTTGAGCCACTTGTTAACCTCTCTAATCTCCCGCTGCCTCTCTTGTGTGGCCCGTGGTACAGGCAGTATTTCGGAAAATACTACCTTTGAGGTCCTTGCCCTAAGCTTTTGACCTAAATCCCTGAAATCATTCTTAAGGACGCTCCACCTTCCTCTAACTTTGTCATTGGTTCCAATATGGACCATGACCGCTGGATCTTCTCCAGCCCCTCCCAGTAATCTGTCAACCCGATCTGCGATGTGTCGAACTCTAGCGCCAGGAAGACAGCACACTGTTCGGCGATCACGATCTTTGTGACAGATCGCCCTATCTGTTCCCCTAATAATTGAGTCTCCCACTACCAGCACCTGTCTGGCCTGCCCTGCTCTCCTGGTCCCCTGCTTACTGGAGCTGACATTCCCCTGACCGGCAGAGGAAGTGTCTGGCTGCAGCGGTGCTGTCCCTGAGCTGCCATCCCCCTCATCTGCCAAAGGTGTCCCTGAGCTGCCATCCCCCTCATCTGCCAAAGGTGTCACCTAATTTAGAGTGCAATAAGGAGCCCACTTATTTTAGCGTGCAATAGGAGGTTTGCTTACTTTAGGGTGCAATGGGGGGTTTACTTCAGGGTTTTTCAAACTCATTTGACGCTGAAAGGTGTGAAAAGTGAAAAGTTTGAATTTGCCTCCTAACTAGTGTTGAAAAATACTATTTGAACCTAAAGACTGGTATTTGTAGGCCATTGAGCTATAGACTCAACTGTTGTTAATTATGGATTATCTTTAGCTATGTGATTTAGTATACAAATTCACAGTAAATCAAAAATTAATTTTGACTCTGACGCTGAGCAGTGAGTAAAGCCAGACATCAAAGTAAAAAATCAATTGAATTTGTTGATAGGTTTTAAATTATTATTATTTTTTTATAAAAGGTTTTTATTGGAACTTGAACCCAAACAGCTACTGTTTCAAGGCAGTAATCTTGCCATTGAGCTATAGGCTCCTCTATAGCTGTACTATCTCTTGCAAATAAGTAAAATGACAATTTTTTTCATCAGCATTTCA
This sequence comes from Bufotes viridis, assembly GCA_033119425.1. Lineage (NCBI taxonomy): Eukaryota > Metazoa > Chordata > Amphibia > Anura > Bufonidae > Bufotes > Bufotes viridis. The sequence continues at coordinate 198,737,606 of CM065591.1, read as the reverse complement.
GAGAAGTAAAATGCCTATTATTGCAACTGCACATACCATAGCACTAAAAGCTCAGCTATAGTCAGCTGTGGGCTTTCTTTGGCTATGTGATTTAGTATACAAATAAAGAGTAAATCTGTAACTCATTCTGATTTGACCTTGACCTGTAAAGAAAGTCTGATATCAAAGTCAAACTCAGATGTCAGAGTGAGATATCAGAGTCAGTTGTCAGATAGTATTTTGCCTCTGACATTATTATTATGATGACTTTTTACAGCCACGTCTCATCTCTGTAGTGTTAACCATAAACACACCTTAGATTCCTTACTTTTCTATCATTCTCCTCCTCCTCCTGGTGCCCCAACATTATCATCCTGCTGCTACCCCCAATACTGTGCCTGTGTGCTCCCCAATGACCCCAAATATTATACAGCAGAGATTATACAGATACCCCCCTCCTCCTCCATAGAAATTGTGCTCCCCAAAATTGCAATAATACACAGCCAGATAAGCAGCTTTTACCCTGACCTACTGTGTCCTGCCCCTTTCCCTTGTAAATTGTAAGCTCTCATGGGCAGGTTCCTCTCCCCGTTACTAAGTTCATGCCTATTGTACTTGTGTTTTTATATTACTTACTGTATGTGTAACCCCTTACCGTACATATACAACAACCTCAAACTTACAGTTCCATGTAAATAACATCACTCCCCTCCCCCAGCCATATCCAACATAAAGTCCCATTTCAATGCCATCACTCCCCTCCCCCAGCCACCTCCAACATACATAACATTACTCCCCTCCCCAAGCTTCCTCTAACATAGAGTCCCAATAAAAACCATCACTCCCCCCCCTAGCACCTCCAACATACAGTGCCATTAAATTACTGAATTTCCCTCCCCCAGCCCCTCCAGCATACAGTGCCATGTAAATAACATCCCTCCCCAGCCACCTCCAACATACAGTGGCATGTAAATATCATAGCTGCCCTCCCCCAGCAACCTCCAACATATGGCCCCATGTCACATAGTAACATAGTTTATAAGGCCGAAAAAAGACATCTGACCATCCAGTTTGGCTTGTTATCCTGCATGTAAATAACATGCCTCCCTCTCTCCAGTACCCTGAAACATACAGCCCCGTGTAAATACAATCACTGTCCTCCCCCAGCCTTTACAATATATAGTCTCTTTCAAAAAACATTACTCCCTCCCCTACTCCCCTAGCTCCTCCAATATACAATCCCATGTAAATGACATTACTCCCCTACTCAGCCACCTCCAACATACAATCCATTGTAAATAACATCACTCCCCTCCCCAAGCTTCCTCTAACATACAGCCCGATGTAAATAACATCCCTCCCCAGCCACTTGTAACATACAATCGGATGTAGATGACATCGCTGCCCTCCTCCAGCCACCTCCAACATACAGTCCCATGTAAATAACATCTCTCCCAACCACCTCCATCATACAGTCTCATGTACATAACATTGCTACCCTTCCCCATACCAGTCCTATATGATATACAGTGGATATAAAAAGTCTACACACCCCTGTTAAAATGTCAGGTTTCTGTGCTGTAAAAAATTAGACAAAGAAATCATTTCAGAACTTTTTCCACCTTTATTGTGACCTATAAACTGTGCAACTCAACTGAAAAACAAACTGAAATCTTTTAGATAACATAGTAACATAACACATAAGGCCGAAAAAAGACATCTGTCCATCCAGTTTGGCCTGTCATCCTGCTAGTTGATCCAGAGGAAGGCAAAAAAAAAGAACTGTGAGGTAGAAGCCAATTTTCCCCACTTAAGGGGAATAAAAAATTCCCTCCCGACTTCAATCAGGCAATCAGAATAACTCCCTGGATCAATGACCCATCTCTAGTAGCTATAGCCTGCAATATTATTGTACTCCAGAAATGCATTCAGGCCCCTCCTTTATTGTACTCACCATCACCACCTCCTCAGGCAGGGAGTTCCATAGTCTCACTGATCTTACCGTAAAGAATACTGTTCTATGTTTGTGTACAAACCTTCTTTCCTCCAGACGCAGAGGATGTCCCTTTGTGACAGTCACAGTCCTGGGGGGTAAATAGATGATGGGAGAGATCTCTGTACTGACCCCTGATATATTTATACATAGTTATTAGATATCCCCTCAGTCGTCTTTTTCTAAAGTAAATAACCCTAATTTTAGTAATCATTCAGGGTACTGTAGTTGCCCCATTCCAGGTATTACATTAGTTGCCCTCCTCTGAACCCTCTTCAGCTCTGCTATATCTGCCTTGTTCACAGGAACCCAGAAATGTACACAGTACTCCATGTGTGGTCTGACTAGCGATTTGTAAAGTGGTAGGACTATGTTCTAATCACGGGCGTCTATGCCCCTTTTGATGCAACCCATTATCTTATTGTCCTTGGCGGCAGCTGCCTGGCATTGGTTTTTGCAGCTTAGAGGTAGAGGGAAGAAAAAATATAAAAATAAAATAAGATGGTTGCGTGAGTGTGCACACCCTTAAACTGATACTTTGTTGAAGCACTTTTTGATTTTATTACAGCACTTAGTCTTTTTGGGTATGAGTCTATCAGCATGGCACATTTTGACTTGGCAAGATTTGCCCATTCTTTGCAAAAACACTCCAAATCTGTCAGATTGCGAGGGCATCTCCTGTGCACAGCCCTCTTTAGATCACCCCACAGATTTTCAATCGGATTCAGGTCTGGGCTCTGACTGGGCCATTTCAAAACTTTAATCTTCTTCTGGTGAAACCATTCATTTGTTAATTTTGATGTATGCTTTGGGTCGTTGTCATGCTGAAAGATGAAGTTCCTCTTTATGTTCAGCTTTCTAGCAGAATCCTGAAGGTTTTGTGCCAATATTGACTAGTATTTGAAACTGATCATAATTCCCTCTATCTTAACTAAGGCCCTAGTTCCAGCTGAAGAAAAACAGCCCCAAAGCGTGATGCTGCCACCACCATGCTTCACTGTGGGTATGGTGTTCTTTTGGTGATGTGCAGTGTTGTTTTTGCGCCAAACATTTTTTTTGTAATTTTGGAAAAAAAGTTCAACCTTGGTTTCATCAGATCATAACACCTTTTCCCACATGCTTTTGGGAGACTTCAGATGTGTTTTTGCAAAATGTAGCCTGGCTTGGATGGTTTTCTTCGTAAGAAAAGGCTTTCGTCTTGCCACTCTACCCCATAGCCCAGACATATGAAAAATACGGGAGATTGTTGTCACATGTACCACACAGCCAGTACTTGCCAGATATTCCTGCAGCTCCTTTAATGTTGCTGTAGGCCTCTTGGTAGCCTCCCAGACCAGTTTTCTTCTCATCTTGTCATCAATTTTGAAGGGACGTCCAGTTCTTGGTAATGTCACTATTGTGCCATATTTTCTCCACTTGATGACTGTCTTCACTGTGTTCCATGGTATCTCTAATGCCTTGGAAATTCTTTTGTACATTTCTCCTGACTGATAGTAGCATAGTATATAAGACCGAAAAAAGACATTTGTCTATCCAGTTCATCCTGTTTCCTACAAGTTGATCCAGAGGTAGCCAAAAAAACCCTGTGAGGCAGAAGCCAATTTTCCCCACTTAAGGGGGAAAAAAATTCCTTCCCGACTCCAATCAGGCAATCAGAATAACTCCCTGGATCAACGACCCCTCTCTAGTAGCTATAGCCTGTAATATTATTACACTCCAGAAATACATCCAGTCCCCTCTTGAATTCCTTTATTGTACTCACCATCACCACCTCCTCGGGCAGAGAGTTCCATAGTCTCACTGCTCTTACAGTGAAGAACCCTTTTCTATGTTTGTGTACAAACCTTCTTTCCTCCAGACACAGAGGATGTCACCTCGTCACAGTCACAGCCCTGGGGATAAATAGATGATGGGAGAGATCTCTGTACTGACCCCTGATATATTTATACATAGTTATTAGATCTCCCCTCAGTCGTCTCTTTTCTAAAGTGAATAACCCTAATTTTAATTACCTTTCAGGGTACTGTAGTTGCCCCATTCCAGTTATTACTTTAGTTGCCCTCCCCTGAACCCTCTCCAGCTCTGCTATGTCTGCCTTGTTCACAGGAGCCCAGAACTTTACACAGTACTCCATGTGTGGTCTGACTAGTGATTTGTAAATTGGTAGGACTATGTTCTCATCACAGGCATCTATGCCCCGTTTGATGCAACCCATTATCTTATTGGCCTTTGCAGTAGCTGCCTGACACTGTTTTTTGCAGCTTAATTTGCTGTTTATTAAAATTCCTAGATCCTTTTCCATGTCAGTGTTACTGAGTATTTTACGATTTAATATGTACGGGTGACTTGCATTATTCCTTCCCATGTTCATAACTTTACATTTGTCAGTGTTAAACCTCATCTGCCATTTCTCTGCCCAAGCCTCCAATCTATCCAGATCCCTCTCTAGCAGAAAACTGTCCTCTTCAGTGTTAATTACTTTACACAGTTTAGTGTAATCTGCAAAAATAGATATTTTACTGTGCAAACCTTCTACAAGATCATTAATAAATATATTGAAGAGAATAGGGCCCAATACTGACCCCTGAGGTACCCCACTAGTGACAGTGACCCAATCTGAGTATCTACCGTTAATAACCACCCTCTGTTTTCTGTCACTCAGCTAGTTACTTACCCACATACAGACATTTTCTCCCAGTCCGAGCATCCTCATTTTATATACTAACCTTTTTATGAGGTACAGTGTCAAATGCTTTGGAGAAGTCCAAGATATACGACATCCATTGATTCGTTGCTGTCAAGTCTAGAACTTACCTCCTCATAGAAGCTGAATAAATTCGTTTGGCATGACCGATCCCTCATGAAGCCATGCTGATATGGCGTTATTTGCTTATTTTCATTGAGATACTCCAAAATAGCATCTCTTAGAAACCCTGCAAACAGTTTACCAAGAACAGATGTTAAACTTACCCGCCTATAATTTCCAGGCTCTGTTTTTGGACCCTTTTTGAATATTGGCACCACATTTGCTATGCGCCAATCCTGTGGAACATTCCCTGTCAGTATAGAGTCCGTAAATATCAGAAATAAAGGTCTGGCTATGACATCACTTAATTCCCTTAGGATACGGGGGTGTATGCCATCCGGTCCTGGCGATTTGTCTATTTTAATCTTTTTAAGTCGCTGTTGTACTTCTTCCTGGGTCAGACAGGGCACTTTTAATGGGAAATTTACTTTTACATTCTGCATTTCATCTGACAGTTTATTTTCCTCAGTGAATATAGTGGAGAAAATCTATTTAATAATTTTGCTTTATCCTCGTCGCTCTCAGCAACTGCTATGTAGAGGGCTGACTCCTTCAGATTTATATTTTTTACTATTTATATAATTGAAGAACATTTTAGGGTTAGTCTTACTCTCTTTGGCAATTAATCTCTTGGTCTCAAATTTGGCAATTTTTATTAGTTTTTTTACATATTCTATTTTTTTCCTTATAGTTTATCAGTGCTTCATGGCTCTTGTCCTGTTTTGGTGATTTATATGCTTTCTTTTTGTCATTTATTGCTATCTTTACGGTTCTATTTATCCACATTGGTTTCTTATTGTTTCTTAGCCTTTTATTCCTATAAGGTATGTAACTTCTCACAATTAGATGTTACAATGCTTTTAAAAATCTCCCATTTTGTGGTTGTATTTTTTATTTTTGAGGACTTTGTCCCAGTTAGTTAGGCCTATGGCCTCGCTTAGCTGGCTAAATTTAGCTTTTTTGAAGTTTGGTATTTTTGTTCCTCCCTTTAGAAACTCTCGTTTTAAGTATAATTGGAAGGTTATTACTTTATGGTCACTATTTCCTAGTTGTCCCCCAACCTGCACATCTGTTGTTCTATCAGGTCTATTGGTTAATAGTCGGGTCCTGAACCAGTTGGGAAAGGTAATTGTCTTTGGCTATTGCCAAGAACCTGTTTCCTTTTTGGGATGTACAGCTTTCAGTTTCCCAGTCTATATCTGGGTAGTTGAAATCCCCCATAAAAACAACTTCATTATGATTTGCCGTCTCGTCTATCTCGTTTAGTAATAGATTTTCTGTGGACTCTGGTATATTAGGTGGTTTATAATACACTCCTATTAGTAATTTATTATTGTTTTTTGCTCCATGTATTTCTACCCACAGTGACTCCACATGTTCATGTCCCTCAGAGATGTATTCTCGAATTATGGGATTTAGACACGACCTCACATAGAGGCAGACCCCTCCACCTCTCCGGTTTTGATGATCCTTTCTAAACAGATTGTAACCTTTTATATTAACTGCCCAGTCATAGCTATCATCCAGCCATGTCTCAGTTATTCCCACTATGTCATAGTCCTCGTCACACATCACTAATTCCAGTTCACCAGTCTTGTTAGTCAGGCTTCTGGCATTAGTATACATACATTTCATAGGTTTATGTGTATTTTTTACCCTACATCTTTCATTCTGAGCTGTTCTAGTCCCCCCTTCCATTCCTTCCCCAGTCACACTACCTCGCCCTTGGTCTCGATCTGCACTATCTTGCCCTCCTATTATGTAAATACCCTCTCCCCAGTCCCTAGTTTAAACACTCCTCCAACCTTCTAGCCATCTTTCTCCCTAACACAGCTGCCCCTTCCCCATTGAGGTGCAGCCCGTCCCTACGATAGAGCCTGTAGCTGCCGGAGAAGTCGGCCCAGTTCTCCAGGAACCCGAACCCCTCCTTCCTACATCAGTTCTTGAGCCACTTGTTAACCTCCCTAATCTCCCGCTGCCTTTCTTGTGTGGCTCGTGGTACAGGCAGTATTTCAGAAAATACTACTTTTGAGGTACTTGCCCTAAGCTTTTGACCTAAATCCCTGAAATCATTTTTAAGGACTCTTCACCTTCCTCTAACTTTGTCATTGGTTCCGATATGGACCATGACCGCTGGGTCTTCTCCAGCGCCTCCCAGTAATCTGTCAACCCGATCCGCGATGTGTTGAACTCTAGCGCCGGGAAGACAGCACACTGTTCGGCGATCACGATCTTTGTGACAGATCGCCCTATCTGTTCCCCTAATAATGGAGTCTCCCACTACCAGCACCTGTCTGGCCTGCCCTGCTCTCCTGGTCCCCTGCTTACTGGAGCTGACATTCCCCTGACTGGCAGTGGTGTCACAATTGAGTATATAAGATATACAAACTGAAAATTGTTACGTTAAATGGAATCACTGATAACTCAGAATTTCAAAAAGGGAAAAAGTGTTGATAGATGATACAAAGGGGTATCACGAGAATCTATAAAACAAAAGAAAATTATTATTATTATTATTATTCATATTGGATAACACTGTTATATATTCCCACACCCAGGCTAAATAGAAAAAACGATCCCCACTAGGAAGGGGGGCGACAGTATTCAAGCCCAGCGGTTTTAATGTATGCAGCTTGTGTATCCAGAAGAGTTCTCTTTTTTTCAGAGACAATTCTCTATCACCTCCATGTTTAAGGGGGGGGGGGGGATATGATCAATGATTCTGAATTTGAGATCTTTTTCCCTATGTCCCATGTCTGTGAAATGCTTTGAGACAGGCAGATCCTTCCTTTTTTGTCGTATTGTATATCTGTGATAATTAATCCGTGTTTTGAGTTCAAGTGTAGTCTCCCCCACATAGAGGAGATTGCAGCGAAAAAAAGTACATAAATCACAAAGGAAGTATCACATGTCAAAAAATATTTGATTGCATGTTCTGTGTTCAGAGTCGGATGTATTAACTTATCACCTTTGAGCATATAGCTACAGTTGAGACAGGGGAAACACCCATGTCTCTTGGTGCCAAAATGTGTCTGTTTCAGGGCCTTAGATTTCATCTCAGTTTTGACTAGTTTGTCACGTAAATTCGGCCTATAGTCTCAGGATGGGGATCCATATTTTCAAACATGGCTATCTATTTGGATAAGATTTTACGCTGTTTTGCAGTTTCAGCCAGCTCCTATATACGTTACTGGCGATTTCTTAGAAAAGATATTACACATCACAATACCACCTGGCACCATTCTTGCTTCATTTGATGTCACGAGCCTCTACACCTCTATAAAGCATGATAGGGGTGTGGACGCTATACGGAGATGTCTCCAACATACGGACCACTCTATGGTCTGTAAGGAATTTTTAATTAGTGTTTTGGAAATCATCTTGCGGTACAATTATTTTGTGTTCCAAGATGGCTACTATCTTCAATTACGCGGGACCGTGATGGGCTCGAACGTGGCGCCTACCTATGCCAACGTGTTCATGGCGGACCTGGAAACCAGATATGTCTTTGTAGCAGCCAATTCCTAGGGTGGTGGTGGAGATACATAGACGATATATTTGTCATCTGGGGTGGCACTGAGACTGAACTACTAGCTTTTCATGATTTTTTAAATAACTTGATCCTGACATTAAACTTTCATTGACACACACTTCACAACATGGCCAATTCCTTGATACGTTGGTCCAGATTCAAAACAACAGATTAATCACTGATCTCTTTGTCAAACCTACGGATTGTAACACACTTCTGCATTACAATAGTAATCACCCTAGGTCAATAGTATTCACCCTTGAAGTCAATTCCTTTGTATACAACGCATTGTACAAGATCCCATTCAATGTACAAACAGACTCAGAGAGATGTCTGATAAATTTGCACAAAGGGGTTACCTCAAATGACTAATCAAGAAACATCTTGATAATTTGACTATAGCTCACCCTATGAATACTAAACTAAATTCCTCTGACAGGATACCTTTTATCTCCACCTACACTGGACATAGTTTTCATGTTGCTAATGCTATAAGAAAACACTGGTCGATTCTGAAAAGCAATCTAGGACATGTAAGAGAATTTCATCTGCCCCCACTTATGTCGTACAGGAGAGCACCGAATTTACATGACAAACTAGTCAAAACTGATGATGAAATCTAAGGCCCTGAAACAGACACATTTTGGCACCAAGAGACATGGGTGTTTCCCCTGTCTCAACTGTGTCAATTGTAGCTATATGCTCAAAGGTGATAAGTTTATACATCCGACTCTGAACACAGAACATGCAATCAAATATTTTTTTGACATGTGATACTTCCTTTGTGATTTATCTACTTTTTTTCCCCTGCAATCTCCTCTATGTGGGGAGACTACACTTGAACTCAAAACACGGATTAATTATCACAGATATACAATACGACAAAAAAGGAAGGATATGCCTGTTTCAAAGCATTTCACAGACATGGGACATAAGGAAAAGGATCTCAAATTCAAAATCATTGATCATATCCCCTCCCCCCCCCCCCCTTAAAAATGGAGGTGATAGAGAATTGGCTCTAAAAAAAAGAGAACTCTTCTGGATACACAAGTTGCGTACATTGAAACTGCTTGGCTTGAATACTGAGTTCAGATGGGAATTGTTTGGGAGATAGGTGCTGTCGCCCCCCTTCCTAGTGGGGATCGTTTTTTCCATTCAGCCTGGGTGTGGGAATATATAACAGTGTTATCCAATATGAATAATATTTTCTTTTGTTTTAGAGATTCTCGTGTTTTATGGATTCTCCCCTTTGTATCATCTATCAACATTACCTACAGTGGTTCGCTGTCGTCATTTGTTCTTTATTGAATACTGTTTACCCTTTTTTCCTTTTGCTATCTGGGTTATCAGTGATTCCATTTAACGTATAAAGTTTCAGTTTGTATATCTTATATACTCATTTGTGACACCACTCCTGGATGCATAGCTATTCAGACTGATGCAGCTGTATGCACTCGTCTGATGTGCCGTGTTGGAGCGGTTTATTTTATCTGATTCAATGTAATCGATGTGGGGTTGATGTCACTTTACCTAGTGGCGTATCACCCGATTGTGCTTTGCGCCACTTAAAATAGGTGCGGCGGTGGCTCTTGACGGGGTTCACGGCTGCACTGAAAGTGACAACCCCCTTTTGATATTATCCCCTCAGCTATTGCCTCTATCTATTTGGGAGGTTTTTGCCTATGGTCTCACTGACACCGTGCTGATATCTGTTATTAAACTGTTCCGGTCACTAGGGAGACCAGACACGCCACCGACACTGATTTGCCCAGGGTGTCATATGACGCGCCTTTACACTTCCCCTCACCGTGATGCGGCCGGTTTAGCCACTCCTCCAGTTACGTGGGCAGTGGGTGCCGGGGGGGGATGTTCGGATGTGCGCTCAGGTCACGGAGTGTGCGCACTTCAGAGTCGGGGACGCCAGTTCCGTGTGGCCACATTGAACCACCAATGGTATGTTGACAGGAGGTGCAGTTTTTTTTGCATTTTAGCACAGCTGCGTTATGCAGTCTCTGTGTGTGTCTAAGCCAAGCCTTTGGTTTTAACTCTTTGCACACCTAGCTTAATTGCGTGGGTATATGTTTCCAACACACAGGCTGGAAATTGCACTGCACTATGAAGATACAAGACTATGTTATAATCACGTCATGATGTACACTAATAATGTATATTATTGATGCACTTCACTATGTATGTTAAAGTTTTTTTGAGTATAACACTTTTAAACCTGTACACAATGGGTTTATTTTTACTATGTTATGTGATTTGATTGCACTGAAGGATTTTGGGTATATAAGCCCCTTTGTTACAATATTGTATTGCTTGACAAAGGTCTCATTGATCATCTATTTCTTCTTTTCAATTCTTTATTTATTATGTTACGCGAACACTCAAAAATGCCCTCGATTTCAACAAAACTTGGTATACACTTCCCTTGCCAGCTGGAAAGAAATCTTGTGGGTCACAGCTCTCTAGGACTTACCGTTCCTGAGATATTCACCAAAAATGTCCTGCATTCGCCAAAACAAGTCTGCAAGTCTTTCTCTTCATATCCCGAATGCCATACACATGGTCACATGTCCCTTATCAGCCAATAGAAGCTTGCAGGCTCTTAGTCTCCACACACACACAGTTTTACTCCAGGTTTCCATAAGAACCCAGCCATTTTTCTTCACTGCTGTAGGTTAGCTTTAGGCTAGGGATACATGATGACATGTGTTGCTCGACAATAAGTACAACTATTCTCATATTTTTGAACCCTAAATGGATCAGTGTAGAGGCCAATTAACTGTTACTTTTTTACATTTTGGGACATCCCAATAAAATTGCCTACTCTTGACACTGGTCCATACATTTTCCTAAATTAAATAAGACGTAACTTTTATTTTTTATCAAGATATAAATCCCCAAAGATCATACCATTAAAATCGTTAGGTGGTTGACACAGGCTTAAGGCTATTGAAACTATTACTTGTAACTACAGGATTATTATCTTTGCTATGCTGCTCGTGCGATGCAGCCGCAAAGAAACCTGTTAGGCTACATGCACACGACCATTGGTGTTTTGCGGTCCGCAAAACGCGGATCCGCAAAACACGGAAGCTGCTCCGTGTTCCGTAATTTGCGGAATGGAACGCGGCCCATTTTAGAAATGCCTATTCTTGTCCGCAAAACGGACAAGAATAGGACATGCTCTATTTTTTTTGCAGGGCCACGAAATGGAGCAACGGATGCGGACAGCACACGGAGTGCTGTCCGCATCTTTTGCGGCCCCATTGAAGTGAATGGGTCCGCGCCCAAGCCGCAAAATATGCGGCTCGGACGCGGACCACAACAACGGCCGTGTGCATGAGGCCTTATAATAAGCTGGCTATACCGTATTGCCAGTTAGGTGCAACCAATCCTAGTTTATATACATTAAAATTTAGATCGCACTGCCCCCCGACATGTTTCGCCAAGTCCTTGGCGTCTTCAGGGGTACGGGCAGTGTGCGCTGCAGAATTGGTTAGCAGGGGTTTTTAAAAGCTTGTACTTCATCCCACCGCCCCTCATCAAGTGAGAGCTCCAATCACAACAGTTCTTACTTTCCTCCATGTTGTCAAGACGGTCATGACTGGTAGATTGATAATTGTGGAGGAGAGCGTCATCTGCGGTGTCAGCACTGTGTCAGAATGACGCGTTCAATCGCGCATGGCACCGGACTTAGTGGAGCTGCGATCCTTCTCCCACCTAGTGCGCATGATCTCGCACTTAGTCTCAGAAAAAAACTGTCTTATTTTATACTCATGATAGCTCTATTTGGCTCAATGTTTCTTCATGTTCAAGTGAAAGAAGACTTATATTTATGATCAGGGCAGCCTTTCTTTATAGAGAACGGGAATCTCTTTTTTAGTTGTTTATAGTTAATTAATAATGTTTATTTATCTTTTTGGATCGTACACCCTACCCTCTATTAATTTTCCACTATGACTATCCTATATTTAGTCCATTTGTACTACATAGAGATCCTACCCATTCTGTATATTTTTTATATATTTGGTATTAATAATCATGAAAATATTTTCTTACCTTTTTCATAATGTAGTTCTATAATATCCTCTTATCCTTATGTCATGCAACATACTTATAAATTAAATTTTTAATTCTTCATTTTCTTATTTGTAAAACAAAAATATAAATATCTAATCTCATTGTATACAGTGAGGAAAAAGAAAAAAAAAGAAAAATGTGAATTTTAAATAGAGATTATATTCTTATTGTATACAATGATTCCTCTATTAAATTGGTATTATAGAGTACAAATAATTCCAAAATATCTTGAAAGAGCTTAATAACTAAAGAAGTGATTCCTTGCCCAAAATGAAATTAATTTTTTTTTATAAATATATATATATATATATATATATATATATATATATATATATTTACAATTAACTACATAAGGAAAAAGGTAAAAAATATTTTCATGATTATTAATACCAAATATATAAAAAATATAAAGAATGGGTAGGCCAACTCGACACATATGACTGTGGCCATGATGACATCCGCTCTGGGACCTACTGCTTGATCCTGACCGAAGGCGTGAGAAGTGACTGTCCTGCCTTAAAGAAGGGTCCAAAATGACCACCAATGATAGTGTGTGTTTTTTTTTTTTTTTTTCACTGAGCTGTCGAGCTAAGCCAGTGGCAGATCTGGGCCCCATACCTGAACTTGATGATGGTCTGACTTACCTGAAGAATACTACCTACCGGAACCAAAGACACGACCCAAACTGGCGTGAACCAGTAGAAACCACGAAGCAAATGGCGAGAAGGCATGGCCCTGACGTACCAAGCGGACAGTGGAAGGTACTGGCCAACAGGACGTGACCTGGCGCACCAGCTAGACCATCAGACAAGGCAGTGTTGAAAGATGGCCTGAGAGTATTAGGTAGACAACGGAGCAGAAAAAGAGAGACAAAACCGTTCAACCTGGTACCGAAAGAAACATGACCTGAGCGATTCGAGCGACTATACATGAATGATTCATGGCCTGCGCGATTCAGGCGACTGTACATGAGTGATACATGACCTGAGAGATCCAGGCAACTATACGGAATGATACATGACCCTAGTTATTCAGGCAACTATACATGAATGATTCATGGCCTGAGCAATTCAGGCAACTGTACACGAGGAAAGATGACCGGAGCGACTCAGGCAACTATACATGGATGATTCATGGCCTGAACGACTCAGGCGACTGTACATGTGTGATATATGACCTGAGCGATTCAGGCAACTATACATGAATGATAAATGACCTGAGCGATTCAAGCAACTATACCTAAATGATTCATGACCTGAGCAATTCAGACAACTGTACATGAATGACACGTGACCTGAGCGATCCAGGCAACCATACATTAATGATACGTGACCTGATCGATTCAGGCAACAGTACATGGAGGATTTAAGAACCTGCGTGATTCAGGCAACTGTACCTGAAACTCCTGGCCCGAGCGTCTCAGGCAACTGTACAGAAATGAAACATGACCCAAGTGATTAAGGCAACTATACATGAATGATTCAAGACCTGAGCAACTCAGGCAACTATACATGAATGATTCATGGCCCGAGCGATTCAGACAATCGTACATGAATGATAAAGGACCTGAGCAATTCAGGAACCAACATACTGAAAGAAGCATGGCCTGAGCGATTCAGGCAACTAAACATGAAATAAAACAAGACCTGAGCAATTCAGGGACCAACATTATACTGAATGAAGTATGACCTGAGCGATTCAGGCAATTTATACAAGAATAAAATGTGACCTTAGCGACTCAGGCCATTTATGCATTAAATGATACCTGACCAAAGCGGTTCCGGGGCCAGCATTAACTGAATGAAGCATGGCCTGAGCGATTCAGGCAATTATACATAAATGATACATGACCTGAGTGACTCAGGCAAATACATGGATGACGCATGGCCTGAGTGAATCAGGAACCAACATCAGCCTGAATGAAGCATAACCTGAGCAATTCAGCCATGAATGATTCATGACATGAGCGACTCAGGCAACAACACCTGAGCGATTCAGGCAATTGTACATGAATGATTCATGACCCGAGTGCCCCAAGCAACCATACATGAATGGTTCAAGACCTGAGCACCTCAGGCAACTATAAATGAACGATTCATGGCCCGAGCGATTCAGGCAACCGCACATGAATGGTACGTGACCTGAGCAAATGATACATGACCTGAGCGATCCAGGCAGCTACACATGAATGATTCAACACCTGAGCGACTCAGGCAACTAAACATGAATGACTCATGACCTGACTGACTCAAGCAACTGTACCTGGATGATATGTGACCTGAGCGATTCAGGCAACTATACATGACTAAAAAAAGACCTGAGCGATTTAGGAACCAACGTACTGAAAGAGCATGGCCTGAGCGATTCAGGCAACTAACCATGAGATGAAACAAGACTTGAGCGATTCAGGGACCAACATAATACTGAATGACCTGAGTGATTCAGGAAATTTATACTGAGCAACTCAGGCCACTTATGCATTGACTGATACCTGACCTAAGCGGTTCTGGGGCCAGCATTAACCGAAAGAAGCATGGCCTAAGCGATTCAGGCAACCATACATGAATGATACACACCTGAGTGATCCAGGTAATAATACATGAATGATTCATGACCCGAGTGATTCAGGCAACTATACATGAATGATTCAAGACCTGAGTGATTCAGGCAAATACACGGCTGCTGCATGGCCTGAGCGAATCAGGGACCAACATCAGACTGAATTAAGCGTAACCTGAGCAATTCAGGCAACTATACGTGAATGATTCATGACATGAGCGATTCAGGCAACAATACACGAATGATACATGACCTGAGTGATTCAGGAACCAACATTATGCTGAATGAAGTATGACCTAAGTGATTCAGGCCATTATGCAGGAATGAAATGTGACTTGAGCGATTCAGGCGATTTATACATTAAATGAAACATGACCTACACGATGCCGGGAACAACTTTGTACTGAATGAAGCATGACCTGAGCGATTCCGGCGATTACACATGAATAAAAACGTAACCTGGACGATATGGAGACCAAGATTATACTGAATGAAGCATGACCCGAGTGACTCAGGGAATACACATGAATGATACCTGGCCTGAGTGATTCAGGCAACGATACAAGGATCATGCATGACCTGAGCGAATCAGGCAGCTATACATTGCATGATACATGACCCGAGTGACTCAGGGACCAACATTGCACTGAATGAAGCATGACTCGAGTGATTCAGGGAATATACAGGAATGATACCTGACCTGAGCGATTCAGGCAACAATACATGGATAATGCATGACCTGAGCGAATCAGGCAGTTATACATTGCATGATACATAACCCGAGTAACTCAGGGACCAACCTTGCACTGAATTAAGCATAACATGAGTGACTCAGGCAATTATACATGAACAAATATATTACCTGAGTGATTCCGGAACCAATATTAAACTAAATGAAGCATGACCTGAGTGATTCAGGGAATATACATGAATGGTACCTGACCTGAGCGATTCAGGGAACAATGCAAGGAAGATGCATGACCTGGCCAAAACAGGCAGTTAAACATTGCATGATACATGACCCGAGTAACTCAGGAACCCACATTACACTGAATTAAGCATAACCTGAGCGATTCAGGCAATTATACATGACTGAATCCATAACCTGAGCGATTTAGGGACCAACATTATAGTGAATTAAGCCTAACCCGAGTGACTCAGGCAATTATACATGAACAAATACATTACCTGAGCTATCCAGGAACCAATATGTACTGAATGAAGCACGACTTGAGTGATTCAGGGAATATACACGAATGATACCTGACCTGAGCGAATCAGGCAGCAATACATGGATGACGCATGACCTGGGTGAAAGGGGCGGTTATACAGTGATTTAGGGACCCACATTATTCTGAATGAAGCATGACCTGGGCAATCCAGACAACTTGACATGGCGAATGCCTGACCTAAGCAATTCAGTCAATTAAAAAAATTGCATGATGCATGGCCTGAACAATTCAGGCCATTATACATTGCATGAACATGACCTGAGCGATTCAGTCAACTAACAAGAAGATGCATGCTCTGAATGAGTATGACAGGAAACCGTGTGAGTTACTGCCGACCCAAATCTGAGTGCCACCGTGGCTAACCTGTACCTCGATAGCTATCTGCAGAGTCTCACCTGCCTCCACGATTAACTGGCCGCGTGCGCTGGGACAATGCAAGCTGCTTGTGAGCCCCCTAATTATTTTTATTTTTTTATCAACACAAATGACCTGGGCGTTCCATTTTTTTTTTTCTAATAACAAGGTAAATGACCTGGGTGATCCAGTTTTTTTTATTTTTTTATTAACAAGGTAAATGATGGCCTAACTACGGAGTATAGACGGAAAGCATCTAGCATGCGATATTGTGCAGACGGTAGGCGCGTCAGTCTTTTTTTTTATTTTAAAGAACCATGTATGTGGAAAAAGGTGGCTTAGATGTAGAAATCACAACCCCAGTCTGGAGGAGAGGACACCTCTCGGTGTGGATCATGAGGAAGGAATTGAGAATGGGGGCACCGATGCATACCCAGCGTTACTAGCCGCTGGGAGCGCAGGAGCAAGCGCGACAAGTAGAAGGAGAGGCGCCCGGCCAGCCGCAGGCGTGGGGGGAAGCAGCAGATGGGAGCGGAGCAATGGGGAAGCCTGAAAGGTAAGACACCTTTGCATGGCACGTGAGCCCCGGAGCAGCCTGGTATGGTATGAGAAATAGATGGGGGAATGGGGAACGAAACTGAAGGAAAGGGAGGAGAACATCGGGTGGCACAAAGACAGGCCAGCTATACTCACCTCCGGCGGTACATAAGGTGCAAAAACTTACCATCCGGCGACCGTGCAGCATGGAGAATCGCTGTGCTAAAGGAACCGCCACCCAGAACCCGGAAGTGCACGGCCGCCGTACGTACCGAGGCTGAAGGACATGATGGGGAGGAAATAAGTAGTGGCCTATGCCCCTCCCACAAATACAGGATGAACTTCTCAGCCTTCACTATATATATATATATATATAACATTGCTCCCACCCTCCACTATAAAGTCCCAGCTCACTCCTTGTCTCCTCCTTCCTACTTGACGCGGCGGCCCCTTTGTCTGTGTGACTGAGCTTATTGGTGTAAACGGAGCAGCAGTTCCCGCTCACTGCTGCTCCACCAATCAGCATAAGATCTAGAGCTGTAATACAGAGGAGAGTGAGGAGAATCGATCTCTCTTCCCCTCCTCAGCCTTTCATGTGGCAGCTGCTGCAGAGTCCAGTCTGCCATAGGTGTACAAAGGCACAGCTGAAAGACAATATTGCTACCCTCCTAATCCCCCATGAACTGGCGACCTGGTTAACTGGAAAGGCAAGGGAAAAAGTGTAAAAAATAAAATAAAAAATTAACATCACCTTAAATATGTTCTTAATAGTGCCGCCCCCAACTGGCCCACTCTCTAGGCATGTGCCCTCCTGTGCATAATTGGAAATACGGCTCTTCTGTAGGGCAACCGGGCCAGTGTTTTGGACCACAAACTGTGGGTCTGCAAAATATGGGCATCGGCCGTGTGAACTCCCCATTGGGATATGGACCCATTGACTTGAGTAGGTCCGCAATTCACAAAATGTGGAAAAAGATAGGACATCTCCTATCTTTTCCAAAGCAGAGACTGGGACCCAAAAGCCCATGGAAGAGCTTTTACTTTTCTTTTCATACAGCCTTATGAGGGCTTATTGTTGCAGGACAAGTTGTATTTTTAAAGGCACATACATTTTTTTTTTATGCTACGATGCTCACTGTGCAAGAAGAGTTATATGTTAATAGTTCTGATATTTTTGTACAAGGCAATACCCATTATGTTTAATTTTTTTATTGTTTCTTCTATATAAAATTGGGAAAGGGAGCGTTTTGAAGTTGGGACTGGTTTGAAGATCTACCCCTGTTTTGCCCCGTGGCTATCCCTGCCTAAAAGTAGGGTATCTGCCCTGAAAGGGGTGACCCCACTTCTCGGTGGCTCACTACTGAAATGACTAGAATGGAGTTGCTGCAGGGAGGTCCATCATTTCTGTGCAGATGGTAGTTACTACAGGTAGTTCCTCAATATAGCAACTCCATTTTAGCTGCCTTACTATTGAAATGACTATAATGGAGTTGTAATATGGAGATTCACCATTGATGGGCAGATAATTGTTGTTATAGGGAGGTCCCCCATACACCAACTACATTCTAGTTGGCTCTCTATTGAAATAACTAGAATGGAGTTGTTGCAGGGGTTGTACCTGATTTCTGGACAGGCAGTATTTTCTACAGGGAGCACCTCCATACAGCAACTCCATTCTAGCTGGCTCACTACTGAAATGGCTAGAATTGAGTTGCTGCAGGGAGGTACTTTGCCATGAAATAGAATCAAGTAAGAGCTGTATTACACTGGCCGATGGTTGGCCAGATCATTGCTAACAGGTGTTCATATGAAATCTTTTCAGCTGTGATCTGCCTGTGGAAATGTGCCCTCGATTACCCATTGAAGCAGCAAACAAGCAGCCTCTTCTGCTGGTGTAATACAGCCCTAATCTTATGCTGTGTTCAGAGGTGGCTGAAACCCCATTCAATGGCCTCATGTTTTTACAGCAAACCCATATGGCCATGCAATACACGTGGAAGTAGTTTCTGCAGCAGCAGGCAGCTACACCTTCAAAACACAATCAGCGGCCTGGGCATCCACAAATCCAGAAAGAATAACAGTGTGTGGCAGCTGAAATACATCACAATCATTTATTGAGGTTTACAGGGTCACCAGAAAACAAAGCAATGAAGCAAACTTTAAAGCAATTTTGCCCTTTATCAACCTTGTGAGGGAGAAGTGTGTAGGGACATGTGGTCACCATGAATTTATATCAGGGGGAATATGTTTCAGGAAGTGATTTATAGGACCACGCTGGAATTCAGTGAGCTGTTTAGAACCAGCCATTCTGTTACAAATGTCTGTAAAGACAGATTGCTTGGCTGGAGGGTAAATGTTATACACCTGTAATAATTGCAGACTGTACGGTTACAGACTGAATATTATACACCTTTCGCAGTGGCACTGAATGCCACACTTTAAAGGGGTTGTCCCACGAAAAATATTCTACAGTTTTCAAACCAGCACCTGGATCTGAATAGTGTTGAGTGCGAATATTCGAATAGCGAATTTTTATTGCGAATATCGCAAATTCGATAATTCGTGAATATTGTGAATATAGCGCTATATATTCGCAATTTCGAATATTCATTATTTTTTTTTTTTATGTTAATCCTTGTTGCTCTCTGGTTGTCTTTCCACTTCCCAAAAGCTGTTTTTACCTGTCCGGAGGATTCCTGGCTCCCTGCCCGCTCCAGTCAATGCCCGTTGCCACTTCCTGTGTGCATGGGAAAGCCTCCATGCTAAAATGTACTGTCGGATGTGAGAATCACGATCTCACAAATTTGACTAAGTTGTAATCGCAATGCGATTAATATAACCTGAATTATTCGCATTGTAATATTCGTTATATTCTAGCAATACAACCATTAGGAACCTAGCTTTAAGTTGAATTCGCAATGCGAGCAATACAGGTTATATTAATCGCATTGTGAATTCAACTTAGAGCTGAGTTCCTAATGGTTGTATTGCTAGAATATAACGAAGATTGAGAATATAGTGCTATATTCATGAATTCATGATATTCGTCGTCTTCGTTATATTCTAGCAATGCAACCATTAGAAACTTAGCTCTAAGATCAATTCGCAATGCGAGTATGTTTGCTTCGCGAATGAAACTTAGAACTGAGTTGCTAATGGTTGTTGCTAGAATATAACGAAGATTAAGAATATAGTGCTATATTCGTGAATTCATGATATTCGTCGTCTTCGTTATATTCTAGCAATACAGCCATTAGGAACTTAGCTCTAAGATCAATTCGCAATGCGAGTATATGTTCGCTTTGCGAATGAAACTTAGAGCTGAGTTGCAAATGGCTGTATTGCAAGAATATAACGAAGATTGAGAATATAGTGCTATATTCGTGAATTTGTGATATTCGTCATCTTCGTTATATTCTAGCAATACAACCATTAGGAACTTAGCTCTAAGATAAATTCGCAATGCGAGTATATGTTTGCTTCGCGAATGAAACTTTGAGCTGAGTTCCTAATGGTCGTTGCTAGAATATAACGGAGATTGAGAATATAGTGCTATATTCGTGATATTAGTTATATTCTAGCAATACAGCCATTAGGAACCCAGCTCTAAGTTGAATTTGCAATGCGAGTAATACAGGTTATATTAATCGCATGGTGAATTCAACTTAGAGCTGAGTTCCTAATGGTTAACAACCATTAGGAACTCAGCTCTAAGTTGAATTCGCCATGCGAATAATATGACCTGTATTGGTCGCATTGCAAATTCCACTTAGAGCTGGGTTCCTAACGGTTGTATTGCCAGAATATAACAAAGATTGAGAATATAATGCTATATTCGTGATATTCGTTATCTTCGTCAATTATAGCAATACAAGTTACAACCATTAGGAACTCAGCTCTAAGTTTAATTTGCGATGCGAATATAAATTTGCGTAACATTCGCAATATATAGAATAATGACGAATATTCTATTTCGACGAATATATGACAAATATTCTATCGAATATTCGCAAAATATCGTGAAATCGAATATGGCACCTCCCGCTCATCACTAGATCTGAATACTTTTGTGATTGCATGTAATTAAAAATTTAGCATAGCCACTAAGTTAGTCAATGAAATGTATCTGTATAGCACCACCTGGGGCTACTTTTTACTATTTCTTTGTCCTGCTCACTGAGGAGGCCACACATGCTCAGTTTTGATCCTTCAACTGCCTCCTGAACTGAGATAGGAAGAGCTGAGACACACCCCCTGAGCTGTAGCAGAAAAGACACTCCCCTTGAGCTGTCAGCTTGATATAAATTTATCAAAGCAGTGAGGTGATCTCTGGATCCAAGTGAGGTGCAGGGCTGGTTCTAGCTTTGTTTGAAAGAGGTTTTCATGTACTATTTGATGTCTGATGTTAATTTTTTACATTAGTCATGGGATAACCCCTTTAAATTAATGATTAGGGGTTGGGCCCAATACTTTTCGCCATGTGGTGTGTATCCATTAAAATTAGGAATGTTCAATCCATAGTCTAATATGCACACTCCAGTAACATTATTATGACCACTTCCTACTTTCGAAGTAACTTGTCGTAAGCTGGCTTGGTGGGTACATAAATTGTGCAGCAGGCTGTTTGCACACACATCCCCTGTTGCTGTCATGGGTAAAAGGGCCTAGTTATCAAAGTTGCAAAAAAGGGTGATTATTGGTAGGGATGAGTGAACCCAGACCGCACTGTTCGAGTTCCTACCGAACACTGCGGTGTCCAGGTATCCGAACACGAACATTGGCGCGAAAGTCTGTGTTCGTTTCGAGTTAAAATAAAGCTTATTGAGAGGCTGCAGCGCAGCCAATCAACAAGCGTTTAAGCTGTGGGCACTTGAAAGCCATCACAATCATGCCTAGTATTGCCATGGCTGTGATTGGCAGGCACACCGTGTGACCCTGCATGCATAAATGCCGGATCACGTGGTGGGCCACCATTCTGCTCTGACTTATGTGGGTGCAATACAACACCTTTGCATGAGTGACACAGAAATGCAATACTTAATCGGGCTGTTCATTCGGTGAGTGACCAGTAGTCATTTTTGGTTGGTGCAATACAACACCTTGGCACCAGTGACACAGAAATACAATACTTAATTGGGCTGTTAGTTCTGTCGTTGACCTAAAGTAACTATTGGGGTTCAAAACTCTGCATTTTCATCTGTCTTACTGTGATAACACAGTTGAGTCTGTTTATGTCGGTGACATAAAGCAATTTTTTTTAGTACAAAACATACAGATTTTCAATGATACAGAAAAAAGAACAAAAAAATGGTACATCAAAGCAGGTGCAGTGGACCACTGAGATGGGAAGAAATACAGAATCAGCTTATACAGCAGTACAAATCCCATATCTATAACCAAAGATAAAAGACAAGACAACCGACAAAAAACAGGGGAAGGGAACAGATGAGGGGAAGTGAGAGTAAGGGAGGAGAAGGGGGGAGTAGATACCTCTAGGAGTATGAGTGAATTGAAGCAGACGTAGTGTAATTCGTTAAGAATATCAGGAAAAATTCAATTCGCAATGAATGCGAATTTCTCGCACTTCGTGGTAACGAATTGTAATTTTTCCTAATATGGCGGCTAAAATGGCGGCTACACGTGTGAGGACATGGGGCAGGGAACTCTGGGAAGGCGGGATGACCCATAATGCCATGCATGCAGCCAATCAGCAGCCAGTCAGCGCGTTGATGTCACAGCCCTATAAATACGGCGACCATCTTAGATTCTGCCATTCACCAGTGTTCTTTGTTCAGGGACAGATGTGTATGCAGGCGATAGGGAGAGTGAAAGAAAAACTGATTGTTAAAAAAAGAAAAAGGAAAGAAGCTATTTACTAGTGCAGGGAAAGGATAGTGAGGAATCATTTCACAGTCAGGGAGAGATGTGTGCAGATGCTAGGGACAGTAATAGGAAAATCCTCATTGTGATAAAAAGCGATTTACAAGTGAAGGGAAAAGATAGTGAGAGGAATCATTTCACAGGCAGGGAGACACGTGTGCAGATGCTAGGGAGAGTAATAGGAAAATCCTCATTGTGAAAAAAAGCGATTTATAAGTGCAGGGAAACATTACTTGGGGATCCAGATAGTCTCATAATACAGCTCTGTCATTCCAGCAATTCATTATTGGGGTGCAATTGCTATGTTGAACAGTCTTTAGTGGCTTTTATCTGTGGAAAAAGATAAATATATGCGCAGGTCACTTTTGTTGTAATTTACGCTAAAATCATTTGCAGTCATTTCTGGTGAAAGAGTATAGGGCGGTATTTCAGTAATACACGAAAAATATAAACGCACTGCACGTTTGCAGTCATTTATGGTGAAAGAGTTTAGGGCGGTATTTTAGTAATACTGCAAAAAAGGGGGTCAGTCAGCACATCCCATTGTGCAGGTGCACGCCTCCATGGCTAAAAACACTGTGGGGAGTCGCTCTGGTAGACAGCGGTGCGGGTGCAGTTTAGAGGCAAAACAAGGAGTCCAGATTGTGCAACAAACAGTGTTTTATTCACACTTGCACACAAAATGAAAAACAGTCTCTTGGTGACAGTTCACACACAACGGAAATAACGTAGCCAAACAAAAACAGTCCAACACAGGTTCAGTCACCTGGGAGGTGTAGGTGCAGGTTCGCACCACGCTGTCGGCCCAGCCGCAGGAGAATCCAGCTTCAGGTAGCCAGGAACAAAATACCTCCTTGCTGAGCTCTTTCCTCCTGGACAGAGAACTCCCAGCCCTGTTAGCAGCTCCAGGATAATCACACTCCCCAGACACAGCTGCTGGCTGCGTTTTATATCCAGCCCAAAACATGGACTGGACCGTGGGGAGCAGCCACCCACCCTACTCTTTAGCTGCTCCCAGTAAGAGCCGGCCCGGATCGGCTTTGCAGCCATGCTATTTAACAAAGCCAAACAGCACTAGCTGCTGCAGACAAAAACCCGGCTCTCACCTCACCGAGGCCAGCAACCTCGGTGACACGTACCTGCCATCACATATGACACCCTGCACCTTACCACAACACAAAGAAAAACAAGAACAATGCAACAGCACTCTGCAGACAAAATAAAGTACAATAATGCCATAATCATAGAAAACATTTTAGTACTTATGCTACGCTTATTTTGCTAATTAGAGATACTTGGCAAATACATTTTGTACAAAATTATTTGGGCCCATTTGCCAAACGTCAAGGCGATCTCTATCAAACGGGAACCTAACACTAAATACTACCTGTAATGTGCCATAATGACCACCATAAAATTATTGATAGAGATCGCCTTGACGTTTGGCAAACGGGCCCAAATAATTTTGTACAAAATGTATTTGCCAAGTATATCTAATTTGCTAAATAAGCGTAGCATAAGCACAAAAATGTTTTCTATGATTATTTGTGTCTGCAGAGTGCTGTTGCATTGTTCTTTTTTTTTGATATTTCAGTAATACACGAAAAATATAAACGCATATAAATGCACGTTTGCAGTAATTTCTGGTGAAAGCGTATAGGGGCATATTTAATTAAAAAAAGAAAAAAGATATATGCACTTCACTCTTTAATTGTTTTCTGGTTAAAGCGTATAGTGGCCTTTTTCCATCCAACAAGAAATATATATTCTCGGGTCACTTGTGCAGTTATTTCTGGTGAAAGGGTATAGGGGCCTATTACAAACACATATACGCACTGCAGTAATTATAATATGGGGAAAGACCTCTTCAATTACCAGGTGCATGAGCCGGCCCAGGGTTAACGAAAACAGGTGTTTATTTTCCCAAACAAAAAAAATAGGTACAGCTTCCAGGACATAAGAAACCAACTTAAAGTCTGCTTGGTTCAGTACAACATAAACAGTAGAACAGTCCATTCCAAATAAAGGTATTACTGTTTTACCCAGGGGCTTTAGACCATGGTAGCTTGCAGTCAGCTTTCTAGCCAAACTTCTCATGCACCTTCAGCTTCCAGCTCTGCTCACACCAACAGCAGTGTGTCCACACTCCACCCACTCTCTCCCTTCCTTTTCCTCTTATAAGGAGCGTTAACCCTGTGGGTACAGGATCTCAGATAGTCAACAACCCAAACAGTGGTGATATATATCTGCCATTGAGGACCCAACCTTGGCATCCTCTACAATATATATACGCACTTCACTCTTTAATTGTTTTCTGGTTAAAGCGTATAGTGGCCTTTTTCCATCCAACAAGAAATATACACTCACCTAAAGAATTATTAGGAACACCATACTAATACGGTGTTAGACCCCCTTTTGCCTTCAGAACTGCCTTAATTCTACGTGGCATTGATTCCACAAGGTGCTGATAGCATTCTTTAGAAATGTTGGCCCATATTGATAGGATAGCATCTTGCAGTTGATGGAGATTTGAGGGATGCACATCCAGGGCACAAAGCTCCCGTTCCACCATATCCCAAAGATGCTCTATTGGGTTGAGATCTGGTGACTGTGGGGGCCATTTTAGTACAGTTAACTCATTGTCATGTTCAAGAAACCAATTTGAAATGATTCGAGCTTTGTGACATGGTGCATTATCCTGCTGGAAGTAGCCATCAGAGGATGGGCACATGGTGGTCATGAAGGGATGGACATGGTCAGAAACAATGCTCAGGTAGCCCGTGGCATTTAAACGATGCCCAATTGGCACTAAGGGGCCTAACGTGTGCCCAGAAAACATCCCCCACACCATTACACCACCACCACCAGCCTGCACAGTGGTAACAAGGCATGATGGATACATGTTCTCATTCTGTTTACGCCAAATTCGGACTCTACCATTTGAATGTCTCAACAGAAATCGAGACTCATCAGACCAGGCAACATTTTTCCAGTCTTCAACAGTCCAATTTTGGTGAGCTTGTGCAAATTGTAGCCTCTTTTTCCTATTTGTAGTGGAGATGAGTAGTACCTGGTGGGGTCTTCTGCTGTTGTAGCCCATCCGCCTCAAGGTTGTGTGTGTTGTGGCTTCACAAATGCTTTGCTGCATACCTCGGTTGTAACGAGTGGTTATTTCAGTCAAAGTTTCTCTTCTATCAGCTTGAATCAGTCGGCCCATTCTCCTCTGACCTCTAGCATCAACAAGGCTTTTTCGCCCACAGGACTGCCACATACTGGATGTTTTTCCCTTTTAACATCATTCTTTGTAAACTCTAGAAATGGTTGTGCGTGAAAATACCAGTAACTGAGCAGATTGTGAAATACTCAGACCGGCCTGTCTGGCACCAACAACCATGCGACGCTCAAAATTGTTTAAATCACCTTTCTTTCCTATTCTGACATTCAGTTTGGAGTTCAGGAGATTGTCTTGACCAGGACCACACCCCTAAATGCATTGAAGCAACTGCCATGTGATAGGTTGACTAGATAATTGCATTAGTGAGAAATAGAACAGGTGTTCCTAATAATTCTTTAGGTGAGTGTTTCTCGGGTCACTTGTGCAGTTATTTCTGGTGAAAGGGTATAGGGGCCTATTACAAACACATATACGCACTGAAGTGTTGCAGTGATTTCAGTTGAAACGGTATAAGGGCGTATTTTATTTAAAAAAAAGAAAAATATATACGCACTTCACTCTTTAATTTTTTCTGGTTAAAGCGTATAGTGGCCTTTTTCCGTCCAACAAGTAATATATATTCTCGGGTCACTTGTGCAGTTATTTCTGGTGAAAAGGTATAGGGGCCTATTACAGTAAAAAAAGAAAAATATATATACACACTGCAGTGTTGCAGTGCGTTATGTTGAAACCGTATAGGGGCGCATTTCATTCAAAAAAGAAAACTATATACACACTTCACTCTAATAGTGGCCTTGTTTCACAAAAAAAAAAAAAAGCGTAATATATACACACTGCTCTGTTGCTGTAATTTCTGGTTAAAGCGCATAGTGGCCTTGTTTCACTAAAAAAAGCATAATATATACACACTGCTTTGTTGCAGTAATTTCTGTTGAAAGCGCATTTTGGCCTGGTTTATTTAAAATAAGCGTAATATATACACACTACTCTGTTGCAGTAATTTCTGGTGAAAGCACATAGTGTGCTTGTTTCACTTAAAAAAGCATAATATATACCAACTGCACAGTTGCTTTAATTTCTGTTGTTTCAGTTGAAGTTGTTTCAGTTAAAAAAGCATAATATATACACACTGCTCTATTGCATTAATTTCTGGTGAAAGAGTGTATTGGCCTACTTCAGTTCAACAAAAAAATATATTTTCTCCAGCCAGTTTAGCAGTTATTTCTTACACAGCGTTGAAAAGTATACGCAGTTCACATTTTGGTGTTATTAGCGATAAAAGTGTTTATTACCAATTTGCCATCTGTAATAAACAAAAGCAAAAAATATCCACAGTTAACTTTTCCTGTTATTTACACTGAAATCATATATTGGCCCTTTTCAGTCGAATACGAGAAATATATACGCAGGTCACGTTTGTTTTTATTTACACTATAATAATTTAGTGGCCTATTTCAGTCCAAAACGATAAATATATAGGCAATTCATGTTTACTTGTAATTGTGCTAAAGTGGTTAGTGGCATATTTCTTTCAAAATATATATTTATAAATATATATATATATATATATATATATATATATATATTTTTTTTTTAATTTGCTTTTAATTATATTAGTTCAGCAAAAAGCATGTCAGACAGAGAGACAGAGAAGTGCTAGGCCAAGTGCAGAGGAGTGACAGAGGCCTAAATGTTTCTGGCGCAGGCAGAGGTTGCAGCATGATTAAGGAGGCGTGGCAGCAGGAGTCGCAGCGAGAGGCCTAAGCTCCCGATGTCATCTACTGGTCGTGTCTTGACCAGCAACCCAGTGGTTATTGATTGGTTAACTCGGTCATCCAATTCATCCCAAGTGACATCGGACACCCCCAGCCAACAGTTGGTGGGTTCGCCAGACACAATCCTTAGTTGGCATGGCCCGGGAGCAGGCCCTGTGCTCTCACCTGTCCTCAAACTGCCTCTGTCCTTTGCTGTTCCCTCAGCCATGGAAGTACTATCTGCTGTGGGCTCAGCTCTACCATTCAGCGAGGACAACCTATTAGAGGACAGTCAGCAGCTACTGGCCAACCAAGATTTGCAGGAGACATCCGCTGCTTCCCCCGTTGGTCGGGCATGTAGTGATGAGGAGAGTATTGTGGGAGGTGGTGTGGCGAGCGGTCAGACTCCTGACCCAGAGAGCATTGAGGAGGACACCAGTGACTTGCAGACACTACTCGATGATGATGAAGCCGATCCCACTTGGGAGCCGGGTGAAGAAGGGGCTTCATCATCATCGGAAGAAGAGGGTAGCAGCGTGGCAGCAGTGGGAGGTCGGCAGCCAAAAGGGCCCAGGGTAGATCACCAGCTTTGCAGGAGCCTAGCTGCCCTGGAAAGGAGTGGTGCACGGGTTCACGCAATCAGCGGCACTAGCAGTCAGTCAGTGCGGAGTGTTGGGGGAAAATCAGCTCCTGTGCGGTGTGGCAGTTTTTTGTCAAGACTCCAGATGAGGGGAACATGGCCATATGTCGAATCTGTGGGCAGAAGGTTAGGTGTGGCCAGGGGGCCAATGTTGGCACCACTGCCCTGCGAAAACATATGCAGCTACACCACAAAGTGGCCTGGGACAATCGTGGCTCGGATGTGGTGGTCCAGCCTGTCGCAGCAATCGCTGCATCACCGTCCTAGAGACACGCACGAACTGATGGCTTGTGCCGAGCCGAGGTGGAGAGTCCCAAGCCGTCATTTCTTTTCCCAAAAGGCAGTACCAGCCCTGCACACGTATGTAGAACAGAAGGTGTGCCAGTCTTTGAGCCTGTCAGTGTCTGCCAAAGTGCACGGTAGCAACGACGTGTGGAGCTGTATCTATCGTCAGGGACAATACATGTTCTTTACGGCCCACTAGGTGAATGTGGTTCCTGCACAGCCACATCAGCAACTTGGCCAGGTGACGCCGCATCCGCCTCCACGTTGTCACACCGTTGGTCCTGCGACAATGTCCACCTCTGCCTCTTCATCCTCCACCATACAGTATCTTCAGCTTCCACTGCAGGAACAAGTCACAGTGCCCCTCCAGCATACCACATGTGCAGGGCATGGTGGTGTCATGCAGTTCTGCACCTGGTTTGCCTGGGCAAACGTAGTCACCCAGGGGAGGAACTGCTACTTGTCCTTCAGAAACAAATCAACTGCTGGCTTTCTCCGCGATAACTGAAAATCGGAACCATGGTGACCAACAACGGGAAGAACATGGTGTCAGGGCTGCGTCAAGAAAGGCTGAGCCATGGGCCCTGCATGGCACCTGTGTTCAATCTGGTTGTCAAGCGTTTCCCGAAGTCTTTCACCCATCTAACATAGTAACATAGTATATAAGACCGAAAAAAGACATTTGTCCATCCAGTTCGGCCTATTTTTTACAAGTTGATCCAGAGAAAGGCAAAAAACCCCTGTGAGGCAGAATCCAATTTTCCCCACTTCAGGGGAAAAAATTCCTTCCCGACTCCAATCAGGCAATCAAAATAACTCCCTGGATTAACGACCCCTCTCTAGTAGCTATAACCTGTAATATTATTACACTCCAGAAATACAACCAGGCCCCTCTTGAATTCCTTTATTGTATTCACCATCACCACCTCCTCAGGCAGAGAGTTCCATAGTCTCACTGCTCTTACCGTAAAGAATCCTTTTCTATGTTTGTGTACAAACCTTCTTTCCAGACGCAAGGATGTCCCCTCGTCACAGTCACAGTCCTGGGGTTAAATAGATGCTCATTTGCTTATGAGAATTATTGCGGGGGCCACTGCGGACAAACGGGGGCACATTATGGAAAATGAAAAGCTGAAACAGCACCACCGTGGGCCGCCATGTAAGTGGATATATGTATTTTAATGGGCATTTTCAGATGAAAGGTCCTCTTTAAGGGGAAATAAATTCCTTCCCAACTCCAATCAGGCAATCAGAATAACTCCAGATCAACGACCCATCTCTAGTAGCTATAGCCTGTAATATTATTACACTCCAGAAATACATCCAGGCACTTCTTGAACTCTTTTAGTGATTTTACCATCAACTCCTCCTCAGGCAGAGAGTTCCATAGTCTCACTGCTCTTACCATAAAGAATCGTCTGCTATGTTTGTGTACAAACCTTCTTTCCACCAGACTCAGAGGATGTCCCCTTGTCACGGTCACAGACCTGGGGATAAATAGATGATGGGAGAGATCTCTGTACTGACCCCTGATATATTTATACATAGTTATTAGATCTATCCTCAGTCATCTTTTTTCTAAAGTGAATAACCCTAATTTTGATAATCTTTCAGGTTACTGTAGTTCCCCCATTCCAGTTATTACTTTAGTTGCCCTCCCCTGAAGCCCCTCCAGCTCTGTTATGTCTGCCTTGTTCACAGGAGCCCAGAACTGTACACAGTACTCCATGTGTGGTCTGACTAGTGATTTGTAAAGTGGTTGGACTATGTTCTCATCATGGGCATCTATGCCCCTTTTGATGCAACCCATTATGTTATTGGCCTTGGCAGCAGCTGTCTGACACTGGTTTCTACAGCTTAGTTTGCTGTTCACTAAAATTCCTAGGTCCTGTCCCATGTCAGTGTTACCCAGTGTTTTACCATTTAGTATGTACGGATGACTTGCATTGTTCCTACCCATGTGCATAACCTTACATTTGTCAGTGTTAAACCTCAACTGCCACTTATCTTACCAAGCCTCCAACCTATCCAGATCCCTCTGTAGCAGTATACTGTCCTCTCCTGTGTTAATTACTTTACACAGTTTAGTGTCATCTACAAAAAATGATATTTTACTGTGCAAGCCTTCTACAAGATCATTAATAAATAAATTGAAGAGAATAGGGCCTAATACTGACCCCTGATGTACTCCATTAGTGACAGTGATCCAATCTGAGTGTGTAGCATTAATAACCACCCTCTATTTTCTATCTCTGAGCCAGTTACTTACCCACATACAGAAGATAAATCCTTAGTAAATCAGAATAATTAACCCTACTACAAAGGAGTGCACACCCACTAGGCAGACATGTTTTTTCCAAGCAATGTCTTTTCCAGGGAGGGATATCTGTTCTATCTTTGGACTCAAGGAAAGATAAATTTCGGTAAGCAAATTTAGACTTTCTTTATCGTTCTTCAGGCAGCACACACAAAGGGATCTGAAAAATAGTATTAAGCGAGGGGGAATCAAAATCGCAGCCTTAATGAGCACTTGTCTGCCAAAGGCTGAATCGCAAGCACCAGATACATCCAACTTATATTGTTTTGTAAAGATGCATGGAAAAAACCATGTAGCGGCTCTGCATATTTGATCCAATGGCTTTTTTTTTTCTTCCCCCCTTTTCTCTGCCCAAGCAACTAAGTGGATCGAGTTGAGTGTGCTGTAACTGCACCTGGTAACTGGAGTACTTAAAATATAGAAACATACTTTAATTGCATTCTTAATCCAAGCAGTGTAGGCTTGTTGGCTTTTATACTTCTCTATAAACAGCTATTCAGCCGACCTGAAGGACCCTGGTTCTCCAGTGACCAGTAGATGAAGCTTGTCTTGTTGATGGATGAGGATTCTGATAAATGAATTTCTTAACTTACATTCATGTGAGATGAGACCTTTGGCAGGATATAGGGCATCAACCTTAAAGACTTCTTGATGTACTTTCAGATATGGCCCATGATAGAGCTTGCAAGGTCTGACACTTCTTGGCTGATGGAATTGCCAACAGAAATAAAACCTTCCAAGATACAAACTTGAGTAGGTCTTCTGTAAGAGGCCCAAATAGAGATTCAACCAGGGTCTTGAGGAGAACAACCCGATCCCAGGCTGGAATAGGAGGTTTAACCGATTAATTTAAATTGAATAAAGAACGTAAAAAAAAACGTGAAATGCACTCTGTGGGGAGTCGCTCTGGTAGACAGCGGTGCGGGTGCAGTTTAGAGGCAAAACCAGGAGTCCAGATGGTGCATCAAACAGTGTTTTATTCACACTTGCACGCCATAAATGAAAAGCAGTCTCTTGGTGACAGTTCACACACAACGGAAATACTGTGGCAAAACAAAAACAGGCCAACACAGGGTCCAGTCACCTTGGGTGGTTTAGGTGCAGGTTCACACCTAGCAGTCGGCTCAGCCGCAGGCGATTCCACCTTCAGGTCGCAGGGAAACACCACCTTGCTGAGCTCCTTCCTCCAGGACCGAGAATTCCTCAGCCCTGTTTGCAGGCTCCAGGGTAATCACACCCTCAGACACAGCTGCTGGCTGCGTTTTATACCCAGCCCAAAACATGGACTGGACCGTGGGGAGCAGCCACCCACCCTACTCTTTAGCTGCTCCCAGTAAGAGCCGGCCCGGATCGGCTTTGCAGCCATGCTATTTAACAGAGCAGCACTAGCTGCTGCAGACAAAAACCCGGCTTCTCACCTCACCGAGGCCAGCAACCTCGGTGACACGTACCTGCTATCAAATACAACACCTTGCACCCTCTTACACACCCCCCTTTGTTCAACCCTGAGGGGGTGAACACACGTGAGGCAGTGGACGCGGGACAGGGCATCTGCGTTGCCCTGCAAGCGGCCTGCCCTGTGTTCCACGGAGAATTTGAAATTCTGAAGAGATAGGAACCACCTGGTGACCCGAGCATTCCTCTCCTTGGCCTGACTCATCCATTTGAGGGGGAATGGTCGGTCACCAGACGGAACCTCCTCCCTAACAAGTAGTAGCGGAGAGATTCGAGTGCCCACTTGATAGCCAGGCACTCCCTCTCCACTATACTATATCTGACTCGGCGGGATTGAGCTTACGGCTCAGGAAGACAACGGGATGTTCTTCCCCGTTGACCTCCTGAGACAGTACCGCACCGAGGCCTACCTCCGAGGCGCCGGTCTGTACGACAAACTCCTTGTTGAAGTCGGGTGTCACCAAAACCGGGGACCCACACAGGGCCGACTTCAACGCGGCGAAAGCCTCCTCCGCCTTCTCACTCCAGCTAACCCTCCCAGACTTTCGCCCTTCAACAGGTCTGTCAACGGCGCTGCTATTGTGGCAAAGTGGGGCACAAACCTCATGTAGTAACCTACAATCCCCAGGAACGACTTTACCTGCCTGGTGGTGACCGGTCGGGGCCAGTTACGAATGGCCTCTACCTTGGTTACCTGAGGTTTGATGACTCCCGCCCAATTACATATCCCAGATATTTTGTCTCCTCTAACCCTATGGAGCACTTCTTTGGGTTAGCGGTCAGTCCGGCTTTCCTCAGGGCATCCACTACCGCCTGCACCTTGGGTAAATGGCTTTCCCAGTCGGTGCTGTGGATGACTACATCATCTAAGTAGGCCGAGGCGCACCGACGATGTGGTCGCAGCACTATGTCCATTAACCTTTGGAAAGTGGCGGGGCGCCATGCAGGCCAAAGGGTAACACCTTGTAGTGATACAGGCCCTGCGGGGTAACAAATGCGGTTTTTTCCTTAGCCGACTCGTTAAGGGTACCTGCCAGTACCCTTTGGTGAGGTCTAGCACAGAAAAATAACGGGCTTGCCCTAAACTCTCAACAAGCTCGTCTACCCGGGCATGGGATACGCATCAAACTTGGACACTTCATTTAACTTGCGAAAATCGTTGCAGAACCGCAACGTCCCATCCGGCTTGGGTATTAGGACTATGGGACTGGCCCACTCACTCTTCGACTCCTCAATGACATCGAGCTTCAACATTAACTGTACTTCCTCCGCGATGGCCCGTCGCCGAGCCTCAGGTACCCGGTATGGTTTTAACCGGATCTTGGCCTGAGGCTCAGTGACGATGTCATGTTGGATGAGAGACGTGCGGCCAGGGAGGTCCGAGAACACATCCGTGTTCCGACTGATGAACTCCCTGACTTCCTGAACTTGTTTGGAAGACAGGCTGTCTGCAATTTTTACCGTGGTTACTGCTTCACAGGCCTCGAACTGTGGGGCTGGACCCTTTTCACCTAGAAGCCCTGGCCGGGGGCTGTGGTCGCCGGCCGTGTCCCTATCTTTCCAAGGCTTAAGTAAATTCACGTGGTACACCTGCTCCGGCTTGCGCCGCCCTGGCTGGTGTACTTTGTAATTTACTTCCCTACCTTCTCGATCACCTCATAGGGGCCCTGCCACCTAGCTAGAATTTGCTGTCAAGGGTGGGTACCAGAACCAACACTCGATCTCCCGGATTGAAGCCCTGCACCCGAGCCTGACGATTATACACCCTACTCTGGGCTTGTTGTGCTGCCTCCATATGCTCCCGGACCAGCGGCAACACCCTTTCTATCCGTTCCTGCATCTGGGTGACATACTCAATGACACTTTTGTGGGGGACAGGCTGTTGTTCCCATGCTTCCTTGGCGATATCCAACAGGCCCCGAGGGTGTCTGCCATAAAGCAGTTCGAAGGGCGAGAACCCAGTAGAGGCCTGGGGTACCTCTCGCACTGCGAACATGAGATAGGGCAGAAGCAGGTCCCAGTCCTTCCCATCTCTAGACACCACCCTCTTTAACATATTTTTTAGAGTTTGGTTAAACCTCTCAACAAGACCATCTGTTTGCGGATGGTAAACGGACGTCCGTAGCTGCTTTATACGCAACAATTTACACAGTTCCCTCATTACTTTGGACATAAAAGGGGTCCCTTGGTCTGTCAGAACCTCTTTGGCAGGCCCACACGGGAAAACATCTCCATTAACTCTTTGGCAATGAGCTTAGCTGAGGTATGTCGCAGAGGCACCGCCTCCGGATACCGAGTGGCATAGTCGAGAACTACCAGAATGTGTTGGTGGCCCCTGGCAGACTTTTGGTACAGGCCCAATTAAATCCATAGCGATTCGCTCGAACGGTACTTCAATAATTGGCAGAGGTACCAGAGGACTACGGAAATGTGGCTGGGGGCTAGTTATCTGACAGGTCGGACAGGACTTACAATAATTCTCTACCTCCTTGAACACACTGGGCCAATAAAACCGCTGCAGTATGCGGTCCTGGGTTTTCTGCCACCCCAGGTGTCCCCAAGAACATGTTGGTGGGCAAGCTCCATGACAAGCTTGCGATACGCTGTGGGCACCACCAACTGTTCAACAGGTTCACCTCGGATTTGGTTCACCCGATACAACATATCCTGCAGAACAATAAATCGTGGGAACATTAATTCAGCCCCTGGTTTCTGGGGTTTACCATCAATTTCCAGCACATTCTCCCAGGCCCTGGTTAGGGTTTGGTCCCGGTGTTGTGCGGTCCCAAAATTTTCCCCGGAGACATTGAGGTCTGCCAACTCAGGCCCCGGTGGCAAGTCCTCCGTGTCTCCCACCATTACACTCAGTGGGGTTGTCTCCCCCACTACCGCTGCAGCAGTGGTCACCCCTACCGCTGGCCCTTCAGACTCGGGCTCCCAGGGTTCTGGCCTTCCAGGGGTATCAGGCCACTCTGCTAGGGTTACCCCTGTCTCAGGGCTATTAGTCACATTCATCTCAGGCCACAGTGACGGAAAACCAGGGAAGTCTCTCCCAATTATTAGTTCATAGGGCAGCTTTGTGGAGATCGCCACTTCACAAGTCCAGGTGCCGCCGCCGTGGACAGAGACATTACAGCCGTGGGATAGTCCTTTAAGTCTCCGTGTATACACACCACACCAACTTTCCGGCCCGTATACTGGGTGGGCTGTACCAGGGCAGCACTTACCAGGGTTACCAGGCTCCCTGAGTCCAACAGCGCCACTGCCAGGTTATCCCCGATTTGCACCTGGCACAGATGTCGATTGTTTATTGTCTCGGGGTGCCGGTCGCACACAGTCTCCGGGCATACAGGGAAGCCCGGTACCCATAATTAGTCTCCATGGGTTCCCCCACTGTGGACAGTCGGCCCTTACGTGGCCAGGCTCGTGACACCGCCAGCAGACTACTGGGGAGGGATCTGCAGGGGTACATCCCGGGCGGGTTTGGCCGGCCGCCGGGACTGGGGTGGAGGTTTCCGGGTTTGACTGGCCTCCTCCCAAAAGAACCCCCTGCAGGTTTCTGGTGGCCTCATATCGCTCCACCAGGTCGACCATCTCAAGGGCATTGGTGGGGGATACCTGGCCGATCCAGTGCTGGAGAGGGTATGGCAAAGACCTCCAGAATACATCTGCTAACAGACGGTCGAGCATAGCAGTGGGAGTCAGTATGTCTGGCTGCAGCCATTTTTGCAACCGATGTAGCAGGTCATAGTATTGTGGTCTGGCGGGTTCAGCCGGGTTAAATTCCCACTGATGCACCCGCTGGGCCCGGACCAAAACATTCACCCCCAGTCTTGCTAGAATCTCACCTTTCACGGTCGGGTAGTCAGCTGCCTGGACATCTGCCAAATCGAAAAAAACTTGCTGGGGTCCGGCTGCCAGGAACGGAGCAACCACCTCGGCCCACTGGTCACGGGGTAACTTTTCCCTCACGGCGACCTTCTCAAAGACGGCTAGGTATGTCTCCACGTCGTCTGCGGGGGTCATCTTTGGGATCGCCGCACGGACCGCTTTCCGGGCATCATGGACGTGGTGGGACGCTCCTGCCGCCTGTAATGCCATCACATGTTGCAGCAATAACTGGTTGGTCTCCCGCTGCTGCACGTTAGCCTCTATGAGAGCTTTCACAGCAGCCTCCATGTTGCCAGAAATCACAGGCTGCAACTTTGCCGGCCTAATATAGGACATACACTTTTGCTCAGCAAACAAAGTTCGGCGTTTGCAGGCTCCAGGGTAATCACACCCTCAGACACAGCTGCTGGCTGCGTTTTATACCCAGCCCAAAACATGGACTGGACCGTGGGGAGCAGCCACCCACCCTACTCTTTAGCTGCTCCCAGTAAGAGCCGGCCCGGATCGGCTTTGCAGCCATGCTATTTAACAGAGCAGCACTAGCTGCTGCAGACAAAAACCCGGCTCTCACCTCACCGAGGCCAGC
Source organism: Bufotes viridis (assembly GCA_033119425.1). NCBI lineage: Eukaryota > Metazoa > Chordata > Amphibia > Anura > Bufonidae > Bufotes > Bufotes viridis. The sequence goes on along the minus strand of CM065591.1, from coordinate 198,700,542 downwards.
AACCTCGGTGACACGTACCTGCTATCAAATACAACACCTTGCACCCTCTTACAACTCTTACAGTCTTAGGTTTTAACCCAAACTGGAAACCTTCCTGTAAAAAAAATTTAAGATTTCAGACAGCTCAGGATTCTGCAACGTTTCCACCACCACATCTTACAAGCCCTTCTTCAGTCCTGAACCATCAGATACCAGCTGTAAGCTGAAACATCTCCAGTGTGGATGCTTTAAGACTGCTTAAACCAGAAGATCTGGCTGGACTGTATATTCAATAATTTCCTCTGGAAAGTTGTAGTCAGTGAGGGATCATGCCCTCCTGGCCAGATGAGCACTATGGCTATGGCTCTTGTCTCATTTTCCTGAGCACTCAGGATATGAGAGGAAATGGAGGAAAATTTTGATTAAAAAAATTAATTCCCAACTGAAAGACAGACCATATATTCTTTCTGGTGGATACGTTGGATTCAGGGAGCAGAACTTCTTGAGCTTTGCATTGGAAGCTGTCCCTATTGCATCTGAATAGGGATACCCAATCTGCACACAATCTAATAAAATACAGTCGTTGAGACTTCAACTGTGACCTACTTAACAGATCCGCCTGAACATTCAGAATACCTTGAATGTGGATGGCTGTCTACGGTTTGACATTCCACTGCCCAAGTCATAATTTGACTATATTGACTGTTCCGTGGATCAGAGCGAGTCCTGTGACAATTGTTGATATGGCACATGGTGGAGATATTATCTGTTTGCTCCATCACTGACTGATTCTTCATCCTGTCCTAAATGAAGAGCTAGATACATTGCTCCCAGGTCTCTGATATCGGATGACAGATACATCTCTTGAGGAGACCACCTCCCCTGAAAGAATGTGGAAATGTACTTCCTGACCAGAGTTATCGGAATGGCCAGAATAATCTACCTTGTATAGTATTTTTGGGATGAAGCCATCAAGACAGGTGTTCCCGAGTATCTGGCTTGATCACCACAAGACAAACCAGACTTGATAAACATTGGTTTCATCCTGAAACAATGCTGGTTTGCAATGTACACTAATGCCCATGTTTCAGCTTCTATCGAAGAGGTCAGGAAAGTATATATTTATAGACAGAGAGCCTGACCAAATAGCGATCTTGACTAGTGGCAGGATTGGCAGTTGCATGGGATGGGATCTTGCACAGGAGTTTCTGGGAGCCCTGTTCAAATATTTGCTTTGGGGCACAGTGTTTTCTCTTTACTCCACTGGGTCCTTACTGACACATGGTGATGGGACCTTAGATCTCCCATTCACCTTGATTTCTGGATCCGATCCTGTGAGAGCTTAAGCAACCAGTTTAGAGTCTAACTGGAAGCTAAGGGCTGCAGTTAGTGCCACAACTAACTTAGTAAAAACACCAGGCAATGATAAACCAAAGGCCAGTGAATTGAAGATGAGAAACTCTGGTGAATGACCATAAAATCATCCTGCTGGTGAGTGTTGATAACAGAACAGAAATTCATATCATGAATTTCTTCCCGGAGATATTTGTTTAGATACCTCAGATCTAGCCTCCATCCTGCGGCTTTGGCACTGCATGCACTCTTGGAAAGACCCCTTAAATTTCCTGGGAAAGAGGTCAAAATTTTCTGTGAAGTACTGAAACAACCACCATATGAGGCTTTGCGAAGGGTTGACTTATTTGCCTTGGGGGGCAAATTCTTTAATCTGAGGGAGTAATCTGGGTACAAGACTCTATCCAGGTGTCTGATGTAATTTGAGAAAATGTTTTGTAATCTTGTTCCCACCTGAAGCCTGGTGTCCTAGATTTGATGTTTTCCTCTTCCATATTAATATGTACATTTCTCCTGTACATATTAAATGGTAAAACACTCTGTAACACTGACATGGAAAAGGATCTAGGAATTTTAATAAACAGCAAATTAAGCTGCAAAAAACAGTGTCAGGCAGCTACTGCCAAGGCCAATAAGATAATGGGTTGCATCAAAAGGGGCATAGACGCCCGTGATGAGAACATAGTCCTACCACTTTACAAATCACTAGTCAGACCACACATGGAGTACAGTGTACAGTTCTGGGCTCCTGTGAACAAGACAGACATAGCAGAGCTGGAGAGGGTAACTAAAGTAATAACTGGAATGAAGGATCTACAGTACCCTGAAAGGTTATCAAAATTAGGGTTATTCACTTTAGAAAAAAGACGACTGAGGGGAGATCTAATAACTATGTATAAATATATCAGGGGTCAGTACAGAGATCTGTCCCATCATCTATTTATCCCCAGGACTGTGACTGTGACAAGGGGACATCCTCTGCGTCTGGAGGAAAGGTTTGTACACAAACATAGAAAAGGATTCTTCACTGTAAGAGCAGTGAGACTATGGAACTCTCTGCCTGAGGAGGTGGTGATGGTGAGTACAATAAAGGAATTCAAGAGGGGACTGGATGTATTTTTGGAGTGTAATAATATTACAGGCTACAGCTACTAGAGAGGGGTCGTTGATCCAGGGAGTTATTCTGATTGCCTGATTGGAGTCGGGAAGGAATTTTTTTCCCCTTAAGTAGGGAAAATTGGCTTATGCCTCACAGGGGTTTTTTGCCTTCCTCTGGATCAACTTGTAGGAAACAGGCCGAACTGGATGGACAAATGTCTTTTTTCGGTCTTATATACTATGTTACAAATTTCTACTTTCTACTGCTTGGAGAGCCTAAACACTTAGAACTTACTCTTCTCTATCTGTCCCTTTTGAACCCCTCTTAGGTGATCTTTGGAATGAAAATGACAAGAATGAAACTAGACCTAGAGGTATATTGTGGAAAGGAGCAGAATGTGACGGGCACCCGATGGCAGGGAAGGCAGCCCGATGCCTTCCTTAGGCATCGTGGCTGCCTTCCATGAGAGCCTGTGAGATCCAACCCCCTGGATCTCATAGGCAGGAAGCTGTAAGTGTATTATAGTAAGTAATACACTTATAGCCAATACACTACAATACAGAAGTATTGTAATGCATTATAAAGGGGATCAGACCCCCAGAAGTTGAAGTCCCAGAGTGGGACAAAAATAAAAAGTAAAAAAAAAAAAAAAAAACTGTGGCTTCCATAATAAAAACAATAAAGTTTCAAGTAAAAAAAAAACGCCTCTTTCCCAAAATAAAACACATAAAATTGTAAAAAAAGAATAGGAAAAAATAGAAAAACAGACATATTTCGTATCGCTGCGTCCGTAACGACCGGCTCTATAAAATTATCACATGACCTGTATCAACTTGTAGGAAACAGGCCGAACTGGATGGACAAATGTCTTTTTTCGGTCTTATATACTATGTTACTATGACCTAACCCCTCAGATGAACACCGTCAAAAAAATAAAAACTGTGCTAAAAAAAAAAAAACATTTTTTTGCCACCTTACATCACTAAAAGTTCAACACCAAGCAATCAAAGAGGCGTATGTCCCCCAATAGTACCAATATAACCATAACCTCATCCCGCAAAAAATGAGCCCCTACCTAAGTTAATCTCCCAAAAAATATAAAACTATGGCTCTCAGACTATGGAGACACTAAAACATGATTTTTTTTTGTTCTAAAAATGATTGTGCATTGTGTAAAACTTAAATACATTTTAAAAAGTATACAAATTAGGTATTGCCATGTCTATAACGACCTGCTCTATAAAAATATCACATGACCTAACCCCTCCGGTGAACATCATAAAAAAAAAAAAATAGAAACGGTGTCAAAAAAGCCATTTTTTGTGACCTTACATCACAAAAAGTGTAATACCAAGCGATCAAAAAGTCATACACACCCCAAAATCATACCAATCAAACCGTCATCTCATCCCGCAAAAAATAACAGATCCGTCCCGTTTACGTTATGCAGGAGAGGACAGCTACCACTAGGTTTCAGGCTGTATGAGTAGGGTGTCTATTCACAGTTTGTACTCTCAGTAATAATTAGTGTTGATAGAGCATGCTCCGCCGAACAACAGTTTGGCTCGATCATCTCGATGCTCGGCACATAGAGGTACTTGGCCGAGTGCTCGAGTGCAATGCTCGAGTCTCCTCCCTGCACGTTTCTTGGCTGCTACGCAGCCAATAAACATGCGGCTGAGTGCTGCCCTCACTGTAATGCCGTAGCCATGTTGGTTACTGGCATTACAGTGATTGGCTGGCCGGAATGAGTTATCGGGTGTTATATAGCACCTAATGGCGCGTGTTTGGCTCAGTCTTAGTCAGGAAGAGCTGTGCATAGGAAGGGACAGACAGTGTAGGGAGTGATATTGCACTATTTTTATTAGAAAAACATTTTTTGATCATCCTGCGCTAAATACCGTCTAATATGCTGCTAAGGACAGTTAAATTATTTGCGCCACATCTCCTGTGTAAAGTGTGCGGATCCCAAAAATATCTGTGACATCCAGTAAACTTTTTCTGTAGACGGTGTCCGCTGCGGACAGTGACATTAGATGCGCAACATCTGCAGTGTAACGTGTGGGCTGAAAAAATGTATCTGTGACATACAGTGTACTTTTTTAAAAGACGGTGTCCGCTTCTGACAGTGACATTACAAGGGGTACATCTCCAGTCTACCGTGTGCGTTTAAAAAATATATCAGTAAAAAAAAAAAATTTACTTTGTCAATAGACAGTGTCCGTCTCTGACAGTGAAATTACCAGGGGCATATCTCCAGTGTAACGTGTGCGTTTAAAATGTTTATCAGTGACATACAGTGTTCTTTTTCAATAGACGGTGTCCGCTTCTGACATTGACGTTACCAGGGGTACTCCTAAAGTGTACCATGTGCATTTAAAAAATGTATCAGTGACAAACTGTGTACTTTTTCAATAGACAGTATCCGCTTCTGACAGTGACATTACAAAGGGAATATCTCCAGTGTGACATGAGCGTTTTAAAAATTTATCAGTGACATACAGTGTACTTTTTCAATAGACGGTGTCCGCTTCTGACATTGACGTTACCAGGGGTACTCCTAAAGTGTACCATGTGCATTTAAAAAATGTATCAGTGACAAACTGTGTACTTTTTCAATAGACAGTATCCGCTTCTGACAGTGACATTACAAAGGGAATATCTCCAGTGTGACGTGAGCGTTTTAAAAATTTATCAGTGACATACAGTGTACTTTTTCAATAGACGGTGTCCGCTTCTGACATTGACATTACCAGGGGTACTCCTAAAGTGTACCATGTGCATTTAAAAAATGTATCAGTGCCATACAGTGTACTTTTTCAATAGACAGTGTCCACTTCTGACAATGATATTACCAAGGGTATATCTCCAGTGTAACGTGAGCGTTTAAAAAAAATCAGTGACATACAGTGTACTCTGTCAAAAGACGGTGTCCGCTTCTGACATTGATATTAACAGGGTGATATCTCCAGTGTAATATGTGTGTTTAATTTTTTTTATCAGTGGCATACAGTGTACTTTTTCAACAGACTGTGTTCGCTTCTGACAGTGACATTAAAAGGGGCATATCTCCAGTGTAACATGTGCGTTTAAACAATTTATCAGTGCCATACAGTGTACTTTTTCAATAGACGGTGTCCGCTTCTGACATTGACATTACCAGGGGTACTCCTAAAATGTACCATGTCCGTTTAAAATTTTTATCAGTGACATAGTCCTGAGAACATAGTCCTACCACTTTACAAATCACTAGTTAGACCACACATGGAGTACAGTGTACAGTTCTGGGCTCCTGTGAACAAGACAGACATAGCAGAGCTGGAGAGGGTTCAGAGGATGGCAACTAAAGTAATAACTGGAATGAGGGATCTAAAGTACCCTGAAAGGTTATCAAAATTAGGGTTATTCACTTTAGAAAAAAGACGACTGAGGGGAGATCTAATAACTATGTAAAAATATATCAGGGGTCAGTACAGAGATCGGTCCCATCATCTATTTATCCCCAGGACTGTGACTGTGATAAGGGGACATCCTCTGCGTCTGGAGGAAAGAAGGTTTGTACACAAACAGAGAAACGGATTCTTCACTGTAAGAGCAGTTAGACTATGGAACTCTCTGCCTGAGAAGGTGGTGATGGTGAGCGTTTATAAAATGTATCAGTGACATACAGTGTACTTTTTCAATAGACAGTGTCCACTTCTGACAGTGACATTACCAAGGGAATATCTCCAGTGTAACCTGAGTGTTTAAAAAATGTATCAGTGACATACAGTGTACTTTTTCAACAGACGGTGTTCGCTTCTGACAGTGACATTACCAGGGGGATACCTCCAGTGTAACATGTGCGGTTAAAAAAATGATCAGTGAAATACAGTATACTTTTTCAATAGACGGTTTCTGCTTCCAACATTGACATTACCAAGGGAATATCTCAAGTGTACCGTGTGCGTTTAAAAAATGTATCAGTGACATACAATGTACTTTTTCAATAGACGGTGTGCGCTTCTGACAGTGACATTACCAGGGGTAGAACTCCAGTGTAACGTGAGCTTTTAAAAAATGTATCAGTGACATACAGTGTACTTTGTCAATAGACGGTGTCTGCTTCTGACAGTGACATTACCAGGGAGATGTCTCCAGTGTAACATGTGCATTAATTTTTTTTATCGGTGACATATAGTGTACGTTTTCAATAGACGGTTACCGCTTCTGACAATGACATTACCAGTGGTATATCTCCAGTGTAACGTGTGCGTTTAAAAAATTTATCAGTGACATACAGTGTACATTTTCAATAGATGTTGTCCGCTTCTGACAGTGACATTACCAGGGGTATATCTCCAGTGTAACGTGTGCGTTTAAAAAACTGTATCAGTGACATACAGTGTAATTTGTCAATAGAGGGTGTCCGCTTCTGACAGTGACATTACCACGGGGATCTCTCCATTGTAACACGTGCGTTTAAAAAATATATCAGTGACATACAGTGTACTTTTTAAATAGACGGTGTCTGCTTCTGACAGTGACATTACGAGGGGGGCATCTCCAGTGTACAGTGTGCGGTTAAAAAATGTATCGGTGAGATACAGTGTACTTTGTCAATAGACGTGTCCGCTTCTGTCAGTGATATTACCAGGGGGATATCTCCAGTGTAACATGTGCCTTTAAAAAATGTATCAGTCACATACAGTGTACTTTTTAAATAGATGGTGTTCGCTTCTGACATTGACATTACCAGGGGTACTAATAAAATGTACCATGTGCGTTTAAAAAATTTATCATTAAAATACAGTGTACTTTGTCAAGATACAGTGTCCTCTTCTGACAGTGACATTACAAGTGCATATATCCAGTGTAACGTGAGCACTCAAAAAATGTATCAGTGATATACAATGTACTTTTTCAATAGATGGTGTCCGCTTCTGACAGTGACATTACTAGGGGGACATCTAAAGTGTACCGTGTGCATTTAAAAAATGTATCATTGGCATACAATGTACTTTTTCAATAGACTGTGTCAACTTCTGACAGTGACATTTCCAAGGAAATATCTCCAGTGTAATGTGAGCGTTTAAAAAAATATATCAGTGACATACAGTGTACTTTTTCAATTGACGTGTCTGCTTCTGACAGTGACATTACCAGGGGTATATCTCCAGTGTAACGTGAGCGTTTAAAAAATGTATCAGTGACATACAGTGTACTTTGTCGATAGATGGTGTCCGCTTCTGACAGTGACATTATCAGTGGGATATTGCCAGTGCAATTCGTTCAAAAAATGTATCAGTCACATACAGTGTACTTTTTAAATAGACTGTGTCCGCTTCTGACAGTGACATTACCAGGGGTACTCCTAAAATGTACCATGTGCGTTTAAAAAATTTATCAGTGACATACAGTGTACTTTTTAAATAGACAGTGTATGCTTCTGACAGTGACATTACCAAGGGGATATCTCCAGTGTAACGTGAGCGTTTAAAAAGTTTGTCAGTTACATACAGTGTACTTTTTCAATAGACAGTGTTCGCTTCTGACAGTGACATTACCAAGGCAATATCTCCAGTGTAACTTGAGCGTTTAAAAAATGTATCAGTGACAAACAGTGTACTTTTTCAATAGACGGTGTCCGCTTCTGACATTGACATTACCAGGGAGATATCTCCAGTGTAACATGTGCATTTAAAAAATGTATTAGTGACATACAGTGTACTTTTTCAATAGACGTGTCCGCTTCTGACGGTGACATTACCAGGGGAACGTCTCCAGTGTAACGTGAGCGTTTAAAAAAATGGATCAGTGACATATAGTGTACTTTTTTAATAGACAGTGTCCTTTTCTGACAGTGACATTACCAGGGGTATATCTCCAGTGTAACATGTGCGTTTAAAAAATTTATCAGTGACATACAATGTACTTTTTTAATAACCGGTGTCCGCTTCTGACAGTGACTTTACCAATGGAATATCTCCAGTGTAACGTGAGCATTTAAAAAATGTATCAGTGACATACAGTGTACTATGTCAATAGACGGTGTTCGCTTCTGACAGTGACATTACCAGGGAGATATCTCCAGTGTAACATGTGCGATTAAAAAATATATCAGTGACATCAGTGTGCAACATGAGCACTCGCTGGAACTCGAAGTTCCACATGTTGGCCAGGCTTTGTGAGCAGCAGAGGGCAGTAATGGAATATCATCTGCAACATGGTCGTTGCCTTTCCAGTCAGCTTCCGCTATTCACAAGCGAGTAGTGAGCATGGATGTCTGACATTTGTGAGGTTTTAAGAAACTTTGAGGAATCAACACAGATGTTGAGCGTAATCATATCAGCGTAATCATTCCTCTTCTGTGTCTACTAAAACGCTTGCTACTCATAATTAAGGACGACACTTTGAATGTGGAAGAGGTGGAAATCGGGGAAGACATTACACAGGGTGATAGCCAGACCACCCTCAGTTCGTCTTCTCAGCACGAATTGGACCATGAAGAGGAGGAGGAGCAGGAGACTGTTGTCTCCACTACAGAGGGTAGTACGCATGGAAGTTTAATTACATCTGTTCAGCGTGGGTGGGCAGAAGAGGAGGAAGAGGATGAGGAGATTGAGGGTCATCCTCCTGATGACGACAGCTAACTTTTGCCTGTTGGTACTCTGGCACACATGGCTGACTTTCTATCGACCAGCACGTTATGCGCATTTTAGACAACGTGGATTACTGGTTGTTCACCCTTCTCAACCTCCACTTCAAATAGAACTTTTCATCTCTCATTCCTCTGGTGTAGAAGACGAGCAAAACGTGAATACCAGTAGGTCCTTGTTGAAAAATTGCTCCAAAAATTTCCATCTGACAACGCTGGCGGCAGAGTCCATAGTTCCTTGGGCAACCGAGGAGGGGAGACAAGGGGTACATACAGCAGTTCCAACAGAGGCAGGGAAACACTCTCCAAAGCCTGGGACAGTTTCATGACACCCCGCCAGCACCCTCACCCTGATGTGCGGCCTACTGTCACAAGGAGGGAAACATTTTTGGTGAAGGAGTACATAGCAGACCGTGTCAGCGTCCTCAATGATCCCTCAGTGCCTTACAACTACTGGGTGTCCAAGCTGGACATGTGGCACGAACTGGTGCTCTACGCCTTGGAGGTGCTGGCCTGCCCTGCCGCCAGCGTTTTGTCTGAGTGGGTATTTAGTGCTGCTGGTGGCATTATAATTGATAAGCGTATCTGCCTGTCAACTGAAAATGGTGGCTCATAAGGCCTGGATTGCCCCTGACTTCTCGATTTCAGAGGAAAGCTGATGAACATAAAGGCACTTTAAATGTGTTGTTTATAATGTACACTGTATTTCCATGCACCCCTTCCACCACAAAAAAAGGGTAAATGGTTGAATCTTCCTTTTCTCCTCCTCCTCTTCCATCATATCAACATGCTTATTCGTCGCATATAATGCCTTCGCATATATGCCCTCGTATATAATGTTTTACAGGGTCAGCTCACCTGCAGGCCCTCGAATAAAATGTTTTACAGGGTCAGCTCACCTGCAGGCCCTCGAATATAATGTTTTACAGGGTCAGCTCACCAGCAGGCCCTCACCTACAATCGTTTACGGGGTCAGCTCACCTGCAGGCCCTTGAATATAATGTTTTACAGGGTCAGCTCACCTGTAGGCCCTCGCATATAATATTTTAGAGGGTCAGCTCACCTGCAGGCCCTCGCATATAATGTTTTAGAGGTTCAGCTCACCTGCAGGCCCTCACATGTAATGTTTTAGAGGGTCAGCTAACCAGCAGGCCCTCACCTACAATCTTTTACGGGGTCAGCTCACCAGTAGGCCCTCATCTACAATCTTTTATGGGGTCAGCTAGCCTGCAGGCCCTCACATATAATGTTTTACAGGGTCAGCTCACCAGCAGGCCCTCACCTACACTCTTTTACAGGGTCAGCTCAGCAGCAGGCCCTCAACAATAAAGTTTTAGAGGGTCAGCTCAGCAGCAGGCCCTCAGCCCTAATGTTTTAGTGGGTCAGCCCAGCAGCAGGCCCTTGCCCCTGATGTTTTAGATGGTCAGATCAGCAGACCCTTACTCCAAATATTTTTAAAGGTTACCAACAGGCCATCAATCATAATTTTTCAAGAGTGTGTATGATGCCCTACTTTTTATGTGTAACAAAGGGTGTATTGGAGTGCTGCTTCCTTGTAATTTTTGGCAGCCCTTTCACTTAGTGCATAGGCTTTACGAGTGTAGGAGTCCCACTACCTGTACAATTGTACCACAATGTGAATGAGGCCCTTCTTTATGTGATATACAGGTTGTATAGTGCCTCTTGCTTGTAATTTTTGGCAGCACTTGCACTTTATATACAAGTAAATATACAGGAAAGAATGATTCCTAACAATTTTTCCTCTAAAATCAATTTTATCTTTGGTTTTGTGCGTATTATTGTCAGTCTGTAAAAGTGGCGTACTACTCGGACAACTTTATTCCCAGCAGCGACCTGGGAGTCCAAGATGCATCCAGACATCCTCCTCATGCTGTTCCCGGACCATTTTGGTGGTGTTTCCATCAATTTCTGAACTTTTCCTATGAACCAGGCACCCTCAGAGTAGGGTGCACCTGGTTTAATGCTCAGGTTCTCCCATTGACTTCCATTGTGCTTGGGTGCTCGGTAGAGCACCCGAGCATCCCGATGTGTTCAGCCCGAGCACCCCAGCACTTTGGTGCTTGATCAACACTAGTAATAACCAGTGAACCAAAAAGACTGCACAAAGCGCTCAAATACTCCATGACCTGGCCATAGTCATATATGGAGCGTGGGGGTCATGTACTGTAATCTCGCCATGATGCTATGAGACGCCCACAAATAGAAGGGTTGCTTCATCCTGTATTCCCTTCCAATCACCATGGTCTATAAATATCTTTTCTCACGGTCACCTTGATGACTAAACAGGTAGCTACAAAAATTTTCCTTAAGGCGGTGCACAAGGCCTTAGGACATAAACAAACTAGGAGGAGCAGAGGGTTCTCTCCCATATCTCCATGAGAGTTATTCCCTCCAAACACATATAAGCAGCAGGTCTACCCTTGACCGTGTTAGATCTGCTTGTGATGTAACCTGATGTCCTCAGAGGCAGTTCATAGGATCTAGAGTAAGGTGCTAACTATCTGGCTAACAACATAAAGTGCTAAGATCTATTTAAATGTGCATAATATCACATTGAAGTACCTGTAAAATCACATTTGAGTCCTTTTCTTCAGTGCTGACGGATCAAATGCACCAAACTGGAACATGAAGTGCAAAAGTCCTTTGTAATCCAAGGGAAGTAACAAGTTAACAACATCATTATTTGTAATCCACATAAGGCAACAATGTCATTTGTAATCCACATGGGGTATAAAATAGCAGCAAAGGTAATGAGAACCCTTTTAAGCAAAGGGTGGGACCTGAGAAGGGGAAAAAAGGAATATTGGGCGCAGATGTGCACAACCTGGAATATTCTTGGCAAATGAGGAGAGTCCTGACAAACATGGCCATCTGGGTGAGGATAAAACAGCGGCAACAAAATATAAAAATAAGTCATAAGTCATCACCCGTGAAGTCCAGTCTATGAAGTGGCTCCCATTAGTCCATGTTTTTTTTTTTTTTCTTTATGCTGGTGAAGAAGCTCTTCAGAGGAAGGACCCGACGTCCTCTTCGCTGATGGAGCTGCTAAAGCTCATGAGAGGGCGCTCCTGCCTCCTGTAAGCCATGCTTGACGCTGCGGTGGAGCTCTGCTGACCTCTAGTGGCTGATCTGGGTAGTGACCTGGTGGTCACACTCACCATCACTGCAGAAGCTTTTTGCCTTCCTGGACTGGAGCCTCCTGCCAGGGGAAATGGGCTCAGTACCTCTGGCTGAAGGGGCGGTGGTAGGCAATCCTCCGATCGTGGTGGTGAATCCTGGGTGTCTCTCTCCATCGCCGCCGCAATCTTCCACGGTAATTGGTAGTTCACTACTGTTGGGCTGTACGTAAAGGCGGTGGTAGATGCGCATCCCACTTGGTAAGTTGGGGGTAGAGGCAGCCCTGGAATAAGGAGCTCTGGCTTTGGCTGTGGCCTTTCACAGAAACGGAGTGCACCCTCCGCGGTCTCCTGTAGGCATCTGACTCGACCCGCAGCTGCTGGATCTTCCTGCTAGCACTCCGGTGCTGAAAATGGGACGAGGGGCTTCTCCAGGAGGGTCACTCCGGTAGCAAAGGGTCCCTTGAGGGCCTCCATGGGAGTATACTCCACTTAATCCCCCTTGTAGAGGCTGTGTGTTGGGCCTGGGGCAGATAGGGGCGCTTAACGTAGCGACGACTGATAAACAGCTCCTCACCAGTTTCGTTGTCCTTTAGGAAGCCGATGCCTCACTCCAGTTCTGGGTCTCTCGGCTGGGATCGATCCAACACACGGACCACCCAGTCTTCTATGGCATTTTTTTTAGCCCCCAATGGTATATGCGTGGGCCGTGATTTCTTTTGGGACCATAGGGTTTAGACCCACAAATTGTCCCGCTCTTCCTGGGCGGCGGAGTGGGTACTCCAGCCGCCTCCACCGTACCAACTGGCACTGGGAATGCCTGGGATCCTAGCTTTGCTTTTCGCTGAACTTGCGAGATGCAGATTTTTGGAGGGGCAACTTCCTTCTTAACCTTATTGCCCCACATCATCTCGTTCCAGTTTGCTGATCAATGCAAACTGGTGAAAAAGGAGGGGTTTTAGGGGTGAAGTTTCCTCTCTGTACATTTGCACTGGGTTGTTCAGGGTTGAAGCTTCCCGCTCTAGGGCTGGGCGGTCCCCTATTTTCCCGCTCTTGAGGTGCAAGAAGAAGATGATACGCCATCACAGGCAAAGATGGCGGATTAACCCTTCGGATGCCGGCATACACTTTCCTGTGCCTGTCGCTCCGCAGTAAACTTAATAAAGTCATCTTTAAGTGGTTTTCTGACAATTCTAGAGGCCTTGTAGTTTAAAGACACACAAGTAAATCCTGTTCGTGATGCCAATTGCAACGGAGGGCCTCCACCCAGGGCCCTTTAAGATGTGGTGTGGTAGTACCCAGGTGTAGAAATGGCCGAGTGGTATAGGGTGGCCTGAAATGTTCCTTTATGTTGGGTGTCACGGTGCTCCTACCTGGATACGGCTGGACCCCAAGCTTTGGCTCCGAAGCAATGAATAGGGGGGAATAATTGAGGGAGAAAAGAAGAATTGAGTCCAGACCTTGTATGAAGTTGAATAGCAGCTTTTCTTTGCATAAACGCTCTCCAAAACAGTTGACAGACTTTGTATTGATCCCAAGCAGGCTTTAGCATTAAACTCTGGCAGGCAAACTCGACTTTGCTACATCTGTTGCTCTCTGACTCTGCTGTAATGACAGGGTAGCTGTATAACTTTGCTTCTTCTTTATACTGCAACTTCTCTCTGTAGTCTGACTCTATATTATGACAAGGAACTCTCCTCCTGGCTCCTGAGGCTTCAAACTTTGGCCTCCATGACCAGCAGAGCTTAGGGTGCTCTGTCTGGCTTGGCATGGGCAGGAGGGGGTCAGCTAGACTGACTAAAACTGGTTCCCACCCTTCCTGCAGGAAGTGGGACAAGCCCACCTCTCCACAGAGGGGGGTTAAAATGGAATTAGTGAAGAGCGAGCATGCTCAGCCGAGTACTGGTTCGGCTCGAGCATCGCTTTGCTCGGCACTCGGCTGTACTCGGCCGAGCACCACGTGTGTTCGTCGCATTGCTTGAGTCTCCTCACCTCACGTTTGACGCCTCTTAAGCAGCCAATCAAGGTCCAGGTAAGTGTAAGGCCATAGCCATGTTATCTGTAAGCCTTACACTGATTGGCTGGCCGGAACAAGTGATACAAGTTCATATAGTAGCTGAGGTCCGCTCGGATCATTCAGCGTCAGGGAGAGATGACAGTAGGTGGGGACTGATAGCGTTTTGCTGTAAAGTTACTGATTTCACAACAAAAACCTTATCGAAAGACCATACAGTCCTTTTAAGGACTACAGTGTGTGTGTGACAGCAGTGCAGCACCATTTTTTTTTTAACAAGGGGTTTAATTCAGCACTATCAGGGACAGGCGTCTTCAGGAAGGGACAGTGCAGGGCTTGAAAATCGCTTTTTTGAGTACCCAAACTTTTAAAAGACAGAAAGATTTCAGATTAGTGACATCTACAGTATGCCATCAGACAGCAGTGTGTTGAGCAGACATTATAAAAAGGGGCTTATTCACTACAGCCTGCTAGTAAGATATACACTGCACCATCAGAGACATTTTTTTTGTCTGGGGAAATTAACCTACTTTGTGCCACATCTGTGTGTGCGCTCAATCCGCAACTGTTATATTCATTCCTCCAGCAGAGAGTGATTTATATTTTATTTTGGACAAATTTGTATCCAATACTGAACTGCATCTGAATATAGTGTATATATTACAAATTCCATTATCCTGGGCCTAGCATAGTGCCCAAAATCAGTTTTTTTTGTATCCAATACTGTACTGCCTCTGAATACAGAGTGTATATTACAAATTCAATTAATCTTGGCCTAGTGTAGTGTGGAGTTTCTATCCAATACTGAACTGCATATGAATACAGAGTGTCTATTAAAAATTCCATTATCTTGATGGTAAGCGGCATGACGTAAGCTGCGTCCAGGTGCCGCTCCCCCTGCCCTCCTTCTCTTTCACCTCTGTTGAGAGTTGGCGTCCCACGCTGGCTGATCGATGCGGTTCACCCAAGTACCCGACAGGAGATGTGCCTGGCGGGGACGTGTCGGGTCCCCCTTTCCTGAACTTTAGGAGCTGGAAGCACGCCACCTCAGAGTAGTCAGTTTCAGCCTTAACTTTACAGAGCGTAGTGGAGCTGGAGGAAGATAGGTTTAACGCGTGGCAGGACACAGAGGCTCGAGGACATCTCTTGCTTTTACTCCGGCACAGCCGGACTCCACGGTACCACCGTTGCGTGCCAGAGGTCTCCAGAGCTAACCCGTGGTCTTTGCTATCCTGACCTGAGGAGGTTGTTCATCCGGCGGTACGGGAGTATTGCTGTCCTCTTGGGATCCCAATAGGAGCCTCCAGGATAATGAGCAGTGTGGGCCTTTCCTGATATGACCCGACCTGAGGTGCTTTTACCTGGCTGGCACAAAGGTGATCAGACTTGGCTGGAGGTATGGACGAGATCCTGGGGCCTTCCGGACTCAACGGTGAGCTCGCTGGTGAGCTCTGAAGTAGTTGCGGTGATACTGGTGATCGTATCTCGGGCCGCGAGTAAGGAAAGATTGAGTATTATACTAATTGTACTAATGAAATAACTAACTGTGGTTTTGCCGAATAATACATGTTCTGTTTCAGTATCTTGCATTGTGTATTGGTATGCTCCTCTCTTCTCCTCCCCCCTCTGTTTCTGCTTCTAGTTGGTTCAGTCTAGCCACTTCCTGTTTACCCTGTCATGCATTGCTGTTTTGTGTGCTCTAATTCTGAGGAGATTCTGAGGAGAATCTGAGGTGAATCTGTGTATCTCATGTTCTTATCAAGGAGAATATTAGTGGCATAATTCTTTTACCATCTGGATTCCCTGCATATCTTGTAATACAATCTCAGGATTAAAAACTACTTGATTAACTCCTGGGTGTCTGATGTGTAAACTGTAAGTGGAGAATGTCTGATTCAACAAGTCACCTCACAGATGCGTGATTGTATAAGGCTGACATTTCAAAACGCCACAATACACATTCATCATACTAACTCCTCCGACTCCCCATATACAACGCTTCTTAAGTAGCGGTGTTATATGAATTACTGAAATAAAAAATTGGACGTTTGTCTAATGAACATTGGTCTTGTATTACTAGGATTCCATTCTTTCTCGTCATCTTCTGCGGTGGATTTGGATTAAACTCGTCCTGTTCATTAATTCAGGAACGGGAAAACGGCCTGGGATATATGGACTATCTGGTATCTACTGGAGAGAAAATGAACTTTCCATAACGGCTCTTTTGGGTTCCATGGTTCTTATAAGGGACGATTAAGCTATTTATAAATTACACATATGCCGCTGTTCTGGACTATCAGTTGATAACTTTTTTGGGGAAAAAAAAAATATTTGCATTCAGAACTTCTGTTTGGGGCGATATATGGTTGAAATCCCCATATGTGAGATTAAGTCACATATAATATCTTGAAAGTACGGGAGTAAAGATAGGGGGAAGGGAGGGGAAGGGGGGAAAAGAAAGGAGAAGGAAGGGAAAGAAGGGATAGGAAGGAAAAAAAAACCCCGCTTTAAGTGAATAACAACTAAAGTGAATAAAAACCATAAGAATGCCTCCAAAAGGCACAAAATAGGAGAGCCACAGGCTTATCTCCAAAAGGAACTGGACACAGTAGTCCAAAAAACAAGATGGACAAGTTCTTAAAATCACCGACCCCCAAAACTATTCTCAATGAGAAGACAAAGGGCGGCGGTATATTGGATAGAGAGAAAGGGACAGAACCCCCCGCAGATGATCTCGGAACAGGCCCCCTTCCTATAAATAGGAATGACGTATTTGATAAAAAATTGGAGGACATTCTATCCGCGGTCCAGTTGTCAAACTCGTCGCTCAAGTAGCTATCTGTTAAAGTGGCATCTGTCCAGACTGACATCTCGCTCCTGAGGGACGATTTGGATAAGATAAGAGATAAGGTTAAAGACCTGCAAGAAGTCTCTCAGTAAAAAAAAGATTGAGCAGGATATTATGAAAACTGATGCCCTTAAAAAGGATCAAAATTTTTTGAATGAAAAGATGATGGAGGGCAGATCTAGGAGGTCTAATCTTAGAATTGTGGGATTGCCAGAAGGCAGTGAAAAGGAGGATCCAACAGGCTGTATTCAAGAATGGCTTCTGAAGGTTTTCGGAAGAGAGAATCTTTCTTCTTTTTTCATGATTGAAAGGTCTCACAGAATCCCAAGAACCTCTCCTCCTCCTGGTAGCCTTCCTAGGGTCATAATTGCTAAATTGCTGTTGCAATCTGACCGGGATACAATAATGAAAAGAAAGCGCGATAACTTAGACCTAATGTACAATGGCTCTAGGATAAGCATATACCCCGACTTCTCCGCGATTATCCCCCCCCCCCAAAAAAAAACGGAGAGGATTTAGGAAAGTTAAAAAGAGTCTGGCCAGGGCCAAGATCAAATATTCCATGATTTATCTGGCTTCCCTAACAGTGGTATTTCAGGGGCATGTCTCTCTGTTTAATACGCCAGAGGAAGCGGATGAGTGGGTGGATCGCATGGGTATTGGTTCGTAAAGTGGTAAGCCTTACTAAACAAATAAACAATTAAATAAATACGAAGAGGTGGAGGGGAGGTAACGGCTAGGGGAAAAGGTTAGAGCAGGCATCCTCAAACTGCGGCCCTCTAGCTGTTGTAAAACTACAACTCCCACAATGCCCTGCTGTAGGCTGATACCTGTAGGCTGTTCAGGCATGCTGGGAGTTGTAGTTTTGCAACAGCTGGAAGGCCGCAGTTTGAGGATGCCTGGGTTAGAGGAAGAGGTGAGCTAGTTTAAATCTGGATTCCCAAATGGAGGAGATGGGGGGGGGGTTCGTATTTGGGAGGTTAGGGGGTGGTGGGGCGGGGGGGCGGGGTTTGGAAAGGGGGGTCACACACCTTTCACTGGGGAAATAGGGGTAGTCAGACGGCATTCTTTGAGGTTATTAGTGGCCATAAATTAAACTAAATTAAAAATGTCTTTTAGGATCTTTTCATGGAATGTCTGTGGGTTAGCGGAAAAAGCTAAGAGAACAATAGTTTTTGATCAAGTTAATAGACATTTTCCTGCAATAACTGCACTTATAGAAACACATTTCTCAGAAGACAGCATCGAATACAAGAAGAAAGGCTGGGCTCAAGCTGAATATTACTCTTACTTTTCGTCTTATGCTAGAGGAGTAAGTATGTATATTCATCATAAATTTTTTATGAATTACTGGATCAAAGAACCGATACAGAAGGGAGGTACATTTTTTTATATTGTAGATGGAACAAGGTAACGTGTATCCTTGCATTTGTTTATATACCCCCACCTTTTTCCCTGCAGGTGTTAATACAACTGGTTGAATCTGCGGAGCAAAGAGAAAAATGTCCTATTTTAGTAATGGGGGATCTAAATAATGTGATGAGCCCACGGTTGGATAGGAAATAGACAGGGCAGAAACTTCAAAAAAATGTACCCAAATACTCGAATCTTTATAACATCTGTCGGGAATTAGGGTTAATAGATATATGGCGATATTTATATGGAGAAGAGGTGGTCTTCTCATGTTATAGCCGTTCTTGCGCAGCTATGTCAAGGATAGACTTGGCCCTGACGACCTCAGATTTTATAGGACATATTCATAAAATGAAGTATGAAGGCCTTATCGGTATCAGACCATACTCCAATATTAATTTTGGTAACCATGGGGAATGATAAATTCAGGGGGAAAAAATTAGGATAAACCCACATTGGTTATATTTGATACAGGATCAAGAAAATATAGGTTAGGAAATTGAAGAATTTTGGCATACCAATTTAGGTTCTGCACATCTTAATTTAATCTGGGACTCCATAAAGGCGTTTATACGGGGAAATTTATTTAGCAGAATAAAACATTAGAAAAAGACATTCGCCGAAAAAGAGAAAGAGTTAATAGACAGAGTTAACCACTTTCAAAAAAAACATAGCGAGCTAAACATAGCTGAAACACAGGAAGAACTTAGGGGGGCTAACGATGAGCTTAAAGATTATTTAGCTCTCAAAGAACAACATCGCCAATTTTTTAGGGGGCAAAAATCCTTTAGTGAGGGCGGTAAACCAAGGAAATTATTAGCATTAATTGTTAAAAATCAGAGACCTATTAAAAAATAAATAGGATCAGACTTATCTCTGGTAAAATAACTCAAGATCCCGATGAGATAAAAAGTGAATTTAGACTTTTCTTTTCTAATTTATATAAAGCAGACAATTGCGGTCCCTCAAAGGATCAGGGGTGCTTACTTTAAGGAATACAATTGATGAGGATGTCGGAGGAGGATAAGGCAGCCCTGGATAGACCTATTCAGCTGGAGGAAATTAGAGAGGTTTTAAAATCTATCCGTGGGAATTCAACTCCAGACTCAGAGGGGCTGCTGTTCGAGATATATAAGTTATATAATCAGCTATTAGTGACATATCTGGGGCAGGTGATTAATGACTCCATGGTAACGGGCCTATTTCCTCTGTCGCTCTGAGAAGCTATAATAGCGTTAATACCTAAACAAGGAAAAGATGAACAAGATATGGATGCCTACCATCCTATATCCCTCCTATATACAGATTGTAAAATCTACTCCAAAGTGTTGGCGAATAGACTTAGGGGGTTATAGGAAAGGTTGTGCATCCAGATCAAAGCGGGTTCATCATAAAGCGACAGGCTCAGACCAACATACGTGGAGCCCTGATGAACATACATTTAGGGGAAGGGGAGGACCGCTCCATCCTGTCACTCAACGCTGAAAAAGCGTTTGACAGGGTGTAGTGGAACTTCTTGTGGGAAGCAATGAAGAAAATGTATTTTGGACAGAACTTTATTAATCGGGTTAAGCTCCTTTATAATCAGCCGACGGCGCGGGTTAGTATCAAGCTATCCCAATCGTTCTCCCTCTCTCGGGGGACCAAAAGACTAGGGAACATAACCAGATAGAGAGATTTGGTGGTTTGGAGACAGCAGACAAAATAAGCTTGTACGCGGATGACGTACTATTATTGAGGGATGTTTATACCATCCTGCCACATGTTATGAAAGTCATTAATCTGGCTTCAAAGTCAATTGGGCCAAATCTATGTTACTGCCTCCCCCTTTAGTGACATCTGGGGTTAGAATATTATCTGTTTCTGACTCCCTGACATACTTAGCCAGGGCAGTATAAATACCCCACATGTGACCCCATTGTGGAAAGAAGACACCCCAAGGTATTCCGTGAGGGGCATGGCAAGTTCACAGAATTTTATTTTTTTGGGCACAAGTTAGCGGAAATTGATATTTAATATTTTTTTTTTTTACAAAGTCAAATAAAATTTTACATGAACTCACCATACCCCTCACGGAATACCTTGGGGTGTCTTCTTTCTAAAATGGGGTCACATGTGAGGTGTTTGTACTGCCCTGGCATTTGAGGGTCTCCGCAATCATTACACGTATGGCCAGCATTAGGAGTTTCTGCGATTCTCCTTATCTTGAGCATACGAGTAATGAGATTTTTTTTTTCCGTTCAGCCTCTGGGCTAAAAAAAAAAATGAACGGCACAGATTTCCTCATTCGCATCGATCAATGTGGATGAAAAAATCTCTGCCAAAAAATGTGCAAAATAATAAATAAAAATGAACGGCACAGATTTCCTCATTCGCATCAATCAATGTGGATGAAAAAATCTCTGCCAAAAAATGTGCAAAAAAAAAAAAAGTAGTAAGGCCCCATTCACACGTCCGCAAAAATGTCCGCATCTATTCCGCAATTGTGCGGAATAGATGCGGACCCATTCAGTGTAGAGTACACTATGTGCTCGCTGCATCAGCATTTGCGGATCTGCGGCCGCAAACTTCCAGGTTTCGGCCCCCAAACATCCGGCCGCAGCTCCGCAAAAGATAGAGCATGTCCTATTCTTGTCCGCAATTGCGGACAAGAAAAGGCATTTTCTATATAGTTCTGGCAATGTGCGGATCGGCAAAATGCGGAAAGCACATTGCCAGTGTCCGTGTTTTGCGGATCCGCATGTTCCATGGATCCGCAAAACACATACGGACGTCTGAATGAGCCTTACAGGGGGGTGATTGGTGACAGGGGGGTGACATGGGGTGATCAGGGGTTAATCGGGGGTTAATCAGGGGTTAATCAGTGACGGGGGGTGGATAGGGGGTCTGTGTGGTGATTGGTGCATTTACAAAAGTTTCCTTTGGTGGTCCCAAGCAAAAGGGACCACCAAAGGAACGAACAGCAAGCATATCAGACGCTGTTAACAAAACAGCGTCTGATATGCCATTTTTTTTAACTTCTACAGCCTGCCAGCACACGATCAGCGCTGGCAGGCTGTAGTTAAAGTTCTCCCCGATTCGATCCTGTGAACGCGCGCGTTCACAGGAAATCTCGCGTCTCGCGAGATGACGCGCCCGCGCGTCTAGGACGAACAAACCGACCGCCCACAGGACGCAATCCTGCGTTAGGCGGTCGGTAAGAAGTTAAGAGCGAAGGTAAATGGAAAAGGGAGGGGGGATTGCCTTCGGATTTTGAGTGGCGGGACATATATAAAAATTGTAAAAACGTATCTGTCTCAATGAATCATCGACTCATCCAATTCAAAATCATTAAATCATTAAATCATTATTAGGCCAAATATATAAGAATAGAACTACGGATTGCAAGAAATGTCAGGGGGAGAGAGCTGACTTCGTCCATATGGTATGGGCTTGTCCCAAGATCCAATCCTTTTGGTACAGTCTTTGATAGACTAGGGATGAAGTCAGTTCTTAAACCTCCACTAGAAATTACCACCGCTTACTTGGCTCTGTTACCCTTCTCAGCTTCTAAAAATTCACAGGAACATATATTTTGGTTGAAAGCATTGCTACTCGCTAGAGTAATTATTGTAAGGAACTGGGGAAATAAGTACCCCCCAGGAAT
This sequence comes from Bufotes viridis, assembly GCA_033119425.1. Taxonomy (NCBI): domain Eukaryota; kingdom Metazoa; phylum Chordata; class Amphibia; order Anura; family Bufonidae; genus Bufotes; species Bufotes viridis. Next base: position 198,678,416 of record CM065591.1, on the reverse strand, counting down.
ATTAGAATGGTCAAAACTGGTAAAAAGAGTAATAGATTATGAATAGAGATGAGCGAACACCTGGATGTTCAGGTTCGAGAAGCTCGGCCGAACTTCCCAAAAATGTTCGGGTTCGAACATTGAAGTCAATGGGGACCCGAACTTTTAGGCACTAAAAAGGTTGTAAAATAGTCCAGGAAAGGGCTAGAGGGCTGCAAAAGGCAGCAAAATGTAGGTAAATGCCCTGCAAACAAATTTGGATAGGGGAATGAATTAAAATAATATAAAATAAATAAAAATTAACCAATATCAATTGGAGAGAGGTCCCATAGCAGAGAATTATGCGTCATATCACCCACCACTGGAGAAGGCCACTTTCAGTTATTTTGGCCCCAGCACCCAGACAGAGGAGAGAGGTCCCACAGCAAGGAATAAGGCGTCATATCACCCACCACTGGAGAAGGCCACTTTCAGTTATTTAGGCCCCTGCGCCCAGATTGAGGAGAGGTTCATTCAACTTTGCGTTGCACCGCAAGATCATGGTAAAGTTAAAAAAATGAGGATTCAATAAAGAAGTGCCCTGGAGTACAAGAATACATGGTTGAGGGGGAGGCAGTTATAAATGTCTATTCTGCACCAGGGAGGGACAGGTCCTGTGGGATCCATGCCTGGTTCATTTTTATGAACGTCAGCTTGTCCACGTTGGCTGTGGACAGGCAGCTGCGTTTGTCAGTAATGACGCCTCCTGCCGTGCTGAATACATGTTCAGACAAAACGCTGGCCGCCGGGCAGGCCAGCACCTTCAAGGCATAAAATGCTATTTTGGCAAATGAATTTCACCCCAGAACAAAATATATGTTTTGGCGGACACTATTATACTTTGCCAGCCACAGCTGTGACACCAGATTTATGGTATTGCTATTTTGGCAATTGAATTTCACCCCAGAACAAAATATATGTTTTGGCGGACACTATTATACTTTGCAATCCACTACTGGAACACCAGATTCAGGGTATTGCTATTTTGGCAATTTAATTTCACCCCAGAACAAAATATATGTTTTGGCGGACACTATTATACTTTGCCAGCCACAGCTGTGACACCAGATTTATGGTATTGCTATTTTGGCAATTGAATTTCACCCCAGAAAAAAATATATGTTTTGGCGGACACTATTATACTTTGCCAGCCACTACTGGAACACCAGATTCAGGGTATTGCTATTTTGGCAATTGAATTCCACCCCAGAACAAAATATACCCTTTTACGGACAGATTAACACTTGGCCTGCAACAGCTGGGACACCAGATTCAGGGTATTGCTATTTTGGCAATTGAATTTCACCCCAGAACAAAATATATGTTTTGGCGGACACTATTATACTTTGCCAGCCACTACTGGAACACAAGATTCAGGGCATTGCTATTTTGGCAATTGAATTTCACCCAAGAGCAAAATATACCCTGTTTCAGACAGATTTAAACTAGGCCTGCAACTGCTGGAACACCAGATTCAGGGTATTGCTATTTTGGCAATTGAATTTCACCCCAGAACACCCCAAAAATTCGGTACGAACCCGAACTATGCTCGAACTGTTCGCTCAACACTAATTATGAAAAAATCTCTATCCATAGTTTGAAACAGAAATAAAATTGGGAAAAAACGTGGATGCTATGGGTTTAATAGCTTAGCTCACTGAACCCCATGGAAAGATGCGGGATAATGGGGGAGGGGGCATAGGGGGTAGGGGGGGATATATTTATCTCTATAAACATTGTTTAGTGGATAGATTCAGATGGTATTGGAAGTGATAAAATGGACTCTATTCATGTCTTTGTTTGTTTAAAAATATGATTGTATTGTGGAAAAATTATAAATAAATAAATAAAAAAATAAAAATCCATTAACTTGGGCAATTTAATTAGTTTTGGGCACATCTGTGTGTGTGTTTAGGCCGCAACCGTATATACAGTATTCCAGTAGAGAATAAATTTTATTTCGGACGAATTTGTATCCAATACTGAACTGTATCTGAATACGGTGTATATATTACAAATTCCATTATCCTGGGCCTAGTATAGTGCCCAAAATCTGTTTTTTTGTATCCAATACTGACCCGTATCTGAATACAGTGTGTATATTACAAATTCGATTAATCGGGGCCTAGTGTGGTGTTCAAAATCTGTTGGATTTTCTATCCAATACTGAACTGCATCTGAATACAGTGTGTCTATTAAAAATTCCATTATCTTGGTCCAAGTATAGTGGCCAATATCAGTTTTTTTGTATCCAATACTGAACTGCATATAAATACAGTGTGTCCATTAAAAATTCCATTATCTTGTGCCTAGTATAATGGCCAAAATCTTTTTTTTTTTTGTATCTTATTCTGAACTGCATCTGAATACAGTGTGTATATTAATAATTCCACTATCTTGGGCCAAGTATAATGGCCAAAATCTGTTTTTGTTTGTATCCAATACTGAACTGCATCTGAATACAGTGTGTATATTACAAATTCGATTAATCCGAGCATAGTAAAGTGTCCACAATCTTTGGGTTTTGTATCCAATACTGCATCAGAAAACAGTTTCTTTAGCGGACAGTAAAACAATCTTCGCCAGATCTACAGACAAAACATTAATATGAAGAAGGCGAGCACAAAGGAATGGGGAAGTGGGCATGATGCTGATGGTTCACGCAGAGGCTGTGGCCCTGGGCTCAATGAAACAGAGTAAAATAATGCAGCTGAGGGCCTCCAGGTGCGCTAACCCCCTAAAACAGTGAAGGAGATGGCGAACCTTTTAGAGACTCATTGCCCAAACTGCAACCACAAACACACTTATTTATCGCAAAGTGCCCACACAATCATTTACCCTGAATACTACAGTGTAATATAGTATATCTTCCATGTTCCTTATTATTTAGCTATAGTAGCCTGCCTACAGTCAATTTGCTGCCTGTGCCATTCATGGCTTACCTGATGCTGGGTTGCCCAAGGAACTACTGTCATGATAAGTAGGTAATAGAGGAAATAAACGAACACAGGAAAACAATCAGAACAAAAGACTAGGCCCAAAAGCTAGGGAGAAAAGGGTCACCTCCTAGCGATCCCTAAAAGCTTTCCCTAAACTGCTGTGCCCATGTGCATACCCTAATGGTGGATATGCACATGCCCTTGTTCCTAAATCTGTACACCCTGGGCAAATATTAAGCAGTAGGGAAAAGGGACCAGGCGGCTAGCACTAACATCAGTAGCTGGAACCCACATTCTTTCCACGGGACCGTATCCCTTCCAGTGCACCAGGTACTGAAGGGAACCCCGAATAACACGTGAGTCGAGAATCCCAGAGATCTCAAACTCCAAATTGCCATCCACCAGGACAGGGGGAGGTGGCAATGGAGATGGTTCCTGTGAAACACATTATGGATCTTCCAGGTCTGTGGAAGATCCAGACGAAATGCCACTGGGTTGACAATAGCAGAGATTTTGTAAGGACTAATAAATCTTGGATGCAATTTCCAAGATCGTACCGTCAGCTTAATGTTTTTAGTGGACAACAACGAATCACCCACACACAGGTCCGGACCAGTCAAACGTCTCCTGTCAGCCATCCGTTTATATCTTTCACCCATCTTTTCCAAATTAACTTGGATCTTCTGCCAGATAGATGACAAGGTGGAAGTAAATCTCTCCTCTTCTGGCATCCCAGAAGATCCAGTCCCAGAAAAAGGACCAAACTGTGGGTGAAAACCATATGCGTCAAAAAATGGCGACTTATCAGTGGACTCCTGTCTACGGTTATTCAAGGCAAATTCGGTTAGAGACAAGAACGAGGACTAGTCATCCTGATTCTCGGCAACAAAACACCTCAAATAGGTCTCCAAGTTTTGGTTAGTGCGCTCTGACTGAACATTAGACAGGGGATGAAAAGCTGAAGAGAAAGACAGTTGAATACCAGACGAGAACTGAACGCCCTCCAAAACCTGGAAACAAATTGCGTTCCCCTATCAGACACCACATCAGAGGGAATGCCATGTAGTTTCACAATGTTATCAATAAAAACCTGAGCGAGAGTTTTGGCATTGGGCAAGCTAGGTAACGGTACAAAGTGGGCCATCTTATTGAAGCGGTCCACTACAACCAAAATCACAGTTTTCCCAGAGGAACTTTGTAAATCGGTAATAAAGTCCATGGACAAATACGTCCAAGGATGAGACGGGATGGACAAAGGAAGAAGGGATTCTGAAGGCCGAGTGTGAGCCACCTTTGCACGTGCACAGGTCTCACAAGTTGCCACATAACCCTCCACACCCTTGCACAACCTTGGCCACCAGAATCTCCGGGAAATAAGATCTGTGGTGGATTTGCTTCCAGGATGTCCCGCAAGGACCGTATCATGATGTTCCTTGAACACCTTGTATCGCAGTTCAGCGGGAACAAACAACTTGTCTGGAGGACAAGAATCATGAGCCTCCTCCTGGGCCCCCAACACCTCCACCTCCAACTCGGGGTACAGAGCAGAGACCACGACCCCATCAGCCAAAATCGGAGCGGGATCCTTGACGTTTTTAACCCCAGGGCGAAAGGTGACCACAAAATTGAACCTAGTAAAAAACCCTGACCATCTAGCCTGTCTAGGATTCAGGCGCTTAGCAGACTGCAGGTAAGCCAAATTCTTGTGGTCAGTATATACCGTAATAGGATGAGTAGCCCCTTCCAACCAATGACACCATTGCTCAAACGCCAATTTGATGGCCAGTAATTCTCTATCTCCTACATCATAATTTCTTTTAGCGGCCGAGAGTTTCTCGGTAAATAAAAGCACACGGGCGCCATTTGCTAGGGGATGGACCCTGCGACAGAACTGCTCCGACTCCCACTTCTGATGCATCGACCTCCATGACGAACGCTTGAGACACATCAGGTTGCATCAGAATGGGAGCAGACGCAAAACATTTCTTAATAGCAGAAAAGGCCAGTAATGCCTCATCCGACCAGACAGAGAAGTCGGCGCTTTTTTTAGTCATATTAGTCAAGCCACACCGCCAAAGACATGGTCGTCTCCAATGAATCGGGATACTCATGAAAAGCAAGGGCATCTTTCAGCCTCTCAGCCCCTGACAAAACTGACTCCGGAGTGCAGGATCATTCCACCCCGAGTCAGTCGCCCATCTTCTAAATTCTGCACAATACGACTCGGCAGTACGTTCTCCCTGTAACAAACTGGGCAACTTAGATTCAGCCATAGAAACCCGGTCCGGGTCATCATAAATCACACCCAAGGGTCTGAAAAATTCATCCACCGACCGGAGGGATGGTGAACCGGTCGGCAGAGATAAAGCCCAGGACTGCGCGTCCCCTTTGAGCAGAGACATAATGATCCCAACTCTTTGATTCTCGTCACCAGATGAAATCGGCTGCAGACGAAAATACAACCTGCAGGACTACCTGAACCGAATAAAGTCATCACCACCCCCTAAGAACCTATCAGGGAGAGCGACTTTAGGCTCTAGGCAGACCTGATTTCCTCCAACGGCGCCAGACGCCAGAGCATTCTGACACCGTGCAACAGAACTGCAGAGGTCAGCAACCTCCAGCGATAATCCCTGCATGCAATCAACCAAAGCATCCATAGCTTCCATTTCGCAAACAGCAGAGAAATTACAGTTTTGGTGGGTTATAATGTCACGATAAGTAGGTAAGCGAGGAAATAACCGAACACAGGAAAACAAAGACTAGGCCCAAAAGCTAGGGAGGAAAGGGTTACCTCCTAGCGATCCCTAAAAGTTTTCCCTAAACTGCTGTGCCCATGTGCATACCCTAATGGTGGATATGCACATGCCCTCATGCCTAAATCTGTACACCCTGGGCAAATCCTAAGCAGTTGGGAAAAGGGAAGAGACAACCTGCTTCTTTAAACCAGGAAGAAGCAAGCGTCTCCCTAGAGGCCTAGATAAAAGACACAAGAAGAAATAACAGAGAGACCTTATCTAGAGCAGAGCTGGAGCAGATGATCCAGCGCTCACAGGAAAGAACTATAACCCGCACAGGCCACTGGGAGAAGGAGGGATAAATAGCCTCACTAAGAATCAAACCTAGTACACCTGAGGGAAGGTGGATCCAGCTCAAACAAACAGAGAAGTCAGACATGTGCAGCCAGTCTGACAGACCTCCGCACATTCACAGGGAAGGTCGTGACAACTATGTACTCTTTCTCCAGTGTTGTCATAATGACATTCTGTTATTGCATCATTTTCCTCGTCCTCTCCACCACATGAATGAGATGACAGGTTCTCTTTGTAGGTGGGTGTAAGGGTGAACAACCAGTAATCCGTGTTGTCTAACATGCGTGTAACGCACGGGTCGCGGGAAAGGCAGGCTAACATGAAGTCAGCCATGTGTGCCTGATTCCCAACAGGCAAGACTTTGTTGTCGTCATCAGGAGAATGACTCTCATTCTCCTTATCCTCTTCCTCCTCTCCCGCCCATCTATGCAGAACAGATGGAATAAACCCGCTATTGTTACTACCCTCTGTAGCGTAGGCAACTGTCTCTTGCTCCTCCTACTCTTCCTCAACATCCAATTCACACTGAGAAGCCGAACTGAGAGTGTTCTGGCTATCACCCTGTGTAATGTCTTACGTACAATAGTCTGTTAGCTGGCAGATGCAAGCGCTGCAGCAGCGTTGCCAAACCGACGGCAGCTGTAGATGACTTTTGGAAATGGGCACACACACAGTGCACCTTCAGCAGTAGCTCATGCAAAATGGTAGATAATAACATGAATAGAGGTGCGCTCACCTGGCCATTGATGAGTATCAGATGCACGGAAGGAAACGCCTGGGAACAAGGCGTACAACGTATTGGAATAGTGCAAATAAAAACCAACAGACAATATCCATATCTACTCATTTCGGATCATAACATCTTGATCCTTACTCATGACACAAATGAAATAAAAAAGCTTGTATTTAAGTGGTGTGCTCTCACAATGAGGCAGGTGTCACCACTTAATACCAAGCCACATAGAGGTAAAAAGCAAGGTAAAAACAAAGCACACATGAGATGGCTAATAATGTAATATTAAATCATAACGGCGATTAAAACCTTTAGGAACACATGTGCCCATACGGAATATCCAAAAGGATTCCCAATTCAATAATTTCTTCCTGTGATCACCACCATGAATGGGGTGATTAAACTTTTCAAGACTTTGTACCTGGAAACCTGTGATGTCTCCACCATGGACTGCTGCATAATGTGAACTGATGGCAGAAACATTCCTAGTCCTAGCATATGGGATATCTGATATATGCCTACAAATTCAGACTTTTAAATTATTGACTGTACAACCCACATACTGGAGATGACACAGGGTACAGGTAACAAGGTAAACAACATATTTGGTGTTACAATTAATATATTGTTTGAACTCAAAAGACTGTTGAGTGGTCATTGACAGGATACGTTGTCCTGGATATATCACATTACAGCATGAACATATTTTGTGTCCAAGCCAGGTAGAACAATTTACCTTGTCCTCTACAAACAGGGAAGGACTTAATTTTTGGGCAAGTGTGGTAGCTTTGCATGACACACATCTAATACCAGTACTCGCAACATCAGACCATTGTTCATCACTATGCAATACTGCAAGATATTTTTTTACAATGCGACAAATGCTTGAATATTCCAAACTGTACTCAGTCACAAACACCGGAGTGCGATTTTCATCTATCTTGTTTGTATTTTTACGAATATTTTTAGGAAACACAAGATTCATGAAATGTTTGCATAAAACCTCTTTTCTAGCTGTCTGCAAGAATTTTCTAGGATATTTCCTGACTAGAAGAAGACTTGAGATAGGTTTAATTCATTCTGACATGCAGCATCATCAGAACAATTACGGCGTGCCCGCATAAACTCTCCTTTAGGGATGTTCTTGATGATGTGACGTGGATGGCATGATGTTGCGAATAAAGTGGTGTTACCTGCTATCTCCTTATGGTAAGTATGTGTGACCACATACTTCATCTCCCCTTAAAGAAAGATCTAAAAATGGTATGGTGGAAAAATCGCTACCCAAAGAAAATGGTTATGATTCAAATAGGCTGCCCAGAGCGGCACGGCCGCCACATCACCCGACCAAACAAAGAGCAGGTCATCAATGTAGCGACCGCACCACTTCAGGGATGCCATCCACAGGTTATTACAAGAGAAAAGATAGCGATGTTCCCACCAGGCCATATAAATATTTGCCAATGATGGTGAGAACCCCCATTGAGACGACGGTAAGTTGGAGGAGAAAGCAGCCATTTAACATAAAAACATTATGTTTTAACAGGAATTGGACTGTGCGACACAGAAAATCGCAGAAACCAGTTGAATGGTCTGAATAAGTACAATAAAACCATTGCAAGGCGGTAATAGCAAGATCATGCGAAATCACAGTATAAAGAGATGTAACATCTGCTGGGATCCACATGAAATTGGGTTTTCAACTGAAATCATGAAAGTCTTGCAAAACTGCCCTGGTGTCCAAAAGGAAACCAGGGATAGTTTGTACCAGGGGTTGGAGGTTGCTGTCCACCCAAGCAGACAATCTTTAAGTGAAAGATCCAATGCCTGATACTATAGTACGCATCTTGGGGGGAAACCCCTCTTTATGGATTTTGGGCAACGAATGAAATATAGGAACGACAGGATGTGGTACAAATATAAAGTCCGTCTGTTTCAAATTCATATAGCCCTCTTCCAAACACTGCGATAGCAAGCTAGAAAGTTCCTGTTGGAAAAGGGGAGTGGGGTCATGAGCAAGCTCCCGGTAAGTACCAATATCAGCCAACATAGCCAAATTTTGTGATTTATAAATGAGCTTGTCCATGACCACCACTGAACCTCCCTTGTCAGCACATCTGATAACAATATCTGACATATCCTCCAATTCACGTAGGGCACAATGTTCAGAACGGTCAAGATATTTAATGAATTTACTCCTAACAGAGGCTTCCAATGCAAAAAAGTCTCGCTCCACTAGCTCTTGAAACCGGTCCAAAGGCGGCGAACGTGATTGAATAGGATAAAAGTCTTTATTATGGGTGATAAAACTGTGTGCAAAATCGTCACCACGCCAATAAGTGTCTGGAATAGGGCGAGACTCTGGTATATATGAAGCATTGACTAGCTCCTGAAAAGAAAAACCAGACATGGAGTCAGACATGACTGACTGGGCTGACAAATACATTGTATCCTGTGGAACAGATTGTAAATTCTCAGAAGCAAAATGAAGAACACGTGGCCTAGGCATGGTATAGCCGGATCCCGGACATTAAGGTGGGATCTTCATGGCCATATCAGCAATTGGCCCATGTACAGTTTTCCCTTCTTCACTGGGCAAGGGTTGTTTTCTGCCCCTGTGATGGCCCTGATTTGCTGAGGGCTTGGCCTGTTATGTTCCAGGGTTTGATTTTTTTATTGTTATGGTTTGAGTTTGAGTTTCTGACTAGGCTGTAAAATAAAATATGTTATGGTTATTTGATTATTTATGAGTTCTTAAAAAGTTCATGTTTGTCATCCAAGCAAATGAATTTCAGCCAGGCCTGTTGCCGCTTCCCCATGAGAATTCAGAGTTTGCAGTGGAGGAGGAGGTGGTGGAGAAGAAGGGGGGGTTGCAGCCACTAATGTAGGTGGTGGCAGAAATCCTGATGAAAGTAGTGCCTGTAATCCTTGCCGTCGGTGGCACCTGTGCCATCCCAGGGTACGAGTCGCTAACGACCTCCACAAGTTTCACCCAGTGTGCCGTCACGGAAATGTAGCATTCCTGGCCAAAAGCACTTGTCCGTGTGTCCGTCGTTAAGTGGACCGTCCCAATAACTTTGTTGGTCAGGGCCCAGGTGATGTTATGGGACACAATGTAATGCAGGGATGGCACACCGAGAAAAATAGTGACGGCTGAGGATGAGTGACGAAGGACGGCCGCCGCCATGAGGCTGAGGAAAGCCTCAGTGACGACAGGCCTAAATGGCAACATTTCCATGGCTCCAAATTTTGAAAGGTGTGCATTTAGTGCTATGGCCTGTGGGTGGGTGGTGGGGTTTTGGCGCTTATGTTTAAAGGCCTGGGGACATCTGTACACTGTGCTTGGACACAGAAGTGAGTGTGCTAGCAGATGGTGCTTGTGAAGGCCCAGCTGCAAGGCTGGAGTCATCTAGGCCTGCATCTAGTACAGAGGATTGGCCAGCACGTAATACAGGGGAGGAAGAGGAGGCAGCGGTGTGACCCACGGACACTGACTGTGGACCCAGGGGTTTGTCCCACCTATTAGGGTGCTGTGATGCCATGTGGTTGAGAATGTTAGTGTTCCCAACCCTACTCATTTAGCCTCCAGTGTACAGTCTTCCCCCATTATGTTCCGGTGTTTGAGTTTTTATTGGTATGGTGTGAGTTAGTTTATTAATAGGATATAAAATATGTTATGGTTATTGTTATTTATGAAATGTTGAGTTCTTATTTAGGTATAGCACAGTTACAGTTAGTAAATTACAATTTTTTTTATTGTCCCCACTTTCCTCAAAAAAGCCCCAGACTGCGGAACATCTACCCCTTGGCAATGGAGGTTTGCACAAGGGGGAACAGTTGTGGGCCTGTTTATTGTGGCCCGCCTTCTCCCTTTTGCTACCACACAGCCTCTTCCAGCCTGTTGCGGTGCTGTGGATCCTTCCCCCTCTGTCCTGCTGTCCTCGCTCGGCTTCCCATCTTCCCAGGTTGGGTCAGTGATGTCATCGTCCCCCATCTCCTCTTCCACTTACTCACTCTGGTGATCCTCCTCACTTGTGTTGACCTAACAAGACCCTCACTTATTGACAACTGTTTCTTATACGCATCATCCACCAAGTGAAACACTAATTGCCGTTCCCCACCGTCATCTTTTTCTGACTGTGCACGCTGAATAGTTTGGGGATCAGTGCATAAGATATCCTCATGTCCCTCTTCAGGGAGGGTCAGCTCACCTGCAGGCCCTCACCTACAATTTTTTGGGGGGTCAGCTCACATGATATATTCTTTTCTATGTTTCAGACTTGAAAGGAAACATAATTTGCTTTCCTTCGGGGATGAATCTTTCACGCATGTGTTTTTTTTACAGGATTCTGGTTTTTATATAGTGGCACAGGGGTAAATATTTCAATTTTTTTTTTAAATATGTCAGGCTTGACTCCATTTTCTCCTCTCTCCTTTGAAGATTCCTTTTCAAGAAATATTAGACCCTTTTGCATTTCAGGCCTTGAGGAATTACAATTATCAGCAGACACTTGAAAGCATGTCCGTTTCCAGGGGGGAATGACCATTCAGGAATTCTCTTTTATCCTGGATTTGTCTTTTTAAGGATTGACCATGTTTCTTTATATTGTGGGGAACATTACAAGTAATACAGTCAAATGTTGATATCCCTGGTTTGAAAACTAAAGGTTTTATAAAATCTATTGTATTCCTTTTTTTCCTTGTATGTGCCACTTTCCCTAAATCTTTCTTTGGGGTAGACAATAAAATTCCAAGATAGTCAGATAGAAACTTGTAATTGTGGTATAGTTCCGGTAATGAGTTTCCATCATGTAAAGAGACAACAAATTCTGACTGCCATTCCCTGCGCTAACTCTGCTATGTGACGTTATCTGGAACCAAAACTAAAATTTCATTTAGAAATTGGTCTTTTTTCGTGCCGGTGCTGACCGCCATTCCCTGCGCTAACTCTGCTATGTGACTTTATCTGGAACCAAATCGAAAATTTAGATTAGAAATTGGTCTCTCTTTTTTCATAGCCAGTGCTGACCACCATTCCCTGTGCAAACTCTGCTATGGGAAAAAATTTTTTTTTATTTGAAATTGGTCATTCTTTCTTGGTAGCCTGTGCTGACCAGGTCAATTAACTTCTTAGGTGGTCAGATCAGCAGGCCCTTGCTCCTAATGTTTTTGAGGGTCACCAGCAGGCCATCAATGATAATTTTTCAAGGGTGTGTAGATGCCCTCCTTTATGTGTAATAAAGAGTGTATTGGAGTGCCGGTTCCTTGTAATATTTGGCAGCCCTTTCGCTTAGTGCATAGGCTTTAGGAGTGTAGTTGTGTACCTGAACAATTGTAGCACCATGTGAATGAGGCCCTCCTTTATGTGATATACAGGCTGTATCAGAGTGCTTCTTCCTTTTTATTTTTGGCAGCACTTACACTGTATATACAATTGAATCTACAGGAAAAAATGTTTCCTAGCAATTTCTCCTCTAAAAAGGTTTTTTTTTTATTTTTTGGGCGGGCGGGGGCGGTGTTTTGGGCGTATTTTTGTCAGTCTGTAAATGTGGCGTACAACTCGGACAACATGGTTCCCAGCTGCGACATTGGAGTCCAAGATGCATCCAGACATGGTCCCCCTGCTGTTCCTGATCGATTTCCGAGATGTTTCCATCACTTTCAGAACTTTTCCTATGATCCAGGCTCCCTCCCCTCCGAGCAGGGGGTGCCTGTTTGTCTCCCATAGACTTCCATTATACTTGGGTGCTCGGCCGAACGCACGTATATCGCTATGTATCCGGACCGAGTACTCGAACACTTTGGTGCTCGCTCATGACTAAATGGAATGGAAAGCTCCATTCTACCTAACTGTAGCTCTGCCATATTTGCGGCCACCTTCTGGTGAAAAGGAGTGGCCAGGTGCTTGGTGGTGAGCCGGGTACAAGGTCCAAGGAAAATACACACCAATGTAGGCGCCAATCCCAGAAAAGCAAGAGATGTGTTGGAGGTAGTGGAGGGAGTGAGCCCTTTCACTCTATAAAGATATCACGTGTTAGGGTATTACCACGTGCCTCTTATATGGAGAGGTGGAAAAGACCCGAGGTAAGCAGTCTACACTGGATAGCTCAGATGGACAATGTATGTTGTCTACAGAGACAATTAGTGGTGACTGTACTCACTTCACAGTGGGTGGACACAGGATAAAGCTCAAGACACCTGTGTCCTACTTCCCCCCTGGCCAGGATCGCATATCTGATGGAGTAAATCAACGGCAGCCAATCACTGTAGGCTTCTGGTCAAAAAGGTTTATTAAGTAAACAACTGTTCCCAACGCGTTTCAGAGGTACAGTATCCTCCTTCTTCAGGGGTAACATGTAAACAATAAAAATGTACAATATGGTGTGTTTGCATAAAAGTACATGCAAATATACATAGGTATAAAATATATATGAGAGACATATTAACCACTTCAGCCCCCTTAGCTTAAGGGGGCTGAAGTGGTTAATATGTATACATATGACCAGGCCACTTTTTACAATTCTGCACTACACTACTTTCACCGTTTATTGCTCCGTCATACAACTTACCACCCAAATGAATTTTACCTCCTTTTCTTCTCACTAATAGAGCTTTCATTTGGTGGTATTTCATTGCTGCTGACATTTTTACTTTTTTGCTATTAATCAAAAATGACCGAAATTTTGCAAAAAATGACATTTTCACTTTCTGTTGTAATTTTTTTTAAAAACTACATTTCTATATAAATTTTCGCAAAATTTATTGTTCTACATGTCTTTGATAAAAAAATCCAATAAGTGTATATTTATTGGTTTGGGTAAAAGTTATAGCGTTTACAAACTATGGTGCAAAAAGTGAATTTCGGCATTTTGAAGCAGCTCTGACTTTCTGAGCACCTGTCATGTTTCTTCAGGTGCTAGAATGCCAGGAAAGTATAAATACCCCCAAATGACACCATTTTAGAAAGAAGACACCCAAAGTATTCGCGGAGGGGCATGGTGAGTTCATGTATTATTTCATTTTTTTCACAAGTTAGCGGAAAATGACACTTTCTGAGGAAAAAATAAAAATAATAAACTTTCCATTTCTGCTAACTTCTGGCAAAAAAAAATAAAATCTCCCACGGACTCACTATGCCCCTCAGCGAATACCTTGGGGTGTCTACTTTCGGAAATGGGGTCATGTGTGGGGTGTGTTTACTGTTCTGGCATTTTGGGCGGGGCTAAATTGTGAGCAGCCATGTAAAAGCTAAAGGTACTCATTGGAATTTGGGCCCCTTTGCGCATCTTGGCTGCAAAAAAGTGTCACACATGTGGTATCGCCGTACTCAGGAGAAGTAGGGCAATGTGTTTTGGGGTGTATTTTTACGTATAACCATGTTGGGTGAAAGAAATATCTCTGTAAACTGACCACTTCGTATAAAAATTTTTAAAAAGTTGCGGTTTACAGAGATACCCCGTAACAGGGTATATTTTGTTCTGGGGTGAAACTCCATTGCCAAAATAGCAATACCCTAAATCTGGTGTCCCAGCACTGGCTGGCAAAGAATAATAGTGTCCGCCAAAACAAATATTTTGTTCTGGGGTAAAATTCACTTGCCAAAATAGCAATACCCTGAATCTGGTGTCCCAGCACTGGCTGGCAAAGTATAATAGTGTCCGCCAAAACATATATTTTGTTCTGGGGTGAAATTCAATTGCTAAAATAGCAGTACACTGAATCTGGTGTCCCAGCACTGGCTGGCAAAGTATAATAGTGTCCGCCAAAACATATATTTTGTTCTGGGGTAATATTCACTTGCCAAAATAGCAATACCCTGAATCTGGTTTGCCAGCCCTGGCTGGTAAAGTATAATAGTGTCCACAAAAATATATATTTTGTTCTGGGGTGAAATTCAAATGCAAAAATAGCAATACCCTGAATCTGGTGTTCCAGCAGTTGCAGGCCTAGTTTAAATCTGTCAGTAGCAGGGTATATTTTGTTCTGGGGTGAAATTCAATTGCCAAAATAGCAATACCCTGAATCTGGTGTCCCAGCACTGGCTGGCAAAGTGTAATAGTGTCCGCCAAAACATATATTTTGTTCTGGGGTAAAAGTCAGTTGCCAAAATGGCAATACCCTGAATCTGGTGTCCCAGCACTGGCTGGCAAAGTATAATAGTGTCCGCCAAAACATATATTTTGTTCTGGGGTGAAATTCAATTGCCGAAATAGCAATACCCTGAATCTGGTGTTCCAGCAGTTGCTGGCATAGTTTAAATCTGTCCGTAACAGGGTACATTTTGTTCTGGGGTGAAATTCAATTGCCAAAATAGCAATACCTTGAATCTGGTGTCCCAGCACTGGCTGGCAAAGTATAATAGTGTTCATCAAAACATATATTTTGTTCTGGGGTAAAATTCACTTGTCAAAATAGTAGTACCCTGAATCTGATGTCCCAGCACTGGCTGGCAAAGTATAATAGTGTCCGCCAAAACATATATTTTGTTCTGGGGTAAAATTCAATTGCCAAAATAGCAATACCCTTATTCTGGTGTCCAAGCACTGGCTGACAAAGTATAATAGTGTCTGCCAAAACATATATTTTGTTCTTGGGTAAAATTCACTAGCCAAAATAGCAATACCCTGAATCTGGTGTCCCAGCACTCGCTGGTAAAGTATAATAGTGTCCGTAAAATATATATTTTGTTCTGGGGTGAAATTCAATTGCCAAAATAGCAATACCCTGAATCTGGTGTCCCAGCACTGGCTGGCAAAGTATAATTGTGTCCGCCAAAACATATATTTTGTTCTGGGGTGAAATTCAATTGCCAAAATAGCAATACCCTGAATCTGGAGTCCCAGCACTGGCTGAAAAAGGATATTAGTGTCCGCTAAAACATATATTTTGTTCTGGGGTGAATATTCACTTGCCAAAATAGCAATACCCTGAATCTGGTTTCCCAGCACTGGCTGGTAAAAGTATAATAGTGTCCGCAAAAATATATATTGTGTTCTGCGGTGAAATTCAATTGCTAAAATAGCAATAACCTGAATCTGGTGTTCCAGCAGTTGCAGGCACTAGTTTAAATCTGTCAGTAACAGGATATATTTTGTTCTGGGATGAAATTCAATTGCCAAAATAGCAATACCCTGAATCTGGTGTTCCAGCAGTTGCAGGCCTAGTTTAAATCGTGTCTGTAACAGGATATATTTTGTTCTGGGGTGAAATTCAATTGCCAAAATAGCAATACCCTGAATCTGGTGTCCCAGCAGTGGCTGGCAAAGTATAATAGTGTCCGCCAAAGCATATATTTTGTTCTGGGGTGAAATTCAATTGCCAAAATAGCAATACCCTGAATCTGGTGTCCCAGCAGTGGCTGGCAAAGTATAATAGTGTCCGCCAAAACATATATTTTGTTCTGGGGTGAAATTCAATTGCCAAAATAGCAATACCCTGAATCTGGTGTCCCAGCACTGGCTGGCAAAGTATAATAGTGTCCGCTAAAGCATATATTTTGTTCTGGGGTGAAATTCAATTGCCAAAATAGCAATACCCTGAATCTGGTGTCCCAGCAGTTGCAGGCATAGTTTAATATCTGTCCGTAACAGGGTATATTTTGTTCTGGGGTGAAATTCAATTGCCAAAATAGCAATACCCTGAATCTGGTGTCCCAGCACTGGCTGGCAAAGTATAATAGTGTCCGTCAAAACATATATTTTGTTCTGGGGTAAAATTCACTTGTCAAAATAGTAGTACCCTGAATCTGATGTCCCAGCACTGGCTGGCAAAGTATAATAGTGTCCGCCAAAACATATATTTTGTTCTGGGGTAAAATTCACTTGCCAAAATAGCAATACCCTGAATCTGGTGTCCCAGCACTGGCTGGCAAAGTATAATAGTGTCGGTCAAAACATATATTTTGTTCTGGGGTAAAATTCACTTGCCAAAATAGCAATACCCTGAATCTGGTGTCCCAGCAGTTGGCTGGCATAGTTTAATATCTGTCCGCTAACAGGGTATATTTTGTTCTGGGGTGAAATTCAATTGCCAAAATAGCAATACCCTGAATCTGGTGTCCCAGCACTGGCTGGCAAAGTATAATAGTGTCCGTCAAAGCATATATTTTGTTCTGGGGTGAAATTCAATTGCCAAAATAGCAATACCCTGAATCTGGTGTCCCAGCACTGGCTGGCAAAGTATAATAGTATCCGTCAAAACATATATTTTGTTCTGGGGTGAAATTCACTTGTCAAAATAGTAGTACCCTGAATCTGATGTCCCAGCACTTGCAGGCAAAGTATAATAGTGTCCGCAAAGCATATATTTTGTTCTGGGGTGAAATTCAATTGCCAAAATAGCAATACCCTGAATCTGGTGTCCCAGCACGGGCTGGCAAAGTATAATAGTGTCCGCCAAAACATATATTTTGTTCTGGGGTAAAATTCACTTGCCAAAATAGCAATACCCTGAATCTGGTGTCCCAGCACTGGCTGGTAAAGTATAATAGAGTCCTCCAAAACATATATTTTGTTCTGTGGTGAAATTCAATTGCCATAATAGCAATACCCTGAATCTGGTGTTCCAGCAGTTGCAGGCCTCGTTTAAATCTGTCCGTAGCAGGGTATATTTTGTTCTGTGGTGAAATTCAATTGCCAAAATAGCAATACCCTGAATCTGGTGTCCCAGCACTGGCGGGCAAAGTATAATAGTGTCCGCCAAAACATATATTTTGTTCTGGGGTAAAATTCACTTGCCAAAATTGCAATACCCTGAATCTGGTGTCCCAGCACTGGCTGGCAATGTACAATAGTGTCTGCCAAAACATATATTTTGTTCTGGGATTAAATTCAATTGCCAAAATAGCAATATCCTGAATCTGGTTTTACTGCAGTTGCAGGCGTAGTTTAAATCTGTCCGTAACAGGGTATATTTTGTTCTGGGGTGAAATTCAATTGCCAAAATAGCAATACCCTTAATCTGGTGTCCCAGCACTTGCTGGCAAAGTATAATAGTGTCCGCCAAAACATATATTTTGTTCTGGGGTGAAATTTAATTGCCAAAATAGCAATATCCTGAATCTGATGTCCCAGCACGGGCTGGCAAAGTATAATAGTGTCCGGCAAAACATATATTTTGTTCTGGGGTGATATTCAATTGCCAAAACAGCAATACCCTGAATCTGGTGTCCCAGCACTGGCTGGCACAGTATAATAGTGTCCGCCAAAACATATATTTTGTTCTGGGGTAAAAATCACTAGCCATAATAGCAATACCCTTAATCTGGAGTTCCAGCACTGGCTGGCAAAGTATAATAGTGTCCGCTAAAACATATATTTTGTTCTGGGGTGAAATTCAATTGCCAAAATAGCAATACCCTGAATCTGGTGTCCCAGCACTGGCTGGCAAAGTATAATAGTGTCCGCCAAAACATATATTTTGTTCTGGGGTGAAATTCAATTGCCAAAATAGCAATACCCTGAATCTGGTGTCCCAGCAGTTGCAGGCCTAGTTTAAATCTGTCAGTAACAGGGTATATTTTGTTCTGGGGTGAAATTCAATTGCCAAAATAGCAATACCCTGAATCTGGTGTCCCAGCACTGGCTGGCAAAGTATAATAGTGTCCGCCAAAACATATATTTTGTTCTGGGGTGAAATCTAACTTGCCAAAATAGCAATACCCTGAATCTGGTGTCCCAGCACTGGCTGGCAAAGTATAATAGTGTCCGCCAAAACATATATTTTGTTCTGGGGTAAAATTCACTTGCCAAAATAGCAATACCCTGAATCTGGTGTTCCAGCACTTGGCTGGCAAAGTATAATAGTGTCCGCAAAAATATATATTTTGTTCTGGGGATGAAATTCAATTGCCAAAATAGCAATACCCTGAATCTGGTGTTCCCAGCACTTGCTGGTCAAAGTATAATAGTGTCCGCCAAAACATATATTTTGTTCTGGGGTGAAATTCAATTGCCAAAATAGCAATACCCTGAATCTGGTGTCCCAGCACTGGCTGGCAAAGTATAGTAGTGTCCACTAAAACATATATTTTGTTCTGGGGTAAAATTCACTTGCCAAAATAGCAATACCCTGAATCTGGTGTCCCAGCACTGGCTGGCAAAGTATAATAGTGTCCGCCAAAACATATATTTTGTTCTGGGGTAAAATTCACTTGCCAAAATAGCAATACCCTGAATCTGGTGTCCCAGCACTGGCTGGCAAAGTATAATAGTGTCCGCCAAAACATATATTTTGTTCTGGGGTGAAATTCACTTGCCAAAATAGCAATACCCTGAATCTGGTGTCCCAGCACTGGCTGGCAAAGTATAATAGTGTCTGCCAAAACATATATTTTGTTCTGTGGTGAAATGCAATTGCCAAAATAGCAATACCCTGAATCTGGTGTTCCAGCAGTTGCAGGCCTAGTTTAAATCTGTCTGTAACAGGGTATATTTTGTTCTGGGGTGAAATTCAATTGCCAAGATAGCGATACCCTGAATCTGGTGTCCCAGCACTGGCTGGCAAAGTATAATAGTGTCCGCCAAAACATATATTTTGTTCTGGGGTAAAATTAACTTGCCAAAATAGCAATACCCTGAATCTGGTGTCCCAGCACTGGCTGGCAAAGTATAATAGTGTCCGCCAAAACATATATTTTGTTCTGGGGTGAAATTCAATTGCCAAAATAGCAATACCCTGAATCTGGTGTCCCAGCACTGGCTGGCAAAGTATAATAGTGTCCGCCAAAACATATATTTTGTTCTGGAGTGAAATTCAATTGCCAAAATAGCAATACCCTGAATCTGGTGTCCCAGCACGTGGCTGGCCTAGTATAAATAGTGTCCGTCAACAGGATATATTTTGTTCTGGGGTAAAATTCACTAGCCAAAATAGCAATACCCTGAATCTGGTGTTCCAGCACTGTGCAGGCCTAGTATAAATAGTGTCCGCTAAAGCATATATTTTGTTCTGGTGTGAAATTCAATTGCCAAAATAGCAATACCCTGAATCTGGTGTCCCAGCACTGGCTGGCAAAGTATAATAGTGTCCGCCAAAGCATATATTTTGTTCTGGGGTGAAATTTAATTGCCAAAATAGCAATACCCTGAATCTGGTGTCCCAGCAGTTGCAGGCCTAGTTTAAATCTGTCCGTAACAGGGTATATTTTGTTCTGTGGTGAAATTCAATTGCCAAAATAGCAATACCCTGAATCTGGTGTCCCAGCACGTGGCTGGCAAAGTATAATAGTGTCCGCCAAAACATATATTTTGTTCTGGGGTAAAATTCACTTGCCAAAATAGCAATACCCTGAATCTGGTGTCCCAGCACTGGCTGGCAAAGTATAATAGTGTCCGCCAAAACATATATTTTGTTCTGGGGTGAAATTCAATTGCCAAAATAGCAATACCCTGAATCTGGTGTTCCAGCAGTTGCAGGTCTAGTTTAATTCTGTCCGTAACAGGGTATATTTTGTTCTGGGGTGAAATTCAATTGCCAAAATAGCAATACCCTGAATCTGGTGTCCCAGCACTGGCTGGCAAAGTATAATAGTGTCCACCAAAACATATATTTTGTTCTGGGGTGAAATTCACTTGCCAAAATAGCAATACCCTGAATCTGGTGTCCCAGCACGTTGGCAGGCAAAGTATAAATAGTGTCCGTAACAAACATATATTTTGTTCTGGGGTGAAATTCAATTGCCAAAATAGCAATACCCTGAATCTGGTGTTCCAGCACTTGCAGACATAGTATAATATGTGTCCGTCAACAGCATATATTTTGTTCTGGAGTGAAATTCACATTGCCAAAATAGCAATACCCTGAATCTGGTGTCCCAGCACTGGCTGGCAAAGTATAATAGTGTCCGCCAAAGCATATATTTTGTTCTGGGGTGAAATTTAATTGATAACATAGCAATACCCTGAATCTGGTGTCCCAGCACTGGCTGGAAAAGTATAATAGAGTCCTCCAAAACATATATTTTGTTCTGTAGTGAAATTCAATTGCCATAATAGCAATACCCTGAATCTGGTGTTCCAGCAGTTGCAGGCCTCGTTTAAATCTGTCCGTAACAGGGTATATTTTGTTCTGTGGTGAAATTCAATTGCCAAAATAGCAATACCCTGAATCTGGTGTCCCAGCACGGGCGGGCAAAGTATAATAGTGTCCGCCAAAACATATATTTTGTTCTGGTGTAAAATTCACTTGCCAAAATTGCAATACCCTGAATCTGGTGTCCCAGCACTGGCTGGCAATGTATAATAGTGTCCGCCAAAACATATATTTTGTTCTGGGATTAAATTCAATTGCCAAAATAGCAATATCCTGAATCTGGTTTTCCAGCAGTTGCAGGCCGAGTTTAAATCGTGTCCGTAAAGGGTATATTTTGATCTGGGGTGAAATTCAATTGCCAAAATAGCAATACCCTTAATCTGGTGTCCCAGCACTTGTTGGCAAAGTATAATAGTGTCCGCCAAAACATATATTTTGTTCTGGGGTGAAATTTAATTGCCAAAATAGCAATATCCTGAATCTGGTGTCCCAGCACGGGCTGGCAAAGTATAATAGTGTCCGGCAAAACATATATTTTGTTCTGGGGTGATATTCAATTGCCAAAACAGCAATACCCTTAATCTGGTGTCCCAGCACTTGCTGGCACAGTATAATAGTGTCCGCCAAAACATGTATTTTGTTCTGGGGTAAAAATCACTAGCCATAATAGCAATACCCTTAATCTGGTGTCCCAGCACTGGCTGGCAAAGTATAATAGTGTCCGCCAAAACATATATTTTGTTCTGGTGTGAAATTCAATTGCCAAAATAGCAATACCCTGAATCTGGTGTCCCAGCACTGGCTGGCAAAGTATAATAGTGTCCGCCAAAGCATATATTTTGTTCTGGTGTGACATTTAATTGCCAAAATAGCAATACCCTGAATCTGGTGTCCCAGCAGTTGCAGGCCTCGTTTAAATCTGTCCGTAACAGGGTATATTTTGTTCTGTGGTGAAATTCAATTGCCAAAATAGCAATACCCTGAATCTGGTGTCCCAGCACTGGCAGGCAAAGTATAATAGTGTCCGTCAAAACATATATTTTGTTCTGGGGTAAAAGTCACTTGTCAAAATAGTAGTACCCTGAATCTGATGTCCCAGCACTGGCTGGCAAAGTATAATAGTGTCCGCCAAAGCATATATTTTGTTCTGGGGTGAAATTCAATTGCCAAAATAGCAATACCCTGTATCTGGTGTTCTAGCAGTTGCAGGTCTAACTTAAATCTGTCCTTAACAGGGTATATTTTGTTCTGTGGGTGAAATTCAATTGCTAAAATAGCAATACCCTGAATCTGGTGTCCCAGCACGGGCTGGCAAAGTATAATAGTGTCCACCAAAACATATATTTTGTTCTGGGGTAAAATTCACTTGCCAAAATAGCAATACCCTGAATCTGGTGTTCCAGCACTGGCTGGCAAAGTATAATAGTGTCCGCCTAAACATATATTTTGTTCTGGGGTAAAATTCATATGACAAAATAGTATTACCCTGAATCTGGTGTCCCAGCACTGGCTGGCAAAGTATAATAGTGTCTGAGAAAACATATATTTTGTTCTGTGCTGAAATGCAATTGCCAAAATAGCAATACCCTGAATCTGGCGTTCCAGCAGTTGCTGTCCTAGTTTAAATCTGTCTGTAAAAGGGTATATTTTTTTCTGGGGTGAAATTCAGTTGCCAAGATAGCGATACCCTGAATCTGATGTCCCAGCACTGGCTGGCAAAGTATAATAGTGCACGCCAAAACATATATTTTGTTCTGGGGTAAAATTAACTTGCCAAAATAGCAATACCCTGAATCTGGTGTCCCAGCACTGTCTTCCAAAGTATAATAGTGTCCGCCTAAACATATATTTTGTTCTGGGGTGAAATTCATATGACAAAATAGTAATACTCTGAATCTGGTGTCCCAGCACTGGCTGGCAAAGTATAATAGTGTCAGCCAAAACATATCTTTTGTTCTGGAGTGAAATTCAATTGCTAAAATAGCAATATCCTGAATCTGGTGTTCCAGCAGTTGCAGGCCTAGTTTAAATCTGTCCGTAACAGGGAATATTTTGTTCTGGGGGGAAATTCAATTGCCAAAATAGCAATACCCTGGATCTGGTGTTCCAGCAGTTGCAGGCCTAGTATAAATTTGTCCGTAACGGGGTATATTTTTTTCTGGAGTCAAATTCCATTGTCAAAATAGCAATACCCTGAATCTGGTGTCCCAGCACGAGCTGGCAAAGTATAATAGTGTCAGCCAAAGCATATATTTTGTTCTGGGGTGAAATTTAATTGCCAACATAGCAATACCCTGTATCTGGTGTTCCAGCAGTTGCAGGCCTAGGTTAAATCTGTCCTTAACAGGGTATATTTTGTTCTGGGGCGAAATTCAATTGCTAAAATAGCAATACCCTGAATCTGGTGTCCCAACACGGGCTGGCAAAGTATAATAGTGTCCACTGAAACATTTATTTTGTTCTGGGGTAAAATTCACTTGCCAAAAAAGCAATATCCTGAATCTGGTGTCCCAGCACTGGCTGGCAAAGTATAATAGTGTCTGCCAAAACATATATTTTGTTCTGGGATTAAATTCAATTGCCAAAATAGCAATATCCTGAATCTGGTTTTACTGCAGTTGCAGGCCGAGTTTAAATCTGTCCGTAAAAGGGTATATTTTGATCTGGGGTGAAATTCAATTGCCAAAATAGCAATACCCTTAATCTGGTGTCCCAGCACTTGCTGGCAAAGTATAATAGTGTCCGCCAAAACATATATTTTGTTCTGGGGTGAAATTTAATTGCCAAAATAGCAATATCCTGAATCTGTTGTCCCAGCACGGGCTGGCAAAGTATAATAGTGTCCGGCAAAACATATATTTTGTTCTGGGGTGATATTCAATTGCCAAAACAGCAATACCCTGAATCTGGTGTCCCAGCACTTGCTGGCACAGTATAATAGTGTGCGCCAAAACATATATTTTGTTCTGGGGTAAAAATCACTAGCCATAATAGCAATACCCTTAATCTGGAGTTCCAGCACTGGCTGGCAAAGTATAATAGTGTCCGCCAAAACATATATTTTGTTCTGTGGTGAAATTCAATTGCCAAAATAGCAATACCCTGAATCTGGTGTCCCAGCACTGGCTGGCAAAGTATAATAGTGTCCGCCAAAGCATATATTTTGTTCTGGTGTGACATTTAATTGCCAAAATAGCAATACCCTGAATCTGGTGTCCCAGCAGTTGCAGGCCTCGTTTAAATCTGTCCGTAACAGGGTATATTTTGTTCTGTGGTGAAATTCAATTGCCAAAATAGCAAAACCCTGAATCTGGTGTCCCAGCACGGGCGGGCAAAGTATAATAGTGTCCGTCAAAACATATATTTTGTTCTGGGGAAAAAGTCACTTGTCAAAATAGTAGTACCATGAATGTGATGTCCCAGCACTGGCTGGCAAAGTATAATAGTGTCCGCCAAAACATATATTTTGTTCTGGGGTAAAATTCACTTGCCAAAATAGCAATACCCTGAATCTGGTTTCCCAGCCCTGGCTGGTAAAGTATAATAGTGTCCGCAAAAATATATATTTTGTTCTGGGGTGAAATTCAATTGCCAAAATAGCAATACCCTGTATCTGGTGTTCCAGCAGTTGCAGGTCTAACTTAAATCTGTCCTTAACAGGGTATATTTTGTTCTGTGGGGAAATTCAATTGCTAAAATAGCAATACCCTGAATCTGGTGTCCCAGCACGGGCTGGCAAAGTATAATAGTGTCCACCAAAACATATATTTTGTTCTGGGGTAAAATTCACTTGCCAAAATAGCAATACCCTGAATCTGGTGTTCCAGCACTGGCTGGCAAAGTATAATAGTGTCCGCCAAAACATATATTTTGTTCTGGGGTAAAATTAACTTGCCAAAATAGCAATACCCTGAATCTGGTGTCCCAGCACTGTCTTCCAAAGTATAATAGTGTCCGCCTAAATATATATTTTGTTCTGGGGTGAAATTCATATGACAAAATAGTAATACCCTGAATCTGGTGTCCCAGCACTGGCTGGCAAAGTATAATAGTGTCCGCCAAAACATATCTTTTGTTCTGAAGTGAAATTCAATTGCTAAAAGAGCAATACCCTGAATCTGGTGTTCCAGCAGTTGCAGGCCTAGTTTACATCTGTCCGTAACAGGGTATATTTTTGTTCTGGGGGAAATTCAATTGCCAAAATAGCAATACCCTGAATCTGGTGTTCCAGCAGTTGCAGGCCTAGTATAAATTTGTCCGTAACAGGGTATATTTTTTCTGGAGTGAAATTCCATTGTCAAAATAGCAATACCCTGAATCTGGTGTCCCAGCACAAGCTGGCAAAGTATAATAGTGTCCGCCAAAGCATATATTTTGTTCTGGGGTGAAATTTAATTGCCAACATAGCAATACCCTGTATCTGGTGTTCCAGCAGTTGCAGGCCTAGGTTAAATCTGTCCTTAACAGGGTATATTTTGTTCTGGGGCGAAATTCAATTGCTAAAATAGCAATACCCTGAATCTGGTGTCCCAACACGGGCTGGCAAAGTATAATAGTGTCCACCAAAACATATATTTTGTTCTGGGGTAAAATTCACTTGCCAAAAAAGCAATATCCTGAATCTGGTGTCCCAGCACTGGCTGGCAAAGTATAATAGAGTCCTCCAAAACATATATTTTGTTCTGGGGTGAAATTAAATTGCCATAATAGCAATACCCTGAATCTGGTGTTCCAGCAGTTGCAGGCCTCGTTTAAATCTGTCCGTAACAGGGTATATTTTGTTCTGTGGTGAAATTCAATTGCCAAAATAGCAATACCCTGAATCTGGTGTCCCAGCACGGGCGGGCAAAGTATAATAGTGTCCGCCAAAACATATGTTTTGTTCTGGGGTAAAATTCACTTGGCAAAATTGCAATACCCTGAATCTGGTGTTCCAGCAGTTGCAGGCCTAGTTTAAATATGTCTGTAACAGGGTGTATTTTGTTCTGGGGGGAAATTCAATTGCCAAAATAGCAATACCCTGAATCTGGTGTCCCAGCACGGGCTGGCAAAGTATAATAGTGTCCGCCAAAGCATATATTTTGTTCTGTGGTGAAATTGAATTGCCAACATAGCAATACCCTGAATCTGGTGTCCCAGCACTGGCTGGAAAAGTATAATAGAGTCCTCCAAAACATATATTTTGTTCTGTGGTGAAATTCAATTGCCATAATAGCAATACCCTGAATCTGTTGTTACAGCAGTTACAGACCTAGTTTAAAATCTGTCTGTAACAGTGTATATATTGTTCTGGGGTGAAATTTAATTGCCAAGATAGCAATGCCCTGAATCTGGTGTCCTAGCAATGGCTGGCAAAGTATAATAGTGTCTGAGAAAACATATATTTTGTTCTGTGCTGAAATGCGATTGCCAAAATAGCAATACCCTGAATCTGGCGTTCCAGCAGTTGCTGTCCTAGTTTAAATCTGTCTGTAAAAGGTATATTTTGTTCTGGGGTGAAATTCAGTTGCCAAGATAGCGATACCCTGAATCTGATGTCCCAGCACTGGCTGGCAAAGTATAATAGTGCACGCCAAAACATATATTTTGTTCTGGTGTAATAGTAACTTGCGAAAATAGCATTTCCCTGAATCTGGTGTCCCCGCACTGGCTGGCAAAGTATAATAGTGTCCGCCAAAACATATATTTTGTTCTGGGGTAACATTAACTTGCCAAAATAGCAATACCCTGAATCTCGTGTCCCAGCACTGTCTTCCAAAGTATAATAGTGTCCGCCTAAACATATATTTTGTTCTGGGGTGAAATTCATATGACAAAATAGTAATACCCTGAATCTGGTGTCCCAGCACTGGCTGGCAAAGTATAATAGTGTCCGCCAAAACATATCTTTTGTTCTGGAGTGAAATTCAATTGCTAAAATAGCAATACCCTGAATCTGGTGTTCCAGCAGTTGCAGGCCTAGTTTAAATCTGTCCGTAACAGGGTATATTTTGTTCTGGGGAAATTCAATTGCCAAAATAGCAATACCCTGAATCTGGTGTTCCAGCAGTTGCAGGCCTAGTATAAATCTGTCCGTAACGGGGTATATTTTTTCTGGAGTGAAATTCCATTGTCAAAATAGCAATACCCTGAATCTGGTGTCCCAGCACTGGCTGGCAAAGTATAATAGTGTCCGCCAAAGCATATATTTTGTTCTGGGGTGAAATTTAATTGCCAACATAGCAATACCCTGTATCTGGTGTTCCAGCAGTTGCAGGCCTAGGTTAAATCTGTCCTTAACAGGGTATATTTTGTTCTGGGGCGAAATTCAATTGCTAAAATAGCAATACCCTGAATCTGGTGTCCCAGGACGGGCTGGCAAAGTATAATAGTGTCCACCAAAACATATATTTTGTTCTGGGGTAAAATTCACTTGCCAAAAAAGCAATATCCTAAATCTGGTGTCCCAGCACTGGCTGGCAAAGTATAATAGAGTCCTCCAAAACATATATTTTGTTCTGTGGTGAAATTCAATTGCCAAAATAGCAATACCCTGAATCTGGTGTCCCAGCACGGGCGGGCAAAGTATAATAGTGTCCGCCAAAACATATATTTTGTTCTGGGGTAAAATTCACTTGCCAAAATTGTAATACCCTGAATCTGGTGTCCCAGCACTGGCTGGCAATGTACAATAGTGTCTGCCAAAACATATATTTTGTTCTGGGATTAAATTCAATTGCCAAAATAGCAATATCCTGAATCTGGTTTTACTGCAGTTGCAGGCCGAGTTTAAATCTGTCCGTAAAAGGGTATATTTTGTTCTGGGGTGAAATTCAATTGCCAAAATAGCAATACCCTTAATCTGGTGTCCCAGCACTTGCTGGCAAAGTATAATAGTGTCCGCCAAAACATATATTTTGTTCTGGGGTGAAATTTAATTGCCAAAATAGCAATATCCTGAATCTGGTGTCCCAGCACGGGCTGGCAAAGAATAATAGTGTCCGGCAAAACATATATTTTGTTCTGGGGTGATATTCAATTGCCAAAACAGCAATACCCTTAATCTGGTGTCCCAGCACTGGCTGGCACAGTATAATAGTGTCCGCCAAAACATATATTTTGTTCTGGGGTAAAAATCACTAGCCATAATAGCAATACCCTTAATCTGGAGTTCCAGCACTGGCTGGCAAAGTATAATAGTGTCCGCCAAAACATATATTTTGTTCTGGGGTGAAATTCAATTGCCAAAATAGCAATACCCTGAATATGGTGTCCCAGCACTGGCTGGCAAAGTATAATAGTGTCCGCCAAAACATATATTTTGTTCTGGGGTAAAAATCACTAGCCAAAATAGCAATACCCTGAATCTGGTGTCCCAGCACTAGCTGGCAAAGGATACTAGAGTCTTCTAAAACATATTTTGTTCTGGGGTGAAATGCAATTGCCAAAATAGCAATACCTTTAATCTGGTGTCCCAGCACTTGCTGGCAAGGTATAATAGTGTCCGCCAAAACATATATTTTGTTATGGGGTGAAATTTAATTGCCAAAATAGCAATATCCTGAATCTGGTGTCCCAGCACTGGCTGGCACAGTATAATAGTGTCCGCCAAAACATATATTTAGTTCTGGGGTAAAAATCACTAGCCATAATAGCAATACCCTTAATCTGGAGTTCCAGCACTGGCTGGCAAAGTATAATAGTGTCCGCCAAAACATATATTTTGTTCTGGGGTGAAACTCAATTGCCAAAATAGCGATACCCTGAATATGGTGTCCCAGCACTGGCTGGCAAAGTATAATATTGTCCGCCAAAACATATATTTTGTTCTGGGGTAAAAATCACTAGCCAAAATAGCAATACCCTGAATCTGGTGTCCCAGCACTAGCTGGCAAAGTATAATAGAGTCTTCTAAAACATATTTTGTTCTGGGGTGAAATTCAATTGCCAAAATAGCAATACCCTGAATCTGGTGTCCCAGCACTGGCAGGCAAAGTATAATATTTTCCGCCAAAACATATATTTTGTTCTGGGGTGAAATTCAATTGGCAAAATAGCAATACCCTGATTCTGGTGTCCCAGCACTGGCTGGCAAAGTATAATAGTGTCCACCAAAACATATATTTTTTCTGGGGTGAAATTCAATTGCCGAAATATCAATACCCTGAATCTGGTGTTCCAGCACTGGCTAGCAAAGTATAATAGTGTCTGCCAAAACATATATTTTGTTCTGTGGTGAAATGCAATTGCCAAAATAGCAATACCCTGAATCTTGTGTTCCAGCAGTTGCAGGCCTAGTTTAAATCTGTCTGTAAAAGGGTATATTTTGTTCTGGGGTGAAATTCAATTGCCAAGATAGCGATACCCTGAATCTGGTGTCCCAGCACTGGCTGGCAAAGTATAATAGTTTCCACCAAAACATATATTTTGTTCTGGGGTAAAATTAACTTGCCAAAATAGCAATACCCTGAATCTTGCGTCCCAGCACTGGCTGGCAAAGTATAATAGTGTACGCCAAAACATATATTCTGTTCTGGGGTGATATTCAATTGCCAAAATAGCAATACCCTTACTCTGGTGTTCCAGCAGTTGCAGACCTAGTATAAATCTGTCCGTAACAGGGTATATTTTGTTCTGGAGTGAAATTCCATTGCCAAAATAGCAATACCCTGAATCTGGTGTCCCAGCACGGGCTGGCAAAGTATAATAGTGTCCGCCAAAGCATATATTTTGTTCTGTGGTGAAATTGAATTGCCAACATAGCAATACCCTGAATCTGGTGTCCCAGCACTGGCTGGAAAAGTATAATAGAGTCCTCCAAAACATATATTTTGTTCTGTGGTGAAATTCAATTGCCATAATAGCAATACCCTGAATCTGTTGTTACAGCAGTTACAGACCTAGTTTAAAATCTGTCTGTAACAGTGTATATATTGTTCTGGGGTGAAATTTAATTGCCAAGATAGCAATGCCCTGAATCTGGTGTCCTAGCAATGGCTGGCAAAGTATAATAGTGTCTGAGAAAACATATATTTTGTTCTGTGCTGAAATGCAATTGCCAAAATAGCAATACCCTGAATCTGGCGTTCCAGCAGTTGCTGTCCTAGTTTAAATCTGTCTGTAAAAGGGTATATTTTGTTCTGGGGTGAAATTCAGTTGCCAAGATAGCGATACCCTGAATCTGATGTCCCAGCACTGGCTGGCAAAGTATAATAGTGCACGCCAAAACATATATTTTGTTCTGGTGTAATAGTAACTTGCGAAAATAGCATTTCCTTGAATCTGGTGTCCCGCACTGGCTGGCAAAGTATAATAGTGTCCGCCAAAACATATATTTTGTTCTGGGGTAAAATTAACTTGCCAAAATAGCAATACCCTGAATCTGGTGTTCCAGCACTGGCTGGCAAAGTATAATAGTGTCCGCCAAAACATATATTTTGTTCTGGGGTAAAATTAACTTGCCAAAATAGCAATACCCTGAATCTGGTGTCCCAGCACTGTCTTCCAAAGTATAATAGTGTCCGCCTAAATATATATTTTGTTCTGGGGTGAAATTCATATGACAAAATAGTAATACCCTGAATCTGGTGTCCCAGCACTGGCTGGCAAAGTATAATAGTGTCCGCCAAAACATATCTTTTGTTCTGAAGTGAAATTCAATTGCTAAAAGAGCAATACCCTGAATCTGGTGTTCCAGCAGTTGCAGGCCTAGTTTACATCTGTCCGTAACAGGGTATATTTTGTTCTGGGGGAAATTCAATTGCCAAAATAGCAATACCCTGAATCTGGTGTTCCAGCAGTTGCAGGCCTAGTATAAATTTGTCCGTAGCAGGGTATATTTTTTTCTAGAGTGAAATTCCATTGTCAAAATAGCAATACCCTGAATCTGGTGTCCCAGCACAAGCTGGCAAAGTATAATAGTGTCCGCCAAAGCATATATTTTGTTCTGGGGTGAAATTTAATTGCCAACATAGCAATACCCTGTATCTGGTGTTCCAGCAGTTGCAGGCCTAGGTTAAATCTGTCCTTAACAGGGTAAATTTTGTTCTGGGGCGAAATTCAATTGCTAAAATAGCAATACCCTGAATCTGGTGTCCCAACACGGGCTGGCAAAGTATAATAGTGTCCACCAAAACATATATTTTGTTCTGGGGTAAAATTCACTTGCCAAAAAAGCAATATCCTGAATCTGGTGTCCCAGCACTGGCTGGCAAAGTATAATAGAGTCCTCCAAAACATATATTTTGTTCTGGGGTGAAATT
Source organism: Bufotes viridis (assembly GCA_033119425.1). NCBI lineage: Eukaryota > Metazoa > Chordata > Amphibia > Anura > Bufonidae > Bufotes > Bufotes viridis. The sequence goes on along the minus strand of CM065591.1, from coordinate 198,647,362 downwards.
AAATTGCCATAATAGCAATACCCTGAATCTGGTGTTCCAGCAGTTGCAGGCCTCGTTTAAATCTGTCCGTAACAGGGTATATTTTGTTCTGTGGTGAAATTCAATTGCCAAAATAGCAATACCCTGAATCTGGTGTCCCAGCACGGGCGGGCAAAGTATAATAGTGTCCGCCAAAACATATATTTTGTTCTGGGGTAAAATTCACTTGGCAAAATTGCAATACCCTGAATCTGGTGTTCCAGCAGTTGCAGGCCTAGTTTAAATCTGTCCGTAACAGGGTGTATTTTGTTCTGGGGAAATTCAATTGCCAAAATAGCAATACCCTTAATCTGGTGTCCCAGCACGGGCTGGCAAAGTATAATAGTGTCCGCCAAAGCATATATTTTGTTCTGTGGTGAAATTGAATTGCCAACATAGCAATACCCTGAATCTGGTGTCCCAGCACTGGCTGGAAAAGTATAATAGAGTCCTCCAAAACATATATTTTGTTCTGTGGTGAAATTCAATTGCCATAATAGCAATACCCTGAATCTGTTGTTACAGCAGTTACAGACCTAGTTTAAAATCTGTCTGTAACAGTGTATATATTGTTCTGGGGTGAAATTTAATTGCCAAGATAGCAATGCCCTGAATCTGGTGTCCTAGCAATGGCTGGCAAAGTATAATAGTGTCTGAGAAAACATATATTTTGTTCTGTGCTGAAATGCGATTGCCAAAATAGCAATACCCTGAATCTGGCGTTCCAGCAGTTGCTGTCCTAGTTTAAATCTGTCTGTAAAAGGGTATATTTTGTTCTGGGGTGAAATTCAGTTGCCAAGATAGCGATACCCTGAATCTGATGTCCCAGCACTGGCTGGCAAAGTATAATAGTGCACGCCAAAACATATATTTTGTTCTGGTGTAATAGTAACTTGCGAAAATAGCATTTCCCTGAATCTGGTGTCCCCGCACTGGCTGGCAAAGTATAATAGTGTCCGCCAAAACATATATTTTGTTCTGGGGTAACATTAACTTGCCAAAATAGCAATACCCTGAATCTCGTGTCCCAGCACTGTCTTCCAAAGTATAATAGTGTCCGCCTAAACATATATTTTGTTCTGGGGTGAAATTCATATGACAAAATAGTAATACCCTGAATCTGGTGTCCCAGCACTGGCTGGCAAAGTATAATAGTGTCCGCCAAAACAAATCTTTTGTTCTGGAGTGAAATTCAATTGCTAAAATAGCAATACCCTGAATCTGGTGTTCCAGCAGTTGCAGGCCTAGTTTAAATCTGTCCGTAACAGGGTATATTTTGTTCTGGGGGAAATTCAATTGCCAAAATAGCAATACCCTGAATCTGGTGTTCCAGCAGTTGCAGGCCTAGTATAAATCTGTCCGTAACGGGGTATATTTTTTCTGGAGTGAAATTCCATTGTCAAAATAGCAATACCCTGAATCTGGTGTCCCAGCACTGGCTGGCAAAGTATAATAGTGTCCGCCAAAGCATATATTTTGTTCTGGGGTGAAATTTAATTGCCAACATAGCAATACCCTGTATCTGGTGTTCCAGCAGTTGCAGGCCTAGGTTAAATCTGTCCTTAACAGGGTATATTTTGTTCTGGGGCGAAATTCAATTGCTAAAATAGCAATACCCTGAATCTGGTGTCCCAGGACGGGCTGGCAAAGTATAATAGTGTCCACCAAAACATATATTTTGTTCTGGGGTAAAATTCACTTGCCAAAAAAGCAATATCCTGAATCTGGTGTCCCAGCACTGGCTGGCAAAGTATAATAGAGTCCTCCAAAACATATATTTTGTTCTGTGGTGAAATTCAATTGCCAAAATAGCAATACCCTGAATCTGGTGTCCCAGCACGGGCGGGCAAAGTATAATAGTGTCCGCCAAAACATATATTTTGTTCTGGGGTAAAATTCACTTGCCAAAATTGTAATACCCTGAATCTGGTGTCCCAGCACTGGCTGGCAATGTACAATAGTGTCTGCCAAAACATATATTTTGTTCTGGGATTAAATTCAATTGCCAAAATAGCAATATCCTGAATCTGGTTTTACTGCAGTTGCAGGCCGAGTTTAAATCTGTCCGTAAAAGGGTATATTTTGTTCTGGGGTGAAATTCAATTGCCAAAATAGCAATACCCTTAATCTGGTGTCCCAGCACTTGCTGGCAAAGTATAATAGTGTCCGCCAAAACATATATTTTGTTCTGGGGTGAAATTTAATTGCCAAAATAGCAATATCCTGAATCTGGTGTCCCAGCACGGGCTGGCAAAGAATAATAGTGTCCGGCAAAACATATATTTTGTTCTGGGGTGATATTCAATTGCCAAAACAGCAATACCCTTAATCTGGTGTCCCAGCACTGGCTGGCACAGTATAATAGTGTCCGCCAAAACATATATTTTGTTCTGGGGTAAAAATCACTAGCCATAATAGCAAAACCCTTAATCTGGAGTTCCAGCACTGGCTGGCAAAGTAAAATAGTGTCCGCCAAAACATATATTTTGTTCTGGGGTGAAATTCAATTGCCAAAATTGCAATACCCTGAATATGGTGTCCCAGCACTGGCTGGCAAAGTATAATAGTGTCCGCCAAAACATATATTTTGTTCTGGGGTAAAAATCACTAGCCAAAATAGCAATACCCTGAATCTGGTGTCCCAGCACTAGCTGGCAAAGTATAGTAGAGTCTTCTAAAACATATTTTGTTCTGGGGTGAAATGCAATTGCCAAAATAGCAATACCTTTAATCTGGTGTCCCAGCACTTGCTGGCAAGGTATAATAGTGTCCGCCAAAACATATATTTTGTTCTGGGGTGAAATTTAATTGCCAAAATAGCAATATCCTGAATCTGGTGTCCCAGCACTGGCTGGCACAGTATAATAGTGTCCGCCAAAACATATATTTAGTTCTGGGGTAAAAATCACTAGCCATAATAGCAATACCCTTAATCTGGAGTTCCAGCACTGGCTGGCAAAGTATAATAGTGTCCGCCAAAACATATATTTTGTTCTGGGGTGAAACTCAATTGCCAAAATAGCGATACCCTGAATATGGTGTCCCAGCACTGGCTGGCAAAGTATAATAGTGTCCGCCAAAACATATATTTTGTTCTGGGGTAAAAATCACTAGCCAAAATAGCAATACCCTGAATCTGGTGTCCCAGCACTAGCTGGCAAAGTATAGTAGAGTCTTCTAAAACATATTTTGTTCTGGGGTGAAATTCAATTGCCAAAATAGCAATACCCTGAATCTGGTGTCCCAGCACTGGCAGGCAAAGTATAATATTTTCCGCCAAAACATATATTTTGTTCTGGGGTGAAATTCAATTGCCAAAATAGCAATACCCTGATTCTGGTGTCCCAGCACTGGCTGGCAAAGTATAATAGTGTCCACCAAAACATATATTTTTTTCAGGGGTGAAATTCAATTGCCGAAATATCAATACCCTGAATCTGGTGTTCCAGCACTGGCTAGCAAAGTATAATAGTGTCTGCCAAAACATATATTTTGTTCTGTGGTGAAATGCAATTGCCAAAATAGCAATACCCTGAATCTTGTGTTCTAGCAGTTGCAGGCCTAGTTTAAATCTGTCTGTAAAGGGTATATTTTGTTCTGGGGTGAAATTCAATTGCCAAGATAGCGATACCCTGAATCTGGTGTCCCAGCACTGGCTGGCAAAGTATAATAGTTTCCGCCAAAACATATATTTTGTTCTGGGGTAAAATTAACTTGCCAAAATAGCAATACCCTTAATCTTGCGTCCCAGCACTGGCTGGCAAAGTATAATAGTGTACGCCAAAACATATATTCTGTTCTGGGGTGATATTCAATTGCCAAAATAGCAATACCCTTAATCTGGTGTCCCAGCACTGGCTGGCACAGTATAATAGTGTCTGCCAAAGCATATATTTTGTTCTAAGGTTAAATTCAATTGCCAAAATTGCAATACCCTGAATCTGGGGTCCCAGCACGGGCTGGCAAAGTATAATAGGGTCCGGCAAAACATATATTTTGTTCTGGGGTAAAAATCACTAGCCAAAATAGCAATACCCTTAATCTGGAGTTCCAGCACTGGCTGGCAAAGTATAATAGTGTCAGCCAAAACATATATTTTGTTCTGGTGTGAAATTCAATTGCCAAAATAGCAATACCCTGAATCTGGTGTCCCAGCACTGGCTGGCAAAGTATAATAGTGTCCGCCAAAGCATATATTTTGTTCTGGTGTGAAATTTAATTGCCAAAATAGCAATACCCTGAATCTGGTGTCCCAGCAGTTGCAGGCCTCGTTTAAATCTGTCCGTAACAGGGTATATTTTGTTCTGTGGTGAAATTCAATTGCCAAAATAGCAAAACCCTGAATCTGGTGTCCCAGCACGGGCGGGCAAAGTATAATAGTGTCCGTCAAAACATATATTTTGTTCTGGGGAAAAGTCACTTGTCAAAATAGTAGTACCCTGAATGTGATGTACCAGCACTGGCTGGCAAAGTATAATAGTGTCCGCCAAAACATATATTTTGTTCTGGGGTAAAATTCACTTGCCAAAATAGCAATACCCTGAATCTGGTTTCCCAGCCCTGGCTGGTAAAGTATAATAGTGTCCGCAAAAATATATATTTTGTTCTGGGGTGAAATTCAATTGCCAAAATAGCAATACCCTGTATCTGGTGTTCCAGCAGTTGCAGGTCTAGCTTAAATCTGTCCTTAACAGGGTATATTTTGTTCTGTGGGGAAATTCAATTGCTAAAATAGCAATACCCTGAATCTGGTGTCCCAGGACGGGCTGGCAAAGTATAATAGTGTCCACCAAAACATATATTTTGTTCTGGGGTAAAATTCACTTGCCAAAATAGCAATACCCTGAATCTGGTGTTCCAGCAGTTGCAGGCCTAGTTTAAATCTGTCCGTAACAGGGTATATTTTGTTCTGTGGGGAAATTCAATTGCCAAAATAGCAATACCCTGAATCTGGTGTTCCAGCAGTTGCAGACCTAGTATAAATCTGTCCGTAACAGGGTATATTTTGTTCTGGAGTGAAATTCCATTGCCAAAATAGCAATACCCTGAATCTGGTGTCCCAGCACGGGCTGGCAAAGTATAATAGTGTCCGCCAAAGCATATATTTTGTTCTGGGGTGAAATTTAATTGATAACATAGCAATACCCTGAATCTGGTGTCCCAGCACTGGCTGGAAAAGTATAATAGAGTCCTCCAAAACATATATTTTGTTCTGTAGTGAAATTCAATTGCCATAATAGCAATACCCTGAATCTGTTGTTCCAGCAGTTACAGACCTAGTTTAAAATCTGTCTGTAACAGTGTATATATTGTTCTGGGGTGAAATTTAATTGCCAAGATAGCAATACCCTGAATCTGGTGTCCTAGCAATGGCTGGCAAAGTATAATAGTGTCTGAGAAAACATATATTTTGTTCTGTGCTGAAATGCAATTGCCAAAATAGCAATACCCTGAATCTGGCGTTCCAGCAGTTGCTGTCCTAGTTTAAATCTGTCTGTAAAAGGGTATATTTTGTTCTGGGGTGAAATTCAGTTGCCAAGATAGCGATACCCTGAATCTGATGTCCCAGCACTGGCTGGCAAAGTATAATAGTGCACGCCAAAACATATATTTTGTTCTGGGGTAAAAGTAACTTGCGAAAATAGCATTTCCCTGAATCTGGTGTCCCCGCACTGGCTGGCAAAGTATAATAGTGTCCGCCAAAACATATATTTTGTTCTGGGGTAAAATTAACTTGCCAAAATAGCAATACCCTGAATCTGGTGTCCCAGCACTGTCTTCCAAAGTATAATAGTGTCCGCCTAAATATATATTTTGTTCTGGGGTGAAATTCATATGACAAAATAGTAATACCCTGAATCTGGTGTCCCAGCACTGGCTGGCAAAGTATAATAGTGTCCGCCAAAACATATCTTTTGTTCTGAAGTGAAATTCAATTGCTAAAAGAGCAATACCCTGAATCTGGTGTTCCAGCAGTTGCAGGCCTAGTTTAAATCTGTCCGTAACAGGGTATATTTTGTTCTGGGGGAAATTCAATTGCCAAAATAGCAATACCCTGAATCTGGTGTTCCAGCAGTTGCAGGCCTAGTATAAATTTGTCCGTAACAGGGTATATTTTTTCTGGAGTGAAATTCCATTGTCAAAATAGCAATACCCTGAATCTGGTGTCCCAGCACGAGCTGGCAAAGTATAATAGTGTCCGCCAAAGCATATATTTTGTTCTGGGGTGAAATTTAATTGCCAACATAGCAATACCCTGTATCTGGTGTTCCAGCAGTTGCAGGCATAGGTTAAATCTGTCCTTAACAGGGTATATTTTGTTCTGGGGCGAAATTCAATTGCTAAAATAGCAATACCCTGAATCTGGTGTCCCAACACGGGCTGGCAAAGTATAATAGTGTCCACCAAAACATATATTTTGTTCTGGGGTAAAATTCACTTGCCAAAAAGCAATACCCTGAATCTGGTGTCCCAGCACGGGCGGGCAAAGTATAATAGTGTCCGCCAAAACATATATTTTGTTCTGGGGTAAAATTCACTTGGCAAAATTGCAATACCCTGAATCTGGTGTTCCAGCAGTTGCAGGCCTAGTTTAAATCTGTCCGTAACAGGGTGTATTTTGTTCTGGGGGAAATTCAATTGCCAAAATAGCAATACCCTGAATCTGGTGTTCCAGCAGTTGCAGACCTAGTATAAATCTGTCCGTAATAGGGTATATTTTGTTCTGGAGTGAAATTCCATTGCCAAAATAGCAATACCCTGAATCTGGTGTCCCAGCACGGGCTGGCAAAGTATAATAGTGTCTGCCAAAGCATATATTTTGTTCTGTGGTGAAATTGAATTGCCAACATAGCAATACCCTGAATCTGGTGTCCCAGCACTGGCTGGAAAAGTATAATAGAGTCCTCCAAAACATATATTTTGTTCTGTGGTGAAATTCAATTGCCATAATAGCAATACCCTGAATCTGTTGTTACAGCAGTTACAGACCTAGTTTAAAATCTGTCTGTAACAGTGTATATATTGTTCTGGGGTGAAATTTAATTGCCAAGATAGCAATGCCCTGAATCTGGTGTCCTAGCAATGGCTGGCAAAGTATAATAGTGTCTGAGAAAACATATATTTTGTTCTGTGCTGAAATGCAATTGCCAAAATAGCAATACCCTGAATCTGGCGTTCCAGCAGTTGCTGTCCTAGTTTAAATCTGTCTGTAAAAGGGTATATTTTGTTCTGGGGTGAAATTCAGTTGCCAAGATAGCGATACCCTGAATCTGATGTCCCAGCACTGGCTGGCAAAGTATAATAGTGCACGCCAAAACATATATTTTGTTCTGGTGTAATAGTAACTTGCGAAAATAGCATTTCCTTGAATCTGGTGTCCTCGCACTGGCTGGCAAAGTATAATAGTGTCCGCCAAAACATATATTTTGTTCTGGGGTAAAATTAACTTGCCAAAATAGCAATACCCTGAATCTGGTGTTCCAGCACTGGCTGGCAAAGTATAATAGTGTCCGCCAAAACATATATTTTGTTCTGGGGTAAAATTAACTTGCCAAAATAGCAATACCCTGAATCTGGTGTCCCAGCACTGTCTTCCAAAGTATAATAGTGTCCGCCTAAATATATATTTTGTTCTGGGGTGAAATTCATATGACAAAATAGTAATACCCTGAATCTGGTGTCCCAGCACTGGCTGGCAAAGTATAATAGTGTCCGCCAAAACATATCTTTTGTTCTGAAGTGAAATTCAATTGCTAAAAGAGCAATACCCTGAATCTGGTGTTCCAGCAGTTGCAGGCCTAGTTTACATCTGTCCGTAACAGGGTATATTTTGTTCTGGGGAAATTCAATTGCCAAAATAGCAATACCCTGAATCTGGTGTTCCAGCAGTTGCAGGCCTAGTATAAATTTGTCCGTAACGGGGTATATTTTTTTCTAGAGTGAAATTCCATTGTCAAAATAGCAATACCCTGAATCTGGTGTCCCAGCACAAGCTGGCAAAGTATAATAGTGTCCGCCAAAGCATATATTTTGTTCTGGGGTGAAATTTAATTGCCAACATAGCAATACCCTGTATCTGGTGTTCCAGCAGTTGCAGGCCTAGGTTAAATCTGTCCTTAACAGGGTAAATTTTGTTCTGGGGCGAAATTCAATTGCTAAAATAGCAATACCCTGAATCTGGTGTCCCAACACGGGCTGGCAAAGTATAATAGTGTCCACCAAAACATATATTTTGTTCTGGGGTAAAATTCACTTGCCAAAAAAGCAATATCCTGAATCTGGTGTCCCAGCACTGGCTGGCAAAGTATAATAGAGTCCTCCAAAACATATATTTTGTTCTGGGGTGAAATTAAATTGCCATAATAGCAATACCCTGAATCTGGTGTTCCAGCAGTTGCAGGCCTCGTTTAAATCTGTCCGTAACAGGGTATATTTTGTTCTGTGGTGAAATTCAATTGCCAAAATAGCAATACCCTGAATCTGGTGTCCCAGCACGGGCGGGCAAAGTATAATAGTGTCCGCCAAAACATATATTTTGTTCTGGGGTAAAATTCACTTGGCAAAATTGCAATACCCTGAATCTGGTGTTCCAGCAGTTGCAGGCCTAGTTTAAATCTGTCCGTAACAGGGTGTATTTTGTTCTGGGGGAAATTCAATTGCCAAAATAGCAATACCCTTAATCTGGTGTCCCAGCACGGGCTGGCAAAGTATAATAGTGTCCGCCAAAGCATATATTTTGTTCTGTGGTGAAATTGAATTGCCAACATAGCAATACCCTGAATCTGGTGTCCCAGCACTGGCTGGAAAAGTATAATAGAGTCCTCCAAAACATATATTTTGTTCTGTGGTGAAATTCAATTGCCATAATAGCAATACCCTGAATCTGTTGTTACAGCAGTTACAGACCTAGTTTAAAATCTGTCTGTAACAGTGTATATATTGTTCTGGGGTGAAATTTAATTGCCAAGATAGCAATGCCCTGAATCTGGTGTCCTAGCAATGGCTGGCAAAGTATAATAGTGTCTGAGAAAACATATATTTTGTTCTGTGCTGAAATGCGATTGCCAAAATAGCAATACCCTGAATCTGGCGTTCCAGCAGTTGCTGTCCTAGTTTAAATCTGTCTGTAAAAGGGTATATTTTGTTCTGGGGTGAAATTCAGTTGCCAAGATAGCGATACCCTGAATCTGATGTCCCAGCACTGGCTGGCAAAGTATAATAGTGCACGCCAAAACATATATTTTGTTCTGGTGTAATAGTAACTTGCGAAAATAGCATTTCCCTGAATCTGGTGTCCCCGCACTGGCTGGCAAAGTATAATAGTGTCCGCCAAAACATATATTTTGTTCTGGGGTAACATTAACTTGCCAAAATAGCAATACCCTGAATCTCGTGTCCCAGCACTGTCTTCCAAAGTATAATAGTGTCCGCCTAAACATATATTTTGTTCTGGGGTGAAATTCATATGACAAAATAGTAATACCCTGAATCTGGTGTCCCAGCACTGGCTGGCAAAGTATAATAGTGTCCGCCAAAACAAATCTTTTGTTCTGGAGTGAAATTCAATTGCTAAAATAGCAATACCCTGAATCTGGTGTTCCAGCAGTTGCAGGCCTAGTTTAAATCTGTCCGTAACAGGGTATATTTTGTTCTGGGGAAATTCAATTGCCAAAATAGCAATACCCTGAATCTGGTGTTCCAGCAGTTGCAGGCCTAGTATAAATCTGTCCGTAACGGGGTATATTTTTTCTGGAGTGAAATTCCATTGTCAAAATAGCAATACCCTGAATCTGGTGTCCCAGCACTGGCTGGCAAAGTATAATAGTGTCCGCCAAAGCATATATTTTGTTCTGGGGTGAAATTTAATTGCCAACATAGCAATACCCTGTATCTGGTGTTCCAGCAGTTGCAGGCCTAGGTTAAATCTGTCCTTAACAGGGTATATTTTGTTCTGGGGCGAAATTCAATTGCTAAAATAGCAATACCCTGAATCTGGTGTCCCAGGACGGGCTGGCAAAGTATAATAGTGTCCACCAAAACATATATTTTGTTCTGGGGTAAAATTCACTTGCCAAAAAGCAATATCCTGAATCTGGTGTCCCAGCACTGGCTGGCAAAGTATAATAGAGTCCTCCAAAACATATATTTTGTTCTGTGGTGAAATTCAATTGCCAAAATAGCAATACCCTGAATCTGGTGTCCCAGCACGGGCGGGCAAAGTATAATAGTGTCCGCCAAAACATATATTTTGTTCTGGGGTAAAATTCACTTGCCAAAATTGTAATACCCTGAATCTGGTGTCCCAGCACTGGCTGGCAATGTACAATAGTGTCTGCCAAAACATATATTTTGTTCTGGGATTAAATTCAATTGCCAAAATAGCAATATCCTGAATCTGGTTTTACTGCAGTTGCAGGCCGAGTTTAAATCTGTCCGTAAAAGGGTATATTTTGTTCTGGGGTGAAATTCAATTGCCAAAATAGCAATACCCTTAATCTGGTGTCCCAGCACTTGCTGGCAAAGTATAATAGTGTCCGCCAAAACATATATTTTGTTCTGGGGTGAAATTTAATTGCCAAAATAGCAATATCCTGAATCTGGTGTCCCAGCACGGGCTGGCAAAGAATAATAGTGTCCGGCAAAACATATATTTTGTTCTGGGGTGATATTCAATTGCCAAAACAGCAATACCCTTAATCTGGTGTCCCAGCACTGGCTGGCACAGTATAATAGTGTCCGCCAAAACATATATTTTGTTCTGGGGTAAAAATCACTAGCCATAATAGCAAAACCCTTAATCTGGAGTTCCAGCACTGGCTGGCAAAGTAAAATAGTGTCCGCCAAAACATATATTTTGTTCTGGGGTGAAATTCAATTGCCAAAATTGCAATACCCTGAATATGGTGTCCCAGCACTGGCTGGCAAAGTATAATAGTGTCCGCCAAAACATATATTTTGTTCTGGGGTAAAAATCACTAGCCAAAATAGCAATACCCTGAATCTGGTGTCCCAGCACTAGCTGGCAAAGTATAGTAGAGTCTTCTAAAACATATTTTGTTCTGGGGTGAAATGCAATTGCCAAAATAGCAATACCTTTAATCTGGTGTCCCAGCACTTGCTGGCAAGGTATAATAGTGTCCGCCAAAACATATATTTTGTTCTGGGGTGAAATTTAATTGCCAAAATAGCAATATCCTGAATCTGGTGTCCCAGCACTGGCTGGCACAGTATAATAGTGTCCGCCAAAACATATATTTAGTTCTGGGGTAAAAATCACTAGCCATAATAGCAATACCCTTAATCTGGAGTTCCAGCACTGGCTGGCAAAGTATAATAGTGTCCGCCAAAACATATATTTTGTTCTGGGGTGAAACTCAATTGCCAAAATAGCGATACCCTGAATATGGTGTCCCAGCACTGGCTGGCAAAGTATAATAGTGTCCGCCAAAACATATATTTTGTTCTGGGGTAAAAATCACTAGCCAAAATAGCAATACCCTGAATCTGGTGTCCCAGCACTAGCTGGCAAAGTATAGTAGAGTCTTCTAAAACATATTTTGTTCTGGGGTGAAATTCAATTGCCAAAATAGCAATACCCTGAATCTGGTGTCCCAGCACTGGCAGGCAAAGTATAATATTTTCCGCCAAAACATATATTTTGTTCTGGGGTGAAATTCAATTGCCAAAATAGCAATACCCTGATTCTGGTGTCCCAGCACTGGCTGGCAAAGTATAATAGTGTCCACCAAAACATATATTTTTTCAGGGGTGAAATTCAATTGCCGAAATATCAATACCCTGAATCTGGTGTTCCAGCACTGGCTAGCAAAGTATAATAGTGTCTGCCAAAACATATATTTTGTTCTGTGGTGAAATGCAATTGCCAAAATAGCAATACCCTGAATCTTGTGTTCTAGCAGTTGCAGGCCTAGTTTAAATCTGTCTGTAAAGGGTATATTTTGTTCTGGGGTGAAATTCAATTGCCAAGATAGCGATACCCTGAATCTGGTGTCCCAGCACTGGCTGGCAAAGTATAATAGTTTCCGCCAAAACATATATTTTGTTCTGGGGTAAAATTAACTTGCCAAAATAGCAATACCCTTAATCTTGCGTCCCAGCACTGGCTGGCAAAGTATAATAGTGTACGCCAAAACATATATTCTGTTCTGGGGTGATATTCAATTGCCAAAATAGCAATACCCTTAATCTGGTGTCCCAGCACTGGCTGGCACAGTATAATAGTGTCTGCCAAAGCATATATTTTGTTCTAAGGTTAAATTCAATTGCCAAAATTGCAATACCCTGAATCTGGGGTCCCAGCACGGGCTGGCAAAGTATAATAGGGTCCGGCAAAACATATATTTTGTTCTGGGGTAAAAATCACTAGCCAAAATAGCAATACCCTTAATCTGGAGTTCCAGCACTGGCTGGCAAAGTATAATAGTGTCAGCCAAAACATATATTTTGTTCTGGTGTGAAATTCAATTGCCAAAATAGCAATACCCTGAATCTGGTGTCCCAGCACTGGCTGGCAAAGTATAATAGTGTCCGCCAAAGCATATATTTTGTTCTGGTGTGAAATTTAATTGCCAAAATAGCAATACCCTGAATCTGGTGTCCCAGCAGTTGCAGGCCTCGTTTAAATCTGTCCGTAACAGGGTATATTTTGTTCTGTGGTGAAATTCAATTGCCAAAATAGCAAAACCCTGAATCTGGTGTCCCAGCACGGGCGGGCAAAGTATAATAGTGTCCGTCAAAACATATATTTTGTTCTGGGGAAAAAGTCACTTGTCAAAATAGTAGTACCCTGAATGTGATGTACCAGCACTGGCTGGCAAAGTATAATAGTGTCCGCCAAAACATATATTTTGTTCTGGGGTAAAATTCACTTGCCAAAATAGCAATACCCTGAATCTGGTTTCCCAGCCCTGGCTGGTAAAGTATAATAGTGTCCGCAAAAATATATATTTTGTTCTGGGGTGAAATTCAATTGCCAAAATAGCAATACCCTGTATCTGGTGTTCCAGCAGTTGCAGGTCTAGCTTAAATCTGTCCTTAACAGGGTATATTTTGTTCTGTGGGGAAATTCAATTGCTAAAATAGCAATACCCTGAATCTGGTGTCCCAGGACGGGCTGGCAAAGTATAATAGTGTCCACCAAAACATATATTTTGTTCTGGGGTAAAATTCACTTGCCAAAATAGCAATACCCTGAATCTGGTGTTCCAGCAGTTGCAGGCCTAGTTTAAATCTGTCCGTAACAGGGTATATTTTGTTCTGTGGGGAAATTCAATTGCCAAAATAGCAATACCCTGAATCTGGTGTTACAGCAGTTGCAGACCTAGTATAAATCTGTCCGTAACAGGGTATATTTTGTTCTGGAGTGAAATTCCATTGCCAAAATAGCAATACCCTGAATCTGGTGTCCCAGCACGGGCTGGCAAAGTATAATAGTGTCCGCCAAAGCATATATTTTGTTCTGGGGTGAAATTTAATTGATAACATAGCAATACCCTGAATCTGGTGTCCCAGCACTGGCTGGAAAAAGTATAATAGAGTCCTCCAAAACATATATTTTGTTCTGTAGTGAAATTCAATTGCCATAATAGCAATACCCTGAATCTGTTGTTCCAGCAGTTACAGACCTAGTTTAAAATCTGTCTGTAACAGTGTATATATTGTTCTGGGGTGAAATTTAATTGCCAAGATAGCAATACCCTGAATCTGGTGTCCTAGCAATGGCTGGCAAAGTATAATAGTGTCTGAGAAAACATATATTTTGTTCTGTGCTGAAATGCAATTGCCAAAATAGCAATACCCTGAATCTGGCGTTCCAGCAGTTGCTGTCCTAGTTTAAATCTGTCTGTAAAAGGGTATATTTTGTTCTGGGGTGAAATTCAGTTGCCAAGATAGCGATACCCTGAATCTGATGTCCCAGCACTGGCTGGCAAAGTATAATAGTGCACGCCAAAACATATATTTTGTTCTGGGGTAAAAGTAACTTGCGAAAATAGCATTTCCCTGAATCTGGTGTCCCCGCACTGGCTGGCAAAGTATAATAGTGTCCGCCAAAACATATATTTTGTTCTGGGGTAAAATTAACTTGCCAAAATAGCAATACCCTGAATCTGGTGTCCCAGCACTGTCTTCCAAAGTATAATAGTGTCCGCCTAAATATATATTTTGTTCTGGGGTGAAATTCATATGACAAAATAGTAATACCCTGAATCTGGTGTCCCAGCACTGGCTGGCAAAGTATAATAGTGTCCGCCAAAACATATCTTTTGTTCTGAAGTGAAATTCAATTGCTAAAAGAGCAATACCCTGAATCTGGTGTTCCAGCAGTTGCAGGCCTAGTTTAAATCTGTCCGTAACAGGGTATATTTTTGTTCTGGGGGAAATTCAATTGCCAAAATAGCAATACCCTGAATCTGGTGTTCCAGCAGTTGCAGGCCTAGTATAAATTTGTCCGTAACAGGGTATATTTTTTTCTGGAGTGAAATTCCATTGTCAAAATAGCAATACCCTGAATCTGGTGTCCCAGCACGAGCTGGCAAAGTATAATAGTGTCCGCCAAAGCATATATTTTGTTCTGGGGTGAAATTTAATTGCCAACATAGCAATACCCTGTATCTGGTGTTCCAGCAGTTGCAGGCATAGGTTAAATCTGTCCTTAACAGGGTATATTTTGTTCTGGGGCGAAATTCAATTGCTAAAATAGCAATACCCTGAATCTGGTGTCCCAACACGGGCTGGCAAAGTATAATAGTGTCCACCAAAACATATATTTTGTTCTGGGGTAAAATTCACTTGCCAAAAAAGCAATACCCTGAATCTGGTGTCCCAGCACGGGCGGGCAAAGTATAATAGTGTCCGCCAAAACATATATTTTGTTCTGGGGTAAAATTCACTTGGCAAAATTGCAATACCCTGAATCTGGTGTTCCAGCAGTTGCAGGCCTAGTTTAAATCTGTCCGTAACAGGGTGTATTTTGTTCTGGGGGGAAATTCAATTGCCAAAATAGCAATACCCTGAATCTGGTGTTCCAGCAGTTGCAGACCTAGTATAAATCTGTCCGTAATAGGGTATATTTTGTTCTGGAGTGAAATTCCATTGCCAAAATAGCAATACCCTGAATCTGGTGTCCCAGCACGGGCTGGCAAAGTATAATAGTGTCTGCCAAAGCATATATTTTGTTCTGTGGTGAAATTGAATTGCCAACATAGCAATACCCTGAATCTGGTGTCCCAGCACTGGCTGGAAAAGTATAATAGAGTCCTCCAAAACATATATTTTGTTCTGTGGTGAAATTCAATTGCCATAATAGCAATACCCTGAATCTGTTGTTACAGCAGTTACAGACCTAGTTTAAAATCTGTCTGTAACAGTGTATATATTGTTCTGGGGTGAAATTTAATTGCCAAGATAGCAATGCCCTGAATCTGGTGTCCTAGCAATGGCTGGCAAAGTATAATAGTGTCTGAGAAAACATATATTTTGTTCTGTGCTGAAATGCAATTGCCAAAATAGCAATACCCTGAATCTGGCGTTCCAGCAGTTGCTGTCCTAGTTTAAATCTGTCTGTAAAAGGGTATATTTTGTTCTGGGGTGAAATTCAGTTGCCAAGATAGCGATACCCTGAATCTGATGTCCCAGCACTGGCTGGCAAAGTATAATAGTGCACGCCAAAACATATATTTTGTTCTGGTGTAATAGTAACTTGCGAAAATAGCATTTCCTTGAATCTGGTGTCCCCGCACTGGCTGGCAAAGTATAATAGTGTCCGCCAAAACATATATTTTGTTCTGGGGTAAAATTAACTTGCCAAAATAGCAATACCCTGAATCTCGTGTCCCAGGACTGTCTTCCAAAGTATAATAGTGTCCGCCTAAACATATATTTTGTTCTGGGGTGAAATTTAATTGCCAACATAGCAATACCCTGTATCTGGTGTTCCAGCAGTTGCAGGCCTAGCTTAAATCTGTCCTTAACAGGGTATATTTTGTTCTGGGGCGAAATTCAATTGCTAAAATAGCAATACCCTGAATCTGGTGTCCCAGCACGGGCTGGCAAAGTATAATAGTGTCCACCAAAACATATATTTTGTTCTGGGGTAAAATTCACTTGCCAAAAAAGCAATATCCTGAATCTGGTGTCCCAGCACTGGCTGGCAAAGTATAATAGAGTCCTCCAAAACATATATTTTGTTCTGGGGTGAAATTAAATTGCCATAATAGCAATACCCTGAATCTGGTGTTCCAGCAGATGCAGGCCTCGTTTAAATCTGTCCGTAACAGGGTATATTTTGTTCTGTGGTGAAATTCAATTGCCAAAATAGCAATACCCTGAATCTGGTGTCCCAGCACTGGGCGGGCAAAGTATAATAGTGTCCGCCAAAACATATATTTTGTTCTGGGGTAAAATTCACTTGCCAAAATTGCAATACCCTGAATCTGGTGTCCCAGCACTGGCTGGCAATGTACAATAGTGTCTGCCAAAACATATATTTTGTTCTGGGATTAAATTCAATTGCCAAAATAGCAATATCCTGAATCTGGTTTTACTGCAGTTGCAGGACGAGTTTAAATCTGTCCGTAAAAGGGTATATTTTGTTCTGGGGTGAAATTCAATTGCCAAAATAGCAATACCCTTAATCTGGTGTCCCAGCACTTGCTGGCAAAGTATAATAGTGTCCGCCAAAACATATATTTTGTTCTGGGGTGAAATTTAATTGCCAAAATAGCAATATCCTGAATCTGGTGTCCCAGCACGGGCTGGCAAAGTATAATAGTGTCCGGCAAAACATATATTTTGTTCTGGGGTGATATTCAATTGCCAAAACAGCAATACCCTTAATCTGGTGTCCCAGCACTTGCTGGCACAGTATAATAGTGTGCGCCAAAACATATATTTTGTTCTGGGGTAAAAATCACTAGCCATAATAGCAATACCCTTAATCTGGAGTTCCAGCACTGGCTGGCAAAGTATAATAGTGTCCGCCAAAACATATATTTTGTTCTGGGGTGAAATTCAATTGCCAAAATAGCAATACCCTGAATCTGGTGTCCCAGCACTGGCTGGCAAAGTATAATAGTGTCCGCCAAAGCATATATTTTGTTCTGGTGTGACATTTAATTGCCAAAATAGCAATACCCTGAATCTGGTGTCCCAGCAGTTGCAGGCCTCAGTTTAAATCTGTCCGTAACAGGGTATATTTTGTTCTGTGGTGAAATTCAATTGCCAAAATAGCAATAACCCTGAATCTGGTGTCCCAGCACGGGCGGGCAAAGTATAATAGTGTCCGTCAAAACATATATTTTGTTCTGGGGTAAAAGTCACTTGTCAAAATAGCAATACCATGAATGTGATGTCCCAGCACTGGCTGGCAAAGTATAATAGTGTCCGCCAAAACATATATTTTGTTCTGGGGTAAAATTCACTTGCCAAAATAGCAATACCCGTAATCTGGTGTCCCAGCACTGGCTGGCAAAGTATAATAGTGTCCGCTAAAACATATATTTTGTTCTGGGGTGAAACTCACTTGCCAAAATAGCATACCCTGAATCTGGTGTCCCAGCACTGGCTGGCAAGTATAATAGTGTCCGCCAAAACATATATTTTGTTCTGGGGTGAAATTCAACTGCCAAAATAGCAATACCCTGTATCTGGTGTTCCAGCAGTTGCAGGTCTAACTTAAATCTGTCCTTAACAGGGTATATTTTTGTTCTGTGGGGAAATTCAATTGCCAAAATAGCAATACCCTGAATCTGGTGTCCCAGCACGGGCTGGCAAAGTATAATAGTGTCCACCAAAACATATATTTTTGTTCTGGGGTGAAATTCACTTGCCAAAATAGCAATACCCTGAATCTGGTGTTCCAGCACTGGCTGGCAAAGTATAATAGTGTCCGCCAAAACATATATTTTGTTCTGGGGTGAAATTCAACTTGCCAAAATAGCAACACTCTGAATCTGGTTGTCCCAGCACTGGCTGCCAAAGTATAATAGTGTCCGCCTAAACATATATTTTGTTCTGGGGTGAAATTCACTATGACAAAATAGCAATACCCTGAATCTGGTGTCCCAGCACTGGCTGGCAAAGTAGTATAATAGTGTCCGCCAAAACATATATTTTGTTCTGAGGTGAAATTCAATTGCCAAAATAGCAATACCCTGAATCTGGTGTTCCAGCAGTTGCAGGCCTAGTTTACATCTGTCCGTAAAAGGGTATATTTTGTTCTGGGTGAAATTCAATTGCCAAAATAGCAATACCCTGAATCTGGTGTCCCAGCACTTGCTGGCAAAGTATAATAGTGTCCACCAAAACATATATTTGTTCTGGGGTGAAATTCAATTGCCAAAATAGCAATACCCTGAATCTGGTGTCCCAGCACGGGCTGGCAAAGTATAATAGTGTCCGCCAAAACATATATTTTGTTCTGGGGTGATATTCAATTGCCAAAATAGCAATACCCTGAATCTGGTGTCCCAGCACTTGCAGGCACTAGTATAATAGTGTCCGCCAACAGCATATATTTTGTTCTGGGGTAAAAATCACTAGCCATAATAGCAATACCCTTGAATCTGGAGTTCCAGCACTGGCTGGCAAAGTATAATAGTGTCCGCCAAAACATATATTTTGTTCTGTGGTGAAATTCAATTGCCAAAATAGCAATACCCTGAATCTGGTGTCCCAGCACTGGCTGGCAAAGTATAATAGTGTCCGCCAAAACATATATTTTGTTCTGGGGTGAAATTCAATTGCCAAAATAGCAATACCCTGAATCTGGTGTCCCAGCAGTTGCAGGCCTCGTTTAAATCTGTCCGTAACAGGGTATATTTTGTTCTGTGGTGAAATTCAATTGCCAAAATAGCAATACCCTGAATCTGGTGTCCCAGCACTGGCGGGCAAAGTATAATAGTGTCCGCCAAAACATATATTTTGTTCTGGGTAAAATGTCACTTGCCAAAATAGCAATACCCTGAATCTGGTGTCCCAGCACTGGCTGGCATAGTATAATAGTGTCCGCCAAAACATATATTTTGTTCTGGGGTGAAATTCACTTGCCAAAATAGCAATACCCTGAATCTGGTGTCCCAGCACTGGCTGGCAAAGTATAATAGTGTCCTGCAAAATATATATTTTGTTCTGGGGTGAAATTCAGTTGCCAAAATAGCAATACCCTGTATCTGGTGTTCCAGCAGTTGCAGGTCTAACTTAAATCTGTCCTTAACAGGGTATATTTTGTTCTGTGGGGAAATTCAATTGCTAAAATAGCAATACCCTGAATCTGGTGTCCCAGCACGGGCTGGCAAAGTATAATAGTGTCCACCAAAACATATATTTTGTTCTGGGGTAAAATTCACTTGCCAAAATAGCAATACCCTGAATCTGGTGTTCCAGCACTGGCTGGCAAAGTATAATAGTGTCCGCCAAAACATATATTTTGTTCTGGGGTAAAATTAACTTGCCAAAATAGCAATACCCTGAATCTGGTGTCCCAGCACTGTCTTCCAAAGTATAATAGTGTCCGCCTAAATATATATTTTGTTCTGGGGTGAAATTCATATGACAAAATAGTAATACCCTGAATCTGGTGTCCCAGCACTGGCTGGCAAAGTATAATAGTGTCCGCCAAAACATATCTTTTGTTCTGAAGTGAAATTCAATTGCTAAAAGAGCAATACCCTGAATCTGGTGTTCCAGCAGTTGCAGGCCTAGTTTACATCTGTCCGTAACAGGGTATATTTTGTTCTGGGGGAAATTCAATTGCCAAAATAGCAATACCCTGAATCTGGTGTTCCAGCAGTTGCAGGCCTAGTATAAATTTGTCCGTAACAGGGTATATTTTTTTCTGGAGTGAAATTCCATTGTCAAAATAGCAATACCCTGAATCTGGTGTCCCAGCACAAGCTGGCAAAGTATAATAGTGTCCGCCAAAGCATATATTTTGTTCTGGGGTGAAATTTAATTGCCAACATAGCAATACCCTGTATCTGGTGTTCCAGCAGTTGCAGGCCTAGGTTAAATCTGTCCTTAACAGGGTATATTTTGTTCTGGGGCGAAATTCAATTGCTAAAATAGCAATACCCTGAATCTGGTGTCCCAACACGGGCTGGCAAAGTATAATAGTGTCCACCAAAACATATATTTTGTTCTGGGGTAAAATTCACTTGCCAAAAAAGCAATATCCTGAATCTGGTGTCCCAGCACTGGCTGGCAAAGTATAATAGAGTCCTCCAAAACATATATTTTGTTCTGGGGTGAAATTAAATTGCCATAATAGCAATACCCTGAATCTGGTGTTCCAGCAGTTGCAGGCCTCGTTTAAATCTGTCCGTAACAGGGTATATTTTGTTCTGTGGTGAAATTCAATTGCCAAAATAGCAATACCCTGAATCTGGTGTCCCAGCACGGGCGGGCAAAGTATAATAGTGTCCGCCAAAACATATATTTTGTTCTGGGGTAAAATTCACTTGGCAAAATTGCAATACCCTGAATCTGGTGTTCCAGCAGTTGCAGGCCTAGTTTAAATCTGTCTGTAACAGGGTGTATTTTGTTCTGGGGGAAATTCAATTGCCAAAATAGCAATACCCTGAATCTGGTGTCCCAGCACGGGCTGGCAAAGTATAATAGTGTCCGCCAAAGCATATATTTTGTTCTGTGGTGAAATTGAATTGCCAACATAGCAATACCCTGAATCTGGTGTCCCAGCACTGGCTGGAAAAGTATAATAGAGTCCTCCAAAACATATATTTTGTTCTGTGGTGAAATTCAATTGCCATAATAGCAATACCCTGAATCTGTTGTTACAGCAGTTACAGACCTAGTTTAAAATCTGTCTGTAACAGTGTATATATTGTTCTGGGGTGAAATTTAATTGCCAAGATAGCAATGCCCTGAATCTGGTGTCCTAGCAATGGCTGGCAAAGTATAATAGTGTCTGAGAAAACATATATTTTGTTCTGTGCTGAAATGCAATTGCCAAAATAGCAATACCCTGAATCTGGCGCTCCAGCAGTTGCTGTCCTAGTTTAAATCTGTCTGTAAAAGGGTATATTTTGTTCTGGGGTGAAATTCAGTTGCCAAGATAGCGATACCCTGAATCTGATGTCCCAGCACTGGCTGGCAAAGTATAATAGTGCACGCCAAAACATATATTTTGTTCTGGTGTAATAGTAACTTGCGAAAATAGCATTTCCCTGAATCTGGTGTCCCCGCACTGGCTGGCAAAGTATAATAGTGTCCGCCAAAACATATATTTTGTTCTGGGGTAACATTAACTTGCCAAAATAGCAATACCCTGAATCTCGTGTCCCAGCACTGTCTTCCAAAGTATAATAGTGTCCGCCTAAACATATATTTTGTTCTGGGGTGAAATTCATATGACAAAATAGTAATACCCTGAATCTGGTGTCCCAGCACTGGCTGGCAAAGTATAATAGTGTCCGCCAAAACATATCTTTTGTTCTGGAGTGAAATTCAATTGCTAAAATAGCAATACCCTGAATCTGGTGTTCCAGCAGTTGCAGGCCTAGTTTAAATCTGTCCGTAACAGGGTATATTTTGTTCTGGGGGAAATTCAATTGCCAAAATAGCAATACCCTGAATCTGGTGTTCCAGCAGTTGCAGGCCTAGTATAAATCTGTCCGTAACGGGGTATATTTTTTCTGGAGTGAAATTCCATTGTCAAAATAGCAATACCCTGAATCTGGTGTCCCAGCACTGGCTGGCAAAGTATAATAGTGTCCGCCAAAGCATATATTTTGTTCTGGGGTGAAATTTAATTGCCAACATAGCAATACCCTGTATCTGGTGTTCCAGCAGTTGCAGGCCTAGGTTAAATCTGTCCTTAACAGGGTATATTTTGTTCTGGGCGAAATTCAATTGCTAAAATAGCAATACCCTGAATCTGGTGTCCCAGCACGGGCTGGCAAAGTATAATAGTGTCCACCAAAACATATATTTTGTTCTGGGGTAAAATTCACTTGCCAAAAAAGCAATATCCTGAATCTGGTGTCCCAGCACTGGCTGGCAAAGTATAATAGAGTCCTCCAAAACATATATTTTGTTCTGTGGTGAAATTCAATTGCCAAAATAGCAATACCCTGAATCTGGTGTCCCAGCACGGGCGGGCAAAGTATAATAGTGTCCGCCAAAACATATATTTTGTTCTGGGGTAAAATTCACTTGCCAAAATTGTAATACCCTGAATCTGGTGTCCCAGCACTGGCTGGCAATGTACAATAGTGTCTGCCAAAACATATATTTTGTTCTGGGATTAAATTCAATTGCCAAAATAGCAATATCCTGAATCTGGTTTTACTGCAGTTGCAGGCCGAGTTTAAATCTGTCCGTAAAGGGTATATTTTGTTCTGGGGTGAAATTCAATTGCCAAAATAGCAATACCCTTAATCTGGTGTCCCAGCACTTGCTGGCAAAGTATAATAGTGTCCGCCAAAACATATATTTTGTTCTGGGGTGAAATTTAATTGCCAAAATAGCAATATCCTGAATCTGGTGTCCCAGCACGGGCTGGCAAAGAATAATAGTGTCCGGCAAAACATATATTTTGTTCTGGGGTGATATTCAATTGCCAAAACAGCAATACCCTTAATCTGGTGTCCCAGCACTGGCTGGCACAGTATAATAGTGTCCGCCAAAACATATATTTTGTTCTGGGGTAAAAATCACTAGCCATAATAGCAATACCCTTAATCTGGAGTTCCAGCACTGGCTGGCAAAGTATAATAGTGTCCGCCAAAACATATATTTTGTTCTGGGGTGAAATTCAATTGCCAAAATAGCAATACCCTGAATATGGTGTCCCAGCACTGGCTGGCAAAGTATAATAGTGTCCGCCAAAACATATATTTTGTTCTGGGGTAAAAATCACTAGCCAAAATAGCAATACCCTGAATCTGGTGTCCCAGCACTAGCTGGCAAAGTATAGTAGAGTCTTCTAAAACATATTTTGTTCTGGGGTGAAATGCAATTGCCAAAATAGCAATACCTTTAATCTGGTGTCCCAGCACTTGCTGGCAAGGTATAATAGTGTCCGCCAAAACATATATTTTGTTCTGGGGTGAAATTTAATTGCCAAAATAGCAATATCCTGAATCTGGTGTCCCAGCACTGGCTGGCACAGTATAATAGTGTCCGCCAAAACATATATTTAGTTCTGGGGTAAAAATCACTAGCCATAATAGCAATACCCTTAATCTGGAGTTCCAGCACTGGCTGGCAAAGTATAATAGTGTCCGCCAAAACATATATTTTGTTCTGGGGTGAAACTCAATTGCCAAAATAGCGATACCCTGAATATGGTGTCCCAGCACTGGCTGGCAAAGTATAATAGTGTCCGCCAAAACATATATTTTGTTCTGGGGTAAAAATCACTAGCCAAAATAGCAATACCCTGAATCTGGTGTCCCAGCACTAGCTGGCAAAGTATAATAGAGTCTTCTAAAACATATTTTGTTCTGGGGTGAAATGCAATTGCCAAAATAGCAATACCTTTAATCTGGTGTCCCAGCACTTGCTGGCAAGGTATAATAGTGTCCGCCAAAACATATATTTTGTTCTGGGGTGAAATTTAATTGCCAAAATAGCAATATCCTGAATCTGGTGTCCCAGCACTGGCTGGCACAGTATAATAGTGTCCGCCAAAACATATATTTAGTTCTGGGGTAAAAATCACTAGCCATAATAGCAATACCCTTAATCTGGAGTTCCAGCACTGGCTGGCAAAGTATAATAGTGTCCGCCAAAACATATATTTTGTTCTGGGGTGAAACTCAATTGCCAAAATAGCGATACCCTGAATATGGTGTCCCAGCACTGGCTGGCAAAGTATAATAGTGTCCGCCAAAACATATATTTTGTTCTGGGGTAAAAATCACTAGCCAAAATAGCAATACCCTGAATCTGGTGTCCCAGCACTAGCTGGCAAAGTATAATAGAGTCTTCTAAAACATATTTTGTTCTGGGGTGAAATTCAATTGCCAAAATAGCAATACCCTGAATCTGGTGTCCCAGCACTGGCAGGCAAAGTATAATATTTTCCGCCAAAACATATATTTTGTTCTGGGGTGAAATTCAATTGCCAAAATAGCAATACCCTGATTCTGGTGTCCCAGCACTGGCTGGCAAAGTATAATAGTGTCCACCAAAACATATATTTTTTTCTGGGGTGAAATTCAATTGCCGAAATATCAATACCCTGAATCTGGTGTTCCAGCACTGGCTAGCAAAGTATAATAGTGTCTGCCAAAACATATATTTTGTTCTGTGGTGAAATGCAATTGCCAAAATAGCAATACCCTGAATCTTGTGTTCCAGCAGTTGCAGGCCTAGTTTAAATCTGTCTGTAAAGGGTATATTTTGTTCTGGGGTGAAATTCAATTGCCAAGATAGCGATACCCTGAATCTGGTGTCCCAGCACTGGCTGGCAAAGTATAATAGTTTCCACCAAAACATATATTTTGTTCTGGGGTAAAATTAACTTGCCAAAATAGCAATACCCTGAATCTTAGTGTCCCAGCACTGGCTGGCAAAGTATAATAGTGTACGCCAAAACATATATTCTGTTCTGGGGTGATATTCAATTGCCAAAATAGCAATACCCTTAATCTGGTGTTCCAGCAGTTGCAGACCTAGTATAAATCTGTCCGTAACAGGGTATATTTTGTTCTGGAGTGAAATTCCATTGCCAAAATAGCAATACCCTGAATCTGGTGTCCCAGCACGGGCTGGCAAAGTATAATAGTGTCCGCCAAAGCATATATTTTGTTCTGTGGTGAAATTGAATTGCCAACATAGCAATACCCTGAATCTGGTGTCCCAGCACTGGCTGGAAAAGTATAATAGAGTCCTCCAAAACATATATTTTGTTCTGTGGTGAAATTCAATTGCCATAATAGCAATACCCTGAATCTGTTGTTACAGCAGTTACAGACCTAGTTTAAAATCTGTCTGTAACAGTGTATATATTGTTCTGGGGTGAAATTTAATTGCCAAGATAGCAATGCCCTGAATCTGGTGTCCTAGCAATGGCTGGCAAAGTATAATAGTGTCTGAGAAAACATATATTTTGTTCTGTGCTGAAATGCAATTGCCAAAATAGCAATACCCTGAATCTGGCGTTCCAGCAGTTGCTGTCCTAGTTTAAATCTGTCTGTAAAAGGGTATATTTTGTTCTGGGGTGAAATTCAGTTGCCAAGATAGCGATACCCTGAATCTGATGTCCCAGCACTGGCTGGCAAAGTATAATAGTGCACGCCAAAACATATATTTTGTTCTGGTGTAATAGTAACTTGCGAAAATAGCATTTCCTTGAATCTGGTGTCCCAGCACTGGCTGGCAAAGTATAATAGTGTCCGCCAAAACATATATTTTGTTCTGGGGTAAAATTAACTTGCCAAAATAGCAATACCCTGAATCTGGTGTTCCAGCACTGGCTGGCAAAGTATAATAGTGTCCGCCAAAACATATATTTTGTTCTGGGGTAAAATTAACTTGCCAAAATAGCAATACCCTGAATCTGGTGTCCCAGCACTGTCTTCCAAAGTATAATAGTGTCCGCCTAAATATATATTTTGTTCTGGGGTGAAATTCATATGACAAAATAGTAATACCCTGAATCTGGTGTCCCAGCACTGGCTGGCAAAGTATAATAGTGTCCGCCAAAACATATCTTTTGTTCTGAAGTGAAATTCAATTGCTAAAAGAGCAATACCCTGAATCTGGTGTTCCAGCAGTTGCAGGCCTAGTTTACATCTGTCCGTAACAGGGTATATTTTGTTCTGGGGGAAATTCAATTGCCAAAATAGCAATACCCTGAATCTGGTGTTCCAGCAGTTGCAGGCCTAGTATAAATTTGTCCGTAACGGGGTATATTTTTTCTAGAGTGAAATTCCATTGTCAAAATAGCAATACCCTGAATCTGGTGTCCCAGCACAAGCTGGCAAAGTATAATAGTGTCCGCCAAAGCATATATTTTGTTCTGGGGTGAAATTTAATTGCCAACATAGCAATACCCTGTATCTGGTGTTCCAGCAGTTGCAGGCCTAGGTTAAATCTGTCCTTAACAGGGTAAATTTTGTTCTGGGGCGAAATTCAATTGCTAAAATAGCAATACCCTGAATCTGGTGTCCCAACACGGGCTGGCAAAGTATAATAGTGTCCACCAAAACATATATTTTGTTCTGGGGTAAAATTCACTTGCCAAAAAGCAATATCCTGAATCTGGTGTCCCAGCACTGGCTGGCAAAGTATAATAGAGTCCTCCAAAACATATATTTTGTTCTGGGGTGAAATTAAATTGCCATAATAGCAATACCCTGAATCTGGTGTTCCAGCAGTTGCAGGCCTCGTTTAAATCTGTCCGTAACAGGGTATATTTTGTTCTGTGGTGAAATTCAATTGCCAAAATAGCAATACCCTGAATCTGGTGTCCCAGCACGGGCGGGCAAAGTATAATAGTGTCCGCCAAAACATATATTTTGTTCTGGGGTAAAATTCACTTGGCAAAATTGCAATACCCTGAATCTGGTGTTCCAGCAGTTGCAGGCCTAGTTTAAATCTGTCCGTAACAGGGTGTATTTTGTTCTGGGGGAAATTCAATTGCCAAAATAGCAATACCCTTAATCTGGTGTCCCAGCACGGGCTGGCAAAGTATAATAGTGTCCGCCAAAGCATATATTTTGTTCTGTGGTGAAATTGAATTGCCAACATAGCAATACCCTGAATCTGGTGTCCCAGCACTGGCTGGAAAAGTATAATAGAGTCCTCCAAAACATATATTTTGTTCTGTGGTGAAATTCAATTGCCATAATAGCAATACCCTGAATCTGTTGTTACAGCAGTTACAGACCTAGTTTAAAATCTGTCTGTAACAGTGTATATATTGTTCTGGGGTGAAATTTAATTGCCAAGATAGCAATGCCCTGAATCTGGTGTCCTAGCAATGGCTGGCAAAGTATAATAGTGTCTGAGAAAACATATATTTTGTTCTGTGCTGAAATGCGATTGCCAAAATAGCAATACCCTGAATCTGGCGCTCCAGCAGTTGCTGTCCTAGTTTAAATCTGTCTGTAAAAGGGTATATTTTGTTCTGGGGTGAAATTCAGTTGCCAAGATAGCGATACCCTGAATCTGATGTCCCAGCACTGGCTGGCAAAGTATAATAGTGCACGCCAAAACATATATTTTGTTCTGGTGTAATAGTAACTTGCGAAAATAGCATTTCCCTGAATCTGGTGTCCCCGCACTGGCTGGCAAAGTATAATAGTGTCCGCCAAAACATATATTTTGTTCTGGGGTAACATTAACTTGCCAAAATAGCAATACCCTGAATCTCGTGTCCCAGCACTGTCTTCCAAAGTATAATAGTGTCCGCCTAAACATATATTTTGTTCTGGGGTGAAATTCATATGACAAAATAGTAATACCCTGAATCTGGTGTCCCAGCACTGGCTGGCAAAGTATAATAGTGTCCGCCAAAACAAATCTTTTGTTCTGGAGTGAAATTCAATTGCTAAAATAGCAATACCCTGAATCTGGTGTTCCAGCAGTTGCAGGCCTAGTTTAAATCTGTCCGTAACAGGGTATATTTTGTTCTGGGGGAAATTCAATTGCCAAAATAGCAATACCCTGAATCTGGTGTTCCAGCAGTTGCAGGCCTAGTATAAATCTGTCCGTAACGGGG
Organism: Bufotes viridis; assembly: GCA_033119425.1. NCBI lineage: Eukaryota > Metazoa > Chordata > Amphibia > Anura > Bufonidae > Bufotes > Bufotes viridis. Next base: position 198,619,635 of record CM065591.1, on the reverse strand, counting down.
TATATTTTTTCTGGAGTGAAATTCCATTGTCAAAATAGCAATACCCTGAATCTGGTGTCCCAGCACTGGCTGGCAAAGTATAATAGTGTCCGCCAAAGCATATATTTTGTTCTGGGGTGAAATTTAATTGCCAACATAGCAATACCCTGTATCTGGTGTTCCAGCAGTTGCAGGCCTAGGTTAAATCTGTCCTTAACAGGGTATATTTTGTTCTGGGGCGAAATTCAATTGCTAAAATAGCAATACCCTGAATCTGGTGTCCCAGGACGGGCTGGCAAAGTATAATAGTGTCCACCAAAACATATATTTTGTTCTGGGGTAAAATTCACTTGCCAAAAAGCAATATCCTGAATCTGGTGTCCCAGCACTGGCTGGCAAAGTATAATAGAGTCCTCCAAAACATATATTTTGTTCTGTGGTGAAATTCAATTGCCAAAATAGCAATACCCTGAATCTGGTGTCCCAGCACGGGCGGGCAAAGTATAATAGTGTCCGCCAAAACATATATTTTGTTCTGGGGTAAAATTCACTTGCCAAAATTGTAATACCCTGAATCTGGTGTCCCAGCACTGGCTGGCAATGTACAATAGTGTCTGCCAAAACATATATTTTGTTCTGGGATTAAATTCAATTGCCAAAATAGCAATATCCTGAATCTGGTTTTACTGCAGTTGCAGGCCGAGTTTAAATCTGTCCGTAAAAGGGTATATTTTGTTCTGGGGTGAAATTCAATTGCCAAAATAGCAATACCCTTAATCTGGTGTCCCAGCACTTGCTGGCAAAGTATAATAGTGTCCGCCAAAACATATATTTTGTTCTGGGGTGAAATTTAATTGCCAAAATAGCAATATCCTGAATCTGGTGTCCCAGCACGGGCTGGCAAAGAATAATAGTGTCCGGCAAAACATATATTTTGTTCTGGGGTGATATTCAATTGCCAAAACAGCAATACCCTTAATCTGGTGTCCCAGCACTGGCTGGCACAGTATAATAGTGTCCGCCAAAACATATATTTTGTTCTGGGGTAAAAATCACTAGCCATAATAGCAATACCCTTAATCTGGAGTTCCAGCACTGGCTGGCAAAGTATAATAGTGTCCGCCAAAACATATATTTTGTTCTGGGGTGAAATTCAATTGCCAAAATAGCAATACCCTGAATATGGTGTCCCAGCACTGGCTGGCAAAGTATAATAGTGTCCGCCAAAACATATATTTTGTTCTGGGGTAAAAATCACTAGCCAAAATAGCAATACCCTGAATCTGGTGTCCCAGCACTAGCTGGCAAAGTATAGTAGAGTCTTCTAAAACATATTTTGTTCTGGGGTGAAATGCAATTGCCAAAATAGCAATACCTTTAATCTGGTGTCCCAGCACTTGCTGGCAAGGTATAATAGTGTCCGCCAAAACATATATTTTGTTCTGGGGTGAAATTTAATTGCCAAAATAGCAATATCCTGAATCTGGTGTCCCAGCACTGGCTGGCACAGTATAATAGTGTCCGCCAAAACATATATTTAGTTCTGGGGTAAAAATCACTAGCCATAATAGCAATACCCTTAATCTGGAGTTCCAGCACTGGCTGGCAAAGTATAATAGTGTCCGCCAAAACATATATTTTGTTCTGGGGTGAAACTCAATTGCCAAAATAGCGATACCCTGAATATGGTGTCCCAGCACTGGCTGGCAAAGTATAATAGTGTCCGCCAAAACATATATTTTGTTCTGGGGTAAAAATCACTAGCCAAAATAGCAATACCCTGAATCTGGTGTCCCAGCACTAGCTGGCAAAGTATAGTAGAGTCTTCTAAAACATATTTTGTTCTGGGGTGAAATTCAATTGCCAAAATAGCAATACCCTGAATCTGGTGTCCCAGCACTGGCAGGCAAAGTATAATATTTTCCGCCAAAACATATATTTTGTTCTGGGGTGAAATTCAATTGCCAAAATAGCAATACCCTGATTCTGGTGTCCCAGCACTGGCTGGCAAAGTATAATAGTGTCCACCAAAACATATATTTTTTCTGGGGTGAAATTCAATTGCCGAAATATCAATACCCTGAATCTGGTGTTCCAGCACTGGCTAGCAAAGTATAATAGTGTCTGCCAAAACATATATTTTGTTCTGTGGTGAAATGCAATTGCCAAAATAGCAATACCCTGAATCTTGTGTTCCAGCAGTTGCAGGCCTAGTTTAAATCTGTCTGTAAAAGGGTATATTTTGTTCTGGGGTGAAATTCAATTGCCAAGATAGCGATACCCTGAATCTGGTGTCCCAGCACTGGCTGGCAAAGTATAATAGTTTCCGCCAAAACATATATTTTGTTCTGGGGTAAAATTAACTTGCCAAAATAGCAATACCCTGAATCTTGCGTCCCAGCACTGGCTGGCAAAGTATAATAGTGTACGCCAAAACATATATTCTGTTCTGGGGTGATATTCAATTGCCAAAATAGCAATACCCTTAATCTGGTGTCCCAGCACTGGCTGGCACAGTATAATAGTGTCTGCCAAAGCATATATTTTGTTCTAAGGTTAAATTCAATTGCCAAAATTGCAATACCCTGAATCTGGGGTCCCAGCACGGGCTGGCAAAGTATAATAGGGTCCGGCAAAACATATATTTTGTTCTGGGGTAAAAATCACTAGCCAAAATAGCAATACCCTTAATCTGGAGTTCCAGCACTGGCTGGCAAAGTATAATAGTGTCAGCCAAAACATATATTTTGTTCTGGTGTGAAATTCAATTGCCAAAATAGCAATACCCTGAATCTGGTGTCCCAGCACTGGCTGGCAAAGTATAATAGTGTCCGCCAAAGCATATATTTTGTTCTGGTGTGAAATTTAATTGCCAAAATAGCAATACCCTGAATCTGGTGTCCCAGCAGTTGCAGGCCTCGTTTAAATCTGTCCGTAACAGGGTATATTTTGTTCTGTGGTGAAATTCAATTGCCAAAATAGCAAAACCCTGAATCTGGTGTCCCAGCACGGGCGGGCAAAGTATAATAGTGTCCGTCAAAACATATATTTTGTTCTGGGGAAAAAGTCACTTGTCAAAATAGTAGTACCCTGAATGTGATGTACCAGCACTGGCTGGCAAAGTATAATAGTGTCCGCCAAAACATATATTTTGTTCTGGGGTAAAATTCACTTGCCAAAATAGCAATACCCTGAATCTGGTTTCCCAGCCCTGGCTGGTAAAGTATAATAGTGTCCGCAAAAATATATATTTTGTTCTGGGGTGAAATTCAATTGCCAAAATAGCAATACCCTGTATCTGGTGTTCCAGCAGTTGCAGGTCTAGCTTAAATCTGTCCTTAACAGGGTATATTTTGTTCTGTGGGGAAATTCAATTGCTAAAATAGCAATACCCTGAATCTGGTGTCCCAGGACGGGCTGGCAAAGTATAATAGTGTCCACCAAAACATATATTTTGTTCTGGGGTAAAATTCACTTGCCAAAATAGCAATACCCTGAATCTGGTGTTCCAGCAGTTGCAGGCCTAGTTTAAATCTGTCCGTAACAGGGTATATTTTGTTCTGTGGGGAAATTCAATTGCCAAAATAGCAATACCCTGAATCTGGTGTTCCAGCAGTTGCAGACCTAGTATAAATCTGTCCGTAACAGGGTATATTTTGTTCTGGAGTGAAATTCCATTGCCAAAATAGCAATACCCTGAATCTGGTGTCCCAGCACGGGCTGGCAAAGTATAATAGTGTCCGCCAAAGCATATATTTTGTTCTGGGGTGAAATTTAATTGATAACATAGCAATACCCTGAATCTGGTGTCCCAGCACTGGCTGGAAAAGTATAATAGAGTCCTCCAAAACATATATTTTGTTCTGTAGTGAAATTCAATTGCCATAATAGCAATACCCTGAATCTGTTGTTCCAGCAGTTACAGACCTAGTTTAAAATCTGTCTGTAACAGTGTATATATTGTTCTGGGGTGAAATTTAATTGCCAAGATAGCAATACCCTGAATCTGGTGTCCTAGCAATGGCTGGCAAAGTATAATAGTGTCTGAGAAAACATATATTTTGTTCTGTGCTGAAATGCAATTGCCAAAATAGCAATACCCTGAATCTGGCGTTCCAGCAGTTGCTGTCCTAGTTTAAATCTGTCTGTAAAAGGGTATATTTTGTTCTGGGGTGAAATTCAGTTGCCAAGATAGCGATACCCTGAATCTGATGTCCCAGCACTGGCTGGCAAAGTATAATAGTGCACGCCAAAACATATATTTTGTTCTGGGGTAAAAGTAACTTGCGAAAATAGCATTTCCCTGAATCTGGTGTCCCCGCACTGGCTGGCAAAGTATAATAGTGTCCGCCAAAACATATATTTTGTTCTGGGGTAAAATTAACTTGCCAAAATAGCAATACCCTGAATCTGGTGTCCCAGCACTGTCTTCCAAAGTATAATAGTGTCCGCCTAAATATATATTTTGTTCTGGGGTGAAATTCATATGACAAAATAGTAATACCCTGAATCTGGTGTCCCAGCACTGGCTGGCAAAGTATAATAGTGTCCGCCAAAACATATCTTTTGTTCTGAAGTGAAATTCAATTGCTAAAAGAGCAATACCCTGAATCTGGTGTTCCAGCATTTGCATGCCTAGTTTAAATCTGTCCGTAACAGGGTATATTTTGTTCTGGGGGGAAATTCAATTGCCAAAATAGCAATACCCTGAATCTGGTGTTCCAGCAGTTGCAGGCCTAGTATAAATTTGTCCGTAACGGGGTATATTTTTTTCTGGAGTGAAATTCCATTGTCAAAATAGCAATACCCTGAATCTGGTGTCCCAGCACGAGCTGGCAAAGTATAATAGTGTCCGCCAAAGCATATATTTTGTTCTGGGGTGAAATTTAATTGCCAACATAGCAATACCCTGTATCTGGTGTTCCAGCAGTTGCAGGCCTAGGTTAAATCTGTCCTTAACAGGGTATATTTTGTTCTGGGGCGAAATTCAATTGCTAAAATAGCAATACCCTGAATCTGGTGTCCCAACACGGGCTGGCAAAGTATAATAGTGTCCACCAAAACATATATTTTGTTCTGGGGTAAAATTCACTTGCCAAAAAGCAATATCCTGAATCTGGTGTCCCAGCACTGGCTGGCAAAGTATAATAGAGTCCTCCAAAACATATATTTTGTTCTGGGGTGAAATTAAATTGCCATAATAGCAATACCCTGAATCTGGTGTTCCAGCAGTTGCAGGCCTCGTTTAAATCTGTCCGTAACAGGGTATATTTTGTTCTGTGGTGAAATTCAATTGCCAAAATAGCAATACCCTGAATCTGGTGTCCCAGCACGGGCGGGCAAAGTATAATAGTGTCCGCCAAAACATATATTTTGTTCTGGGGTAAAATTCACTTGGCAAAATTGCAATACCCTGAATCTGGTGTTCCAGCAGTTGCAGGCCTAGTTTAAATCTGTCCGTAACAGGGTGTATTTTGTTCTGGGGGAAATTCAATTGCCAAAATAGCAATACCCTGAATCTGGTGTTCCAGCAGTTGCAGACCTAGTATAAATCTGTCCGTAACAGGGTATATTTTGTTCTGGAGTGAAATTCCATTGCCAAAATAGCAATACCCTGAATCTGGTGTCCCAGCACGGGCTGGCAAAGTATAATAGTGTCCGCCAAAGCATATATTTTGTTCTGTGGTGAAATTGAATTGCCAACATAGCAATACCCTGAATCTGGTGTCCCAGCACTGGCTGGAAAAGTATAATAGAGTCCTCCAAAACATATATTTTGTTCTGTGGTGAAATTCAATTGCCATAATAGCAATACCCTGAATCTGTTAGTTACAGCAGTTACAGACCTAGTTTAAAATCTGTCTGTAACAGTGTATATATTGTTCTGGGGTGAAATTTAATTGCCAAGATAGCAATGCCCTGAATCTGGTGTCCTAGCAATGGCTGGCAAAGTATAATAGTGTCTGAGAAAACATATATTTTGTTCTGTGCTGAAATGCAATTGCCAAAATAGCAATACCCTGAATCTGGCGTTCCAGCAGTTGCTGTCCTAGTTTAAATCTGTCTGTAAAAGGGTATATTTTGTTCTGGGGTGAAATTCAGTTGCCAAGATAGCGATACCCTGAATCTGATGTCCCAGCACTGGCTGGCAAAGTATAATAGTGCACGCCAAAACATATATTTTGTTCTGGTGTAATAGTAACTTGCGAAAATAGCATTTCCCTGAATCTGGTGTCCCCGCACTGGCTGGCAAAGTATAATAGTGTCCGCCAAAGCATATATTTTGTTCTGGGGTGAAATTTAATTGCCAACATAGCAATACCCTGTATCTGGTGTTCCAGCAGTTGCAGGCCTAGGTTAAATCTGTCCATAACAGGGTATATTTTGTTCTGGGGCGAAATTCAATTGCTAAAATAGCAATACCCTGAATCTGGTGTCCCAGCACGGGCTGGCAAAGTATAATAGTGTCCACCAAAACATATATTTTGTTCTGGGGTAAAATTCACTTGCCAAAATAGCAATATCCTGAATCTGGTGTCCCAGCACTGGCTGGCAAAGTATAATAGAGTCCTCCAAAACATATATTTTGTTCTGGGGTGAAATTAAATTGCCATAATAGCAATACCCTGAATCTGGTGTTCCAGCAGATGCAGGCCTCGTTTAAATCTGTCCGTAACAGGGTATATTTTGTTCTGTGGTGAAATTCAATTGCCAAAATAGCAATACCCTGAATCTGGTGTCCCAGCACGGGCGGGCAAAGTATAATAGTGTCCGCCAAAACATATATTTTGTTCTGGGGTAAAATTCACTTGCCAAAATTGCAATACCCTGAATCTGGTGTCCCAGCACTGGCTGGCAATGTACAATAGTGTCTGCCAAAACATATATTTTGTTCTGGGATTAAATTCAATTGCCAAAATAGCAATATCCTGAATCTGGTTTTACTGCAGTTGCAGGCCGAGTTTAAATCTGTCCGTAAAGGGTATATTTTGTTCTGGGGTGAAATTCAATTGCCAAAATAGCAATACCCTTAATCTGGTGTCCCAGCACTTGCTGGCAAAGTATAATAGTGTCCGCCAAAACATATATTTTGTTCTGGGGTGAAATTTAATTGCCAAAATAGCAATATCCTGAATCTGGTGTCCCAGCACGGGCTGGCAAAGTATAATAGTGTCCGGCAAAACATATATTTTGTTCTGGGGTGATATTCAATTGCCAAAACAGCAATACCCTTAATCTGGTGTCCCAGCACTGGCTGGCACAGTATAATAGTGTCCGCCAAAACATATATTTTGTTCTGGGGTAAAAATCACTAGCCATAATAGCAATACCCTTAATCTGGAGTTCCAGCACTGGCTGGCAAAGTATAATAGTGTCCGCCAAAACATATATTTTGTTCTGGGGTGAAATTCAATTGCCAAAATAGCAATACCCTGAATCTGGTGTCCCAGCACTTGCTGGCAAAGTATAAATCGTGTCCGCTAAAGCGTATATTTTGTTCTGGGGTGAAATTCAATTGCCAAAATAGCAATACCCTTAATCTGGTGTCCCAGCACGTTGCTGGCAAAGTATAATAGTGTCCGCCAAAACATATATTTTGTTCTGGGGTGAAATTTAATTGCCAAAATAGCAATATCCTGAATCTGGTGTCCCAGCACGGGCTGGCAAAGTATAATAGTGTCCGGCAAAACATATATTTTGTTCTGGGGTGATATTCAATTGCCAAAACAGCAATACCCTGAATCTGGTGTCCCAGCACTGGCTGGCACAGTATAATAGTGTCCGCCAAAACATATATTTTGTTCTGGGGTAAAAATCACTAGCCATAATAGCAATACCCTTAATCTGGAGTTCCAGCACTGGCTGGCAAAGTATAATAGTGTCCGCCAAAACATATATTTTGTTCTGGGGTGAAATTCAATTGCCAAAATAGCAATACCCTGAATATGGTGTCCCAGCACTAGCTGGCAAAGTATAGTAGAGTCTTCTAAAACATATTTTGTTCTGGGGTGAAATGCAATTGCCAAAATAGCAATACCTTTAATCTGGTGTCCCAGCACTTGCTGGCAAGGTATAATAGTGTCCGCCAAAACATATATTTTGTTCTGGGGTGAAATTTAATTGCCAAAATAGCAATATCCTGAATCTGGTGTCCCAGCAAGGGCTGGCAAAGTATAATAGTGTCCGGCAAAACATATATTTTGTTCTGGGGTGATATTCAATTGCCAAAACAGCAATCCCTTAATCTGGTGTCCCAGCACTGGCTGGCACAGTATAATAGTGTCCGCCAAAACATATATTTAGTTCTGGGGTAAAAATCACTAGCCATAATAGCAATACCCTTAATCTGGAGTTCCAGCACTGGCTGGCAAAGTATAATAGTGTCCGCCAAAACATATATTTTGTTCTGGGGTGAAACTCAATTGCCAAAATAGCGATACCCTGAATATGGTGTCCCAGCACTGGCTGGCAAAGTATAATAGTGTCCGCCAAAACATATATTTTGTTCTGGGGTAAAAATCACTAGCCAAAATAGCAATACCCTGAATCTGGTGTCCCAGCACTAGCTGGCAAAGTATAGTAGAGTCTTCTAAAGCATTTTTTGTTCTGGGGTGAAATTCAATTGCCAAAATAGCAATACCCTGAATCTGGTGTCCCAGCACTGGCAGGCAAAGTATAATATTTTCCGCCAAAACATATATTTTGTTCTGGGGTGAAATTCAATTGCCAAAATAGCAATACCCTGATTCTGGTGTCCCAGCACTGGCTGGCAAAGTATAATAGTGTCCACCAAAACATATATTTTTTCTGGGGTGAAATTCAATTGCCGAAATATCAATACCCTGAATCTGGTGTCCCAGCACTGGCTAGCAAAGTATAATAGTGTCTGCCAAAACATATATTTTGTTCTGTGGTGAAATGCAATTGCCAAAATAGCAATACCCTGAATCTTGTGTTCCAGCAGTTGCAGGCCTAGTTTAAATCTGTCTGTAAAGGGTATATTTTGTTCTGGGGTGAAATTCAATTGCCAAGATAGCGATACCCTGAATCTGGTGTCCCAGCACTGGCTGGCAAAGTATAATAGTTTCCGCCAAAACATATATTTTATTCTGGGGTAAAATTAACTTGCCAAAATAGCAATACCCTGAATCTGACGTCCCAGCACTGGCTGGCAAAGTATAATAGTGTACGCCAAAACATATATTTTGTTCTGGGGTGATATTCAATTGCCAAAATAGCAATACCCTTGATCTGGTGTCCCAGCACTGGCTGGCACAGTATAATAGTGTCTGCCAAAGCATATATTTTGTTCTAAGGTTAAATTCAATTGCCAAAATAGCAATACCCTGAATCTGGGGTCCCAGCACGGGCTGGCAAAGTATAATAGGGTCCGGCAAAACATATATTTTGTTCTGGGGTAAAAATCACTAGCCAAAATAGCAATACCCTTAATCTGGAGTTCCAGCACTGGCTGGCAAAGTATAATAGTGTCCGCCAGAACATATATTTTGTTCTAGTGTGAAATTCAATTGCCAAAATAGCAATACCCTGAATCTGGTGTCCCAGCACTGGCTGGCAAAGTATAATAGTGTCCGCCAAAGCATATATTTTGTTCTGGTGTGAAATTTAATTGCCAAAATAGCAATACCCTGAATCTGGTGTCCCAGCAGTTTCAGGCCTCGTTTAAATCTGTCCGTAACAGGGTATATTTTGTTCTGTGGTGAAATTCAATTGCCAAAATAGCAAAACACTGAATCTGGTGTCCCAGCACGGGCGGGCAAAGTATAATAGTGTCCGTCAAAACATATATTTTGTTCTGGGGAAAAAGTCACTTGTCAAAATAGTAGTACCCTGAATGTGATGTCCCAGCACTGGCTGGCAAAGTATAATAGTGTCCGCCAAAACATATATTTTGTTCTGGGGTAAAATTCACTTGCCAAAATAGCAATACCCTGAATCTGGTTTCCTAGCCCTGGCTGGTAAAATATAATAGTGTCCGCAAAAATATATATTTTGTTCTGGGGTGAAATTCAATTGCCAAAATAGCAATACCCTGTATCTGGTGTTCCAGCAGTTGCAGGTCTAGCTTAAATCTGTCCTTAACAGGGTATATTTTGTTCTGTGGGGAAATTCAATTGCTAAAATAGCAATACCCTGAATCTGGTGTCCCAGCACGGGCTGGCAAAGTATAATAGTGTCCGTCAAAACATATATTTTGTTCTGGGGAAAAGTCACTTGTCAAAATAGTAGTACCCTGAATGTGATGTCCCAGCACTGGCTGGCAAAGTATAATAGTGTCCGCCAAAACATATATTTTGTTCTGGGGTAAAATTCACTTGCCAAAATAGCAATACCCTGAATCTGGTTTCCTAGACCTGGCTGGTAAAGTATAATAGTGTCCGCAAAAATATATATTTTGTTCTGGGGTGAAATTCAATTGCCAAAATAGCAATACCCTGTATCTGGTGTTCCAGCAGTTGCAGGTCTAGTTTAAATCTGTCCTTAACAGGGTATATTTTGTTCTGTGGGGAAATTCAATAGCTAAAATAGCAATACCCTGAATCTGGTGTCCCAGCACGGGCTGGCAAAGTATAATAGTGTCCACCAAAACATATATTTTGTTCTGGGGTAAAATTCACTTGCCAAAATAGCAATACCCTGAATCTGGTGTTCCAGCAGTTGCAGGCCTAGTTTAAATCTGTCCGTAACAGGGTATATTTTGTTCTGGGGAGAAATTCAATTGCCAAAATAGCAATACCCTGATTCTGGTGTCCCAGCACTGGCTGGCAAAGTATAATAGTGTCCACCAAAACATATATTTTTTCTGGGGTGAAATTCAATTGCCGAAATATCAATACCCTGAATCTGGTGTCCCAGCACTGGCTAGCAAAGTATAATAGTGTCTGCCAAAACATATATTTTGTTTTGTGGTGAAATGCAATTGCCAAAATAGCAATGACCTGAATCTTGTGTTCCAGCAGTTGCAGGCCTAGTTTAAATCTGTCTGTAAAAGGGTATATTTTGTTCTGGGGTGAAATTCAATTGCCAAGATAGCGATACCCTGAATCTGGTGTCCCAGCACTGGCTGACAAAGTATAATAGTTTCCGCCAAAACATATATTTTATTCTGGGGTAAAATTAACTTGCCAAAATAGCAATACCCTGAATCTGACGTCCCAGCACTGGCTGGCAAAGTATAATAGTGTACGCCAAAACATATATTTTGTTCTGGGGTGATATTCAATTGCCAAAATAGCAATACCCTTGATCTGGTGTCCCAGCACTGGCTGGCACAGTATAATAGTGTCTGCCAAAGCATATATTTTGTTCTAAGGTTAAATTCAATTGCCAAAATAGCAATACCCTGAATCTGGGGTCCCAGCACGGGCTGGCAAAGTATAATAGGGTCCGCAAAACATATATTTTGTTCTGGGGTAAAAATCACTTGCCAAAATAGTAATACCCTGAATCTGGTGTCCCAGCACTGGCTGGCAAAGTATAATAGTGTCCGCCAAAACATATTTTGTTCTGGGGTGAAATTAAATTGCCAAAATAGCAATACCCTGAATCTGGTGTCCCAGCAGTTTCAGGCCTCGTTTAAATCTGTCCGTAACAGGGTATATTTTGTTCTGTGGTGAAATTCAATTGCCAAAATAGCAAAACACTGAATCTGGTGTCCCAGCACGGGCGGGCAAAGTATAATAGTGTCCGTCAAAACATATATTTTGTTCTGGGGAAAAAGTCACTTGTCAAAATAGTAGTACCCTGAATGTGATGTCCCAGCACTGGCTGGCAAAGTATAATAGTGTCCGCCAAAACATATATTTTGTTCTGGGGTAAAATTCAATTGCCAAAATAGCAATACCCTGAATCTGGTGTCCCAGCACGGGCGGGCAAAGTATAATAGTGTCCGCCAAAACATATATTTTGTTCTGGGGTAAAATTCACTTGCCAAAATTGCAATACCCTGAATCTGGTGTTCCAGCAGTTGCAGGCCTAGTTTAAATCTGTCCGTAACAGGGTGTATGTTCTGGGAAATTCAATTGCCAATAGCAATACCTGAATCTGGTGTTCCAGCAGTTGCAGACCTAGTATAAATCTGTCCGTAACAGGGTATATTTTGTTCTGGGTGAAATTCAATTGCCAAAATAGCAATACCCTGAATCTGGTGTTCCAGCAGTTGCAGACCTAGTATAAATCGTGTCTGTCAACAGGGTATATTTTGTTCTGGGTGAAATTATATTGCCAAAATAGCAATACCCTGAATCTGGTGTCCCAGCACTGGCTGGAAAAGTATAATAGAGTCCTCCAAAACATATATTTTGTTCTGTGGTGAAATTCAATTGCCATAATAGCAATACCATGAATCTGTTAGTTCCAGCAGTTACAGACCTAGTTTAAAATCTGTCTGTAACAGTGTATATATTGTTCTGGGGTGAAATTTAATTGCCAAGATAGCAATGCCCTGAATCTGGTGTCCTAGCAATGGCTGGCAAAGTATAATAGTGTCTGAGAAAACATATATTTTGTTCTGTGCTGAAATGCAATTGCCAAAATAGCAATACCCTGAATCTGGCGTTCCAGCAGTTGCTGTCCTAGTTTAAATCTGTCTGTAAAAGGGTATATTTTGTTCTGGGGTGAAATTCAGTTGCCAAGATAGCGATACCCTGAATCTGATGTCCCAGCACTGGCTGGCAAAGTATAATAGTGCACGCCAAAACATATATTTTGTTCTGGTGTAATAGTAACTTGCGAAAATAGCATTTCCTTGAATCTGGTGTCCCCGCACTGGCTGGCAAAGTATAATAGTGTCCGCCAAAACATATATTTTGTTCTGGGGTAAAATTAACTTGCCAAAATAGCAATACCCTGAATCTCGTGTCCCAGCACTGTCTTCCAAAGTATAATAGTGTCCGCCTAAACATATATTTTGTTCTGGGGTGAAATTCATATGACAAAATAGTAATACCCTGAATCTGGTGTCCCAGCACTGGCTGGCAAAGTATAATAGTGTCCGCCAAAACATATCTTTTGTTCTGGAGTGAAATTCAATTGCTAAAATAGCAATACCCTGAATCTGGTGTTCCAGCAGTTGCAGGCCTAGTTTAAATCTGTCCGTAACAGGGTATATTTTGTTCTGGGGGAAATTCAATTGCCAAAATAGCAATACCCTGAATCTGGTGTTCCAGCAGTTGCAGGCCTAGTATAAATCTGTCCGTAACGGGGTATATTTTTTTCTGGAGTGAAATTCCATTGTCAAAATAGCAATACCCTGAATCTGGTGTCCCAGCACTGAGCTGGCAAAGTATAATAGTGTCCGCCAAAGCATATATTTTGTTCTGGGGTGAAATTTAATTGCCAACATAGCAATACCCTGTATCTGGTGTTCCAGCAGTTGCAGGCCTAGGTTAAATCTGTCCTTAACAGGGTATATTTTGTTCTGGGGCGAAATTCAATTGCTAAAATAGCAATACCCTGAATCTGGTGTCCCAGCACGGGCTGGCAAAGTATAATAGTGTCCACCAAAACATATATTTTGTTCTGGGGTAAAATTCACTTGCCAAAAAGCAATATCCTGAATCTGGTGTCCCAGCACTGGCTGGCAAAGTATAATAGAGTCCTCCAAAACATATATTTTGTTCTGGGGTGAAATTAAATTGCCATAATAGCAATACCCTGAATCTGGTGTTCCAGCAGATGCAGGCCTCGTTTAAATCTGTCCGTAACAGGGTATATTTTGTTCTGTGGTGAAATTCAATTGCCAAAATAGCAATACCCTGAATCTGGTGTCCCAGCACGGGCGGGCAAAGTATAATAGTGTCCGCCAAAACATATATTTTGTTCTGGGGTAAAATTCACTTGCCAAAATTGCAATACCCTGAATCTGGTGTCCCAGCACTGGCTGGCAATGTACAATAGTGTCTGCCAAAACATATATTTTGTTCTGGGATTAAATTCAATTGCCAAAATAGCAATATCCTGAATCTGGTTTTACTGCAGTTGCAGGCCGAGTTTAAATCTGTCCGTAAAAGGGTATATTTTGTTCTGGGGTGAAATTCAATTGCCAAAATAGCAATACCCTTAATCTGGTGTCCCAGCACTTGCTGGCAAAGTATAATAGTGTCCGCCAAAACATATATTTTGTTCTGGGGTGAAATTTAATTGCCAAAATAGCAATATCCTGAATCTGGTGTCCCAGCACGGGCTGGCAAAGTATAATAGTGTCCGGCAAAACATATATTTTGTTCTGGGGTGATATTCAATTGCCAAAACAGCAATACCCTTAATCTGGTGTCCCAGCACTGGCTGGCACAGTATAATAGTGTCCGCCAAAACATATATTTTGTTCTGGGGTAAAAATCACTAGCCATAATAGCAATACCCTTAATCTGGAGTTCCAGCACTGGCTGGCAAAGTATAATAGTGTCCGCCAAAACATATATTTTGTTCTGGGGTGAAATTCAATTGCCAAAATAGCAATACCCTGAATATGGTGTCCCAGCACTAGCTGGCAAAGTATAGTAGAGTCTTCTAAAACATATTTTTGTTCTGGGGTGAAATGCAATTGCCAAAATAGCAATACCTTTAATCTGGTGTCCCAGCACTTGCTGGCAAGGTATAATAGTGTCCGCTAAAACATAGATTTTGTTCTGGGGTGAAATTTAATTGCCAAAATAGCAATATCCTGAATCTGGTGTCCCAGCACGGGCTGGCAAAGTATAATAGTGTCCGGCAAAACATATATTTTGTTCTGGGGTGATATTCAATTGCCAAAACAGCAATATCCTTAATCTGGTGTCCCAGCACTGGCTGGCACAGTATAATAGTGTCCGCCAAAACATATATTTAGTTCTGGGGTAAAAATCACTAGCCATAATAGCAATACCCTTAATCTGGAGTTCCAGCACTGGCTGGCAAAGTATAATAGTGTCCGCCAAAACATATATTTTGTTCTGGGGTGAAACTCAATTGCCAAAATAGCGATACCCTGAATATGGTGTCCCAGCACTGGCTGGCAAAGTATAATAGTGTCCGCCAAAACATATATTTTGTTCTGGGGTAAAAATCACTAGCCAAAATAGCAATACCCTGAATCTGGTGTCCCAGCACTAGCTGGCAAAGTATAGTAGAGTCTTCTAAAACATATTTTGTTCTGGGGTGAAATTCAATTGCCAAAATAGCAATACCCTGAATCTGGTGTCCCAGCACTGGCAGGCAAAGTATAATATTTTCCGCCAAAACATATATTTTGTTCTGGGGTGAAATTCAATTGCCAAAATAGCAATACCCTGATTCTGGTGTCCCAGCACTGGCTGGCAAAGTATAATAGTGTCCACCAAAACATATATTTTTTCTGGGGTGAAATTCAATTGCCGAAATATCAATACCCTGAATCTGGTGTTCCAGCACTGGCTAGCAAAGTATAATAGTGTCTGCCAAAACATATATTTTGTTCTGTGGTGAAATGCAATTGCCAAAATAGCAATACCCTGAATCTTGTGTTCCAGCAGTTGCAGGCCTAGTTTAAATCTGTCTGTAAAAGGGTATATTTTGTTCTGGGGTGAAATTCAATTGCCAAGATAGCGATACCCTGAATCTGGTGTCCCAGCACTGGCTGGCAAAGTATAATAGTTTCCGCCAAAACATATATTTTGTTCTGGGGTAAAATTAACTTGCCAAAATAGCAATACCCTGAATCTTGACGTCCCAGCACTGGCTGGCAAAGTATAATAGTGTACGCCAAAACATATATTCTGTTCTGGGGTGATATTCAATTGCCAAAATAGCAATACCCTTAATCTGGTGTCCCAGCACTGGCTGGCACAGTATAATAGTGTCTGCCAAAGCATATATTTTGTTCTAAGGTTAAATTCAATTGCCAAAATAGCAATACCCTGAATCTGGGGTCCCAGCACGGGCTGGCAAAGTATAATAGGGTCCGGCAAAACATATATTTTGTTCTGGGGTAAAAATCACTAGCCAAAATAGCAATACCCTTAATCTGGAGTTCCAGCACTGGCTGGCAAAGTATAATAGTGTCCGCCAAAACATATATTTTGTTCTGGTGTGAAATTCAATTGCCAAAATAGCAATACCCTGAATCTGGTGTCCCAGCACTGGCTGGCAAAGTATAATAGTGTCCGCCAAAGCATATATTTTGTTCTGGTGTGAAATTTAATTGCCAAAATAGCAATACCCTGAATCTGGTGTCCCAGCAGTTGCAGGCCTCGTTTAAATCTGTCCGTAACAGGGTATATTTTGTTCTGTGGTGAAATTCAATTGCCAAAATAGCAAAACCCTGAATCTGGTGTCCCAGCACGGGCGGGCAAAGTATAATAGTGTCCGTCAAAACATATATTTTGTTCTGGGGAAAAAGTCACTTGTCAAAATAGTAGTACCCTGAATGTGATGTACCAGCACTGGCTGGCAAAGTATAATAGTGTCCGCCAAAACATATATTTTGTTCTGGGGTAAAATTCACTTGCCAAAATAGCAATACCCTGAATCTGGTTTCCCAGCCCTGGCTGGTAAAGTATAATAGTGTCCGCAAAAATATATATTTTGTTCTGGGGTGAAATTCAATTGCCAAAATAGCAATACCCTGTATCTGGTGTTCCAGCAGTTGCAGGTCTAGCTTAAATCTGTCCTTAACAGGGTATATTTTGTTCTGTGGGGAAATTCAATTGCTAAAATAGCAATACCCTGAATCTGGTGTCCCAGCACGGGCTGGCAAAGTATAATAGTGTCCACCAAAACATATATTTTGTTCTGGGGTAAAATTCACTTGCCAAAATAGCAATACCCTGAATCTGGTGTTCCAGCAGTTGCAGGCCTAGTTTAAATCTGTCCGTAACAGGGTATATTTTGTTCTGGGGGAAATTCAATTGCCAAAATAGCAATACCCTGAATCTGGTGTTCCAGCAGTTGCAGACCTAGTATAAATCTGTCCGTAACAGGGTATATTTTGTTCTGGAGTGAAATTCCATTGCCAAAATAGCAATACCCTGAATCTGGTGTCCCAGCACGGGCTGGCAAAGTATAATAGTGTCCGCCAAAGCATATATTTTGTTCTGGGGTGAAATTTAATTGATAACATAGCAATACCCTGAATCTGGTGTCCCAGCACTGGCTGGAAAAGTATAATAGAGTCCTCCAAAACATATATTTTGTTCTGGGGTGAAATTCAATTGCCATAATAGCAATACCCTGAATCTGTTGTTCCAGCAGTTACAGACCTAGTTTAAAATCTGTCTGTAACAGTGTATATATTGTTCTGGGGTGAAATTTAATTGCCAAGATAGCAATACCCTGAATCTGGTGTCCTAGCAATGGCTGGCAAAGTATAATAGTGTCTGAGAAAACATATATTTTGTTCTGTGCTGAAATGCAATTGCCAAAATAGCAATACCCTGAATCTGGCGTTCCAGCAGTTGCTGTCCTAGTTTAAATCTGTCTGTAAAGGGTATATTTTGTTCTGGGGTGAAATTCAGTTGCCAAGATAGCGATACCCTGAATCTGATGTCCCAGCACTGGCTGGCAAAGTATAATAGTGCACGCCAAAACATATATTTTGTTCTGGGGTAAAAGTAACTTGCGAAAATAGCATTTCCCTGAATCTGGTGTCCCCGCACTGGCTGGCAAAGTATAATAGTGTCCGCCAAAACATATATTTTGTTCTGGGGTAAAATTAACTTGCCAAAATAGCAATACCCTGAATCTGGTGTCCCAGCACTGTCTTCCAAAGTATAATAGTGTCCGCCTAAATATATATTTTGTTCTGGGGTGAAATTCATATGACAAAATAGTAATACCCTGAATCTGGTGTCCCAGCACTGGCTGGCAAAGTATAATAGTGTCCGCCAAAACATATCTTTTGTTCTGAAGTGAAATTCAATTGCTAAAAGAGCAATACCCTGAATCTGGTGTTCCAGCAGTTGCAGGCCTAGTTTAAATCTGTCCGTAATAGGGTATATTTTGTTCTGGGGGAAATTCAATTGCCAAAATAGCAATACCCTGAATCTGGTGTTCCAGCAGTTGCAGGCCTAGTATAAATTTGTCCGTAACAGGGTATATTTTTTCTGGAGTGAAATTCCATTGTCAAAATAGCAATACCCTGAATCTGGTGTCCCAGCACGAGCTGGCAAAGTATAATAGTGTCCGCCAAAGCATATATTTTGTTCTGGGGTGAAATTTAATTGCCAACATAGCAATACCCTGTATCTGGTGTTCCAGCAGTTGCAGGCCTAGGTTAAATCTGTCCTTAACAGGGTATATTTTGTTCTGGGGCGAAATTCAATTGCTAAAATAGCAATACCCTGAATCTGGTGTCCCAACACGGGCTGGCAAAGTATAATAGTGTCCACCAAAACATATATTTTGTTCTGGGGTAAAATTCACTTGCCAAAAAGCAATATCCTGAATCTGGTGTCCCAGCACTGGCTGGCAAAGTATAATAGAGTCCTCCAAAACATATATTTTGTTCTGGGGTGAAATTAAATTGCCATAATAGCAATACCCTGAATCTGGTGTTCCAGCAGTTGCAGGCCTCGTTTAAATCTGTCCGTAACAGGGTATATTTTGTTCTGTGGTGAAATTCAATTGCCAAAATAGCAATACCCTGAATCTGGTGTCCCAGCACGGGCGGGCAAAGTATAATAGTGTCCGCCAAAACATATATTTTGTTCTGGGGTAAAATTCACTTGGCAAAATTGCAATACCCTGAATCTGGTGTTCCAGCAGTTGCAGGCCTAGTTTAAATCTGTCCGTAACAGGGTGTATTTTGTTCTGGGGGAAATTCAATTGCCAAAATAGCAATACCCTGAATCTGGTGTTCCAGCAGTTGCAGACCTAGTATAAATCTGTCTGTAACAGGGTATATTTTGTTCTGGAGTGAAATTCCATTGCCAAAATAGCAATACCCTGAATCTGGTGTCCCAGCACGGGCTGGCAAAGTATAATAGTGTCCGCCAAAGCATATATTTTGTTCTGTGGTGAAATTGAATTGCCAACATAGCAATACCCTGAATCTGGTGTCCCAGCACTGGCTGGAAAAGTATAATAGAGTCCTCCAAAACATATATTTTGTTCTGTGGTGAAATTCAATTGCCATAATAGCAATACCCTGAATCTGTTGTTACAGCAGTTACAGACCTAGTTTAAAATCTGTCTGTAACAGTGTATATATTGTTCTGGGGTGAAATTTAATTGCCAAGATAGCAATGCCCTGAATCTGGTGTCCTAGCAATGGCTGGCAAAGTATAATAGTGTCTGAGAAAACATATATTTTGTTCTGTGCTGAAATGCAATTGCCAAAATAGCAATACCCTGAATCTGGCGTTCCAGCAGTTGCTGTCCTAGTTTAAATCTGTCTGTAAAAGGGTATATTTTGTTCTGGGGTGAAATTCAGTTGCCAAGATAGCGATACCCTGAATCTGATGTCCCAGCACTGGCTGGCAAAGTATAATAGTGCACGCCAAAACATATATTTTGTTCTGGTGTAATAGTAACTTGCGAAAATAGCATTTCCCTGAATCTGGTGTCCCCGCACTGGCTGGCAAAGTATAATAGTGTCCGCCAAAACATATATTTTGTTCTGGGGTAAAATTAACTTGCCAAAATAGCAATACCCTGAATCTCGTGTCCCAGCACTGTCTTCCAAAGTATAATAGTGTCCGCCTAAACATATATTTTGTTCTGGGGTGAAATTCATATGACAAAATAGTAATACCCTGAATCTGGTGTCCCAGCACTGGCTGGCAAAGTATAATAGTGTCCGCCAAAACATATCTTTTGTTCTGGAGTGAAATTCAATTGCTAAAATAGCAATACCCTGAATCTGGTGTTCCAGCAGTTGCAGGCCTAGTTTAAATCTGTCCGTAACAGGGTATATTTTGTTCTGGGGGAAATTCAATTGCCAAAATAGCAATACCCTGAATCTGGTGTTCCAGCAGTTGCAGGCCTAGTATAAATCTGTCCGTAACGGGGTATATTTTTTCTGGAGTGAAATTCCATTGTCAAAATAGCAATACCCTGAATCTGGTGTCCCAGCACTGAGCTGGCAAAGTATAATAGTGTCCGCCAAAGCATATATTTTGTTCTGGGGTGAAATTTAATTGCCAACATAGCAATACCCTGTATCTGGTGTTCCAGCAGTTGCAGGCCTAGGTTAAATCTGTCCATAACAGGGTATATTTTGTTCTGGGGCGAAATTCAATTGCTAAAATAGCAATACCCTGAATCTGGTGTCCCAGCACGGGCTGGCAAAGTATAATAGTGTCCACCAAAACATATATTTTGTTCTGGGGTAAAATTCACTTGCCAAAAAAGCAATATCCTGAATCTGGTGTCCCAGCACTGGCTGGCAAAGTATAATAGAGTCCTCCAAAACATATATTTTGTTCTGGGGTGAAATTAAATTGCCATAATAGCAATACCCTGAATCTGGTGTTCCAGCAGATGCAGGCCCTGTTTAAATCTGTCCGTAACAGGGTATATTTTGTTCTGTGGTGAAATTCAATTGCCAAAATAGCAATACCCTGAATCTGGTGTCCCAGCACGGGCGGGCAAAGTATAATAGTGTCCGCCAAAACATATATTTTGTTCTGGGGTAAAATTCACTTGCCAAAATTGCAATACCCTGAATCTGGTGTCCCAGCACTGGCTGGCAATGTACAATAGTGTCTGCCAAAACATATATTTTGTTCTGGGATTAAATTCAATTGCCAAAATAGCAATATCCTGAATCTGGTTTTACTGCAGTTGCAGGCCGAGTTTAAATCTGTCCGTAAAGGGTATATTTTGTTCTGGGGTGAAATTCAATTGCCAAAATAGCAATACCCTTAATCTGGTGTCCCAGCACTTGCTGGCAAAGTATAATAGTGTCCGCCAAAACATATATTTTGTTCTGGGGTGAAATTTAATTGCCAAAATAGCAATATCCTGAATCTGGTGTCCCAGCACGGGCTGGCAAAGTATAATAGTGTCCGGCAAAACATATATTTTGTTCTGGGGTGATATTCAATTGCCAAAACAGCAATACCCTTAATCTGGTGTCCCAGCACTGGCTGGCACAGTATAATAGTGTCCGCCAAAACATATATTTTGTTCTGGGGTAAAAATCACTAGCCATAATAGCAATACCCTTAATCTGGAGTTCCAGCACTGGCTGGCAAAGTATAATAGTGTCCGCCAAAACATATATTTTGTTCTGGGGTGAAATTCAATTGCCAAAATAGCAATACCCTGAATATGGTGTCCCAGCACTAGCTGGCAAAGTATAGTAGAGTCTTCTAAAACATATTTTGTTCTGGGGTGAAATGCAATTGCCAAAATAGCAATACCTTTAATCTGGTGTCCCAGCACTTGCTGGCAAGGTATAATAGTGTCCGCTAAAACATAGATTTTGTTCTGGGGTGAAATTTAATTGCCAAAATAGCAATATCCTGAATCTGGTGTCCCAGCACGGGCTGGCAAAGTATAATAGTGTCCGGCAAAACATATATTTTGTTCTGGGGTGATATTCAATTGCCAAAACAGCAATACCCTTAATCTGGTGTCCCAGCACTGGCTGGCACAGTATAATAGTGTCCGCCAAAACATATATTTAGTTCTGGGGTAAAAATCACTAGCCATAATAGCAATACCCTTAATCTGGAGTTCCAGCACTGGCTGGCAAAGTATAATAGTGTCCGCCAAAACATATATTTTGTTCTGGGGTGAAACTCAATTGCCAAAATAGCGATACCCTGAATATGGTGTCCCAGCACTGGCTGGCAAAGTATAATAGTGTCCGCCAAAACATATATTTTGTTCTGGGGTAAAAATCACTAGCCAAAATAGCAATACCCTGAATCTGGTGTCCCAGCACTAGCTGGCAAAGTATAGTAGAGTCTTCTAAAGCATTTTTTGTTCTGGGGTGAAATTCAATTGCCAAAATAGCAATACCCTGAATCTGGTGTCCCAGCACTGGCAGGCAAAGTATAATATTTTCCGCCAAAACATATATTTTGTTCTGGGGTGAAATTCAATTGCCAAAATAGCAATACCCTGATTCTGGTGTCCCAGCACTGGCTGGCAAAGTATAATAGTGTCCACCAAAACATATATTTTTTTCTGGGGTGAAATTCAATTGCCGAAATATCAATACCCTGAATCTGGTGTCCCAGCACTGGCTAGCAAAGTATAATAGTGTCTGCCAAAACATATATTTTGTTTTGTGGTGAAATGCAATTGCCAAAATAGCAATACCCTGAATCTTGTGTTCCAGCAGTTGCAGGCCTAGTTTAAATCTGTCTGTAAAGGGTATATTTTGTTCTGGGGTGAAATTCAATTGCCAAGATAGCGATACCCTGAATCTGGTGTCCCAGCACTGGCTGGCAAAGTATAATAGTTTCCGCCAAAACATATATTTTATTCTGGGGTAAAATTAACTTGCCAAAATAGCAATACCCTGAATCTGACGTCCCAGCACTGGCTGGCAAAGTATAATAGTGTACGCCAAAACATATATTTTGTTCTGGGGTGATATTCAATTGCCAAAATAGCAATACCCTTGATCTGGTGTCCCAGCACTGGCTGGCACAGTATAATAGTGTCTGCCAAAGCATATATTTTGTTCTAAGGTTAAATTCAATTGCCAAAATAGCAATACCCTGAATCTGGGGTCCCAGCACGGGCTGGCAAAGTATAATAGGGTCCGGCAAAACATATATTTTGTTCTGGGGTAAAAATCACTAGCCAAAATAGCAATACCCTTAATCTGGAGTTCCAGCACTGGCTGGCAAAGTATAATAGTGTCCGCCAAAACATATATTTTGTTCTAGTGTGAAATTCAATTGCCAAAATAGCAATACCCTGAATCTGGTGTCCCAGCACTGGCTGGCAAAGTATAATAGTGTCCGCCAAAGCATATATTTTGTTCTGGTGTGAAATTTAATTGCCAAAATAGCAATACCCTGAATCTGGTGTCCCAGCAGTTTCAGGCCTCGTTTAAATCTGTCCGTAACAGGGTATATTTTGTTCTGTGGTGAAATTCAATTGCCAAAATAGCAAAACACTGAATCTGGTGTCCCAGCACGGGCGGGCAAAGTATAATAGTGTCCGTCAAAACATATATTTTGTTCTGGGGAAAAAGTCACTTGTCAAAATAGTAGTACCCTGAATGTGATGTCCCAGCACTGGCTGGCAAAGTATAATAGTGTCCGCCAAAACATATATTTTGTTCTGGGGTAAAATTCACTTGCCAAAATAGCAATACCCTGAATCTGGTTTCCTAGCCCTGGCTGGTAAAGTATAATAGTGTCCGCAAAAATATATATTTTGTTCTGGGGTGAAATTCAATTGCCAAAATAGCAATACCCTGTATCTGGTGTTCCAGCAGTTGCAGGTCTAGCTTAAATCTGTCCTTAACAGGGTATATTTTGTTCTGTGGGGAAATTCAATTGCTAAAATAGCAATACCCTGAATCTGGTGTCCCAGCACGGGCTGGCAAAGTATAATAGTGTCCGTCAAAACATATATTTTGTTCTGGGGAAAAAGTCACTTGTCAAAATAGTAGTACCCTGAATGTGATGTCCCAGCACTGGCTGGCAAAGTATAATAGTGTCCGTCAAAACATATATTTTGTTCTGGGGTAAAATTCACTTGCCAAAATAGCAATACCCTGAATCTGGTTTCCTAGACCTGGCTGGTAAAGTATAATAGTGTCCGCAAAAATATATATTTTGTTCTGGGGTGAAATTCAATTGCCAAAATAGCAATACCCTGTATCTGGTGTTCCAGCAGTTGCAGGTCTAGCTTAAATCTGTCCTTAACAGGGTATATTTTGTTCTGTGGGGAAATTCAATTGCTAAAATAGCAATACCCTGAATCTGGTGTCCCAGCACGGGCTGGCAAAGTATAATAGTGTCCACCAAAACATATATTTTGTTCTGGGGTAAAATTCACTTGCCAAAATAGCAATACCCTGAATCTGGTGTTCCAGCAGTTGCAGGCCTAGTTTAAATCTGTCCGTAACAGGGTATATTTTGTTCTGGGGAGAAATTCAATTGCCAAAATAGCAATACCCTGATTCTGGTGTCCCAGCACTGGCTGGCAAAGTATAATAGTGTCCACCAAAACATATATTTTTTTCTGGGGTGAAATTCAATTGCCGAAATATCAATACCCTGAATCTGGTGTCCCAGCACTGGCTAGCAAAGTATAATAGTGTCTGCCAAAACATATATTTTGTTTTGTGGTGAAATGCAATTGCCAAAATAGCAATGACCTGAATCTTGTGTTCCAGCAGTTGCAGGCCTAGTTTAAATCTGTCTGTAAAAGGGTATATTTTGTTCTGGGGTGAAATTCAATTGCCAAGATAGCGATACCCTGAATCTGGTGTCCCAGCACTGGCTGGCAAAGTATAATAGTTTCCGCCAAAACATATATTTTATTCTGGGGTGAAAATTAACTTGCCAAAATAGCAATACCCTGAATCTGACGTCCCAGCACTGGCTGGCAAAGTATAATAGTGTACGCCAAAACATATATTTTGTTCTGGGGTGATATTCAATTGCCAAAATAGCAATACCCTTGATCTGGTGTCCCAGCACTGGCTGGCACAGTATAATAGTGTCTGCCAAAGCATATATTTTGTTCTAAGGTTAAATTCAATTGCCAAAATAGCAATACCCTGAATCTGGGGTCCCAGCACGGGCTGGCAAAGTATAATAGGGTCCGGCAAAACATATATTTTGTTCTGGGGTAAAAATCACTTGCCAAAATAGCAATACCCTGAATCTGGTGTCCCAGCACTGGCTGGCAAAGTATAATAGTGTCCGCCAAAACATATTTTGTTCTGGGGTGAAATTAAATTGCCAAAATAGCAATACCCTGAATCTGGTGTCCCAGCAGTTTCAGGCCTCGTTTAAATCTGTCCGTAACAGGGTATATTTTGTTCTGTGGTGAAATTCAATTGCCAAAATAGCAAAACACTGAATCTGGTGTCCCAGCACGGGCGGGCAAAGTATAATAGTGTCCGTCAAAACATATATTTTGTTCTGGGGAAAAAGTCACTTGTCAAAATAGTAGTACCCTGAATGTGATGTCCCAGCACTGGCTGGCAAAGTATAATAGTGTCCGCCAAAACATATATTTTGTTCTGGGGTAAAATTCACTTGCCAAAATAGCAATACCCTGAATCTGGTGTTCCAGCACCTGGCTGGCAAAGTATAATAGTGTCCGCAAAATATATATTTTGTTCTGGGGTGAAATTCAATTGCCAAAATAGCAATACCCTGTATCTGGTGTTCCAGCAGTTGCAGGTCTAGTTTAAATCTGTCCTTAACAGGGTATATTTTGTTCTGTGGGGAAATTCAATTGCTAAAATAGCAATACCCTGAATCTGGTGTCCCAGCACGGGCTGGCAAAGTATAATAGTGTCCACCAAAACATATATTTTGTTCTGGGGTAAAATTCACTTGCCAAAATAGCAATACCCTGAATCTGGTGTTCCAGCAGTTGCAGGCCTAGTTTAAATCTGTCCGCAACAGGGTATATTTTGTTCTGGGGTGAAATTCAATTGCCAAAATAGCAATACCCTGAATCTGGTGTCCCAGCACTGGCTGGCAAAGTATAATAGTGTCCGCCAAAACATATATTTTGTTCTGGGGTGAAATTCAATTGCCAAAATAGCAATACCCTGAATCTGGTGTCCCAGCACTGGCTGGCAAAGTATAATAGTGTCTGCCAAAACATATATTTTGTTCTGTGGTGAAATGCAATTGCCAAAATAGCAATGACCCTGAATCTGGTGTTCCAGCAGTTGCAGGCCTAGTTTAAATCTGTCTGTAAAGGGTATATTTTGTTCTGGGGTGAAATTCAATTGCCAAGATAGCGATACCCTGAATCTGGTGTCCCAGCACTGGCTGGCAAAGTATAATAGTGTCCGCCAAAACATATATTTTGTTCTGGGGTAAAATTAACTTGCCAAAATAGCAATACCCTGAATCTGGCGTCCCAGCACTGGCTGGCAAAGTATAATAGTGTCCGCCAAAACATATATTTTGTTCTGGGGTGAAATTCAATTGCCAAAATAGCAATACCCTTGAATCTGGTGTCCCAGCACTGGCTGGCACAGTATAATAGTGTCCGCCAAAGCATATATTTTGTTCTGGGGTGAAATTCAATTGCCAAAATAGCAATACCCTGAATCTGGTGTCCCAGCACTGGCTGGCAAAGTATAATAGTGTCCGCAAAACATATATTTTGTTCTGGGGTAAAATTCACTTGCCAAAATAGCAATACCCTGAATCTGGTGTCCCAGCACTGGCTGGCAAAGTATAATAGTGTCCGCCAAAACATATATTTTGTTCTGGGGTGAAATTCAATTGCCAAAATAGCAATACCCTGAATCTGGTGTCCCAGCAGTTGCAGGCCTAAGTATAATAGCTGTCCGCTAACAGGCATATATTTTGTTCTGGGGTGAAATTCAATTGCCAAAATAGCAATACCCTGAATCTGGTGTCCCAGCACGGGCGGGCAAAGTATAATAGTGTCCGTCAAAACATATATTTTGTTCTGGGGTGAAATTCACTTGCCAAAATAGCAGTACCCTGAATCTGATGTCCCAGCACTGGCTGGCAAAGTATAATAGTGTCCGCCAAAACATATATTTTGTTCTGGGGTGAAATTCAATTGCCAAAATAGCAATACCCTGAATCTGGTGTCCCAGCACGGGCGGGCAAAGTATAATAGTGTCCGCCAAAACATATATTTTGTTCTGGGGTAAAATTCACTTGCCAAAATAGCAATACCCTGAATCTGGTGTTCCAGCAGTTGCAGGCCTAGTTTAAATCTGTCCGTAACAGGGTATATTTTGTTCTGGGGGAAATTCAATTGCCAAAATAGCAATACCCTGAATCTGGTGTTCCAGCAGTTGCAGACCTAGTATAAATCTGTCCGTAACAGGGTATATTTTGTTCTGGAGTGAAATTCCATTGCCAAAATAGCAATACCCTGAATCTGGTGTCCCAGCACGGGCTGGCAAAGTATAATAGTGTCCGCCAAAGCATATATTTTGTTCTGTGGTGAAATTGAATTGCCAACATAGCAATACCCTGAATCTGGTGTCCCAGCACTGGCTGGAAAAGTATAATAGAGTCCTCCAAAACATATATTTTGTTCTGTGGTGAAATTCAATTGCCATAATAGCAATACCCTGAATCTGTTGTTCCAGCAGTTACAGACCTAGTTTAAAATCTGTCTGTAACAGTGTATATATTGTTCTGGGGTGAAATTTAATTGCCAAGATAGCAATGCCCTGAATCTGGTGTCCTAGCAATGGCTGGCAAAGTATAATAGTGTCTGAGAAAACATATATTTTGTTCTGTGCTGAAATGCAATTGCCAAAATAGCAATACCCTGAATCTGGCGTTCCAGCAGTTGCTGTCCTAGTTTAAATCTGTCTGTAAAAGGGTATATTTTGTTCTGGGGTGAAATTCAGTTGCCAAGATAGCGATACCCTGAATCTGATGTCCCAGCACTGGCTGGCAAAGTATAATAGTGCACGCCAAAACATATATTTTGTTCTGGTGTAATAGTAACTTGCGAAAATAGCATTTCCCTGAATCTGGTGTCCCCGCACTGGCTGGCAAAGTATAATAGTGTCCGCCAAAACATATATTTTGTTCTGGGGTAAAATTAACTTGCCAAAATAGCAATACCCTGAATCTGGTGTCCCAGCACTGTCTTCCAAAGTATAATAGTGTCCGCCTAAACATATATTTTGTTCTGGGGTGAAATTCATATGACAAAATAGTAATACCCTGAATCTGGTGTCCCAGCACTGGCTGGCAAAGTATAATAGTGTCCGCCAAAACATATCTTTTGTTCTGGAGTGAAATTCAATTGCTAAAATAGCAATACCCTGAATCTGGTGTTCCAGCAGTTGCAGGCCTAGTTTAAATCTGTCCGTAACAGGGTATATTTTGTTCTGGGGAAATTCAATTGCCAAAATAGCAATACCCTGAATCTGGTGTTCCAGCAGTTGCAGGCCTAGTATAAATCTGTCCGTAACAGGGTATATTTTTTCTGGAGTGAAATTCCATTGTCAAAATAGCAATACCCTGAATCTGGTGTCCCAGCACTGAGCTGGCAAAGTATAATAGTGTCCGCCAAAGCATATATTTTGTTCTGGGGTGAAATTTAATTGCCAACATAGCAATACCCTGTATCTGGTGTTCCAGCAGTTGCAGGCCTAGGTTAAATCTGTCCTTAACAGGGTATATTTTGTTCTGGGGCGAAATTCAATTGCTAAAATAGCAATACCCTGAATCTGGTGTCCCAGCACGGGCTGGCAAAGTATAATAGTGTCCACCAAAACATATATTTTGTTCTGGGGTAAAATTCACTTGCCAAAAAGCAATATCCTGAATCTGGTGTCCCAGCACTGGCTGGCAAAGTATAATAGAGTCCTCCAAAACATATATTTTGTTCTGGGGTGAAATTAAATTGCCATAATAGCAATACCCTGAATCTGGTGTTCCAGCAGATGCAGGCCTCGTTTAAATCTGTCCGTAACAGGGTATATTTTGTTCTGTGGTGAAATTCAATTGCCAAAATAGCAATACCCTGAATCTGGTGTCCCAGCACGGGCGGGCAAAGTATAATAGTGTCCGCCAAAACATATATTTTGTTCTGGGGTAAAATTCACTTGCCAAAATTGCAATACCCTGAATCTGGTGTCCCAGCACTGGCTGGCAATGTACAATAGTGTCTGCCAAAACATATATTTTGTTCTGGGATTAAATTCAATTGCCAAAATAGCAATATCCTGAATCTGGTTTTACTGCAGTTGCAGGCCGAGTTTAAATCTGTCCGTAAAAGGGTATATTTTGTTCTGGGGTGAAATTCAATTGCCAAAATAGCAATACCCTTAATCTGGTGTCCCAGCACTTGCTGGCAAAGTATAATAGTGTCCGCCAAAACATATATTTTGTTCTGGGGTGAAATTTAATTGCCAAAATAGCAATATCCTGAATCTGGTGTCCCAGCACGGGCTGGCAAAGTATAATAGTGTCCGGCAAAACATATATTTTGTTCTGGGGTGATATTCAATTGCCAAAACAGCAATACCCTTAATCTGGTGTCCCAGCACTGGCTGGCACAGTATAATAGTGTCCGCCAAAACATATATTTTGTTCTGGGGTAAAAATCACTAGCCATAATAGCAATACCCTTAATCTGGAGTTCCAGCACTGGCTGGCAAAGTATAATAGTGTCCGCCAAAACATATATTTTGTTCTGGGGTGAAATTCAATTGCCAAAATAGCAATACCCTGAATATGGTGTCCCAGCACTAGCTGGCAAAGTATAGTAGAGTCTTCTAAAACATATTTTGTTCTGGGGTGAAATGCAATTGCCAAAATAGCAATACCTTTAATCTGGTGTCCCAGCACTTGCTGGCAAGGTATAATAGTGTCCGCTAAAACATAGATTTTGTTCTGGGGTGAAATTTAATTGCCAAAATAGCAATATCCTGAATCTGGTGTCCCAGCACGGGCTGGCAAAGTATAATAGTGTCCGGCAAAACATATATTTTGTTCTGGGGTGATATTCAATTGCCAAAACAGCAATCCCTTAATCTGGTGTCCCAGCACTGGCTGGCACAGTATAATAGTGTCCGCCAAAACATATATTTAGTTCTGGGGTAAAAATCACTAGCCATAATAGCAATACCCTTAATCTGGAGTTCCAGCACTGGCTGGCAAAGTATAATAGTGTCCGCCAAAACATATATTTTGTTCTGGGGTGAAACTCAATTGCCAAAATAGCGATACCCTGAATATGGTGTCCCAGCACTGGCTGGCAAAGTATAATAGTGTCCGCCAAAACATATATTTTGTTCTGGGGTAAAAATCACTAGCCAAAATAGCAATACCCTGAATCTGGTGTCCCAGCACTAGCTGGCAAAGTATAGTAGAGTCTTCTAAAGCATATTTTGTTCTGGGGTGAAATTCAATTGCCAAAATAGCAATACCCTGAATCTGGTGTCCCAGCACTGGCAGGCAAAGTATAATATTTTCCGCCAAAACATATATTTTGTTCTGGGGTGAAATTCAATTGCCAAAATAGCAATACCCTGATTCTGGTGTCCCAGCACTGGCTGGCAAAGTATAATAGTGTCCACCAAAACATATATTTTTTCTGGGGTGAAATTCAATTGCCGAAATATCAATACCCTGAATCTGGTGTCCCAGCACTGGCTAGCAAAGTATAATAGTGTCTGCCAAAACATATATTTTGTTCTGTGGTGAAATGCAATTGCCAAAATAGCAATACCCTGAATCTTGTGTTCCAGCAGTTGCAGGCCTAGTTTAAATCTGTCTGTAAAGGGTATATTTTGTTCTGGGGTGAAATTCAATTGCCAAGATAGCGATACCCTGAATCTGGTGTCCCAGCACTGGCTGGCAAAGTATAATAGTTTCCGCCAAAACATATATTTTATTCTGGGGTAAAATTAACTTGCCAAAATAGCAATACCCTGAATCTGACGTCCCAGCACTGGCTGGCAAAGTATAATAGTGTACGCCAAAACATATATTTTGTTCTGGGGTGATATTCAATTGCCAAAATAGCAATACCCTTGATCTGGTGTCCCAGCACTGGCTGGCACAGTATAATAGTGTCTGCCAAAGCATATATTTTGTTCTAAGGTTAAATTCAATTGCCAAAATAGCAATACCCTGAATCTGGGGTCCCAGCACGGGCTGGCAAAGTATAATAGGGTCCGGCAAAACATATATTTTGTTCTGGGGTAAAAATCACTAGCCAAAATAGCAATACCCTTAATCTGGAGTTCCAGCACTGGCTGGCAAAGTATAATAGTGTCCGCCAAAACATATATTTTGTTCTGGTGTGAAATTCAATTGCCAAAATAGCAATACCCTGAATCTGGTGTCCCAGCACTGGCTGGCAAAGTATAATAGTGTCCGCCAAAGCATATATTTTGTTCTGGTGTGAAATTTAATTGCCAAAATAGCAATACCCTGAATCTGGTGTCCCAGCAGTTTCAGGCCTCGTTTAAATCTGTCCGTAACAGGGTATATTTTGTTCTGTGGTGAAATTCAATTGCCAAAATAGCAAAACACTGAATCTGGTGTCCCAGCACGGGCGGGCAAAGTATAATAGTGTCCGTCAAAACATATATTTTGTTCTGGGGAAAAAGTCACTTGTCAAAATAGTAGTACCCTGAATGTGATGTCCCAGCACTGGCTGGCAAAGTATAATAGTGTCCGCCAAAACATATATTTTGTTCTGGGGTAAAATTCACTTGCCAAAATAGCAATACCCTGAATCTGGTTTCCTAGCCCTGGCTGGTAAAGTATAATAGTGTCCGCAAAAATATATATTTTGTTCTGGGGTGAAATTCAATTGCCAAAATAGCAATACCCTGTATCTGGTGTTCCAGCAGTTGCAGGTCTAGCTTAAATCTGTCCTTAACAGGGTATATTTTGTTCTGTGGGGAAATTCAATTGCTAAAATAGCAATACCCTGAATCTGGTGTCCCAGCACGGGCTGGCAAAGTATAATAGTGTCCGTCAAAACATATATTTTGTTCTGGGGTAAAAGTCACTTGTCAAAATAGTAATACCCTGAATGTGATGTCCCAGCACTGGCTGGCAAAGTATAATAGTGTCCGCCAAAACATATATTTTGTTCTGGGGTGAAATTCACTTGCCAAAATAGCAATACCCTGAATCTGGTTTCCTAGACCTGGCTGGTAAAGTATAATAGTGTCCGCAAAAATATATATTTTGTTCTGGGGTGAAATTCAATTGCCAAAATAGCAATACCCTGTATCTGGTGTTCCAGCAGTTGCAGGTCTAGCTATAAATCTGTCCTTAACAGGGTATATTTTGTTCTGTGGGGAAATTCAATTGCTAAAATAGCAATACCCTGAATCTGGTGTCCCAGCACGGGCTGGCAAAGTATAATAGTGTCCA
Organism: Bufotes viridis; assembly: GCA_033119425.1. NCBI lineage: Eukaryota > Metazoa > Chordata > Amphibia > Anura > Bufonidae > Bufotes > Bufotes viridis. The sequence goes on along the minus strand of CM065591.1, from coordinate 198,587,671 downwards.
CCAAAACATATATTTTGTTCTGGGGTAAAATTCACTTGCCAAAATAGCAATACCCTGAATCTGGTGTTCCAGCAGTTGCAGGCCTAGTTTAAATCTGTCCGTAACAGGGTATATTTTGTTCTGGGGTGAAATTCAATTGCCAAAATAGCAATACCCTGATTCTGGTGTCCCAGCACTGGCTGGCAAAGTATAATAGTGTCCACCAAAACATATATTTTTTTCTGGGGTGAAATTCAATTGCCGAAATATCAATACCCTGAATCTGGTGTCCCAGCACTGGCTAGCAAAGTATAATAGTGTCTGCCAAAACATATATTTTGTTCTGTGGTGAAATGCAATTGCCAAAATAGCAATGACCTGAATCTTGTGTTCCAGCAGTTGCAGGCCTAGTTTAAATCTGTCTGTAAAAGGGTATATTTTGTTCTGGGGTGAAATTCAATTGCCAAGATAGCGATACCCTGAATCTGGTGTCCCAGCACTGGCTGGCAAAGTATAATAGTTTCCGCCAAAACATATATTTTGTTCTGGGGTAAAATTAACTTGCCAAAATAGCAATACCCTGAATCTGACGTCCCAGCACTGGCTGGCAAAGTATAATAGTGTACGCCAAAACATATATTTTGTTCTGGGGTGATATTCAATTGCCAAAATAGCAATACCCTGTATCTGGTGTCCCAGCACTTGCTGGCACAGTATAATAGTGTCCGCCAAAGCATATATTTTGTTCTGAGGTTAAATTCAATTGCCAAAATAGCAATACCCTGAATCTGGGGTCCCAGCACGGGCTGGCAAAGTATAATAGTGTCCGCCAAAACATATATTTTGTTCTGGGGTAAAATTCACTTGCCAAAATAGCAATACCCTGAATCTGGTGTCCCAGCACTGGCTGGCAAAGTATAATAGTGTCCGCCAAAACATATATTTTGTTCTGGGGTGAAATTAAATTGCCAAAATAGCAATACCCTGAATCTGGTGTCCCAGCAGTTGCAGGCCTCGTTTAAATCTGTCCGTAACAGGGTATATTTTGTTCTGTGGTGAAATTCAATTGCCAAAATAGCAAAACCCTGAATCTGGTGTCCCAGCACGGGCGGGCAAAGTATAATAGTGTCCGCCAAAACATATATTTTGTTCTGGGGAAAAGTCACTTGTCAAAATAGTAATACCCTGAATGTGATGTCCCAGCACTGGCTGGCAAAGTATAATAGTGTCCGCCAAAACATATATTTTGTTCTGGGGTAAAATTCAATTGCCAAAATAGCAATACCCTGAATCTGGTGTTCCAGCACGTGGCGGGCAAAGTATAATAGTGTCCGCAACAAGATATATTTTGTTCTGGGGTGAAATTCAATTGCCAAAATAGCAATACCCTGAATCTGGTGTTCCAGCAGTTGCAGGCCTAGCTTAAATACTGTCCGCTAACAGGGTATATTTTGTTCTGTGGGGAAATTCAATTGCCAAAATAGCAATACCCTGAATCTGGTGTCCCAGCACTGGCTGGCAAAAGTATAATAGTGTCCTCCAAAACATATATTTTGTTCTGGGGTGAAATTCACTTGCCAAAATAGCAATACCCTGAATCTGGTGTTCCAGCAGTTGCAGGCCTAGTTTAAAATCTGTCTGTAAACAGGTATATTTTGTTCTGGGGTGAAATTCAATTGCCAAAATAGCAATACCCTGAATCTGGTGTCCCAGCACTGGCTGGCAAAGTATAATAGTGTCCGCCAAAACATATATTTTGTTCTGGGGTGAAATTCAATTGCCAAAATAGCAATACTCCTGAATCTGGTGTCCCAGCAGTGGCTGGCAAAGTATAATAGCTGTCTGTAAAAACATATATTTTGTTCTGGGGTGAAATTCAATTGCCAAAATAGCAATACCCTGAATCTGGTGTCCCAGCACTGGCTGGCACTAGTATAATATCTGTCTGCCTAAAAGCGTATATTTTGTTCTGGGGTGAAATTCAATTGCCAAGATAGCAATACCCTGAATCTGGTGTCCCAGCACTGGCTGGCAAAGTATAATAGTGTCCGCCAAAACATATATTTTGTTCTGGGGTAAAATTAACTTGCCAAAATAGCAATACCCTGAATCTGGTGTCCCAGCACTGTCTGTCCAAAGTATAATAGTGTCCGCCTAAACATATATTTTGTTCTGGGGTGAAATTCATATGACCAAAATAGCAATACCCTGAATCTGGTGTCCCAGCACTGGCTGGCAAAGTATAATAGTGTCCGCCAAAACATATCTTTTGTTCTGGAGTGAAATTCAATTGCTAAAATAGCAATACCCTGAATCTGGTGTCCCAGCACGTTGCAGGCAAAGTATAATAGCTGTCCGCAAAAGCATATATTTTGTTCTGGGTGAAATTCAATTGCCAAAATAGCAATACCCTGAATCTGGTGTTCCAGCAGTTGCAGGCCTAGTATAAATCTGTCCGTAACAGGTATATTTTTTCTGGAGTGAAATTCCATTGTCAAAATAGCAATACCCTGAATCTGGTGTCCCAGCACTGGCTGGCAAAGTATAATAGTGTCCGCCAAAGCATATATTTTGTTCTGGGGTGAAATTTAATTGCCAAAATAGCAATACCCTGTATCTGGTGTTCCAGCAGCTGCAGGCCTAGGTTAAATCTGTCCTCTAACAGGGTATATTTTGTTCTGGGGTGAAATTCAATTGCTAAAATAGCAATACCCTGAATCTGGTGTCCCAGCACGGGCTGGCAAAGTATAATAGTGTCCACCAAAACATATATTTTGTTCTGGGGTAAAATTCACTTGCCAAAATAGCAATATCCTGAATCTGGTGTCCCAGCACTGGCTGGCAAAGTATAATAGTGTCCTCCAAAACATATATTTTGTTCTGGGGTGAAATTCAATTGCCAAAATAGCAATACCCTGAATCTGGTGTCCCAGCACTGGCTGGCAAAGTATAATAGTGTCCGCCAAAACATATATTTTGTTCTGGGGTAAAATTCACTTGCCAAAATAGCAATACCCTGAATCTGGTGTCCCAGCACTGGCTGGCAATGTATAATAGTGTCCGCCAAAACATATATTTTGTTCTGGGGTGAAATTCAATTGCCAAAATAGCAATATCCTGAATCTGGTGTTCCAGCACGTGGCAGGCAAAGTATAATAGTGTCCGTCAAAGCATATATTTTGTTCTGGGGTGAAATTCAATTGCCAAAATAGCAATACCCTGAATCTGGTGTCCCAGCACTTGCTGGCAAAGTATAATAGTGTCCGCCAAAACATATATTTTGTTCTGGGGTGAAATTCAATTGCCAAAATAGCAATATCCTGAATCTGGTGTCCCAGCACTGGCTGGCAAAGTATAATAGTGTCCGGCAAAACATATATTTTGTTCTGGGGTGATATTCAATTGCCAAAATAGCAATACCCTTAATCTGGTGTCCCAGCACTGGCTGGCACAGTATAATAGTGTCCGCCAAAACATATATTTTGTTCTGGGGTAAAATTCACTTGCCATAATAGCAATACCCTTAATCTGGTGTCCCAGCACTGGCTGGCAAAGAATAATAGTGTCCGCCAAAACATATATTTTGTTCTGGGGTGAAATTCAATTGCCAAAATAGCAATACCCTGAATATGGTGTCCCAGCACTGGCTGGCAAAGTATAATAGTGTCCGCCAAAACATATATTTTGTTCTGGGGTAAAAATCACTAGCCAAAATAGCAATACCCTGAATCTGGTGTCCCAGCACTAGCTGGCAAAGTATAGTAGAGTCTTCTAAAACATATTTTGTTCTGGGGTGAAATGCAATTGCCAAAATAGCAATACCCTTAATCTGGTGTCCCAGCACTTGCTGGCAAGGTATAATAGTGTCCGCCAAAACATATATTTTGTTCTGGGGTGAAATTTAATTGCCAAAATAGCAATATCCTGAATCTGGTGTCCCAGCACTGGCTGGCACAGTATAATAGTGTCCGCCAAAACATATATTTTGTTCTGGGGTAAAAATCACTAGCCATAATAGCAATACCCTTAATCTGGAGTTCCAGCACTGGCTGGCAAAGTATAATAGTGTCCGCCAAAACATATATTTTGTTCTGGGGTGAAACTCAATTGCCAAAATAGCGATACCCTGAATATGGTGTCCCAGCACTGGCTGGCAAAGTATAATAGTGTCCGCCAAAACATATATTTTGTTCTGGGGTAAAATCACTAGCCAAAATAGCAATACCCTGAATCTGGTGTCCCAGCACTAGCTGGCAAAGTATAATAGAGTCTTCTAAAACATATTTTGTTCTGGGGTGAAATGCAATTGCCAAAATAGCAATACCTTTAATCTGGTGTCCCAGCACTTGCTGGCAAGGTATAATAGTGTCCGCCAAAACATATATTTTGTTCTGGGGTGAAATTCAATTGCCAAAATAGCAATATCCTGAATCTGGTGTCCCAGCACTGGCTGGCACAGTATAATAGTGTCCGCCAAAACATATATTTAGTTCTGGGGTAAAATTCACTAGCCATAATAGCAATACCCTTAATCTGGAGTTCCAGCACTGGCTGGCAAAGTATAATAGTGTCCGCCAAAACATATATTTTGTTCTGGGGTGAAACTCAATTGCCAAAATAGCGATACCCTGAATATGGTGTCCCAGCACTGGCTGGCAAAGTATAATAGTGTCCGCCAAAACATATATTTTGTTCTGGGGTAAAAATCACTAGCCAAAATAGCAATACCCTGAATCTGGTGTCCCAGCACTAGCTGGCAAAGTATAATAGAGTCTTCTAAAACATATTTTGTTCTGGGGTGAAATTCAATTGCCAAAATAGCAATACCCTGAATCTGGTGTCCCAGCACTGGCAGGCAAAGTATAATATTTTCCGCCAAAACATATATTTTGTTCTGGGGTGAAATTCAATTGCCAAAATAGCAATACCCTGATTCTGGTGTCCCAGCACTGGCTGGCAAAGTATAATAGTGTCCACCAAAACATATATTTTTTTCTGGGGTGAAATTCAATTGCCGAAATATCAATACCCTGAATCTGGTGTTCCAGCACTGGCTAGCAAAGTATAATAGTGTCTGCCAAAACATATATTTTGTTCTGTGGTGAAATGCAATTGCCAAAATAGCAATACCCTGAATCTTGTGTTCCAGCAGTTGCAGGCCTAGTTTAAATCTGTCTGTAAAGGGTATATTTTGTTCTGGGGTGAAATTCAATTGCCAAGATAGCGATACCCTGAATCTGGTGTCCCAGCACTGGCTGGCAAAGTATAATAGTTTCCGCCAAAACATATATTTTGTTCTGGGGTAAAATTAACTTGCCAAAATAGCAATACCCTGAATCTTGCGTCCCAGCACTGGCTGGCAAAGTATAATAGTGTACTCCAAAACATATATTCTGTTCTGGGGTGATATTCAATTGCCAAAATAGCAATACCCTTAATCTGGTGTTCCAGCAGTTGCAGACCTAGTATAAATCTGACCGTAACAGGGTATATTTTGTTCTGGAGTGAAATTCCATTGCCAAAATAGCAATACCCTGAATCTGGTGTCCCAGCACGGGCTGGCAAAGTATAATAGTGTCCGCCAAAGCATATATTTTGTTCTGTGGTGAAATTGAATTGCCAACATAGCAATACCCTGAATCTGGTGTCCCAGCACTGGCTGGAAAAGTATAATAGAGTCCTCCAAAACATATATTTTGTTCTGTGGTGAAATTCAATTGCCATAATAGCAATACCCTGAATCTGTTAGTTACAGCAGTTACAGACCTAGTTTAAAATCTGTCTGTAACAGTGTATATATTGTTCTGGGGTGAAATTTAATTGCCAAGATAGCAATGCCCTGAATCTGGTGTCCTAGCAATGGCTGGCAAAGTATAATAGTGTCTGAGAAAACATATATTTTGTTCTGTGCTGAAATGCAATTGCCAAAATAGCAATACCCTGAATCTGGCGTTCCAGCAGTTGCTGTCCTAGTTTAAATCTGTCTGTAAAAGGGTATATTTTGTTCTGGGGTGAAATTCAGTTGCCAAGATAGCGATACCCTGAATCTGATGTCCCAGCACTGGCTGGCAAAGTATAATAGTGCACGCCAAAACATATATTTTGTTCTGGTGTAATAGTAACTTGCGAAAATAGCATTTCCCTGAATCTGGTGTCCCCGCACTGGCTGGCAAAGTATAATAGTGTCCGCCAAAACATATATTTTGTTCTGGGGTAAAATTAACTTGCCAAAATAGCAATACCCTGAATCTCGTGTCCCAGCACTGTCTTCCAAAGTATAATAGTGTCCGCCTAAACATATATTTTGTTCTGGGGTGAAATTCATATGACAAAATAGTAATACCCTGAATCTGGTGTCCCAGCACTGGCTGGCAAAGTATAATAGTGTCCGCCAAAACATATCTTTTGTTCTGGAGTGAAATTCAATTGCTAAAATAGCAATACCCTGAATCTGGTGTTCCAGCAGTTGCAGGCCTAGTTTAAATCTGTCCGTAACAGGGTATATTTTGTTCTGGGGGAAATTCAATTGCCAAAATAGCAATACCCTGAATCTGGTGTTCCAGCAGTTGCAGGCCTAGTATAAATCTGTCCGTAACGGGGTATATTTTTTTCTGGAGTGAAATTCCATTGTCAAAATAGCAATACCCTGAATCTGGTGTCCCAGCACTGGCTGGCAAAGTATAATAGTGTCCGCCAAAGCATATATTTTGTTCTGGGGTGAAATTTAATTGCCAACATAGCAATACCCTGTATCTGGTGTTCCAGCAGTTGCAGGCCTAGGTTAAATCTGTCCTTAACAGGGTATATTTTGTTCTGGGGCGAAATTCAATTGCTAAAATAGCAATACCCTGAATCTGGTGTCCCAGCACGGGCTGGCAAAGTATAATAGTGTCCACCAAAACATATATTTTGTTCTGGGGTAAAATTCACTTGCCAAAAAGCAATATCCTGAATCTGGTGTCCCAGCACTGGCTGGCAAAGTATAATAGAGTCCTCCAAAACATATATTTTGTTCTGGGGTGAAATTAAATTGCCATAATAGCAATACCCTGAATCTGGTGTTCCAGCAGTTGCAGGCCTCGTTTAAATCTGTCCGTAACAGGGTATATTTTGTTCTGTGGTGAAATTCAATTGCCAAAATAGCAATACCCTGAATCTGGTGTCCCAGCACGGGCGGGCAAAGTATAATAGTGTCCGCCAAAACATATATTTTGTTCTGGGGTAAAATTCACTTGCCAAAATTGTAATACCCTGAATCTGGTGTCCCAGCACTGGCTGGCAATGTACAATAGTGTCTGCCAAAACATATATTTTGTTCTGGGATTAAATTCAATTGCCAAAATAGCAATATCCTGAATCTGGTTTTACTGCAGTTGCAGGCCGAGTTTAAATCTGTCCGTAAAAGGGTATATTTTGTTCTGGGGTGAAATTCAATTGCCAAAATAGCAATACCCTTAATCTGGTGTCCCAGCACTTGCTGGCAAAGTATAATAGTGTCCGCCAAAACATATATTTTGTTCTGGGGTGAAATTTAATTGCCAAAATAGCAATATCCTGAATCTGGTGTCCCAGCACGGGCTGGCAAAGAATAATAGTGTCCGGCAAAACATATATTTTGTTCTGGGGTGATATTCAATTGCCAAAACAGCAATACCCTTAATCTGGTGTCCCAGCACTGGCTGGCACAGTATAATAGTGTCCGCCAAAACATATATTTTGTTCTGGGGTAAAAATCACTAGCCATAATAGCAATACCCTTAATCTGGAGTTCCAGCACTGGCTGGCAAAGTATAATAGTGTCCGCCAAAACATATATTTTGTTCTGGGGTGAAATTCAATTGCCAAAATAGCAATACCCTGAATATGGTGTCCCAGCACTGGCTGGCAAAGTATAATAGTGTCCGCCAAAACATATATTTTGTTCTGGGGTAAAAATCACTAGCCAAAATAGCAATACCCTGAATCTGGTGTCCCAGCACTAGCTTGCAAAGTATAGTAGAGTCTTCTAAGACATATTTTGTTCTGGGGTGAAATGCAATTGCCAAAATAGCAATACCTTTAATCTGGTGTCCCAGCACTTGCTGGCAAGGTATAATAGTGTTCGCCAAAACATATATTTTGTTCTGGGGTGAAATTTAATTGCCAAAATAGCAATATCCTTAATCTGGTGTCCCAGCACTGGCTGGCACAGTATAATAGTGTCCGCCAAAACATATATTTAGTTCTGGGGTAAAAATCACTAGCCATAATAGCAATACCCTTAATCTGGAGTTCCAGCACTGGCTGGCAAAGTATAATAGTGTCCGCCAAAACATATATTTTGTTCTGGGGTGAAACTCAATTGCCAAAATAGCGATACCCTGAATATGGTGTCCCAGCACTGGCTGGCAAAGTATAATAGTGTCCGCCAAAACATATATTTTGTTCTGGGGTAAAAATCACTAGCCAAAATAGCAATACCCTGAATCTGGTGTCCCAGCACTAGCTGGCAAAGTATAGTAGAGTCTTCTAAAACATATTTTGTTCTGGGGTGAAATTCAATTGCCAAAATAGCAATACCCTGAATCTGGTGTCCCAGCACTGGCAGGCAAAGTATAATATTTTCCGCCAAAACATATATTTTGTTCTGGGGTGAAATTCAATTGCCAAAATAGCAATACCCTGATTCTGGTGTCCCAGCACTGGCTGGCAAAGTATAATAGTGTCCACCAAAACATATATTTTTTTCTGGGGTGAAATTCAATTGCCGAAATATCAATACCCTGAATCTGGTGTTCCAGCACTGGCTAGCAAAGTATAATAGTGTCTGCCAAAACATATATTTTGTTCTGTGGTGAAATGCAATTGCCAAAATAGCAATACCCTGAATCTTGTGTTCCAGCAGTTGCAGGCCTAGTTTAAATCTGTCTGTAAAAGGGTATATTTTGTTCTGGGGTGAAATTCAATTGCCAAGATAGCGATACCCTGAATCTGGTGTCCCAGCACTGGCTGGCAAAGTATAATAGTTTCCGCCAAAACATATATTTTGTTCTGGGGTAAAATTAACTTGCCAAAATAGCAATACCCTGAATCTTGACGTCCCAGCACTGGCTGGCAAAGTATAATAGTGTACGCCAAAACATATATTCTGTTCTGGGGTGATATTCAATTGCCAAAATAGCAATACCCTTAATCTGGTGTCCCAGCACTGGCTGGCACAGTATAATAGTGTCTGCCAAAGCATATATTTTGTTCTAAGGTTAAATTCAATTGCCAAAATAGCAATACCCTGAATCTGGGGTCCCAGCACGGGCTGGCAAAGTATAATAGGGTCCGGCAAAACATATATTTTGTTCTGGGGTAAAAATCACTAGCCAAAATAGCAATACCCTTAATCTGGAGTTCCAGCACTGGCTGGCAAAGTATAATAGTGTCCGCCAAAACATATATTTTGTTCTGGTGTGAAATTCAATTGCCAAAATAGCAATACCCTGAATCTGGTGTCCCAGCACTGGCTGGCAAAGTATAATAGTGTCCGCCAAAGCATATATTTTGTTCTGGTGTGAAATTTAATTGCCAAAATAGCAATACCCTGAATCTGGTGTCCCAGCAGTTGCAGGCCTCGTTTAAATCTGTCCGTAACAGGGTATATTTTGTTCTGTGGTGAAATTCAATTGCCAAAATAGCAAAACCCTGAATCTGGTGTCCCAGCACGGGCGGGCAAAGTATAATAGTGTCCGTCAAAACATATATTTTGTTCTGGGGAAAAAGTCACTTGTCAAAATAGTAGTACCCTGAATGTGATGTACCAGCACTGGCTGGCAAAGTATAATAGTGTCCGCCAAAACATATATTTTGTTCTGGGGTAAAATTCACTTGCCAAAATAGCAATACCCTGAATCTGGTTTCCCAGCCCTGGCTGGTAAAGTATAATAGTGTCCGCAAAAATATATATTTTGTTCTGGGGTGAAATTCAATTGCCAAAATAGCAATACCCTGTATCTGGTGTTCCAGCAGTTGCAGGTCTAGCTTAAATCTGTCCTTAACAGGGTATATTTTGTTCTGTGGGGAAATTCAATTGCTAAAATAGAAATACCCTGAATCTGGTGTCCCAGCACGGGCTGGCAAAGTATAATAGTGTCCACCAAAACATATATTTTGTTCTGGGGTAAAATTCACTTGCCAAAATAGCAATACCCTGAATCTGGTGTTCCAGCAGTTGCAGGCCTAGTTTAAATCTGTCCGTAACAGGGTATATTTTGTTCTGTGGGGAAATTCAATTGCCAAAATAGCAATACCCTGAATCTGGTGTTCCAGCAGTTGCAGACCTAGTATAAATCTGTCCGTAACAGGGTATATTTTGTTCTGGAGTGAAATTCCATTGCCAAAATAGCAATACCCTGAATCTGGTGTCCCAGCACGGGCTGGCAAAGTATAATAGTGTCCGCCAAAGCATATATTTTGTTCTGGGGTGAAATTTAATTGATAACATAGCAATACCCTGAATCTGGTGTCCCAGCACTGGCTGGAAAAGTATAATAGAGTCCTCCAAAACATATATTTTGTTCTGTAGTGAAATTCAATTGCCATAATAGCAATACCCTGAATCTGTTGTTCCAGCAGTTACAGACCTAGTTTAAAATCTGTCTGTAACAGTGTATATATTGTTCTGGGGTGAAATTTAATTGCCAAGATAGCAATACCCTGAATCTGGTGTCCTAGCAATGGCTGGCAAAGTATAATAGTGTCTGAGAAAACATATATTTTGTTCTGTGCTGAAATGCAATTGCCAAAATAGCAATACCCTGAATCTGGCGTTCCAGCAGTTGCTGTCCTAGTTTAAATCTGTCTGTAAAGGGTATATTTTGTTCTGGGGTGAAATTCAGTTGCCAAGATAGCGATACCCTGAATCTGATGTCCCAGCACTGGCTGGCAAAGTATAATAGTGCACGCCAAAACATATATTTTGTTCTGGGGTAAAAGTAACTTGCGAAAATAGCATTTCCCTGAATCTGGTGTCCCCGCACTGGCTGGCAAAGTATAATAGTGTCCGCCAAAACATATATTTTGTTCTGGGGTAAAATTAACTTGCCAAAATAGCAATACCCTGAATCTGGTGTCCCAGCACTGTCTTCCAAAGTATAATAGTGTCCGCCTAAATATATATTTTGTTCTGGGGTGAAATTCATATGACAAAATAGTAATACCCTGAATCTGGTGTCCCAGCACTGGCTGGCAAAGTATAATAGTGTCCGCCAAAACATATCTTTTGTTCTGAAGTGAAATTCAATTGCTAAAAGAGCAATACCCTGAATCTGGTGTTCCAGCAGTTGCAGGCCTAGTTTAAATCTGTCCGTAATAGGGTATATTTTGTTCTGGGGGAAATTCAATTGCCAAAATAGCAATACCCTGAATCTGGTGTTCCAGCAGTTGCAGGCCTAGTATAAATTTGTCCGTAACGGGGTATATTTTTTCTGGAGTGAAATTCCATTGTCAAAATAGCAATACCCTGAATCTGGTGTCCCAGCACGAGCTGGCAAAGTATAATAGTGTCCGCCAAAGCATATATTTTGTTCTGGGGTGAAATTTAATTGCCAACATAGCAATACCCTGTATCTGGTGTTCCAGCAGTTGCAGGCCTAGGTTAAATCTGTCCTTAACAGGGTATATTTTGTTCTGGGGCGAAATTCAATTGCTAAAATAGCAATACCCTGAATCTGGTGTCCCAACACGGGCTGGCAAAGTATAATAGTGTCCACCAAAACATATATTTTGTTCTGGGGTAAAATTCACTTGCCAAAAAGCAATATCCTGAATCTGGTGTCCCAGCACTGGCTGGCAAAGTATAATAGAGTCCTCCAAAACATATATTTTGTTCTGGGGTGAAATTAAATTGCCATAATAGCAATACCCTGAATCTGGTGTTCCAGCAGTTGCAGGCCTCGTTTAAATCTGTCCGTAACAGGGTATATTTTGTTCTGTGGTGAAATTCAATTGCCAAAATAGCAATACCCTGAATCTGGTGTCCCAGCACGGGCGGGCAAAGTATAATAGTGTCCGCCAAAACATATATTTTGTTCTGGGGTAAAATTCACTTGGCAAAATTGCAATACCCTGAATCTGGTGTTCCAGCAGTTGCAGGCCTAGTTTAAATCTGTCCGTAACAGGGTGTATTTTGTTCTGGGGAAATTCAATTGCCAAAATAGCAATACCCTGAATCTGGTGTTCCAGCAGTTGCAGACCTAGTATAAATCTGTCTGTAACAGGGTATATTTTGTTCTGGAGTGAAATTCCATTGCCAAAATAGCAATACCCTGAATCTGGTGTCCCAGCACGGGCTGGCAAAGTATAATAGTGTCCGCCAAAGCATATATTTTGTTCTGTGGTGAAATTGAATTGCCAACATAGCAATACCCTGAATCTGGTGTCCCAGCACTGGCTGGAAAAGTATAATAGAGTCCTCCAAAACATATATTTTGTTCTGTGGTGAAATTCAATTGCCATAATAGCAATACCCTGAATCTGTTGTTACAGCAGTTACAGACCTAGTTTAAAATCTGTCTGTAACAGTGTATATATTGTTCTGGGGTGAAATTTAATTGCCAAGATAGCAATGCCCTGAATCTGGTGTCCTAGCAATGGCTGGCAAAGTATAATAGTGTCTGAGAAAACATATATTTTGTTCTGTGCTGAAATGCAATTGCCAAAATAGCAATACCCTGAATCTGGCGTTCCAGCAGTTGCTGTCCTAGTTTAAATCTGTCTGTAAAGGGTATATTTTGTTCTGGGGTGAAATTCAGTTGCCAAGATAGCGATACCCTGAATCTGATGTCCCAGCACTGGCTGGCAAAGTATAATAGTGCACGCCAAAACATATATTTTGTTCTGGTGTAATAGTAACTTGCGAAAATAGCATTTCCCTGAATCTGGTGTCCCCGCACTGGCTGGCAAAGTATAATAGTGTCCGCCAAAGCATATATTTTGTTCTGGGGTGAAATTTAATTGCCAACATAGCAATACCCTGTATCTGGTGTTCCAGCAGTTGCAGGCCTAGGTTAAATCTGTCCATAACAGGGTATATTTTGTTCTGGGGCGAAATTCAATTGCTAAAATAGCAATACCCTGAATCTGGTGTCCCAGCACGGGCTGGCAAAGTATAATAGTGTCCACCAAAACATATATTTTGTTCTGGGGTAAAATTCACTTGCCAAAAAGCAATATCCTGAATCTGGTGTCCCAGCACTGGCTGGCAAAGTATAATAGAGTCCTCCAAAACATATAGTTTGTTCTGGGGTGAAATTAAATTGCCATAATAGCAATACCCTGAATCTGGTGTTCCAGCAGATGCAGGCCTCGTTTAAATCTGTCCGTAACAGGGTATATTTTGTTCTGTGGTGAAATTCAATTGCCAAAATAGCAATACCCTGAATCTGGTGTCCCAGCACGGGCGGGCAAAGTATAATAGTGTCCGCCAAAACATATATTTTGTTCTGGGGTAAAATTCACTTGCCAAAATTGCAATACCCTGAATCTGGTGTCCCAGCACTGGCTGGCAATGTACAATAGTGTCTGCCAAAACATATATTTTGTTCTGGGATTAAATTCAATTGCCAAAATAGCAATATCCTGAATCTGGTTTTACTGCAGTTGCAGGCCGAGTTTAAATCTGTCCGTAAAGGGTATATTTTGTTCTGGGGTGAAATTCAATTGCCAAAATAGCAATACCCTTAATCTGGTGTCCCAGCACTTGCTGGCAAAGTATAATAGTGTCCGCCAAAACATATATTTTGTTCTGGGGTGAAATTTAATTGCCAAAATAGCAATATCCTGAATCTGGTGTCCCAGCACGGGCTGGCAAAGTATAATAGTGTCCGGCAAAACATATATTTTGTTCTGGGGTGATATTCAATTGCCAAAACAGCAATACCCTTAATCTGGTGTCCCAGCACTGGCTGGCACAGTATAATAGTGTCCGCCAAAACATATATTTTGTTCTGGGGTAAAAATCACTAGCCATAATAGCAATACCCTTAATCTGGAGTTCCAGCACTGGCTGGCAAAGTATAATAGTGTCCGCCAAAACATATATTTTGTTCTGGGGTGAAATTCAATTGCCAAAATAGCAATACCCTGAATATGGTGTCCCAGCACTAGCTGGCAAAGTATAGTAGAGTCTTCTAAAACATATTTTGTTCTGGGGTGAAATGCAATTGCCAAAATAGCAATACCTTTAATCTGGTGTCCCAGCACTTGCTGGCAAGGTATAATAGTGTCCGCCAAAACATATATTTTGTTCTGGGGTGAAATTTAATTGCCAAAATAGCAATATCCTGAATCTGGTGTCCCAGCAAGGGCTGGCAAAGTATAATAGTGTCCGGCAAAACATATATTTTGTTCTGGGGTGATATTCAATTGCCAAAACAGCAATCCCTTAATCTGGTGTCCCAGCACTGGCTGGCACAGTATAATAGTGTCCGCCAAAACATATATTTAGTTCTGGGGTAAAAATCACTAGCCATAATAGCAATACCCTTAATCTGGAGTTCCAGCACTGGCTGGCAAAGTATAATAGTGTCCGCCAAAACATATATTTTGTTCTGGGGTGAAACTCAATTGCCAAAATAGCGATACCCTGAATATGGTGTCCCAGCACTGGCTGGCAAAGTATAATAGTGTCCGCCAAAACATATATTTTGTTCTGGGGTAAAAATCACTAGCCAAAATAGCAATACCCTGAATCTGGTGTCCCAGCACTAGCTGGCAAAGTATAGTAGAGTCTTCTAAAGCATTTTTTGTTCTGGGGTGAAATTCAATTGCCAAAATAGCAATACCCTGAATCTGGTGTCCCAGCACTGGCAGGCAAAGTATAATATTTTCCGCCAAAACATATATTTTGTTCTGGGGTGAAATTCAATTGCCAAAATAGCAATACCCTGATTCTGGTGTCCCAGCACTGGCTGGCAAAGTATAATAGTGTCCACCAAAACATATATTTTTTCTGGGGTGAAATTCAATTGCCGAAATATCAATACCCTGAATCTGGTGTCCCAGCACTGGCTAGCAAAGTATAATAGTGTCTGCCAAAACATATATTTTGTTTTGTGGTGAAATGCAATTGCCAAAATAGCAATACCCTGAATCTTGTGTTCCAGCAGTTGCAGGCCTAGTTTAAATCTGTCTGTAAAAGGGTATATTTTGTTCTGGGGTGAAATTCAATTGCCAAGATAGCGATACCCTGAATCTGGTGTCCCAGCACTGGCTGGCAAAGTATAATAGTTTCCGCCAAAACATATATTTTATTCTGGGGTAAAATTAACTTGCCAAAATAGCAATACCCTGAATCTGACGTCCCAGCACTGGCTGGCAAAGTATAATAGTGTACGCCAAAACATATATTTTGTTCTGGGGTGATATTCAATTGCCAAAATAGCAATACCCTTGATCTGGTGTCCCAGCACTGGCTGGCACAGTATAATAGTGTCTGCCAAAGCATATATTTTGTTCTAAGGTTAAATTCAATTGCCAAAATAGCAATACCCTGAATCTGGGGTCCCAGCACGGGCTGGCAAAGTATAATAGGGTCCGGCAAAACATATATTTTGTTCTGGGGTAAAAATCACTAGCCAAAATAGCAATACCCTTAATCTGGAGTTCCAGCACTGGCTGGCAAAGTATAATAGTGTCCGCCAGAACATATATTTTGTTCTAGTGTGAAATTCAATTGCCAAAAAGCAATACCCTGAATCTGGTGTCCCAGCACTGGCTGGCAAAGTATAATAGTGTCCGCCAAAGCATATATTTTGTTCTGGTGTGAAATTTAATTGCCAAAATAGCAATACCCTGAATCTGGTGTCCCAGCAGTTTCAGGCCTCGTTTAAATCTGTCCGTAACAGGGTATATTTTGTTCTGTGGTGAAATTCAATTGCCAAAATAGCAAAACACTGAATCTGGTGTCCCAGCACGGGCGGGCAAAGTATAATAGTGTCCGTCAAAACATATATTTTGTTCTGGGGAAAAAGTCACTTGTCAAAATAGTAGTACCCTGAATGTGATGTCCCAGCACTGGCTGGCAAAGTATAATAGTGTCCGCCAAAACATATATTTTGTTCTGGGGTAAAATTCACTTGCCAAAATAGCAATACCCTGAATCTAGTTTCCTAGCCCTGGCTGGTAAAATATAATAGTGTCCGCAAAAATATATATTTTGTTCTGGGGTGAAATTCAATTGCCAAAATAGCAATACCCTGTATCTGGTGTTCCAGCAGTTGCAGGTCTAGCTTAAATCTGTCCTTAACAGGGTATATTTTGTTCTGTGGGGAAATTCAATTGCTAAAATAGCAATACCCTGAATCTGGTGTCCCAGCACGGGCTGGCAAAGTATAATAGTGTCCGTCAAAACATATATTTTGTTCTGGGGAAAAGTCACTTGTCAAAATAGTAGTACCCTGAATGTGATGTCCCAGCACTGGCTGGCAAAGTATAATAGTGTCCGCCAAAACATATATTTTGTTCTGGGGTAAAATTCACTTGCCAAAATAGCAATACCCTGAATCTGGTTTCCTAGACCTGGCTGGTAAAGTATAATAGTGTCCGCAAAAATATATATTTTGTTCTGGGGTGAAATTCAATTGCCAAAATAGCAATACCCTGTATCTGGTGTTCCAGCAGTTGCAGGTCTAGCTTAAATCTGTCCTTAACAGGGTATATTTTGTTCTGTGGGGAAATTCAATTGCTAAAATAGCAATACCCTGAATCTGGTGTCCCAGCACGGGCTGGCAAAGTATAATAGTGTCCACCAAAACATATATTTTGTTCTGGGGTAAAATTCACTTGCCAAAATAGCAATACCCTGAATCTGGTGTTCCAGCAGTTGCAGGCCTAGTTTAAATCTGTCCGTAACAGGGTATATTTTGTTCTGGGGAGAAATTCAATTGCCAAAATAGCAATACCCTGATTCTGGTGTCCCAGCACTGGCTGGCAAAGTATAATAGTGTCCACCAAAACATATATTTTTTTCTGGGGTGAAATTCAATTGCCGAAATATCAATACCCTGAATCTGGTGTCCCAGCACTGGCTAGCAAAGTATAATAGTGTCTGCCAAAACATATATTTTGTTTTGTGGTGAAATGCAATTGCCAAAATAGCAATGACCTGAATCTTGTGTTCCAGCAGTTGCAGGCCTAGTTTAAATCTGTCTGTAAAAGGGTATATTTTGTTCTGGGGTGAAATTCAATTGCCAAGATAGCGATACCCTGAATCTGGTGTCCCAGCACTGGCTGACAAAGTATAATAGTTTCCGCCAAAACATATATTTTATTCTGGGGTAAAATTAACTTGCCAAAATAGCAATACCCTGAATCTGACGTCCCAGCACTGGCTGGCAAAGTATAATAGTGTACGCCAAAACATATATTTTGTTCTGGGGTGATATTCAATTGCCAAAATAGCAATACCCTTGATCTGGTGTCCCAGCACTGGCTGGCACAGTATAATAGTGTCTGCCAAAGCATATATTTTGTTCTAAGGTTAAATTCAATTGCCAAAATAGCAATACCCTGAATCTGGGGTCCCAGCACGGGCTGGCAAAGTATAATAGGGTCCGGCAAAACATATATTTTGTTCTGGGGTAAAAATCACTTGCCAAAATAGCAATACCCTGAATCTGGTGTCCCAGCACTGGCTGGCAAAGTATAATAGTGTCCGCCAAAACATATTTTGTTCTGGGGTGAAATTAAATTGCCAAAATAGCAATACCCTGAATCTGGTGTCCCAGCAGTTTCAGGCCTCGTTTAAATCTGTCCGTAACAGGGTATATTTTGTTCTGTGGTGAAATTCAATTGCCAAAATAGCAAAACACTGAATCTGGTGTCCCAGCACGGGCGGGCAAAGTATAATAGTGTCCGTCAAAACATATATTTTGTTCTGGGGAAAAAGTCACTTGTCAAAATAGTAGTACCCTGAATGTGATGTCCCAGCACTGGCTGGCAAAGTATAATAGTGTCCGCCAAAACATATATTTTGTTCTGGGGTAAAATTCAATTGCCAAAATAGCAATACCCTGAATCTGGTGTCCCAGCACGGGCGGGCAAAGTATAATAGTGTCCGCCAAAACATATATTTTGTTCTGGGGTAAAATTCACTTGGCAAAATTGCAATACCCTGAATCTGGTGTTCCAGCAGTTGCAGGCCTAGTTTAAATCTGTCCGTAACAGGGTGTATTTTGTTCTGGGGGGAAATTCAATTGCCAAAATAGCAATACCCTGAATCTGGTGTTCCAGCAGTTGCAGACCTAGTATAAATCTGTCTGTAACAGGGTATATTTTGTTCTGGAGTGAAATTATATTGCCAAAATAGCAATACCCTGAATCTGGTGTCCCAGCACGGGCTGGCAAAGTATAATAGTGTCCTCCAAAACATATATTTTGTTCTGTGGTGAAATTCAATTGCCATAATAGCAATACCATGAATCTGTTGTTCCAGCAGTTACAGACCTAGTTTAAAATCTGTCTGTAACAGTGTATATATTGTTCTGGGGTGAAATTTAATTGCCAAGATAGCAATGCCCTGAATCTGGTGTCCTAGCAATGGCTGGCAAAGTATAATAGTGTCTGAGAAAACATATATTTTGTTCTGTGCTGAAATGCAATTGCCAAAATAGCAATACCCTGAATCTGGCGTTCCAGCAGTTGCTGTCCTAGTTTAAATCTGTCTGTAAAAGGGTATATTTTGTTCTGGGGTGAAATTCAGTTGCCAAGATAGCGATACCCTGAATCTGATGTCCCAGCACTGGCTGGCAAAGTATAATAGTGCACGCCAAAACATATATTTTGTTCTGGTGTAATAGTAACTTGCGAAAATAGCATTTCCTTGAATCTGGTGTCCCCGCACTGGCTGGCAAAGTATAATAGTGTCCGCCAAAACATATATTTTGTTCTGGGGTAACATTAACTTGCCAAAATAGCAATACCCTGAATCTCGTGTCCCAGCACTGTCTTCCAAAGTATAATAGTGTCCGCCTAAACATATATTTTGTTCTGGGGTGAAATTCATATGACAAAATAGTAATACCCTGAATCTGGTGTCACAGCACTGGCTGGCAAAGTATAATAGTGTCCGCCAAAACATATCTTTTGTTCTGGAGTGAAATTCAATTGCTAAAATAGCAATACCCTGAATCTGGTGTTCCAGCAGTTGCAGGCCTAGTTTAAATCTGTCCGTAACAGGGTATATTTTGTTCTGGGGGGAAATTCAATTGCCAAAATAGCAATACCCTGAATCTGGTGTTCCAGCAGTTGCAGGCCTAGTATAAATCTGTCCGTAACGGGGTATATTTTTTTCTGGAGTGAAATTCCATTGTCAAAATAGCAATACCCTGAATCTGGTGTCCCAGCACGAGCTGGCAAAGTATAATAGTGTCCGCCAAAGCATATATTTTGTTCTGGGGTGAAATTTAATTGCCAACATAGCAATACCCTGTATCTGGTGTTCCAGCAGTTGCAGGCCTAGGTTAAATCTGTCCTTAACAGGGTATATTTTGTTCTGGGGCGAAATTCAATTGCTAAAATAGCAATACCCTGAATCTGGTGTCCCAGCACGGGCAGGCAAAGTATAATAGTGTCCACCAAAACATATATTTTGTTCTGGGGTAAAATTCACTTGCCAAAAAAGCAATATCCTGAATCTGGTGTCCCAGCACTGGCTGGCAAAGTATAATAGAGTCCTCCAAAACATATATTTTGTTCTGGGGTGAAATTAAATTGCCATAATAGCAATACCCTGAATCTGGTGTTCCAGCAGATGCAGGCCTCGTTTAAATCTGTCCGTAACAGGGTATATTTTGTTCTGTGGTGAAATTCAATTGCCAAAATAGCAATACCCTGAATCTGGTGTCCCAGCACGGGCGGGCAAAGTATAATAGTGTCCGCCAAAACATATATTTTGTTCTGGGGTAAAATTCACTTGCCAAAATTGCAATACCCTGAATCTGGTGTCCCAGCACTGGCTGGCAATGTACAATAGTGTCTGCCAAAACATATATTTTGTTCTGGGATTAAATTCAATTGCCAAAATAGCAATATCCTGAATCTGGTTTTACTGCAGTTGCAGGCCGAGTTTAAATCTGTCCGTAAAAGGGTATATTTTGTTCTGGGGTGAAATTCAATTGCCAAAATAGCAATACCCTTAATCTGGTGTCCCAGCACTTGCTGGCAAAGTATAATAGTGTCCGCCAAAACATATATTTTGTTCTGGGGTGAAATTTAATTGCCAAAATAGCAATATCCTGAATCTGGTGTCCCAGCACGGGCTGGCAAAGTATAATAGTGTCCGGCAAAACATATATTTTGTTCTGGGGTGATATTCAATTGCCAAAACAGCAATACCCTTAATCTGGTGTCCCAGCACTGGCTGGCACAGTATAATAGTGTCCGCCAAAACATATATTTTGTTCTGGGGTAAAAATCACTAGCCATAATAGCAATACCCTTAATCTGGAGTTCCAGCACTGGCTGGCAAAGTATAATAGTGTCCGCCAAAACATATATTTTGTTCTGGGGTGAAATTCAATTGCCAAAATAGCAATACCCTGAATATGGTGTCCCAGCACTAGCTGGCAAAGTATAGTAGAGTCTTCTAAAACATATTTTGTTCTGGGGTGAAATGCAATTGCCAAAATAGCAATACCTTTAATCTGGTGTCCCAGCACTTGCTGGCAAGGTATAATAGTGTCCGCCAAAACATAGATTTTGTTCTGGGGTGAAATTTAATTGCCAAAATAGCAATATCCTGAATCTGGTGTCCCAGCACGGGCTGGCAAAGTATAATAGTGTCCGGCAAAACATATATTTTGTTCTGGGGTGATATTCAATTGCCAAAACAGCAATCCCTTAATCTGGTGTCCCAGCACTGGCTGGCACAGTATAATAGTGTCCGCCAAAACATATATTTAGTTCTGGGGTAAAAATCACTAGCCATAATAGCAATACCCTTAATCTGGAGTTCCAGCACTGGCTGGCAAAGTATAATAGTGTCCGCCAAAACATATATTTTGTTCTGGGGTGAAACTCAATTGCCAAAATAGCGATACCCTGAATATGGTGTCCCAGCACTGGCTGGCAAAGTATAATAGTGTCCGCCAAAACATATATTTTGTTCTGGGGTAAAAATCACTAGCCAAAATAGCAATACCCTGAATCTGGTGTCCCAGCACTAGCTGGCAAAGTATAGTAGAGTCTTCTAAAGCATTTTTTGTTCTGGGGTGAAATTCAATTGCCAAAATAGCAATACCCTGAATCTGGTGTCCCAGCACTGGCAGGCAAAGTATAATATTTTCCGCCAAAACATATATTTTGTTCTGGGGTGAAATTCAATTGCCAAAATAGCAATACCCTGATTCTGGTGTCCCAGCACTGGCTGGCAAAGTATAATAGTGTCCACCAAAACATATATTTTTTTCTGGGGTGAAATTCAATTGCCGAAATATCAATACCCTGAATCTGGTGTCCCAGCACTGGCTAGCAAAGTATAATAGTGTCTGCCAAAACATATATTTTGTTTTGTGGTGAAATGCAATTGCCAAAATAGCAATACCCTGAATCTTGTGTTCCAGCAGTTGCAGGCCTAGTTTAAATCTGTCTGTAAAGGGTATATTTTGTTCTGGGGTGAAATTCAATTGCCAAGATAGCGATACCCTGAATCTGGTGTCCCAGCACTGGCTGGCAAAGTATAATAGTTTCCGCCAAAACATATATTTTATTCTGGGGTAAAATTAACTTGCCAAAATAGCAATACCCTGAATCTGACGTCCCAGCACTGGCTGGCAAAGTATAATAGTGTACGCCAAAACATATATTTTGTTCTGGGGTGATATTCAATTGCCAAAATAGCAATACCCTTGATCTGGTGTCCCAGCACTGGCTGGCACAGTATAATAGTGTCTGCCAAAGCATATATTTTGTTCTAAGGTTAAATTCAATTGCCAAAATAGCAATACCCTGAATCTGGGGTCCCAGCACGGGCTGGCAAAGTATAATAGGGTCCGGCAAAACATATATTTTGTTCTGGGGTAAAAATCACTAGCCAAAATAGCAATACCCTTAATCTGGAGTTCCAGCACTGGCTGGCAAAGTATAATAGTGTCCGCCAGAACATATATTTTGTTCTAGTGTGAAATTCAATTGCCAAAATAGCAATACCCTGAATCTGGTGTCCCAGCACTGGCTGGCAAAGTATAATAGTGTCCGCCAAAGCATATATTTTGTTCTGGTGTGAAATTTAATTGCCAAAATAGCAATACCCTGAATCTGGTGTCCCAGCAGTTTCAGGCCTCGTTTAAATCTGTCCGTAACAGGGTATATTTTGTTCTGTGGTGAAATTCAATTGCCAAAATAGCAAAACACTGAATCTGGTGTCCCAGCACGGGCGGGCAAAGTATAATAGTGTCCGTCAAAACATATATTTTGTTCTGGGGAAAAAGTCACTTGTCAAAATAGTAGTACCCTGAATGTGATGTCCCAGCACTGGCTGGCAAAGTATAATAGTGTCCGCCAAAACATATATTTTGTTCTGGGGTAAAATTCACTTGCCAAAATAGCAATACCCTGAATCTGGTTTCCTAGCCCTGGCTGGTAAAGTATAATAGTGTCCGCAAAAATATATATTTTGTTCTGGGGTGAAATTCAATTGCCAAAATAGCAATACCCTGTATCTGGTGTTCCAGCAGTTGCAGGTCTAGCTTAAATCTGTCCTTAACAGGGTATATTTTGTTCTGTGGGGAAATTCAATTGCTAAAATAGCAATACCCTGAATCTGGTGTCCCAGCACGGGCTGGCAAAGTATAATAGTGTCCGTCAAAACATATATTTTGTTCTGGGGAAAAAGTCACTTGTCAAAATAGTAGTACCCTGAATGTGATGTCCCAGCACTGGCTGGCAAAGTATAATAGTGTCCGTCAAAACATATATTTTGTTCTGGGGTAAAATTCACTTGCCAAAATAGCAATACCCTGAATCTGGTTTCCTAGACCTGGCTGGTAAAGTATAATAGTGTCCGCAAAAATATATATTTTGTTCTGGGGTGAAATTCAATTGCCAAAATAGCAATACCCTGTATCTGGTGTTCCAGCAGTTGCAGGTCTAGCTTAAATCTGTCCTTAACAGGGTATATTTTGTTCTGTGGGGAAATTCAATTGCTAAAATAGCAATACCCTGAATCTGGTGTCCCAGCACGGGCTGGCAAAGTATAATAGTGTCCACCAAAACATATATTTTGTTCTGGGGTAAAATTCACTTGCCAAAATAGCAATACCCTGAATCTGGTGTTCCAGCAGTTGCAGGCCTAGTTTAAATCTGTCCGTAACAGGGTATATTTTGTTCTGGGGAGAAATTCAATTGCCAAAATAGCAATACCCTGATTCTGGTGTCCCAGCACTGGCTGGCAAAGTATAATAGTGTCCACCAAAACATATATTTTTTTCTGGGGTGAAATTCAATTGCCGAAATATCAATACCCTGAATCTGGTGTCCCAGCACTGGCTAGCAAAGTATAATAGTGTCTGCCAAAACATATATTTTGTTTTGTGGTGAAATGCAATTGCCAAAATAGCAATGACCTGAATCTTGTGTTCCAGCAGTTGCAGGCCTAGTTTAAATCTGTCTGTAAAAGGGTATATTTTGTTCTGGGGTGAAATTCAATTGCCAAGATAGCGATACCCTGAATCTGGTGTCCCAGCACTGGCTGGCAAAGTATAATAGTTTCCGCCAAAACATATATTTTATTCTGGGGTAAAATTAACTTGCCAAAATAGCAATACCCTGAATCTGACGTCCCAGCACTGGCTGGCAAAGTATAATAGTGTACGCCAAAACATATATTTTGTTCTGGGGTGATATTCAATTGCCAAAATAGCAATACCCTTGATCTGGTGTCCCAGCACTGGCTGGCACAGTATAATAGTGTCTGCCAAAGCATATATTTTGTTCTAAGGTTAAATTCAATTGCCAAAATAGCAATACCCTGAATCTGGGGTCCCAGCACGGGCTGGCAAAGTATAATAGGGTCCGGCAAAACATATATTTTGTTCTGGGGTAAAAATCACTTGCCAAAATAGCAATACCCTGAATCTGGTGTCCCAGCACTGGCTGGCAAAGTATAATAGTGTCCGCCAAAACATATTTTGTTCTGGGGTGAAATTAAATTGCCAAAATAGCAATACCCTGAATCTGGTGTCCCAGCAGTTTCAGGCCTCGTTTAAATCTGTCCGTAACAGGGTATATTTTGTTCTGTGGTGAAATTCAATTGCCAAAATAGCAAAACACTGAATCTGGTGTCCCAGCACGGGCGGGCAAAGTATAATAGTGTCCGTCAAAACATATATTTTGTTCTGGGGAAAAAGTCACTTGTCAAAATAGTAGTACCCTGAATGTGATGTCCCAGCACTGGCTGGCAAAGTATAATAGTGTCCGCCAAAACATATATTTTGTTCTGGGGTAAAATTCACTTGCCAAAATAGCAATACCCTGAATCTGGTTTCCTAGCCCTGGCTGGTAAAGTATAATAGTGTCCGCAAAAATATATATTTTGTTCTGGGGTGAAATTCAATTGCCAAAATAGCAATACCCTGTATCTGGTGTTCCAGCAGTTGCAGGTCTAGCTTAAATCTGTCCTTAACAGGGTATATTTTGTTCTGTGGGGAAATTCAATTGCTAAAATAGCAATACCCTGAATCTGGTGTCCCAGCACGGGCTGGCAAAGTATAATAGTGTCCACCAAAACATATATTTTGTTCTGGGGTAAAATTCACTTGCCAAAATAGCAATACCCTGAATCTGGTGTTCCAGCAGTTGCAGGCCTAGTTTAAATCTGTCCGTAACAGGGTATATTTTGTTCTGGGGTGAAATTCAATTGCCAAAATAGCAATTCCCTTAATCTGGTGTCCCAGCACTTGCTGGCAAAGTATAATAGCGTCCGCCAAAACATATATTTTGTTCTGGGGTGAAATTTCATTGCCAACATAGCAATATCCTGAATCTGGTGTCCCAGCACGGGCTGGCAAAGTATAATAGTGTCCGGCAAAACATATATTTTGTTCTGGGGTGATATTCAATTGCCAAAACAGCAATACCCTGAATCTGGTGTCCCAGCACTGGCTGGCACAGTATAATAGTGTCCGCCAAAACATATATTTTGTTCTGGGGTAAAATTCAACTAGCCATAATAGCAATACCCTGAATCTGGTGTTCCAGCACTGGCTGGCAAAGTATAATAGTGTCCGCCAAAACATATATTTTGTTCTGGGGTAAAATTCACTTGCCAAAATAGCAATACCCTGAATCTGGTGTCCCAGCACTAGCTGGCAAAGTATAGAGAGTCTTCTAAAACATATTTTGTTCTGGGGTGAAATTCAATTGCCAAAATAGCAATACCCTGAATCTGGTGTCCCAGCACTTGCTGGCAAAGTATAATAGTGTCCGCCAAAACATATATTTTGTTCTGGGGTGAAATTTAATTGCCAAAATAGCAATATCCTGAATCTGGTGTCCCAGCACTGGCTGGCAAAGTATAATAGTGTCCAGCAAAACATATATTTTGTTTTGGGGTGATATTCAATTGCCAAAACAGCAATACCCTTAATCTGGTGTCCCAGCACTGGCTGGCACAGTATAATAGTGTCCGCCAAAACATATATTTTGTTCTGGGGTAAAATCACTAGCCATAATAGCAATACCCTGAATCTGGAGTTCCAGCACTGGCTGGCAAAGTATAATAGTGTCCGCCAAAACATATATTTTGTTCTGGGGTGAAACTCTATTGCCAAAATAGCGATACCCTGAATATGGTGTCCCAGCACTGGCTGGCAAAGTATAATAGTGTCCGCCAAAACATATATTTTGTTCTGGGGTAAAAATCACTAGCCAAAATAGCAATACCCTGAATCTGGTGTCCCAGCACTAGCTGGCAAAGTATAGTAGAGTCTTCTATAACATATATTTTGTTCTGGGGTGAAATTCAATTGCCAAAATAGCAATACCCTGAATCTGGTGTCCCAGCACTGGCTGGCAAAGTATAATAGTGTCCTCCAAAACATATATTTTGTTCTGGGGTGATATTCAATTGCCAAAACAGCAATACCCTTAATCTGGTGTCCCAGCACTGGCTGGCACAGTATAATAGTGTCCGCCAAAACATATATTTTGTTCTGGGGTAAAAATCACTAGCCATAATAGCAATACCCTTAATCTGGAGTTCCAGCACTGGCTGGCAAAGTATAATAGTGTCCGCCAAAACATATATTTTGTTCTGGGGTAAAAATCACTAGCCAAAATAGCAATACCCTTAATCTGGAGTTCCAGCACTGGCTGGCAAAGTATAATAGTGTCCGCCAAAACATATATTTTGTTCTGGGGTGAAATTCAATTGCCAAAATAGCAATACCCTGAATATGGTGTCCCAGCACTGGCTGGCAAAGTATAATAGTGTCCGCCAAAACATATATTTTGTTCTGGGGTGAAATTCAATTGCCAAAATAGCAATACCCTGAATCTGGTGTCTCAGCACTGGCTGGCAAAGTATAATAGTGTCCGCCAAAACATATATTTTGTTCTGGGGTGAAATTCAATTGCCAAAATAGCAATACCCTGAATCTGGTGTTCCAGCAGTTGCAGGCCTCGTTTAAATCTGTCCGTAACAGGGTATATTTTGTTCTATTGGTGAAATTCAATTGCCAAAATAGCAATACCCTCAATCTGGTGTCCCAGAACGGGCAGGCAAAGTATAATAGTGTCCGCCAAAATATATATTTTGTTCTGGGGTGAAATTCACATTGCCAAAATAGCAATACCCTGAATCTGGTGTCCCAGCACTGGCTGGCAAAGTATAATAGTGTCTGCCAAAACATATATTTTGTTCTGGGGTAAAATTCAATTGCCAAAATAGCAATATCCTGAATCTGGTGTTCCAGCAGTTGCAGGCAAAGTATTAAATCTGTCCGTAAAAGCATATATTTTGTTCTGGGGTGAAATTCAATTGCCAAAATAGCAATACCCTGAATCTGGTGTCCCAGCACTGGCTGGCAAAGTATAATAGTGTCCTCAAAACATATATTTGGTTCTGGGGTGAAATTCACTTGCCAAAATAGCAATACCCTGAATCTGGTGTCCCAGCACTGGCTGGCAAAGTATAATAGTGTCCACCAAAACATATATTTTGTTCTGGGGTGAAATTCAATTGCCAAAATAGCAATACCCTGAATCTGGTGTCCCAGCACTGGCTGGCAAAGTATAATAGTGTCCGTCAAAACATATATTTTGTTCTGGGGTGAAATTCAATTGCCAAAATAGCAATACCCTTGAATCTGGTGTCCCAGCACTGGCTGGCAAAGTATAATAGTGTCCGCCAAAACATATATTTTGTTCTGGGGTGAAATTCAATTGCCATAATAGCAATACCCTGAATCTGGTGTTCCAGCACTGGCTGGCCAAGTATAATATGTGTCCCTAACAACATATATTTTGTTCTGGGGCTAAAATTCAATTGCCAAAATAGCAATACCCTGAATCTGGTGTTCCAGCACTGGCTGGCAAAGTATAATAGTGTCCGCTAAAACATATATTTTGTTCTGGGGTGAAATTCAATTGCCAAAATAGCAATACCCTGAATCTGGTGTCCCAGCACTGGCTGGCAAAGATATAATAGTGTCCGCCAAAACATATATTTTGTTCTGGGGTGAAATTCAATTGCCAAAATAGCAATACCCTGAATCTGGTGTCCCAGCAGTGGCAGGCATAGTATAATATCTGTCCGTAACAAGATATATTTTGTTCTGGGGTGAAATTCAATTGCCAAGATAGCAATACCCTGAATCTGGTGTTCCAGCAGTTGCAGGCCTCGTTTAAATCTGTCCGTAACAGGGTATATTTTGTTCTGATTGGTGAAATTCAATTGCCAAAATAGCAATACCCTCAATCTGGTGTCCCAGCACGGGCAGGCAAAGTATAATAGTGTCCGCCAAAATATATATTTTGTTCTGGGGTAAAATTCACTTGCCAAAATAGCAATACACTGAATCTGGTGTCCCAGCACTGGCTGGCAATGTACAATAGTGTCTGCCAAAACATATATTTTGTTCTGGGATTAAATTCAATTGCCAAAATAGCAATATCCTGAATCTGGTTTTCCAGCAGTTGCAGGCCAAGTTTAAATCTGTCCGTAAAAGGGTATATTGTGTTCTGGGGTGAAATTCATTTGACAAAAAAGCAGTACCCTTAATCTGGTGTCCCAGCACTGAATGGCAAAGTATAATATTGTCCGCCAAAACATCTATTTGGTTCTGTGGTGAAATTCACTTGCTAAAATAGCAAAACCCTGAATCTGTTGTCCCAGTACTGGCTGGCAAAGTATAATAGTGTCCACCAAAACATATATTTTGTTCTGGGGTTAAATTCAATTGCTAAAATATCAATACCCTTAATCTGTTGTCCCAGCACTGGCTGGCAAAGTATAATAGTGTCCGCCAAAACAAATATTTTGTTCTTGGGTGAAATTCAATTGCCAAAATAGCAATACCCAGAATCTGGTGTCCCAGCACTGGCTGGCAAAGTATAATAGTGTTCGCCAAAGCATATATTTTGTTCTGGGGTGAAATTTAATTGCCATCATAGCAATACTTTGTATCTGGTGTTCCAGCAGTTGCAGGCCTAGTTTAAATCTGTCCTTAACAGGGTATATTTTTGTTCTGGGGCGAAATTCAATTGCTAAAATAGCAATACCCTGAATCTGGTGTCCCAGCACGGGCTGGCAAAGTATAATAATATCCGCCAATACATTTATTTTGTTCTGGGTTAAAATTCACTTGCCAAACTAGCAATACCCTAAATCTCGTGTCCCAGCACTGGCTGGCAAAGTATAATAGAGTCCTCCAAAACATATATTTTGTTCTGGGGTGAAATTCAATTGCCAAAATAGCAATACCCTGAATCTGGTGTTCCAGCAGTTGCAGGCCTAGTTTAAATCTGTCTGTAACAGGGTATATTTTGTTCTGGGGTGAAATTCAATTGCCAAGATAGCAATATCCTGAATTTGGTGTCCCAGCTCTGGCTGGCAAAGTATAATAGTGTCCGCCAAAACATATATTTTGTTCTGGGGTAAAATTCACTTGCCAAAATAGCAATACCCTGAATCTGGTTTCCCAGCCCTGGCTGGTAAAGTATAATAGTGTCCGCAAAAATATATATTTTGTTCTGGGGTGAAATTCAATTGCCAAAATAGCAATACCCTGTATCTGGTGTTCAAGCAGTTGCAGGTCTAGCTTAAATCTGTCCTTAACAGGGTATATTTTGTTCTGTGGGGAAATTCAATTGCTAAAATAGCAATACCCTGAATCTGGTGTCCCAGCACGGGCTGGCAAAGTATAATAGTGTCCACCAAAACATATATTTTGTTCTGGGGTAAAATTCACTTGCCAAAATAGCAATACCCTGAATCTGGTGTTCCAGCAGTTGCAGGCCTAGTTTAAGGCTGAATGCACACGATCAGGATTGCGTGCGGATTTTCCGCGCGGATTTGCGTGCGGAAAATCCGCACCGTACATCTTGTACATTGTATTGTATGAGAATTTGAAATTCTCAATGCACACGATGCGGATTTTTTCTGCGCGGATTTTGACCTGCGGTGCGGATTTTAAAATCCGCAGCATGTCAATTCTTTTTTTTTTTCCTGTCCGGATATCTTGCGGATTTTCTCAATTCACTTCAATGTGGAGGATAAAATCCGGATGGTGCACGCACACAGTGCGGATTTTGATGCGGATCCGCATGCGGAAAATCCGCATGCAAATCCGCATGCAAATCCGCATGCAAATCCGCATGCAAATCCGCACCTATTGATGCGGATTTACCGCACGGATTTGCCTGCGAACACCGACGGATTTCAGTGCGGATTCTCCGCACATGAATCCTGAACGTGTGCATGTAGCCTTAATCTGTCCGTAACAGGGTATATTTTGTTCTGTGGGGAAATTCAATTGCCAAAATAGCAATACCCTGAATCTGGTGTTCCAGCAGTTGCAGACCTAGTATAAATCTGTCCGTAACAGGGTATATTTTGTTCTGGAGTGAAATTCCATTGCCAAAATAGCAATACCCTGAATCTGGTGTCCCAGCACGGGCTGGCAAAGTATAATAGTGTCCGCCAAAGCATATATTTTGTTCTGGGGTGAAATTTAATTGATAACATAGCAATACCCTGAATCTGGTGTCCCAGCACTGGCTGGAAAAGTATAATAGAGTCCTCCAAAACATATATTTTGTTCTGGGGTGAAATTCAATTGCCATAATAGCAATACCCTGAATCTGTTGTTCCAGCAGTTACAGACCTAGTTTAAAATCTGTCTGTAACAGTGTATATATTGTTCTGGGGTGAAATTTAATTGCCAAGATAGCAATACCCTGAATCTGGTGTCCTAGCAATGGCTGGCAAAGTATAATAGTGTCTGAGAAAACATATATTTTGTTCTGTGCTGAAATGCAATTGCCAAAATAGCAATACCCTGAATCTGGCGTTCCAGCAGTTGCTGTCCTAGTTTAAATCTGTCTGTAAAGGGTATATTTTGTTCTGGGGTGAAATTCAGTTGCCAAGATAGCGATACCCTGAATCTGATGTCCCAGCACTGGCTGGCAAAGTATAATAGTGCACGCCAAAACATATATTTTGTTCTGGGGTAAAAGTAACTTGCGAAAATAGCATTTCCCTGAATCTGGTGTCCCCGCACTGGCTGGCAAAGTATAATAGTGTCCGCCAAAACATATATTTTGTTCTGGGGTAAAATTAACTTGCCAAAATAGCAATACCCTGAATCTGGTGTCCCAGCACTGTCTTCCAAAGTATAATAGTGTCCGACTAAATATATATTTTGTTCTGGGGTGAAATTCATATGACAAAATAGTAATACCCTGAATCTGGTGTCCCAGCACTGGCTGGCAAAGTATAATAGTGTCCGCCAAAACATATCTTTTGTTCTGAAGTGAAATTCAATTGCTAAAAGAGCAATACCCTGAATCTGGTGTTCCAGCAGTTGCAGGCCTAGTTTAAATCTGTCCGTAACAGGGTATATTTTGTTCTGGGGGAAATTCAATTGCCAAAATAGCAATACCCTGAATCTGGTGTTCCAGCAGTTGCAGGCCTAGTATAAATTTGTCCGTAACGGGTATATTTTTTCTGTAGTGAAATTCCATTGTCAAAATAGCAATACCCTGAATCTGGTGTCCCAGCACGAGCTGGCAAAGTATAATAGTGTCCGCCAAAGCATATATTTTGTTCTGGGGTGAAATGTAATTGCCAACATAGCAATACCCTGTATCTGGTGTTCCAGCAGTTGCAGGCCTAGGTTAAATCTGTCCTTAACAGGGTATATTTTGTTCTGGGGCGAAATTCAATTGCTAAAATAGCAATACCCTGAATCTGGTGTCCCAACACGGGCTGGCAAAGTATAATAGTGTCCACCAAAACATATATTTTGTTCTGGGGTAAAATTCACTTGCCAAAAAGCAATATCCTGAATCTGGTGTCCCAGCACTGGCTGGCAAAGTATAATAGAGTCCTCCAAAACATATATTTTGTTCTGGGGTGAAATTAAATTGCCATAATAGCAATACCCTGAATCTGGTGTTCCAGCAGTTGCAGGCCTCGTTTAAATCTGTCCGTAACAGGGTATATTTTGTTCTGTGGTGAAATTCAATTGCCAAAATAGCAATACCCTGAATCTGGTGTCCCAGCACGGGCGGGCAAAGTATAATAGTGTCCGCCAAAACATATATTTTGTTCTGGGGTAAAATTCACTTGGCAAAATTGCAATACCCTGAATCTGGTGTTCCAGCAGTTGCAGGCCTAGTTTAAATCTGTCCTTAACAGGGTATATTTTGTTCTGGGGCGAAATTCAATTGCTAAAATAGCAATACCCTGAATCTGGTGTCCCAGCACGGGCTGGCAAAGTATAATAGTGTCCACCAAAACATATATTTTGTTCTGGGGTAAAATTCACTTGCCAAAAAAGCAATATCCTGAATCTGGTGTCCCAGCACTGGCTGGCAAAGTATAATAGAGTCCTCCAAAACATATATTTTGTTCTGGGCTGAAATTAAATTGCCATAATAGCAATACCCTGAATCTGGTGTTTCAGCAGTTGCAGGCCTCGTTTAAATCTGTCCGTAACAGGGTATATTTTG
Organism: Bufotes viridis; assembly: GCA_033119425.1. Lineage (NCBI taxonomy): Eukaryota > Metazoa > Chordata > Amphibia > Anura > Bufonidae > Bufotes > Bufotes viridis. The sequence goes on along the minus strand of CM065591.1, from coordinate 198,555,496 downwards.
TTCTGTGGTGAAATTCAATTGCCAAAATAGCAATACCCTGAATCTGGTGTCCCAGCACGGGCGGGCAAAGTATAATAGTGTCCGCCAAAACATATATTTTGTTCTGGGGTAAAATTCACTTGCCAAAATTGCAATACCCTGAATCTGGTGTCCCAGCACTGGCTGGCAATGTACAATAGTGTCTGCCAAAACATATATTTTGTTCTGGGATTAAATTCAATTGCCAAAATAGCAATATCCTGAATCTGGTTTTACTGCAGTTGCAGGCCGAGTTTAAATCTGTCCGTAAAAGGGTATATTTTGTTCTGGGGTGAAATTCAATTGCCAAAATAGCAATCCCCTTAATCTGGTGTCCCAGCACTTGCTGGCAAAGTATAATAGTGTCCGCCAAAACATATATTTTGTTCTGGGGTGAAATTTCATTGCCAAAATAGCAATATCCTGAATCTGGTGTCCCAGCACGGGCTGGCAAAGTATAATAGTGTCCGGCAAAACATATATTTTGTTCTGGGGTGATATTCAATTGCCAAAACAGCAATACCCTTAATCTGGTGTCCCAGCACTGGCTGGCACAGTATAATAGTGTCCGCCAAAACATATATTTTGTTCTGGGGTAAAAATCACTAGCCATAATAGCAATACCCTTAATCTGGAGTTCCAGCACTGGCTGGCAAAGTATAATAGTGTCCGCCAAAACATATATTTTGTTCTGGGGTAAAAATCACTAGCCAAAATAGCAATACCCTGAATCTGGTGTCCCAGCACTAGCTGGCAAAGTATAGTAGAGTCTTCTAAAACATATTTTGTTCTGGGGTGAAATTCAATTGCCAAAATAGCAATACCCTTAATCTGGTGTCCCAGCACTTGCTGGCAAAGTATAATAGTGTCCGCCAAAACATATATTTTGTTCTGGGGTGAAATTTAATTGCCAAAATAGCAATATCCTGAATCTGGTGTCCCAGCTCGGGCTGGCAAAGTATAATAGTGTCCGGCAAAACATATATTTTGTTCTGGGGTGATATTCAATTGCCAAAACAGCAATACCCTTAATCTGGTGTCCCAGCACTGGCTGGCACAGTATAATAGTGTCCGCCAAAACATATATTTTGTTCTGGGGTAAAAATCACTAGCCATAATAGCAATACCCTTAATCTGGAGTTCCAGCACTGGCTGGCAAAGTATAATAGTGTCCGCCAAAACATATATTTTGTTCTGGGGTGAAATTCAATTGCCAAAATAGCAATACCCTGAATATGGTGTCCCAGCACTGGCTGGCAAAGTATAATAGTGTCCGCCAAAACATATATTTTGTTCTGGGGTAAAAATCACTAGCCAAAATAGGAATACCCTGAATCTGGTGTCCCAGCACTAGCTGGCAAAGTATAGTAGAGTCTTCTAAAACATATTTTGTTCTGGGGTGAAATTCAATTGCCAAAATAGCAATACCCTGAATCTGGTGTCCCAGCACTGGCAGGCAAAGTATAATATTTTCCGCCAAAACATATATTTTGTTCTGGGGTGAAATTCAATTGCCAAAATAGCAATACCCTGATTCTGGTGTCCCAGCACTGGCTGGCAAAGTATAATAGTGTCCACCAAAACATATATTTTTTCTGGGGTGAAATTCAATTGCCGAAATATCAATACCCTGAATCTGGTGTCCCAGCACTGGCTAGCAAAGTATAATAGTGTCTGCCAAAACATATATTTTGTTTTGTGGTGAAATGCAATTGCCAAAATAGCAATGACCTGAATCTTGTGTTCCAGCAGTTGCAGGCCTAGTTTAAATCTGTCTGTAAAGGGTATATTTTGTTCTGGGGTGAAATTCAATTGCCAAGATAGCGATACCCTGAATCTGGTGTCCCAGCACTGGCTGGCAAAGTATAATAGTTTCCGCCAAAACATATATTTTATTCTGGGGTAAAATTAACTTGCCAAAATAGCAATACCCTGAATCTGACGTCCCAGCACTGGCTGGCAAAGTATAATAGTGTACGCCAAAACATATATTTTGTTCTGGGGTGATATTCAATTGCCAAAATAGCAATACCCTTGATCTGGTGTCCCAGCACTGGCTGGCACAGTATAATAGTGTCTGCCAAAGCATATATTTTGTTCTAAGGTTAAATTCAATTGCCAAAATAGCAATACCCTGAATCTGGGGTCCCAGCACGGGCTGGCAAAGTATAATAGGGTCCGGCAAAACATATATTTTGTTCTGGGGTAAAAATCACTTGCCAAAATAGCAATACCCTGAATCTGGTGTCCCAGCACTGGCTGGCAAAGTATAATAGTGTCCGCCAAAACATATTTTGTTCTGGGGTGAAATTAAATTGCCAAAATAGCAATACCCTGAATCTGGTGTCCCAGCAGTTTCAGGCCTCGTTTAAATCTGTCCGTAACAGGGTATATTTTGTTCTGTGGTGAAATTCAATTGCCAAAATAGCAAAACACTGAATCTGGTGTCCCAGCACGGGCGGGCAAAGTATAATAGTGTCCGTCAAAACATATATTTTGTTCTGGGGAAAAAGTCACTTGTCAAAATAGTAGTACCCTGAATGTGATGTCCCAGCACTGGCTGGCAAAGTATAATAGTGTCCGCCAAAACATATATTTTGTTCTGGGGTAAAATTCACTTGCCAAAATAGCAATACCCTGAATCTGGTTTCCTAGCCCTGGCTGGTAAAGTATAATAGTGTCCGCAAAAATATATATTTTGTTCTGGGGTGAAATTCAATTGCCAAAATAGCAATACCCTGTATCTGGTGTTCCAGCAGTTGCAGGTCTAGCTTAAATCTGTCCTTAACAGGGTATATTTTGTTCTGTGGGGAAATTCAATTGCTAAAATAGCAATACCCTGAATCTGGTGTCCCAGCACGGGCTGGCAAAGTATAATAGTGTCCACCAAAACATATATTTTGTTCTGGGGTAAAATTCACTTGCCAAAATAGCAATACCCTGAATCTGGTGTTCCAGCAGTTGCAGGCCTAGTTTAAATCTGTCCGTAACAGGGTATATTTTGTTCTGGGGGGAAATTCAATTGCTAAAATAGCAATACCCTGAATCTGGTGTTCCAGCAGTTGCAGGCCTAGTATAAATCTGTCCGTAACAGGGTATATTTTTTTCTGGAGTGAAATTCCATTGTCAAAATAGCAATACCCTGAATCTGGTGTCCCAGCACGAGCTGGCAAAGTATAATAGTGTCCGCCAAAGCATATATTTTGTTCTGGGGTGAAATTTAATTGCCAACATAGCAATACCCTGTATCTGTTGTTCCAGCAGTTGCAGGCCTAGTTTAAATCTGTCCTTAACAGGGTATATTTTGTTCTGGGGCGAAATTCAATTGCTAAAATAGCAATACCCTGAATCTGGTGTCCCAGCACGGGCTGGCAAAGTATAATAGTGTCCACCAAAACATATATTTTGTTCTGGGGTAAAATTCACTTGCCAAAAAAGCAATATCCTGAATCTGGTGTCCCAGCACTGGCTGGCAAAGTATAATAGAGTCCTCCAAAACATATATTTTGTTCTGGGGTGAAATTAAATTGCCATAATAGCAATACCCTGAATCTGGTGTTTCAGCAGTTGCAGGCCTCGTTTAAATCTGTCCGTAACAGGGTATATTTTGTTCTGTGGTGAAATTCAATTGCCAAAATAGCAATACCCTGAATCTGGTGTCCCAGCACGGGCGGGCAAAGTATAATAGTGTCCGCCAAAACATATATTTTGTTCTGGGGTAAAATTCACTTGCCAAAATTGCAATACCCTGAATCTGGTGTCCCAGCACTGGCTGGCAATGTACAATAGTGTCTGCCAAAACATATATTTTGTTCTGGGATTAAATTCAATTGCCAAAATAGCAATATCCTGAATCTGGTTTTACTGCAGTTGCAGGCCGAGTTTAAATCTGTCCGTAAAAGGGTATATTTTGTTCTGGGGTGAAATTCAATTGCCAAAATAGCAATTCCCTTAATCTGGTGTCCCAGCACTTGCTGGCAAAGTATAATAGCGTCCGCCAAAACATATATTTTGTTCTGGGGTGAAATTTCATTGCCAAAATAGCAATATCCTGAATCTGGTGTCCCAGCACGGGCTGGCAAAGTATAATAGTGTCCGGCAAAACATATATTTTGTTCTGGGGTGATATTCAATTGCCAAAACAGCAATACCCTTAATCTGGTGTCCCAGCACTGGCTGGCACAGTATAATAGTGTCCGCCAAAACATATATTTTGTTCTGGGGTAAAAATCACTAGCCATAATAGCAATACCCTTAATCTGGAGTTCCAGCACTGGCTGGCAAAGTATAATAGTGTCCGCCCAAACATATATTTTGTTCTGGGGTAAAAATCACTAGCCAAAATAGCAATACCCTGAATCTGGTGTCCCAGCACTAGCTGGCAAAGTATAGAGAGTCTTCTAAAACATATTTTGTTCTGGGGTGAAATTCAATTGCCAAAATAGCAATACCCTTAATCTGGTGTCCCAGCACTTGCTGACAAAGTATAATAGTGTCCGCCAAAACATATATTTTGTTCTGGGGTGAAATTTAATTGCCAAAATAGCAATATCCTGAATCTGGTGTCCCAGCACGGGCTGGCAAAGTATAATAGTGTCCAGCAAAACATATATTTTGTTTTGGGGTGATATTCAATTGCCAAAACAGCAATACCCTTAATCTGGTGTCCCAGCACTGGCTGGCACAGTATAATAGTGTCCGCCAAAACATATATTTTGTTCTGGGGTAAAAATCACTAGCCATAATAGCAATACCCTTAATCTGGAGTTCCAGCACTGGCTGGCAAAGTATAATAGTGTCCGCCAAAACATATATTTTGTTCTGGGGTGAAACTCAATTGCCAAAATAGCGATACCCTGAATATGGTGTCCCAGCACTGGCTGGCAAAGTATAATAGTGTCCGCCAAAACATATATTTTGTTCTGGGGTAAAATCACTAGCCAAAATAGCAATACCCTGAATCTGGTGTCCCAGCACTAGCTGGCAAAGTATAGTAGAGTCTTCTATAACATATTTTGTTCTGGGGTGAAATTCAATTGCCAAAATAGCAATACCCTGAATCTGGTGTCCCAGCACTGGCTGGCAAAGTATAATAGTGTCCTCCAAAACATATATTTTGTTCTGGGGTGATATTCAATTGCCAAAACAGCAATACCCTTAATCTGGTGTCCCAGCACTGGCTGGCACAGTATAATAGTGTCCGCCAAAACATATATTTTGTTCTGGGGTAAAAATCACTAGCCATAATAGCAATACCCTTAATCTGGAGTTCCAGCACTGGCTGGCAAAGTATAATAGTGTCCGCCAAAACATATATTTTGTTCTGGGGTAAAAATCACTAGCCAAAATAGCAATACCCTTAATCTGGAGTTCCAGCACTGGCTGGCAAAGTATAATAGTGTCCGCCAAAACATATATTTTGTTCTGGGGTGAAATTCAATTGCCAAAATAGCAATACCCTGAATATGGTGTCCCAGCACTGGCTGGCAAAGTATAATAGTGTCCGCCAAAACATATATTTTGTTCTGGGGTGAAATTCAATTGCCAAAATAGCAATACCCTGAATCTGGTGTCTCAGCACTGGCTGGCAAAGTATAATAGTGTCCGCCAAAACATATATTTTGTTCTGGGGTGAAATTCAATTGCCAAAATAGCAATACCCTGAATCTGGTGTTCCAGCAGTTGCAGGCCTCGTTTAAATCTGTCCGTAACAGGGTATATTTTGTTCTATTGGTGAAATTCAATTGCCAAAATAGCAATACCCTCAATCTGGTGTCCCAGAACGGGCAGGCAAAGTATAATAGTGTCCGCCAAAATATATATTTTGTTCTGGGGTAAAATTCACTTGCCAAAATAGCAATACACTGAATCTGGTGTCCCAGCACTGGCTGGCAATGTACAATAGTGTCTGCCAAAACATATATTTTGTTCTGGGATTAAATTCAATTGCCAAAATAGCAATATCCTGAATCTGGTTTTCCAGCAGTTGCAGGCCAAGTTTAAATCTGTCCGTAAAGGGTATATTGTGTTCTGGGGTGAAATTCATTTGACAAAAAGCAGTACCCTTAATCTGGTGTCCCAGCACTGAATGGCAAAGTATAATATTGTCCGCCAAAACATCTATTTGGTTCTGTGGTGAAATTCACTTGCTAAAATAGCAAAACCCTGAATCTGTTGTCCCAGTACTGGCTGGCAAAGTATAATAGTGTCCACCAAAACATATATTTTGTTCTGGGGTTAAATTCAATTGCTAAAATATCAATACCCTTAATCTGTTGTCCCAGCACTGGCTGGCAAAGTATAATAGTGTCCGCCAAAACAAATATTTTGTTCTTGGGTGAAATTCAATTGCCAAAATAGCAATACCCTGAATCTGGTGTCCCAGCACTGGCTGGCAAAGTATAATAGTGTTCGCCAAAGCATATATTTTGTTCTGGGGTGAAATTTAATTGCCATCATAGCAATACTTTGTATCTGGTGTTCCAGCAGTTGCAGGCCTAGTTTAAATCTGTCCTTAACAGGGTATATTTTGTTCTGGGGCGAAATTCAATTGCTAAAATAGCAATACCCTGAATCTGGTGTCCCAGCACGGGCTGGCAAAGTATAATAATATCCGCCAATACATTTATTTTGTTCTGGGTTAAAATTCACTTGCCAAACTAGCAATACCCTAAATCTCGTGTCCCAGCACTGGCTGGCAAAGTATAATAGAGTCCTCCAAAACATATATTTTGTTCTGGGGTGAAATTCAATTGCCAAAATAGCAATACCCTGAATCTGGTGTTCCAGCAGTTGCAGGCCTAGTTTAAATCTGTCTGTAACAGGGTATATTTTGTTCTGGGGTGAAATTCAATTGCCAAGATAGTAATATCCTGAATTTGGTGTCCCAGCTCTGGCTGGCCAAGTATAATAGTGTCCGCCAAAACATATATTTTGTTCTGGGGTAAAATTAACTTGCCAAAATAGCAATACCCTGAATCTGGTGTCCCAGCACTGGCTGGCAAAGTACAGTAGTGTCCGCCAAAACATTTATTTTGTTCTGGGGAAAAATTAACCTGCCAAAATAGCAATACCCTGAATCTGGTGTCCCAGCACTGGCTGGCAAAGTATAATAGTGTTCGCCAAAACATATATTTTGTTCTGGGGTGAAATTCAATTGCCAAAATAGCAATACCCTGAATCTGGTGTTCCAGCAGTTGCAGGTCTAGTTTAAATCTGTCCGTAACAGTGTATATTTTGTTCTGGGGTATAATTCAATTGCCAAAATAGCAATACTCTGAATCTGGTTTCCCAGCACTGGCTGGTTAAGTATAATAGTGTTCGCCAAAACATATATTTTGTTCTTGGGTAAAATTCACTTGCCAAAATAGCAATACTATGAATCTGGTGTCCCAGCACTGGCTGGCAAAGTATTATAGTGTTCGTCAAAACATATATTTTGTTCTGGGGTGAAATTCAATTGCCAAAATAGAAATACCCTGAATCTGGTGTCCCAGCACTGGCTGGAAAATTATAATAGTGTTCGCCAAATCATATATTTTGTTCTGGGGTAAAATTAACTTGCCAAAATAGCAATACCCTATATCTGGTGTCTCAGCACTTGCTAGCAAAGTATAATAGTGTCTTTCAAAACACATATTTTGTTCTTGGGTGAAATTCAATTGCCAAGATAGCAATACCCTGAATCTGCTGTCCCAGCACTGGCTGGCAAAGTATAATAGTGTCTGCGAAAACATATATTTTGTTCTGGGGTGAAGTTCAATTTCCAATATAGCAATAGCCCGATTCTGTTGTCCCAGCAATGGCTGGCAAAGTATAATAGTGTCCGCCAAAACATATATTTTGTTCTGGGGTTAAATTCACTTGCCAATATAGCAATACCCTGAATCTGGTGTTCCAGCTGTTGCAGGCCAATTGTTAATCTGTCCGTAAAAGTGTATATTACACTCCAGGTGTATATACAAGTGCTGAGAGGGTCATCCTCAATAACTTCAAACGCTACAGTGCATCTCCCATTTTATTTCTGTCCGTTAAAGGGTATATTACACAAACTGTTAAAATACAATTGCTGAAGGCATAATCCTACATATTTTTTTACATGCTACTGTTCATCTCCAAGTGTAAATCTGTCCATAAACGGATAACTTTCATCCAGGGCCTAAATACTAGCCCTAAAAACGATATTCCCCTAAATCAGTTGTTACTGCTGTGCCTGGATTAGTGTAATCTGCTACATAAATAAATTGGCCAAATATTTTTTCTTATTGTGGCGCTTGGTGAACGGTAACAATGAGGAAAACATCTAGTAAGGGACGCGGACGCGGTCGTATTGGTGTTAGTGTACTCTCTGGTGCTGGGAGAGGACGTGGCCATTCTGCCACAGCCACACGCCCTAGTGAACCAACTACCTCAGGTTCCAGTACCCGCCAGAATTTACAGCGATATTTGGTGGGGCCCTATGCCGTTCTAAGGATGATATGGCCTGAGCAGGTACAGGCGCTTGTCAATTGGGGGGGCCGACAGTGGATCCAGCACGTTCACAATATTATCTCCCAATCAGTCTTCTGCAAAAAGCGCACAGGTGGAGCCTGAAAACCAAGCCCATCAGTCTGTCACATCACCCCCATGCATATCAGGGAAACTGTCTGAGACTCAAGTTATGCAGCGGGCTCTTATGCTGTTTGAAGACTCTGCTGGCAGGGTTTCCCAAGGGAATCCACCTAGCCCTTCCCCAGTGGTGGAAGACATAGAATGCACTGATGCACAACCACTGATGTTTCCTGATGAGGAGGACATGGGAATACCACCTCATCGGAGTTCGCACGTCTCTGATGATGACGAAACACAGGTGCCAACTGCTGCGTCTTTCTGCAGTGTGTAGACCGAACAGGAGGTCAGGGAGGAAGACTGTGTGGAAGACGATGCAGGGGACGATGAGGTCCTGTCAGGCATTTTCATAGGTGTATATATTGATACCTGGTCTTATTATATTCAAAATGCATGCTCATTGTCTTTAAGAGACAGGCTGAAGTTGAACCAAAATTTTCATACACGGCTGGAACAGGCCAAGATTTGAGGTGACACAGAATTCAGTCTGTGAAAAAGTTTACTGAATACTGAATACAAAGAACATTGTATTTTAAAAGTTATTGCCACAGATGTGGTCTTATCTGTTGGGAGTACACTGGATTCTCCAGACATGTCTTAGAGAACAAGGCCCATTCATACCATAATGGCCCATAGATCAATAGTGTCAGAGAGACTCCAAGTTGTCTATCTTTAGTTGATACAAAATGTCTACATTTATCCTTATCTCTGATTTACTGACGATGAGGGTCAAATGTATATAATACAAGAGTACCATAGTTAACTCTTCATGGTATGGTGTTAATAGCTTGCACAACAGTGCCATCCGGAGACAGATATCAATATCGTTACACCATCCTCCATAGTTGCATTATGGGTAAACATGATCTCATAGGATCTTATTACATATGTTTACACCCCCTCAATTGATTGGAGAATACTAATCCAGGGGGTGGTAATGTTAGATTACAAGGGAGATAATTACCCTAGATAGATGAGCATCAGGAGGAGAAAGAAAAAGGAGGCAAGAACGAGGAAAGAACAAGCAAACAAGCAGAGAACATTCCAGGATTAAGCAGAACACCCAAGATGAAAGCCATGGTGATGGACCATCCAGCTTTCCTAGGAGCAGAAGTGAGATTCCTGCTAGGACTTGGTAAGAAACACAAAGAATGATGTTTCATTTTATTAAGACTATTTAGATAATGTGGGTAAAATCATAGCATCTATGTTGGCGAACATATTCATTTATTTATCATCTCTTTATATGAGATGTAGTCTTAGATATAGAATAATTGTGAGGCTTCATTCTACCTGCAGAAGAATCAAGTTTCATAATTTATCAGAGTATTAAATGATTGCATACATATATGCATAGATGGAGATATATTGATAGTAGCATTCTTCGCCAAGCTAGATGATAAATTCCCACTGGAAGACTTGTCCCAAGTTCTTCCAATTTCTGTTGTCTTAATAGTCTTACCAGGTTATACAGATATGAAAGTAGTCCAGGACAGGGCGGAAGGATACAGTTATCTCTTCTAAGTTATATCCTTGGATGGATTTGCCCATTTCTGAAGTCATGTGAGGTGTAGTTGGTTAGAGGGGGCAGAATGTAGTTAGCATTCGATATTGGTGTCTAGGATTAGACATGCCCATCCTGATATCAGGAGGTTTCCTCTGAACAGGAGTAATGTATATAATGTAACTTCTTGTTTTGATATCCTAACCAAATAGCTTTGTTATAATGTGACAAGCTGCTCTTACCCACATGTGTTTATTTACTTATTGTGAAGCTTCTAGTGCCTGATATCAATGCCATGTATATTAATTGGCAGATATCATTGTTTATTTACTTATGATAAGCTTGTAATGCTTTATATCATTGCCATATATATTCCTTGGCATATATAATCGTGTTTATATACCTATTTGTTTATAATCGTGTAACTAATAAAATCTGCATATTTTTATAATATCTGCGTATTATTTAATGTCAAATCTACATCTTTAGCATTAATGTCATCTCTCATGAAAAGAACTTATTATCTGAGGAAATAGTCGGCCTCAGATGTGAATTGTATCGATTGGGTTATCTACAATTCACCAGGTCATAATTTCGACAAGTTATGGAAAATTCTTGATTAATTTTTTTTATGACCATAATTAATAATTCTTAATTGAATTATTATAAACCCGACAGTCCTAGACCCCACATGGAATGAAGGTCGTGCGACTGACTTTCATAGTTCAGAGGAAGAAGCAGTGGTGAGACCGAGCCAACAGCGTAGCAAAAGAGGGAGCAGGGGGCAAAAGCAGAACAGCCGCCGCCAAGAGAGTTCGCCTGCTACTGGCCACCGCCACCAGGGACCGAGCACCCCAAAGGCAGCTTCAAGGAGTTCCCTGGCATGGCACTTCTTTAAACAATGTGCTGACGACAAAAAAAGTGGTTTGCACGATGTGCCATCAGAGCCTGAAACGAGGCATTAACGTTCTGAACCTTAGCACAACCTGCATGACCAGGTATCTACATGCAAAGCATGAACTGCAGTGGAGTAAACACCTTAAAAGCAAGGAACTCACTCTGGCTCACCCTGTTCCCTCTTCTGCTGCTGCCTCAACCTCTTCCTCCGCCTCGGGAGGAATGTTGGCACCTGCCGCCCACCAAACAGAGGATGTGCCACCGACACCACCACCTGCATCACCAAGCATCTCCACCATGTCACACAGCAGCGTTCAGCTCTCCACCTCACAAACCTTAGAGAGAAAGCGTAAATTCCCACCTAGCCACCCTCGAGCCCTGGGCCTGAATGCCAGCAATTCTAAACTACTGGCCTTTGAAATGCTGTCATTCAGGCTGACGGACACAGACAGCTTCAAACAGCATGTCCATGGCTGTCCCACAGTATGTTGTTCCCAGCTGCCACTACTTCTCCAAGACAGCTGTGCCTTCCCTGCACAACCAAGTATCTGATAAAATCAAGTGTGCACTGCGCAATGCTATCTGTGGCAAGGTCCACCTAACCACAGATACGTGGACCAGTAAGCACGGCCAGGGACGCTATATCTCCCTAACTGCACACTGGGTAAATGTAGTGGTGGCTGGGCCCCAGGCGGAGAGTTTCTTGGCACACGTCCTACCGCCGCCAAGGATCGCAGGGCATCATTCTTTGCCTCCTGTAGCCTCCTCCTCCTACTCGGCTTCCTCCTCCTCTGCTTCCACCAGCTCATCCAGTCAGCCACACACCTTCACCACCAACTTCAGCACAGCCCGGGGTAAACGTCAGCAGGCCATTCTGAAACTCATATGTTTGGGGGACAGGCCCCACACTGCGCAGGAGTTGTGGCGGGGTATTGAACAACAGACCGACGAGTGGTTTCTGCCGGTGGGCCTCAAGCCCGGCCTGGTGGTGTGCGATAATGGGTGAAATCTCGTCGCAGCTCTGGGACTAGCCGGTTTGACGCACATCCCTTGCCTGGCGCATGTGCTGAATTTGTTGGTGCCGAAGTTTATTCACAACTACCCCGACATGTCAGAGCTGCTGCATAAAGTGCGGGCCGTCTGTGCGCGCTTCCGGCGTTCACATCCTGCCGCTGCTCGCCTGTCTGCGCTACAGCGGAACTTCGGCCTTCCCGCTCACCGCCTCATATGCGACGTGCCCACCAGGTGGAACTCCACCTTGCACATGCTGGAGAGACTGCGCGAGGAGCAGCAGGCCATAGTGGAGTTTCAGCAGCAGCACGCACGCGTCAGTCGCACTGCAGAACAGCACCACTTCACCACCAATGATTGGGCCTCCATGCGAGACCTGTGTGCCCTGTTGCGCTGTTTCGAGTACTCCACCAACATGGCCAGTGGTGATGACACCGTTATCAGCGTTACAATACCACTTCTATGTCTCCTTGAGAAAACGCTTAGGGCGATGATGGAAGAGGAGGTGGCCCAGGAGGAAGAGGAGGAGGATGAGGGGTCATTTTTAGCACTTTCAGGCCAGTCTGTTAGAAGTTCGGCCGAACTTCTCGAACCCGAACATCCAGGTGTTCGCTCATCTCTACTCCAGAGTCTTTCGGACATACTTGTTCACTAGAACTCATTCTCCTGGTTGAAGGTTATGACTTTTAGGATTCTGGCTGGGATTTGGAAGTGAAGAAAATACTGGAAAATGTAGATCAGTCAGAGCAGACACATAGGCAGATAAACAATCATATGGCAAAGCCAGTTCTTGGGGAAAATACTGTTCTAACTTAGGGGCACTACCAAACAAAATCTCAAAAGGGTACAGCTTCTCTTTCCCTGTAGGGGTATGTCTGACACTGAATAGGGCAATAGGAAGAGCCTATGGCTATGGTTTTCCAGTCTCCTGTGCCATTTTCAACATTTTTTGCTTCAATGTGCTGTTTATTCTTTCCACTTTTACGCTGCTTTGAGGTCTGTATGGAGTATAGATCGCAAGATGGGTCCCTAGTGCAGCCCATATTTCCTGAGCCACATCTGCTATGAAGGCGGTTCCTTGATTACTCTATCACTTCAGGTACCCCATATTTACAGGCAATTTCATTTAACAAGTTCTTCACCATTGTCCTTGCAGTCTGATTCTTCACAGGGTAGGTGTCACGATAGGTAGGTAAGTGGGGAAATAACCGAACACAGGAAAACAAACAGAACAAATGACTGGGCCCAAAAGCTAGGGAGAAAAAGGTCACCTCCTAGCGATCCCTGAAAGCTTTCCCTAAACTGCTATGCCCATGTGCATACCCTAAAGGTGGATGTGCACATGCCCTCGTGCCTAAATCTGTACACACTGGGCAAACCCTAAGCTGTAGGGAAAGGGGAAGAGGCTACCTGCTTCTTCAAACCCTGGAGGAAGCAAGCGTCTCCCTAAAGGCCTAGATAAAAGACACAAAATGGAATAACAGAAAGAACTTATCTAGAGCAGACGATCCACCACAGATCCAGAGCTCATAGTAAAGAACTATAACCAGCACAGGCCACTGGGAGAAGGATGGATAAATAGCCTTACTAACAATCAAACCCTGTACACCTGAGGGAAGGTGGATCCAGCTCAAACCCAAACCAAACCAAACAGAGATGTCAGACATGTGCAGCCAGTCTCACAGACCTCTGCACATTCACAGGGCGTGACAGTTGGCCATCCAGAGAACATGTCTACTCAGACCAAGACATACACGTAATTACCCACCTTAGGTAGCTGTATGTAGTCCACCTGCAATCTCTGAAACGGTTAATCTGTTCTTGTGGTGCTCTTCCTGAGTACTCGGGTAGGCTTTCCAGGGTCATGCCTTGCACATGTAAGGCATCCCTGTATAACTCTGCCTTAGCTGCATTCTGAAACCCTGGGGCAAACTAGTTCGGTACTTGAAGATATGGACCACTGGCCATCATGGAAAACAAACAAAAGGGCAGACAAACCTTAGTGTGTATATGCCAGGACCCTCCTTCTCCTTGTATGGCACCTCCCTCAATCCATACCTCTTATTTATAAGGGGATGTCTGGTTCTGGAGGGTCCGTAGCAGTTCTACTTCTACTGCAGGCATGGCCGATGGGGCAGCCACCATCAAGGGGAGTAATGCTGTCTTTTTGGCCGTCTAATCTGACACTTTGTTCATCAGAGCTTCAGGGGTCTGCTCTTTGGTGTGTTCTGACACCTTCACCACAGCTGCCCTTTTATTTAATATCCATCCAATAGCTATCATACAACCTCAGCATTGTATATAGGCTTACCTACAGAGCTCCAGAAACTGCAGCTCCGCCAAATGGCTCCAAAATCCTGTGCTACACTAAACATTTACCTCAAGTCCATAGGGATGTTCACCTCTTTTCCCTTACCCAGATCACACGCTGCAGTGATTGCCTTCAGCCCCACATCTTGTGTCATACAAATAGACGGGAGTGGTTTCTGTATCATTGCCTCGTCACCATTTTGGACTACAGCATACCCGGTGACGATTCGTCCTTGGTCCTTGTCCCATGATCTTGAGCCATCTACAAAATACTCAGCAGAAGGATTACTGAGTGGTACATCAGGAATATTTTCCAAACTCTTGTTTTCATACCTATCAATGCTTTGATAATCATATTTTTGTGTCATATTAAATGGTCATTCCCTACTGACTAGTTGGAAAATTAGAAACTTAATTTCACCTTGTTCTCTGCTTTCTCCTTGCCCTCCCCCCTTTTCCACATACACAAGCAGCAATGAGTGAGCTCTTAATAAGCTCCTCCTCTGATGCCACCAGATGTAAGGCTTCAATCAATGTTTGACAACTTCAGCATTTTTTATAGGAGTTCCACAGATTGAGATCAAGGTAGCCCAAAATTGTTTCAGTCATTGGAAGAGGCTCAGTCTCTCGTTTGATAAATTCTATGCAATCTTATCAGTCTCCAGAGTAGAAGTCCTCAGCAGAATAAACATCCCCTTCATTGTCAATCCCCCCTTGAGGAAAAGGGAGGAGGGAAGAGGGGTTAAGCACATCACACCTAAAGATAACAGTTTCCGGGAGAAGTGAACATTGCATGTGGAGATGCCTAGCAGCCAAGAAGTGTTTTGGCTGAGTTTGTTGGAGGATTGCAGAAACCTTATGAGGATCTGCAAGATAGCTTTTTTCCTCTCTTCACTGAGGTGTTTGGCGTCATGACTGAGGCAATGCCCGAGGAACACACGTGGTTGGCACCACTGGATTTAGTCTTCATCCTGCAACACATGAAACTATAGCAAAGCACGGATATCATTTGAAGGTAAACCTTGTAACCAATTACAATCTTAATACCACTATTAGTCATTAGAGATGAGCGAACACCTGGATGTTCGGGTTCGAGAGGTTCGGCCGAACTTCCGGAAAATGTCCGGGTTCGTGAGTCGAACTCAACCCGAACTTCATCCCGAACCCGAACCCCATAGAAGTCAATGGGGACCCGAACTTTTGGGCACTAAAAAGGCTGTAAAATAGCCCAGGAAAGGGCTAGAGGGCTGCAAAAGGCAGCAAAATGTAGGTAAATCCCCTGCAAACAAATGTAGATAGGGAAATGAATTAAAATAAAATAAGATAAATAAAAAGTAACCAATATCAATTGGAGAGAGGTCCCACAGCAAGGAATCATGCGTCATATCACCCACCACTGGAGAAGGCCACTCTCATTTATTTCGGACCAGCACCCAGACAGAGGATACAGGTCCCACAGCAAGGAATCATGCATCATATCAACCACCACCGGAGAAGGCCACTCTCATTTATTTAGGACCAGCACCCAGACAGAGGAGAGAGGTCCCACAGCAAGGAATCATGCGTCATATCAACCACCACCGGAGAAGGCCACTCTCATGTATTTTGGACCAGCACCCAGACAGAGGAGAGAGGTCCCACATCAAGGAATCATGCGTCATATCAACCCCCACCGGAGAAGGCCACTCTCATTTATTTTGGACCAGCACCCAGACAGAGGATACAGGTCCCACAGCAAGGAATCATGCGTCATATCAACCCCCACCAGAGAAGGCCACTCTCATTTATTTTGGACCACCACCCAGACAGAGGAGAGAGGTCCCACATCAAGGAATCATGCGTCATATCAACCACCACCGGAGAAGGCCACTCATTTATTTTGGACCAGCACCCAGACAGAGGAGAGAGGTCCCACATCAAGGAATCATGCGTCATATCAACCACCACCGGAGAAGGCCACTCACATTTATTTTGGACCAGCACCCAGACAGAGGATACAGGTCCCACAGCAAGGAATCATGCCTCATATCAACCACCACTGGAGAAGGCCACTCTCATGTATTTTGGACCAGCACCCAGAAAGAGGATAGAGGTCCCACATCAAGGAATCATGCGTCATATCAACCACCACCGGAGAAGGCCACTCTCATTTATTTTGGACCAGCACCCAGACAGAGGAGAGAGGTCCCACATCAAGGAATCATGCGTCATATCAACCACCACCGGAGAAGGCCACTCTCATTTATTTTGGACCAGCACCCAGACAGAGGAGAGAGGTCCCACAGCAAGGAATCATGCGTCATATCAACCACCACCGGAGAAGGCCACTCTCATGTATTTTGGACCAGCACCCAGACAGAGGAGAGAGGTCCCACATCAAGGAATCATGCGTCATATCAACCACCACCGGAGAAGGCCACTCTCATTTATTTCGGACCAGCATCCAGACAGAGGATACAGGTCCCACAGCAAGGAATCATGAGTCATATCAACCACCACCGGAGAAGGCCACTCTCATTTATTTAGGACCAGCACCCAGACAGAGGATACAGGTCCCACAGCAAGGAATCATGCGTCATATCAACCCCCACCGAAGAAGGCCACTCTCATTTATTTTGGACCAGCACCCAGACAGAGGAGAGAGGTCCCACATCAAGGAATCATGCGTCATATCAACCACCACCGGAGAAGACCACTCTCATTTATTTCGGACCAGCACCCAGACAGAGGAGAGAGGTTTTCACAGCAGAGAATCAGGCATTTAGATCACCCACCACAGGAGTAGGCCATCATTTAATGGGACCTAAGCGTTTTCTCTAGGAGACATACAATTGGTATCGTCACGCTGATAACAGTGGCATCGCCACTGGCCATGTCTCTCCAGCATGTGCAAGGTGGAGTTCCACCGGGTGGGCACGTCACATATTAGGCGGTGAGCGGGAAGGCTGAAGTTCTGCTGTAGCGCTGACAGGCGAGCAGCGGCAGGATGTGAACGCCGGAAGCGCGCACATACGGCCCGCACTTTATGCAGCAGCTCTGACATGTCTGGGTAGTTGTGAATGAACTTTTGCACCACCAAATTCAGCACATGCGCCAGGCAAGGGATGTGCGTCAAACCGGCTAGTCCCAGAGCTGCCACGAGATTTCGCCCATTATCGCACACCACCAGGCCGGGCTTGAGGCCCACCGGCAGCAACCACTGGTCGGTCTGTTGTTCAATACCCCGCCACAACTCCTGCGCGGTGTAGGGCCTGTCCCCAAACATATGAGTTTCAGAATGGCCTGCTGACGTTACCCGGGCTGTGCTGAAGTTGGTGGTGAAGTGTGTGGCTGACTGGATGAGCTGGTGGAAGCAGAGGAGGAGGAGGAGGAAGCCGAGTAGGAGGAGGAGGCTACAGGAGGCAAAGAATGATGCCCTGTGATCCTTGGCGGCGGAAGGACACTCCATTTACCCAGTGTGCAGTTAGGGAGATATAGCGTCCCTGGCCGTGCTTACTGGTCCACGTATCTGTGGTTAGGTGGACCTTACCACAAATGGCGTTGCGCAGTGCACACTTGATTTTATCGGACACTTGCATGTGCAGGGAAGGCACGGCTGTCTTGGAGAAGTAGTGGCGGCTGGGAACCACATACTGGGGGACAGCCATGGCCATCAGCTGTTTGAAGCTGTCTGTGTCCACCAGCCGGAATGACAGCATTTCAAAGGCCAGTAGTTTAGAAATGCTGGCATTCAGGCCAAGGGCTCGAGGGTGACTAGGTGGGAATTTGCGCTTCCTCTCAAAGGTTTGAGAGATGGAGAGCTGAACGCTGCTGTGTGAAATAGTGGAGACGCTAGGTGACGGTGGTGGTGGTGGTGGTGTCGGTGGCACATCCTCTGTTTGCTGCTCGGCAGGTGGTAAAATTCCTCTTGAGGCGGAAGCCGAGGCAGCAGCGGTAGAGGGAGCAGGGGGAGCCTGAGCGGGTTCCTTGTTTTTAAGGTGTGTACTCCACTGCAGTTCATGCTTTGCATGTAGATGCCTGATCATGCAGGTGGTGCTCAGGTTAAAAACGTTAATGCCTCGCCTCAGGGTCTGATGGCACAGAGTGCAAACCACTCTGGTCTTGTCATCAGCACATTGTTTGAAGAAGTGCCATGCCAGGGAACTCCTTGAAGATGCCTTTGGGGTGCTGGGTCCCTGTTGGCGCTGGCCAATAGCAGGCGAACTCTCTGGACGGCGGCTGTTCTGCTTTTGCCCCCTGCTCCCTCTTTGGCTTCGCTGCTGTCTCGGTCTCACCACTGCCTCTTCCTCTGAACTATTTAAGTCAGCGGCACGACCTTCAGTCCATGTGGGGTCTAAGACCTCATCATCCTCTGCATCGTTTTCCACCCAGTCTTCCTCCCTGACCTCCTCCTGTTCAGTCTGTACACTGCAATAAGACGCGGCAGTGGGCACCAGTGTTTCGTCATCATCAGAGACTCGGTCACTCTGCTGTGGTGGTATTCCCATGTCCTCATCATCTGGATACATAAGTGGTTGTGCGTCAGTGCATGGAATGTCTTCCACCGCTGGGGAAGGGCTAGGTGGACGCCCTTGGAAAACCGTGGGAGCAGAGTCTTTAAACAGAATAAGAGACTGCTGCATAACTTGAGGCTCAGCCAGTTTCCCTGATATGCATGGGGGTGATGTGACAGACTGATGGGCTTGGTTTTCAGGTCCCACCTGTGCGCTTTCCGCAGAAGACTGGGCGGAAGACAATGTGGTGAACGTGCTGGAAGCACTGTCGGCCACCCAATCGACTAATGCCTGTACCTGCTCAGGCCTTACCATCCTCATAACGGCATTGGGCCCCACCAAATATCGCTGTAAATTCTGCCGGCTACTTGAGGGAGTTGGTTCACTACTTTGTGCGCCTGAGGTCGAACGGCCACGTCCTCTGCCAGCAACAGAGGCTCCACGGACACCACCACGACCGCTTCCTCGTCCCTTAATAGAATGTTTCCTCATTGTTGCGATTCAACTCGCACCACAATAAAATATATTATTTTTTAGCCCCAAAATTCCCACACTGGAAGATATAATTCCTTTTTCTGGTATTAATTACAAGAAGACGGCTGCAAATTGGACACCAGAATTTTTAATATGCTAGTTTTGGTACATAGATTCCCACACGGGGAGATATAATTCCTTTTTACAGGAGTAAAAACGTGAGGCCTACTGTTTCTGGTCTAACAAACACCAGATTGATTAAATTGGCCTTTTTTTCACCAAAATTACAACACTGGACAATAATGCCTTTTGGCGGTATTAATTACAAGAACACTGCTGCTAATTGGACACCAGAATTTTTATAATGCTAGTTTGTGTACATAAATTCCCACACTGGAAGATATAATTCCTTTTTGCGGTATTAATTACAAGAAAACTGCTGCAAATTGGACATCTGAATTTTTAAAATGCTAGTTTTGGTACATAGATTCCCACACGGGGAGATATAATTCCTTTTCACAGGAGTAAAAATATGTGAGGCCTAGTGTTTCTGGTCTAACAAACACCAGATTGATTGAATTGGCCTTTTTTTCACCAAAATTACAACACTGGACGATATAATGCCTTTTGGCGGTATTAATTACAAGAGGACTGCTGGTATTTCAGAACACCGGAATTTTTAAAATGCTAGTTTTGCTAGATAAATTTCCCACACTGGGAGAAATATTGCCTAAGCCTTTTTACAGTATTAATTACAACAGGAGTGCTTCTTCTGGTCTAACACCAGAATAATTTTATTATTACGGTGAAAGCTTTTTCTAATTTATATTTCTGGCACATAAAAAAAAAAAAATATTTCTGGCTGACAGTATTGGACAAAGTAGTGGCACTGGCTAGCCTAGCTGGAACAGCACATTCATGGGATTTGCTATCCAAGTGGGTTAACTTCAGTTTCACCACTGATATATTAAATATCTTTGCAGTTAGTATGGGTGACACAAGCACAGCCAAACCCCTGATGTAGTATATCTATGAAAAAAATCGACTATTACATGAGATTAATGGACGTTGTGGCAGCTTTTGCTGTAGCACCACAAGTCCCAAAATGGCCGCCGCCTATCAGCCCAGTAACATGTGCCAGAAAACAGTCTGCCCAGCCAGAAAAAAAAATAGACTTTGACTGAGCAGCTGAATCGCTGTTGTTCTGATTCACAGGTGTAGATTTTTCACTTCTTTGGAGCTTTGGTTTAGACTCTGTGGCAGCAAGTGCTGGCGCACCACAAGTCCCAAAATGGCCACCGCCGGTCAGCCCAGTTACATGTGCCAGTAAAAATCGCTCTGGCCAGTCTCAACAAAATAGTGACCTTCAGTGAACAGCTGAGCTGAGTTGTTCTGATGCACAGGTGTAGAAAGGTAGATCATTCAATCACTTCTTTATCCCTGCCTATCTCGCCCTCACAGAAGCTGCATCCTCTCCCTACACTAGTCAGAGCAGTGTGACGTGCGGCGCTACGTGACTCCAGCTTAAATAGCGGCTGGGTCACATGCTGCACTTGGCCAATCACAGCCATGCCATTAGTAGGCATGGCTGTGATGGGCTCTTAGAGCAAGAAGTAAAACGCTAGCTGATTGGCTGCTATGCAGCCCTTCAGAAAGCGGGAAGAAATCGACGAACACCGGACTCGAACCCGAACTTTTTTGAAAATGTCCGTGTTCGTTTCCGTGTCACGGACACCCCAAAATTCGGTACGGACCCGAACGATTTTCGAACTGTTCGCTCAACACTATTAGTCATCACCCTTCTTAAGGTACCCAATGCTGTTGGTTTTTACTCTGCATTTAATACCCTTTAACAGAGCGGTTTACTGAAGTACCCGACTGTTCTTAATGTGAAATTTAATAGACAGGAACACAGGACGTCTCATCTTTCATGGTGTTGTCTTGTAGCTATGGGATGGGCACAAGGGCTGTCGTAGTGTCCCTGACGTCCACCCTCTAAGTCATCTAAGTCCACCCCTTCCTGCTGGACAGTGTGTTCCTCCCACTGTCAGTCAATATTGTATCAGCAGTTCATGAGGACAGATCTCTGATATTAGCACATGTAACATAGAACAAGTAACTACAAACATTGAAGACGCACAGATCTGACAACAGACATGAACACAAAAAGGCCCTTAGGAAACGTTTCATTGAATTCACATAAAAAAAAAATGTAGTGTTCAATCAAAAAAGTTGGCACCAATAAAATCCAAAAATCTTCCAAGAAAAAATAAAATAGAAATTCCTAATGCGCATTGTAAAAACAAATATCGTACTCCATACGCACTCACATCTTCATTTGTGCATTACTTGCTGCAGAACCATTTAGTAATTTCCACAAACAGCTCATAACCACGCACTTATACTGCGCACACACACACAACTCTGCAAAGCGTCCATCACACATCTTCTCACATAGTCGACTCAACTGCAACTCAGAGCCACACCCATTCACATTCTATGGCTTTCATACCAGCCACAGAGTTTTCTTTGTTTCATCCTAAAACTTGCAGCACAAACAATCGTTAATTTCTAACGATAATTTGTTTCCCCTTAGTCCTTACAGCAGCACAGATGGGGTTAACCACCCCCCCGTGGACTGGCAGGACCGGCGGAATGTTTAATGAGCCCAAGACTAATAACTCAATTTAACAATTAAGTATCTCCTTAAAAGGAGGAAGTCAACCCCCAGCCCACTGTGTTTATAGTAAGAAAAAAACTAGACTTACTAGGGTGGGAAATTTGTGTGCTGCTGTTAGGACTAAGGGAAAATAAATTATCGTTAGAAATTAACGATTCCCTTACGTCCTACCAGCAGCACAGATGGGGAGATAGCAAGAAGAAACCCCTAGGGAGGGCCTTCCTGCCTGGCAAAACTAAGAAAAGTCTGCCCAAAGGCCGAAAACTCAGCTAGACTGGCATCTAGTCTATAATGGGAGATGAATGTCGATTCAGAGCTCCAGGAGGCAGCTTTGCAAATCATGTCGAGAGGCAGAAGACTCCTCTCGGCAAAAGAAGTGGCCACAACTCTAGTAGAGTGGGCCTTCACGAATCCTGGAGGGTCCAGAGATTGTGGAAACAAAGGATTCCTTAATAACCTCCTCAATCCACCGACTGATGGAAGGTTTGGATGCCTTATAGCCTTTAAACTTACCGGCAACAGGATTAGCAGATTCTCATCTTTCCTGAACTCCTTGATCTATCCACATAGATCCGGAGACATCTCGAGACGTCCAGAGGATGTCTAGCAGGTTCCTAGGAGGAGGTGGTAGATGTCGACAGAACCAGGAGGAATATCACCTGGTTGATGTTCTGGAAGGAAGGAACTTTAGGCCTATAATACGGGAGGAATCTAAGAAGGTCCCGGTCATGTAAGAAAATGGTATAGGGCTCATGTGCTGAGAGAGCTTGAAGCTCAGAGACCATCTTGGCCAAAGTCACTGCAAGGGGAAACACAAACTTCCAAGTGACGAACTTGATGTCCACCTCCTCTAACGGTTCAAAGGGGGGAGATGCTAACCCCCTGGAACTACTGAAAAAAACCATTGAAAAAAAGGGGTCTCAGTACTGTAGGCTTTAATCTTTCAGCTCCTTTAAGGAACCGTTTGATCAGCGGGTCCTGAGAAAAAAGCCTGTTAAGGCAAGCTGAGATGGCTGAAACTTGAACCTTCAGAGTAGAAGGGCAAGGCCTCTATCAAGGCCGTCTTGCAGGAACTGAAGGATAGCGGAGAGGGGCGGATCTGCAGACGCCACCTCAGTTGAGGTACAACAGGATGAGAATATCCTCATCATACAAGAGTAGGCTCTCCTGGTAGGGTCCGCTCTAGAATGAGACAGCGTACTCATGACCGACTCTGAAAGCCCTTCTATTCTGGGAAGGGACTTATCAACCTCCAGGCTGTCAGGTTGAATCTGTGCAGATCTGAGCAGAGGTGAGTGTCCCACGACACCAGGGTCTGCTGTGGGGGGAGCCTCCAATATTGTCCTCGACTCAACTGGGTGAGCTAGGTAAACCAGGATCTCTTCGGCCAAAACAGTATGATGGCTATCACCGAGGCCTGATCCTGACGAATTTTCATCAATACCCTCGGTATCATGGAAAAGGGAGGGAAGATGTAAGCCAGCCTGAACCTCCAGGATATTGACAGAGCGTCTAATGCCAGGGGGTTGTCCTCCCTGTAAAGGGAGCAGAACCTCTCCACCTTAGCATTGAACCTTGTTGCCATGAGATCCACCTCTGGCATACCCACTTGAGGACTATCTGCTTGAATATCTCCGGATGTAAAGACCACTCCACCGACGGAAGACCGTGGCTCAGCCGCTATCATATTAAGGGAGCCTTGGATGTGGATCGCAGATAAGTGGGAAGGTACAACTCTGCCTAATCCAGAATCACCCCGATCTCTGACAGGAGGGGAAGTGATCTCGTGCCTCCTTGCTGGTTGATGTAAAGTACCGCAGTCACATTGTCTGACTGGACTTTCACCGCTTTGCCCCGGATCTGAGGGGCTAAGTGAAGGAGGGCTAGCCGGATAGCTTGAAATCTCGCGGAGATTGGATGAAAGAAGCCACTCCTGAGGAAACCAGGTCCCGTGAACTGAAGAGTCGTCTAGGTGAGCGTCCCAGCCTACTTAGGACGCATCCGTAGTCAATATGACCCAGATTGGCTGGGTCATAGACTTCCCGTCTAAAAGATGGCACCACCATCTGAGGGAATACCGAGTTTGCCAAGTCATGGAGCACAGGGAGTTTAGCCCAGCAGGGCTGCCATTCCATTAGGAGAGGACCTCCGACTGTAGAGGGCGGAGGTGCCATAGAGCCCAAGGGACTGCTTCCGCAGACGCTGACATGAGCTCCAACATCTTCATGAGAGTCCGGATTGGAACTCGCCGGGGAAAGGAACTTGCCATGTTCTGAACCCGGAATCTTCTTTCTGGAGTCAACTGGAGCGACATCCCAGTGGAGTCGATTATGAAGCCTAGATATCTTACTGAAGTCGACGGGCTCACGTTCGACTTCTACCAGCTGATGATCCAACCTAGGTGGAACAGAAAGGAGATTGTTACCTGAAGAAGTTGGGTTAGGACCGCTAGAGCAGAGGCTTTCAAAGCCAGTCGTCCAGATAAGGAATGATGGTCAGCCCTTGAAGCCTCAAAGCCGCCACCACAGAACCACCATCTTGGTAAAAGTGTTAGGGGCAGAAGAAATGCCAAAGGGAAGGGCAACAAACAGAAGATGCCTGACGACACAGGACACCTGGACCGTGATCCTGATATACTTCCTGGAACCAGGATGGATCGGGATGTGCAGATATGCATTCTTGAGGTCCAGGGTTGCCATCACGTCTCCAGGATTGACGACGTGAACTACTGACCTGATGGTTTCTACACGAAACTTCACCTTCCTTATAAATCGATTGAAATAGCTCAGATCGATAATCATCCGGAGATCTCCTGAAGCCTTGGGAACCAGAAAAACTGGTGAATAGATACCAAGGCCCCGTTCTCCTGCCGGAACCTCCTCCAGAGCCCCTTTGCAAGGGTGGTGAGGTGAGGTGGTGAGTTGAGGTGAGGTTGACTAAATAACCATTGGAAATGATATTCAGGATCCAGGGATCTGAGATCTCTTGGATCCATTCTTCTCAGAAGTGGGGGAGACGACTCCCGATGGGTACATGAAGCTTAGGAATGGGGAAGCTTATTGGCAGGACGGCAGGAGTAACGGGAATTAACCAAGAGCCTCGAAGAGGCCCGTAGTCAGGAGGTGGATTTTCCATCTTTGGCTCCTCCACGAGAGCACCTCAAACCCTTTCGCTCTGCTCTCCAGTCACTACAAGAGCTTGTTTGCTGGCCAGACCTGCCACCGCGGTCTTGTCTGCCCTGCCCTCGAAAGGACTGCTGGGGAAGGCTCTTCACCTTCTAGTCTGAAAGGCCCTCCATGATCTTATCTAGCTCCAAACTGAACAAACGGTTGGGCTCAAATGGAAGGCCATATAAGCTGTATTTTGAGGAATTGTCAGCGACCCAAGGCTTAAGCCAAAATGGAATATGGGCCGCGAACCCAGGGCCTAGCAATATATAGTCCCCTGACATTATTTGATAGTATTGTTACAGGGTGCCAAAGGCGCACTTGGTCTCCAATGAGCCACAGACCTGCTGCTTAGCTTCAAGAGCAAGGATCTGTGTTTGGCCTCGTTCCCAGGACTTGCTTTGCTAGCGGGGAAGTTCCCTCGCTAGCTTCAACTGGAGCTGTG
Organism: Bufotes viridis; assembly: GCA_033119425.1. Classification (NCBI taxonomy): domain Eukaryota; kingdom Metazoa; phylum Chordata; class Amphibia; order Anura; family Bufonidae; genus Bufotes; species Bufotes viridis. Next base: position 198,529,890 of record CM065591.1, on the reverse strand, counting down.
CGGTATCGCACAAGAAGTCCGTAGCCAGGTTGATGGTCTTGAAAGCAGCCAGTATGTCGTCCTGGAAAAAACCTCTGGTTCACATCAACTTTAATTTGATCCAGGCGAGATCGGAGGAACGTAGAGACTTCAAAAGCCGCTATGGTTGTGGAAGCGCAAGCCGCAGCTGCTGTAACACCCCGTCTTAGTGTGCACTCTGCAAGGGGGTCCTGCAGCTAGACCCATCGTCTGCAGGAACCAGAGTGCGCTTGGACAACTTGGCAATAGCCATGTCCACCTTGGGAATGGATCCCCATGAATCCACCAAGGGTTAAGCCATCGGGAACATGGATTTAAACGTCTTTGTTAAAACCGGACCTTTTCCTGGTTTTTTCCACTCTATATCATGACAGAGAGGAGGGTCTCATCCGCTTTGAAGTCACGAGGTGCCCGAGTAGCGGGAACGGGAGGCTCCCCACAGTCAACATCATGGTCCCCCGACCTGATGGACTTGAGCAACTTCTGTGTCTTTCCAGGGGAGAAAACACAACGTCAGCTCCTCCTCATCCGAGGAGGAAGAAACTAAGGAGACCAAGAAGGTCTCTCTACCGGGACAGAGGTCTCCATAGGGGCCTGGGCACGAATAGGAAGCCTTTCCATCCAGCAGGCCTATGACTCCTTTAACAGAGCCATTGATACATATCCTGCAACGTAGGTTCACTAGAGGTCAGAAACCTCTAACGGCAGCTGTAACACCTGGTGTAGGTTAAGTCAACAGACCCAGGGATTCCCAACCAGTCTCCAAAGCTGGTCTTAGCCCAGCCTTAAGCTGTTTAGCTTCTGCGATCTCACGAGTGCAGGAATGATCAGCTTACAATAACCGTTGACTGCTGCAATGGTAGCAGGATAGATACTTCCTCTTCGAATCCAGCGGAGAAGACATCGCGGAGGGACAAATAAAACATTTGTAAACCACCTATCTACGCAGGAAAGGTAGAAAAATAGACCGGAGGCAGCTGAGGAAAAAAACACCACAAGTGGAACAACACCAATTTTAGGACTCTGGGAGCTAGCTGAAAAAGCATATGTAGCCAGAGACTGAACTGGAGCACACAGCCTCCCAAAATAGGGGAAGGAGAGTGATAGCCAATCCACCCTTCCCCCAGTAAATCCTCCACAGGAAGATGCATAAAAAAATCAAAAAAAATCGCATCTATGAAAAAAATCGTGCCCGTGAAAAGATCACGGCCGGATTACCTGGAGGTGATGCAAAAGGAGAGTCCCCGCGTCACCTCCGGAAGATGGCGGCGCACAGGGACCGGGAATCCTGGACCAAGGACGCTGCCAAAATACCCCAGCCAGGCGCAACTGCGCGGGGCTGGCAGCAAATAAGCTGCCGGCCAAACTGACCAGGTACCTAGGAAAAAGGGCAACACCGTTACCCAAACGAAAAGAAGGCTCCCCGCACTTTCCATAAGAAAGGGGGGAACAAACCGCCTAGTCCACCTGTCCAGGAGGACAGAAAAAAAACACAGTGGGCTGGGGTTTGACTTCCTCCTTTTAAGGAGATACTTAATTGTTAAATTGAGTTATTAGTCTTGGGCTCATTAAACATTCCGTCGGAATATAAGGAATATGCTGTCTTGAACTTTGTGTAAGAACATTCTGTCATAACCAAATGTTTTGGGCAGCCGAGTATCTAACCGGAATTCCTTATCTTGTCCGCGTCAGCTAGTACGTGGAGCATGAAGGCCAGGATGTAACTGGGGAAAGTATGTTGTATGACGGTATGTGTCTCATTATGATTGGAGGCTATATTGTTTGGGAAAAGATGATTGAATAATGAAAGGGCGTATAATGTCCTATAAAGGCTTGAACCTTATTATCAATAAACAGAGTGATTTTGATCATCATATGTGTCGTGTCTGATATGGTCATTCACTCTCCTGGTGCCAGAAAAGACTTAATCCAAGCTGATGCATCTAGTCATCTTTTATTATCATCCTATCAATTTGGGGGCTCGAATCCGGGATCGAGAGGTCGTCCTCGGGTCTGGTGAGAAGTGACATTGATTTTTGTCCCCTGCCCGATCCGAGGGCACCGGCCACGTCTCGATCTACAATAGTAAGTACGGATGAACCTTATTTTAGACTAGAGAGCTACAGAAGCTGTGTCAGGGACACACGTAACACAACTCAGGGAGTTGTGCATAGATACTAAGAGGGAGTGCACTCCAAAATACCGCTGTTCAGGGAACAGGGAAGTCAAAGCTTGGATTAACTCTTACATGTCAAATATGCATAGATGTTATAAGATCTTGTAGAAGTATAAGATTATCTGTTTGTATGAACTGCAGACTGGGTGGTAAGTGCACAGTCGCTCTTCATTGTTATTAATACTTTGTGAAATTGTGTTGAGTAAACTTGTATGCGTTGTGAGAATCGTTAGACGCCCGGTACTCTGGCGAGGAGAAATCCGTTATAACCCAGAAATACCGAATGCAAGTGGCGATTCAAAACAGCGCTAGTCGTTAGGGATTCAGAGGAATATTCCTCATATTCAGCACAGCCAGCCCTGGGCAGATATTGTTCCAAACATTCTCTGAATACAACAATGGGAGGGCGGGGATCCAAGACTGATTACCCCAAACCTGAACCAGGTGAAACATGTAAAATTTATGTGTCAAGAGTTAGTCCTACCAACTACTATTTAGTAAACCCATGGGTAGGCAACTTAGCAGGGTGGACTGAGACAATGGAGGCTGCTGATAGAATTATAGGTGCACACACAGATTGGGATTGGAAAAAGGTGAAAACCATCTCAGAAATCCAACCAAACACAGAGGCAGATAATTACACCTGTAACACACCCGATGGCATAAAAGAGATATGGACACAGGTACAGGAACACATGAGTGAAGTGTTCAAACAGAAGTCCTCACTCCCTGTAGCAGTGGCATGTAAACAAAAATCTGCCGAGACTGTTACTGAATTCTGGAAACGATTCATGGATTGCTGGAAGCTGGAGGCAGGTTTACCAATGCACCAGAATGACAGCTTAATCATTTCCACATTCATTAATAACCTGTCTGATAAACTGATCCTCACTGTGAAACAAAATGTTTCATCATGGACATCCGATAACACGAAGGACTTTGAGACACATCTTTATGAAAAAGCAAGCAGCGGGATGTTTTGATGTGAGGAAACTCCCAGCTCCACACTTGTATGCAGGCACAAGAGGAAGGGGGAGAGGCAGACGCAGGGGAGAGGTGGAAACTACAGGCAGGGAGACAGAGAACAGATCGTAAACCCATATTCAAACACCAGCTGTTATAATTGTGGGCAGGAAGGACACTGGGCAAGGCAGTGCACGGCACCACGTAGAAACACATCAGTGCAGGTAGCACATAACCAACAACAGCCGACACAGGCATTACAGAACAGGAACCAACAGAACACACAGAACCAACCCAGATTCCCTATTAACTGGAACAACCAGCAAGCCTACTGACGGGGCCCGGAGGGAGTCACCCCAACTTTCACACAGGTCACATCACACTGGAAAGACACGCCTATCATCTTACTTAAAGTAGCAGGAAGAAAAACAGGGTTTATGGTAGACAGCGGTGCCACCTCTAGTGTGTTAAACAAAGATTTGTACAAGGGACCTTTGAGAGAGCCGGACCCCTCTACAGGATTTTAGGGCAATCAACAATCTCATTGTACCCATTGCACCTCTAGTTCCAGACATCACCGCCCTCTTATCCTCCATCCCTGCAGAAGCCGCCTGGTTTAGTGTTATTGATTTGAAGAATGCCTTCTTCTCAATCCCAGTTAATAAGAGTACCAGACTACTTTTTGGTTTTTTCTTTGAGGGACGGCAGCTAACCTGGGGCCGGATGCCACAGGGATATGCTGATTCACCTGTAGTGTACAGCATTGTCCTCCAAGCCACTTTGAAACCATGGCACCCCCTAGGTTCGGTGCTGATACAATATGTGGACGATTTGTTACTGTGCAGTATGTCAGAGGAGGCCAATGTTACTGATGGTGTATCTTTGTTAAAATGGTTATCAGAATGTGGACACAAGGTGTCACGCAAGAAAATGCAATGGTGTAAAAAGCAAGTTGAGTACTTGGGCTTTGTCCTCACAGAAAGGGAAAGGCGGATCAGTCCGGAGCGAGTCCAGTCTGTAGTGGGACTGGTCACCCCACACACCAAGAAGGAAATGCTGTCCTTCCTTGGTATGATAAATTATTGCAGACAATGGATCCCTGACTGTTCCTACTATGATAATATCCTGAGGCAAACCACTCTGGAAGACAAACCAGAGCTCATAAGATGGTCTGAGGAAATGTTGAATGCTTTTGATATGTTAAAATGTTCTCTGATGTGTAGCCCAGGATTGGGCCTCCCTGACTATAAGCTGCCGTTCCACATGTTTGCGCGCCAAAATTGTAAAACCATGGCGGGGGTGCTAACACAAGAACATGGAGGCAAGTTGCGTCCTTGTGCTTTTTTCTCAAAGATAATGCCGGTATCCGTACAAGGTATGCCGGCATGTCTGTGTACTCTTGCGGCTTGTGCTATGATGGTGGAGCTCGCGACCCCCTCACACTGGGGTACCCCACCATCCTACACACAACTCATGATGTAGTGGGGTTACTACGAGGCATACACACCCAACACATGTCAGCCCAGCGACTGTCAGGATATGAGATACTCTTGTTAAGTGACCCTTCCTTACAAATCAAATATGCCCCACATTCAGCAGGGCCAGCACCGATATTGAATGCACTCATAGGGCTAAAAGGAGAAGAAGACGCCCTGCCCGACGCACATGACTGCCCCAAAGTGTTAGAGTATGAGACTTCCCCAGAATGGATTTGTCAGCGACGCCTGTGACAGGGGCATCTGAAGTATTTGCTGACGGCTCATGCTCACGCCCACTCGATACTGTCTTCTGCGCAGCCTATGCCATAGTCATGTTACCCGACATAGTGTTAGAAGCAAGACCAATACATGTCCAATCAGCCCAGGCTGCCGAACTAATTGCACTCACCAGAGCATGTACCCTACATACAGACAAACCAGTCACAATCTACACAGACAGTACATATGCACATGGGGTAGTGTGGGATCATGGAGTAATATGGCAAAGGCGGGGGTTCACTGCTGCAGATGGGAAGAAGATCTCTCATTCACTCCTCATTGATAATCTTTTAGCTGCCCTTAAACTACCCTCTAGCCTGGCCATAGAACATTGCAAAGCACACACGCAGGGCAAGGATAGAGTGTCCCAGGGCAATGCTTTAGCTGACAAGATAGCAAAACAAGTTGCGAAAGAAAACCCCACTAGCATTCACAAAGATTCATGGGAAATGGCATGCCTCAAACCACCCTCTTTGGACACGGTCCAAATGATCACTGACCTGCAACGATATGCATCACAGGAAGAAGAGAAAGATTGGGTGTACCCTGTGTTGCAGAAAAATCCACAAACTGGATTGATCTGCAAAGAGGGAAACCCTGTATACCGCAACATAGCGCTGCCCTCTTCATTGCTCATTTTCATGGTGTAGAACACAACAGCATACAAACTACAGGTTTACTCCTTGGTCAAAACTTTTACATCACCAACATGAATAAACTGGTAGCTGATTATGTAGGGAGATGTCTTACATGTTTGAGAAACAATCCAAACAACCCTCTTAAGATCCCACATCAGTGCCTGGACTACCCTACTACACCTTTCACCCATCTGCAGGTAGACTACACACATATCCCCAAAACAAAGGGTAAACTAGAATATTCATTGGTAATAGTAGACATGTTCGTAAGATGGCCAGAAGTATTCCCCACCAGGGCAGAGGATGCAGAAACAACAGCAAAAATACTCATGGGAAGACCATTCCCTACCCCATGGGCAAGACACCCCTTAGTAACACAGAAGGGAGACATTGACCAGATTAGGGATGAATACATTACTAATCTTATCCGAATCCTTAGCAAAACTGAGGAAAAAGTTGCTTGTAAATCTCCCTCTCTTCCACAGGAACCCACGCACCCTTTCAGGTCTGGGGATATTGTGCTGGTGAAGATACTGAAAAGGGGAAAAGACCGGGAATTTGCCTACAGCGCCCCCACCACCGTCGTGGCAGTAACCAGGACAGCAGTGCTGACAGAGCAATCGCCCACGTGGATCCACGCTACGCGAATAAAATTGGTGGAGAGGAACAAGGCAACCGAGAAGGAACGACAAGAAGGGGTACTAACGGAGGCAGACAGCCTTGACCCCCAACGAGATGACACAGTCGGAGAATTCCTTAAAATGGCTGAGACCTGCAGTTCTGACAATTGCAGCCTTATGCATCCTAATAACTGTTCTTCGATCATGGGACAGACAGACATACCTAACAACAGGATGCAGAGGGGAGGACAATCTGTGGAAGACAAAGGAGAATCTGTGGCTGTACCTGGCCAAGACCCTGAACCTAACTGATTTCTGTCTTCGAACCACCTTGTCTGCATCCAATATTCTAGAAACCTGCCTGGTAGCAGTGCCCACTCCAGTGTCTATATGGACAGGGCTCCTGCGTTCCCAGTGGAATGACACTGATTTAGAAGAACATGATGTTAGATATGGACATGTGAATCCTTATTATGTCTGCTATAATTGCTCTACACATAGATATCTACAAGGTAATATGATCAGAATAATTACAGGTCTAGTCACAGCTGCAGAAGTATGCTATAATTTCACTTGTGATGAAAAATTACTACCTCCCTGCATACAAGTAAAGCAACAAAATAAGACCAAACCAGATATTTACCAACGGGCGTAAGTAGTTGCAAAAAGATGATATCAGGAAGAAATATGCAATGTAATATCACAAAGATAGTGCCATCCTTAGACAAACATGTCCCCCTTCCAACAGGATGGGTGTTAGCATGCGTAAACTTTAGTTACACGTACATACCAGCAAACATTACAGATGGACCCTGCACGATGGCTAGGTTAACATTAGCCATGATACCATTACTTCCTGCAACACAAACACGTTATACACAAGAATCTTCTGTGCAGTTACCGGAAGATTGTAATTATAATGTGAACCTTCTCTCAGAAACAGAGTACTTAAGCCTGGCAATATCAATGGTAGGAGTACCAGGGCTAGCTGCATATAACCACAAGACAATCTCAAGGCTTGCTTGCTTTATGGTAAAAGAAATAAATGTCACTAGCGCAATCTTGCAGGACATATTGCTAGATATACAGTCATATAAGAAGGCAATTCTACAGAATAGGGCAACCATTGATTATCTGCTATTACAACATGGTATAGGGTGCTCTGCTTTTTCAGGTATGTGCTGTTTTAATTTGTCAGATCATTCCCAAGGGATAAAGGATAAGATGGGCCAATTAGAAGAAATGATAAAACACATAAAACAAGACGCTAATCAAGGATGGTGGGATTGGCTTTTTAGCTGGATACCTGACTTTGGTCAAATCCGATATGTATTAGGAGTGGTATTTGCTATCATCGCTATAATGATATGCTTATGTTGCTGTGTACAATGCGTACCCTCGCTTCTTTCCACATGTCAAAGTTTCACTGAAAAGAGGGTGCGCTCGACGTCTTATTACACTCCAGTGCTCACAGGTGAGATGAACAATACCCCACCAAGGCCTGAAGAACATACCCCAGAGGCTTATATGGAATACTTAAGAACTTATAGGCAAAAGAGGGGCAAGGAGAACCATATAATATGAATATAAGGTTCTAAGAGGGGATTGAAGGAATATGCTGTCTTGAACTTTGTGTAAGAACATTCTGTCATAACCAAATGTTTTGGGCAGCCGAGTATCTAACCGGAATTCCTTATCTTGTCCGCGTCAGCTAGTACGTGGAGCATGAAGGCCAGGATGTAACTGGGGAAAGTATGTTGTATGACGGTATGTGTCTCATTATGATTGGAGGCTATATTGTTTGGGAAAAGATGATTGAATAATGAAAGGGCGTATAATGTCCTATAAAGGCTTGAACCTTATTATCAATAAACAGAGTGATTTTGATCATCATATGTGTCGTGTCTGATATGGTCATTCACTCTCCTGGTGCCAGAAAAGACTTAATCCAAGCTGATGCATCTAGTCATCTTTTATTATCATCCTATCAGTTAACCCCATCTGTGCTGCTGGTAGGACGTAAGGGAAACACAGCTTTCCTGGAAACAGATAGACACACTGTAACGAAAATCTGAGGTAGATAGATAGATAGATAGATAGATTTTTCCTCAACTTGCAGTATCAATAGCTGATTGTATTGTATATCAGGGTCTTTGGATCTATTAAGGACATTCAAATTGTACTTTCAGGTGCCAACCAGTCTGAAAGTATATGGGAAGCCCCCATTTAGCACTGGCCTGCTAATTACAAGCCATTTGGGCATCCTAATGAAGACCTGGGAGGGGGATACTTAAAATGAACAGCCACTCCAGACATGTTGGCTGCTAGACCAGTGGGTGGTCTGACCCATGCAGTAGATGAATGAAATAATATCTGAAACCATAACTCCGACCTCATAACACCCACATCCTCAGAACCCTAATAATTGTGTTCAGCCTGACATTGGCTTCGGGAGAATCCAGACACCCCATACTGGACAGGAGGCATTTCTTGGTATTAAGGATCTGGCCTTCTGGAAATCATAACCCAATCATATTTGGTGTCTGTATTACCGTGGCGGGCGACTGAGATTATGGGATCTCATCTGTACCCGCAGTCCCTATCATACGGTGAGGAATCACCGTGATTCATTTTGCCACATCGGTCAGCCTTGTGGGAAGGTGGGGCAAAAGCCTGAATAATATCAGACGGCCCAGAAGGCTGGACCGAAGGCGGGAGGTTCCCTTACAGCCCATCCCTCGGCTGAGGGGTGATAAAAATGGGTGTTTGGGAACAGGTAAGTGTCAGCCATTTTGGGGATCCACATCGTTTGGAGTGACTGCCCATATCTTCAGCTGTCCCCACAGCCGGAATATAACTGCTGCATCTCAGTAAGCCAATATTCTGTATTTTATCCCTTTTATTTTATCTGTTTACTGCATTGTTATTGTATGTATATTTTTGTTTTTATCTTTTATCTGACACTTTCTTTTGTATTGCACTGCACTATTGTGTATTAAATTTAAACATTAATAAGTCCCTTCCTTGTGGTCTTATAGAACTTGCTCTTTCGAAGGGAATAGCGTTATCGGTAGTGTTTCCATATAGATAACTGGTGTTACGGTGGTAATTTTGGGTTAATAGAATATAGTATGAGTATAGGCCCCTATTGCCTTATAGTATAGGTGGTGGCAGTGATTGTGATAGAAAATATTGGGGGTGTTAGAATCTAGGAGAGTAAGTTAGCATAATTCCGTCATCTTGAATAGGTGGGTGGGAATTTATGTGGTAACTTGATGAGCTCCTTAGTATAATTCGCCCCAGTGACGTGACCCGAGGTAGGGATCATCACAGATTGGTGGCCAGCGGTGGGATAGTGTTCTTGATTTTTACACTGTTAAAGACGTTAAGTGTTTGGTTTAATAAATTAACCCTTACACTTAAGGGCTGGAGTATTCTTTGGAAGGATATGACAGTTCACAAGGAAGGACTCAGTGCATACTAATTGTCAGTTAACATAAATACGTGCAGAACAGACCCCCCTTTTTCTCTTGTTTTCTTTCCTGTCTTTTATTTGAGAAAACTGCTGCTAGGATGGCAGATGCATACAGGAACAGGACTAAAGCTGAACTGCTGGTCCTCTGTGCAGAGAGACGGCTGGACACAACAAACCAGACCAAAGCGGAGCTGGTTCAAACATTGATGGCGTTTGATACCCAGTCCCACCGTTCTGTGGAACCAGAGCAGGGACCTTCAGCTTCTGAGGAACAGACAGAAGATCCTATTCCGGAACTGGCTGGGCAGGATAGTACCAGTGCTCATGGTGGTATGGAATCTTCTCTTCCTCTAATTCTCCAGCAGATTGGTGCCTGTGATCCTAATCTTAGGGCGCAGCTATGGATGCAAGAGCGCCAAGCAGAGCGAGAAGCTGCAGAACGCAGAGCGGATCGAGAGTTTGCAGAACGCCAGGCAGACCGGGAGTACCAGCTAAAGTTGACACAAATGCAGCTGCAAAGTGCTTCATCGTCACCCCAGGGTGAGTCCACGGACACTGTATCCCTTAAACCTCGTCTAGATCGTTTCCCTATCATGGAGAAAGACAGTGATTTGGATGTCTTCCTCAAAAGTTTTGAAAAGGTCTGCAGGCAATTCCAGCTACCTCCTGCAGAATGGGCTAAGTATCTGACTCCAGGACTAAGAGGCAAAGCACTGGAGGTGTTTGCAGCATTGCCCACGACTATGGATCAAGATTATGAGGCTATTAAAAGGCCTTAATCCAACGGTTTAACCTCACCCCAGAGGTTTACCGAAAACAGTTTAGGACTTTACAGCGCACAGGTACTGACAGCTACTCAGACCTGGCTGTTGGACTACGGAACCATTTCAGGCAGTGGACCGAGGGATGGGGTGTTGCCACTCTGGAAGACCTGGAGGATCTGATGCTCCTGGACCAGTTCCTCCACACCTGTTCTATGGAAGTGAGACAGTTTATTCTGGAGCGGGAGCCCCGGACCCTGGATAAAGCTGCCCAGATTGCGGATGTATATGCTGCCAGTCGAGTGCCAGAGGCACGGAAGCCTGCTGTGCCAGGTTGGAAGGGGGAAAACCCCTGTGAACACCTTTACCCCTATTCGCAGATCTCCAGGAGTTACCCCTGCCCAACTCCCCAGGCCTGCTGTGGATAACCGCAGGTGTTTTGTGTGCAACCAAGTTGGGCATATCAGCACTGCTTGCATAGAAAAGAGGAAAAACCCCATTTGCCCAAACCATCTATTTCTTCCCCAGCAGTTTTGTTTGTGGGTGGGAAAAAGAGGGCATCTTGTGACAATTTACAAGCGGTCACTGTGGGCAACACAGTCACCATGGGACTGAGGGACACTGGAGCCGAGATGACCCTCGTGCACCCCGAGCTTGTCAATTCAGAGGACCTCATCCCCGGAAGAACTCTAACCGTTGCTGGAGTTGGAGGTCTAACCCCTGCTTTACCCATGGCCCGGGTTTACCTGGATTGGGGGCGGGAAGAGGGATGATGGAAGTGGGCGTGACAGATAAGATTCCCACTAATGTGTTACTAGGAACTGATCTGGGACGCTTAGTCTCTAGGTATATTCCCTCTGATATTGAGGAGGACGCAGGCGTGTGTGCAGCCCCATGTGAGTTGGCACCAGCCGCCTATGGTGATATTGAGACCGTGCCTACTATGAAATGTGATGACCCTGTGTTTTCCAATGTGTTAGAGTTACATAACGATACTGTGCCTAGTGATAACCTGAACGTAGTAACCAATGCATTGAGTGAAGTTTGCATAACTAACAATAATGTAGAAGGTGATAGGTGTCCATCAAAAGATAATGGCTGGTGTAGCGGTTTAGTGGCAGGAAATGTCATGAGGATGCCTGAAGTTCCTGTCACGTCCACATCCACCCTCTTTCACCGAGAGGGGAGATCGGTGTGTCAATTTCTTCTGTAACCCGCAGTCAGGGTGCCCAGGAGTCCAACTCAGGTCTGGGTTCTGGGCCCTCTACTGTCTGTGCTATAGAAGAAATGGAGCGAGCTGGCAGTCCACAGCCAGGGGCTGGAATAAGTCAGAATATGGTGTTATCTACCAGCACTGGCGCAGACCGTTGCTTGTTTCAGACTGCCCTACACACTGATGACAGTCTGCAGAAGCTGCGGGAGATGGCTGGTCGGACCCCTGAGGAAGGGGATAAAGAAATCATAACCTGGGACCAGGGGAGGTTGTATAGGCAAAGTATTCCCACTGACCCCCAGCAGCATATCTTTAAGGAAAAGCAACTAGTGGTACCTCGGCAGTTCCGGGAGCAACTGCTACGTATTGCCCACGAGATACCACTAGCTGGTCACCTAGGGATAAGCAAAGCGAAAAGCCGTTTAAAACATAACTTTTACTGGCCCGGTTTGGGGAATGATGTGGCAGATTACTGCCGTTCCTGTATTGTGTGCCAAAGGATGGGGAAGGCCGGACCTATGCATCGGGCCCCCTCATCCCTTGCCCATCATTGAGGAGCCTTTCCAGAGGATTGCTGTGGATATTGTGGGGCCCTTGGCCATACCCAGCAGCTCGGGAAAACGCTTCATCCTGACAGTCGTGGATTATGCCACACGTTACCCAGAGGCCGTCGCATTATCATCCGTCAGGGCTGACAAGGTGGCAGATGCACTTCTCACCATCTTTGCCCGTGTAGGATTCCCCAGAGAGATGCTCACGGATCAGGGGACCCAGTTTATGTCCAATCTTATGCAGAGCCTCTGTAAGAAAATACAGGTGCAGCACCTGGTAGCCAGTCCGTATCACCCACAGACAAACGGTCTCTGCGAACGATTTAACGGGACCCTCAAGCAGATGCTTAAAATGCTTGTGGATACCCATGGGCGAGACTGGGAGCGTTATCTACCGCACCTGCTATTTGCCTACAGAGAGGTACCTCAGGCCTCAACGGGTTTCTCACCCTTTGAGCTCCTATATGGGAGGAGGGTGCGGGGCCCCTAGATCTCCTGAAGGAATCCTGGGAGGGAGAATTGGTTTCACCCGAAGTCTCTGTAATCGACTATGTCCTAAAATTTAGGGAAAGAATGCAGGAACTGACTGGTATTGTCCATGAGAACATGGTTCAGGCACAGGCGAATCAAAAGAGGTGGTATGATAGGAATGCTAGGGAGAGGGTGTACGAGGTGGGTCAGAAGGTATGGGTACTGGTCCCTATGACCCAGAACAAACTCCAGGCGGCATGGGAAGGCGGGTATCCCATTCATAAACGCTTAAATGATGTGGACTATGTAGTCACGATCGATCATGTTCGCAAGAAGCACAAAGTCTTTCATGTGAATATGATCAAGGCGCATCATGACAGGGATACGTCCGTCCTGCCGTTCTGCAGTTTACCAGAGGAGGGGGAAAGCGATAGCCTGCCAGATTTAGTGGCTGCAACGCAGGAGGTAGGTTCCCTTGAGGATGCCGTAGTTAACTCACAGCTGTCTGGGTTTCAGAAATCCCAGCTGTGGGAGATACTTAACCCCTTTCTCGACACTTTTACCGGGAGACCTGGAAGAACTCTCCTGGCCACTCACCACGTGGACACTGGGGATCATCTGCCGATTAGACAAACGGCCTATCGAGTCTCCATAGAGGTGAGAGCAGACATGAAGAGAGAGGTAGAGAAAATGTTAAGGCTGGGTGTGATCCAGGCATCTCAAAGTGCGTGGGCATCACCTGTAGTGCTTGTCCCCAAAAAGGATAAGACCACACGCTTTTGCGTGGACTACAGAAAGCTAAATACCATCACCGTTTTTGATGCGTACCCAATGCCCCGCATAGATGAGCTGTTAGACCAGCTAGCCAATGCCCAGTACATAACCATTATGGACTTGAGTAGGGGGTACTGGCAGATTCCCATGTCCCCTAGGGCCCAGGAGAGATCCGCCTTTATCACTCCTTTTGGGCTCTATGAGTTCAAGGTAATGCCCTTTGGCATGAAGAATGCCCCTGCCACATTCCAGCGCTTGGTGAACCAGCTGTTGGACAAGTTTGAAGGGTTTGCTGTTGCTTATCTGGATGACATCGCCGTGTTTAGTCAGACCTGGGAGGATCACTTGACCCACCTGTCACAGGTGCTCAAGCGAATCCAGGATGCAGGACTTACCATCAAGCCTGGAAAGTGCCAGATAGGCCTGTCTGAGGTGCAGTACCTTGGGCACCAGGTAGGTGGAGGGACGCTTAAGCCAGAGCTAGGGAAAGTAGATGCCATCTCCAATTGGCCTACCCCTAAGACCAAAAAGCAGGTTATGTCCTTCTTAGGGACAGCTGGGTACTATAGGAAATTTGTCCCCCACTATAGCACTCTAGCAAAACCTTTGACAGACCTCACAAAGAAGAAGCTACCACAAATAGTTAACTGGACAGCAGACTGCGAGAGGTCTCTGTCAGCGTTGAAATCTGCTCTTGCAAGCTCTCCAGTCTTGCAGAGCCCAGATTTTACCCGCAAGTTTGTGGTTCAGACTGATGCTAGTGCCTATGGCCTAGGCGCAGTGCTCAGCCAGGTAAACCCTGAAGGGGATGAGCACCCCATAATGTATTTGAGCAGGAAGCTCCTACCAAGGGAGGTGGCCTATGCCACTATAGAGAAAGAATGTCTGGCCATTGTATGGGCTTTACAGAAATTGCAGGCATACCTGTATGGGCGGAAGTTTACTGTGGTGACCGATCACAACCCCCTCAGTTGGTTACATCGGGTGGCAGGTGACAACGGAAAGCTACTGAGATGGAGTCTGGCCTTGCAACACTATGACTTTACTATCCAGCACAAAAGGGCAGTGAGCATGGTAACGCAGATGGGTTATCGCGTCAGGGTGAGGCGGCAGAGCATGGCTTGTGATATTGATTGCTATATCAATGATCTCATGCCATGTCATGAAGGGGGAGGTGTAACGAAAATCTGAGATAGATAGATAGATAGATAGATAGATAGATAGATAATTTTTCCTCAACTTGCAGTATCAATAGCTGATTGTATTGTATATCAGGGTCTTTGGATCTATTAAGGACATGCAAATTGTACTTTCAGGTGCCAACCAGTCTGAAAGTATATGGGAAGCCTCCATTTAGCACTGGCCTGCTAATTACAAGCCATTTGGGCATCCTAATGAAGACCTGGGAGGGGATACTTAAAATGCACAGCCACTCCAGACATGTTGGCTGCTAGACCAGTGGGTGGTCTGACCCATGCAGTAGATGAATGAAATAATATCTGAAGCCATAACTCCGACCTCATAACACCCACATCCTCAGAACCCTAATAATTGTGTTCAGCCTGACATTGGCTTCGGGAGAATCCAGACACCCCATACTGGACAGGAGGCATTTCTTGGTATTAAGGATCTGGCCTTCTGGAAATCATAACTTAATCATATTTGGTGTCTGTATTACCGTGGCGGGCGACTGAGATTATGGGATCTCATCTGTACCCGCAGTCCCTATCATACGGTGAGGAATCACCGTGATTCATTTTGCCACATCGGTCAGCCTTGTGGGAAGGTGGGGCAAAAGCCTGAATAATATCAGACGGCCCAGAAGGCTGGACCGAAGGCGGGAGGTTCCCTTACAGCCCATCCCTCGGCTGAGGGGTGATAAAAATGGGTGTTTGGGAACAGGTAAGTGTCAGCCATTTTGGGGATCCACATCGTTTGGAGTGACTGCCCATATCTTCAGCTGTCCCCACAGCCGGAATATAACTGCTGCATCTCAGTAAGCCAATATTCTGTATTTTATCCCTTTTATTTTATCTGTTTACTTCATTGTTATTTTATGTATATTTTTGTTTTTATCTTTTATCTGACACTTTCTTTTGTATTGCACTGCACTATTGTGTATTAAATTTAAACATTAATAAGTCCCTTCCTTGTGGTCTTATAGAACTTGCTCTTTCGAAGGGAATAGCGTTATCGGTAGTGTTTCCATATAGATAACTGGTGTTACGGTGGTAATTTTGGGTTAATAGAATATAGTATGAGTATAGGCCCCTATTGCCTTATAGTATAGGTGGTGGCAGTGATTGTGACAGAAAATATTGGGGGTGTTAGAATCTGGGAGAATAAGTTAGCATAATTCCGTCATCTTGAATAGGTGGGTGGGAATTTATGTGGTAACTTGATGAGCTTCTTAGTATAATTCGCCCCAGTGACGTGACCCGAGAGTAGGGATCGTCACACACACCACACCCAGAATCACTGAGGAGCACTGTTTTTGTTCTGCAGTTTTTGCCAACGCCTTCTGGTCTTCAATCTGTGATTAAGTAAAACCTTATAGAAGACAGCACACACGTTATAATCATGCAATTTTTGTGAAACTCAAATCTGATATGCCACATGGTCTTATTAGGTGTTACACATATACAAGAATTTTCCTTTAAAACCGGATTCCCACATTACGGTAGCTGCTTGGGAAAGAAGAAATAAAATTATTAAGTAATCTTCAGTGTCTTGTAAAAGGTATAACACACAGCATAGCTAAACACATTCTACATTCTCTTTGTTTGGTACTTCATGCCCCTCCCCCCTTTCAAGGATATAGTCAGCATACCTTGGACTGCGGGGTCAACACAGACTATGAGGGGGATGGGACTATACAAGGCCACTATCTATTTTTCTTTATCCCTTAGCAGCCCAGACACAGAGGGGGGTATTTTTCAACATTCAACTTACTTAAAACTTTTTTTGAAACTCTTTCAACTGTTCATTAATACCAGACAATACTTTTATCTTCCTGACCAAAAGCGGAACTATTGTAATAGAGAGCTATTCCTAACACCTTCATATTCTTAGTGCTAGCCACACATGTGTTGTCACACACTAGGTACAATAATTATTCATTAACCGACCATTCTTCACTGCTCTGTTTGCCTAACTCATCAATAAACGCCCTTAACATCACAGGAGCTCTGATGTCCACAGTCTGCGGGCTCTAACTTGACAGAGTTTTACGAATTTTCACTAGAATCTGCTCAGTTCTAGAACTTTCCATAGCACTGTCTCATGAGTGTCTTCCACACTTCAGAGCTAAGTTCTCCATTACATCCAGCTAGCTTCATTAACTTCTTATAACTCGTAACATGCTTACCGCATCCCTCACCTACTACAAGTTACGGAGCACTATACTCTCCCTCAGGCAGAGATGGAGACAGGCCCATGAGTTCACACACGTGTATACAAATGTAGCATCCCCAAGCCAGGGGAGTATGAGGGACTGACCTGGGGAATGCCAGTGATGGAGAGGCTGGCACGTGGATCCTCTGGGGCACTCTCTGGGTTCGTGAGGGACAAAGCCAGGTGTAGTGTGAGGTGCCCTTGGTGTTGGTAGATTAACGTGCCTGTGGCTGGGTGTCCTTGATGTCCGTGATGCCAGTGCCGGTAACGGTGGCACACCGATTGATAGGAGGAATAATTGAGGTGCAGGCTTGTATAGTAAACCAGAACTTCACTTTTTACTGAACAGTAATAAACAGCATACACTCTCTTGACAGTTCCTCAGAAGATGATTGGTTTTGGCAGGCTTTAAGTTACAGTACATTAATGGCAGGCTTATACTTAGCAAGGTGATTCACAGAGGGTTAAAGCAGGACTTCTGCAGTACAGGTAACTTTACTCTCTTCCTGACTTATCCTGGCTGGCAAATATACTCCAAAGCCCCAATGCCCTATCTCTGGCTTTTATCCTTGGGATTACAATTACTGAGTACCTCCTCTGGTATTTGTAGTACCTCTTGCTTTCCGGAATTATTATTATTATTATTATTATTTATTTTTAGAGCGCCATTCATTCCATAGCGCTGTACATATCATAAGTGGTGCACATACATAATATAGGCAATCGCCTTAAGCATGAACGAGACAAGTTACAGACTGGTACAGAAGGAGAGAGGGCCCTGCCCGTGAGGGCTTACAATCTACATGGTATGGGGGATGGAGACAGTAGGCGAGGGTGAAGCTGGTCATGGCGGTATAGAAGCAGCAGTGTCACTGGTCGTAGGCTTGTCTGAAGAGGTGGGTTTTCAGGTTGCTTTTGAAGGATTCCACTGTAGGTGAGAGTCTGATATGTTGGGGTAGCAAGTTCCAGAGTATAGGGGATGCACGGGAGAAATCCTGGAGGCGAGTGTGGGAAGAGGTGATAAGAGGAGAGGAGAGAAGGAGGTCCTGTGAGGATCGAAGATTGCGTGTGGGGATGTATCGGTAGAGTAGCTCAGAGATGTAGGGAGGGGACTGGTTGTGGACGGCCTTGTATGTGTTGGTTAGTATTTTTAAACTGAATTCGCTGGGCAATGGGGAGCCAGTGCAGGGACTGGCAGAGGGGGATGCAGAGGAGTAACGGGGGAGAGATGGATTAGTCGGGCAGCAGAGTTGAGGATAGATTGTAAGGGTGCGAGAGAGCTAGATGGAAGGCCACAGAGGAGAATGTTGCAGTAGTCTAGGCGGGAGATGATGAGGGAATGTACAAGCATTTTTGCCGATTCAAAGTTGAGGAAAGGGCGGATGCGGGAGATGTTTTTAAGTTGGAAGCGGCAGGTGGTGGAAAGTGCTTGGATGTGTGGTCGGAAGGAGAGGGCAGAATCCAAGGTCACTCCAAGGCAGCGGACTTGGTTGACCGGGGACAGTGTGCAGTCATTGATTGTGATAGATAGGTCTGTTGGGGGAGTGAGCAAGATGGGGGAAAGATGATGAATTCTGTTTTATCCATATTAAGTTTTAGAAAGCGAGAGGAGAAGAAGGAGGATATGCGAGATAGGCATTGTGGGATTCTGGATAGTAAGGTGGTGATGTCTGGACCAGAGAGGTAGATTTGTGTGTCATCAGCATATAAGTGATACTTAAAGCCATGGGACTCTATAAGCTGTCCCAGGCCGAAGGTGTAGATAGAGAAGAGCAGGGGTCCTAGGACGGAGCCTTGCGGGACACCAACAGAGAGGGAGTGAGGCGAGGAGGTGGTGTGAGAGTGGGAGACGCTAAATGTCCGGTCTGTGAGGTATGATGTGATCCAAGAGAGGGCCAGGTCAGTGATGCCAAGAGATGAGAGAGTTTGTAACAGAAGGGAGTGGTCGACAGTGTCAAAGGCAGAGGACAAGTCAAGGAGAAGGAGGACAGAGTAATGTTTTTGGTTTTGGCAAGTAGTAGGTCATTGGTGACTTTGGTGAGGGCAGTCTCGGTTGAGTGATGGGGTCGGAAGCCAGATTGTAGCCGGTCAAAGAGGGAGCAGGAGGAGAGGTGAGAGGACAGTTCAGAATGGACATGTTGCTCAAGTAGCTTTGAGGCATATGGAAGAAGTGATATGGGGCGATAACTGGACAAAGAAGATGGGTCAAGTGAAGGCTTTTTGAGGATGGGTGTAATGGTAGCATGTTTAAAAGCAGAGGGGAAGAGACCAGAGGTTAGTGATAGGTTGAAGAGATGAGTTAGGGCTGGGATAAACACTGTGGTGAGGTTAGGGATGAGGTGGGATGGGATTGGGTCAAGTGCACAGGTGGTGAGATGGGATTTGGAGAGTAGAGTGGAGAGTTTTTCTTCTGTAATAGCGGAGAAGCTGGTTTTGGGTGAAGAGGACGGAGCAGCTGTGTGGAGGGTCTGTGGAGACTGTGTGTTGAAGCTTTCTCTGATGTTGACTATCTTTTGTTTAAAGAATGTGGCGAAATCCTCAGCCGAGATGAGAGGAGAGAGGTGGGGGCGCTGGTGGACGGAGAAGAGAATTAAAGGTGTTAAAAAGTTGTTTTGGGTTGTGGGATAGGGAAGATATGAGAGATGAGAAGTAGGCCTGTTTTGCATCAGCAAGTGAGGATTTGAAAATGAGGAGGGATTGCTTGTATGCGGTGAATTCATCTTTAGAATGGGATTTCTTCCATCGCCGCTCTGCAGCCCTGGAAGCTTGTCTGAGATTTTTGGTCAGGTCGGTATGCCAGGGTTGTCTGTTGATTTTTCTGGTTTTGTTGTGTGTGAGGGGGCAATAGTGTCCAGAGTTGCACTTATTGTGGTGTTATATAGGGTGGTGGCAGTATCTGGGTCTTGGAGGGAAAAATTGAAGAGAGCGGCAGAAGAGAGTCGGAGAGCAAGCGAAAGTCAAGATGTTTAAGGTTCCTGCGGGGTGTGCTAGTGTATGGACAAGGGCGCAGCAGCAGAGACGAGTGAAGAGAAGGTGAGTAGGTTGTGGTCGGATAGGGGAGAGGCGAATTAGAAAGGTTAGATAGGGAGCAGAGGCGGGTAAAGATAAGATCCAGAGTGTGACCATCTCTGTGTGTGGGAGCGGAAGACCACTGTGAGAGGCCGAAGGAGGAAGAGAGCGATAGGAGTTTAGAGGCGGCTGAGTGGCAGGTGTCAATGGGGATGTTGAAGTCACCCATGATGATAGTGGGGATGTCAGCAGAAAGAAAGTGTAGGAGCCAGGTGTTAAAGTGGTCAAGAAAGATGGTGGCTGGGCCTGGGGGGCGGTAAATAACAGCTACTTGGAAGTTGGAGGGAGAGTAGATGCGAACAGAGTGTACTTCAAATGAAGTGGGTGCAATGGAGGGCGGCAGTGTAGTTGGGCTGTAGGAGCAGGTATCTGATAGGAGAAGACTAACTCCTCCACCATGTTTGCTGCCAGGGCGGGGGGTGTGAGTGAAATGAAATCCACTGTACGAGAGTGCAGCAGGGGAGGAGGTGTCGGAGGGTGTCAGCCATGTTTCTGTGAGACCCAGAAAGTAAAGTTTTTGAGAGATAAAGAGATCATGAATGTAGGACAGTTTGTTACAGACAGAGCGAGCGTTCCATAATGCTCCATCAAGAGGAACCAAAGGAGCAGGGGTCATAGGAATGGTTATTAGGTTTAAGGGGTTGCAGAAATTTGTGGAATGAGATCTGTAGTAGGAGGTAGAGGTGATAGTGGAGATTTGCTGAGGGGGGCCTGGATTTGGTGAGATATCACCAGCAATAAGGAGAAGCAGAGAAAGTGTTAGTAGGTGAGAAAAAGAAAGGGCAGGAGGTATCTGTGTGTGTTTGGGAAGGAAGTGTTTTACATTGCCAAACAAGTTTGTGCAAGCGGTCAGATGAGAAGGTAAGATGGAGGGAGAAATGAATAGTTCTTTGCTGGTTGAATGAATGTGGGGGTATTTTAGGAGGTTTAGGAAAAGTGAGTAGAGTAAGATGAAAGATTGAAACATTGTTTACATTAACTTTTTTGTAGTTACCTTTGGGTCCCTTCTGGTTCAATTCTGGTATAATTCAGTATCAGCACTTAGAATGTTGCACTTTGAAGATGTTGCATGTTGGAATGACCTAAGAACTTAGATTTATACCACTCAGTGTTCAATCAGGTGTGAACAAGAGGGGAGGGGACTACTTATGGCCTAATCAAGGGAGGACCAGATACAGAAATAGTCAATGTAAACAAATACTCAATAAATCCAGCAGGGAAAGAGACATTAATGCTTCAGAGTAGACATACCAAGCAATGTGAAGGAAACAGGAGGGGTGTGGACGATATCAGACTCTGGGAAAGCTGGATGTAGCAGTTAGCTACAGAGTCAGAGTAGACATACCTGGAGAGGAGAGAATTGGGTGATGGTCAGTAGGCAGTGATGACAAGGTGGATTCCATATCCATAATATTAAATTCTGGTATAATTCGGTATCAGCACTTAGAATGTTGCACTTTGAAGATGTTGCATGTTGGAATGACCAAGGTCTGGAATGACCTAAGAACTTAGATTTATACCACTCAGTGTTCAATCAGGTGTGAACAAGAGGGAGGACCCTAATCAAGGGAGGACCAGATACAGAAATAGTCAATGTAAACAAATACTCAATAAATCCAGCAGGGAAAGAGACATGACCAGGGTATTAGGTACCCGTCCGGGTTCTCCCTACTCCTCATACTACCCAAAAATCCACACATCATCCCCCCCCCCCCCCCAATTTCCCCAATAACACACAGACCACAGTTCGGATTGTAATCGGCCACAGCAGCCGTTTTATTTAACATAAATAACCATGATAAATAACCCATTTTTGCCGAGGGAGGTCCTAGAAGCCCCGAATGACCAAAAACCATAACAAACCAAAAAACAGCGGCGACACCATCTTACCCCCAGCCGTAAAACCCAGCTCGGAGGCACCAACTGATGGCCGCCTTTAACTTCACACTTCCAGATCCACTAATGGGAGTCCAGCCCCTCCCGCGGGGCCCTCCCATCCTCCATTACCATGAATTTTTCCAACTTCGAAGACCTCCCCCGACTCCACAAACGCGCAGCTTGATCTCCTTAAGCCTGCGCGTCCCTCCACATCCTCAGCCCAATCTCAATCCCTTCCTGAATACCCAGAGCCCACAAATCAATCCCGACCGCATTGAGGTGAACACCGTCCCTCTCCAAAATTCCCGACACATTTTTCCAGTTCCCCGTGCCGAACTGCGATCCCACCATTCCTTGCCATAAATCTGCCTACCGCTCTGTTGACTTTAATCCGGGCCTTATTTATCCCGTCAACGGACCTCACCTCCCGCCACGACTGCCGAGGCACAATGTCTGACCAAACCGCTATTAAACCCGGAAACAAGGACCATAACCGGAGCAGGTCATACTTAATGTCACGCACTAGTTCCCGAAAAGGCCTCTTGCCCAAATCATTCCCCCCGACGTGTAACACTAAAACATTTGGGGGGCGATCAAGCCTCACAAAACGATGTATCTCCCTCATCACACCCCCCATAACATCCCCCTAACCCCTATCCACCTAACCAACGCCTCCTCCCGGAAGCCCAGCTGCCTCCCATTCGGCCTAACATCCGCCCTCAAGGAACCCCAAAAAACATAGGAGTGCCCCAGAATACACACCAACGCTGCTGCCGCACCTGCAACGAAAGAAAAACACACAGCAAATAATAACCAATACCACACACCAGTCTCCTAATTCCCAAGCCCCAGCCGAACATACGACCGGAACCGGGCAGATTCCCAACGCCCAATCCGCTTAATGGCATCCTCCCCAAGCCCCTTCTTGCCGCTTCAGTCGCTGCCCCTATCCGAAACGAGTGACCCGAATACCCTTCGACCTTCACCCCAACGCCCCAAACATTTTCGAAAGACTGCAACAAATTGAAAACGGGAAAGAAAAGACCCATCTTCATGCCTCAAAAGGGAGGGGACCACCCCCTACCGCCCCATATACTCGGCTACACATTGTACCGGACACATAAGGCACCCCGGCACCGAAAACAAAACCACCTGAAACCCCCTACCTTCCTGATCCGTTTTTGACTGCCGGAGCCGCAACACCACCCTATCTGAATACAAAACAACGTCATCCCCCTCAAACCCCCAGCCCTGGAGACACTACCACTCACTAACTCACCCAACCTAAACGCCCCAAAAAGGCTAAGGCAAATGCCGCCCTAAACAAAACCACCTCCCACCTTGACCGGCACAGACCACTAACCTTATCCCCAACCCCAAAAGCATCGCGAACGACACCGGCCTCCGATTATCCTCCACTTTATGACCCCTTCTCCACCCCTTCAAAACCTGCCTAACCAGAAACGACTTAGTAAAGTCAACCGAACCCCGCAACCGAAACCCAAAAGCCAACCCGACAAGAAATGATTCAACCGTGAAACTGACCATCCCTCCTCCCTAAAATGACCCAACATTAACAATAACACCATCTCACCGTCCCCGCCCCTGCGTCCAAACGCCTAATCCACTGCTCCCATGTATCCCACGCCTTACCATAAATGGCCCAAGTACCCGGACTCAACGAATCCCGCAACAAACCGATTAGCGCTCCTCCAGGATCCCCACAGCCACTCTGGACACTCCTGCCCTCCAACGCCGCCTCTGGAGCAAGAAGCCGGAATCTCTCCATCTGCGAACGAGAAAGCGCATCCGCCACAGAATTAGCCACACCCGGCACGTGCACAGCCGCCACACAGGCATTAATTAACAAGCACCGTAACACAAAAACTGAAGGAGGCGCACCACCGGCGGGGAAGACGCCGACAAACTATTGATAGCCTGCACCACACCCAAATTATCGCAGTGAAATCTCACCCGCTTATTCCTCAACCGCTCTTCCCACAGAACCAGCGCCACCACAATTGGAAACAACTCCAGGAGAGCCAAATTCTTGACCCATCCCCGCTCAACCCAGCTCCCTGGCCAACACCCCTGCACCATTGTCCACTACAATATGCTCCAAAACCGACCCCCTGCCGCATCAGTGTACAGCTCCAGATCCGCATTAACCCAGGGCCCATCCAACATGACCGACCTGCCGTTATACCGTCCCAGGAACTCATCCCAAACCCGCAAATCACCCTTCAGTTCCTTCCCCAAACGCACATAATGATGAGGAGCCGACACCTTTGATGTAGCTGCCGCCAAGCGCCTACCGAAAATACGCCCCATGGGCAAAATCCTGCAGGCAAAATTAAGCTTGCCCAGCAGAGACTGAAGGTCCCGCAACACAATTTTATCACGCAGCATGGCCCGTCGCACCCCATCCCGCAAATCCCTCAATTTGTCGTCTGGAAGCCTACACTCCATTTTCACGGTGTCGATGACTATACCCAAAAACACAGTTCCGTCACCGGGCCCACAGTCTTTTCTTCCGCCAATGGAACCCCAAACCGCCCAAAAATCGACCGCACTGTATTGAGCAACAAAGAACAAACCTGGGACCCCGCCGGGCCCAGGCACAAAAATCATCCAAATAGTGAATGATGGAGGCACAACCGGAAACATCAACTATCACCCACTCCAAAAAACAACTGAACGCCTCGAAATATGCACACGAGACCGAACAACCCATGGGCAAACATCTGTCAACAAAGTAACCCCCCTCCCAAAAACAACCCAGCAAATGCAAACTGTCCCCGTGAACTGGTAACAGACGAAACGCCGCCTCAATATCAATTTTCGCCAATAACGTACCCTGTCCTAAACGTCGACTGCCGCATCAAATGACGTATACACCACCGAACATAATTCCGGATCGATACCATCATTGACCGACGTGCCCCTGGGGAAAGATAAATTATGAATGAGCCGAAACTTGTTCGGCTCCTTCTTGGGCACCACCCCCAACGGTGACACCCGAAAATCAGCCAACGGCGGCTCCGAAAACGGGCCAGCCATCCTTCCCAACTCAACCTCCTTCCGCAATTTTTCAGAAACCACCTCTGGATGCTCAAGCGCAGACCTAAGGCTCTTAATAACCAGAGGCCCCGCCGTCGAGACCGACGGTATTATAAAACCCCACCGAAAACCGTCCTCCAACAACCCCGCCGCCTCCCTATTCGGGTACCTAGCGAGAAACGCCCGCATATTTTCCACCCGCACTGGCGTCAGGCCCCTTTCCACCACTATCCCCCCCTTCTGCCTTCCACCCCTAAAACAGCGGTTGGCCCCGTGCAGACCCCCACATGACGAGCACTCGTGTTTGAATTTGCACTTGGCCCCAAATCAACAGTTCCCTTCATTAAAAAGGAAACACAGTCCCTTCGCGGACGCCGCTGCGATGCTCCCGGAGGCACTCCCCGGATTCCCCCGAAAGGGCTGGCCCGGCCGAGTCGGAGCCGTAACCCTCAGCCACAAACCAATATCTTTGTGGTCCCACGTAATATCAGGCCGCACCGCCTTACGCTGACGAAACTGCTCGTCATAACGTAACCACCCCACACCCCCATACACCCGGTACGCCTTCCCAATCGCATCTTGATAACAAAACAACGCCGAACATCACTCCGGCGCTCTTTCCCCGATCACGCTGGCCAAAATGGCAAACACCTGCAACCAATTGCTGAAAGTACGCGGTATCAGCCGATACCGCCTCCTTTCGTCCTCTTCCTTTTTTCCCTCCTCCTGCTTGCCCCTATCCAGGTTAAACCGCTCTAAGGGGAGCAGGGAAAAAATCTCCACATACTCCCCTTTCCATATTTTCTCCTTAACCTCCTGTTTTAAGTGCGCCCCCAATGGCCCCTCAAAACACACATAGACCTCACCCCGCGCTCTATCATCCAACTGAAGCCTATCCTCACCCCCGCCAGCCTGCGTTTCCACCGAAACCGACCCAACCGGACTCCCACTAACCGCCGTCCCGACACTATGCCCACGCCCCACCCCCCACGCAGGCACCGGCGACCCCCCACTCTCCCCCGCGCTTGCCAACCAACCCGTCAAACTACCCAGCAACTGACCTAAGCTCCGCCCCCAGTCCCCCGGGACCATACCCCCCCCTGGGGCGCTGAGCTGAGAAACTAAGGGACCCCATGACATCTCACCAGGCACCACGGGCGCTGTGCTTCCCGCTGCCGCCGGTCCTGCTTCCTGACGTCCTTCCCCTCCCAAAGACCGCGAAGAAGATGAGGCTGCCTCCTGGACTTGGCTGGGCAGTGCTGCAGGCCCATCCGCCTGGACGGCCGTAGAACTTCTCCCCACCACGCTGGCCAGTCTGGATGCTGCTGCGCCAAGGGCTCCCGACATCCGGTCCACTCTCTCCTCCGCAGCTGTATCAGCTGAGGGCCTGCACCGCTCCTCCAGACCTACTTGTGCAGCCCGACCATCTTCTTGCCCACGCTGAGCAAGTCGCCCGTGCCCCGGACCATGAGGCCGACTCGCCGCACCAGGTCCCGTGTTCCTGCTGTCCAGCCGCAGAGAGTGGGGGAGGGGGCGTCCCACTCTGCTCCGGGTGCCGCCGCGAGACCGGATTCCTCCCGCGGCAAGAGCACATCCCGCCAGGCTGAACGGGCGCTCCCCGCCGCGGAGGGTCCCCTGAGGGGCTCCTAAGCCGGCGCCGCACCAGAGGTGTGGGTTCCGGGCTGAGGCGCGCCGGCGGGTGCCCCCGCCGCGACCGGACCGCCCGAACTGGAGGGGACACGTCTTCAGCAGGGGGCCCTCCCAGGAAGGCCCCCACCTGCTCCTGTAGCCAGCCTGTCCCACGCACCGCCGCCTCCTGACGAAGCCTCACCAGCAGCTCTTCCACAGTGGCCCCGGAAGGTAAGCGTGCAGATTCGCCGGCTGTGTCCCTTGCTGACTCCCTGCTCCTCCGGCCGGGCCTCCCTATAAACTCTCCCCTCTCCGCCCCCCCATCGCCATAGCAACCACTCCTACCCCGCCTCCCTGCCCTACCGATAACCCCCCGACACCCTACCTGACCTAACCCCTGTCATGCCGGCCTCCCCCTACCATTCCATTCCGGATCCGGCCTAACTTTAATGCTTCAGAGTAGACATACCAAGCAATGTGAAGGAAACAGGAGGGGTGTGGATGATATCAGACTCTGGGAAAGCTGGATATAGCAGTTAGCTTCAGAGTAGACATACCAAGCAATGGGAATGAAACAGGAGGGGTGTGGACGATATCAGACTCTGGGAAAGCTGGATGTAGCAGTTAGCTTCAGAGTAGACATACCTGGAGAGGAGAGAATTGGGTGATGGTCAGTAGGCAGTGATGACAAGGTGGATTCCATATCCATAATATTAAATTCTGGTATAATTCGGTATCAGCACTTAGAATGTTGCACTTTGAAGATGTTGCATGTTGGAATGACCAAGGTCTGGAATGACCTAAGAACTTAGATTTATACCACTCAGTGTTCAATCAGGTGTGAACAAGAGGGGAGGGGGCTACTTATGGCCTAATCAAGGAAGGACCAGATACAGAAATAGTCAATGTAAACAAATACTCAATAAATCCAGCAGGGAAAGAGACATTAATGCTTCAGAGTAGACATACCAAGCAATGTGAAGGAAACAGGAGGGGTGTGGACGATATCAGACTCTGGGAAAGCTGGATGTAGCAGTTAGCTTCAGAGTAGACATACCAAGCAATGTGAAGGAAACAGGAGGGGTGTGGACGATATCAGACTCTGGGAAAGCTGGATGTAGCAGTTAGCTTCAGAGTAGACATACCAAGCAATGTGAAGGAAACAGGAGGGGTGTGGACGATATCAGACTCTGGGAAAGCTGGATGTAGCAGTTAGCTTCAGAGTAGACATACTTGGAGAGGAAAGAATTGGGTGATGGTCAGTAGGCAGTGATGACAAGGTGGATTCCATATCCATAATATTAAATTCTGGTATAATTTGGTATCAGCACTTAGAATGTTGCACTTTGAAGATGTTGCATGTTGGAATGACCAAGGTCTGGAATGACCTAAGAACTTAGATTTATACCACTCAGTGTTCAATCAGGTGTGAACAAGAGGGAGAGGGCTACTTATGGCCTAATCAAGGAAGGACCAGATACAGAAATAGTCAATGTAAACAAATACTCAATAAATCCAGCAGGGAAAGAGACATTAATGCTTCAGAGTAGACATACCAAGCAATGTGAAGGAAACAGGAGGGGTGTGGACGATATCAGACTCTGGGAAAGCTGGATGTAGCAGTTAGCTTCAGAGTAGACATACTTGGAGAGGAAAGAATTGGGTGATGGTCAGTAGGCAGTGATGACAAGGTGGATTCCATATCCATAATATTAAATTCTGGTATAATTCGGTATCAGCACTTAGAATGTTGCACTTTGAAGATGTTGCATGTTGGAATGACCAAGGTCTGGAATGGTACAACTTGGCTCCTGCTGACCTGCCTAGGCCTGAGACATATGGCCTTCACAGACTCCAGGGTCTGCACTGAACTCTAGCCTGCTCTGACCTAGCTATTTATATCCTAGCTCTCTAGCTCCCCTTGTGGCCCAATATCTACATAGCACTCCTGCAGGCATGTACATGGAAGCACATTAAGGTAAATGACATTACAATATATATACAACCAATCTCCCCACAGATGAGGGGAACGACTGCACCCAAGTGACCCTTCTGTAGTGTCGGGCATCACAACTCCCGTACACTACATACCCCGCTGCTTTAAGATGAGTACGCCCTCGTACTCAAACAGGGTCCGCCCAACTGGATCTTTCACCTGAAAGACAAAAAGAAGATGCAGGCATACATGGACATATATATATATATATATCAATATCATCTGCATATACAAGAATTATACCAGGTCCAGTTGGCAAAGGTAAGGCGCAGTGACAAGGGGCGTCGTTCCCTTCTCACAGGATAGTGATTTGGAACTGGGGCGCTGACCTGGCACAGCGTATAAATTGGGAACACCAGGATAGTCCATGAAAGTGTATGATAAGTCCATAAATTGCACAACATAACAGCCCCTGGAGGCACAAAGGAAACATGAGTCCATTCTAGGGAAAAGAGCATTTAAAAGTTCACAGAGGCTCGCACTAGGGAGTCCATCTCTGGGCACAGAGCTTAATCAAACTGAACTGAACTCTAGCCTGCTCTGGCCTAGCTATTTATATCCTAGCTCTCTAGCTCCCCTTGTGGCCTAATATCTACATAGCACTCCTGCAGGCCTGTACATCGAAGCACATTAAGGTAAATGACATTACAATATACAACCAATCTCCCCACAGATGAGGGGAACGACAGCACCCAAGTGACCCTTCTGTAGTGTCGGGCATCACAACTCCCGTACACTACACAAAGACAAAGACAACAGCACCTCCCCCCTCAACAGCAAGCAGAGTAGACTTCCCCTCTCAACAGAATTAGACCCTGGTGTCCACATCTGGTCACACCAGCCTGGGCTAATACATCTGCCACCGCCTCTGGAGATTCCCCAGTTTCAATTTGGCAGAAATTAATTGCAGCCCCGGGACTAATACATCCGTTGCAAAAATTGATTGTAGCCCCCTGGGGCTATTACATCTGCAGCAGAAATTTATTGTAGTCGCCCCCCCCCCCCCTTGCAGGGAGCCGTCCCACTCTGCTTGCCTTTTGTCAGGGAAAAGCAGCCAACACAAAAGACAAACAAACAAAACCACAGCAAAGCAAACTGCAGCCCGCTCAGAGGTCCTAAAAGAACTCGAGATTTTCAACAATCAGCCAAGGGCTGCTAACACACAGTATAACAAGCGACCAGCAGAAAGATTACCTCAGCACGATGGGGTATGACAAGAGGTCGGCAAGATTACGAATATTCCTACCGTAATAGTCATAGGGCTGCAGTCCCAGTCCTCAAGCGTCATCCACCGTGCTCCAGGAATCCAAAACTTTGTCTACCTCTGTTTTATTCTCTTGAGAGCCACGTTGAGCGCCAAACTGATAAAGATGCTCTAATCAGAGCTATAACGTTTGCTTTTGCTGCTCCAAATCAATAGCTAGATCTTAAGGTTTTGTGTGCATAGAAGAGATGACTTGACGCCTGCAGGGTCAATTCAGTTCTTAGCTTTATTACACAGAACATTTCTATACATAGTGAGGAAGGGGGAGGGGGAGGAGTTCATTGGGTAATGTCCTTATTTGGTCAGCAGTGGTACAAGGTATATCACAAATGACCCCTCCAGAGGGGGGGTCTTCCAGCATGTGCACAGACCCTCATGCTGTCCTTTGTTCTTGTCTTCAAGCCATCTTGGTTTCTGAAGAAAGATATTCATATATGCACATCTCTATCAGTCCCTGCTAGGCATGCTAAATTTCACCACTATAGTAATGCCCCAAGCAGGGCCGTCCATCCTCAAAGGGGCACTGCCAGGAGCGCCGGCCCACCTCATGTTGCAGCCACCCGAGCGCTCTATATTGAGCCTCTGGCGGCTGCAGCACTGCCTGGGCTGGCGCATCCATGAGGGCGCAACACCTGGGAGCAGCAAGAGGAGAGGGGCTGACAGGAGGGGAGAGCTGTCATTCCCCCATTGTAGCGTGGCCAAGCCCTGTATGGTCCGCGGGGACAGGGAGCATCTGTCTCCTGTACCTGGCTGGACTGACATGAAGTGCGCACATAGTGTGCACTTCCTGTTAGTCCGCTAGGGTACAGGAAACAAAAGCTCCTGTACCTGCGGACCATACAGAGCTCGGCCACGCTACACTAGAGGTGGGGGTTGGGGAGTTGGGAAAGAGAATGACAAGGGGGGAGAGAATGACAAGAGGGACAAAGAGAATGACAAGAGGGGGAGAGAATGACATGGGGGGAATGACAAGAGGGGGAAAGAGAATGACATGGGGGTGAAGAGAATGACAAGAGGGGGGAGAGAATGACAAGGGGGGGAATGACAAGAGGGGGAAAGAGAATGACGGGGGGGGGGAGTGAATGACAAGAGGGGGAGAGAGAGAACTGGCATTAGTTAAAGGGGTTCTACAGTTTATTTAAACTGATTATCTATCCTCTGGATAGATCATCAGCATCTAATCAGCAGGGGTCCGACACCTGGGACCCCTGCCGATCAGCTGTTTGAGAAGGCAGCGGCGCTAGCAGTAGCGCCTCGGTCTTCTCGCTGTTTACCGCAGGCGCAGTGACGTCATGACTAATATCAATGGCCTGGGCGGGGCTAAGCTTCATTCAAGGGAACAGAGCTTAACCCCGCCAAGGCCAGTGATACTAGTCGTTATGTCACTGCACCTGCGTTAAACAGCGAGAAGGCCGAGGCACTACTGCCAGTGCCGCTGCCTTCTCAAACAGCTGATTGGCGGGAGTCCCGGGTGTCAGACCCCCGCCGATCAGATGCTGATGATCTATCCAGAGGATAGATCATCAGTTTAAATAAACTGCAGAACTCTTTAATATGGCAGATCATATGGGTGGGGTATTGTGATGTCACATGGGGGGGGGGGGGCGGCAAACTTTTCTTTTGCCTAGGGTGGCAAAAATCCTTGCACCGGCCCTGGCCCCAAGGTAGGGCTTTCATGTCCAGGCTGCTACAGTTACTCCCCTCAGCTCCCGAACAAGACAGGCTCATTCATTTAGATACCCAAGCCATGGCCGATTTGGCCAAGTGGAGGGACTTTCTGGCTGAATAGAACAGAGTCTCCCTGTTCGTTTCGCAACTGGGGCCCGCATCCACCTTGATTTTCTCGGCACTCATTCCACATTAGGGCTGCATCAGCAGCTTCCAGGCATAATGTCCCTGGCCATATTATTCGTAAAATGGGTCGCTGGCACTCTTCGTGCTTTGCGTGTGTTATCCCGCATCCTCATGCAGAGATATCCAAGGCAGTTTGTCTTTATGATTTGGTACATGTTCAATAAAGTTATTCTCTACACTACTTGGCTTGGTTTTTGCCCCCTTATAGGCCTACCCACGGCATGGCTAAGGGCACCCCGCCAGCCATTTAGTCAGGTCAGCAAGCTATTAGTTAGGTTAGTCAGTCAGGTCCTGGTTCTCTTCAGGGTACCAAGTTCTCTTCCGTAGCCGTGACCACAAATATATAAATATATCTATCTATCTATCTATCTATCTATCTATCTATCTATATATAGTTAAGGCTGCTCGCAGCCTGTATTTGTGGGCGGAGCTGAGGTCTCACCCCTAATAAACCCCTCACCTGGCCCCTAGGGCACGTACACTGTGTCTACTTCCGGTTCCGGTAGGATTGCCCGCCAGCAAACGCTCTACGTTTAATATCGCCGGCATTGCAGCCCGGCTGTAAGAGCTCAGGTACGGCTTGTTAGAACACCCGGTTTACTGGCGCGAGTGTCGCTCTCCCCCGCCCTCCCCCCCTTCCCCTTCGTCTACGCGGCGCTCATCTTCCGTTCGTTCTCGATCCCTCTGTGCCGGCGATCCCTGGTCCCCATCTCACCGCATCCCTCAACCTCAGTTTCAATCCGGGAGGCCCGTGCTATTGCGAGATGGGGGTCACATAATCCCCCTCTCCCCTGGGTCTCGGATCGCGGCCCTTGCTACGCGAGCTCCGCTGCGCTCACTCTGCTTCCCAGACGCATTGGGCATATAAAAAAAAAAAGTCTTATGTTTTTAATGGTCCAAGAGATTTGTCACATTTCATGTCATGTATGTCTAGGAATTTTTCATTAGTTGTAGTTTTGATTATGTGTGGTCATGTGGTCCTTACGTGTCTCTCTCATATGAAGAAGGATTAAGTTAATTTAGTAAGCCTGTTTGCTGAAAATGCAGGTTGGCCAAATTCTAGAAGTTGCCTTTTTTAAAGTACCAGGGATCACGGCAGGCATCCCCGCTACAGGCATTCCTGTGTTCCACTGGGCGCATATTCAGCCTGGTTGCAATAGGTTAAGGGGTCAGGTAATCCGTCGCTAGTAGCCCCGGAATGGGCATCATGTCTGTAGTTATTTGTCACACGTAGGATGACCCTCTACACCAGCCTGGCAGAAACAGGCACCGGGTCAGGTGCCGCGCAAAAAAAAATAAAAAATTTCTTTCCATAGGCTCTTCTGGTGTCTCCGTTGGGCATCTTCACTCCTTCGTACACCACTAACGTAACTGCTCGCCGTCCAAAAAAAGAACAAAAAAAAAACAAAAAAAAACTCATAACTGAGGTGTTCAGGGCCGATCTCTCTCCCTCTCATCACTCGTCCGGTTAACACTGTCTTCCCAGCCTGAAGCGGTCAGGTTACACCCTGGTTATTACCTGAAGCGTTCAGGTGACTTATCTGTCCTCCCTAGCCTGAAGCGTTTAGTTGACGCATCCATCCTTCCAGCCCAAGCATTTGGGTGATGCATCCCTCCTCGGTAGCCTGAGACGTTCAGGTCACTCCTTTCACTACGGCCTGAAGCGTTCAGGTCACTCCTGTCACCAGGGCCTGAAGAGTTCAGATCACTCCTTTCACTACGGCCTGAAGCGTTCAGGTCACTCCTGTCACCACGGCCTGAAGCGTTCAGGTCACTCCTTTCACCGCGGCCTGAAGCGTTCAGGTCACTCCTGTCACCACGGCCTGAAGCGTTCAGGTCATCAATTTTCTGGTTCTCACATCCCTGGATGGCCATTCAACAACATATCATAGCACTGTGATGAACAATTTACCTGTTGGACATCTCTCAGAGGTGAGGTGTAGATATCTTTTGATCTCTGATGCCAAGTCAGAAGAGATAGAGGCAATGAAAATACATGTGGGCTAAATGGGTCCTGGTTGCGAATCTATAGGATGAATGCAACAAAAACTTCTAGATAGAGTGCTCGTCTTTATTAGTGATGGACCAACATTGGCCAGGACGGTTCGCATTGCACCCATTGACTTTAATAGCAGGCGAACCATATTTGCAGCCACCAAATACAAACTATGAGTGCACAAATAGTCCCACAACATAGACAGTGACATACCAGAGGTAGGTCATTGGCAAAAATTCTCACAAAAATATGTATTTTAATCAGGGGCCATTTTTATGCATCTTTAAGTGAAACTCTCAAAAATGTGCCCTGCTGGAGCCTAGAAAAAATGTATCTCCTATTGGTTTGATATATACAAATGTGCAGCACTCCACGTTTTTGTATCCTGCAGAGTCCAGTAACAAGATGCATGCGTTAACGTAAACATTTTTTCTACCATGGAACTGTATGGTGAACGGACGCCACTGTACGGCATCAGTCAGAGGCATCTGTTAACGCATACATTTTGGTATGCATTAACCTCCTCTGGACCGCCGCACGCAGATACGCGTGATCGCGGCGGCCCAGTTATTCCTCGCTAATGTGTCATCTCGCGAGAGGCTCACAGGATCGCGTTGGGAGAAAGTTTAACTACAGCCTGCCAGCGCTGATCATGCGCTGGCAGGCTGTAGTAGTTAAAAAAAAAAAATCACATATCAGTCTGATATGCCTCCTGCCTGCTCCTCTGGTGGTCCCTTTTGCTTGGGACCACCAGAGAAAACATATGTAAGTGCACCAATCACCACACAGACCCCAACACCCCCCCATCCACCCCACCCACCACCCCCGTCACTGATTAACCCCTGATCACCCCATGTCACCCCCCTGATCACCCCCTGTCACCCCCCGTGACTAATCACCCCCTGTAATGCTCATTCAGACGTCCGTTTGTATTTTTTCGCGTCCACGGATCTGCG
Organism: Bufotes viridis; assembly: GCA_033119425.1. Classification (NCBI taxonomy): domain Eukaryota; kingdom Metazoa; phylum Chordata; class Amphibia; order Anura; family Bufonidae; genus Bufotes; species Bufotes viridis. Next base: position 198,495,378 of record CM065591.1, on the reverse strand, counting down.
GATCCGCAAAGCACAGACACCGGCAATGTGCTTTCCGCATTTTGCGGATCCGCACATTGCCTAAACTATATAGAAAATGCCTTTTCTTGTCCGCAATTGAGGACAAGAATAGGACATGCTCTATCTTTTGCGGAGCTGTGGCCGGATGTTTTGGGGCCGAAACCCGGAAGTTCGCGGCCGCAGCTCCGCAAATGCTGATGCGGAGAGCACATAGTGTGCTCTCCGCATCACCGCCAGCCCCAATCACACTGAATGGGTCCGCATCCATTCCGCAGAATAGCAGAAACAGGGGCATGGCGAGTTCATAGGAGATTTTTTTTTTTGGCACAATTAGTGGAAATTGAAAAAAAAAAAAAAAAAAGTCTCATATTCCACTAACTTGTGACAAAAAATAAAATTTTACATGAACTCACCATACCCCTCACAGAATACCTTGGGGTGTCTACTTTCTAAAATGAGGTCACTTGTGGGGTATTTATACTGCCCTGGCATTTTAGGGGTCTCTAAAGCGTGAGAAGAAGTCTGGAATCCAAATGCGTAAAAATGCCCTGTGAAATCCTAAAGGTACTCATTGGAATTTGGGCCCCTTTGCGCATCTTGTCTGCCAAAAAGTGTCACTCATGTGGTATCGCCGTACTCAGGAGAATTAGGGCAATGTGTTTTGGGGTGTATTTTTTACATATAACCATGCTGGGTGTGAGAAATATCTCTGTAAATTGACAACTTTGAATAAAAAAATGTAAAAAGTTGTTGTTTACAGCGATATTTCTCACACGCAGCATGGGTATATGTAAAAATACACCCCAAAACACATTGCCCTACTTCTTCTGAGTACGGTAATACCACATGTGTGCCACTTTTTTGCAGCCTAGGTGCGTAAAGGGGCGTAAAGTCCAACGAGTACCTTTAGGCTTTACAGGGCTGTTCACAACTTAGCCCCACCCAAAATGCCAGAACAGTAAACACACCCCACAAATGACCCCATTTCGGAAAATAGACACCCCAAGGTATTCACTGAGGGGCATAGTGAGTCTGTGGGAGATTTTATATTTTTTTGACAGAAGTTAGCAGAAATGGAAACTTTATTATTTTTTTTTTCCTCAGAAAGTGTCATTTTCCGCTAACTTGTGAAAAAAAAATGAAATGATACCTGAACTCACCATGCCCCTCCGCGAATACTTTGGGGTGTCTTCTTTCTAAAATAGTGTCATTTGGGGGGTATTTACACTATCCTGACATTCTAGCACCTGAAGAAACATGACAGGTGCTGAGAAAGTCAGAGGTGCTTCAAAATGCGGAAATTCACTTTTTTGCACCATAGTTTGTAAACGCTATAACTTTTACCCAAACCAATAAATATACACTTATTGCATTTTTTTTTATCTCCTCACAGTAATAGGCCCAGATATGTGCCCCCTCACAGTAGTAATGCCCAGAATATGTGCCCCCTCACAGTAGTAATGCCAAATATGTGCCCCCTCACAGTAGTAATGCCAGATTATGTGTCCCCTCACAGTAATATGCCCAGATATGTGCCCCCTCACAGTAGTAATGCCGTATATGTGCCCTCTCACAGTAGTAATGACCAGAATATGTGCCCCTTCACAGTATTTATGCCCAGTTATGTGCCCCCTCAAAGTAGATATGCCCAGATATGTGCCCCCTCAGAGTGGTTATGCCAGATTATGTGCCCCTTCAAAATATTTATGCCCAGATATGTGCCCCCTCACAGTAGTTATGCCACATTATGTGTCCTCAAATTAGATATGCCCACATATGTGCCCCCTCACAGTAGTTATAGCTTTCATATGTGCCCCCTCAATCCTCATATTCTAGATAGGTTGGGTGGTGCTCCCTTGAAAGGCGTGGAGTCGCAGGAAAAGGTTCCCAGGCCAGATATACAAGTATATGAAAAAGTTCCTGGACACCACTGTTGTTACTTGCTTGTGTCTTTATTAAACAGCTCAGATTACAGTATGCGGTTTGCCAGTTGTGAGTAAGTATTATAACAACGTTTGGTGTAACGCTTCATCAGGACACTGGACGTGCCACACTGTGTAAGAATCCGTGTTGGAAAGGAGTGGTTGGAGCTCTGCGGCTCTGTTGGCAATGCTGCGCGGGGTCAGAATCATGGCAGCCAAGGGAATCAGGATTCTGACCCCGCGCAGCATTGCCAACAGAGCCACAGAGCTCCAACCACTCCTTTCCAACACGGATTCTTACACAGCACGGCACGTCCAGTGTCCTGATGAAGGCGTTTACCGCCGAAACGTTGTGTGGGGAGTCGCTCTGGTAGACAGCGGTGCGGGTGCAGTTTAGAGGCAAAACAAGGAGTCCAGATTGTGCATCAAACAGTGTTTTATTCACACTTGCACACCAGAAATGAAAACAGTCTCTTGGTGACAGTTCATACACAACAGAAATCATGTGGAAAAACCAAAAACAGGCCAACACACGGTCCAGTCACCTTGGGTGGTTTAGGTGCGGGTTCACACCTAGCAGTCGGCTCAGCCGCAGGCGATTCCACCTTCAGGTCGCAGGGCAACACCACCTTGCTGAGCTCCTTCCTCCAGGACAGAGAATTCCTCAGCCCTGTTTGCAGGCTCCAGGATAATCACACACACCCAGACACAGCTGATGGCTGCGTTTTATACCCAGCCCCAAAACATGGACTGGACCGTGGGGAGCAGCCACCCACCCTACTCTTTAGCTGCTCCCAGTAAGAGCCGGCCCGGATCGGCTTTGCAGCCATGCTATTTAACAGAGCAGCACTAGCTGCTGCAGACCAAAAACCCCGGCTCTTACCTCACCGAGGCCAGCAACCTCGGTGACACGTACCTGCTATCAAAAACAACACCTTGCACCCTCTTACAGTTGTTATAATACTTACTCACAACTGGCAAACCGCATACTGTAATCTGAGCTGTTTAATAAAGACACAAGCAAGTAACAACAGTGGTGTCCAGGAACTTTTTTCATATACCTCAATCCTCATAGTTATGCCTTCATATGTGCCCCCCCCCTCACAGTAATGCCTGATTAGGTGCCCCCTCAAATTAGTTATGCCCCCCCCCTCTTGCCCTTTGCCCCCAGTCTGCAGCCTTAGAAAAAAAAAAAAAAACATACTTACCTTCTTCCCTGATGACAGGCTCCCTCCTCACTCATCTCGGTGCTGGCTGTGCTGAAGGCAGATTCCCGGGTCTTTAGATCTCCTCCCACAGCCAGCAGCGCGATCTGGGCCAGCAGGGGGAGCTCCTGAGCTGTGAAGAGCAGTGAAGCAGGGATGAGAGAGGTTTCCCTGCTTCACTACTGAAAAGAAATGCCGACCAGCCGGGTGTGTAAGTGCGCGCACCCCCCAACCCCGCACCCCCCCTTCCCTCCACATTATACATGTAATGGAGCGCTCTGTACTTTGTGCTGGGCCCCATCAGAGCGCTCCATTACATGTTAGTACAACATGATTTAGGGTAGCTTGCTGGCCTGGGGGGTGGGTCCACAGGCGGCCGGGCCCCCTGGAGTGCCGGGCCCGGTCGCAACTGCGACCCCTGCGACCCCTGTATGTACGCCACTGATTAGGTGGTCACTTTTATTATATGGAAATAAGTCTATGTTAGGCGTATTTCTGACACAGATTGTGGCGCAAAGGTCCTTTGCTCCGCAATCTGCATATTTTTCCCGCTCATGCCAGGTCTAAAAAAGGTGGTGTGGCAGGGAAAGGGATACAGTAATGGCCATTCAGTTATTGAATACCACGCCATACATTGACTGGATAACACCTCTGTACAGTTACTGGATAACACCGCCATACCATGACCAGATTAAAGGGTATAAGAGGGCACAGTAGAGGGAATAGAATAAAAGAGTCGGGCACTCTTCATACATAGGAGATGTGACCTTAATTTATAAAACTATATATTTAATTAATAATAAATAATATATAGTATCACCTTTAAAAACAGCTCTTGGCGTTTTCACAAAACTCTCAAAAAACCGATCGTTTACTTTAGGTAATGTTGGTGTGATGGAGGATTTAACCAAACGCGTTTCGGGACGTTATGTGGTCCCTTCCTCAGTGGTCTGAAGTATGACCACTGAGGAAGGGACCACATAACGTCCCAAACGCGCTTGGTTAAATCCTCCATCACACCAACATTACCTAGCAGGCATGTCAAACTGCGGCCCTCCAGCTGTTGACAACTACAACTCCCAGCATGCCTAGATAGTCTACAGCTATTAGGGAATGCTGGGAGTTGTAGTTTTGCAACAGCTGGAGGGCCGCAGTTTGGACATGCCTGACTAAAGTAAAGGATCAGTTTTTTTAGAGTTTTGTGAAAACGCCAAATGACCCGTGACCCGAGGCGACCTGTGACCTATACGTACGGCCGTAATTCTGGCCACGAGGAAAGACTGCCAATCACAGAGAGAACGCTGAGACGGGGAAACTACGGGACGCTTGGGAAGTCGACCAACACCAGCCAAAGACCGCACGGACTACATAACGCCACACGTGAGTGACTTGTAGCAGGCTTGCGGTGTACACTATCGCGCGGGACGCCGCACTGACACTGCACTTCGCCTGTGAAGACTACAAACTCCATGAGTACATGCAGAGCATAACATACAGGCGGTCGATATAGGCTTATGTTTATTAAGATACACATGAAGTATTCAGCCGGCTTTATTTGAAGAACAAGTGTTCAAACCTAACTATATAATTGCACGGACTTTGGCACCTTATTACAGCACAGCTTGTTCACTTTATTTGCAGCTTGCTCACAGCACGGACTTCCGTTACAATTACAGCACTTTTTGTTGCGTTTTTATAACACAGACTGCCGCAATATTGGCATTACGATCTATTGCCTTCACAGTACATGGATTGCTATTATATTTGCAGTAGGAATTGCCTCTCCTTTCAAAGCCTGCAGGCTCCAGCAGAGTTTCTACACATAGTGGTATTTTATTGTGATTGATCTATTTTATTTATTGTCTATAATTGTCTAGCCAGACAGAGTTGTTTTTAAAGGTGATACTATATATTATTTATTATTAAATAAATATATAGTTTTATAAATTAAGGTCTGCATCTCCTATGTATGAAGAGTGCCCGACTCTTTTATTCTATTAATTAATAATTTTTGGATTGGGTGAATCTATAGTTGAGAGCACCTCTTCCATAAATCTCACCACTTTAGTGCAACCCCCTCACTTTCCTTGCAACAGTACAGGGAATGACTAGGGGCACTGCACAGGGTGTGGTAAGAGGGCACAATGCAGAGTATAACGGGGAACAGTACGGGTTGGGGGGCACAGTACAGGCTGGGGGGCACAGTCACATGACTCTGTGACATTAGAAGGTCCTTATGGTAAATGCGGTTCATACGCCACCATAATGAGAGGCAGAGGAGTGTGATTATGTGGCTATAGATAAAAAATGTAACTGTCGGCCAGTACAGGCCCCAAAAATGATCCAATAGGCATTCAACTGACAGCAAAGAACTTTGGATTCTGTGGCTAGAGGTACATTAAGATGTAACTGTCGGCTACTACAGGCCCCAAAAATTAGGCATTCACCTGACAGAAAAGGCCTTTCATGCCGCTGTATATACTGTGCATATGGCAAGGACCATTCTTTGTTTTGAGTGGTGGCGGATATTTGTGGGCTGGCATGAGGAAATTCAATTACACGATCTATGCCTCATTCATTTTTAGAAATGTGTGGTAGCCACACTGTCGTGAGCTAGGCGAGTGCACATATCGGTCACGATCCGCCCTGCTGCGCTGAATGTCCTTTCCAACAGGACACTCGACGATGTGCAAGCCAAGAGTTCCATGGCAAATTGTGCCAGCTCTTGCTACAGGTGAGGCTTGCACACCCAGTAGTCAAGGGGTTCCTCGCTTCTCAGAGTGTCCACATTGGCCGTTAACCCGATGTAGTCGGACACCTGTCGGTCTAGGCATTCCCTGAGGCTGGATCGGGAGGGCGACTATCGATAGGTTGGCTGCAAGAATGATCTCATATCCGAAGTGACCAACACATCTTCAAACCAACCTCTTTTTGCAGGCGCAGTAGGATTGATACCCGCACCTGTTTTGCTGTGTGTGAAAATTCCTCTGCCAGTGCCCGCAACAGCAGAATTCAGCATCTCTCGCAGCAAAGCCTGGAAATGCTGCATTCTGACACCAGTGATGATGGTAACATGTCCTCCATTTTGTGTTTGTACCGAGGGTCTAAGCATGTTGCCACCCAGTACAGGTCCTTGGCCTTTATGCATTTTATATGGGGGGCCCTTCTTCAAACACTGGAGCATGAAGGCCCCCATCAAACACTGGAGCATGAAGACTCCTGCTCATCGCCCAGGAGAATGTCATCCTCGGTCTTCTCCCCCCAGCCATGGACAACACCAGGGATCCCTGAAAAGTTTAAAGCCTGCTCTTCTTGCTCCTCCTCCTCCCCCCCCCCCCCAGCAACCATCCTCCTCCTTCTCTTCAGACTCCTGCTGACTTGTCTCAGATGGAGTAGCGCCCCCTGGGAATTCATTCAGCTTGCGACTTCCTCATCTTCCAGCTCCTGCTCCTCGACGGCTTGATCAATGACACAACGCAATGTACGCTCCAGAAAGGCGTAAGGTATGATGTCACTTATGCAGGGCCGTTTCTTGGACTGGGAGGGCCGGGTAGCCGCCCAGGGTGCTGTCAGAAGGGGGGGCGCTGCCCGGGGGTAGTCCGACCGGTCCCGAGCCTCTTCTTTTTTTTTCAGTTAATCACTGTCAGTGGTGTCGCTACAGGGGGGCAATTGCCATGCCTCCCTAGGTTATTCCTTGCCCCCCAGGTGCCCCCATTCCCCCCCCCCCCCCTCCGCTGATTCGCTGTCTGTTTCTGCCGTGCCTGCACACTAAAGCTATCCAGCAGTCATGCTGGCTGACTCCTCCTGCACTGCGGGATGCCGGGCCTGGTGCTGGGCGCCGGCTTCAGTGTTCACATAGGGGGCGGTGATGGTCGGACCCGGCGGAGGAAGAGCGCAGGCTGGGAGTGCGGCAGAGTTGACGTCACGTCACGCTGTGTGCCTGCCCTGCTGTTAGTGAGGTGATGGCGGCGGTGGCGCGGGTGCCTGCTGGCTGCTGCTCAAGAAGAACAGAACAGAAGTCACTCTACTGTGACCAGGCCCCAACTGCGGAAGACTGTGTCTGCTGCACCACTGCACCAGCCAGCGACTTACAGCAACTCTGCCCTGGCCCCTAGCCCTGCTGACTTGTATAAAGAATAAAAAAAACTAAGTTATAAAAAAAGTATGTACCCTACCCTACCTGGCCTGCCACAATGCTACCAGCCCTTCCACAGTTATACCCCTGTATAATGTACCCTGATACCTCTCAGTTATATAACTGAGGGGTATCAGGGTAAATTATACAGGAGGGGGTAATATTAGGGGTATCGGGTACAGGGGTCATATAACTGAGGAGGGCTATCAGACATTATACAGTGGTAATGTAACTTATATTACCCCTGTATTATGTCCCTGATAGCTCTCCTCAGTTATATTACCCCTGTATAATGTACCCTGATACCACTCAGTTATATTTTATAACTGAGGGGTATCAGTTATACAGGGGTAATAAAACGGAGGAGGGCTATCAGGGGACATTAATTAGGGGGTAATATAACTTATATTACCCCTGTATAATGTCTGATAGGCCTCCTGAGTTATATTATCCCTGTATAATAATTTACCCTGATACCCCTTAGTTATATTACCCCAGCGGGGTAATATAACTAAGGGGTATCAGGGTACATTATTATACAGGGGTAATATAACTCAGGAGGCCTATCAGGGGACATTATACAAGGGTAATATAACTTATATTACCCCCTGTATAATGTCCCCTGATAGCTCTCCTCAGTTATATTACCCCTGTTTAATAATGTACCCTGATACCACTTAGTTATATTACCCCTTGTTACCTCATGTACAGAGTCCGAAGAGGAAGAACCAAAAACCATACTGCCCAGTGGACGGCGTGTTCTTAGACCTAGCCCCCCAGCCAAAGTGGTGTCCGAGATCCCCAAGGTCCAAGCCAAGTAACTGTAAGTTTTCATGTGGAGTATGTTTATGTTATACACATATAGCCTACACTGTGCCACACAATATATAGTATACCTCTACACTGTGTAGGGGTTATACTGTTTATTGGACAGCATGGAACAGAGGTTATATTGTCCGGCATGGTGTAACTTCCATACATTTAATGTACAGTATACAGTAATCCTTGCACTATGCCATACAATATACAGTATAATCCATACACCATGCTATACAATGTACATATAATCCATACACCATGCCATACAATATACAGCATAGTTCATACACCATGCTGTACAGTATATATTATAATCCTGTACATCCTGTATATGCTGTACAGCATGTTGTATGGATAAAATAAATAAATAAATAAATAAAAAGGTATCTCTGCATACCGCAATACTCTCGTATTTTATCTTATTTATCTATACTTATTTCGTTTTTTTCAGTAGTATGATTGACTGGTGAAAATTATTTGTATCTTCTGTGCCCCTTCCCTCCCTATATATTGATCCTAGAGTCGCCACTGCTCACTTCTGTAGGGTACCGTCTGGATAGGGAGCTCAGGCAGGAGGCGCCACAAGGTGGGGGGGGGGGGGTTGTAGTTTTTTTACCCTCGCCCTGAGAGAAATTTTACCTAGAAACTGCACTGCATTGACCCAGTGGGCAGTAAAAGTTATGTACCTTCCCTGCCCGTGTTTACTAGACCACGTGTTTGTGATATGATGTATATTGGCACCAACACTGTGTGCCAGAGATATATTAACTTGCCACTGAACGTGGCCATCTAGCTCTGGGATGCCCTTCTTGGAGAAATATTTCCTTCCGTTGACCTTCCATTGCGGTGTGCCAATAGTCAAAATTTTTTTTAAAGGCCTTCGAGTGCACCAATTTATAGGGCAGTAGTTGGCGGGCTAGCAGTTCCGACAAGCCAGCGGCCAGCCGTTGGGCAAGAGGGTTATAATTTTTTTACACTCGAATATTTGGGCCACAGAGGCCTGCCTTGTGCCAGATGAACACGACAACGGCACGGTGGAAAGTGGAGGACAAATGGGAGGAGAAGGAGAAGAAGCAGGAGGTGGAGCGTTGGGAGTGTGTGTCACAGGTTATAGGGAAGGGAAAACACCAAATACACACAACAACCAGTAGACAACAGTCTAGGCCTCAAAAGCTAAGGAAGAGGGATGGTGACCTCCTAGTAATCCCTAGGCCTATCCCTAACTTCTGCCAGAATGAGCAGATCCTGATGGTGGACATGCTCATACGCCGGATACCTTATGCCCTGCTAAAACTGACGATCCCTAGGATAGGTAGCAGGAGATGATACAGCTGGTCCTTCCCTGATGAAGGAACCCGCGTCTCCCTGAGGCCTAGAAATAACACACATTAGAGAATAACATACAACAGAGGCAACAAGTACTTAGCTTAGAGATGTATGGAGAAGCAGAAGACCCAAGGCAACCAAGCTCTAGCAACTCCAAGCAGAAACTATCAACCGCATGATCAGCAGTGTGAGGCGGACCTAAATAAAGCCTCATCACTGATAACCAGCGGCACCTGAGGAGAGGTGAGATCCTGCCAAACAACAACATACATAGAGGAAAGCAGAGAGACCTGTTAGATAGCGTCACGTGCAGCAAGTCTATCCGATCTTCTCACCTCTAGCACAGGAGGGACCGTGACAGTACCCCCCCTTCTACGGGTGGCCTCCAGACACCCAGGACCGACCTTATCAGGATGCTACCTGTGAAAGGCATTCACATGGTGACTGGCATTCACATTGGTCGCAGGAACCCACATTCTTTTGTCTGGAACATAACCCTTCCAGTGCACGAGGTACTGAAGAGATTCACAAAGAATACGTGAGTTCACTATCCTGGCAATCTGAAACTCAAGATTACCATCCACCATGACAGGAGGTGGTGGCAGGGAGGACTGTTCAACATGTTCAACATATCTTTTCAGCAATGACTTGTGAAGCACATTATGCATTTTCTAAGTCTGCGGAAGCTCAAGACGAAAAGCAACTGGATTGATAATGGCAGAGATCTTGTATGGCCCAATAAACCTTGGCCCCAGCTTCCAAGAGGGTACCTTCAACTTAATGTTTCTTGTGGACAGCCACACAGAATCACCCACTCTCAGGCCCGGACCACTCATATGTCACAGATAGTGATGCGATTAAGCTCACGGAAGTCCAAACATCGCCTAAGAGTTCCATCCTTTTTTTTAACAAAGAAAAACCCCACCGCCATTGGTGATTTGGATGGTCTAATGTGACCTTTAGCCAAACTCTCGGTGATATACTCTTGCATGGCTACTCTTTCGGGTTCAGAAAGATTATAAAACCGAGACTTTGTCAATCTAGCTCCTAGAATAAGGTTGACGGGGCAATCATACTCCCTATAAGGAGGCAACTCCTGGTCTCCACCCTTAGAGAATACATCAGAAAAATCCGAAAGGAAAGGAGGTAACATTTCAGTAGTTTCAACAGAAAACGATGTGCTGAGACAGTTGTCAAGACAGTAATCACTCCAATCGAGAATCTGTCTCGCTTGTCAATCAATAGTAGGGTTATGTTTGGTTAACCATGGTAAACCTAACACCAGAGGAGCAGGCAAACTCTCTATCACAAAACATGAAATGGATTCAATATGAGAATCTCCCACCTTTAGGCGAATGTCCTGCACCATTTGAGACAGACACTTTTGAGAGAGAGGGGCGAAATCAATCGCAAACACAGAAATATTTTTGTCTAATGCGCTTGTTGTCAAACCATGCATAAGGACAAATTGGCCATCCACTAGGTTAACCCTTGCCCCACTGTCAATAAATACTTTCATTTCCACAGTTTTGGAATCTAGTGCCACCTTGGCAGGCAAGAGAAAATCGGGAATTCACACGTCTTAGGAGAAATTGCTCCAAGGATGGAGCTAGACTCAGCCTTTGATCACCTTAGGGCGCATGGTTATTCAAATTATTCTCTTGAGGCTGCTAGGTCTTACTTTTCATCCGAAAAATGCACAGATCTGGTCTTCCCTGATGGTGCAGGCAGAGCATTAAAAAAATAAACACACATATCCCAAGACTCCCACATTTGCGACTAGTTTTAGTCTGGAATATTCCAAAATCTGCCTTATCATCCGGAAACACCTATCTGTAACATAATGATCCACAACAGTCAGATATAGTGCACCCAGGTATAACTTGTGTTGCTCGCAGGGCACCTACTATAGCACAGAAAATCAGTCCTAGTCTTTTCTTGGACTCTCTTCAGACACCACAGTGCTGGCTGCAGTTTAAAGGCACTTTCAAATGCGGTCATCATATTTGTACGTGTTGCGAGTTCATATATCTGGGTCCAACTATACATTCTACGGCCAATAATAAAGTATTCACTGTGAAACAATATGTAAATTGCAACACCACATTCATGGTATCTTGCATTACTTGTACACTGTGTCAATTACAATAAATAGGCTATACTACTAACAATCTTAAGCCTCATGCACACGGCCGTTGTTGTGGTCCACGTCCGACCCGCATATTTTGCGGCTCGGGCGCGGACCCATTCACTTCAATAGGGCCGCAAAAGATGTGGCAGCACTCCGTGTGCTGTCCGCATCCGTTGCTCCGTTCCGTGCCCCTGCAAAAAAAATAGAGCGTGTCCTATTCTTTGTTTTGCGGACAAGAATGGGCATTTCTATAATGAATGGGCATTTCTATAATGGGCCGCGTTACGTTCCGCAAATTGCGGAACGGAACACGGAGCAGCTTCCGTGATTTGCAGATCCGCGGTTTGCGGACCGCAAAACACCAACGGTCGTGTGCATGTAGCCTTTAGGTGAGGATACGGAGACACATATCAGATATACCTTTTGCTTTATCCAGAAATGTGTCTGAGTGCACATTATTGCGTCCTTTCATGCCGGCGATATCACAGGCTTAAAAGTACAGGCAGTTGAGAGGGTTAATCGCCCCAAGCGAGGTGGCGACCACAGACGTACTCTTGTAAATAGAGAATCCTATTGGATTTGCTCTATGGATACATGTATTCTAAGGGGACTCAATCGCAGACAGGATTTAATTTTACATTACTGATCCTTGCACATTATGTTCTTTTTGTCTTTTACTAGCATTTTCGTTTTCATGTAAGTAGGAGTGGTTGCAACTAATTACCTCCACCTGAGTTGTCTCGCTTCCTATTTAAGACCGGCACTTGGCATATACTATTGTCATGAGTAAAGATCAGGACTTGATGATCCGAAACGCGTAGATGTACATGCTGGATTTTATTCTGCACCTATCCAATAAAGATTACTACGAATTTTCACTACCATCCTGGTAGCTGGATTATTTTGTCTTGGAGAAATCGGGTACTACCGGTAAAAGACAAAAGTACATTCTCAGCTTCCCCATCCACACTACCAAGAGTGAGAAGAGGACTAGACACATTAGGATTTTTTCCCTTTTCACCTTGATGTTTAACATAAGGACATACTTTAACAAAATGTCCTCCTTTACCACAGAAAAAGCAAAGTCTTTTCTTAACCCTAAAGTTTTTATCACCCGGTCCAGGTGTGACCTGACCCAATTGCATTGGCTCATCACCAGACACGAGCTCGAGTGTCTCTTTACTAGAGATGGCCCGAACTATTCGCCGGCGAACAGTTCCCGGCGAACATAGCTTGTTCGCGTTCGCCTCTGCCGGGCGAACATATGCGATGTTCGGTCCGCCCCCTATACATCATCATTGAGCAAACTTTGACCCTGTACCTCACAGTCAGCCGACACATTCCAGCCAATCAGCAGCATACCCTCCCTCCCAGACCCTCCCACCTCCTGAACAGCATCCATTTTAGATTCATTTGGAATTTGCAGTCTTAGTGAGAGGAGGGAGAGTGTAATTGCTGCTGATTATATAGGGAAATTGATAGCTAGGCAAGTGAATTCAGTGTCCACTCCAGTCCTGAAAGACTCATCTGATCTCTGCTGTAAGGACAGCGTCCTGACAGCACCCCAAAAAGCCCTTTTTAGGGCTGCAACATTAGTCTGCTTTTTTTTTCCTTTATATGCATATTGCAGTTGCATGGCCTGCCTGTGTGTGAGGAGCTGCAGGCCCACAGACTGTAGTGTGCCCACTGCCAGTGCCCACCCCTGTCATCCCGTGTGGCACAGGACTTTGCATCAAAAAAAGGCATTTCATTTTTACACTTTAATCTAAGGTTAGTTGCCTGCCAGTGTGTGTCAGGCTGACTTCCACAGACTGTAGTGTGCCCACTGCCAGTGGCCACCCCTGTAATCCCATGTGGCACAGGACTTTGCATCAAAAAAAGGCATTTCATTTTTACACTTTAATCTAAGGTTAGTTGCCTGCCAGTGTGTGTCAGGCTGACTTCCACTGACTGTAGTGTGCCCACTGCCAGTGCCCACCCCTGTCATCCCATGTGGCACAGGACTTTGCATCAAAAAAGGCATTTAATTTTTACACTTTAATCTAAGGTTAGTTGCCTGCCAGTGTGTGTCAGGCTGACTTCCACTGACTGTAGTGTGCCCACTGCCAGTGCCCACCCCTGTCATCCCGTGTGGCACAGGACTTTGCATCAAAAAAGGCATTTAATTTTTTCACTTTAGTGTAATTTCAGCTGCTTGCCTGCTGCTAGTGTGTGTCAGGCCGACTTCCACTGACTGTAGTGTGCCCACTGCCAGTGCCCACCCCTGTCATCCCATGTGGCACAGGACTTTGCATCAAAAAGGCATTTAATTTTTACACTTTAATCTAAGGTTAGTTGCCTGCCAGTGTGTGTCAGGCTGACTTCCACTGACTGTAGTGTGCCCACTGCCAGTGCCCACCCCTGTCATCCCGTGTGGCACAGGACTTTGCATCAAAAAAAGGCATTTAATTTTTTCACTTTAGTGTAATTTCAGCTGCTTGCCTGCTGCTAGTGTGTGTCAGGCCGACTTCCACTGACTGTAGTGTGCCCACTGCCAGTGCCCACCCCTGTCATCCCATGTGGCACAGGACTTTGCATCAAAAAAGGCATTTAATTTTTACACTTTAATCTAAGTTTAGTTGCCTGCCAGTGTGTGTCAGGCTGACTTCCAGTGACTGTAGTGTGCCCACTGCCAGTGCCCACCACTCATACCGGCTGGCACAGGACTTTGCATCAAAAAAGGCATTTAATTTTTACACTTTAGTGTAATTTCAGCTGCTTGCCTGCTGCTAGTGTGTGTCAGGCCGACTTCCACTGACTGTAGTGTGCCCACTGCCAGTGCCCACCCCTGTCATCCCATGTGGCACAGGACTTTGCATCAAAAAAGGCATTTAATTTTTACACTTTAATCTAAGTTTAGTTGCCTGCCAGTGTGTGTCAGGCTGACTTCCAGTGATTGTAGTGTGCCCACTGCCAGTGCCCACCACTCATACCGGCTGTCTAATTTCAGTTGCTTGCCTGCTGCCAGTGCGTGTCAGGCCCACTTCCACTGACTTTAGTGTGCCCACTGCCAGTGCCAACCACTGATACCGGGTGGCACAGTAGCTTGCCGATAAATAAGGCATTTTATTTTTACACATTAGTCTAATTTCAGTTGCTTGCCTGCTGCCAGTGTGTGTCAGGCCCACTTCCACAGACTGTAGTGTGCCCACTGCCAGTGCCCACCACTGATACAGGGTGGCATAGTACCACTTATCGAAAAATGGCCTCTGCCTAGTGTTCAGAGGCCATGTACCCTGAACCCGAAAAATTCTGAGGACGTAGTTGACTGGCTTAGACAGGACACCCAATCTTCAACAGCTTCCGCTAAGAACCTTGACGCACCATCTTCCTCCAGCTCAGCTTTGGTCACCTGCTCTCAAGTTACCACGCACCCGCCTGCCGCTGATAGGAATAGTACTAGTTAAGACACCACTCATATAGGGTGTCACAGCACATTGCTCTGTGCACGCGCAGTGCCCCAATTTGGGAGTATGAGGACCGACCAAGCTGCTTTTTCCATCTCCCGGTTCCTGAAATCAATTAAGTTTGGTGTATGAGAGTTTGGTCTGTCACTGTGAAGGCAGTCGAAGGTACCAGGCCTAAATTTTTTTTCACAAAAGGCAATCCCTGATATGGGATGTAACAGGGATTAAACTGATGAGAATAGTACTACAGAAAATACCACTCATATCGGGTGTGACAGTAAATTGCACGGCGCAGACGCAGTGACCGTGGATTAAAACAAAGGGGAGGGAGCCAGCGTTTTTTTAACCATCTCCCCGTTCGAAAAATCTATTCAATAAATAGCCCCCAGATAGGGGACGTTAGAGGGATTAAACTGATGAGAATAGTACTACAGAAAATACCACTCATATCGGGTGTGACAGTAAATTGCACGGCGCAGACGCAGTCACCGTGGATTAAAGCAGAGTGGAGGGAGCCAGCGTTTTTTTAACCGTCTCCCCGTTCGAAAAATCTATTCAATAAATGGCCCCCAGATTGGGGACGTTAGAGGGATTAAACTGATGAGAATAGTACTGCAGAAAATACCACTCATATCGGGTGTGACAGTAAATTGCACGGCGCAGACGCAGTGACCGTGGATTAAAACAGACTGGAGGGAGCCAGCGTTTTTTTAACCATCTCCCCGTTCGAAAAATCAATTCAATTGACCTTTCGGGGACCCTTGGTGTTGTACGTGGCTGGGTGGAGGAAGAAACCTTCAATGACATCACCGGGACGTGGCTAGCTTGGTATCCAACCTTGTGCAAATGGGGAGTTTGCGGTTGTGCATTTTGTGCAAATGGACTGTTTGCGGTGCATTAAAAGAGGAGTTTGGTATGTCAATGTCTGTGAAGCGGGCGTAACCCTTACACTACCTGATCGATACAACATCATACCTGATTGTATACACACACTGGATGTTTTAAAGCATGTTATTCCAAACAATTTAGGAATGTTACGTGATTTATGCCCTTTATGGATTAAAACCCGACTCTGCGTCCACTACGTAATTTTTCACGGGAGTTTTGCCATGGATCCCCCTCCGGCATGCCACAGTCCAGGTGTTAGTCCCCTTGAAACAACTTTTCCATCACTATTGTGGCCAGAAAGAGTCCCTTTGGTTTTTAAAATTCGCCTGCCTATTGAAGTCTATGGCGGTTCGCCTGTTCGCGAACATTTGCGGAAGTTCGCGTTCGCTGTTCGCGAACTGAAAATTTTATGTTCGCGACATCACTACTCTTTACCCAGAGTTTCAGAGGAGACTGCTTCCTCATATGATAAATAGGGTTGAGCAAACCTGAACTGAATAGTTGGGGTTCGTACCGAATTTTGGGGTGTTTTTATAAAAGTTTGGTTCCGTTGTTCGGTGATTCTTCCCACTTTCTGAAGGGCTGAACAGCAGCCAATCAGCAAGCATTTTACTTCTATGCCCTAAGAAGCCATCACAGCCATGCCCACTAATGGCATGGCTGTGATTGGCTGAGTGCAGCATGTGAACCAGCCTCTATTTAAGCTGGAGTCACGTAGCGACACACATCACTCTGCTCTTCTCAGTGTAGGGATAGGATGCTGCCGCTTCTGTGAGGGACAGACTAGGGAAGAAATCTGCAGAACCTATTGTACATTAATCCACAAGATACAGCAAATAGAGAGGGAGGGAGCTTCAGCAATCCTACATTTCTGTACCCAGCCACTGCCAAGGAATTTTTTTTCAAATCCATCTGTTACAGAGGTGGGGGTCAGCGGCCATTTTAGCCACTGCAGTGTACTGCATGTCTGCCAGCCTGGCAGAGACATCAGCTTAATCCTTTTTGGTAGCTCAGTGAAGGAGAAAATGCTTGTTTTCTGGCTGCTCATGTCTCCTACATTACTTTTGGTATAATTAAGGGATGACATAGTCCATTTGTCTAGTCTGGGACCTGTGGTGCCACACAGCACCGTATATTCAATTTCTGCAGTATTTTTGTGATAAAAAGCTGTGATCCTGGTCCCCAAAGCAGTTTGAAATACACCGCCCAAATACACATTTGACATTTCTGCAGTGAAATAGTAAATCTTTTTTTTTGTGGGAAAAAAGCAATATTCTTGCTTCACAAAGCAGTTGTGCATGCAGCATAGAAATACCAACGTTTTTCTGTGTGTTATAAAAAAAAAAATCCTTGTTCTGGGTCCACAAACCACTTTTGCATAAACCATAGAAATGGCTATGTTTTATTAATAGCAGTGAAATACTGCTTTTCTGTGTCCTATTGAAAAAATCTGTGTTCTGGGTCCACAAACCACTTTCGCATAAACCGTAGAAATAGCTACGTTTTATTAATAGCAGTGAAATACTGCTTTTCTGTGTATTATTACAAAAATCCTTGTTCTTGGTCCACAAAACACTTGTGCATACAGCGTATAAATACCAATTTAAAATTGCAGCACGAAAATAGTGCTTTACTGTGTTTTACTGAAAAAAAAAATGTGTTCTGGGTTCACTAAACTGTTGTGCATACAGCGTACAAATACATATTTTACATTTCTGCAGTGAAATTGAGAATCAGTGTGATTTAGGCCAAAAAAAATTTATTCTTGGTCCACAGAGCATTTTTATGACACGGCCACTGCCTTAGTGAACTTTCATCTTTCAACTTGGTGGGGGAACGCAAATAATGAGGAGAACATCAAATAAGGGATGTGGGCATGGTCGTGGTGGTGTTGGTGGAGCTCCTGTTGCTGAAAGAGGACGTGGCTGTTCAGCGCCAACTACCGGTCCAAGTGAAACGCCTTCCTCTGGTGCAAGTAGGAGACAGAACCTGCAGCGTTATTTGGTAGGCCCGAATGCCGCTCTACAGATTGGGTGGCTGACAGTGCCTCCAGTTTATTCACAGTGTCTCCCACCCAGTCCTCTGCTAAAGCTCAGAGTTGGAACCTGCAGCCCATGCTCATCAGTCTTTCACCTCACCCCCTTGCAAATCAGACAAGCAGTCAGAGCTCCAAGTCATGCAGCAAACTCTTATGCTTTTTGATGACTCTGTCAGCAGGGTTTCTTCGGCCCATCCACCTAGCCCTGCCCCAGAAGTGGAAGACCTTGAATGCACTGATGCCCAACCACTTATGTTGCAGGATTAGGACATGGGAAGACCGCCGCAGCACGTCTCTGATGTGCCAACTGCTGCGGCTTTCTGCAATGTGCAGACTGACGAGGAGGGCAGAGTTCATGAATGGGTGGAAGATGATGTGGAGGATGATGAGGTCCTAGACCCAGACTGGACTGAAGGTTGTGCTAGTGATGTGTGCAGTTCCGAGGAAGAGGAGGTGGTCGCACAGAGGCAACAGCACAGCAAAAGAGGAAGCAGAGTGCAAAAGCGGAGCGGCTGTTACATAGACACATACCACTGCTACTGCCCACCGCACCCAGGCACCGAGCACACCAAGGCCTGCTCCAAGGAGTTCATTGGCGTGGCAGTTCTTCACAAAATGTCCTGACGACAAGACACGAGTGGTTTGCACGTTGTGCCATGAGAGCCTAAAGCGAGGCATAAACGTTCTTAAACTGAGCACAACCTGCATGACCAGGCATCTACATGCAAAGCACGAACTGCAGTGGGGTAAACACCTTAAAAACCACAAAAGGTCTCAGGCTCCTCTGGCTCCCTCTTCTGCTGCTGTCTCGGCCTCTTCCTCCACCTATGGCGTCAATGTGGCACCTGGCAACCAGCAAACAGAGAATGTCCCACCAACACCACCACCACCTCTGTCACCATCACCAAACATTTCCACCTTGTCACAGGCAAGCGTTCAGCTTTCCATCTCCCAAACACTGGAGAGAATACCCACCTACCCACCCTCGATCCCTGGTCCTGAATGCCAGCATTTTAAAATTACTGGCCTTTGAAATGCTGTCATTCCGTCTGGTGGAGACGGATTGTTTCAAACAGCTGATGGCGGTGGCTGTCCAACAGTACGTCGTTCCCACCCGCCACTACTTTTCCAGACGAGCTGTCCCTTTCCTGCACAACCAAGTGGAGGATAAAATCAAGTGTGCACTGCGCAATGGCATCTGTGGCAAGGTCCACATAACCACAGATACATGGACCAGTAAGCACGGCCAGGGACGCTATAACTCCCTAACTGCACACTGGGTAAATATAGTGGCGGCTGGGCCCGAGGCGGATAGCGGTTTGGCGCATGTCCTTCCACCACCGAGGATCGCAGGGCATTATTCTTTGCCTCCTGTTGCCTCCTCCTCCTACTTCGCAGCCTCCTCCTCTTCCACCCCCACATCCGGTCATCGAAAGAACCTCACCCCCAACTTCAGAACAGCCAGGGGTAAATGTCAGCAGGCGATTTTAAAACTCATGTGTTTGGGTGACTAACCCCACACCGCACAGGAGCTTTGGAAGGGCATAGAACAACAATCTGATGAGTGGTTGCTGCCAGTGAGCCTCAAGCCCGGCCTGGTGGTGTGGGCGAAATCTCGTTGCAGCTCTGGGACTGGCCGGTTTGACGCACATCCCTAGCCTGGCACATGTGCTGAATCTGGTGGTGCAGAAGTGTCTTAAAAACTACTTAGACTTGTCAGAGTGCTGCTGAAAGTGCGGTCCGTCTCTGCTCGATTTCGGCGTTCTCATCCTGCTGCTGCTCGCCTGTCTGCTCTGCAGCGTAACTTCGGCCTTACAGCTCACCGCCTCATATGTGACTTGCCCACCAGGTGGAACGCCACCTTGCATTTGCTGGAGAGACTGTGCGAGCAGCAGCAGGCGATAGTGGAGTTTCAGCTGCAGCACGCATGGTTCAGTCGCTCTGCGGATCAGCACCACTTCACCACCAGTGACCTGCATGCGAGACCTGTGTACCTTGTTGCGGTCTTTTGAGTACTCAACCAACATGGCCAGTGCTGATGACGCCATTGTTAGCATTACAATGCCACTTCTTTGTCTCTATGAAAAATCAATTACGTCGATGATGGAAGAGGATGTGGGAGAGGAGGAGGAGGAAAAGGGGGAATTTCACAGGGTTTCAGGCCGGTCATTCCGAAGTGGCTCAGAGGGTGGGTTCCTGCACCAGCAGAGGCCAAGTACACATGTGGCCAGCCAGGGCACAGTTCTGGTGGACGAGGAGAAGGAGGATGAGGTAGAGGATGAGGGGGAACCGGGTTCATTGCAGGGTGGCACCCAATGCAGCTCAGGGGCGTCACTGGAGCGTGGCTGGGGGGATACGGAGGACACAGACGATACACCACCTACAGAGGACAGCTTATCCCTACCTCTGGGCAGCCTGGCACACATGAGCGACTACATACTGCAGTGCCTGCGCAACAACAGCAGAGTTACCCACATTGTAACTTGTGCTGACTACTGGGTTGCCACCCTGCTGGATCCCCGGTACAAAGACAACGTGCCCACCTTAATTCCTGAACTGGAGAGTGATAGGAAGATGTGCGAGTACAAGCACACGCTGGTAGACGCGCTCCTGAGGGCATTCCCAACTGACAAGGGGGGACAAGTGGAAGCACAAGGCAAAAGCAGAGGAGGAGGAGCAAGAGGTCGCCAATGCAGCTGTGTCATGGCCAGCTCCTCAGAAAGCAGGGTTAGCATGGCCGACATGTGGAAAAGTTTTGTCACCGCGCCACAGCAACCTGCACCACCAGCTGATATGGAACGTCTTAGCAGGAGGCAGCATTTGAACAACATGGTGGAACAGTATATGTGCAAACACCTCCACGTACTGACATCTGGGTCTCCAAATTGTCCACATGGCCTGAGCTTGCCCTTTATGCCTTGGAGGTGCTGGCCTGCCCTGCAGCCAGTGTATTGTCTGAACGTGTATTTAGCACAGCAGGGGGAGTCATTACAGACAAACACAGCTGCCTGTCCACAGCCAACGTGGACGAGCTCACGTTCACTAAAATGAACCAGGCATGGATCCCACAGGACTTGTCCGTACCTTGTGCAGAATAGACATTTATAACCGCCTCAACCATATATTCTTGTACTCCAGTGCACTTATTCATTGAATCCTTTAATTATTTGTATAATTTCAGGGGCTACGCCAATTTGAATGAACCTGTCCTCTGTCTGGGTGTCTGCAGCCTACATTTATGATAATCACCTGTTGCTTTGATGGGTGACATTAATCTCTTTTTGCCGTGCATTGACTTCTCCTCTGTCTGGGTGCCAGGGGCCTACATTTATATTAATCGACTGCTGCATTGCTGGGTGACATGATGCCTGTTTTGCTGTTATGTGACCTCTCTCCTCTGTCTTGGTGCCAGGGGCCTAAATTACTGAAAATGGCCTGTTCCATTGCTGGGTGACATGAAGCCTGTTTTGCTGTTACGTGACCTCTCTCCTCTGTCTGGGTGCCTGCGGTATAAATTACTGAAAATGGCCTTTTGCTTTGGAGGGTGACATGAAGCTTGTTTTGCAATGCATTGACCTCTCTCCTCTGTCTGGGTGGCTGCGGTCAACATTAATGATAATCGCCTGTTCCATTGCTGGGTGACATGAAGCCTGTTTTACTGTTGCAGGACCTCTCTCCTCTGTCTGGGTGCTTGTGGCCTACATTGATGATAATCGCCTGTTCCCTTGCTGGGTTATATGAAGCCTGTTTTGCTGTTACGGGACCTCTCTCTTCTGTCTGGGTGCCTGCGGCCTATATTTATGATAATCCACTGCTGCATTGCTGAGTGACATGATGCCTGTTTTGCTGTTACGTGACCTCTCTCCTCTGTCTGGGTGCCAGGGGCCTAAATTACTGAAAATGGCCTGTTCCATTGCTGGGTGACATGAAGCCTCTTTTGCCGTGCATTGCCCTCTCCTCTGTCTGGGTGCCAGGGGCCTACAGATAATCGCCTGTTGCTTTAGTTGGTGACATTAACCTCTTTATGCCGTCTAATGACCTCTCCTCTGTCTGGGTGCCAGGGGACTACATTTCTGATAATCGCCTGCTGCATTGGTGGGTGACATGAAGCCTGTTTTGCCGACCATTGACCTCTCCTCTGTCTGGGTGCCAGGGGCCTAACATTTCTGAATATCACCTGTTCCATTGGTGGGTGACATTAACCCATTTTTGCCAGCTGGCATTGCTGGCATTAAACCAAATATTGTAAAAACGTATGTTACGGATGAAAAGATGCGTGACTTCTGACTACAAAATGCACGCTGGTAGACGCGCTGCTGATGGCATTCCCACCTGACGCCTCCCCAACCTCCTATTCCCCCTCCTCCTCCGAGTTGCAAATTAATATTGTTTCATTTTTAGTTATTTTATTTTATGGTTCAATTTGTTTTTATTATTCCGTTGTGAGAAAAGCAATAAAACAACAGAAATTCTCAATTTGTGTAAAGTACAAGTATGGTACTCCACGCAGGGAGGTATAGAAGAATAACATGTTTGATTCTGCCTGGAAAGATCGAGAGAAGCGCTATCAATGGAGAAGGGGATATTGAGGTCCCATATAGAGAGTTGTACAATTAAAAAACATCCCGCCACAGTGGGATTATGCCCGGGCAATCCCACCAAATGTGAAGCATGGATCCCCTGGAAGCGAGGCAACGCCAACAGGTATCAGGGACCGCAGGATAAAATTGATGGAGCTTGACTGGGGTCCTATACCACCTTGACCAAATTTTGTAATTAAGTTCCTGAATTTTGCAGGAGAGTGAAGATTTGTGAGTGAATAGCAATGATCTATTCCACTGGTCGGGTGTGAGAGTGATCCCCATTTCCATCTCCCAGGCCTGTATGATTTTCTTAGCTGGAGCAGGGAGTTCCTCAGGGTTGTCCCCAATCTCTCCCGAATTCAGAATGGCGTAAATAAGAGAGATAGGGTGACCAGGTGCGGTAACCATAACACATAGTAATTTTATTTTATTTTAAGTTATTTCCCTATCCACATTTGTTTGCAGGGCACTTACCCACATTTTGCTTCCTTTTGCAGCCCTCTAGCCCTTTCTAGGGCTATTTTACAGCCATTTAGTGCCCAAAAGTTCGGGTCCCTATTGACCCCAATGGGGTTCGGGTTCGGGGTCAAGTTCGGATCAAGAACCCAAACATTTCCGTGAAGTTCGGCTGAACTTCTCGAACCCGAACATCCAGGTGTTCGCTCAACTCTAATGATAATACATCCCGGGCGAGAGGAAATTTAGATCTCTCCCTCAGGTGTCTATCAATACTCACAGCCAGAGACATGGCCGCTTCCAATGACTCAGGGTTTTTGTGAAATGCCAAGGCGTCCTTCAGGTTCTCAGACAGCCCTTGACAAAATTGACTACGGAGAGCTGGGTAATCCACTCCGTATCAGTTGCCCACCTCATAAATTCAGAGCAATAGGACTCAGCAGAACACTCTCCCTGCCGCAAGCCACGCAACTTAGATTCGGCCAGGGAAACCCGATCTGGGTCATTGTAAATAAGTCCCAGAGCGCTGAAAAATTCAGCTACCAGCTGGAGGGATTGTGAATCGGTCTGCAAAGAGAAAGCCCAAGACTGAGCAGCACTGAAATAATAATCCCCAAATACACACAACAACCAATAGACAACAGTCTAGGCCTCAAAAGCTAAGGAAGAGGGATGGTGACCTCCTAGTAATCCCTAGACCTATCCCTAACTCCTGCCGGTATGAGCAGATCCTGATGGTGGGAATGTTCATACGCCGGATACCTTATGCCCTGCTAAAACTGACGATCCCTAGGATAGGTAGCAAAATGTAGAAAAAATACCAGCACTCCTTAATCTTCAGTAATCTTCTTTTATTCCACCAAAAAACGACAGCAACGTTTCAACCCGAAGGTCTTTATCAAGCTCAACCATATAATCACATAGTGCCTTTAAATAACCCCCAACCTCTTCTGATTGGTCCCCACATTTATCACTTAATTAACACTTTAAAACATGTCCTTGAACCAAAATTTTCACATATCCCAATACATTATAGCACACATACATATTTCGCACTGGATCACCATAAGTTCTACCTTTAATCGCTTCAATAATCACCAAATTATTACTTGGCATTATTCCCTTGCTACTGCGCATGTCCGGAACTATATACGTCATTACGATTCAACCACTCACTATACGTTGTTTTCAGATGACCTCTATGCATCACGTATGCGTTCCACGTGTGCGTGCCACTGACGTCACTTCCTTCTCCAACTTCCGCGATCACATCGAGAGCGGGAGGAGGCGCGACATCATGTGACTTGGTCACATGACCGGAAGAATTTCAAAATATCATGATTTAAAAGTTTTACGATGATGTTCCTATTATATTATTAATTGGAAGATAGTTCTGTGGGGGTTCACGGAGTATATTGTACACTTATATCGTATATTTCAACAAAAATTCATTAAACATAGTGGGATACATTGATTACAGCATAAATTCGAGCCTTACCCTTACATTGTCATACTCGCAGAATACTATATATTCTGACACTAATGGTATAAATAGTCACCAAAATTAACATATAGAATCAATTTAAGCCTCACCCTTAAATTATCATGATTGCAAAGCATCCTATATTTCAATACCTAAAAATTCGCCACTGATGGTAAAAATGATCGCCAAAAGATAGCGAACATTCAATTATCCATTAAAGACATTAAAGAGTAAACATACCATTACTCGTATCATTTCAAATGGACAACAAAGGTCCTATATTATGTACAATCTAAATAATGCCCACCTCTGGCGAATATATTGGAAAAATAGTGGCAATGCATTTTAATGCCTACATAACCATGGTACATGATAAACATATTATTTCCAATCACATTTTTATCAGGACATCCAACCTTATTACTTATTACCAAGTCATGGGTGGCCCTTGGTTTACTATAATCAAGGATCCCCTCACATGTACAGTTAATAGTGTCCACTATCCGTGTCCCTACCACAAAGTCCATCTTCCCATAATACATTTCTGTATTGGGTCTCGGATGTTGTTCCTCCTAGTGCAAAAAATAGGAAAAAGGACACGAAATTAATAACTTCACGGCTATTAGCCGGGCAACATTACTTAAGGGTATACATATAAAGCACATATCCTTACTGTTTCAGTACAATGTACCCACTTTGAACTCCCTATTTAACCCTTTCGGTTCCAGTGTATCTAACTCAAAGATCCATTTGAGCTCCTTCCTTTTCAATATTTTTTCTCTATCACCTCCTCTCCTTAAGGGGTGTACTCCATCAATTATTCTAAACCTCATTTGTGCGATGTTGTGGCGACATCTCACAAAATGCTCTGGGACTGGTAATTCTGTTTCCACAAATCTCTCTGTTTCATTTTTTGCCATAAGTTTACGTATATTATAGCGGTGCTGGTTGATCCTGTTTTTGCATGCCTGTGTGGTCTCCTCCACATAGAGGAGTCCACACGGGCATTGAATAATATAGATAACAAAGTCTGATGCACAAGTGAAGAACTCCTCTATTTCATATTTTTTACCGGTTCTAGGATGACAGAAAGAGCTACCCTTGATTAGGCTCCCACAATTGCAGCAGCCCAAACATGGGTAACACCCCTTCTTTTTAGGGCGTAGCTTTGGTTTTTTTGTGTCAGTTCTTATCAATATGTCACCCAAACTTCTGGGACGACTATAAGACATTAGGGGCGGATTCTTAAACTCATCTATATCTGGAAACGACTTCGTCAAAATCTGCCAATTACTTCTGAGAATGTTTGCAATATCTCCACTCGCCTCTGAAAATTTAGACACAAATGGTATCCTCTTTATTTGTCTTTCTTTGGCCTGACTTCCTTTGAGTTGTTGTTCTCTATTTTTATCTTCCACTTCATTCAATTGTTTCTCTATCAGTTTTTTAGGGTATCTTCTCTCTTCAAATTTCTTGGCCATATTTTCTAATCTCCCTTTCAATCTGGCTTCCTCTGAAACTATCCTTTTTACCCTCAAAAATTGACTATATGGGAGGGACTCTTTAGTTCTTTTAGGGTGTGCACTCTGATAGTGCAACAAGCTGTTGCGATCTGTAGTTTTAATAAATAGATCTGTCTCTAATTTGTTATTATTCACATATACCATCGTATCCAGAAATTGTAAAGAATCCTGTGATTGAACTATGGTAAATTTTAAATCGTTGTGGATCTGGTTAATAAATCCATGAAACTTTAACAAGTCATCATCCGTACCTCTCCAAACGAGGAATATGTCATCTATGTACCGCATCCACCCTCTCACAAATTGGAAGAGGGTGGATGGGTACACATGGCATTCCTCGATGGATGACATATATATATTCGCATATGTAGGGGCCATATTAGACCCCATGGCCGTACCCCTACATTGTACGTAAAACGTGTCCTCAAATAGAAAATAGTTGTTCAACAATAGAATCTCCAACAGAGATAAAAGAAATTCTTTTTTATCAGGATCCTGCCCAGTTTTATTAAGGGCCCATTTCACCGCTTCAAGACCCAGTTCATGGTTTATACTGGTGTACAGACTGGTGACATCAAATGACACCAGTCTGTCACCAATACTGAACTCGACCATTTCCAATTTGTTCAAAAAATCTGTGGTGTCCTTAACATAGGACCTAGTCCCTATAGCTAAAGGTCTCAGTATTCTATCTAGATAAATAGCAGCTCCTGAAAAAACTGAATCCGTACTAGCCACTATTGGACGCCCTGGTGGATCCACAAGACTTTTGTGAATCTTAGGCAGGACGTACAATAGTGGCGTGATCGGATGACTGGGTATAAGGTAGGAGTGGAGCTTTTCATCAATGAGGTCAATTGCAAATGCGTTATCCACCAACAATTTAATTTTCCTTAGTATGTCCCATTTGGGGTCTTTGTTCAGAGGTTTATATACCTCTGTGTCTTGTACCTGTCTCATTACTTCTGCCATGTACTTATCGGTATCCATCACAACGATGGCACCCCCTTTATCCGCTTTTTTAATAGTTAATTCCTCTCTTCTCTTCAGCGAGGACAATGCTCTTTTCTCAGATCTATTTAATTTCATCTTTTCACCTCCTTCAACCATTTGTTTCCTCAAATCCTCTATCTCTTTTTTCACCAGGGAGGAAAAGGTATCAACAGCACAATTATTTACAGGTGGTTGAAAACCACTTTTTATGAAAAGACCACTTTCTTTTAATGTCAACCTGTCCCCTCCTGGTGATACCTCATCAACATTTCCTGTTCCCTGTTCACCAAAAAACACACTTAATTTAATTCTTCTAAGAAAATTATGCATGTCCATTTCAACCTGAAACCAATTACTGGGTGCTGACGGGCAGAACGATAATCCCTTATTTAATAGAGACAGTTCATCCAAAGACAGTTCATGAGAAGATATATTTACCACTAAGGATTTTTGTTGTATCTCTCTGTGTATGTCCCTCATTGTGTCTCCCGTTGCACCATCTGACTGTTCCCACTCGGTGGCTTCTTTGATCTCGTATTTCTCTTTTGTGCATCCTCCTTGTTCACTTTGTCTCTTTTGGAGCCTCCTTCCTCCCCTTCTGGTCTTCCTCCCTCTGCTTGTCCTAAAAAGTGTTAATTAAGTGATAAATGTGGGGACCAATCAGAAGAGGTTGGGGGTTATTTAAAGGCACTATGTGATTATATGGTTGAGCTTGATAAAGACCTTCGGGTTGAAACGTTGCTGTTGTTTTTTGGTGGAATAAAAGAAGATTACTGAAGATTAAGGAGTGCTGGTATTTTTTCTACATTTTGCTGCATGAATTTGAGTCCCTGAGGCCGGAGACTGGACAATACAAGCACCGCCACTAATTGGAAGTTGCTGGTAAGCAGTGAGTAGTGCTACCCATCCGTATACTTTTCTAGGATAGGTAGCAGGAGATGACACAGCTGGTTCCCCCCTCCGATGAAGGAACCCACGTTTCCCTGAGGCCTAGAAATAACACTAGAGAATAACAAACAACAGAGGCAACAAGTACTTAGCTTAGAGATGTATGGAGAAGCAGGAGATCCAAGACAACCAAGCTCTGGCATCTCCAAGCAGAAACTATCAACCGCATGGTCAGCATTGTGAGGTAGACCTAAATAGAGCCTCATCATGATAACCAGTGACACCTGAGGAGACGTGAGATCCTGCCAAACAACAACATACATTGAGGAAAACAGAGAGACCTGTCAGATAGCCTCGCATGCAGCAAGTCTATCCGATCTTCTCACCTCTCTCACAGGAGGGACCGTGACAGTGTGGCTTTGTGGGTTCTTATGGCGTTGCTCCCACTGGGCGCAGTGATGGGAGGCCAGGTGCCTTCTTAAGTTGGTCGCACTGGCTGCAGATGGCAACACTATTGTCAGCAACTTAACACGTTAAAAAAAGCCCACACTGCGGAGCCATATGCTGACGTCCTGGGAGCGCCAGAAGTGACCGTGCATGGTGGATGGCTCGCTCCAGATACATTTGCTGTCTGCTTTTTGCCTCCTGTGAACTGCGAGTTCTGCCTGCTTCTCCTCCCTCTCTGCTGCTCCTTCTCTCCTTCTGAACTCCCCTCCTCTTCTTCTCTTGTGGGCACTCACATGACATCTATCGACACGTCATCATCGTCACCTTCACCACCACTGAAAATAGAGATCTCGGAGTAGGCAGCAACAGCGAGGACCTCCCTCATTGGGCTGATCTGGGTACTGTTGTCAGCTGGGTGGTGGCCGTTGCTACCTCCTTTTCCTGATCCGATGCCAAGAATGGCTGCGCATCGTTAAGGTCTGGGAATGGATGGGAAAATAATAACTCTGACTTGAGTGAAGGTGGTGGTGGTGGTGTCTTTGGGGGTGCACATAGCAGAGAGTGAGGAGGTTGCAGATACACAGGATGAGGAGGGCTCAGAAGCGGAAGGCTGAGTGAGCCACTAAACCAACTGTGGTGCGTCCTTTGAAGTTATCGCACATGCCTTCTTCAACTTCCCACTTAGGCTCCGGCCTGGTGCACCTGCCCGACCCCTACCACCTCTGCGGAACAGCCTGCCTCTTCCTCTGCCTGTCATTTTCTAAATGACCCTGTGCCTAAGTCCGTAGAGAAGAGCAGTATTTGTGGAAGCTGATATATGGTAGATCTCAATCAGTTGTCAGTTGAAGCAGGTATATCCCCCTTAAGCAGTAATTTTGTGGACACAGGTATCTGAAACACCTCAATCACTATTTTGTTGATAGCACAATGTTACCAGTCCTTAAAAGGACTTTTGTGGCCCTATTAGCTAGTGTTCGGTGTCCCTAAGTTCCTAAGAGCCTGTCCCTGCTCCAAAATGCAACCTCTCCCACACTGACAAAACACAATGTAAAATCGCTGCCAGATCGGGTTCTGTTATAGGGTTGGGGGTGTGTCCATGTGCTTAAAGAGGACCTTTCACCGGTCCAAAGTTTGTTAGGTAAAGCTATGTACATGCATATCGGAACCCAGGGATGTCCCTGCACTTACTATTATCCCTGGGTGCCGCTCCGTTCGCCCGCTGTAGCCCCCGGTAGCGGCGCACGTGCTGCTGGTAATTTTGCTGTGGGCGGAGACATCCTCTTTTGCCCTGGGCGTCTCCTTCTCCCAGGCTGGAGCGCTGGCCAATCGCATACCAATTGCAACCTCCCAGGATATGAGCTGAGCGCTGTGATTGGCCAGCGCTCCAGCTTGGGAGAAGGAGACGCCCAGGGCAAAAGAGGATGTCTCTGCCCAAGGCAAAATTAGCTTCAGCACGTGCGCCGGTACCGGGTACTAGAGCAGGCGAATGGAGTGGCACCCAGGGATACAAGTAAGTGCAGGGAGATCCCTGGGTGCCGCTCTGCATGTACATAGCTTTACCTAACAAACTTTGGATCGGTGAAAGGTCCTCTTTAAACGTCTCAATTGGCTGTCCTGTCCAACTTGATGGATGTGTCATGGGTCAAAGTTTGGCAAAATGCAAAAAAATAGGGAGCATGCGAAGATCGCCATATGTTCGCATTTTCGGTAAATTGCGAATGCGCAATGTTCACTGCGAAACGACCACCGGATGAACCGCAAGGCCATCTCTAGTCTTTATGTTCTTTGAACATGGCCTAAAAATGATCACAACATTTCCAATATTTCCTGCACTTCGGTAGGATCCATCTTGAAGGCTTTAAGAGTAAGGATATATCCTAAAAAAAAAACACTTCCTGGACTCCAAATACATATTTCTCTCCTTTAAAATATAAATGATTTTCACAGATAATTTGTAAGATCGATCTTTTATGACAAACATGGGATTCCCAGTCAGGAGAGTAGATTAGAATATCATCCAGATAGACTACACTAAAGTTTCCAAGTTGTTCTCTAAATATATCAATCATCAACCCAAATGGCATGACAAGGTATTTGAAGTGACCCACACGAGTTGTTTTCCACTCATGCCCTTTCATAATATGAAAGAGTTTAGGAAACCATTGGGTCCTCAATTTTATTGAAAAGGTCCAGAATTAATGGTATAGGATTTTGGTTCTTAACGATACTGATTGAAATCTCCATAATCCATATGTGGTCTAAGACCTCTATCCTACAAAGAAAAAACAGGTAGAGTTGAGCGAAAACCACGGAAGTGTTGGACCCGAACTTGACCCTGAACCCGAACCCCATTGAAGTCAATGGGGACCCAAACTTTGGGACACTAAAATGGCTCTAAAAAAGTAGTGGAAAGGGCTAGAGGGCTACAAAAGGAAGCAAAATAGGGGTAAGAGCTGGATAATTGCAGTGCAAACAAATGTGGATAGGGAAATGACTTAAAATAACATAAAATACATAAAAATTAAAAATAATAATCTTGAACTAGGAGGAGGAGGTCCATATGGAGTAGGAAGTTGAGGAGACAGTGGACATGACGGTGTAGGTGAAAGCGGTGGTGAAGGATGTAGTCGCCAACAACACTTTTTTGTTTTTGATTTATTTTTATTTAAAAAAAAAAATATTGGGGTAGACCCCAAAACATTGGGAAATATAGAAAAGAAAACAAAGAGAAAGTGCGCTGGAGTATAACAAAGGCTGGGTGAGGCTGGTATACGTCTATTCTGCACAAGGTCTATTCTGCACAATGTCCAGAATCTAACAGATTGATTTACTAAATTGATTTCCTCGTCAGATATAGTGATGTCGCGAACATAAAATTTGCCGTTCTCGAACGGCGAACGCGAACTTCCGCAAATGTTCGCGAACGGGCGAACCGGGAGAACCGCCATAGAGTTCAATAGGCAGGTGAATTTTAAAACCCACAGGGACTCTTTCTGGCCACAATAGTGATGGAAAAGTTGTTTCAAGGGGACTAACACCTGGACTGTGGCATGCCGTAGGGGGATCCATGGCAAAACTCCCATGGAAAATTACGTAGTGGACGCAGAGTCGGGTTTTAATCCATAAAGGGCATAAATCAACTAACATTCTTAAATTGTTTGGAATAATATGCTTTAAAACATCCAGTGTGTGTATATGATCAGGTATGATGTTGTATCGATCAGGTAGTGTAAGGGTTACGCCCGCTTCACAGACATTGACAGACCAAACTCCCCTTTTAATGCACCGCAAACAGTCCATTTGCACAACTGCAAACTCCCCATTTGCACAAGGTTGGATACCAAGCTAGCCATGTCCCGGTGATGTCATTGAAGGTTTCTTCCTCCACCCAGCCACGTACAACACCAAGGGTCCCCGAAAGGTGAATTGAATTGATTTTTCGAACGGGGAGATGGTTAAAAGTACGCTGGCTCCCTCCCCTTTGTTTTTATCCACTGTCACTGCGTCTGCGCCGTGCAATTTACGGTCACACCCGATATGAGTGGTATTTTCTGTAGTACTATTCTCATCAGTTTAATCCCTCTAACGTCCCCAATCTGGGGTCCATTTATTGAATAGATTTTTAGAACGGGGAGATGGTTAAAAAAACGCTGGCTCCCTCCACTCTGTTTTAATCCACGGTCACTGCATCTGCGCCGTGCAATTTACTGTCACACCCCATATGAGTGGTATTTTCTGTAGTACTATTCTCATCAGTTTAATCCCTGTTACATCACATATCAGGGATTGCCTTTTGTGAAAAAAAATTTAGGCCGGGTACCTTTGACTGCCTTCACAGTGACAGACCAAACTCTCATACACCAAACTGAATTGATTTTAGGAACCGGGAGATGGAAAAAAGCAGCTTGGTCGGTCCTCTTATTCCCAAATTGGGGCACTGTTGCGTGCACAGAGCAATGTGCTGTGACACCCTATATGAGTGGTGTCTTAACTAGTACTATTCCTATCAGTTTAATCCCTGTTACGTACCCTATCCGGGGACGTGTGTCGCATTGATTAACCATTGTTGAATTAACAAACCATTACGACATCATGAAATAATTTAGTTCTGAGCTCTGTACTTGCTTTGTATTGGAATTAATAGGGATTTTTTTAATTGTCTGCATTTTTTCTAATAAACTATTAAGAGACTTTATTATGATTTTTTATTTTATGTATTAAAAACCCATACAACTTTAAAAAAAAAAAAAGGTAAATTAATGTTTTTTCTATGAAATATTATCCAGCCGTCCGATCGCTTTTGGTCTGACCATAATGAAGCAACAGCCTTATCATCTGGGGTGTGGGAACATTGCCAACACACTCACAGAGGTGATGATTGCTTCATTGTGATACGCAAGCCCCTTCACCACAACAAGGTAACGATCACGAATGGGAATTGACACTTGTATGTGCCTTTTTTTTTGTTTAGTTTTTGCAGCCACAGTGCTGCACCATAGGACATAAAAATTAGGCATGTACAAATGCCAGAAAAATAATGGCATTGTTGCAGCAGCTATTGTAGCAGCGGCCGGAAAAATTGATGTTTTCCAGGCAGAAAAGTGACTAAAACATTGCGTGGTGGTGGAGAATTCACGAAAGTCATCCGGTATGCAGACATTAAATACAGCAGCGTGGGGACCATTTTGAGGCCAAGGCATGTAATCAGGCCTTTTGTTAGTCAAACGTATCCCCCACTGTCAGTCCCTTCGGGATCCATGCCTCATTCATCTTTATGAAGGTGAGGTAATCAACACTTTTTTGACCGAGACGACTTCTCTTGTCAGTGACAATGCCTCCTGCTGCACTGAAGGTCCTTTCTGACAGGACACTTGAAGCAGGGCAGGCCAGAAGTTCTATCGCAAACTGGGATAGCTCAGGCCACAGGTCAAGCCTGCACACCCAGTATTGAAGGGGTTAATCGCTCCTCAGAGTGTTGATATCTGCTGTTAAGGCGAGGTAGTCTGCTACCTGTCGGTCGAGTCGTTCTCTAAGGCTGGATCCCGAAGGGCTGTGGCGATGTATAGGACTGAAAAAGCTCCGCATGTCCTCCATCAACAACACATCTGTGAATCGTCCAGTCTTTGCCGCCGTGGTAGGAGGAGGATTACACTCACCTCTTCCCCTGTTAGATTCCCGTTGTGCTGTGACATCCCCCTTATAAGCATATTTGTTAGTTTTGTTTTGAACTGCTGCATCCTTTCCGACTTTCGGTAATTTGGTAACATTTCTGCCACTTTCTGCTTATACCGGGGGTCTATTAGCGTGGCCACCCAGTACAGGTCGTTCTCCTTCATCCTTTTTATACGAGGGTCCTTCAACAGACATGACAGCATGAAAGACCCCATTTGAACAAGGTTGGATGCAGAGCTACCTCATTTCCCGTTCCTCGTCCTCACTGATGTCAT
Organism: Bufotes viridis; assembly: GCA_033119425.1. Taxonomy (NCBI): domain Eukaryota; kingdom Metazoa; phylum Chordata; class Amphibia; order Anura; family Bufonidae; genus Bufotes; species Bufotes viridis. Next base: position 198,461,648 of record CM065591.1, on the reverse strand, counting down.
TGATGGTCTGTTCTTCCCCCCAGCCACGTACAACACCATGGGTCCCAGATAGGTGACAACAACGAGCACCCTGGGGTGCCTGCTGTGGTTGGTCCTCCTCCTCAAAGCCGCCACATTCCTCCTCTGACTCCTCTTCTTCATACTCCTCTTCCAGCGTTGCCGCAGGAATGGCAAGCCATGATGACTAGGCTGTTTCTGGTGGTGATGGTGACCACAACTCTTCCTCTTCACGCTCATCTACAGACTGATCCAGCACTCTTCGCAAGACACGCTCCAGGAAGAAAACAAATGGGATGAGGTCGCTGATGGTGCCTTCGGTGCGACTGACTAGGTTTGTCACCTCCTCAAAAGGACGCATGAGCCTACAGGCATTGCGCATGAGCGTCCAGTAACGTGGCAAAAAAAGCTCCGCAGAGGCTGTCCTAGCACACCGATCATACAAATACTCGTTGACGGCTTTTTCTTGTTGGAGCAGGTGGTCGAACATTAGGAGTGTTGAATTCCAACATGTCGGGCTGTCGCAAATCAAGCGCCTCACTGGCATGTTGTTTCGCCGCTGAATATCGGAAAAGTGCGCCATGGCCGTGTAGGAACGCCTGAAATGGCCACACACCTTCCTGGTCTGCTTGAGGACTTCCTGTAAGCCTGGGTACTTAGACACAAAGCATTGTACGATGAGATTCAACACGTGCCATGCAAGGCACATGTGACAACTTGCCCAAATTCAATGCCGACAACAAATTTGTTCCATTGTCACACACCACTTTGCCGATCTCCAGTTGGTGCAGGGTCAGCCACTGATCCACCTGTGCGTTCAGGGCGGACAGGAGTGCTGGTCCTGTGTGGCTCTCTGCTTTCAGGGAAGTCAACCCCAAGACAGCGTGACATTGTCGTATCCGGGATGTGGAATAGCCCCTGGGGAGCTGGGGGGATTCAGTTGATGTGCAGCCAGACGCCGCAGCAGAAGAGGACTCAGCCGAGGAGGATATATAAGAGGATAGAGTAGGAGTAGAGGAGGTGGCAGTAGGTCTGCCTGCAAGTCGTGGCGGTGTCACCAACTCCGCTGCGGAGCCACGCATTCCATGCTTGTCAGCAGTCAGCAGGTTGACCCAATGCGCAGTGTACGTGATATACCAGCCCTGCAGACCAGGTATCAGTGGTCAGATGGACCCTTGCCCCAACACTGTATGCCAGAGATGCCATGACTTCCTTTTCAATGACATTGTAGAGGTTTGGGATTGCCTTTTTTGAAAAAAAAATTCGTTCGGGTAGTTTCCACTGTGGTGTCCCAATAGTGACAAATGTTTTGAAGGCCTCAGACTCCACCAGCTGGTATGGTAAAAGCTGGCGGGCTAAGAGTTCCGTCAAGCCAGCTGTCAGTCGCCGGGCAAGGGGGTTATTCTGTGACATTGGCTTCTTACGCTCAAACATGTCCTTGACAGACACCTGACAGTGGGCAGATGAGCAGAAACTGCTGAAGGTGAGAGGCGGAGTGGCGGTTGGTTGAGAGGGGGCAGGGAGGACAGCAGTGGTTGACGTGGCTGAAGATGCTGGACCAGGAGGAGCATGGTGGCTTTGAGTTTGTGTGCTGCTTGTACTCATGTGTTGATCCCATAGGCGTTTGTGATGTGAGATCATGTGCCTTCGCAAAGCAGTTGTACCGAGGTGGGTGTTGGACTTCCCACGAATCAGTTTCTTTTGGCACAGGATGCAAATTGCATTGCTGTTATCAGAGGCAGACACACAAAAAAAATGCCACACTGCTGAGCTTTGCAATGACGGCATTCTGGTGGTGGCAACAGCATGCGTTGACTGGCGTGCTGTCTGGCTGACCCCGGTTACCGATACATGCTATCTGACTGTGCCACTAACTCCTTGCCACGACCTCCCCCTGCTTCCAACTCGTCTCCTCCTTTGCTCTGTCTCCCCTTCTGAACTTTCCTCCTCTTCTTCTCTTCAAGCAGGCACCCACGTGGCATCCGTGGACACATCGTCATCATCAACCGCCTCACTTGTATCTGACACCTCAGCAAAGGAAGCAGCAGCGGGTACAACATCATCATCATCACACTGTACGTCCATGTGTGTAATCCTGCCTGACTGAGATATATCCCTGTAATCTACATCATCTGGCAATAATGGTTGTGCATCACTAATTGCATCCAACTGATGTGTAAATAACTCCTCTGACGGATCAAGTGAAGTGGCTGTGGTGGCTGTGGTGGTGGTGGCGGCGGGCGGGAGCGTGGTAACTTGAGAGCAGGTGACCGAAGCTGAGCTGGAGGAGGATGGTGCGTCAAGGTTCTTAGCGGAAACTGTTGAAGATTGGGTGTCCTGTCTAAGCCAGTCAACTATGTCCTCAGAATTTTTTGGTTCAGGGTATGTGGCCTCTGAACACTAGGCATTATTCCAGGGACAGTGGAAATCACAGCACCACGACCACGACGGCCCCTGCGGGGTGGCCTGCCTCTGCCTGTCATTTTTGTTTTAGATAAGTGGTACTACGTGTGCTAGGTACTGTGCCATCCGGTATGAGTGGTGGGCACTGGCAGTGGGCACACTACAGTCTGTGGAAGTGGGCCTGACACACACTGGCAGCAGGCAAGCAACTGAAATTAGACTAATGTGTAAAAATGAAATGCCTTATTTATCGGCAAGCTACTGTGCCACCTGGTATCAGTGGTTGGCACTGGCAGTGGGCACACTACAGTCAGTGGAAGTGGGCCTGACACACACTGGCAGCAGGCAAGCAACTGAAATTAGACTAATGTGTAAAAATTAAATGCCTTATTTATCGGCAAGCTACTGTGCCACCCGGTATCAGTGGTGGGCACTGGCAGTGGGCACACTACAGTCAGTGGAAGTGGGCCTGACACACACTGGCAGCAGGCAAGCAACTGAAATTAGACTACTGTCTAAAAATTAAATGCCTTATTTATCGGCAAGCTACTGTGCCACCCGGTATCAGTGGTTGGCACTGGCAGTGGGCACACTACAGTCAGTGGAAGTGGGCTTGACACACACTGGCAGCAGGCAAGCAACTGAATTTAGACTACTGTCTACAAATTAAATGCCTTATTTATTGGCAAGCTACTGTGCCACCCGGTATCAGTGGTTGGCACTGGCAGTGGGCACAGTACAGTCAGTGAAGTGGGCCTGACACACACTAGCAGGCAAGCAACTGAAATTACACTAAAGTGTAAAAATGAAATGCCTTTTTTTGATGCAAAGTCCTGTGCCACACGGGATGACAGGAGTGGGCACTGGCAGTGGGCACACTACAGTCAGTGGAAGTCGGCCTGACACAGTAGCAGGCAAGCAACTGAAATTACACTAAAGTGTAAAAATGAAATGCCTTTTTTTGATGCAAAGTCCTATGCTACACGGGATGACAGGGGTGGGCACTGGCAGTGGGCACACTACAGTCAGTGGAAGTCGGCCTGACACACAGTAGCAGGCAAGCAACTGAAATTACACTATAGTGAAAAAATGAAATGCCTTTTTTTGATGCAAAGTCCTGTGCCACACGGGATGACAGGGGTGGGCACTGGCAGTGGGCACACTACAGTCAGTGGAAGTTGGCCTGACACACACTAGCAGGCAAGCAACTGAAATTACACTAAAGTGAAAAAATGAAATGCCTTTTTTTTATGCAAAATCCTGTGCCACTGCCACACGGGATGACAGGGGTGGGCACTGGCAGTGGGCACACTACAGTCAGTGGAAGTCGGCCTGACACACACTAGCAGGCAAGCAACTGAAATTACACTAAAGTGTAAAAATGAAATGCCTTTTTTTGATGCAAAGTCCTGTGCCACACGGGATGACAGGGGTGGGCACTGGCAGTGGGCACACTACAGTCTGTGGGCCTGCAGCTCCTCACACACGGGCAGGCCAGGCAACTGCAATATATATATGGAGAAAAAAAAAAAGTAGACTAATGTTGCAGCCCTAAAAAGGGATTTTTGGGGTGCTGTCAGGACGCTGTCCTTACAGCAGAGATCAGATGAGTCTTTCAGGACTGGAGTGGACACTGAATACACTAGCCTAGCTATCGATTTCCCAATTAAATTAGCAGCAGCTACACTGTCCCTCCTCTCACTAAGACTGCAAATTCCGAATGAATCTAAAATGGATGCTGTTCAGGAGATGGGAGGGTCTGGGAGGGAGGGTATGCTGATGATTGGCTGGAATGTGTCTGCTGACTGTGAGGTACAGGGTCAAAGTTTGCTCAATGATGATGTATAGGGGGCGGACCGAACATCGCATGTGTTCGCCCGACGCGGTGAACGCGAACAATCTATGTTCGCCGGGAACTGTTCGGCGGCGGATAGTTCGGGCCATCTCTAGTCAGATACACAGCGCATGCCGCAGGGGTACTTAACCGCCAAAACAGTTAATTTGTCCTCCCAGAATCTAACAGATGGATTTTCTGAATTGGTTTCCCTGTCAGATATGCAGTGCACCCGTCATAAAGAGAAAAAAATTGCTTTAGGTCACACAAATATGGGACAGACGAATTTAATAGAATTATTTTCACTATTAGGTATGCAGTGCAGCAGGAACACACCTTTCAAGCCACTTGTGAATGACAGCCTGACAACCATGGAAATGTCCCGCCAGAATATAACAGATTGATTTACTGAATTGATTTCCCTGTCAGATACACAGTGTAGGCTGCAGGGGTACTTGACCACCAAAAAAAGTGAATTTGTCCCCCCAGAATCTAACAGATGGATTTGCTGAATTAATTTCACTGTCAAACATGCAGCACAGGGGTACTTTACAGAAAAAAAATGTGAATATTTCACCCCCTTTTGGCCCTGAACTCACAGACTGATTACCTATATTATTTTCTCTTCCCCTGGCACATATGCAGTGCAGGTGCACTTAAAAAATGGGTATATGTCGCCCACTGAACTACACGAACAGGATTAAATTATTGTCCGTGGCACATATGCAGGTGCACTGCACTTGCACAAAATGGCCGCCGACGCCTACCTAATTAACAGTCAGATTAAAACTTATTTTTCTGTGTCACTGGGCTCAGGGCAGGGTACAACAATGTTGCATTGCACCCACAAAATCGCTGTAGATCGCAGACTTAACACCAAGCTCTGATATCAGATTCTTTCCTAATCTCTCCTTCACAGCAGCAGCATCCTATCCCTACACTAGTAAGAGCTGATGTGACGTGCAGCGCTACATGACTCCAGCTTATACAGAGGCTGGGTCACATGCTGCAGTGGCCAATCAGCACCATGCCATTAGTAGGCATGGTTGTGATGGCTTCTAAGGGCACACATCTTAAACGCTTGTTGATTGGCTGCCCTGCAGCCTTTCAACAAGCTTTATTAAACAGCCGAAGACCGAACTCGGACTTTTACTGAAAAGTTCGGGTTCGGGTACAAAAAACCCTAAAGTCCGGTATGAACCCGAACTTTACAGTTCGGGTTCGCTCAACACTGGAAACAGGCGCCCGTAGGAGATATAGACGGTCTGATATGTCCCTATTGTAAACTCTCTTGCATGTTATCACACATGGCTTGATGTTCGGGACTTTATACATTATAAATAGTGTTTACTGAATTCAAATTTTCTCACGCTTCGGGATAACGAATCCGTTTTTCCTGAAATGGTGACTGCATGTGTTACAAAGTGAAAGTAAGAGGCCCGGGAACACGAGATCACCCATAATACCATGAAGCCAGCGAATCCGCAGATAGACATCCCCTGTGATGTCACAGCCCTATAAAATCCTCATCCCACGCTGTCTCCGCTATTGTCTTATGGAGAATATTGAAAAATGGAGAGTGCAGGGAGACTTATGCTGGGCCAGTTTTATTTATTTATTTCTACATTTACTTATTCCTACATCAGCCATAAACTAAGATATGTTATTTAATACCAATAAGATGGAAGCCTTTATTATTCCAGTGCCTGCGTGCCAACCAGTACCATCCCATATGCAGGTGTTAATTATATCCATCCTTATCTTTTGCTGGCTTTACTTCTACCAAATCATCTAATCATGCAAAGTCTCTATGTCCTAGAAAAGTCAGCAAAAAGCAGAGAGAAGGAGTTGGATGTTCCTGATTACATATTCCCATCGATATTAGATGACGTGGAAAAGGAGCAAAGCAGATGGCAGAAGAAGGGCTCCCACCTGTAGGACAGGAAAACCTAACCAGCCAACCCCCTTACCAGCAACAGTCTCTGTTTAAAGGTGCCACGCAGCCATTAGCAATTAAGGACTTCATTATTAACCCCTTCAGTGCTGAGACACTTTTTACCTTGAGTCCCAGGCAAATTTTAGCAAATCTGACATCTGTCACTTTATGTGGTAATGACTCTGGAATGCTTTTTACTTATCCAAGCCATTCTGAGATTGTTTTCTCAGGACATATTGTATTTTATGTTAGCGATAAATGTGAAAAGAATAGTTTTTTTTTTTCTCTCTTTTCCCTTCCCACCCCCCCTCTCCTCCTTTCCTTCCTCTCCCCTCCTTCCTATCCGTCCAGTGTGGGGAGGTGTGAGCCTTTAAGTTCTGGGTCAGTTCACACACACCTGAGGCCACAACTAAGAGCCAAGGCGGCTCGAAACATGTCGGCTAAATGGGAGTAAGAGGGAGAAGGCTGCTCTATGTCCTGTTCTATATATGTGCAAGATTTTGTCAATAAAGAAATGCTGAAAATAGGACCTTTCAGTGCCGGACCATCTTTGCTTTTTCGTGATTATACAAGTTTGACTTCAACTTATGCCGTGCACGACGGAATTACACGTGAGCTGGACTGTTGAAACCATTATCTGGGTTTATATTCACTAAGTCTGTCCATGCTCTATCCTATTCCACCCACTGGTCTATCAACTCATATTATATTGCTATTTAGGCCCCTTTAACACGGGCGAGTTTTCCCACGCGGGTACAATGCGTGATGTGAACGCATTGCACCCGCACTGATTCAGGACCCATTCATTTCTAGGGGGCTATGTACAACACGAGCGGTGATTTTCACACATCAATTGTGCGTTGCATGAAAATCTCAGCAAGCTCTATATTGTGTGTCTTTCACGCAATGCAGGCCCCATAGAAGTGAATGGGGCTGCGTGAAAATCGCAAGCATCTTTATTATTTTACCTTATCAAGTGGATAAGGCGAGTTAATTTTTTTTTTAACCCCTCCATCCACATTTTACTAAGCATTCTGTATTGAGAATGCTATTATCAAACCTGCCAAAACCAATTGAATATGAATTGGAAAAATGCTTGAGCCAAGAAACCAAACTTTGGTGGGATTATACCCCCGTGGTCTCAGGATCAAGAAAATTCTGACCACTATTTTTTCCAATGAGTTTGTGGAGCGGTGGAATGACACATTATAGCAATGCTCTTTATCTCTTATGAATTTGATTATGGAATATGAAACCATTAAACTCGAGGAGATCAATCAGGAAATCAACAAGAGTAAAGAGGCACGTAAAAAATTTGAAACCTTACCTGATTTTGCTGAAATTAATGATAAAATGCTAAATTCCATTAAAATATTGGAGGATGACATAATGAAAATAAAACAGCAATTTCAACGTGATCTGTATTCCTATAGTGCAAACCACATCTAGGGGTTGACGTGATAATGCCTTTGATACAGAGGGATCTGGATAGATTGGAGGCTTGGGAAAATAAGTGGCAGATGAGGTTTAACACTGACAAATGTAAAGTTATGCACATGGGAAGGAATAATGCAAGTCACCCGTACTTACTAAATGGTAAAACACTCGGTAACACTGACATGGAAAAGGATCTAGAAATTTTAATAAACAGCAAACTAAGCTGCAAAAACCAGTGCCAGGCAGCTGCAGCCAAGGCCAATAAGATAATTTTGAAAAGACATAAGAAGGGTAAATCACATAAAAAAACAACGGGGGACTAATGTAGCACGTAAAGTGAGCTTTTCTGATGCGGATAGTTCCTCTGCCTTGAGTGACTTCCAAGAGTCCTCAGACGATCAGCTCATGGGACCTGCAGAAGAATTCAGCGGACATAATAGATCATCCTACTATATAAAACAAAAAAACAGGAATAAAAATAAAAACAGCAATAAACAAGTGGAGTATTCAAAAAACGCATAAGAAGAGGACGAAAACATTGTAAGAAAACCACATCCAATGGTCACGCGCCTCCACAAGAAATAATTCCCAATACGGAACCTTTATATTTAGATAAGTGTTCCATTGACACACATGGAAAAGGATGTACTTGCCTTTGGTCTTAATTTTGCTCCAATAAGCAACTTTAATTTGTTTAATACCATTTTGGATGTGAATAAGTTTGTACGTTTTTGGACCTTGAGGAGACATTTTTCCCAATCGGACAGAGCTGAGCAACAGCGTAAGAGTAACTATACTCCCAATAATCAGACCACCTTGTCTGAAACCATGAATGAGTTTGCTGATCTCTCTTTGTGAACAATTGTCCCTTAAACATTTGATGGATCTACAATATGATGACTTGCAACAATAGTAGAGATAAACTGGATTTCATCACATCTAATCCAAACTTCTATCCTGTATCAAGGGCCGGACTGGGACAAAAAATAGGCCCGAGCATTTTTGACTGAGCAGCCCAATCACATGACCCCCAACAGGCCCCACCCCCTTGCAGTTTAGGGGCGGAGCCAAAACTGGAAGCACAATTGAGGGGCAGGGCCAGCCACCAGTAAGATAGGAAGGCTTCAGCCAACACACAAGCTTTGCATCAACCAACATACAGACCTTGCAACAATATAGGAAGCTACAGAAAATTCTTATAATATCCTCAGTGGATCTCAACCTCCCCATCCTCCACACCCTGTACAGGTCAGTGCCCCCGAAATAGCACTCACAGTTCTCCAGCAACTCTGGCAAATACCACCAATTCCGTACACAGACGAACCACAACACCACCTCACTGACAGCTTTTTCCTGGTCTGTCAAAGACAATACTCTATTGGCTGGGAAGTCTGCTGTGATACGCAATTTCTGCTCCAAATTGAAAGCTTTGTTGGTAGCAGAGAATGCTGACAATCAGGTGGATTCTTGCAGAATGTGGAGCTAGCATACAAGTAATAAAATGTGGGCTGCCAAGAGAATATATATATACACACACACCTTTATTAGACTCTATGGGTGGCATATACAGTACAGGCTCTATAGGAGACAGGTAAATATGGGTTAATAGTGTACAAATGAGTATTCATTAAGCAGCAAACTTTGAAAAAAAACAAAAAAAAAACACATTATTATAATTTTATAACCAATGTATATTTATATATTACCCATGTTCTAAAATGGTGTTACTGAGTATTTGTTAACATGTTGATATACAGGACAAAAAAAACTCCACTAGGGATTCAGCAACTTTTGTAGGCGTTCAATGGTTTCTGCAACTCTGTCAAATATATCTTCAGAATCAAGGTTCATTAGTATATCTTTTTCTGTTGCCATCAGCATGAAAGAGTTCAAATGTTCCTTGGAAATTTAATTTCTCAGACGGTTCTTAATAAACTTCAATGTAGAGAAACTTCTTTCACAGGCAACTTGAGTGAAAGACAGTGTAAGCAAAAATTTGTAGGCTAAACCAATGACTTTGTAGGCATCGGTTAACAAATTATAGCGCTGTAGAATTTTATAGCAGCAAATAGCAAAGTTCTTACATGTTGAGCAAGACTTGTTTACCAGTTCCGCCTCTGTTAATTTGCTTTTCTCATTTTCCACATCTGCTATAATCGTGTATTCTTCAAGGGGTGATGTTTTCAGCCTGTCCCAATGCAATGCAAAATTTGCCAGTTGCTTCCTCGTCAAATTTAATTAACTGTTGCTAAGTTCTTCCATTACTGGTGCTGTAAGTCCACATCTTCTTATGTCAGAAAAGCAGCTTGGCTCCAAGCAAGCTAAATCAGCAAAGAGAGCTCCACGGGACAGAAATCGGCGATTCATGCTCTCTGTGACCATATCAAGGATTACATTGTGAACATGTATTTTATAGGCTGAAATAGCAGCAAAAACTGTTACATCTTCAGCAGTCTCATCTGGCATTCGTTTTCTTTTTCTTATTCTTTTTTTAGGTAGAGTGGTCTGTATTTTAAGGTGGAACGTTTCTTCTTCTTGAAACTTGTCATTTGCCCACTTAAAATTATCAGCAGATCGCTGTACGGATTCAAAATCCCTTGCAACTGTCCGAAGTTTCTCATATGTTCCCTGTACCATTTGAAAAGCTTTTGAGATGTCCATTTGACTTGTCTGTAGATATTTGGACAATGGTGTTGTCAATTCAAATATTCTCAGAAATATTTGAGCTGTGAGTATGGTTTCATATTTCAGCAGGGATTCTGCATACGATTTTGCTCTTACTCGAAGGCTTACCTTATTAGAAGGCTTGCATAGTAAAATATTAATTTTTGCAGATGACACTAAACTGTGTAAAGTAATTAACACTGAAGAGGACAATATACTGCTACAGAGGGATCTGGATAGATTGGAGGCTTGGGAAAATAAGTGGCAGATGGGGTTTAACACTGACAAATGTAAAGTTATGCACATGGGAAGGAATAATGCAAGTCACCCGTACTTACTAAATGGTAAAACACTCGGTAACACTGACATGGAAAAGGATCTAGAAATTTTAATAAACAGCAAACTAAGCTGCAAAAACCAGTGCCAGGCAGCTGCAGCCAAGGCCAATAAGATAATGAGTTGCATCAAAAGGGGCATAGATGCCCGTGATGAGAACATAGTCCTACCACTTTACAAATCGCTAGTCAGACCACACATGGAGTACTGTGTACAGTTCTGGGCTCCTGTGAACAAGGCAGACATAGCAGAGCTGGAGAGGGTTCAGAGGAGGGCAACTAAAGTAATAACTGGAATGGGGCAACTACAGTACCCTGAAAGATTATCAAAATTAGGGTTATTTACTTTAGAAAAAAGACAACTGAGGGGATATCTAATAACTATGTATAAATATATCAGGGGTCAGTACAGAAATCTCTCCCATCATCTATTTATCCCAAGGGCTGTCACTGTGACGAGGGGACATCCTCTGCGTCTGGAGGAAAGAAGGCTTGTACACACACATAGAAGAGGATTCTTTACGGTAAGAGTAGTGAAACTATGGAACTCTCTGCCTGAGGAGGTGGTGATGGTGAGTACAATAAAGGAATTCAAGAGAGGTATTTCTGGAGTGTAATAATATTGCAGGCTATAGCTACTAGAGATGGGTCGCTGATCCAGGGAATACTTCTGATTGCCTGAATGGAGTCGGGAAGGAATTTTTTACTTCCCTTAACCACCTCAGCCCCCCTAGCTTAACCGCTACAGGACTGCCTAACGCAGGGATGCGTCCTGCGGGCGGTCCTGTAGCTCTGAGATGACGCGTCGGCGCGTCATCTCGTGAGAGCCGAGACGCGCGCGCGTTCACAGAGAAGCGCGTCTCGGCAGTTCGGCTACACCCTGCCAGCGATGATCCATTGCTGGCAGGCTGTAGATGCGAATAAAATCGCATCAAACAGCTATATCAGACGCTGTTTTGTGAACAGCGTCTGATATAGCTGCTACCTGGTCCTCTGGTGGTCCCATTTGCTGGGATCGACCACCAGAGGACCAGGTAACACTGTAAAGTTGCACCAAACACTACACTAACCCCCCCCCCACCCCCCCTCACCTATTAACCCCTTGATCACCCCATCTAGACCCCCTGATCACCCCCCTGTCATTGATCACACCCCTTGTAAGGCTCCATTCAGACGTCTATATGTGTTTTGCGGATCCGTGGATTCACGGATCCGTGGATTCACGGATCCGCGGATCGGATCCGCAGATCCTCAAAACACGGACACCGGCAATGTGCTTTCCGCATTTTGCAGATCCGCACATTGCCAGAACTATATAGAAAATGCTTTTCTTGTCCGCATTTGCGGACAAAGAATAGGACATGTTCTATATTTTTGCGAACGGAAGTGCAGACCCGAGCGCGGATCCGTAATTCCGGATCCGAGCGGGACAAAGTCTGTCCCCATAGAAATGAATGGGTCCACAATTCCGTTCCGCAAACAGAATTTCGGACGTGTGAATGGGGCATAAGGGTCCCTTATCACCGCCAGTTAGTTAGCTACTTGTTAGGTAGTTAGCGCCCAGCCCACCGCACCGCAGTCACTGATTTTGGCAGAGATTTTTTCATCCACATTGACCGATGCGAATGAAAAAATCTGTGCCGTTCATTTTTTTTTTTTTCAGCGCAGAGGCTGAACGGAAAAAAAAAATCTCATTACCCGTATGCTCAATAGAAGGAGAATCGCAGAAACTCCAAATGCTGGCCATACGTGTAATGATTGCGGAGACCCTCAAATGCCAGGGCAGTATAAATACCCCACATGTGACCCCATTTTAGAAAGAAGACACCCCAAGGTATTCCGTGAGGGGTATGGCGAGTTCATGCAAAATTTTATTTTTTGTCATAAGTTAGTGGAATATGAGACTGTAAAAAAAAATAAAAAATCAATTTCAACTTGTGCCAAATTTTTTTTTTTCTGTGAACTCGCCATACCCCTCACAGAATACCTTGGGGTGTCTTCTTTCCACAATGGGGTCACTTGTGAGGGTTTTATACTGCCCTGGCATTTAGGGTCCTAAAGCGTGAGAATCCAAATGCGTAAAAATGGCCTGTGAAATCCTAAAGGTACTCATTGGTTTTAGGGCCCCTTTGCGCATCTTGGCTGCAAAAAAGTGTCACTCATGTGGTATCGCCGTACTCAGGAGAAGTAGGGCAATGTGTTTTGGGGTGTATTTTTACATATACCCATACTGTGTGTGAGAAATATCGCTGTAAACGACAACTTTTTAATTTTTTTTATTCAAAGTTGTCAATTTACAGAGATATTTCTCTCACCCAGCATGGGTATATGTAAAAATACACCAGAAAACACATTGCCCTACTTCTCCTGAGTACGGCGATACCACATGTGTGACACTTTTTTGCAGCCAAGATGCGCAAAGGGGCCCAAATTCTAATGAGTACCTTTTAGGAGGGCATTTTTACGCATTTTTATTCTCACGCTTTAGGGCCCCTAAAATGCCAGGGCAGTAGAAATACCCCACATGTGACCCCATTTTGGAAAGAAGACACCCCAAGGTATTCGCTGATGGGCATAATGAGTCCATGAAAAATTAATCTTTTTGTCAAAAGTTAGCGGAAAGGGAAACTTTGTGAGAAAAAACAATAAAAAATCAATTTCCACTAACTTGTGCCAAAAAACAATCTTCTATGAACTCGCCATGCCCCTCATGGAATACCTTGGGGTGTCTTCTTTCCAAAATGGGGTCACATGTGGGTATTTCTACTGCCCTGGCATTTTAGAGGCCCTAAGCGTGAGAAGAAAAATGCGTAAAAATGCCCTCTAAAAGGTACTCATTGGAATTTGGGCCCCTTACGCATCTTGGCTGCAAAAAGTGTCACTCATGTGGTATCGCCGTACTCAGGAGAAGTAGGGCAATGTGTTTTGTGGTGTATTTTACATATACCCATGCTGGGTGAGAGAAATATCTCTGTAAATTGACAACTTTGAATAAAAAATGTAAAAAGTTGTCGTTTACAGCGATATTTCTCACACTGCAGTAGGTATATGTAAAGTACACCCCAAGCATTGCCCTACTTCTCCTGAGTACTGAGTACCACATGAGTGACACTTTGCAGCCTGAGTGTGCAAAGGGGCCCTAAAGCCAATGAGTACCTTTAGAATTTCTGAGGCCATTTTTATGCATTTGGATTCTCACGCTTTAGAGCCCTAAAATGCCAGGTGAGTATAAATACCCACATGTGACCCCATTTTGGAAAGAAGACACCCCAAGGTATTCCGTGAGGGGCATGGCGAGTCCACAGAATTTTATTTTTGGCACAAGTTAGCAGAAATTGATATATATATATATTTTTAATTTTGTTTTTACAAAGTCTCATATTCCACTAACTTGTGACAAAAATAAAATTTTACATGAACTCACCATACCCCTCACGGAATACCTTAGGGTGTCTTCTTTCCAAAATGGGGTCACATGTGGGGTATTTATACTGTCCTGGCATTTTAGGGGTCCCTAAAGCGTGAGAAGAAGTCTGGAATCCAAATGCGTAAAAATGCCCTGTGAAATCCTAAAGGTACTCATTGGTTTTAGGGCCCTTGCGCACCCAGGCTGCAAAAAGTGGCACACATATGGTATCGCCGTACTCAGGAGAAGTAGGGCAATGTGTTTTGGGGTGTATTTTTATATATACCCATACTTTGTGTGAAAAATATCTCTGTAAACGACAACTTTTAAAAAATGTTATACAAAGTTGACAATTTACAGAGATATTTCTCTCACCCAACATGGGTATATGTAAAAATACACCCCAAAACACATTGCCCTACTTCTTCTGAGTACGGCGATACCACATAAGTGACACTTTTTTGCAGCCTGGAGCTGTGCGCAAAGGGGCCCAAATTCCAACGAGTACCTTTAGGTTTTACATGGCGGCTCACAATTTAGCCCCGCCCAAAGTGCCAGAACAGTAAACACACCCCACAAATGACCCCATTTCGGAAAGTAGACACCCCAAGGTATTCACTGAGGGGCATAGTGAGTCCGCCTGAGATTTTTTTTTTTTGCCAGAAGTTATCAGAAATTGAAACTTTTTTTTTTTTTCCTCAGAAAGTGTCATTTTCCGCTAACTTGTGAAAAAAAATGAAATTATACATGAACTCACCATGCCCCTCTGCAAATACTTTGGGGTGTCTTCTATCTAAAATGGTGTGATTTGGGGGGTATTTATACTATCCTGACATTCTAGCACCTGAAGAAACATGACAGGTGCTCAGAATGTCAGAGCTGCTTCAAAATGCCGAAATTCACTTTTTTGCACCATAGCTTGTAAACGCTATAACTTTTACCCAAACCAATAAATATACACTTATTGGACTTTTTTTTTATCAAAGACATGTAGAACAATAAATTTAGAGAAAATTTATATAGAAATGTAGTTTTTAAAAAATTTACAACAGAAAGTGAAAAATGTCATTTTTGCAAAAATGTCATTAAATTTGTATTAATGGCAAAAAAAGTAAAAATGTCAGCAACAATGAAATACCACCAAATGAAAGCTCTATTAGTGAGAAGAAAAGGAGGTAAAATTCATTTGGGTGGTAAGTTGCATGACGGAGAAATAAACGGTGAAAGTAGTGTAGTTCAGAATTGTAAAAAGTGGCCTGGTCATTAAGGGTGTTTAAGCTAGGGGGGCTGAAGCGGTTAAACACCCTTAATGACCAGGCCACTTTTTACAATTCTGCACTACACTACTTTCACCGTTTATTGCTCCGTCATGCAACTTACCACCCAAATGAATTTTACCTCCTTTTCTTCTCACTAATAGAGCTTTCATTTGGTGGTATTTCATTGCTGCTGACACTTACTTTTTTTGCTATTAATCAAAAATGACTGAAATTTCTGCAAAAAAATCAAATTTTTCACTTTCTGTTGTAAAATTTAACAAAAAACGACATTTCTATATAAATTTTTCGCAAAATTTATTGTTCTACATGTCTTTGATAAAAAAAAATCCAATAAGTGTACATTTATTGGTTTGGGTAAAAGTTATAGCGTTTACAAACTATGGTGCAAAAAAGTGAATTTCGGCATTTTGAAGCAGCTCTGACTTTCTGAGCACCTGTCATGTTTCTTCGGGTGCTAGAATGCCAGGATAGTATAAATACCCCCCAAATGACACCATTGTAGATAGAAGACACCCCAAAGTATTCGCGGAGGGGCATGGTGAGTTCATCTATCATTTCATATTTTTCACAAGTTAGCGGAAAATTACACTTTCTGAGGAAAAAAAAATAATAATAAAGTTTCCATTTCTGCTAACTTCTGGCAAAAAAAAAATAAAAATCTCCCAAGGACTCACTATGCCCCTCAGTGAATACCCCTCAGTAAAATATCGCTGTAAACGACAACAAATTTTTTTTATACAAAGTTGTCAATTTACAGAGATATTTCTCTCACCCAACATGGGTATATGTAAAAATACACCTCAAAACACATTGCCCTACTTCTCCTGAGTATGGCGATACCACATGAGTGACAGTTTTTTGCAGCCTGGGTGCGCAAAGGGGCCCAAATTCCAACGAATACCTTTAGGTTTTACATGGCTGCTCACAATTTAGCCCCACCCAAAATGCTAGAACAGTACAAACACCCCACAAATGACCCCATTTTGGAAAGAAGACACCCCAAGGTATTCGGTGAGGGGCATAGTGAGTCCATGAAAAATTACCTTGGGGTGTCTTCTTTCTAAAATGGGGTCACTTGTGGGGTGTTTGTACTGCCCTGGCATTTGAGGGTCTCCGCAATCATTACACGTATGGCCAGCTTTAGGAGTTTCTGCTATTCTCCTTATATTGAACATACGGGTAATGAGATTTTTTTTTTAAATTCAGCCTCTGGGCTGAAAAAAAATAAATGAACGGCACAGATTTTTTCATTCGTATCGATCACTGTGGATGAAAAAATCTGCCAAAATGAGTGACTGCGGTAAGGTGGGCTGGGCGCTAACTACCTAACAAGTAGCTAACTAACTGGCGGTGATAAGGGACCCTTATGCCCCATTCACACGTCCGCAATTCTATTTGCGGAACGGAACTGCGTACCCATTCATTTCTATGGGGACAGACTTTGTCCCGCTCGGATCCGGAATTGCGGATCCGCACTTCTCGGTCTGCACTTCCGTTACGCAAAAATATAGAACATGTACTATTCTTGTCCACAATTGAAGACAAGAAAAGGCATTTTCTATATAGTTCTGGCAATGTGCGGATCTGCAAGATGCGGAAAGCACATTGCTGATGTCCGTATTTTGCGGATCTGCGGATCCGTGGATCAGATCCGCGGATCCACAAAACACATATGGACATCTGAATGGAGCCTTACAAGGGTGTGATCAATGACAGGGGGGTGATCACGGAATCTAGATGGGGTGATCAAGGGGTTAATAAGTGACGTGGGGGGTAGTGTAGTGTGGTGCTTGGTGCAACTTTACAAAGCTACCTGGTCCTCTGGTGGTTGATCCCAGCAAATGGGACCACCAGAGGACCAGGTAGGTATATCAGACGCTGTTAACAAAACAGCGTCTGATATACCTCTTTGATGCTTTTTATTTTACTTATACAGCCTGCCAGCGCTTGATCTTCACTGGCAGGCTGCAATATAACTGCCGAGATGCGCGCCACTGTGAACATTCACAGCAAATCTCGCGTCTCGCGAGATGACGCACGGATGCGTCCAGCCAGAGCAACAGGACAGCCGGCCGGACGCATCTGTGCGTTAGGCGGTCCTAGGGTGGTTAAGTGGGGAAAATTGGCTTCTACCTCACGGGTTTTTTTTTTTTTTTGCCTTCCTCTGAATCAACTAGCAGGATGACAGGCCGAACTGGATGGACAGATGTCTTTTTTTGGCCTTATTTACTATGTTACTAGGTTACTAGGACCTCAGGTCTTGATGACACATTGTCTTCTATTCTGTTCAATGTGCAAATTAAGCTAAAAAACAAAGCAGAATCAGGATTTGAAAATTCCCCAAACACTTTTCTCAAAGCTGCATCTTTTGACCACCAGCGAGTTTCACCAATCACTGAAATTCTTCGATGGTGAGGGTCTTGACTGACTTGTTCCCAGGTATTCATACGCTGGTAAGAATCACGAAGAAACACTGCAATGTCATTCAACAAACTGAATAATGATGCACTTTCAACCACTGTTTTTGTAGTATCTGCAAGTGCTAAATTAAGTATGTGTGCATAGCACCAAATGTGAATTTGGCCTGGTGATTTAGTTGACAGCCAAGAAGAGAAACCATTGTATTGGCCCTGCATATTTGCTGCTCCATCCGTTGAACTGCCAATGCATTTAGTAATACCAAGTTTGCATGATTCTATGACGTTCATTACCAACTTAAAAAGATTTTGTCCTGTTGAAGATTCACATTCAACCACTGCCAAAAGCTTCTCATTGATGCAATTGGTCACATAACGAATAGTGTTGAGCGAGCAGTTCGAGCATAGTTCGGGTTCGTACCGAATTTTAGGGTGTTCGGGACACGGACCCGGACCCGAACATTTTCAAAAAAAGTTTGGGTTCGTTGTTCGGCGATTTCTTCCTGCTTTCTGAAGGGCTGCAACAGCAGACAATCAGCTATTGTTTTGCTTCTTGCCCTAAGAGCCCATCACAGCCAAGCCTACTAATGGCATGGCTGTGATTGGCCAAGGCAGCGTGTGACCCAGCCTCTATTTAAGCTGGAGTCACGTAGTGCCGCACGTCACACTGCTCTGATTAGTGTAGGGAGAGGACGCAGCTGCTGTGAGGGCGAGATTAACATAGTATATAAGACCGAAAAAAGACATTTGTCCATCCAGTTCGGCCTGTTTCCTACAAGTTGATCCAGAGGAAGGCAAAAAACCCCTGTGAGGCAGAAGCCAATTTTCCTCACTTAAGGGGAAAAAAATTCCTTCCCGACTCCAATCAGGCAATCAGAATAACTCCCTGGATCAACGACCCCTCTCTAGTAGCTGTAGCCTGTAATATTATTACACTCCAGAAATAAATCCAGTCCCCTCTTGAATTCCTTTATTGTACTCACCATCACCACCTCCTCAGGCAGAGAGTTCCATAGTCTCACTGCTCTTACAGTGAAGAATCCTTTTCTATGTTTGTGTACAAACCTTCTTTCCTCCAGACGCAGAGGATGTCCCCTTGTCACAGTCACAGTCCTGGGGATAAATAGATGATGGGACAGATCTCTGTACTGACCCCTGATATATTTATACATAGTTATTAGATCTCCCCTCAGTCGTCTTTTTTCTAAAGTGAATAACCCTAATTTTGATAACCTTTCAGGGTACTGTAGATCCCTCATTCCAGTTATTACTTTAGTTGCCCTCCTCTGAACTCTCTCCAGCTCTGCTATGTCTGTCTTGTTCACAGGAGCCCAGAACTGTACACTGTACTCCATGTGTGGTCGGACTAGTGATTTGTAAAGTGGTAGGACTATGTTCTCATCATGGGCGTCTATGCCCCTTTTGATGCAACCCATTATCTTATTGGCCTTGGCAGTAGCTGCCTGACAATGGTTTTTGCAGCTTAATTTGCTGTTTATTAAAATTCCTAGATCCTTTTCCATGTCAGTGTTACCGAGTGTTTTACCATTTAATATGTACTGGTGACTTGCATTATTCCTTCCCATGTGCATAACTTTACATTTGTCAGTGTTAAACCTCATCTGCCATTTTTCTGCCCAAGCCTCCAATCTATCCAGATCCCTCTGTAGCAGAAAACTGTCCTCTTCAGTGTTAATTACTTTACACAGTTTAGTGTCATCTGCAAAAATAGATATTTTACTGTGCAGGCCTTCTACAAGATCATTAATAAATATATTGAAGAGAATAGGGCCCAATACTGACCCCTGAGGTACCCCACTAGTTACAGTGACCCAATCTGAGTATCTACCGTTAATAACCACCCTCTGTTTTCTGTCACTCAACCAGTTACTTACCCACTTACAGACAATTTTTCCCAGTCCGAGCATCCTCATTTTATATACTAACCTTTTATGAGGTACGGTGTATTAGGCAGGGAAAAGTCTGCAAAAGCACCTAATGAAGTGATCGATCTACAGCTGTGAATGATTGAACTTCTGCTAGTTACTTGCTCAGTGGTTTTTAGGCTGCACAGAGCATTTTTCTGTCACTTATTTTCTGGGGTGATCGGCGGCCATTTTGTGACTTGTGGTGCACCAGAACAAGCTGCCACCAAGTCCATCAATCCATCAATACTAGTTTTTTTTTTTTTTGCTATATCCTACATCAGGGGCTTGGCTGTGCTAATTGTCACCCCTAGAAACTCAGGATAGCAATGTCTATATTTTATTAAGGGGTTAAATACAATTGCCAATATACCAATCCCCTAAATCTGGTGTTCCAGCTTTGGCTAGCCAAGTATAATACAGTCTGCTGTTTGGCAAAGGATAGATTATTTTCTGTGGTGAAATTCAATTGTCAAAATAGCAATCCCCTAAATCTGGTGTCCCAGCACTGGCTAGCAAACTATAATAGTGTCTGCCAAAACATATATTTTGTTCTGGGGTGAAATTCAATTGCCAAAATAGCAATACTCTGAATCTGGTGTTCCAGCTGTTGCAGGGCTAGTTTAAATCTGTCCGTAACAGGGTATATTTTGCTCTGGGGTGAAATTCAATTGCCAAAATAGCAATACCATAAATCAGTGGTTTCAGCTGTGGCTGGCAAACTATAATAGTGTCCGCCAAAACATATATTTTGTTCTGGGGTGAAATTCAACTGCCAAAATATCAATCCCCTAAATATGGTGTCCCAGCACTGGCTGGCAAACTTTAATAGTGTCCGCCAAAACATATATTTTGTTCTGGGGTAAAATTCAATTGCCAAAATAGCCATACCATAAATCAGTGGTTTCAGCTCTGGCTGGCAAACTATAATAGTGTCCACCAAAACATATATTTTGTTCTGGGGTGAAATTCAATTACCAAAATAGCAATACCATAAATCAGTGGTTTCAGCTGTGGCTGGCCAAGTTTCATAGTGTCCTGCAAAGGATATATTTTGTTCTGGGGTGAAATTCAATTGCCAAAATAGCAATACCCTGAATCTGATGTTCCAGCTGTTGCAGGCCTAGTTTAACCACTTCAGCCCCCCTAGCTTAAACACCCTTAATGACCAGGCCACTTTTTACAATTCTGCACTACACTACTTTCACCGTTTATTGCTCGGCCATACATCTTACCACCCAAATGAGTTTTACCTCCTTTTCTTCTCACTAATAGAGCTTTCATTTGGTGCTATTTCATTGTTGCTGACATTTTTCCTTTTTTTGATATTTTGCTTTTTTTGACGAAATTTTTGCAAAAAAATTTGACATTTTTCACTTTCTGTTTGAAAATTTGTCAAATAAAACTACATTTCTCTACAAATTTTTCTCTAAATTTATTGTTCTACATGTCTTTGATAAAAAAAAATGCAATAAGTATATATTTATTGGTTTGGGTAAAAGTTATAGCTTTTACAACTATGGTGCAAAAAAGTGAATTTCCGCACTTTGACTTTCTAAACACCTGTCTTGTTTCCTGACATACTACAATGCCCAGACAGTAGATACACCCCATAAATGACCCAATTTCGGAAAGTAGACACCCTAAGGTATTCACTGAGGGGCATAGTAAGTTCATGGTAGTTTTAATTTTTTGTCACAAGTTAGCAGAAATGTTTTTTTTTTCAAAAAATTTCATTTTCCGCAAACTTGTGACAAAAAATAAAAACTTCCATGAACTCATTATGCCCATCAGCGAATACCTTAGGGTGTCTACTTTCTGAAATGGGGTCAGTTGTGGGGTATTTTTACTGCCCTGGCATTTTAGGGGCCCCTAAAGCGTGAGAATCCAAATGCATAAAAATGACCTGTAAAAACCTAAAGGTACTTATTGGAATTAGGGCCCCTTTGTGCATCTTGGCTGCAAAAAAGTGTCACACATGTGGTATCGCCGTACTCAGGAGAAGTAGGGCAATGTGTTTTGGGGTGTATTTTTACATATACCCATGTTAGGTGAAAGAAATATCACTGTAAATTGACAACTTTGTATAAAAAAATTGAAAAAGTTGTCATTTACAGAGATATTTTTCACACCCAGTATGGGTATATGTAAAAATACACCCCAAAACACATTGCCCTGCTTCTGCCGAGTACGGCGATACCACATGTGTGGCATTTTTTTGCAGCCAAGATGCGCAAAAGGGCCCTAAATCCAATGAGTACCTTTACAGAGATATTTCTCTCACCCAGCATGGGTATATGTAAAAATACACCCCAAAACACATTGCCCTACTTCTTCTGAGTACGGCGATACCCCATGTGTGACACTTTTTTGCAGCCAAGATGAAAATTGGTACTTTTTTGCAGCCAAGACCAATTCCAATGAGTACCTTTTAGGATGGCATTTTTACGCATTTTTCTTCTCACGCTTTAGGGCCCCTAAAATGCCAGGGCAGTAAAAATACCCCAAATGTGACCCCATTTTAGAAAGAAGACACCCCAAGGTATTCTGTGAGGGGCATGGTGAGTTCATACAAGATTTTTTTTTTTGGCACAAGTTAGCGGAATTTGATTTTTTTTGTTTTTTCACACAAAGTCTCCCTTTCCACTAACTTGTGACAACAAATTCAATCTTTCATGGACTCAATATGCCCCTCAGAGAATACCTTGGGGTGTCTTCTTTCCAAAATGGGGTGACATGTGAGGTTTTTGTATTGCTCTGGCATTTGAGGGTCTCCGCAATCATTACCTGTATGGCCAGCATTAGGAGTTTCTGCTATTCTCCTTATATTGAGCATACGGGTAATGAGATTTTTTTTCCCGTTCAGCCTCTGGGCTGAAAGAAAAAATGAACGGCACAGATTTCCTCATTCGCATCGATCGATGTGGATGAAAAAATCTCTGCCAAAAAATATGCAAAAAAAAAAAAGAGGGGCCTGGCGATTGCCAGGGCATAGGGGCTCCGCCCAAACATCCATACCCACTTCAGCTCCTATGTCCTGGCAAACGTGATTTCTCTATTCACATCGATCAATCGATCGGTGTGGAGGAAGACATCTTTGCCAGATTTTTGATACAAAGTGTTTGCCAAAGCATATGAACTCCAACACCTCTCCTCAGCTCATATGCCTGGGCAAACGTACCTGTCCTGCAGAGGAGAAATCTCATCTTGCAGCGCCGCATACACCGACTTCACGTGTCTTCTGACAGCAGCGCAATGCTTCTCTCAGAATTCACATCAGTGCTGCGGCGTTTTCATCGGTTGGTCCGTTGATCTACCTGGAAAATAAAGGGTGGTTAGGGGGGAAAAAAAAAAAAGAAGAAGAAAAAACAGGCAGCAGGCACATAACTTGAACGTTACAAACTTTATAAAACATGAATAAAACCTGAACATGAAAAAAAAAACTGAACTTTTAAAACCTGAACTAACTCAAGATTTTATTTTCTTGCTACCTGTTTAATTTTTTTTTCTTTTTTTTAACCATATCACTCTTTATTTTCCTAGCAGAAACCTCTCCTTTCCCATGGGACAATGTGTAAAGTGTAAATCACACAGAGATGGTGAGAAGTACACTATACACGTTATCCCAAGTGAAAGGAGAGGTTTCTACCGTTTCACACTTCTGCAGTAGCACAGCAGCACCGTCCCCTATGTGTTAGGGTCTCTCAAAACCTAGTATCCTGAGAGACCCTTGAGCCTGATTGTAAAAACTACCTGTGATGTGCTGTCCCTAGGTCCCTAAGTGTACCTGAGTGTGGTACTTCCGGAAACACTCCCCTAGGCATAGGGCAGGGTGGTCAGGACAGTCAGGACAGAAATAACGGGTGTCACGCCTTATTCCACTCCTGCTACAGACACGACATCTTTTTCGGGGTGGCGGTTGGGTTGAGGTACCGGTAACGACACTGGAGAAGTGTCGCTCGTGTAGACGGCTCACTACACTGGTGCATGGGGCCACGGAACCTCCTGGATACAGGAGTTCCGAAATGATCTCTTCCTGAAATTTGAGGAAGGATCTTGTTCTCCCAGCCTTACTGTAGACATCGTAACTATTATAGGCAGCTAATTGAAATAAATATACAGACACCTTTTTATACCAGCGTCTGGTGCGTCGGGAAATCAAATACGGGGCCAACATCTGGTCATTGAAGTCCACCCCTCCCATGTGGAGGTTATAGTCGTGGACTGAGAGGGGCTTTTCAACGACACTGGTTGCCCGTTCAATTTGTATTGTCGTGTCTGCGTGAATGGAGGAGAGCATGTAAACGTCACGCTTGTCTCTCCATTTCACCGCGAGCAGTTCTTCGTTACACAATGCAGCCCTCTGCCCCCTTGCAAGTCGGGTGGTAAGGAGCCGTTGGGGGAAGCCCCGGTGACTAGGTCGCGCGGTGCCACAGCAGCCAATCTGTTCTAGGAACAAATGCTTGAAGAGGGCCACACTTGTGTAAAAGTTGTCCACATAAAGATGCCGAATAAGGGTGACACCAAGTCCCAGACTATCTTCCCACTGCTCCCCAGGTAGTCAGGGCAACCGAGCGGCTCCAGGGTCTGATCTTTTCCCTCATAGATCCGAAATTTGTGCGTATAGCCTGTGGCCCTTTCACAAAGCTTATACAATTTGACCCCATACCGGGCGCGCTTGCTTGGGATGTACTGTTTGAAGCCAAGGCGCCCGGTAAAATGTATTAGGGACTCGTCTACGTAGATGTTTTGTGCGGGCGTATACAAATCTGCAAATTTCTGGTTGAAATGGTCTATGAGGGGCCGAATTTTGTGGAGACGGTCAAAAGCTGGGTGGCCTCTGGGACGGGAAGTGGTGTTGTCGCTAAAGTGCAGGAAACGCAGGATGGTCTCAAAACGTGTCCTGGACATGGCAGCAGAGTACATGGGCATGTGATGAATTGGGTTCATGGACCAATATGACCGCAATTCATGCTTTTTTGTAATGCCCATGTTGAGGAGAAGGCCCAGAAAAGTTCTAAATTCAGAAACCTGGACTGGTTTCCACCGGAAAGGCTGAGCATAGAAGTCAAAGAGCTCCGCAGTGAAGAACAGCTCAAAAAACCCCAGCGCCAATCCGATCTGAGCTGTCTCCGCCCGAACTCCTGACTGGGCGGTGAAAGGGGGAACTACTTGTGCGGCTGAAGTTGGGGGCTGCCAATCAGGATTTGCCAGCACCTCAGGGACTCTAGGGGCTCTACGGGCCTGTCTGCGGGGTGGCTGGGACGGGGGAATTACTGCACGTGCCACCGTACCAGCTTCAACTGCCCTTCTGGTGCTCGCCACTTAACCATGTTGTACGGCAGTGCTGGTAGAAGGTCCAGGACGGGCTGCGCTGCTGGTGTATGCCTCACCACGTAATCCGGCAGCGCCAGCCCCACTCTGCTGCACTTGAAACTGATCCTGCGCTACCTGCGGTCTAGCGACATGGGGCCGGGTATGCCTGGTGGTATCAGGGACCTCAACCTCCTCGTCCGAACTTTGGGTCAGACTGCCACTGCTCTTCACAGGTTCGTATTCTGACCCGCTAGATTCGTCAGATGAGGGTTCCCATTCCTCATCCGACTGGGTCAGAATCCTGTAGGCCTCTTCAGAGGAATACCCCTTGTTTGACATTTGGGCGACTAAATTTAGGGGGTATTCCCTGAGACTACCCAAGAAAAAAAGCAAGCCTGTCTTACAAATGGGAGTGTAGCGAAGTACAGAAGCCGCTGCGATTGATAAAAAAGATCAAAACAGATTTTTTTTTATCGCCGCAGCGCTTGTGAAGTGATTGTGCAGTGATACAAAAAAAAAAAATTTTTTGTCACTGCGGCGGGGCGGGCGTGGGTGAACGCAGGTGTGGGCGACCGATCAGGTCTGATCTGGCAAACACTGCGTTTGGGGTGGAGGGCGAACTAAAGTGACAGTAATACTATTATAGATCTGACCGTGATCAGTTCTGATCACTTACAGATACTATAAAAGTACAAACGATGATTAGCGCTACGCTAATCAGCGAATCAGTGACTGCGGTGCGGTGGGCTGGGCGCTAACGCTAACTACCTAACAAAGGGGCCTAAACTAAACTAAGACTAACAGTCAATTGTAGTGAAAAAAAAAAAGTGACAGTTCACAAAAGTGACACTGATCACTTTTTTCCCTTTCACTATGTATTGACAGGGTGATCAAGGGGTTAATTAGGGTGATGGGGGGTGATCAGGGCCTGATGTCTAGTGTTTTGTGCACTTACTTGGGATCTGTGCTCTGTGCTGGGTCCAACCGATGAAAAGGACCCAGCACATGGCACAGATCCCTTATAACATGTTGATATTTATAAATAAAACCTATACTGATGATTTCTATAGGTGATTTTAAAAATCACCAGCCTGCCAGCGCTGATCATTGGCTGGCAGGCTGGTGACTCACCTCTCCTGAGTCCGGCGGTGCGTTCCATTTGCGGACCCAGGAGCGCGTCAACGAGGAGTAAACCGACCGACCGCAGGATGCAATCCTGCGTTAGGCGGTCGGAAAGAGGTTAAATCTGTCCGTAACAGGGTATATTTTGTTCTGGGGTGAAATTCAATTGCCAAAATAGCAATACCATAAATCAGTGGTTTCAGCTGTGGCTGGCTAAGTTTCATAGTGTCCTGCAAAGGATATATTTTGTTCTGGGGTGAAATTCAATTGCCAAAATAGCAATACCCTGAATCTGGTGTTCTAGCTGTTGCAGGCCTAGTTTAAATCTGTCCCTAACAGGGTATATTTTGTTCTGCGGTGAAATTCAATTGCCAAAATAGCAATACCATAAATCAGTGGTTTCAGCTGTGGCTGGCAAACTATAATAGTGTCCGCCAAAACATATATTTTGTTCTGGGGTGAAATTCAATTGCCAAAATAGCAATACCCTGAATCTGATGTTCCAGCTATTGCAGGCATAGTTTAAATCTGTCCATAAAAGGATACCTTTCATCCAGGGCCTAAATACTAGCCCTAAAAGAGATATTCCCCTAAATCAGTGGTTACTGCTGTGCCTGGATTAGTGTAATACGCTACATAAATAAATAGGCAGATAGTGTTAGGTGCCTGTAAAAAAAAGGCCTGAATTTGAAATCAATACATTGGGCCAAATATTTTTTTTCTTATTGTGGTGCTTAGTGAACGGTAACAATGAGGAAAACATCTAGTAAGGGACACGGACACGGTCGTGGTGGTGTTAGTGTACCCTCTGGTGCTGGGAGAGGACGTGGCCATTCTGCCACAGCCACACGTCCTAGTGAGCCAACTACCTCAGGTTCCAGTACCCGCCAGAATTTACAGCGATATTTGGTGGGGCCCAATGCCGTTCTAAGGATGGTAAGGTCTGAGCAGGTACAGGCGCTAGTCAATTGGGTGGCCGACAGTGGATCCAGCACATTCACAACATTATCTCCCACCCAGTCTTCTGCAGAAAGCGCACAGGTGGCGCCTGAAAACCAAGCCCATCAGTCTGTCACATCATCAGGGAAACTGTCTGAGCCTCAATGTATGCAGCAGTCTCTTATGCTGTTTGAAGACTCTGCTGGCAGGGTTTCCCAAGGGAATCCACCTAGCCCTTCCCCAGTGGTGGAAGACATAGAATGCACTGATGCACAACAACTGATGTTTCCTGATGATGAGGACATGGGAATACCACCTCATCGCAGTCCGCACGTCTCTGATGATGACGAAACACAGGTGCCAACTGCTGCGTCTTTCTGCAGTGTGCAGACTGAACAGGAGGTCAGGGAGGAAGAATGTGTGGAAGACGATGCAGGGGACGATGAGGTCCTAGACCCCACATGGAATAAAGGTCGTGCCACTGACTTTCAAATTTCAGAGGAAGAGGCAGTGGTGAGACCGAGCCAACAGCATAGCAAAAGAGGGAGCAGGGGGCAAAAGCAGACCAGCAACCGCCAAGAGAGTTCGCCTGCTACTGGCCACCGCCACCAGGGACCGAGCACCCCAAAGGCAACTTCAAGGAGTTCCCTGGCATGGCACTTCTTTAAACAATGTGCTGACGACAAGACCCGAGTGGTTTGCATGCTGTGCCATCAGAGCCTGAAGCGAGGCATTAACGTTCTGAACCTTAGCACAACCTGCATGACCAGGCATCTACATGCAAAGCATGAACTGCAGTGGAGTAAGCACCTTAAAAGCAAGGAACTCACTCTGGCTCCCCCTGCTCCCTCTTCTGCTGCTGCCTCGGCCTCTTCCTCCGCCTCGGGAGGAATGTTGGCACCTGCCGCCCACCAAAAAGAGGATGTGCCACCGACAACACCACCTGTGTCATCAAACATCTCCACCATGTCACACGGCAGCTTTCAGCTCTCCATCTCACAAACCTTGGAGAGAAAGCGTAAATTCCCACCTAGCCACCCTCGAGCCCTGGGCCTGAATGCCAGCATTTCTAAACTACTGGCCTTTGAAATGCTGTCATTCAGGCTGGTGGACACAGACAGCTTCAAACAGCTGATGTCCATGGCTGTCCCACAGTATGTTCTTCCCGGTCGCCACTACTTCTCCAAGACAGCTGTGCCTTCCCTGCACAACCAAGTATCCGATAAAATCAAGTGTGCACTGCGCAACGCCATCTGTGGCAAGGTCCACCTAACCACAGATATGTGGACCAGTAAGCACGGCAAGGGACGCTATATCTCCCTAACTGCACACTGGGTAAATGTAGTGGCGGCTGGGCCCCAGGCGGAGAGTTCCTTGGCGCACATCCTTCCGCCGCCAAGGATCGCAGGGCATCATTCTTTGCCTCCTGTAGCCTCCTCCTCCTACTCGGCTTCCTCCTCCTCTGCTTCCACCAGCTCATCCAGTCAGCCACACACCTTCACCACCAACTTCAGCACAGCCCGGGGTAAACGTCAGCAGGCCATTCTGAAACTCATATGTTTGGGGGACAGGCCCCACACCGCGCAGGAGTTGTGGCGGGGTATTGAACAACAGACCGACGAGTGGTTTCTGCCGGTGGGCCTCAAGCCCGGCCTGGTGGTGTGCGATAATGGGCGAAATCTCGTCGCAGCTCTGGGACTAGCCGGTTTGACGCACATCCCTTGCCTGGCGCATGTGCTGAATTTGGTGGTGCAGAAGTTCATTCACAACTACCCCGACTTGTCAGAGCTGATGCATAAAGTGCGGGCTGTCTGTGCGCGCTTCCGGGGTTCACATCCTGCCGCTGCTCGCCTGTCTGCGCTACAGCAGAACTTCGGCC
This sequence comes from Bufotes viridis, assembly GCA_033119425.1. Classification (NCBI taxonomy): domain Eukaryota; kingdom Metazoa; phylum Chordata; class Amphibia; order Anura; family Bufonidae; genus Bufotes; species Bufotes viridis. The sequence continues at coordinate 198,432,758 of CM065591.1, read as the reverse complement.
TTCCCGCTCACCGCCTCATATGCGACGTGCCCACCAGGTGGAACTCCACCTTGCACATGCTGGAGAAACTGTGCGAGCAGCAGCAGACCATAGTGGAGTTTCAGCTGTAGCACGCATCAGTCGCACTGCGGAACAGCACCACTTCACCACCAATGATTGGGCCTCCATGCAAGACCTGTGTGCCCTGTTTCGAGTACTCCACCAACATGGCCAGTGGCGATGACACCGTTATCAGCGTTACAATGCCACTTCTATGTCTCCTTGATAAAAATGCTTAGGGAGATGATGGAAGAGGAAGTAGCCCAGGTGGAGGAGGAGGATGAGGGGTCATTTTTAGCACTTTCAGGCCAGTCTGTTAGAAGTGGCTCAGAGGGAGGTTTTTTGCAACAGCAGAGGCCAGGTACAAATGTGGCCAGCCAGGGCCCACTACTGGAGGACGAGGAGGATGAGGAGGAGGAGGTGGAGGAGGAGGAGGATGAATCAGGTTCACAGCGGGGTGGCACCCGACACAGCTCAGGCCCATCACTGGTGCATGGCTGGGGGGATACGGAGGATGATGACGATACGCCTCCCACAGAGGACAGCTTGTCCTTACCTCTGGGGAGCCTGGCACACATGAGCGACTACATGCTGCAGTGCCTGCGCAACGACAGCAGAGTTGCCCACATTTTAATGTGTGCGGACTACTGGGTTGCCACACTGCTGGATCCGCGGTACAAAGACAATGTGCCCACCTTACTTCCTGCACTGGAGCGTGATAGGAAGATGCGCGAGTACAAGCGCGCGCTGGTAGACGCGCTCCTGAGAGCATTCCCAAATGTCACAGGGGAACAGGTGGAAGCCCAAGGCGAAGGCAGAGGAGGAGCAAGAGGTCGCCAACGCAGCAGTGTCACAGCCAGCTCCTCTGAGGGCAGGGTTAGCATGGCAGAAATGTGGAAAAGTTTTGTCTCCACGCCACAGCTAACTGCACCACCACCTGACGGAACGTGTTAGCAGGAGGCAGCATTTCACTAACATGGTTGAACAGTACATCTGCACACCCCTCCACATACTGACTGATGGTTCGGCCCCATTCAACTTCTGGGTCTCCAAATTGTCCACGTGGCCAGAGTTAGCATTTTATGCCTCCGAGGTGCTGACCTGCCCGGCGGCCAGCATTTTGTCTGAACGTGTATTCAGCACGGCAGGGGGGGTCATTACTGACAAACGCAGCCGCCTGCCCACAGCCAACGTGGACAAGCTGACGTTCATAAAAATAAACCAGGCATGGATCCCACAGGACCTGTGCCTCCCTTGTGCAGAATAGACATTTATAACTGCCTCTCCCTCAACCATGTATTCTTGTACTCCGGGGCACTTCTTTATTGAATCCTCATTTTTTTAACTTTATGATCTTGTGGTGCAACCCAAAGTTGAATGAACCTCTCCTCTCTCTGGGTGCTGGGGCCTAAATAACTGAAAGTGGCCTTCTCTAGTGGTGGGTGAAATGACGCATGATTCCTTGCGGTGAGACCTGTATCCTCAGTCTGGGTGCTGGGCCGAAATAACTGAAAGTGGCCTTCTCCAGTGGTGGGTGATATGACGCCTTATTCCTTGCTGTGGGACCTCTCTCCTCTGTCTGGGTGCTGGGGCGGAAATAACTGAAAGTGGCCTTCTCCAGTGGTGGGTGATATGACGCATGATTCCTTGCTGTGGGACCTCTCTCCTCTGTCTGGGTGCTGGGGCCGAAATAACTGAAAGTGGCCTTCTCCAGTGGTGGGTGATATAGTGCCTTATTCCTTGCTGTGGGACCTCTCTCCTCTGTCTGGGTGCTGGGGCCGAAATAACTTAAAGTGGCCTTCTCCAGTGGTGGGTGATATGACACATGATTCCTTGCTGTGGGACCTCTCTCCTCTGTTTGGGTGCTGGGGCCGAAATAACTGAAAGTGGCCTTCCCCAGTGGTGGGTGGTATGACTCATGATTCCTTGCTGTGGGACCTCTCTCCTCTGTCTGGGTACTGGGGCCGAAATAACTGAAAGTGGCCTTTTCCAGTAGTGGGTGATATGACGCATGATTCCTTGCTGTGGGACCTCTCTCCTCTGTTTGGGTGCTGGGGCCGAAATAACTGAGTGGCCTTCTCCAGTGGTGGGTGATATGACGCATGATTCCTTGCTGTGGGACCTCTCTCCTCTGTCAGGGTGCTGGGGCCGAAATAACTGAAAATGGCCTTCTCCTTTGGTGGGTGATATGACGCATGATTCTCTGCTATGGGACCTCTCTCCAATTGATATTGGTTAATTTTTATTTATTTTATTTTAATTAATTTCCCTATCCATATTTGTTTGCAGGGCATTTACCTACATTTTGCTGCCTTTTGCAGCCCTCTAGCCCGTTCCTGGACTATTTTACAGCCGTTTTAGTGCCCAAAAGTTCGGGTCCCCATTGACTTCAATGGGGTTCGGGTTCGGGATAAAGTTCGGGTCAAGTTTGGATCCCGAACCCGAACATTTTCAGGAAGTTCGGCCGAACTTCTCGAACCCGAACATCCAGGTGTTCGCTCATCTCTAATAACGAACAATTATGGGGCACTGATCCTTCGAGATTATATCTTGAGTTGTTTCAACTTGAATTGAAAACATCCCAGCTTCCTGTACTTTGTTGGATATATTTTCCTGGATGAGCAACCGAATAGTTTCTACTACTTTGTTAACAGTTGTTTTTGAGAGCAATGTTATCATGCTCTTCCTTTCCCTCCAGAGGACTGCAATTTTTTGCTGTGTTCAATACATTTGTTTACATGCTCTTTCAGACAAATATCATACTTGCTGAGAAGAGCTCTTTTCTTTTGTTATGTCCTCTAGACTGTATGCAGCCTCATCTTCATTTCCCCTCAACCCTTGTTTTCCTATTACTTTTACAACATCTACTATTCGTTGCAGTACTTGCCTTCTGTTTCTCACTTGTTCTCACCTTACAGATATTTGTTCATGTAAAATAGATCATCAACACTAGCACTGCTGGATTTCAGAAAGAAGGCTTCGGCACACACATTGTGCATTGCACTTCTCTCATGACAATTATCTGTCATTCCTTCAATAAAAGCATTTGTTTCATTTGACTTTGAAAAAGCCAGACAAACAGAGCAAAACATAGCTTTATCATCATTACAGTAGGTGAGCCGTTTTCTATGTGTTCCATCTTCACGATTATTTACAGCCTTTTGTAATACAGGATCTGGTATGACCTGCTGTGGATGATATTTGAAAAAGGCAGTAAGTTGATTTTTATTTGGACGAACTAAATAATTGAATGATGTAGCTGTGCCTTCAGTTTGGCACTCTGAACTATCTATAATCACTTGTTCCCTTGGTAAATCAATGTGTCCCAGTTCTCTATCTTCTTCGGTGGATAAGTCTGATGTTACATCAACACATTCCACTAAATCATCTTCTGCATTTATTTGTTCTGTGTTTGTTGCCCCTGTACTTGGCCCTGCCATGGAATCACTTAAACTCTGTGGATAATGACTTAACATATCCGTAATTTTAACACATTTCTGAGCATCCAGTTCCAAAGACTTTTTATATTTCTGCCTGACTTTTTCTACTCCTCCCTTTTGTTTTTTTGGAGACATGTTTTTATTGTCTAAGTAAAAGAATACAAATAATGTAATATTCAAGATTGATTATTTTGCTTCTAACCTATCTTATGCTTTCCTATGTTAACATTTAGTTATTGAAACAACATGCCCATGATATATCTGTTTAGCTTCCAAGTTTTTCCAAAATTTTCGGTACTTTTTTTATTATACAGTAAAAAAAAAAATGCCTGTAGTGGTGATTAAATACCACTAAAAGAAAGCTCTATGTGTCCCCAAAAAATTGTATAGAATTTATTTCTATACATTGTGGCAATGTGAACAGTGTTGTGGGCGGTGAAGCCCAAAAACAAGCAGATTTTGTCACCAAGGAATGTGTCACCAAGGTTCCCGGCCTTGGTGGAGTATAAGCCCTAGCTTAGGTGTCCACTAAATTAGTTAGTGAACACCATAATAGATAGCATAGCTGGTTCCAGCTAGTTCAGGGCAGGCTTTTACTGGGAACAGGCAATGTGATGGGTGGGTGCCTGTTCCCCTTGTTCCATTCCAGGACTTGCTTGCGTCCAGCGACTCAATTTAGTCTGCTTGCTTAACTTGGGTGGGGCTCACTCTGGAGAGTGTGTGGACAGAGGACTGGTGAGGCTCTGTCAGTGTGGTCTCAGCAAGGCAAGGCTTGGAGGCCACGAGGCTTGGAGCGACGCCAGGGACTGGGTCAAAAGGGTCAGAGTCAGGAGGACTGCTGGACCACATTCCATGATAAAGGTACTGGACTTGTTATAGCCTGTAAGGCTGCTGGACTGCATGGCTGAGGAAGCCGCACGTTATAGCCGTGTGTAAACGGTGCTTAAAGTGAGTTAGGGACCCACTCTTTATATTTAGGAAGAGCCCAGACGGGTAAGGTGATTTATTTTTTGTTATGTTATGTTTTGGTATGCTGTGTGCCAAAATAAATTGCACGGTTTGGACCAGAAATCAAGTTGTGATGACAATCTTTGTCTGAATGACCCCCAAAAGTCAAGCAATCCCTACAACATATAGAGTACACTGCAGTAATAGAGTTACAATTATCCCCTGCAAACATGAATAGGTTAAATGATCCATAGTACAGGGCTCGACAAATCCCAGGCGCCAGGTCGCCATGGCGACCAGGAATTTGGTCCTGGCGCCTGGGTATTTGTCAGCCCGTTCTGTCAGGTGCCCGGGCGCAGGGCCGGCGCGGACTAGGAGCGCCGGCCCCCTTCATGCTGCAGCCGCCTGAGCGCTCTGTATAGAGCCTCAGGCGGCTGCAGCACTGCCCGGGCTGGCACGTCCATGAGGGCGCACCGCCCGGGCACAGCATGAAGAGAGGGACTGACAGGAGGGAAGCGCTCAGCGCTCCCTCCTGTCAGTCCCTCATTGTAGCGTGGCCGAGCCCTGTATGGTCCGCGGTACAGGAGCATCTGTCTCCTGTACCCGGCCGGACTGACATGAAGTGCGCACACAGTGTGCACTTCCTGTCAGTCCGCCCGGGTACAGGAAACTAAAGCTCCTGTACCCGTGGGACCATACAAAGCTCGGCCACGCTAATCTAGAGGAGGAGGGAGGGCGGAAAGATAATGACAAGGGGGGAGGGAGAAAGTGAATGACAAGGGGGAGGAGAAAGTGAATGACAAGGGGGGGAGGGAGAAAGTGAATGACAAGGGGGAGGGAGAAAGTGAATGACAAGGGGAGAGAAAGTGAATGACAAGGGGGGAGAAAGTGAATGACAAGGGGGAGAGAAAGTGAATGACAAGGGGGGGGGGGTGGTGAGAGAAAGTGAATGACAAGGGGGGGTGGTGAGAGAAAGTGAATGACAAGAGGCGGGGGGGAGAGAAAGTGAATGACAAGGGGGGAAAGAGATTGACAAGACGGACCCCTCTGCCCTCCCCTCCGGACCCCTCTGCCCTCCCCTCCGGACCCCTCTGCCCTCCCCTCCGGACCCCTCTGCCCTCCCCTCCGGACCCCTCTACCCTCCCCTCCGGACCCTGTAATCCTTGTAAGGGTTTCCACATGTCATGGCGGCCGCAAGTGGCAATCACTTAGACGCTGGCAGCATCTGACGTGTCATATAACCTATTAAAAAGGGGAAGCATTATGGGGGGCCCTATACACTCGCACATTATGGGGGGCACTATGAAAAACAGGGGTAGGAACACTATGGGGGCATCTACTGGGGGCCCTATGTACTGGCATGCATTATTGGGGGGCTCTATAGAGAAGTGGGGGGGGAGCACTATGGGGGCATCTATTGGGAGCTTTATGACGCGGCTCCGCCTGGCTCCTAACTTTTTTAGCTGGCTCCTAGATTCCAAGAAGATTTGTCAAGCCCTGCCATAGTACATAATATGTACTTGTACTACGGATCATGATTTAACCTATTCATGTTAGCACAGGCCCCGTTTCACTCACTGGTCGACGATGGCTGTCCGATCCAGGTGCCTCACGAGAGAGCAGCGTCATGTCACTGCTGCTCTGGTGGGAGGCGCTCCAGGGTCCTAATTTAGCTGGCCAGTGAGTGACCAGAGGACCCCAACACGCGCAGTACCTCTGGGCCGCCTGAAGGTAAAAAGAAAAGAAACCTAGCAGAACCATTGGCACTATATATTGGGGCATTTTCACAAGTACAGTGGTGAAGTGCCAGGTCCGGGTCCCAGATGGAAACACTGCGTTCCTGGTAGTTCTGCCACTGATTAAGCTATACAGGACTACAAATCCCAGCAATGAATTATACCGCAATACAGAATAATACCATCATCAGTTAGAGTAGTCCGGCCCTGGTCCGTCTCCATCTATAGGTTTTCATCTTCCAGGTGACGCTCATCATCTATAGGGTGTGGGGCATATGTACAGGTTGACACCCCCAATTTATAGGGTACAGCGCTCACCTTAAGGGTGACATCCCCATTTATAGGGTACAGCGCTCATCTAAAGGGTGACGTCCCCATTTATAGGGTATGGCGCTCATCTAAAGGGTGATGCCCCCATCTATAGGCTGTCTGGCACCATGGACCAGCATTCATATATTTCTCTACCATCCAGGAATCAAAAAAAATAAATCAATATCGTCCATTATGACCAACTTAAGGTAAGTCTTTCTAACTTCAATCCTCATAAGGTAAGTCATCCACAGATCCCCCATAACAGTGTCATCCACAGATCCCCCCATAACAGTGTCATCCACAGATCCCCCCATAACAGTGTCATCCACAGATCCCCCCAAAACAGTGTCATCCACAGATCCCCCCAAAACAGTGTCATCCACAGATCCCCCCAAAACAGTGTCATCCACAGGTCCCCCCAAAACAGTGTCATCCACAGATCCCCCCATAACAGTGTCATCCACAGATCCCCCCATAACAGTGTCATCCACAGATCCCCCCATAACAGTGTCATCCACAGATCCCCCATAACAGTGTCATCCACAGATCCCCCATAACAGTGTCATCCACAGATCCCCCCCATAAGTTTCTTCATCAGTGTCTCAACACTGCAGTGGGGGGCTGGGGAGACTTGCGGTGGTTGGTGCAGTGGACTCTGCTTTAATACACCGGCCCCGCAGCTCCTATACAGTATTTATTTATGTAACAGATTGACCTTGTTATATTAATTTATGTTCGGCTGTCTGTACACTCACCCCCCCATTCATTTACCAAACCAATTATGTGTGAGTCACCAGACGTCTGTTGTATTTTGCTCACCCTGTGCCCATTATTGATGCAGGTTATGTAAATGTATTGATTGTCTGTACCTCTTCCCTTTTCCTGTCCCATTGTTTCCCAAGAGCCGGGCGGTGTCCCAGGGACCCTGCAAGACCTGTTTAAACGAGCTGCTTTGTCCCTCCTAGACCTCCCATCGGCCCTTGCTATTGGTTCCCCCCCCTTCCTTGTATTATTGTAATCTATGTACTATTGGTTGTAAATGAGGCTGTTGGAGGTTTTAAACGTGTGTGACATTCCTAGTAGAGGCAGTTGACTCCCAAACTGTGTGTCGTCCAGTTATTGGGGGAATTGTCTTGTGGACATTGACCTGCTTCTTCAGCTACAAGGGGATTTAAGCGGAGATTTTGATGCTATGTCTTGGAGCTCCGCAACAATTGGTGGCAAGCAGCGGGATACAAGCCCTGCAGCAGAAGGAAGCAGCGTTTGAATGGAGACGAACTATGCTGAATTAAAACGGACAACATTTTAGGAATTTCTGGAAGCGAGAGGGCGGATAGCCAGCAATAAAACGAAGGCTGTGCTAATTGCTGAACTGACCGAGGGAGACCGGGCACGCAGTATGGCTACAGAAACCGCAGAGTCAGAGTTCGACAGAGAGGTGAAACGCAGGCTAGCATTTTATGGAGAGAATCACTCCATAGAGCTGGTACAGGCAACCATGAACCAAGTGGATGGCTTGATCACTGCAAGGGAGGAGAGAGAACCAACTCCGGATAGCAGAGCAGCGGGCATTGGAAAGACCGCCAACTATTACTTCGGCGCCAGAACCCAAAGTCAAGGTACCGCATGATGCGTTTAAAAAATTTGTGGAAGCCGAGGACGAGATCGACGGCTTTCTGCAGGACTTTGAGCGGCAGTGCAGGCTACACCAGGTACCCCCAGCAGACTGGGTACGGATCCTCGCTGGTAAGCTCTCCGGCCGTGCAGCGGAGGCATATAGTGCTGTACCTGACGAGGAGATTGCAGACTATACCCGGGTGAAAGATGTAATTTTGGCAAGATATGCCATCACCCCAGAAGCCTACAGGAGACGATTCAGGGACACTAAAAAACAGGAAAAAGACTCATACACAGAGTGGGCATGCCGCATGCAGAGGGCAGCCCTGGCCTGGCTACAGGCAAGCCAAGCTATTTCAGCGGAGGAAATTACCCAGCTGGTCCTACTGGAACAATTTTTCAATGGACTAAATCCAGAAGTGCAGGAGTGGGTAAGGGACCGGAAACCTACCACTCTATCTGATGCAGCTAGACAGGCGGATGACTACCAGGATGCCCGCAGACAATCCATGGTAAGCTTCAGACCCAATCCCAGACCAATACACCCTAACCCTGGGCCACCAGCATTACAACGCACGGGGCTCCTGCCTAGTATCCCAGCAAACAGATACCCTAATCGCAGCGCCATACAGTGCCATGCCTGCAAAAAGTTTGGGCATTATCAGAGGGACTGTACCCAGAACCGAAACCAGGCTGCATGGATCCGTCCAGGTCCACCCCCTCCAGCGCGGGCAGCCGCCCACTACTACCATACGGAGGCTGTCCCGCTTAACATCAGAGCAGGGGATCCAGAGGAACACTGGGGTGTTCTACACGAGGCAGACCCAATACAGGCGGAAACACAACAATAGCTGATCTCAGGGAGACCAGCTACAAAAAACACTGCGGAGCCTCACTTAAGAGTCTCAACACAGCAATCCGAAGTGCAAAGTTCCCTAGGAAACAGGAATATGCAAAATAAATGTGGAGCCCCAGTTATGGGTCTACAACACAATGAAAGCCAGATATCCCTCAAAGGAAGGAAAACCAAGCAAAGGGGTGTCTCCATTACAGAGATCACCAAATCCACCATATTAAGTGGCCCCTATGTCAAGATCCCGCTTTTTTACAAGCTTTAAGGATGTGACAGGGAAAACCTAAGCTAGGTATCCATCCACAGACAGCTGTTTCGGGGTGTTGCCCCTCATCAGTGTGGAGTAGGATTCTGGCTAACCGGGAGCAATGCCTCAGAGACTACTCAAACACAACAATAGCTGATCTCAGGGAGACCAGCTACAAAAAACACCAATACAGGCGGAGACTGATAATCGACAGCATCACAGGCAGACCGTTATCCTCAACGGCAAGGAGACCCAGGGGCTGCGCGATTCCGGTGCCACCCTCACCCTGGTGCGATGACATCTGGTTCCAGAAAAAGACCGCACTGGGGCTCTGTAGCTGTACGGGTGGCAGGAGGGACCATCCACAGATTACCCACAGCCAGGGTACATCTACATTGGGGTGTGGGGGCGGGAATGGTTAATGTTGGGTTGATAAAAGACCTACCTGCTGATGTTTTGCTGGGAAATGATCTTGGCCCGATGACTTCCGCGTTTGTACCACCCCAGGGTATCAACGAGACCTATTCCGTTACCACCAGGTCACAGGCCCACTCCATGAACAACCCAGCACACTATGAGGTCCAGGTAAGAACCCTTCCCCACAGCATTCACCCTATCCCCTGGGATACCCCTGCAGCATTTGGGCAGGAAACCCTTAGTGACCCTACGTTGCAGGTTTATAGGGATAAAGTTAACCAGGCCCAGACCGGAATAGAAGGAGAGAGATATTCTTGGCAGCAGGGGTTATTGTACCGGGACTCTGAAAGGGTCACAGCAGGATCCCCACCTATCCCCACCCGACAGCTAGTAGTCCCACAGAAGTACAGGAGGGAGTTATTAAAGATCGCGCATGATATCCCCCTGGCAGGACACTTAGGGGTCAGCCGCACCAGGCACAGGCTTAGCCACACTTTTTTTTGGCCTGGCATCTCTAAAGATGTTAGGCAGTACTGTCAAACATGCGACACATGCCAACGAGTAGGTAAAAGAGGAGATCGCCGCAAAGCTAAGTTGCAACCTCTACCCATCATCGAAGAACTGTTCGGACGGGTAGCGGTAGATATTATAGGACCATTGGCCAAACCCAGCCCGTCAGGCAAAAGGTATATTTTAACTATAGTAGATTATGCAACACGGTATCCAGAAGCTGTGGCTCTGACTAATATTCAGGCAGAGACGGTGGCTGAGGCATTGATGCGAGTCTTCTCTCGGATGGGTTTTCCCAGAGAGATAGTCTCGGATCAGGGCACTCAGTTCACGGCCGAAGTCACCCAACAGCTGTGGAAACTGTGCGGCATCAAATCCATCGTTAGTTCAGCTTACCACCCCCAAACGAATGGCTTGTGTGAACGATTTAATGGCACCTTAAAACAGATGCTTAGCACCTTTATTAACACCCGTCGGGACTGGGAAAAATTCCTACCCCACCTCCTTTTTGCTTACAGGGAGGTGCCGCAGGAATCTACGGGGTTTTCGCCGTTTGAACTACTGTTCGGACGGAGAGTTAGAGGGCCCCTAGATTTAATCCGGGAACACTGGGAGGGAGCAGTAGGTGAGGATGGTACCCCTGTCATACCCTATGTGCTGGAGTTCCGTGACCGCCTGGAGGAATTGACTCCAAGACATAGAGATCAAATGTGTATGCTGGCTTGTGGTTAAGGGGGAGCAGTGTAACAGATTGACCTTGTTATATTAATTTATGTTCGGCTGTCTGTACACTCACCCCCCCCCCCATTCATTTACCAAACCAATTATGTGTGAGTCACCAGACGTCTGTTTTGCTCACCCTGTGCCCATTATTGATGCAGGTTATGTAAATGTATTGATTGTCTGTGCCTCTTCCCTTTTCCTGTCCCATTGTTTCCCAAGAGCCGGGCGGTGTCCCAGGGACCCTGCAAGACCTGTTTAAACGAGCTGCTTTGTCCCTCCTAGACCTCCCATCGGCCCTTGCTATTGGTTCCCCCCCCTTCCTTGTATTATTGTAATCTATGTACTATTGGTTGTAAATGAGGCTGTTGGAGGTTTTAAACGTGTGTGACATTCCTAGTAGAGGCAGTTGACTCCCAAACTGTGTGTCGTCCAGTTATTGGGGGAATTGTCTTGTGGACATTGACCTGCTTCTTCAGCTACAAGGGGATTTAAGCGGAGATTTTGATGCTATGTCTTGGAGCTCCGCAACAATTTATATAACGCTAATCTCTATAAAAGTAGCTGGTACTTACTAACTACTGTGGCACCATGCATCTCTCTCTCTCTGTCATGCGCCTCCTGCCTTTTCTGCCTGCTCCTCCTACTACTTTATGAATGAAGGAGGCAGGAGGCGCATGACGGAGGGAGAGATGGTTAAGCTCAAGCTGCCCGGGAGTGTACGCCACAGTAGTTATTAAGTACCAGTTACCAGGGCCGGTGTATTACAGCAAATTCCCCGGTATCCTGGCAGGGCCCGCTACTTGCCCGCAGCAGGGCTAAGCTACTAAACAAACTAACTGCATGTCCCGGGCCGGGCGATACAATTTCTGCACCCCTGAATATACAGCTATAATACGGTTGGTTAGTGCCCTCTTTGTCTTAAATCGGAGTGATTTCTTGTCCATCACATGGTCATTGGTCAGATCAGATGGTCTCAGTACTTACAGAGCCTTACCCATAGTAATATACATTTTATCATGATTTCTTGCTGACAGTGACATGAATGATATCAGTGAGAAAATCATGATAAATGTAGTAATGTCAGACAGACTGTGGGTGAAACGCTCTTTAAAGGGATTCTGTCACCAGGTTTGAGCCTATATAGATGGAGACATGCACGGTTAGATCACCGCTAGCATGTCCGCACTATGTCGGTCCCATAGCAATGTGAGCTTTTATTAAGTGTAAAAATAGATTTTATATGTATGTAAATGAGGCTGTTAACGTGCCCAAGGGGAGGTACGAACCTTCCTTGTGCCCAGCCCCGCCCCCCTGTGAAGGAGCCCAGCACAGCCTCCAGTTTACCAATCTCCTCCTTCCTCTCAGTGAGAACGCTGTAAATCTTGCGATGCGCGAGATCACCATGTCCAGTTCCTTCCCTGAGGCTGATGCCAACACCTGATCGCACATCGCAAGATTTATGGCATTCTCACTGAGAGCAAGAAGGAGAAGATTGCTAAAACGGAGGCGGTGCTGGGCACAAGGAAGGTTCGTACCTTCCCTTGGGCATGTTAACAGCCTCACTTAAATACATATAAAATCATTTTTTACACTGAATAAAAAAAGCTCAAAGCGCTATGGGACAGATCTAGTGTGGACATGCTAGCGCCGGCGCCAGCGATTTAGCCGTGCATGTCCGCGTATAGGCTCAAATGTGGTGGCACCATAACAGAATCCCAAGTGCTGAGATCACTTTTAAAAAAGTCAAGTCAAGTGACACAAGTCAGGACAGAGACTACTGTCCTCCTTTAAAATGATGCATGCAGCCTGGGCTGGCAATTCGGCAAACTGCAGCCTGGCCCCTGGCAAGTGGCAACTAAGTGGCTGGTCAGTGGCTGAAGACAAGTGGCATGTGGCAGGCAGCTGCTGCCTGTCTGCAATTTTTTTTATGTTATTAATAATATTAAATTATTTGGCGGGCGGCGCGGGCTTGGATGCGGCCGACATGCGACGCTCTACTACTCTCTCACAGTCGAGTCGAGTCTCACTCACTGACGTCACTAGTGGGAGGAGTCAGCACGTCACGTCACGTCAGTGAGCACCGCCCCCCCCCCCCCCCTCCGCCTGCTCACACACAGGCAGCTGGTGAGTCTGTAAGTGTTACACTAACTTGTTGTGAGTCACTCGTCTGTTGTCATGTGACTCCATTAAGAACGGCTGGAGCTGGAGGAGCAGCTCCGCCTCCAGCCTCCAGCTAACGAACGTAGCAGGCCGCGGCTCTGCCTGTGCAGTGTGGGCGCGCCGGCTGCTCAGATCACGGAGCCGCTGCGCTGTATGAGAAAAACCCACAGGGCGCTTCGGCTCTAGTCTACTATGTTCTTAGGTGAAACACAAAAACTAACGATACTGGAGCCAAAAAGTCCAAAAATATATAAATCACTTTATTGTATAAATACATTAAAAATATATATGTAGACCACAAAAGGTAGAGGGTAACAGGAAAAACACTATCCTGGTATACGCTATATACAAAATTGACCGTAAACGAGTATATTAAGTTAACCCAGTTCGGACAACCGTATCAGTATAAAATGATGTAAAAAGAGAGCAATGTTGAAAATGCAGTCAAGTGACACAGAAAATGCAGCTGCGTAACAACAGTCAAGTGACACAAAAATTGCAGCTGCATATTATATATCCAACAGTGTGGAAAACATACTCACATTAGGAGATAAAGCTATACCAGGATGGCGCTACCCCGACGCGCGTTTCGGCGTGCCTTCGTTCTTAGGTGGCACGCCGGCCCAGCCCACCGGGCAAATGCCTGGTCTGCCCTATGGCCAGTCCGGCCATGCCTGTATCATCCAGGACTAGCAGTATGGATAGTTTCCAAGAAGTTTTAGAACGAGAGAACTTAAAATAATAGAGGATAGGTGTAATGAAGAAAACAAAAATATTAATGCTGCTAACACCAAACATAATCTCACCTATAAACAATTCCATGCATTAAAAAGCTTAGAGAAACGTGACGACATAGTTTGTCAAGATGGCGGACAAAGGGGGATCGGTGGTGGTCTTGGAGAGGGCTGCATATACACAACAGATGTTGGCAGATGACTCCACATACAGAAAACTAGACTCCAATCCTACTAAGGACTTTCAAAAGAGGTGCCATGCGATTATTGAGCGTGGTTTCTGTGACGAAATCCGAGGTAAATAGATAGATTTATAGATAGATAGGTTAGATTTTATATTGTCCTAAATGTATTATCAATAGCCGATTGTATAGCAGTGGCTGTTGATCTAGTAAGTAAATGCAAATTCTACCTCCTGGCCAGCTAATTACAAGCCATTTGGGCCTACTAATGAAGACCTGGAAGGGAGATATAAAAAATGCGGAGCAACTCCAGACATGTTGTCTTCTAGACCAGCGGGTGGTCTAACCCATTCAATAGATGACTGAAATAATATCAGAAGCCATAACTCCGACCTCACAAACAACCACATCCTCAGAACCCTAATATTTGTGTTTAGCCTGACATTGGCTTCGGGGAGAATCCAGACACCCCGTACTGGACAAGAGGCATTTCTCGGTATTCAGGATTTGGCCTTCTGGAAATCATAACCCGATCATATTTGGTGCCTATGACTGGGACAGGGTGACTTAGATTATGGGATCTTACCTGTTCCAGCAGTCCCTGTCATACGGCGAGGAATCACCATGATTCATATTGCCACATCGATTAGCCTTGGGGGAAGGTGGGGCAAAAGCCTGAATAATATCAGACGACCCAGAAGGCTGGACCGAAAAGTGAGAGGTTCCCTCACAGCCCAGCCCTCGGCTGAGTGGGGATAAAAATGGGTGTTTGGGAACAGGTAATTGTCAGCCATTTTCGGGATCCACATCGTTTGGAGTGACTGCACATATCTTCAGCTGTCCCCACAGCCAGAATACAGCTGCTGCATCTCAATAAGCCAATATTCTGTATTTTATCCCTTTTATTTTACTGTTTTACTGCAGTGTTATTGCACTGCACTATTGTGTATTAAATTTAAACATTAATAAGTCCCTTCCTTGTGGTCTTATAGAACTTGCTCTTTCGAAGGGAATAGCGTTATCAGTAGTGTTTCCATATAGATAACTTGTGTTACAGTGTTAATTTTGGGTTGATAGAATATAATATGAGCCCCTATTGCCTTATAGTATAGGTGGTGCACTGGCGTAGCTACAGGGGTCGCAGCGGTCGCAATTGCGACCGGGCCCCTGAGTCAGGGGGGCCCATAGGGCCCCCTCCAGCCAGGAGAGTCAGAATGAAGATCTGCGTGCGGGCTGTGGGATGCGCAGCGGTGCCACAGCTAAGTATTTCATATAGGGGGGGGCGTATCAGAGGCTGAGAGCAGTGCATACGTAGGGCAGGTGCAGTGTAAAGAGGGACCGTTGCCTCCCCCGTCTGGGCAGAAGACGGCAGCTGTACTGGCCGGAAGTGGAAGGAAGAGAGGAGCCGAGGTCTCACAGTGACACTGGGTTCAGACCTGAGCGTTTAGAAGCCTAGCATTTTATGCGCGTTCAAGATGGGCGTTTACGGGCGTTTTTTTCAAGCGTTTTGGTAAATAGTGTAGGCGCGTTTGACGCGCGTTTATGTGATTGACTGCATAGTTGGCCAATGACCTATGATATAGTTTGGCCAATCTGAGTGCTTTAGAGGTGTGACATTCCATAGTGGCTGATTCAGCATGTTGCTAACTTTGTAAAATGCGCATCCATAGGCGCGTTTTACGCTGCACAAACGCCCGAACAACACGCCTATCGCGTTTCCCATTGAAGTATATTGGCACCAAACGCTCGAAAAAAGCCCGAATTAACGCGAACATACTTGCTTATGCGTCGGACGTTTATAGGCGCCTACGAACGCGCATAAAAACGCGCAAGTGTGAACCACCCCCATTGGAATGCATGGTTCCTGTACTGTTGAGCGTTTTTATGTGTGTTCGAACGCGGCGTTTTACGCGAAAGTGTGAACTGAGTGTGAAGGAAGGCAGCTGTGTGCCGGGCCGGGCTGTGCCTGAAGGAATGTGTGTCAGAGCAGTGAAGTAAGAAGCTGACACTGAATACATAAGATAAGGAAGCTCAGGTCAGGGGGCATGATAAACTGGAGGGGGGGCATGATAAACTGGAGGGGGGGCAGAGTCAAACCTAGTGGCTGGAAGGAGCAGACCGGTCAGGGTCAGACAGGTGACTAGGGCAGCATTCTTCTGTGTCACTGGTGCTGAGAGCAGTGTACAC
Source organism: Bufotes viridis (assembly GCA_033119425.1). Classification (NCBI taxonomy): domain Eukaryota; kingdom Metazoa; phylum Chordata; class Amphibia; order Anura; family Bufonidae; genus Bufotes; species Bufotes viridis. The sequence goes on along the minus strand of CM065591.1, from coordinate 198,416,653 downwards.
AGTACTGTTCTATCATATGTCACTGTCATTATAAAGCTAAACTAACAGGATTGTGCTCCACAACTGGTGATGACATACCGCCATATGTATGAAATGTTTCTGTATATTACATACATATGGCGGTATGTCATCACCAGGTGAGGAGCGCAAGCCTGTTAGTTTAGCTTTATGACAGTGACTTATGATAGGACTGTGTGAATACTGCTATCGGGACAGGTGCCAGTGACACAGAAGATTGCTACCCTATCTTTGGTCCAGCCACTACCTCTGTACATTTCATACATAATATATGGCAGTATGCCATCACCCAGTATGGAGCACAATCCAGTAAGACTACTTTCACATTAGCGTTCAGTGTGGATCCATCCAGACGGCTCCGCACTGAAAATACAAACACATGGATCCGTTCAGAACGGATCCGCACTGACCCCCCATTGAAAGTCAATGGGGGACGGATCCGCTTGCAAATGCACCAATAGTGTGCCGATGCGAGCAGATCCGCCCCCATTGACTTACATGGGGGGTCAGGACAGATCCGTATGGCTTTGCATCGCCAGACGGAAACCAAAACCCGGCAAGCAGGGTTTTGGTCTCCGTCCCCCGAACGGAGCGGGGGAGATGCAGAGGCCATTCCGATGGATTCAGAATGCATGGGAACTGAACGGTTCCGTTCGGTCAGCGCTAGTGAGATCCCTCTGAACGCATCTCACTAGCGCTAATGTGAAAGTAGCCTTAGTTTAGGTTTATGACAGTAACATATGGACTGTGTACACACTGCTATCCTCATAGGTGCCAGTCACACAGAATAATGCTGGCCTATCTGTCTGCTCCCTATCACTAGCTCTATAACAGAGCTAGGTGCTGGTAGCTGACAGGTCAGACAGATAGGTCAGCATTATTCTGTGTGACTGGCACCTGTGAGGATAGCAGTGTGTATGTAAGAGATTGTAAAGTATTTTAGTTGTCATTCTGCATTTTGGCCACTAGATGCCGCTAGTATTCCATGAAAACTTAGTCCTGCTGAGATGAGAATATGCTTGAGAGGAGGAGTCAAGGAGCTTGAGAAGAACCAGGAAGAGCCTCAGAAGTGAAGATTGTGAGTGATGGTGTCTGCAAACCCAATCCAGTGACATCTGAGCTACGTGGAGCCCCAGGGTGATTGGAATCACCGGAGAGAGGGGCTGTTAGCTGTTTCTCATACAAAGCTGGCACTTTGAAAAGCATATTGATTTCAATAAAATCTCTGCAAGCTGTGAAGTTTCACATCAGCCATCCAGCAAGGCCACAAGTGTGATTACAGGCCTGGGAATTTCCTGATGAGAGGCATCCGCTGTTACCAAGTGGGATCAGGTCAGTGAATCCAGGTTCTTGTGTGGACATTCATACTGTTTAGTGTTACAGTACTTGAACTACCTGAGACTGAGACTTAAGCCTGCATTAGTTAGTTAGGATCTGTTATTGGCAGGCTGCTTAGGATTGAACTCGCAGTGCAGTACGACTTGCAGGCTCTGTTGTATCTGCCCACGGCTAGGGTTGATCCTGCAGTGCAGCACGACTTTCAGGCTCTGCTGTATCTGCCACCGGTTAGGGGTGTTTGGCTGGACACCAGTGGAGACTCTGGGGTCTGTGGTATAGGGTACCCTGTGTAATGCAAATTCTGTTATGTTTATAACTACTGTTATTGATACTTAATTAGTAAAGAACGTTTTGGTCGCATATAAGCTGGTGTCTGTGTCGTTTTCCCTGTTCCGTGACTTCGCTGTATCCTGGGGGTACCCCCCCCGGTTCACGGTCTTACATGTACACAGTCCTATGATCATATGTCGTGTCACTGACACTGTCATAAAGCTAAACTATCTAATAGGGGGCCCAAACTGAAATCTTGCACCGGGGCCCATGAGCCTATAGCTACGCCCCTGAGGTGGTGGCAGCAATTGTTGATAGAAAATATTGTAGTTAGAATCTAGGAGAGTAAGTTAGCATAATTCCGTCATCTTGAATAGGTAGGTGGGAATTTATGTGGTAACTTGATGAGCGCGCTAGCATAATTCACGCCAGTGACGCGACCCGAGAGTAGGGATAGTCACGGTTCCAAATTTATTTTTTTTTGATAAGGGGGTCCATGATTTCCTGTGTGTGGAGACTTCGGTTATACCTATTGTTCATGCCCTCCCTAAGACCCACAAGAATCTCAATCCCCCCCCCCCTCCCTTGTCCTATTGTTTCCGGAATTGGGTCAGAATTTGAGAGGCTGGGGGAGTGGTTGGATTCTCTCCTCCAGCCTCTGGTTAAACATATGCCAGGGTACATTAGGGAAACCACCCAGGTACTTCAGGCCTTTTTTCGAAAAACAGTGGAATGCGGAGGATAGCTGGCTTACTTTGGATGTGGTATCTCTCTACCCTTCAATTCCACATCATGTGGCGTTGTGGGCACTAGAGTACCACCTTCACAGATATACAGCACACCCAGCGGAGTTTGTTGATTATGTCTCTAAAATCACTCCGTTCCTAATGTCCCATAACTATTTTATGTTTGAAGGGAAATTTTTCCTTCAGACAAGAGGCGTCTCAATGGGGGCCAAATACTCGCCCTGTCCTGCCAATTTAGTTGTGGCGTATTGGGAAGAAAGATATATATACAGTTGTGATAATCCTTTTGAGGACCGGGTCGTCTGGTAAGGCAGATACATCGATGACCTGCTCAGTGGCATTGCTAGGGCTGGTGTCTCCCGGTGCGGTAGAAAATGGTGCCCCCCACCCCGCTGGCGATCTGTCTGCTTAGATGCCCCCCCCCCCAACGTCAGCTGTCGGTTCACTATCCAAACCCCCATCCATGTTATCGCTTGGGTTAAAATTATAGCCCCCCCACCCCAACCCCCGGCGGTCTGTCTTCTATCTGCTTAGCACCCCTCCCCATATATTTGCATACAGAAAAACAAAACAAAAAAAACCAAAACACATACTTACCTCCATGGCAGCGATGCGATGCAGGCCTCTTGTGGCTTGTGTCCCGAGCAATACGGCTCAGGCAGCACGATGACGTCATTACGCCGGCCTCTGATAGGCTGCTGGCCCTGTGCCGGCAGCCTATCAGAGGTACAGGAAGGGAGACGCATCTCCCTAGCCCTGCTGCAGTGTTCATCTGTATCGTGATACAGATGAATGCAAGCGCTCATCTCCTAGTGGTGCGACCCAGGGGCATAGCTAGAAATGACAGGGCCCCATAGCAAATTTTTTTATGGGCCCCCCTCCCGGATCTCCCACCCCCAAATTCCTATCGGACCTCCCACCCCTTCCAGAGCTTCCACCCAAACACCCCTCCAGGACCTCCCATCCCAACAACAGATCTTACTCTTCAGTGTATTCCTAATCAAATTATTTGCACTAGTACGTTCCGCAAAAAAATCTCAGGGAACACTATCCTCAGAGCTTGTATATAAGAGGGGATCAGCGGCACTGCGATGCACTGTGATCCACATCCAAAATTATCGCCACATGCGCATATGTCCAGTCATGTTGTTACCAGTCTGGTGGTGCTCTACCCGTAATATATAAATCGATGCAATATGTCATGCGAGGAAAGTGATAAAGAGAGGGGCACTCACCATGGAAGTCTTCAATCTTTGCTTTATTTCGATGTGATTACAGCATTAATTCGCAATACAATAAGGGCTGCGGGCGGACGCCAATGCAGGTGGTTAGAGCAGGACGGACGTTTCGCGCACAAACTTGCGCATCATCACGTCGCTATCACGTCCATTGCGTCATTCCGCGATTTTAAACCTCAGGTTCCACAGTGATTGGTGCAGGAATACTGCACCCAGTCACCTGAGACAAATATTGGACATTTAAAACCAAAACACTAGTGAAGGAGAGTATCAAATAACCACATCACAAACATTATCACAATACTTATAAAACGCGCAAATTATTTTCACAGACGATGAGTATAGTATACAGCTACAATTCGTATACTAGTTAATACTACAGGTGCAACACCTATAAATCACATACTTAGTTGTGAGCATTTATAAAAAAACTGACATGTCGTTTCTGTCATTAAGACCGTGGGGGCCCATAGCTTGGGTTTTCATGATCCACCTTGCCTCGCACCGCAAAAGCGTGCGGTGCCTATCACCACCGCGTGGGGGGCACCGCACCACTTCAATCCCTGCAAATGTGAGGCAACGTGGATCTCCCCCATGTTGCTCGCGAACGTGTTGTATCAACCTGGGTGAACCCCTTCCTGTCCTTATGGATCCAATGTGTTCACGGACTCTCTCCACCAAGGGCCTAATCGTTTTACCAATGTAAAAGGTGTGGCACATGCACACCATCGCATATACTAGTTATGGGGTGCGACAAGTTATTAGGTCTCTTACGACCCAAGTTACTCCACCTGATTGGAGGACTTTACTCCTTGCATTGTAGGAACAGAAAGAGCAAAATCCACATTTGTGGTTACCGGTAGCTGATCTAGCAGACAACCAATCGCGCTTCTTCAGTTGTGTGAAAGTACTGCGGACTAGTGTATCCTTTATTGTGTGGCATCTCCTGAATGTAACAATTGGACGCTGTGTAGTTATGTTACTCAGTGTAGAATCACCATGGAGTATGTCTCAATTGCTATGAATAGCTTGTTTTGTGGCATCCGCCATAGGACTATACCTGAAGGCAAGGGCGAACTTCTGACTATCTCTCGGTTTCTCTTTCTCGATTAACAATTTAGTGCGGTCAAATTTAGCTGCTCGATGGAGAGCCTGTAATACGTCTCTCCGTGGATACCCCCCTCTAATTAGTCGATCCCTCAATTTATAAGCCTGTCTAAAATATTCCGCTTCGCTGCTATTGATCCTACGCAGGCGGACAAATTGTCCAAAAGGGACAGCTTTCTTCACAGTATCGGGATGGTAGCTGGTCTGGTGAAGCAGCGAGTTCGTAGCATTGGGTTTGCGAAAAACCCGTGGTCTGTAGGACACCATTTGCAACTGTAACTTGGACATCGAGGAAGTCAAGAGACGACCCTCCAAAATTCATTGTGAAATTCATATTGTTATTAGTATTTAAATATTTCACAAATTGCTCGCACTCAGACTCGCTGCCTGACCAGACCAGGAACACATCATCTACAAATCTGAGGTAGAGGTGGATAAACTTCGGAAAGGGGTTATCCACCGAGAAAACATACAGTTCTTCAAATACCGCCAGATACAGGTTGGCGAATGTATAGGAGACTGGTGTACCCATAGCCGTACCTAGTATCTGGCGGTACCATTTGCCATCGAATTGAAATACATTGCTGGTCAAGATGAGATCTAAGGCTTCAACTACAAAAGCCTGGAACAGTTCACCCTTGCCTGCATGTCGCAGCACATAACGCACGGCTTGGACTCCCTGTTTATGTGGAATGTGGGTATATAAACTCTCCACGTCTAAGGACACTAGGCGGTACTCCTCACGCCACTCAAAAATATTGAGTGCATGGAGAAAATCGCCAGTGTCCTTCAGATACGTGGGAGTACCTAAGAGTAGTGGTCTGAGAAGTTTGCTGTACGGGCATGCTGGGAGTTGTAGTTTTGCAACAGCTGGAGGCATACTGGTTGGGAAACACTGACATATACTATCCTCAGAGCTAACAGCCATCATCCCCTGCATGTAATCAAGGCCATCCCTGTAGGTGAATTTTCACGAGCTAGAATAAATTGCAGTTCTGATCAGTCGTATATACAAGAGTGTGAGAATATTTGTAATCGTCTTAAGTCCCGCGGCTATCTGGATTGGATGCTTATAAGGGCCAAGAACCGGGTCAATCAAAAAACTAGGAAAGAAATATTATTAACCTCTTGTAATAGGTGTATCCAGAACAGGCAAAGACATGCCAGGAAAGATGGATGTGATTTGCTGGGGAATAAGGATGAGGCTAAACTGGTTTTTGTACTAACTTATAGTTTTCGGAGATATGTAAAGCCATTAATAGATGTTTACCTATATTATATGAGGATGAGATTTTGTATGATGTACTCAGAGATGGCTACCGCATTGTTCCCAGAAAGTCCAAAACCCTAGGCAATTTCTTGTCCCCTTAACTTCCCAGTGGTGGCACTACACAAACCAAATATATATGGCTACGTAAAAAAAGTTTTTTTTGGTTGCGGGAGATATCCATGCAAGGTTTGCGGGATTATATCCCGCACCGATACCTTTGAAGATTCCCTATATAACAAAGTTTTTCATATTAAAGATTACATAAATTGTAGAACGCAGGGCGTCATTTACATCATCAGATGCACTTAATGTGATTGCATGTATATTGGCAGTACATGCTGGGAATTTAGAGCTAGAGTTCGAGAAACACCTTAACTATATTACAAATCCACAATCACTAGGTGTCTCGAATGCAGCTACCCACCTTATTACTAGGCACAATCGTAGCACCAAAGATCTGGAGTCATTTGACATTGAAAAAGTACAGGAGCCAAGGAGAGGAGGGAGCTTTAGAAAGAAAATACTAGCACGGGAGGCTTTCTGTGTTTTTTATGCTAAATACTAGAGCCCCATATGGCCTTAACTTTAGGAAGAACATTATGCATTTTTACTAATTATTAATTATTAATCATGGTATTTGGAATCTTGTGTTGAATCATGATATGAAATGTTCACAACTTTATAACTATATATTTATGCAGTATTTAGGGACTTAGGGCTAACATTTCCCTGTGTTAGCCTTGCGAGTCCTCGTTTTTATGTTATGATAATCTGGTGATCATGGACGTACTATGTCTAGGGGTCCAGTTCAACTTATATTGTCAAATATGATTTTATATTTGAACGGTGGTTATATGGTGTAAGTTATACACCTAGACACCTACCCACCGTTTATTATGCCTATGTGCAACTGTTGTTTCCATCTGCAGGCGATACATTTGTGTGTATTTATTCAAGTGATTTTCACTTCCGACATAGCGTGGGTGCGTTTGAATGACTGGGCCTATTTCTAGGTGACGTATTGATTGTTTCCACTTGTCATCATGCCGTTCCAACCCCCTTGTAGGCGGTCCTTGTTTTTAATCTCACTGGGGCATTCACCTTATTATGAACACAACACATTTATTGATTGATATATGTTTTGAGATATACATATATATATATACGTATTTTTGTATACCTACTGTGGGATTGCACACTGTTTGTTATGTATCTAGTGAGAATTACGATCATGTTGCACGCCCAGGATATGGCGTCGCTTTACTGGGTGTATCCTTTTACCATTGTTTGAGCATAAAAAGCGCACTTACACATATGTTTTTTGACTTGAAAAAGGCTTGATTGTAAAGCTGAAACGTTGTCCTTCCTTTCACATGGGTGAATAAATCACATCTGTTTTCACGAAGATACGCTTGGTGTGCTGTCCATTTTCTTCTTTGTATTTATTCAATGTATACATATTTTATTATTATTGTATATGTAACATAGTAACATAGTAACATAGTATATAAGTGTCTTGAATTAATATATGTATTTTTGTATATAATGTCAGCACATGTTCATAGGTGAACAATGTGTTGTAGATATGTTGTGTCTGATCTGACGGGACGTGAGATCATACCATTATTTTTTTTTTTTTTAACCTTTCTTCCCCCCTTCCTATCCGCCCAGCGTGTTTGGGCCGTTTCTTTTGCCACCTTGTCAGCGAGGGCATTGCCCTGGGAAATCTTGTCTTTTCCTCGAGTATGTGCTTTGCAATGTATAACAGCTATTTGTGAGGGAAGCTGGAGAGCGGCCAACAGATAATCTATAAGCTGGGAATGTGATATTTTCTTACCATCAGCTGTGGTGAAACCCCTGCGTTTCCAGATTACCCCATGGTCCCACACAACCCCGTGTGCATATCTGCTGTCTGTGTATATCGTGACAGGTTTGTTTTTGTGTATTTGACATGCCCTTGTAAGTGCTATTAATTCTGCAGCTTGGGCTGATTGCACATGAACAGGTCGGGACTCAAGGATAATATCTGGCAGCATCACTACTGCATATGCTGCACAGTAGACGGTGTCGAGTGGACGTGAACATGAACCGTCTACAAACACTTCTGGTGGGTCTGGTATGGAGGTGGCTGACAAGTCTAGTCTGGGGGAGGTTTCGTATTCTAGTACCTTGAGACAGTCATGTTCGTCTGGTAAAAAGTCTTTGATCCCTTTTTAGTCCTAGTAATGCATTTAGTATAGGTGCTGGTCCTGCCTTATGTGAGGCATATTTAATCTGTAATGATGGATCACTGAGTAAAAGGACTTCATATCCTGACAATCTTCGTGAGGCATGTGCTGCATATGAATACCGCTTAATAGTCCCACTACGTCATGGGTAGTATACAAGACAGTGTGGTGTCCCAGTGGAAAGGGTTGTGGCTAATTCCACCATCATCCCACAGGCCGCAAGAGTACGTAGACATAGGTATGCATTACCTTTGAGAAAAAGGCACAAGGACTCAACTTTCCCCCATGTTCTTGAGGGTGTATCCCCGCCATGGTTTTACAGTTTTGTCGTGCAAACATGTGGAATGGTAGGTTACAATCAGGGAGGCCCAATCCTGGGCTACACATCAATGAACATTTCAGAGTATCGAAAGCATTAACATTTCTTTTGACCATCTTATTAGCTCTGGGGATTCTTCCAGAGTGGCTTGCCTCAAAATATTGTCATAATAAGAACAGTCGGGGATCCATTGTCTACAGCATTTCCTTTTTGGTGCGCGGGGTGACCAAGCCTGCAATAGACTGGATTCTCCCGGGACTGATTCTTCTTTCCCATGTGTGAGGACAAAGCCCAAGTATTCAACCTGCTGTTTGCACCACTGCAGTTTCTTTAATGACACTTTATGACCACATTCGGACAACCATTTCAACAAGTATATACCATCATGTAGACTTGCCTCCACTGACATGCTGCACAACAGTAGATCATCAACATACTGTATCAGGATGGAACCTTGGGGTGGGTGCCAAGGTTTCAAAGTGGCTTGGAGGACAATGCTGCACACAACTGGTGAATCAGCATACCCCTGTGGCATTCTACCCCAGGTCAGTTGACGTCCCTCAAAGGAAAAAGCAAAAAAGGAACTAAGATTGAGAAGAAAGCATTTTTCAAATCAATCAAGCTGAAACAGACGGCTTCCACGGGGATGGAGGAAAGAAGAGTTGTGACATCAGGAACCACCGGGGCTATGGGCACAGATTGTTGATTGCCCTTAATCCTGGACAAAGCGGGTAGTACCATCTGCCTTTGTCACAGGATTGATAGGGGTGGAGTAAGGTGAAATTACCTCCTCGAGGATTCCTTTTTTAAGAAAATCTTCTATCATTGGCCGTAGCCCCTCAATCTTTTCCTTGGACAGTGGGTATTGCTTTTGATACACCGGTGTGACACCGGGTTTAAGATTGGCTTGATAAGGTGTGCAATCAATCAGGCCCGTGTCATAGTCGCCCTGTGACCATAGTGAAGGGTTTATGTCTCCTAGCTCAGCGTGGTCCTGTAAACTAACAAAAGTACATGTAGCCGGGGTCACTATGGGCATGGTGGCTGAGTGAATACTTAGTCCGTCATTTTTTACTGTCACCCCCAAGTCCAACTTTACAAACAGGTCCCTTCCTAATAAACTTACAGGGCAATCCGGTATGATGCTGAAAGTATGATGTATTCACCATTTTATATGTTTTAGTTAATACCCCGTTAATTCCCATAGAGGGGTCAGACTTTCTTAAAGGTCCCTTGTACATGTCTTTGTTTAACACACTGGAGGTGGCGCCGCTGTCTACCATGAATCCTACCTTCCTTCCCGCAACTTTAAGCAAAATAATCAGTGTATCTTTCCAGTGGGTGGTGACCTGTGTTAAAGCTGGAGTGACTCCCTCCGGGCCCCGTCAGTAGGGTTGTTGATGATTCCAATCAATGGGGAACCTGGGCTGAGTCTGCGTACCCTGTCTATTTGTATCCTGTCCCCTTTGTGTCATGGGCTGTTGTTGGCTGTGTGCTCCCCGATTCTGCGTGTCTCGTCTGGGCATTGTGCGCTATCTAGCCCAATGTTCCTCCTGTCCACAGTTATAACATCGGTTATTCATGGTTTGGAAGTCTTGGTTTTTATCATTTGATCTATGAAAGTTTCCTGCTGTCTTTCGCTTACTTCTCCCTCTCCCTCTGTTCCCTGCATACATATGTGTGGGGGCAGTGGATTTGCTAATGTCACACTAATGAAACACCCTGCAGCTTCCTTTTCATAAAGGTGTTTTTCAAATTGATCTATGCTGTCTGAAGTCCATGTGGAGACGTTCTGTTTTACTGTAAGCATTAGCCTATCAGATTGTTAATAAATGTGGAAATAATTAGACTGTCATTCTGGAGAACTGGTAGCCCTGCCTCCAATTTCCAGCAATCCATAAATCTCCTCCAGAAATCAGTAACGCTTTCTGAGGGTTTTTGCTTACATGCTACGGCTACTGGGAGTGAAGACTTTTGTTTAAATACCTCTATCATGTGTTCTTCTATCTCCTTCCATATTAACTGTTGTCCGTGCTCAGTGTTACAGATACAGTTCTTTGTGTTAGTATTAGGGTCTATTTCTGATACTGTTACCTTTTTCCAATCCCATGAACTGTGGGAACCCACTATTCCGTCAATTATGAGTCTAAGGTCTTCTTGGGTGAAATTTTCTCCCTTTAGAGGCTTTCTTTAAATAAGCCACTGTCCCAGACGGAGCCACAGTAGGCTTGGGGAAGTGTTTAATAATTTTATTAAGGTCATCTATGTCCAAAGCTTTTTTCATCAGTTGATTACCAACCGTCAAAAAAGGCATGGATGTCTCAGGTCCCCTGGTCTCACTATCCTTTTCCTCTTTTTCCTTGTTCCTTAAATTATATCTCGATACAGTTGGGGGTGTGGGTTGTTTACTAACTGCGTGTCCTGCTATTATGTGACTGGCTGCTATTAAATCCTCTTCTTCATCATTTTTATATTGCTGTAAGGACGGGTAGAGGGGGAGGGGTGTGTGAGGGTGTGGTAGGGGCGCTGAACAGTTAATTTTATGTACATATGGAGGGGAGGGATACATCTGATGGTTTTTATCATTTTCCTTCTTAGTCTGTATCTCATGTAGTTTTCTATCGTTTTTTGATCTTTTTAAACCTTTTGTCTTGTACATGTTGGGGTCATACCAGTGGGGAGCTATCTCTAGCCATTGTTCTCCTCCCTTCTGCATATAATCCATATCCCATGAAGGGTCAGGTTCAAAATACGGCCAGTCGGCAGTGTCGCCTAAGCATAGACCCTTGACCATGTCCATGTGATATATGCTATTGTCTCCTTCCCTGGGAAAGGGGTCTACCGCTACCATTGCCTCTGTTCACCCTGCCAAATTATCTACCCATGGGTTAACAAGGTAATATTTTGTAGGACTGACTCGGGCAACATATTGTTTACATGTTTCTCCTGGTTCTGGTTTAGGGTATTCTGTCTTAGATTTTTTAAATACCCAATATCAAAACTTATTTTCTTACAAAAAGAATTAAAACAGTAATAGCAAAAAACAAAACAGAATGTTAGTCTTGGGACAACACCTGTACACTTACGACCCAGCCTGTCACTTCCCCTTATATAACTATGGTAGACAAAACAACTTATCATGCAAAACTTCTACAATTATCAAACAACTTATCATGCAAACTTCTACAATTATCTTATTAAGAATCAAATCAAGCTGTAAAACCTTCTGTTCCCTGAACAGTTTTTTTTACGAGACTCCCTGAGCCCTCTGAAGTGCACTTTACTTGTTACTGGACTTCCCCGAGTCCTTTCTGTTCCCTGAACAGATCTTTTACGGACTCCCTGAGTCCTAAGGCAAAACTCCCTGAGTTATGCTTACTGTATCCCTGACACAGTACTTCACCCAAAGTCTATCTAAGGGTCCCTTATGTACTTACTTGAATCGAGACATCGCCAGTGCCCTTGGATCGGCCAGAGGACAAAATCGGTGTCTCTTCTCACCAGACCCGAGAATGACCTTCTTGATCCTGGACAGAGCCCCCAGATTGTTAGGAATATTAATTTCTTTCTCTCTTATTGGTACCCCTGGTACTAGACTTCTGTATTCAGCTTATCTGGCACCAGAGAGAGCGACGTTGACACAGGACACAATTAGGTGTTGTTCAATGTCACTCTCAGTCTTTAATGATCCAGTGAGACATATATAGTCCTAATCCAATAACATTATGTTTAAGTTAACCAATCACAGAATAACACATGTTTTAGCCAGCTACAAATTTCAGCTATCTTATCTTTCATCAGAGTCAAGGCTATATGTGGGCAAAACACTTAGGTCCTATGAAATAGTTTTTCAAGAACTCTTTACCCCTATGTGTTCCTGATGTATAGATAGTGATGGGATTTTAAGCTAATATGCAAAATAGACTTTGAACTCAAATAGAACCCTTCAGTCATGTTTTATGGGAGTCATAAGCACAGATCATATGGCTACTGGCTAACATGCTTGTGGGCTAATCTATAGTAGTGAATTATTGTTTTGCTGCACAGAATGGGTTTGTAAAATATAAGACAGGTTCTGTGTGTAAGGACAACAGCATGTTACTGTCTTAGCTCACTTCCCATTGCTCTCTCAGTGATGATTCCACAGGGAGGAGGGGCCTCACAGACACTGCAGGCTGCCTGCCTGATGACTTATACTATCCACATGAACCAGCACACAAGACTGAGCTCTCAACTGCCTAAGCCCGCCCAGCCTTAGCAGCAGGAAACCAGGAAGTGAACAGCAGAGCTGGCTGCAGGTAAGGATGAAATAGCAAGATGGGAATACCCCTTTAAGTTCTGGGTCAGTTCACACACACACACACACACCTGAGGCCACAACTAAAAGCCAAGGCGGCTCGAAACATGTCGGCTAAACGGGAGTATATGTCCTATTCTATATATGTGCAAGATTATGGCAATAAAGAAATGCTGAAAATTGGACCTTTCAGTGCTGGACCATCTTTGCTTTTTTGCAATAAATGTGAGGCAATATGTTTTACCTGTATTTATTTTATTTTTTAATCCCAAATTTACAGAAAATTTGGAAAAATTCACAATTTTCAATATTTTAATGTATTTGCTTTTAAGGCAGATAGTAACATAGTAACATGGTATATAAGACCGAAAAAAGACATTTGTCCATCCAGTTCGGCCTGTTTCCTACAAGTTGATCCAGAGGAAGGCAAAAAACCCCTGTGAGGCAGAAGCCAATTTTCCCCACTTAAGGGGAAAAAAAATTCCTTCCTGACTCCAATCAGAATAACTTCCTGGATCAACGACCCCTCTCTAGTAGCTATAGCCTGTAATATTATTACACTCCAGAAATACATCCAGGCCCCTCTTGAATTCCTTTATTGTACTCACAATCACCACCTCCTCAGGCAGAGAGTTCCATAGTCTCACTGCTCTTACAGTGAAGAATCCTTTTCTATGTTTGTGTACAAACCTTCTTTCCTCCAGACGCAGAGGATGTCCCCTCATCACAGTCACAGTGCTGGGGATAAATAGATGATGGGACAGATCTCTGTACTGACCCCTGATATATTTATACATAGTTATTAGATCTCCCCTCAGTCGTCTTTTTTCTAAAGTGAATAACCCTAATTTTGATAACCTTTCTACTGTAGTTGTCCCATTCCAGTTATTACTTTAGTTGCCCTCCTCTGAAGCCTCTCCAGCTCTGCTATGTCTGTCTTGTTCACAGGAGCCCAGAACTGTACACAGTACTCCATGTGTGGTCTGACTAGTGATTTGTAAAGTGGTAGGACTATGTTCTCATCACTGGCGTCTATGCCCCTTTTGATGCAACCCATTATCTTATTGGCCTTTGCGGTAGCTGCCTGACACTGGTTTTTGCAGCTTAATTTGCTGTTTATTAAAATTCCTAGATCCTTTTCCATGTCAGTGTTACTGAGTGTTTTACCATTTAATATGTACGGGTGACTTGCATTATTCCTTCCCATGTGCATAACTTTACATTTGTCAGTGTTAAACTTCATCTGCCACTTATCTGCCCAAGCCTCCAATCTATCCAGATCCCCCTGTAGCAGAAAACTGTCCTCCTCAGTGTTAATTACTTTACACAGTTTAGTGTCATCTGCAAAAATAGATATTTTACTGTGCAGGCCTTCTACAAGATCATTAATAAATATATTGGAGAATAGGGCCCAACACGGACCCCTGAGGTACCCCACTAGTGACAGTGACCCAATCTGAGTATCTACCGTTAATAACCACCCTCTGTTTTCTGTCACTCAGCCAGTTCCCCACCCACATACAGACATTTTCTCCCAGTCTGAGCATCCTCATTTTATATACTAACCTTTTATGAGGTACAGTGTCAAATGCTTTGGAGAAGTCCAGATATATGACATCTATTGATTCGCTGCTGTCAAGTCTAGAACTTACCTCCTCATAGAAGCTGATAAAATTCGTTTGGCATGACCGATCCCTCATGAAGCCATGCTGATATGGCGTTATTTGCTTATTTTCATTGAGATACTCCAAAATAGCATCTCTTAGAAACCCTTCAAACAGTTTACCAACAATAGATGTTAAACTTACTGGCCTATAATTTTCAGGCTCTGTTTTTGGACTCTCTTTGAATATTGGCTCCACATTTGCTATGCGCCAATCCTGTCAAACATTCCCTCCCACTATAAAATCCGTAAATATCAGAAATAAAGGTCTGGCTATGACATCCGGTCCTGGCGATTTGTCTATTTAAATTATAAAATAGTTATATAGTTAATATGGTTGAACAAAAACATAAGTCAATCAAGTTCAACCAGAATCCCAGAAAGGAACAGAGACGCAGATTTTGACACATGTTCATAAGAATTAGGCCTCATGCACACAGCAGTTGTGCAGCCATTCCGTGCATTGGGGACCGCAATTTGTGTGGCGGCTGGGACGGATCGAGACCCATTCGACTTGAATGGGTCTGTGATCCATCCGCACCATAAAAAAAAGAGAACATGTTTAATAGTGTTGAGCGCGAATATTCGGATTTCGAATTTTTATCATTAATATCGGCACCATGAATATTTCAAATATAGTAATATACATTCGTAAAAACGAATATTTGTTTTTTTTTTCCATCTGAACCCATCAACTAGTATACCTACCTGCTTCTTGCTTGTGGGCCAATGTGAGAAGGCTGCAATATTGTAGTCTGTAGTGAATTAGAATATTCTTCATTATTAAAAAAAATTCTCTTATGCAAAAAATCGGCAATGTAATATTCGCATAATGCGACTATTCTAACACCCGAATATATAGCACTATAGAATATAGTGCTATATTTTCGTTCTTTAGAATATTTGTTATTTTTTTCCATCTGAAGTCATAATTCCTCCCTGCTTAAGTTGCTTTTGGGCCAATGACTGTTGACATTAAATTGGAAAAATTACGAATAATCTAAAAAAATATATATATATATTCTAGTGCTATATATTCGTGTTTCAGAATATTCACATTACACGAATATTACATTGCCGTTTTTTTACGAAACTGATTTTTTTTTTCTCTTATACGAAAAATCGGCAATGTAATATTCGCGTAATGTGAATATTCTAAAACACGAATATAGTGCTATATATTTGTTTTTCAGAATATTCGTCATTTTTTCCAATTTAATGTGAACAGTCATTGCCCAAAAGCAACTTAAGCGGGGAGGAATCATGACTTCCGATGGAAAAAAAACGAATATTCTAAAAAACGAAAATATAGCACTATATTCTATAGTGCTATATATTCGGGCATTACGAGAATATTAAATTGCCAATTTTTCGCAATCAATAGAATAATCTCGAATACAAATATTTGCAAATATATGACAAATATTCTAGCGAATATTCGCAAAATATCGCAAATTCGAATATTGCCCTTGCTGCTCATTACTAATGTTCGAGTGAATGGGCAACGAATGGGTAATGTCATTTACTTTTAAGAACTCATCTAAACCCTTTATAAATCTGTCCTGCAGTGACCACGTCCGGAGGTAGTCTATTTTGCAGATTCACAGATCTTACAGTAAAGAAGCTTTGACGCTTCTGAAGACTGAACTTTTTCTTCTAATTTTTTTGTATGGCCCATTTATATATTTCCAGGTTTGGACTGGCCCACAGGGGTACAGGAGAATCCCCCAGTGGGCCCTTGAGCAAGGTGGGCTCCTAGTCTCTCACCCCCTGCACAAGTGGCACATAACACAGTAGACTTACTGCACTACATACATATATTCAATGTACAGCACTTCAACCAGCCTATTTTCATATAAAAAACTTGATGCACACAGGGGCGGACTGAGAACCCTCAGGGCCACCAGGCAAAATAAATAGTTACGCCCCTGATCCCATTACTGCGGAAATAAAGCGCCCCATACCTCTTACATCCAGTGATGTCTCCTTTGATGTAGATGTTCTCTGTCCTCGTCTTCTCCTTTCAGACCTTCAGACCAGACCACCATTTCGCCATTTTCCATCTCTGCAGTTTGACAAAAAAAAAAAAGTAATCTTAGTTTAATACTTTTCCATTATCCTCCCATCATCTGGACAAATCATCCTACTACCCTCAATACTGTGCCGCTGTGCTCCCCAATACTATACTGCAGAAACAGGTAATACCCATGACGATACTAGGACCACACAGAGCCCCCCCATATAAAATACCTCTTCTTTGTGGCCTCAGTAGAAACCTCCATAGTGCTCCATAATGTGCCAGTAACAGGTTCCTCTCCATGCCCCCCCCTATGCCAGTAACAAGTTCCTCTCCATGCCCCCCATGTGCCAGTAACAAGTGCCTCTCTATGCCCCCCCATGTGCGTGTAACAAGTGCCTCTCTTACCCCCCATGTGCCAGTAACAAGTGCCTCTCTATGCCCCCCCATGTGCGTGTAACAAGTGCCTCTCTTACCCCCCATGTGCCAGTAACAAGTGCCTCTCTTCCCCTCCATGTGCCAGTAACAAGTGCCTCTATTTCCCCCCATGTGCCAGTAACAAGTGCCTCTCTATCCCCCCCATGTGCCAGTAACAAGTGCCTCCCCCCTCCCCTTTGTGACAGTAACAGATAGTCCGGACTCCAGTGTATAAAAAAAAACCACTTACCTCCATGGCAGCGATGAGATGCAGGCCTCTTCCGGCCTGTGTCCCGCGCTGTATGGCTCAGGCGGTGCAATGATGTCATCGCACCGCCTGCACCGGCCTCAGATGACTATGGAGATGAACGCTTCCACAATGGAAGCATTCATCTCCCTGTGACCACATCCGAAGTGCCCGACCGCTCAGTCTGCCCCTGGATGCACAATTACTCAGAGTGTCCAAGTCAGTAGTTTTTGGACATCTTCCATAGACTGCACAATACTACATAACTTAGTGTCAACTACAAAAATAGAAATGGTGCTATTAACCCCATCCTCGATATAATGAATAAATAAATTAAATAATAGTGGACCCAGCAATGAACCTTGGGGTACACCACTTATAAATCGTGACCATTCTGAATAGGAATTATTGACCACAACTCTCTGGTAGTGATGGACGAACATCGGCCGGGGCGGTTCACGAATATGAACGCGTGTTCGCTATCAAATGTTTGTGAACCGTGTGTTCGCGGCGGGCGCCATTGACTTTAATGGCAGGTGAACCTGAAAAACCTTTAGGTCATATTTGCAGCCACCAAATACTTACTAGAAGTGCACAGATAGTCTCACAACATAGACAGTGACATACTAGAGGGGGATCATTGGCAAACATTTCCACAAAAATTATGTATTTTAATCAGGGGCCATTTTTATGCATCTTAAAGGGAAACTCACAAAAATTTGTCCTGCTAGAAAAATTCTATTTTAGGCCACGGGAGTACAGGCTCCAAAAATTAGGCATTCACCTGACAGAAAAGAACTTGTTATTACGTGGCTGGAGGCCCCCTTGAGGCATTTTTTGTACATTTACATGTCCCTCTGTGGCTCCCACACAGTATAATGACCACCAGTGGCCCCTATACAGTATATAGACCACTAGTGGCCCGTCACACAGTATAATGACCCCCCCAATGCCTCCAAACACAGTCTAATGACCCCCAGTGGCCCCACACACAGTATAATGATGCCACAGTGGCCCTCCATTCAGAATAATAAGCCCTAGTCACCCCCCATCTAAAATCCCTGTGTCCCTGACGTCCGTGTGTGTGTGCCGAATTCTAAAGTGCGCATGTTCGGAGCACAGAGGATTTGCCACACACTCAACGGACACTGTTCAGATGCTGCCAGGCAGCAGGGGGCCGGTATATACAGACTTCTTAGTACATTCTAACTTGAAGCGTCCCCATCACTTTGGGAACGCCTCTATGTTAGAATATACTGTCGGATCTGAGTTAGATCGTGAAAACTCAGATCCGACAGTATATTCTAAAACAGAGGCATTCCCATAGTGATGGGGACGCTTCAAGTTAGAATATACTGAGATGTGTGTATATACCGGCCCCCTGCTGCCTGGCAGCACCCGACCTCTTACAGGGGGCTGTGATCCACACAATTAACTCCTCAGGTGCGGCACCTGAGGGGTTAATTTGGAGATCACAGCCCCTGTAAAGGTCGAGGTTGTGCCAGGCGGCAGGGGGCCAGACCGCCCTCCCTCCCCAGTACTAAAATCATCGGCCAGTGTGCGCCTCCCCATTAAAATCATTGATGGCCAGTGTGCGGACTCCCCCTAATTAAAATCATTGATGGCAGTGGCCACAGGTTAACACCCGCCCCCTCCCCCATTATTGTTGGCAGTGGAGCGGCAGTTCCGATCGGAGTCCCAGTGTAATCGCTGGGGCTCCGATCGGTTACCATGGCAGCCAGGGCGCTACTGAAGTCCTGGCTGCCATGGTCACTTAGCAGCCTTATACTTACCTACGGTGTCTGTGTCCGCCCGGCGCTCCTTCTGCTGGTAAGTGACAGGTCTGTGCGGCGCATTGCTTATAGCACAGACCTGTGACTTACCAGCAGAAGCGCCGGCGGACACAGACACCACAGGCTAAGTATAACGCTACTAAAGTCCTGGCTGCCATGGTCACTTAGCAGCTTTATACTAACCTGCGCTGTCTGTGTCCGCTCGGCGATCCTTCTGCTGGTAAGTGACAGGTCTGTGCGGCGCATTGCTCATAGCACAGACCTGTGACTTATCAGCAGAAAAAGCGCTGGGCGAACACATGGGGGGGCCACCAATGATTTTAATGGGGGGGGAGAGGGGGTAGGAAGGCCGTACACTGGCCACCAATGATTTTAATAGGGAGCGCACTGGCCACCAATGATTTTAATGGGGAGGAGGACGCAGGCCGCACACTGGCCACTAATGATTTTAATGGTGGGGAGGCCGCACACACTGGCCACCAATTATTTTAATGGGGGAGAGGGGGTAGGAAGGCCGCACACTGGCCACCAATGATTTCAATGGGGGGGCGGTGAGGCCGCACACTGGCCACCAATGATTTTAATAGGGGGAGGCCGCACTGGCCACCAATGATTTTAATTAGGGAGGGGGAGGCCGCACACACTGGCCACCAATGATTTTAATAGGGGGAGGGAGGCCGCACACTGGCCACCAATGATTTTAATAGGGGGAGGAGGCCGCACACTGGCCACCAATGATTTTAATAAGGGGTGGGCCGCACTGGCCACCAATGATTGTAATGGGGGGAGGGGGAGGAAGGCAGGCCGCACACTGGCTACCAATGATTTTAATGGGGGGCCGCACACTGGCCACCAATGATTTTAATAGGGGGAGGAGGCCGCACACTGGCCACCAATGATTTTAATAGGGGGAGGCCGCACTGGCCACCAATGATTTTAATGCGGGGGAAGGAAGGCAGGCCGCACACTGGCTACCAATGATTTTAATAGGAGGGGAGGGGTTAATTGTGCGGATCACAGCAGGGGGCCGGTCTGTACACACATCTCAGTATATTCTAACTTGAAGCGTCCCCATCACTATGGGAATGCCTCTGTGTTAGAATGTACTGTCCGATCTGAGTTTTCATGATTTAACTCAGATCCGATGGTATATTCTAACATAGAGGCGTTCCCATGGTGATGGAGACACTTGAAGTTAAAATATACCATCGGATTGGAGCAAACTCCAATCGACACTGTTATGGGGGAATCTGTGGATGAAACATAGCATACGATGCTATCTGTCGTCTACAGATACTCCCATAACAGTGTCAGCCACAGACCCCCCCATAACAGTGTCAGCCACAGACCCCCCCATAACAGTGCCATCCACAGATATCCCCCATAACAGTGCTATCCACAGATCCCCCATAACAGTGTCAACCACAGACCCCCATAACAGTGTCAGCCACAGATCCCCCATAACAGTGTCAGCCACAGATCCCCCATAACAGTGTCAGCCACAGACCCCCATAACAGTGTCAGCCACAGATCCCTCCCATAACAGTGTCAGCCACAGATCCTTCCATAACAGTGTCAGCCACAGATCCTCCCATAACAGTGTCATCCAGAGATCCCCTCCAGAACAGTGCCATCCACAGATCCCCCATAACAGTGTCATCCACAGATTCCCCCCCATAACAGTGCCATCCACAGATCCCCCATAACAGTGCCAGCCACAGATTCCCCCATCACAGTGCCATCCGCAGATCCCCCATCACAGTGCCATCCACAGATCCCCCATAACAGTGTCATCCACAGATCCCCCATAACGGTGTCATCCACAGATCCCCTATAACGGTGTCATCCACAGATATCCCCCATAACAGTGCCATCCACAGATCCCCCCATAACAGTGCCATCCACAGATCCCCCATAACAGTGCCATCCACAGATCCCCCATAACAGTGCCATCCACAGATCCCCCCATAACAGTGCCAGCCACAGATCCCCCCATAACAGTGCCAGCCACAGATCCCCCCCATAACAGTGTCAGCCACAGATCCCCCATAACAGTGCCATCCACAGATCCCCCATAACAGTGTCATCCACAGATCCCCCCATAACAGTGTTATCCACAGATCCCCCTTAACACTGTCAGAACTAATGTTCTAGCGCCCGTTATTGTACGAGCCTAATGTCTAGTTCAGAATAATGAATGGGTGCTCTGGTGGTCATCATACTGAATGGAGGGTCATTGGGGATCATTATACTAAATGGGGGGCAGCTGTTGCTGCCTACTCCGAGATCTCAAGTGTCAGTGGTGGTAAAGGTGACGATGATGACGTGTCAATGGACATCACATGGGTGCCCACAAGAGAGGAAGAGGAGGGGAGTTCAGAGGGAGGAGAAGGAGGAAAAGCAGGCAATGCTCACATGGCATAGAAGGTAAAAAGCAGACTGCAAATTTATCTGGAGCGAGCCATCCACCATGCACAGTCACTTTTGGCTCCGCAGTGTGCCTTTTTTTAACGTGTCATCGGCTGACAATAGTGTTGTCATCTGCAGCCTGTGCTGTCAAAGCATAAGTCGCTGTAAGCCAAACACTTACCTAGGGACGACTGCCTTAAGAAGGCATCTGGACTCCCATCACAGAGCCCAGTGGGAGCAACGCCGTCAGAACCCACAAAGCCACACTCCCGGCTCTCCACGTCCTGCCTCTTCTCCTTTTCCTCTCACCTGCCATTTGTCCTCCACTCCACCTTACACCGTGCCATCGTCGCGTTCATCTGGCAGAAGGCAGGCTTCAGTGGCCCAAATGTTCTAGCGTAAAAAGTTGATGATGCCGGATAACCCTCTTGCCTTGCCTGACCACTGGCTTGTCGGAACTGCTAGCCCGCCAACTACTGCCATATAAACTGGTGAACTCGGAGGCCTTTAGAAAATTTGTGGTCATTGGCACACCATAATGGAAGGCTCCCGGAAGGAAATATTTCTCCCAGAAGGGCATCCCAGAGCAATACAGCCACGTTCAGCTGCAAGTGAATATATCTCTGGCACACAGTGACACACAAATATATCTCTGGCACACAGATACATCTGACCACAGACACGTGGTCTAGCAAACACAGGCAGGGAAGGTACATAACTTTTACTGCCCACTGGTTGAACCTTCTGATGGCCGTCAAGCATGTAAACCGTGGCTCCCGTGTGGATTTAGTGTTACCACCAAGGATTGCATGCAGGCCTGCCTCTTCTTTTCCTCTTCCTACTCCATCCTCCGTCTCCTCCTCGGCTGCCTCCTCCTTTTCCACTGCTACCGCCTCTTCTGCTGTGCCCCCCCAAGGTCCCCAAAACCTATTTGACGTCCCAGGTGAGACGTTGCCATGCTGTGCTGCAGATGTTGTGCCTGGAAGACAAGAGCCACAACGGTCCTGCACTGCTTTCAGCTCTGCGGTCACAGGCTGATCAGTGGCTAACCCCGCTCAATTTGACAGTTGGTGAAGTGGTGTGCGACAACGGTGCCAATCTGCTAAATGTCCTGAACTTGTTGGTGCAGCGATTCTTTGTCAAATACCCCGGGGTCGAGTGTGTCTTGTGGCAGGCCAGGAAAATGTCTGGCCATTTTAGAAGATCTTACACGACTATGGCTCGCCTTGCTGACGTTTAGCGGCGACACCATTTGCCAGTCAGACGTCTGATTTGTGACAGCCTGACGCGCTGGAACTCCACCTTTTATATGCTTAATAGGCTGCTCCAGCAGCAACGTGCCGTTAACGACCATGTATGAAATCTGCAGCAGGACAAGTTGTAGGGAGCTTGGTTTCTTTTCACCGTGCCAGTGGCTGCTCATGCGCGACACATGCAGATGTCTGCGGCCATTTGATGAGATCACCAAACTCGTCAGTCGCAGTCAGGGCGCCATCAGTGACATTTTACCTTACGCCTTCTTTCTAGAGTGTGCATTGCATCGTGTCATTGATCAAACCGTCGAGGAGCAGGAGCTGGAAGATGAGGAAGTCACAATGCTGAATGAATTCCCAGGGGGGCGCTACTCCATCTGAGACAAGTCAGCAGGAGTCTCTAGAGGATCCCTGGTTTCTTCCGTGGCTGGGGGGGGAGGAGACCGAGGACAACTTGGCTTGCCCTTCGTCGAGTGTCCTGTCCGAAAGGACGTTCAACTCAGCGGGGGGGGGGGGGGGTCATGACCAATAAGCACACTCTCCTAGCTCACATTTCTAAAAATGAATGAGGCATGGATCTCGGAGGAATTCAACACCTGTGACGACCACGTGTAATTGAATTTCCTCATGCCAGCCCACACATATCCGCCAGCGCCCAGAACAAAGAATGGTCCTTGTCTTATGTATTGTGGTAAGGTGCAGGGTGCCGTCGTGGATGGCAGGTATGTGTCACTGAGGTTCATAGCCTCGGTGAGGTAAGAGCCCGTTTTTGTTGATGTCAGCAGCAGCTAGTGCTACTGACAGAGTTTAAATAGCATGGCTGCAAAGCCGATCCGGGCCGGCTCTTACCGGGAGCAGCTAAAGTGTAGGGTGGGTGGCTGCTCCCCACGACCCAGTCCTGGTTTTGGGCTGGGTTTAAAAGCTCAGCCAGCACCAGCTGCTAGGAGGCTGTGATTGTCCTGGAGCTGCTAACACTGTTGTGGAATTCTCTGATCTGGAGGAAAGAGCTCAGCAAGGAGGTGTTTTTTCCTGGCAACCTGAAGGTGGAATCTCCTGCGGCTGGGCCGACTGCTAGGTGTGAACCCTCACCTAAACCTCCCAGGTGACTGAACCCTGTGTTGGCCTGTTTTTGCTTGGCCACGTTATTTCTGTTATGTGTGAACTATCACCAAGAGACTGTTTTTCATTTATGTTGTGCAAGTGTGAATAAAACACTGTTTACTGCACATTCTGGACTCCTTGTTTTGCCTCGGTACTGCACCCGCACCGCTATCTACCAGAGCGACTCCCCACAGTATATACAGTATTTTGTTGAAGCAGGTATATCGCAGCCCTCAATCAGTATTTTCTGGAAGCAGGTATATCGCAGGCCTCAATCAATATTTGGTGGAAACAGGTATATCGAACCTCTTAATCAGTATTTTGTGGAAGCAGGTATATCATACCTCAATTTTTTTTTTTTGCCACAACAGTTATATCACACCACCCTGTTTATTTGGGGCAACAGGTATATCGCAGCCCTCAATCAGTATTTTGTGGAAGAAGGTCTATCATACCCCTCAATCAGTTTTTTTGCGGGCAACAGGTATATCACACCCATTGCAAATAGTTGTTCCAATAGCGCTTGTCCCTCTATATAGGTGTGGTATCGCAGCAGATCCGCACACAACTGCTACACAATACAAATGGACTGTATACTTTTTATGTTATAAAGTAAATTATAGGTATATCACACCCCTCAATCAGTTTTTTTGCGGGCAAAAGGTATATCACACCCATTGCAATTAGTTGTTCCAATAGCATTTGTCTCTCTATATAGCTGCGGTATCGCAGCAGAACCACACACAACTGATGCACAATACAAATGCGCTATAATATACTTTCTATGTTAGAAAGTATAAGTATAGCACACCCCTCAGTATATCACACCTATCGATAGCACACCTATACCAGTCCTTAAAAGGACTTCTGTGGCCCTATTAGCTAGTGTTCAGTGTCCCTTACAGGCTGTCCCTGCTCCACAAAGCAATCTCTCTCTACACTGGCAAAACACAGAATGTAAAATGACTGCCAGATCGGGTTCTGTTATAGGGTGGGGGTGTGTCCATGTGCTGAAACATCTCAATTGGCTGTCCTGTCCCACCTGATAGATGTGTCATGGGTCAAAGTTCAGCGCAATGCAAAAGAATATGGTGCCGGCGGACATCGCAAAATTTGCTGCGAAATGACCGCCAGGCGAACCGCAAGGCTATCTCTACTCTCTAGACATGGTCCTTCAGCCAGTTTTCAATTCAATTACAAACTATACTTTCCAAGATTATAAACCTTATTTTACCTATTAAATGTCTATTAAACGTCTATGATGGAAAGTATCAAAAGCCTTTGCAAAATCCAGAAACACTACACCCACCGCCGCCCCTCTGTCCAGGCTTCTACTCACCTCTTCATAAAAACAAATCAGGTTAGTCTGACAACTTCTGTCCTTGGTAAACCCATGCTGGTTATCACTTACATACATCTATCATTGACAAAATTTACAGTCACATACAGTACTCCTGTATTCAGTCCGTTAAGAGTCCTTTAAGCATTTTTCCCACAACAGAAGTGTCACCGCCTGTTATGTGAGAAGGTCAGACAGACGGTCTCCCCTACCTTTTGTATGAAGTTCGGTGTTTTCTGTTTTTACTTTGTCAGCTCCTTTCCTTCTGCCAGGTGTCACTTATTTAGACTAATCGTCTTCCTTTATATTCCCTCCCATGCTGCCACAGTTTGCGGTTTATACTACTTCCTGGATGAAGTGTTCACTGCTGGAGGCTGCTGCTGTTTGCTCAGATAAGTCTTCTCCCATTATTGTGTTTCCTTGCTGGCTTGATTCTAGGTGACCCCGACTCCGTCCGTATTCAGTACAGGGAGCCGGTCCCCTCACTATTGTAGGGTTTTCAGGTGTCACACAGCCTTAGGTACGTGGGCATGCAATCGTCTACCATTGAAGCCTTTGCATGGGTGTAGCAGTTAGGGAGAGCTCTTAGGGTTTTATAGGGCTCACCTATATGCTCCTTAGTTTGGGATCAAGCCAGTCAGTCGTTTATTTATAAGTTCCAGCAATCTGCAACATCATCCGTGACAAGAAGTTAAACTAACTGGTCTATAATTAACAGTGGAATACCTAGATACCTTTTTAAATATGGGTACCACATTTGCCTTGCGCCAGTCATTTGGCACTCTTGCAGAACCTTGAGATTCTTAAAAAATTTTAAATAGGGGCACAGCAATAACTGAAATGAGCTCTCTAAGAACTCTTGGGTGTAATCCATCTAGACCCGTAGCCTTATTCACCTTTTTTAACTTAGTCTGGACCATATCTAGAGTTCAGTGTTTTACTGGATGTACTAACAGCGCTGGCACCACCGATATCAGCTTCTGTCTCTTCTTTTGTATATATTGAGCTAAAAAAACAATTAATAGCTCTGCCGTTTCCTTATCTTCAGTAACTATCCTCCTTTACCATTGTTTAGGAAACCTACCTGCTCAAGCAATTATATACTTTTTTGGGGATTTGTTTTGCTCTCTTGCCACCTGCTGTTCGTTTGGGTTTTTGCAGATTTTTTTCTCCTTTTTACAGATTTTATTAAGCCCTTTGTAAACTTCAAATGCTACAGCTGACCCCTCAGATTTGTATTTTTTAAATGCCCTTTTTTGTCATTTATTGCCCATTTTACAGTAGCTATAAACCATGGGGGGGGGGGGGGGTTAATTTTAGCCATTTATACTTGTTACCTAAATTTTGTAGTGTAATTACTGGATTTAAAGCTCCCCCGGTTATACTCAGTATTATTTTCTGACAGTATCTACTCCAAGTTTATGCCCTGAAATGCTGCCCTCAACCCAGGGAAATCAGCCTTTTTGAAATTCAATGTTTTTACTGTCCCTGACGGTTTGCTTTTTATAGTTTAGGGGTAATATACCCGTATTTTTCATTTTATAAGATGCACCTTTTTCCCTCCAAAGTGGGGGGAAAAAAGTCACTGCATCTTATAAAACGAACATTATGCAATTAGGTGGCTCAGGAGCTCTCAATAACAGCTCCTGAGCCTGCCATTAAACTGTTGGGCAGCTTCACTTACTGTGCTCTCTATGCCGCCAGCCCACACGTCAATTGATCTTCCCCACAGATAGTAAAGGGTCGGACGGGCTGGCGGCTTTACTTACTGTGCTCTGTATGCTGCCAGCCTGCTCGTCCATTGATCTCCCCCACGGATAGTAAAGAGTCGGACGGCTTCACTTACTGTGCTTCAATGCCGCCAGCCCTCGCTTTATTCAGCTGATTCTGATTCTGCTACCCACACCTCCACCAATCAGCCTTCTTGCTATCTGCCGCTGTACCAGCTCTGCTCCTGCTGTGTACAGCAGTTTTGGATCTAGTCCCTGGGTGAGTCCAGCTCAGGGGCTATAAATGTATATCATAAATGACTATAACCCCCCTCATCCATAGGTATCCACTCATATACTGCAGTATATGAGTGGATTCCTATGGATGGGGTGGGGTTGGGGGTTATAGTCATATTTAATATAAACACTGTCCAGGGACTGTTTTGTAATTAGCATGTGTTTATATTAAATAAGACTATACGCCCTCATCCATAGGAATCCACTCATACTGCAGTACATGGGTGGATTTCTATGGATGAGGGGAGTTATAGTCATATACCAATTACAGTCCCTGGACTGTGTGTATATTAAATATGACTATAACTCTCATCCTTGATAATACACCAATGTACAGCATTATAATCACATAACAGTGCCATCCACAGATCCCCCATAACAGTGCCATCCACCGATCCCCCATAACAGTGTCACCCACAGATCCCCCATAACAGTGTCACCCACAGATCCCCCATAACAGTGTCACCCACAGATCCCCCATAACAGTGCCACCCACAGATCCCCCATAACAGTGCCACCCACAGATCCCCCATAACAGTGCCACCCACAGATCCCCCATAACAGTGCCACCCACAGATCCCCCATAACAGTGCCATCCACAGATCCCCCATAAGTGCCATCCACAGATCCCCCATAAGTGCCATCCACAGATCCCCATAACAGTGTGTCATCCACAGATCCCCATAACAGTGTGTCATCCACAGATCCCCATAACAGTGTGTCATCCACAGATCCCCATAACAGTGTGTCATCCACAGATCCCCATAACAGTGTGTCATCCACAGATCCCCATAACAGTGTGTCATCCACAGATCCCCATAACAGTGTGTCATCCACAGATCCCCCATAACAGTGTGTCATCCACAGATCCCCCATAACAGTGTCATTCACAGGTACCCCATAACAGTGCGTCATTCACAGTTCCCTCATAACAGTGTCATTCACAGATCATCCTTAAGTGTGATCCAGAGATCCCCCATAACAGTGTGTCATCCACAGATCCTTCATGACAGTGCGTCATCCACTGATATTCTCACCTACAGTGTCCCCATGATTATGAAGGACACAGTGCTGGCAGTTCTTTTATTACTGTATTTTGTTGTAGAAAACTGCCGTACTGTAGTCTCCTGCTGCAACCAAAAATTTAGAAAGATGTCAAAGCAGAAAAGGCTTTCATATAAGATCGCGGTTCGCTTTGAAACTGGAGGTGATAAAATACGCCAAAGAACATGGAAACAGGGCTGCTGAGGGGCATTTTGGGCCGCCTCCAACTGAAAAAATGATATGGGAGTGGAAGAAGCAGGAAGATCAGCAGCAAAAAGCAGATAAAAGCAAACACACTTTTCGTGGGCGTACTGCAAAATGGGCACGGATTGATGTGGAAATGAAAGAGTGGATCACACGTCACAGAAAACAACATATAGTTTAATCTCGCATAGGGTGCCGTCATGGGTGAGGGGAAAACAACATTGCTTACCGGTAATCGTTTTTCTTGATACCCATGACGGCACCCTATGCGACTCAGGACCTACCATCAGGACAAGAAACCTGAGAAGATAAAAATGGACACACCCCCACCAAACACCAGTGGATGAAATAAATTGTTCTCCGGAGAGAAGTGAAAAGGATACAGTTGTTTTTTATTTTTTTATCTATATTACTTCATATAGACATAGCAAATTCCCTGAAGGAATATGCAGTCTTGAACTTTGTTAAAGAACATTCTGTCATAAGCAGAATGTTTTGGGCAAACGAGTATCTAACCAGAATTCCTTATCTTGTCCGTTTCAGCTAGTATGTGGAGCATAAAGGCCAGGATGTAAATGGGGAAAGTATGTTGTATGACGGTATGCGTCTCATTATGATTGGAGGCTATATTGTTTGGAAAAAGATGATTGAATAATGAAAGGGCGTATAATGTCCTATATAAGCTTGAACCTTATTATCAATAAACAGTGATTTTGATCATCATATGTGTCGTGTCTGATATGGTCATATTCACTCTCCTGGCGCCAGAAAATACTTAATCCAAGCTGATGCATCTAGTCATCTTTTATTATCATCCTATCAATTTGGGGGCTCGAATCCGGGATCGAGAGGTCGTCCTCGGGTCTGGTGAGAAGTGACATTGATTTTTGTCCCCTGCCCGATCCGAGGGCACCGGCCACGTCTCGATCTACAATAGTAAGTACGGATGAACCTTATTTTAGACTAGAGAGCTACAGAAGCTGTGTCAGGGACACTTGTAACACAACTCAGGGAGTTGTGCATAGATACAAAGAGGGGCGTGCACTCCAAAATACTGCTGTTCAGGGAACAGGGAAGTCAAAGCTTGGATTAACTCTTACATGTCAAATATGCATAGATGTTATAAGATCTTGTAGAAGTATAAGATTATCTGTTTGTATGAACTGCAGACTGGTTGGTAAGTGCACAGTCGCTCTTCACTGTTATTAATACTCTGTGAAATTGTGTTGAGTAAACTTGTATGCGTTGTGAGAATCGTTAGACGCCCCGGTACTCTGGCGAGGAGAAATCCGTTATAACCCAAAAAAACCGAACGCAAGTGGCGATTCGAAACAGCGGTAGTCGGTAGGGATTCAGAGGAATATTCCTCATATTCAGCACAGCCAGCCCTGGGCAGATATTGTTCCAAATATTCTCTGAATACAACAATGGCAGGGCGGGGATCCAAGACTGATTACCCCAAACCTGAACCAGGTGAAACATGTAAAATTTATGTGTCAAGAGTTAGTCCTACCAACTATTATTTAGTAAACCCATGGGTAGGCAATTTAGTAGGGTGGACCGAGACAACGGAGGCTGCTGATAGAATTATAGGTACACACACAGAATGGGATTGGAAAAAGGTGAAAACCATCTCAGAAATCCAACCAAACTCAGAGGCAGATAATTACACCTGTAACACGCCCGATGGCATAAAAGAGATATGGACACAGGTACAGGAACACATGAGTGAAGTGTTCAAACAGAAGTCCTCACTCCCTGTAGCAGTGGCATGTAAACAAAAATCTGCCGAGACTGTCACTGAATTCTGGAAACGATTCATGGATTGCTGGAATCTGGAGGCCAGGTTACCTGTGCACCAGAATGACAGCTTAACTCCTTGCCGACCGCCTAACGCACGGATGCGTCCAGGCGGCGGCAAGTTTGTTCCTCCTGGACGCATCCGTGCGTCATCTCGCGAGAGGCGAGATCTGCTGTGAACGCGAGTGCGGCTCTGCAGTTATACTACAGCCTGCCAGCGATGATCCATCGCTGGCAGGCTGTAAATGTAAAATAAATTAGATCAAACAGGTACATCAGACGCTGTTTTGTTAACAGCGTCTGATATACCTGCTACCTGGTCCTCTGGTGGTCCCATTTACTGGGATCGACCACCAGAGGACCAGGTAACAATGTAAAGTTGCACCAAACACTACACTAACCCCCCCCATCCCCCTCACTTTATAACCACTATTAACCCTTTGTTAACCCCTGATCACCCCATATAGACTCCCTGATCACCCCCCTGTCACTGATCACCCCCCTGTAAGGCTCTATTCACATGTCCATATGTGTTTTGCGGATCCACGGATCCACAGATCCGTGCCACAAATCCGCGGTGCAGATCCGCAAAACACGGACACCGGCAATGTGCTTTCCGCATTTTGCAGATCCGCACATTGCCAGAACTATATAGAAAATGCTTTTTCTTGTCGGCAATTGCGGACAAGAAAAGGACATGTTCTATATTTTTGCGGAACGGAAGTGCAGACCCGTAAGTGCGGTTCCGCAATTCCGGATCCGAGCGGGACAAAGTCTGTCCCCATAGAAATGAATGGGTCCACAATTCCGTTCCGCAAACAGAATTTCGGACGTGTGAATGGGGCATAAGGTTCCCTTATCACCGCCAGTTAGTTAGCTACTTGTTAGGTAGCTAGCGCCCAGCCCACCGCACCGCAGTCACTGATTTTGGCAGAGATTTTTTGATCCACATTGATCGATGCGAATGAAGAAATCTGTGCCGTTCATTTTTATTTTTTTTTTCAGCCCAGAGGCTGAACGGAAAAAAAAAATCTCATTACCCGTATGCTCAATATACGGAGAATCACAGAAACTCCTAATGCTGGCCATATGTGTAATGATTGCGGAGACCCTCAAATGCCAGGGCAGTACAAAAACCTCACATGTGACCCCATTTTAGAAAGAAGACACCCCAAGGTATTCGCTGAGGGGTATGGCGAGTTCATGCAAAATTTTATTTTTTGTCACAAGTTAGTGGAATATGAGACTTTGTAAAAAAAAATATATATATCAATTTCCGCTAACTTGTGCCAATTTTTTTTTTTTCTGTGAACTCGTCATGCCCCTCACGGATTACCTTGGGGTGTCTTCTTTCCAAAATGGGGTCACATGTGGGGTATTTTTACTGCCCTGGCATTTTAGGGGTCCTAAAGCGTGAGAATCCAAATGCCTAAAAATCGCCTGTGAAATCCTAAAGGTACTCATTGGTTTTAGGGCCCCTTTGCGCATCTTGGCTGCAAAAAAGTGGCACACATGTGGTATCGCCGTACTCAGAAGAAGTAGGGCAATGTGTTTTGGGGTGTATTTTTACATATACCCATGCTGGGTGAGAGAAATATCTCTGTAAATTGACAAATTTGTATACATTTTTTTTAAAACCTGTCATTTACAGAGATATTTCTCACACCCAGCAGGGGTATATCTAAAAATACACCCCAAAACACATTGCCCTACTTCTCCTGAGTACGGCGATACCACATGAGTGACACTTTTTTGCAGCCAAGATGCTAAGAGGCCCTAAAACCAATGAGTACCTTTAGGATTTCACAGGGCATTTTTACGCATTTGGATTCTCACGCTTTAGGGCCCCTAAAATGCCAGGTCAGTATTAATACCCAACATGTGACCCCATTTTGGAAAGAAGACACCCCAAGGTATTCCGTGAGGGGCATGGCGAGTTCACAGAATTTTTATTTTTTGGCACAAGTTAGCGGAAATATGAGACTTTTGTATAAAATATTATAAAGTATCATATTTCCACTAACTTGTGACCAAGAATTTTTTTTCTGTGAACTCGCCATGCCCCTCACGGAATACCTTGGGGTGTCTTCTTTCAAAATGGGGTCACATGTGGGGTATTTATACTGCCCTGGCATTTTAGGGGCCCTAAAGCGTGAGAAGTCTGAATCCAAATGCCTAAAAATGCCCTGTGAAATCCTAAAGGTACTCATTGGTTTTAGGGCCTTTGCGCATCTTGGCTGCAAAAAGTGGCACACATGTGGTATCGCTGTACTCAGAAGAAGTAGGGCAATATGTTTTGGGGTGTATTTTTACATATACCCATGCTTGGTGTGAGAAATATCTCTGTAAATTGACAAATTTGTATACATTTTTATACAAACCTGTCAGTTTACAGAGATATTTCTCACACCCAAGCATGGGTATATCTAAAAATACACCCCAAAACACATTGCCCTACTTCTCCTGAGCACGGCGATACCACATGAGTGACACTTTTTTGCAGCCAAGATGCGCAAAGGGGCCCTAAAACCAATGAGTACCTTTAGGATTTCACAGGGCATTTTTACGCATTTGGATTCTCACGCTTTAGGGCCCCTAAAATGCCAGGTCAGTATTAATACCCAACATGTGACCCCATTTTGGAAAGAAGACACCCCAAGGTATTCCGTGAGGGGCATGGCGAGTTCACAGAATTTTTATTTTTTGGCACAAGTTAGCGGAAATTGATATTTTTTTTTTTTTTTTTTTACAAAGTCTCTTATTTCACTAACTTGTGACAAAGAATTTTTTTTTACATGAACTCACCATACCCCTCACAGAATACCTTGGGGTGTCTTCTTTCTAAAATGGGGTCACATGTGGGGTATTTATACTGTCCTGGCATTTTAGGGGCCCCTAAAGCGTGAGAAGAAGTCTGGAATCCAAATGCGTAAAAATGCCCTGTGAAATCCTAAAGGTACTCATTGGTTTTAGGGCCCCTTTGCGCATCATGGCTGCAAAAAAGTGTCACACATGTGGTATTGCTGTACTCAGGAGAAGTAGGGCAATACGTTTTGGGGTGTATTTTTTATATATACCCATACTTTGTGTGAGAAATATCGCTGTAAACGACAACTTTTAAAACATTTTTATACAAAGTTGTCAGTTTACAGAGATATTTCTCTCACCCAAGATGGGTATATGTAAAAATACACCCCAAACCACATTGCCCTACTTCTCCCGAGCACGGCGATACCACATGATTGACACTTTTTTGCAGCCTGGGTGCGCAAAGGGGACCTAAATTCCAATGAGTACCTTTAGCTTTTACAGGGCTGCTCACAATTTAGCCCCGCCCAAAATGCCAGAACAGTAAACACACCCCACAAGTGACCCCATTTCGAAAGTAGACACCCCAAGGTATTCACTGAGGGGCATAGTGAGTCCGTGGGAGATTTTTTTATTTTTTTTTGCCAGAAGTTAGCAGAAATGGAAACTTTATTATTTTTATTTTTTTCCTCAGAAAGTGTCATTTTCCGCTAACTTGTGAAAAAAATGAAATGATACATGAACTCACCATGCCCCTCCGCGAATACTTTGGGGTGTCTTCTTTCTAAAATGGTGTAATTTGGGGGGTATTTATACTATCCTGACATTCTAGCACCTGAAGAAACATGACAGGTGCTCAGAAAGTCAGAGCTGCTTCAAAATGCCGAAATTCACTTTTTTGCACCATAGTTTATAAACGCTATAACTTTTACCCAAACCAATAAATATACACTTATTGGATTTTTTTTTATCAAAGACATGTAGAACAATAAATTTAGAGAAAAATGTATATAGAAATGTAGTTTTTTTTTGAAAAATTTTACAACAGAAAGTGAAAAGTCATTTTTTTGCAAAAATGTCGTTAAATTTTTATTAATAGCAAAAAAAGTAAAAATGTCAGCAACAATGAAATACCACCAAATGAAAGCTCTATTAGTGAGAAGAAAAGGAGGCAAAATTCATTTGGGTGGTAATTTGCATGACGGAGCAATAAACGGTGAAAGTAGTGTAGTGTGGAATTGTAAAAAGTGGCCTGGTCATTAAGGGTCTTTAAGCTAGGGGGGGCTGAAGTGGTTAATCATTTCCACATTCATTAACAACCTGTCTGATAAACTGATCCTCACTGTGAAACAAAATGTTTCATCATGGACATCCGATAACACGAAGGACTTTGAGAAACATCTTTATGAAAAGCAAGCAGCGGGATGTTTTGATGTGAGGAAACTCCCAGCTCCACACTTGTATGCAGGCTAAAGAGGGAGGGGTAGAGGCAGACGCAGGGGGAGAGGTGGATACTACAGGCAGGGAGACAGAACAGATCGTAAACCCATATTCAAACACCAGCTGTTATAATTGTGGGCAGGAAGGACACTGGGCAAGGCAGTGCACGGCACCACATAGAAACACATCAGTGCAGGTAGCACATAACCAACAGCCAACACAGAACACACAGAACCAGCCCAGATTTCCTATTGACTGGAACAATCAGCAAGCCTACTGACGGGGCCCGGAGGGAGTCACCCCAACTTTCACACAGGTCATATCACACTGGAAAGACACGCCTATCATCTTACTTAAAGTAGCAGGAAGAAAAACAGGGTTTATGGTAGACAGCGGTGCCACCTCTAGTGTGTTAAACAAAGATTTGTACAAGGGACCTTTGAGAGAGTCGGACCCCTCTACAGGATTTGAGGGCAATCAACAATCTCATTGTACCCATTGCACCCGTAGTCCAAGACATAACCGCCCTCTTATCCTCCATCCCCGCAGAAGCCACCTGGCTTAGTGTTATTGATTTGAAGAATGCCTTCTTCTCAATCCCAGTTAATAAGCGTACCAGACTACTTTTTGTTTTTTTTCTTTGAGGGACGGCAGCTAACCTGGGGCCGGATGCCACAGGGATATGCTGATTCATCAGTTGTGTACAGCATTGTCCTCCAAGCCACTTTGAAACCATGGCCCCCCCCCCTAGGTTCGGTGCGAATACAATATGTGGACGATTTGTTACTGTGCAGTATGTCAGAGGAGGCCAATGTTACTGATGGTGTATCTTTGTTAAAATGGTTATCAGAATGTGGACACAAGGTGTCACGCAAGAAAATGCAATGGTGTAAAAAGCAAGTTGAGTACTTGGGCTTTGTCCTCACAGAAGAGAAAAGGCGGATCAGTCCGGAGCGAGTCCAGTCTGTAGCGGGACTGGTCACCCCACACACCAAGAAGGAAATATTGTCCTTCCTTGGTATGATAAATTATTGCAGACAATGGATCCTTGACTGTTCCTACTATGATAATATCCTGAGGCAAGCCACTCTGGAAGACAAACCAGAGCTCATAAGATGGTCTGAGGAAATATTGAATGCTTTTGATATGTTAAAATGTTCTCTGATGTGTAGCCCAGGATTGGGCCTCCCTGACTATAAGCTGCAATTCCACATGTTTGAGCGCCAAAATTGTAAAACCATGGCGGGGGTGCTAACACAAGAACATGGAGGCAAGTTGCGTTCTTGTGCTTTTTTATCAAAGATAATGCCCGTATCCGCACAAGGCATGCCGGCATGTCTGCGTACTCTTGCGGCTTGTGCTATGATGGTGGAGCTCGCGACCCCTCTCACACTGGGGTACCCCACCATCCTACACACAACTCATGATGTAGTGGGGTTACTACGAGGCATACACACCCAACACAGCGACTGTCAGGATATGAGATACTCTTGTTAAGTGACCCTTCCTTACAAATCAAATATGCCCTACATTCAGCAGGGCCAGCACCGATATTGAATGTGCAGTGTCCCAGGGGGTCATTAGTGTAGCTTTAGGTATGCTGGGCTTTGTAGTGCAGGGCAACCCACTAACCTGGGACCGACTGTCGTCTTCAATCGGGTCAGCACTGGAACAGGCAGGTGATGAATGTCGTGACGCCAGTGCCGTGTAGTGACAGGTGGAATAATTGAGGAATCTTTATATACTTGAATAACAGGATAACTTTACTGAACGTAGTTGAAGATAGATGAATAGTCAGTAAGTACAGTTCCAGAATATTCCACACGTTACAATACAGTCACAGCAGTGGTTCAGGCTATTAATCACAGTCGCAAAAGCTATCTTCAAGACAGGCCTCCTAGGATCAGGGCTTTCCTCTTACTCTCAATGCAGCAATACACTTCAGGCAACTATTCTCTCTGCAGGGGTACACTTACTTCCTCTCCTGCCTTAGTTCCTGGCTGTAGGCAATACTCTCAAGGTCCAGACACCCAAATAACAGTGATAATCCTTGCGCAAAGGTTTTGTAGAGGTTTCCTTCTCTCCTGGTGACAGGCTCTATACTTGATATGCGACCTGGCTTGCGGGTTACACTCTCTGTCCCACTTGCTAGTGACAGGCTCTTACTTGGAGTACCTCAGGTATACTTGACCTGGAAGACTGGATGGGAATGATCCTCCACACCCGTGGTGCAATCTCTGCACTCAGTTACTGAGTCCTGAATCTCTCAGAACTCACTCTGAACTGGAACTTCCAACTGCCTTTCCTAGGCTAGGCCCTGGCCTATTTATACTAAACTGGGGGCTCCCTCTGCTGGCTGGAATATGAATTGCCTGCTACAGGCCTACCTTTCTTAAAGGGAGATACACATTAAAATATAGCAGTGTCGGGTAACCTACCCGTATGCTGCAAATGCACTCATAGGGCTAAAAGGAGAAGAAGACGCCCTGCCCGACGCACATGACAGCCTCAAAGTGTTAGAGTATGAGACTTCCCCCAGAATGGATTTGTCAGCGACGCCTGTGACAGGGGCACCTGAAGTATTTGTTGACGGCTCATGCTCACGCCCACTCGATACTGTCTTCTGCGCAGCCTATGCCATAGTCATGTTACCCGACATAGTGTTAGAAGCAAGACCAATACATGTCCAATCAGCCCAGGCTGCCGAACTAATTACACTCACCAGAGCATGTACCCTACATACAGACAAACCAGTCACAATTTACACAGACAGTAGATATGCACATGGAGTAGTGTGGAATCATGGAGTAATGTGGCAAAGGCGAGGGTTCACTGCTGCAGATGGGAAGAAGATCTCTCATTCACTCCTCATTGATGATCTTTTAGCTGCCGTTAAACTACCCTCTAGCCTGGCCATAGTACATTGCAAGGCACACACACAGGGCAAGGATAGAGTGTCCCAGGGCAATGCTTTAGCTGACAAGATAGCAAAACAAGTTGTGAAAGAAAACCCCACTAGGATTCACAAAGATTCCTGGGAAATGGCATGCCTCAAACCACCCTCTTTGGACATGGTCTAAATCAGGGGTCTCAAACTCGCGGCCCTCAGTACAATATTTTGTGGCCCGCCTTCGCAAAAATAAATGAAATCGCATTGCCCCCTTACTTATTACTGAAGATACCAATAATCGCAAGAGCTTACGAATAATGCAGGCATATTGGCTGGGCGGACGGCAGCGTGACTCCCTGATGTTACGTGCCCACGCCGCCTACTTTATGAATGAAGCAGGCGGCGCAGGCACGTGAAGTCAGTGAGTCACGCTGAGGCCTGCCGACATGCCCGCATTATTCGTAAGCTCCTGCAATTATTGGTAATTTCAGTAATAGGTGAGGGGGCATGATTTAATGAATAAGGGGATATTTTATGAATGAGGGGACATTGTATAACTTCATAGTGCAGGACTGTGAGCGGCAGGATGGGGGGATCTGTGGATTGCACTGTTAAGGGGGAGAGGGGGTCTGTGGATGGCACTGTTATGGGGTGGGGGTCTGTGGATGACACAACAGTGTCCATCACAGATCCCCCATCACAGTGCCATCCACAGATCCCCCATCACAGTGCAATCCCCAGATCCCCCATCACAGTGCCATCCCCAGATCCCCCATCACAGTGCCATCCCCAGATCCCCCATCACAGTGCCATCCCCAGATCCCCCATCACAGTGCCATCCCCAGATCCCCCATCACAGTGCCATCCCCAGATCCCCCATCACAGTGCCATCCCCAGATCCCCCATCACAGTGCCATCCCCAGATCCCCCATAACAGTGTCCATCACAGATCCCCCATCACAGTGCCATCCACAGATCACCCACAGATCTCCCATAACAGTGTCATCCCCAGATCCCCCATAACAGTGTCCGTCACAGATCCCCCATAACAGTGTCCGTCACAGATCCCCCATAACAGTGTCCGTCACAGATCCCCCCCATAACAGTGTCATGCACAGACCACCATTAGTTCCAAACCCACCAATAACACACCTTTTGGTTAAAAATATATTTTTTTATTATTTTCTTCCCCAAAAATCTAGGTGCGTCTTATGGGCCGGTGCGTCTTATAGGGCGAAAAATACAGTACTTCGTGCCTTGCGCAGATGTCATTTCCGTGAAATCCCTTATGCGGCCCAACCTCACCCAGACTTTGCCTACTGCGGCCCCCAGATAAATTGAGTTTGAGACCCCTCACTGATCTGCAACGATATGCATCACAGGAAGTAGAGAAAGACCGGGTGTACCCTGTGTTGCAGAGAAATCCACAAACCCTGTATACCGCAACATAGTGCTGCCCTCTTCATTGCTCATTTTCATGGTGTAGGACACAACAGCATACAAACTACAGGTTTACTCCTTGGTCAAAACTTTTACATCACCAACATGAATAGACTGGTAGCTGATTATGTAGGGAGATGTCTTACATGTTTGAGAAACAATCCAAACAACCCTCTTAAAATTCCACATCAGTGCCTGGACTACCCTACTACACCTTTTACCCATCTGCAGGTAGACTACACACATATCCCCGAAACAAAGGGTAAACAAGAATATGCATTGGTAATAGTATACATGTTCTCAAGATGGCCAGAAGTATTCCCCACCAGGGCAGAGGATGCAAAAACAACAGCAAAAATACTCACCCAACAAATTATCCCTAGGTGGGGTTGCCCCTTGGTAATTGAGCCTTCACAGAAAGGAGACATTGACCAGAATAGGGAGGAATATGTTACTCATCTTATCTGAATCCTTAGCAAAACTGAGGAAAAAGTCGCTTGTAAATCTCCCTCTCTTCCACAGGAACCCACGCACCCTTTCAGGTCCGGTGATATTGTGCTGGTGAAGATACTGAAAAAGGGGAAAAGACTGGGTGAATTTGCCTACAGCGCCCCCACCACCGTCGTGGCAGTAACCAGGACAGCAGTGCTGACAGAGCAATCTCCCACATGGATCCACGCTACGCGAATAAAATTGGTAGAGAGGAACAAGGCAACCGAGAGGGAAAGACAAGAAGGGGTACTAACGGAGGCAGACAGCCTTGACCCCCAACGAGATGACACAGTCGGAGAATTCCTTAAAATAGTAACATAGTATATAAGACCGAAAAAAGACATTTGTCCATCCAGTTCGGCCTGTTTCCTACAAGTTGATCCAGAGGAAGGCAAAAAACCCCTGTGAGGCAGAAGCCAATTTTCCCCACTTAAGGGGAAAAAAATTCCTTCCCGACCCCAATCAGGCAATTAGAATAACTCCCTGGATCAACGACCCCTCTCTAGTAGCTGTAGCCTGTAATATTATTACACTCCAGAAATAAATCCAGTCCCCTCTTGAATTCCTTTATTGTACTCACCATCACCACCTCCTCAGGCAGAGAGTTCCATAGTCTCACTGCTCTTACAGTGAAGAATCCTTTTCTATGTTTGTGTACAAACCTTCTTTCCTCCAGACGCAGAGGATGTCCCCTTGTCACAGTCGCAGTCCTGGGGATAAATAGATGATGGCACAGATCTCTGTACTGACCCCTGATTTATTTATACATAGTTATTAGATCTCCCCTCAGTTTTTCTAAAGTGAATAACCCTAATTTTGATAACCTTTCAGGGTACTGTAGATCCCTCATTCCAGTTATTACTTTAGTTGCCCTCCTCTGAACCCTCTCCAGCTCTGCTATGTCTGTCTTGTTCACAGGAGCCCAGAACTGTACACAGTACTCCATGTGTGGTCTGACTAGTGATTTGTAAAGTGGTAGGACTATGTTCTCATCACGGGCGTCTATGCCCCTTTTGATGCAACCTATTATCTTATTGGCCTTAGCAGTAGCTGCCTGACACTGGTTTTTGCAGCTTAATTTGCTGTTTATTAAAATTCCTAGATCCTTTCCCATGTCAGTGTTACCGAGTGTTTTACCATTTAATATGTACGGGTGACTTGCATTATTCCTTCCCATGTGCATAACTTTACATTTGTCAGTGTTAAACCTCATCTGCCATTTTTCTGCCCAAGCCTCCAATCTATCCAGATCCCTCTGTAGCAGAAAACTGTCCTCTTCAGTGTTAATTACTTTACACAGTTTAGTGTCATCTGCAAAAATAGATATTTTACTGTGCAGGCCTTCTACAAGATCATTAATAAATATATTGAAGAGAATAGGGCCCAATACTGACCCCTGAGGTACCCCACTAGTTACAGTGACCCAATCTGAGTATCTACCGTTAATAACCACCCTCTGTTTTCTGTCACTTAGCCAGTTACTTACCCACATACAGACATTTTCTCCCAGTCCGAGCATCCTCATTTTATATACTAACCTTTTATGAGGTACGGTGTCAAATGCTTTGGAGAAGTCCAGCCTTATGCATCCTAATAACTGTTCTGCGATCATGGGACAGACAGACGTACCTAACAACAGGATGCAGAGGGGAGGACTATCTGTGGAAGACAAAGGAGAATCTGTGGCTGTACCTGGCCAACACCCTGAACCTAACTGATTTCTGTCTTCGAACCACCTTGTCTGCATCCGATATTCTAGAAACCTGCCTGGCAGCAGTGCCCACTCCAGTGTCTATATGGACAGGGCTCCTGCGTTCCCAGTGGAATGACACTGATTTAGAGGAACATGATGTTAGATATGGACATGTGAATCCTTATTATGTCTGCTATAATTGCTCTACACATAGATATCTACAAGGTAATATGATCAGAATAATTACAGGTCTAGTCACAGCTGCAGAAGTTTGCTAGAATTTCACTTGTGATGAAAAATTACTACCTCCTTGCATACAAGCAAAGCAACAAAATAACACCAAACCAGATATTTGCCAACGGGGCGTAAGTAGTTGCAAAAAGATGATATCAGGAAGAAATATGCAATGTAATATCACAAAGATAGTGCCATCCTTAGACAAACATGTTCCCCTTCCAACAGGATGGGTGTTAGCATGCTAAAACTTTAGTTACACGTACATACCAGCAAACATTACAGATGGACCCATGCACGATAGCTAGGTTAACATTAGCAATGATACCATTACTTCCTGCAACACGAACACCTTATACACGAGAATCTTCTGTGCAGTTACCGGAAGATTGTAATTATCTGCTATTACAACATGGTATAGGGTGTTCTGCTTTTTCAGGTATGTGCTGTTTTAATTTGTCAGATCATTCCCAAGGGATAAAGGATAAGATGGGCCAAT
Source organism: Bufotes viridis (assembly GCA_033119425.1). NCBI lineage: Eukaryota > Metazoa > Chordata > Amphibia > Anura > Bufonidae > Bufotes > Bufotes viridis. Next base: position 198,375,033 of record CM065591.1, on the reverse strand, counting down.
TAGAAAAATGATAAAACACATAAAACAAGATACTAATCAAGGATGGTGGGATTGGCATTTTAGCTGGATACCTGACTTTGGTCAAATCCGATATGTATTAGGAGTGGTATTTGCTATCATCGCTATAATGATATGCTTATGTTGCTGTGTACAATGCCTACCCTCGCTTCTTTCCACATGTCAAAGTTTCACTGAAAAGAGGGTGCGCTTGACGTCTTATTACACTCCAGTGCTCACAGGTGAGATGAACAATACCCCACCAAGGCCTGAAGAATATACCCCAGAGGCTTATATGGAATACTTAAGAACTTATAGGCAAAGGAGGGGCAAGGAGAACCATATAATATGAATATAAGGTTCTAAGAGGGGATTGAAGGAATATGCTGTCTTGAACTTTGTTTAAGAACATTCTGTCATAACCAGAATGTTTTGGGCAAACGAGTATCTAACTGGAATTCCTTATCTTGTCCATGTCAGCTAGTACGTGGAGCATGAAGCCAGGATGTTAATGGGGAAAGTATGTTGTATGACGGTATGTGTCTCATTATGATTGGAGGCTATATTGTTTGGAAAAAGATGATTGAATAATGAAAGGGCGTATAATGTCCTATATAAGCTTGAACCTTATTATCAATAAACAGAGTGATTTTGATCATCATATGTGTCGTGTCTGATATGGTCATATTCACTCTCTTGGCGCCAGAAAAGACTTAATCCAAACTGATGCATCTAGTCATCTTTTATTATCATCCTATCATGCCCTATATAAATATTTTTAAATATCTTGGGAGGGAAATATCGGGTGCCGTCATGGGTATCGAGAAAAACGATTACCGGTAAGCAGTGTTTTCCCCTCACCCATGATGGCACCCTATGCGAGATTAGACTATAAGTAGAACTTAGAAGGGGGCCACAGCCTGAAGAACCTTCTCCCCAAATGAGGCATCAGAATGGAGCTGAAGCCTATAATGTTTAAGAAAGGTATGGGGAGAGCTCCAGGTAGCCGCTCTACAAATCTGAGCCAAAGACACATCAGCTCTTTCAGCCCAAGAGGTGAAAACTGCTCTAGTAGAATGAGCCCCGAAACCTGAAGGAGGGGAAAGACCCAAGCAGATGTAAGCTTTAATTATGGCCTTTTTCACCCATCTTGCAATGACTTCTGAGGAAGCTTTTTCCCCCCTTATTTCTTTCTAAAAACTGAACAAGGAGGTTTTCGTCTTTTCTCCAAGGAGTCGTAACATCTAGGTAGACTAACAAGCATCTTTTAACATCTAAGCAATGAAACCTTTTTTCCCAACTGTTGGAGGGGTTAGGAAAAAAGGAAGGTAACACAATGTCCTGGCTCCGGTGAAAATCAGAGACAACCTTGGGAATGAATGAAGGAAGGCAGGCGCCTGATTACCACTTGATTGTCTTGGATGACAGTATAAGGTGGATATGTAGAAAAGGCCTGGATCTCCGATATCCTCCTAGCCGAGGTAATGGCCTGAAGGAAAGCCATTTTAATGGACAGAATATCAATTGGGATCTCCAATAAGGGTTCAAAGGGCTTATCAATTAGGGCTGTCAAGACTATGTTCAGGTCCCAAGGAGGGGAAAGAGGTCTTACAGAAGGACGGATTCTGGCAGCAGCAGAAAGAAAACGTTTGACCCAGGGATGAATTACTAACTGGTAGTCAAAAAAGTAACTCAAGGCTGCCACCTGAACTTTTAAGGTGGAGGCCTTGAGCCCCTAAACCTGCCTATAAAAATTTCTGGAGGGCTGAATGGATCAGGACTGGAACCTAGAAAGGAAGAGAAGATATTCCAAACTCTATTATATTTTCTGGCTGTTGTAGTCTTTCTACTACCTAGAAGGGTGGAAACAACTTTCTCAAAAAGCCCTCTCCTCAACCAGATGCCCCTGTCAATCTCCATACTGCCAATTAAGGAATCTCTGGGTTGGGATGCAACACTGGTCCCTGGGAAAGGAGATCCTCCCTTGGAGGAATCATCCAAGGGGGACCCCTGGCTAGGCTTAACAGAGAGGAATACCAGACTCTCTTGGGCCATTTTGGGGCTACCAGGATTATGGAGGCTCCTTGAGTTTGACTCGGCCAGAGTGTTCTCTTTGCCCCTCAGATGTATTGCAGACAGGGTCAGGTTCCTCTCTTCCTTTGCCAGGAAATTTTCAAGATGGCAGATTAGGGATGGTACTCTTGTTCCGTCCTGATGGTTTATATAAGCCACTGTGGTTGAATTGTCCTAGTAAAAGACCAATTTTTTGTTTGAGACATCTGGAATGCAACTTTTAGCACTCTTTCTACTGCCTTGAGCTCTTTGTAATTTGACGTGCAGGCCCTGGTTCTTAAATCCCATCTTCCCTGCCAGTATCTCCCATCTGAGTGAGCCCCCAACCCCATGGACTGGCGTCTGTTGTTATCAGTATGGACTCCGTGAAGGACCAAGGCATTCCTGCTGAAAGGTTCTTCTCGGATGTCCACCAAAAGAGAGAATACCTTGCTTTGGAGGAGAGATGGAATTTTTTCTCTAGCGTCTGCGGAAGACCATCCCAATTCGTCAAGATGTCCAACTGTAAAGGTCTTGTGTGAATCTGAACGAACGGTACCGCAGGAATTGTAGCTGTCGGGTGCCCCAGTACTGCCATCGCCTTTCTGAATGAACATCGGAACATAGTAACATAGTAACATAGTATATAAGACCGAAAAAAGACATTTGTCCATCCAGTTCGGCCTGTTTCCTACAGAGGAAGGCAAAAAACCCCTGTGAGGCAGAAGCCAATTTTCCTCAATTAAGGGGAAAAAAATTCCTTCCCGACTCCAATCAGGCAATCAGAATAACTCCCTGGATCAACGACCCCTCTCTAGTAGCTGTAGCCTGTAATATTATTACACTCCAGAAATAAATCCAGTCCCCTCTTGAATTCCTTTATTGTACTCACCATCACCACCTCCTCAGGCAGAGAGTTCCATAGTCTCACTGCTCTTACAGTGAAGAATCCTTTTCTATGTTTGTGTACAGACCTTCTTTCCTCCAGACGCAGAGGATGTCCCCTTGTCACAGTCACAGTCCTGGGAATAAATAGACGATGGGACAGATCTCTGTACTGACCCCTGATATATTTATACATAGTTATTAGATCTCCCCTCAGTCATCTTTTTTCTAAAGTGAATAACCCTAATTTTGATAACCTTTCAGGGTACTGTAGATCCCTCATTCCAGTTATTACTTTAGTTGCCCTCCTCTGAACCCTCTCCAGCTCTGCTATGTCTGTCTTGTTCACAGGAGCCCAGAACTGTACACAGTACTCCATGTGTGGTCTAACCAGTGATTTGTAAAGTGGTAGGACTATGTTCTCATCACGGGCGTATATGCCCCTTTTGATGCAACCCATTATCTTATTGGCCTTGGCAGTAGCTGCCTGACACTGGAAGGAACAGAAAAGGATCCAGACATGTTCTATTGTTGAAGAAACTTTCTGGGGGAGGAATGTCTTCTGAGCTGTGGAATTTAGCTGCATTCCTAAAAAGATGCAATTTTGAGAGGGGGTTAGACAAGATTTTTCTTGATTCAGCTTCCATCCTAGTTTTTTCAATAGGGAACACACAAGGACAAGGTCCATCTTTAACTGTTCCCTTGTATGGGCTATAAACAAAAAGTTGTCCAGATAGGGCACTAACACTATCCTGGACAATTGGAGGAATGCCACCATCTCCGCCACAACCTTTGTAAATATTCTTGGGGCTTGTGACACCCCAAAAGGGAGGGCCCTGTATTGCAGATGCAGGAGCTGGCCCCTTACTTGAACTGCCGTCCTCAAATACTTTTGGGAAGAGGAGTGAATCGGGATGTGATAATATGCATCCTCTAAATCTATACTTGCCATCCAGCAATTTTTGAATAATAGGTCTATGGTGGTCTTTATTGTCTCCATCCGGAACTTCTTGTATTTTAGGGATTTGTTTAGACGCTTCAGGTTAAAAATCATCCGAAAAGATCCATTGGGTTTCTTGACTAAAAAAAGTGGGGAGTAAAAACCCTTGCCCTCCTCTTTCCTTGGAACTTGGCAAACCACTCCCTTGTCCAATAATAGTTGAACTTCTGTTTCTAGGACTGTGGATCTTTGAGTATCTTTCGGGGTTGGAGTGCAGGTGAAAAAGTTCTGGGGATAGGAGAGGAACTCCTACCAGAATCCCTCTGCTATCCCCCCCAAAAACCCACTTGTTTTGGGTAATTTCTGACCAAGCCGGGAGAAAGGACGACAGTCTTCCCCCAACCCGGAGACTGGCGTCATTGTTGCTTGTCTTTTGGTCTGTTATCCTGGGATTTAAAAAGGAAACCGCTAGATTTTTTCTGAAATCTATCCCTTTCTTTTTTGACGTATGGCTCTGTCTTCTAAAGCCCTGCTGGGGTTTACGAAAAAAGGGATTTCTCTGTGGAACAGGAAATCCTTTTTTCTTGTCAGAGGCCTTCTCTAGGAGGTCATCTAGAGAAGACCCAAACAACCCATCCCCCTTACATGGAAGGGCACACAGTCTGGCCTTAGATCCTTGATCCCCCTTCCAGGATTTAAAGGGAACCTGTCACCTTTACTATGCTACCCTCACTGAGCATTTCTAAATGTTTATTGTGTTGCCCTAAACATATAAATTACACTTTTAATTTCATCTGCAGCCAAATTAAATAAGTATGATGCATTTTCTACTTCTCGCCTTTTATGCAAATTAACATAAAAGAGTCATATCTTACTTGTGTGACCAGAGAAGAGTCATATTTTCTCTGAGTCAAGCTCCTCAGCTCCACCTAAGAAACGCCCTGTTACAGTATAACCCGGTATAGTGAGGGTTAATACCGTTCGGGCGATTCCCCTGGCGAAGAGCACAGCAACCCACAACCGCTGGAATCCACCGAACTGGAACCATACGAAGTCCTCCTCTCCTGGAACAGGCAAGAGAACGTTCTGAAGTAGCAATTCCCCCCAAGTACGAGACGAGGCTCCGTATTGATGGTTAAACAGGAATTTCAACTTTATTGAGGGCTGCCTGCCCGGTATTTATGCAGGTCTCCCACCTGGTGGACACTCCCCTAGGGGACCAGAAGGAAGACTGAGACACAGGGGATACAGCAGCCAATCACACACAAAGGGACAATAGGGACAACCACACCCAGCATATTCCTCCCCTCTGCCTGTGATACAATTACCCTACATGGGTAATGTAATCATCACAGGCAGGAGAATACACAATGTCTTCTGTCTTGGAGACAATCGAGGAGTCATTCAATTATCTCTCAGGACAAAGGGAAATCGCCAATACACATGTGGGGACAATAGGACGGACATCACTATTCAAATATACAATGTCCCACCCTTTACAGTACACAGACATTTAACATATCCCCAGATGGCTTGGATCTGAGCGCTCAATATATCCAAACAGCGCTCAGATGCCACAAACACAGTCAAATCGCCATGGGGTTTAAGTTTAGCATGGGCTGATGAGAGGGCCCATAATCCTGGGGCAAGAGGCTGGCAATCTGTCCCCTCCAAAACCCAGTGGCGAGGTTGGTTTCGCCACACGCCCCTATAGATAAAATCTAGCAGATTCGCTGTCAAAGTCTAGGGGGCGGGAAACAGGCTCTGATGGTGTGAGGGGAAGGATTTATGCAAATGAGCATAACGGCGGGAAAGCTTTAGAGGGTGATATAATAGAACATGTTATTCCTGAGAAGGTTCTGGATGGATCTCTGGTAACTATCAAAGTAGACAAACTTGAAGGTACATTCAGTTTTATATGTGAAAACACGGTGACAGGTTCCCTTTAAGCCAAATGGCTCTTCTCGCCGCATTCGTCATGGTTGTGGAAGTGCAGTTCCTTAATACATAGCAGTTGCAGAGTAGTTTCAGATGAATAGATAACAGATGAATATAGGTTGTAATCCCTCTTAGATCAAGCAGGCCTAAATCTGCACAGGGATTTGACTCTCCGCTATTTCCTCAGGTTCTCCATAGATACAGGTGACTTCAATTCTTCTGACCTGCCTATTCCTGGGTTACTTTATAAGCCAAGGCCCAAATACCTCTTAGTCGGCTTCTATCCTTGGTACTTTACACTTGGAGGATTTCCCTTGCTGAGGACATTCCAGGAGTCCACCACACAGACTACTCGGTCTGCACACACTTCACAGACTCGCGTGTCTGCACTGAACTCCCCTACTATCTGCTTGGCCCTACCTATATATAGTGGGGGCGTACTATCTCCCTCTAGTGGCTGTAGGAGACACTACCCCTGCAGGCCTGTACCAGGAAATGAATTAAAGGTACATACACATAATAAACCTTTTGCAGTGTCGGGTATTAACACCCGTATGCTGCATACCCCCTTGCTTTGAAATGAGTACGGCCTCGTACTCTAGTGGGGTGCCCCTTTTACACAACAATAGGCATAAAGATACACATGCAACAATATAAAACATGAATAAGACATAGCATATAAACGGAAGGGAAACAGGGTGACATTCTCTCCTTATCAGGAAACCATATGGAACAGGGGCGCTGACCTGGCACAGCGTGTTCAAATATAAAACCAGGATAGTCCATGGCAAGTATATAAGTCCATAACAGAATAGAATCAAACGGAATGTAATACAATAGTGCATGGAGGCTCGCACTAGGGAGTCCATTGGGGCACAGAGCTTAATTAACTGATAATTTACACAGAAGTTTCCAGGGGGGAGATGCCACCAGCATAGTCAAAGTCTCCCAAACGGATTGGCGGGCGCCCCCTGGTTACCCGGGTGGATCTCCTTAGAATGGGAGTCTCCTCCTCCCTTGGCAACAGGAAAGGAGGAGGAACAGAAGGAGCAGGAGGGTCTCCCTCAGTGGGACCCTTGTCACTGGAACCCTGATCCGGCTCCTCTGGAGATGAAAGGCCGGTGGGTGCTGCAGCAGGCACCAACAAGTTTAACAAGGGCGTGAGGAACCAATGGAGTGGTTCAGCATCATTCAATAGATCTGCCACGGCCTGCATAGGCTCCACAGGCTGAGCAGAAGGTTCTGGTACAGGAGACTGGGGTCCAGAGTCTCCAGCAATGGGCCCCTTTGTCATGTAGAGTTTTAAACGGTTCCTATGAACAATCTGGGAACCCTTACCTTCCCTGGTAATTTCGTAAGTATGAGTTCCAGCATTGGGGATGACAGATACAACATAGGGAGTCTGTTCCCATTTCCTGTCCAACTTACTGGTATGGTGATTGTTTTTTAACCATACAACATCCCCCACGGCAAGAGGCTCTGCATGGGCTGCCAGATCATAGTCTCTTTGTTGCCGTTCTCGGGCACTTTCCATACGCTCCTGGACAATCTCTTTAGCATTTAACAGGCGCCTTTGGTGTTCAATTACCCAGTCAGTTTTAGGCAGGGGATTTATGGTGTCTGGCACTTGTACATCCAGGGAATGATCCGCATGCAATTTACCCTGACGTCCGAACATCAGGTAAAAGGGAGTGTACCTGGTGGAACAATGAATGGTATTGTTGTAACTATACATGAGCTATGGTAGCAGGTTAGGCCAATCTCTTCTGGTCTCAGGAGGCACGGCTCTCAGCATTTCAATCAAGGTCTGATTCATCTTTTCACAGAGTCCATTACCTTGTGTATGATAGGCCGTGGTCCGGATCTTTTGGCAGTTGTGCAATCGGCACAGCTCCTGGAACAGATGAGACTCAAAGGCGGGTCCCTGGTCGGTGAGGATCTTTTCTGGACAACCGTAGGGCAGAATAATTCCAGAATAACTCAGCTGTCGTCTTGGCTGTCAGGTCGTTCACAGGCACTGCTACGACAAACTTGGTGAAGTGATCAATAATAGTCATAGCATAGGTATACCCTGAGCGACTGGGCTCCAACTTTACATGATCAATAGCAACAAGTTCAAGAGGGGCGGTACTTACAATAGGGTGCAGTGGCGCTCTCTGATCATGGTGTTCACTTCTCTTCAGGGCACAGGCTGTACATTCCCGACACCACCTCTCAATGTCCTCTCTCATTCCGACCCAATAGAACCGCTTACGGACAGTGGCTTCAGTCCTGTCATGATACATTTCCAAAACCATACCTGCATCTCGACGTGGGATGAGGATCTGGTGCACTCTGTCATTTGATACTGGATCCAGGCTTCTTCGCAGCAATAGGCCTTTTTGAAGGAAAAGTTGTTGACGCTGCCTCCACAATTTGATTAGTTCTGGGTCTGCGGTCTTTCATCGAATTTTTTCAGGGGCTCTGCCACTGGTGAGGAAGTCCAGCAGTTCACCGAGAACTCTACTCTCTGATTGCAACTTAATCCACTTTTCGTCTCTGGGTTCAGGCTTGTTAAAGGATGGAGGATCAGTGGCCCTGTTATTGGCAGCTTGAGCCTGGTCCTGTTGAGCAAACCTGTTATAAAATGCTGGCATTTCTACATCCTCCCAGGCATCCCGCATCTCATCAGGTGCTATTTCAGTGGGGAGCCTCGACAGGCATCAGCATTATCATTTGAACGGCCAGCCCGGTACTTTACAGTGAAATCGTAATTAGCAAGGCGGTAAGCCCATCTCTGTTCTAAGGCCCCCAGTTTAGCAGTATTCAGGTGAGCTATAGGGTTATTATCAGTGAATGCAATAAATGGAGTAGCAGCCAGATAGTCTTTGAACTTTTCTGTTACCGCCCACACTAACGCCAGAAACTCCAATTTGAAAGAGCTGTAGTTCTGATCATTCTTTTCAGCTCCCTTTAAGGACCGGCTGGCGTAAGCTATCACTCTCTCTTTTCCCTCTTGCACTTGAGCCAGCACTGCTCCCAGGCCTTTCTTACTGGCATCTGTGTAAAGGTGAAATGACTTACTGTAGTCTGGGTACCCCAGCACAGGAGGCTCAGTCAACTTTTTTTTTAACAATTGGAATGCGATCTCTCTCTTTCTCTTCATTCCATTCAATGGGGACAGGAGTCTTTGGGCTTTTTTTTGTTGCCCCCTCAGGAGTTCCTGGATTGGATCCGCTATTTGAGCAAAGTGGGGGATTACACCGGTAATAGCCAGCAAAGCTAAGGAAACTCCTCACCTCTTTCACGGTGGTAGGGACTGGCCAATTTCGGACAGCAGCCAGCTTATCAGGATCAGGCCGGACCCCCTCTGCGCTTACAACATGTCCCAGGTATTTTACAGCAGGTTTAAGCAGGTGACATTTGGACGGTTTAATTTTGAGGCCGTATTAAATAAGGATTTCAAACACCTCAGCTAAGTGCTTTAAATGGTCCTCATAAGTTTTAGAATAGATGATAACGTCATCCAGATACAACAGCACCGTCTCAAAGTTCTTGTGGCCTAAACACCGCTCCATTAGCCTTTGGAAAGTCCCGGGGGCATTGCACAGTCCGAACAGCATACAGTTAAATTCGAACAGGCCCATAGGAGTGGTAAAAGCAGTCTTTTCTCTATCCTCAGGGGCCATGGGCACTTGCCAGTACCCACTGGTTTAGTCTAATGTGGAGAAAAAGGCTGAGGAGTCTAGAGCAGTTAGAGACTCCTCAATACGTGGCAATGGATAGGCATCTTTGTGGGTTATCTGATTTATCTTTCTGTAATCTACACAAAAGCGGATGCCGCCATCTTTCTTTTTTACTAGAACTAGGGGTACAGCCCAGGGACTACGGCTGTCCCGGATTATGTTTGAGTCTTTCATTTCCTGGATCATGTCCTTAACAGTTTGGTATGAAGTAGGTGGTATGGGTCTATACCTCTCTTTGATGGGAGGATGAGAGCCAGTGGGTATGGTGTGTTGAATGACACTGACCTCTCCATAGTCCGTTGCATGTTTACTGAAGGCCTGATGGTGTTTCTTTACCAGATTCAGAATTCCCTCTAGTTGATGTTGGGGGGTAGCTTCGTCCCCGACATGGAGTTCCTCCCACCAGGGCACTTGTGAGTCGCTCACAGGAAGATGTCCTCGAGCGGCAGCTGGCAGCTTCTCGGTGACAGGCAGGCGGATGATATCCTGGAAGAATACCTGGGAAAGCTGGGCAACAGGGTAGTGCTTAGTAAACGCAACAGGATGATCACTGAGGTTAATCAGACGGACAGGTACTTTACCTTGGGAGACTGTCACCAGGCACTTGGCAGCTCTCACATAAGGATAGTTCTCCATCTGGATAGGCTCCACCAGGGCTGGATAGTCTTGGCCCTGGACTCCAAGAACGGCACAACACCACAGGAGGGTTTGAGAGTTTGGAGGCAGAGTCACTGGCCTATTATCACGGATCCTGGCGGTACAGATCTCCCCTTTCTCATTAGCAAACCTCTGCTGAGCACACAGTACACTGATAGTCTTTTGGATGGCTTTCTTGGATGCAGAGGGAGCAGTAGGCAGAGTCTGGTGCAGCGCTTCAAGCACCTCAGGGTAACAGTTTTTAAAGACATTGGTTCCTACAATTACAGGATGACCACCTCTATCTCCGGCCTGTACCACTATCACACCTTGTTGAGGCAAAGTAGCCTCTCTCACTTGGAGTGGGCTCCCAGTATCCATGGACTTTCACTGGCTTGCCATTACTTGGGATGATCTCCAGCCAGGACTCAGGTGGCTGAGTTAGTAGGCTGGAGTCCCAGTATTTTTCAAAGGTAGGCGGCTGGATAGATGCAACTTGAGACCCAGTGTCCAACAAAGCTTCAAAAGGGATCCCATTGATTTTGACACTTATTTTAGGACGGGACCCTACATACCAGGGCATCCAGTTTGGATCTTTTGGACCTATTGTTCTACCTCCCGAGGGGCGGTCCTCAGCCTTGAGGGTGGCCGGTTTAACTGCCAGCATGTAGATTCTGTGTGGCCCAACTTTTTGCAATAACTACAGACAGGCCGCTTGCGGATCTTAAACCGGTCACTTATACGTCTCCCGGGATCTCTGGGGTGAAACTCCTGATAGGCAGGAGGAAAGGTTTTGGAGGTGGAAGCAAGTCCTCTTCTAACATTACTGGTTTTTCCCACTCCTCTAATTTCCTGCACACTTTTTCCAGGCTTTTAGTGAGATGATTAACCTGTTCCACTAAAATAGCAACAGTATCAGAGGTTGGAGCCTGAGCTGCTTGGCTGGCCCCGGACTGGTTAATAATAGGCAGCTTAGGTTTACAAGCTAGAGGCTCAGACGGGGCCACTGGTTCTGCAGGCAGGATTTGACCCAAAATACTAATGGCCAGTTCCTTAAAGTCCAGAAAGGTGCTACTAGGATATTGGGCAGACAACATTTCCAGTGGGGCTTTTAACTGTTTGTTATATATCCCTGCAATGAACTGTTCCCTCAGGGTCTGGTCTTGGGTATCAGCCTCCCTGGGATCTATCTGAACAACAGCCCCCAAAGCTTCCTGGAGAGATAGAGCAAAATCACAGAGAGACTCACCAGGTTTCTGTCTCTTCCCAAAAAAGAGCATCTTTACTTCGGACGCTGTCCGTGCCTCAAAAGTGGTTCTGAGGCGGCTAAAAATTTGGTCCATGGTGCTCCTCTCGGAGTTAGGCCAGGACATGACTTCTCTGCGGGCTGCCCCTTCTAGCTCCCTGGGGGCAGGCTGCTCGTTTATTTCTGAATTCGACTTGCTGGAGCAGCCTGAAGAACTATTAAATCGACTGGGGGTGTTGCTAGGAGCAACAGTCTGGCCGGTGCGGTCCCTTTAAGAATGACTCTGGGGGTGTGCGTTTTCTGCAGTGTACCCTCTATATATATATATATATGTAGCACACCCGTGGGTGTGCCTTAGAAGTGGAATAGATGGTTCAGATCTCTCTTTGCTCTGGTGAACTCCCTTTTTCTTCCCCAATGTTTAGACACAGTTTATATGAACAATGGGCCCGTTTATTTTCAAACAATGTGACCCTAAACAAAATAATGGTAAGCAGTCAAACTTGCACAGAATATTTCTAGTTATAAAATTAATGCAGTATTACATGTAATGCGCGGTCAAACAGCTTCTTACACAAAAATTTCAATCAATTGCACTTTTCTCCACAAGGTGTCTCTATAACAAGTTTCACTGCAAAGATAAACTATGGTGAGAACACAATAAAAGTTAGATATTGACTCTAATCAAATGAAAATACAACAGCTGAGTATATTAAACCCTGTAGAAGGCTTCCAACGCTTAAATATACCCAAAGGAAACACAAATATAGTCCCGGCGTTAGCAGAAAAGAAAATGGACAATAGTTGGCAGCTGCATGCGTTGGGGCCCGTCTTCTCAGTTAAATATTTATAACAATGGCGGACAGTGTAGCTCACTTGTGCAGGAAAAATCCTTAACTGGTGTCCAAGTCCAGAACCTATAATTCCCTGCACTTTACTAAGCTATATGATTCAGAACGGGGTCCTTAGGCTCTAAGCATTTGCCTTGTGAAGATTTCAATATCAGCATGAGAAATATACACTAGGAGAGTCCACACAGTGTCTTCCAGACAAACAGCTTGTATCAATGCAGCTGGAGGGGAATGCAGGGTATTAGTTTGTGTTGATCTCACACTCTCCTGGATGCAATGTTCATAACACTTTAGTATGGTAGTGCAGATCTGTTACCTCTGAGAGCAGAAAATGCCAGCAACTCACTACAATTTAGTCTTACTCCTTCCAAGAAACAATCCACTCTCTCTCTGGTCCCAGTGCAGTATACAGCTTGATCTTCTGTCTGGCCAGACAATCCAGTAACTGTATCTTGAACAGCATACACAGCATCCTTTCTCCAGCCTTCATCGCACACCCCACAAAACTCTCCCCCTCAGGAACTGTCCTCTCCAAACTTGGTTCCTAGTGTGACACAGCAATCTTTTCTAAGTACACCCCTAGTGGGCAGAACTGTGTACTGCAACTAATTAGGGAAAGAAAAAAAGGTTTAGCATTAAACATCATCATTACACAAAAAGCTATGGGGTGTTACACTCTCCCCCACTTAAAATGTCTTGGGTCCTCCCAAAGCATGGCTCAAATCTAACGTGTTTTTTTTCAATAACACTTAGTGTACAACTAACTGAACATTGCCACTATAGTCAAATGGGACATTCCACCATGGAGTGTCATTAGTACACATTATTGTGGGAAGGGGGTCACCTTTGGAGCAAAGAGCTAAGGGAACATGAGCGTAGACTCCTCGATGTGCAGTGCTCACAGGTTCTTGAGTACTATTTCCCATAGTGTCATATGTGAGTCTCTGTGGAGGCCTTATCTGACTGGGTGGCCTTAGTTCAGAGGTGTTGACTGGGGAGCATGCTTGAACAGGGGGTGCATCATTGACACACTCACTCTTTGTTTCTGCAGTAGTCACGTCCTCTATTTTTGGAGTAACCTGGGACTCACCCACACTTGGATTGACGGCAAACAAAAGGTCATTGTCCATAGTAGGCAGGGGAAAACTCTCATTTTGTTGCTCATTCAGGGCCGAAGAACCCTCCAGACAAATGCCTGTTTTGGATTGGTCAACTTGACAAGGGACGAACTCTAGAGCATTAGCATTCAGATCGCTTTCAATGGGGTTGTACATACTATAATAGAAAAGTCCATCTATACCCCACTCACTATCACTGTCTTCTTCCCCACCAAGGGGGGTCACTGGTTATTCAGCTGACGGGGTAGTCTCTCCTTTTCTCTGCAGTCTGCTGGCCTGCCTGGAATTTGATTTTCCTTGTGCACGTTTGGGTTCAGAATTTATTATCCTCACAGTTTCTGCTAGGGGCATCAAGTTGTTGCGATGCCAAGTCTTAATTGGTCCTTCCTTTCCTTCAGGGCGAACCTGGTAGACTGGAATGTTTGGCAGTTGGGAGCAGATTATGTAGAGATCAGAACCCCATCGCTTCACTAATTTGTGCTTGCCTTGTAGGCCCACATTCCTCAAAAGAACCCGGTCCCCTGGCTGAAGATCATGTACTTTCACCTTCTTGTCATAGCGAGCCTTATTCTGTTTACAGTATGTCTCAGTCCTGAAGAGATTTCAGCCAACTCATACGCTTGCTTAAGACCTTTCTTGAGTCTCTCCACATAGCTAGTGTGAGAGTTCACCGGAGTGTCATCAGCAGAGACTCCAAATGTCAGATCGACAGGGAGACGAGCTTCTCATCCAAACATTAAAAAGTAAGGCGAGAACCCCGTGGCATCATTTTTTGTACTGTTATAGGCATGCACCACTGTTGCCACATGTCTACTCCAATGACTCTTTTTTTCAATAGACAAAGTCCCCAGCATGTCAAGTAAAGTCCTGTTGAAGCGTTCAGGCTGGGCATCCCCTTGTGGATGATATGGGGTGGTGCGACTCTTCTGCACCCCCAAAAGTGTCAGTAGTTCCTTTACAAGTTTGCTCTCAAAATCACGCCCCTGGTCAGAATGAATTCTCTTTGGAAGACCATAATGGACAAAGAACTGTTCCACAAGCAGTTTAGCCACTGTGAGAGCTTTCTGATCACGAGCAGGGAATGCCTGAGCGTATCTTGTATAATGGTCTGTCACAACCAACACGTTGCTAATTCCCCCTTCGTCAGGTTCAATACTGAGAAAGTCTATGCATACAAGTTCTAATGGTCCTCCACTCTCTAACTGTCCCAAAGGAGCAGCTCTTGTGGGCAAAGTCTTTCTTTGAATACAACACAAACAGGAACGGCAATAGTCTTCTTTGTCTTGCTTCATACATGGCCAGTAAAATCTGTCTCTTACGAGCCCCAAGGTTCTGTCATAACCCAGATGGCCATGTTCATCATGTAACGCACAAAGTACTGTCTCCTTGTACTTCTGGGGGAGTAATAACTGCCATTTTTCACTACTGACGGTACTTGGGGCCCTTCTGTATACAAGTCCACTTCGTATTTGCAACCGGTCCCACTCTTTGACCAACAGCCTCGCCATTGGGTGGGCATCTGTACGAAGAATGTCAACTTGGTTCTTCTCTAAGGCTGCCACTGCTAGTTTTACTAAAGGATCTTCCTTCTGATCTCTTCTGAGATCACTGTGGCTCAAAGCTGGTAATGAAGAAGCCTGCAGAGTGACTGGATTGCAAAAGGATGAAGGTAGACTTTCGGCTGGTAGAGCTAGGCTTTGGGCACAACACTCACTTCTCGACTGAACTGTTGAAAATTTGCACATAGCTCTCACTCCTGGTGCAGGTATTTCTACCCATTCATCATCAGGGTGTAAATCTTCATGAGGTCTACGGGATAGACCATCAGCATCTTCATTCTGTGTGCTCGGACGATATCTCAGACTGAAATTGTAGTTATACTCTAAAAATTGAAAGAAGAAACCTGCACTAGGTGGTGCACGGTTTCTGGCATTCGCGCTGGTGAGTGGCTAGCCTGGATTTGTGGATTTTAAAGTCCTGTATATGAATTAAATATATGCGTTTGTGTAAGTATCCGTGTTACCTGGAGTTCTCGACGCTGGTGCCGCTTCTTTTTCTTTCTCTTTCTTCTTTCGATCTTGATCTCCTGTTCGGACGCTCTACCTGCTAGCGTGGCGGCACCCCGGCCGGTAGCGCATGCACACGTGAGGGAGCTGGTTGCTTGGAAACCTGAAAAGCTAAGTGACGTCACAGCTTGTACGGAAGCCTGAAAGGGTCTTGTTCCTCCAACGCGTTTCTGAGCCTAAACGGGCTCCTTCGTCAGGGAGTGTAGATCCTTCTTCTGTTCCTGCTATTTAAAGCATCACGTTTCCATAGCAATCCACTGAACTTGAGGCAAGACTGTCAGATACTCTATATAGGTGAGTGAAATTGTGCATAGCATTAAGGCCATTCATGTGTAGAGTTACGTGGTTCCCAATGGCCTGTTGGAGGGGTTAATTTGCATGTGAATCCTTGCCCTAGATTAGAAGGCAAATAGTTCAATTTCATGGTTTAAGCCATTTGGGATTAGACTATTTAGTTTAAAAATCCACATACTTTCATGTTGGGACATTTGTTTGATGTAGTCCCCGCCCCTTTTGTTCTTACGGACTTTTCCAGGCCTCCAAAATGGGATCCTTTAAAAGTACTCGCATGAAACTGCTGGTAGTGCCTTGATAGGGGGTGTCCTTCGAATTTTTTCTTAATGTTATTGATATGTTCTTGTATTCTTGTTTTCAAAGCCCGTTTTGTGCGGCCCACATAGATTTTATTACAGGGACATTGGATATAATATATTACCCCTGTTGTGTGACAAGTAATGAAATTTTTTATTTCGTATTTCAAAGGGACAGTGTCTATCTCTCTGATTGGGCCCATTTTTAGATGTTTTACTGCCTAACAGTTTTTACACATCCTACAAGGAAAAAAAATGACTTTAGATGTAATTGGGACAGATGTTACAAATACCAACTCTGGAATGGAATACAACACCATTGACAAAATATCATGCAGTGACAGCATATGTGTAGAAAGTGTCTGCCCCCTGAATTATAATACCTCCAGCAATTTTTCTACCTACGAAAACACACCACCTAAGGAAATTCTGGAACAGGCTGAAATACAACATATTCCACTATCACCAGAAATAGTGGAAAAAAATAATTCCTTTAAGTAATAGATACCGAACACTGGATAGTTTTTCAGAAGGAGACATTAGTATTATCCTTGAAAATAATAAAACTAAGGAGGGACAAACTATCACTACCGAGCAACAAGCTACCCCATCACAACAACACCTTAACAGCTCAATTGAGAAGAAAAAAACGTATAGGGAAACATTTCAACATAACTTACCAAAATCCCAGAAAGGAATACCTTGTAGGAAAACCTACCCATTAAGATTAAAAAGCAGGACACAAAATTTGAGTGAAGAACGCACAAATCAAACAAAACCCATAACTAAAAGAAAGACTATAAAGAAGGATTTTTTCCAGCGGCGCAATCCAACAAGAAGAAAAAAAGAATCAAAAGAGGAAAGAGAGGATCCAAAATAACAACAAGAAATACACAAACAACCAAACATCAAAAAGGGAGGGAATATTCAATCTCAGTGAACATGTCCTCACGACAGGGGAACTTGCACTTTTGCAAAAGGGCCTAAAGTTTGCCCCAACCGCAAAATTTTGCGCATTTGATGCCTTCATTGGGATGAAAAAATTTCTCCGCAATTTAGCTTTAAAAAAGCATTTCATGAAAAGGGGGAACATAAATTCACAACAACCACAACAAAATAATACATCTGGACCAGACAATCCCATAGAACAACTTAACACAATAAACAGGGAGATTCAACACACAGCCCTGAAACCGAAATCTAATTTCAACCCCCTGAACGAATATTCAGATGCCATTATAGCATTCCAAACCCTGGTCAGCATGGACTTGAGGAAAATAAATCCGCATAAAAGAAAGGGCCCACAAAATCTTTCAATAAAAGAAAAAACTGCTATAAAAAGACCAGCTGACAAGGGAGGGGGAGTAGTTGTTCTGGATACAGAAAAATACAAACAAGAATCCATGAGGCTCCTCAGTGATAAAAAAACCTACAAGAAACTTGTCATGGACCCCACAGAAACCTATACGAAAAAATTAAATTCAGGAAGTAAAGTGGAAGGATAACTATATCCTATGTACTCTGGATGTTACATCCTTGTACACTATAATAGAAAATGAAAAGGGGAGAATGGCCACAGAATATTTTTTACGCAAAGAGGGAAAACTTATAGAGGAACAGATTTCCTTTTATAGGTGATTGTATCACCTTTATTTTAACACACAATTATTTTAGATTCGAGAATGAATTTTACTTGCAGACCTGGGGTACCGCTATGGGGACCAGGTTCGCACCAAGTTTCGCTAACCTCTACATGGGGATGTGGGAGGAGTCCGCTCTGCGCCCCATGGTGGGGGTTGGTGCGAACCTGGTCCTGTGGAAGCGTTTTATAGACGATATTTTACTTATTTGGGATGGTGACCAGTTGTCACTACTGAACTTTTTAGAAAATATTAATAAAAATGAATTTTATTTGAATTTTACTCCTCAATTTAGTAAAACAGAAATAAACTTTTTGGATTTGACCATCTTCATAGATGAGGGAGAAATTAACACTAGGACTTTCCACAAACCAACTGACACCAACAGTTTTATCCCTCTCAATAGCTGCCACCTACCTTCATGGCTAACAGGGATCCCATATAGTCAGTATATTAGAGCCCGTCGGAACTGTACTAAGGACACACATTTTGAAGGTGAACTAGACCTACTGAATGACAAATTCAAAGAAAAGGGATAAAATACCACACATTTGAAACCAATCATGGAATCAGTAAGCAGCATCAAACGGGATTCCTTACTTATAACAAAAAATAAAACTAAAAATGGAAACAAATTCCCTGACGGCCTAGAAAAGAAAGAAATCATCATTCCCATAATAACCAAGTATAGTGCGGGTTCCCACATATTTAAGAAAATCGTTAAAAAACATTGGGAAGTGCTTAAACATGATAAAATCATAGGAGGGTTGATTAAGAAAAATCCCACCTTCATCTTTAGAAAGGCCAATAATCTATCCAACCTGATTGCACCTACAATATAGCAAATAAAAACCGTCCCAATTACATCTAAAGTCGGTTTTTTTCCTTGTAGGATGTGTAAAAACTGTCAGGCAGTAAAACATCTAAAAATGGGCCCAATCAGAGAGATAGGCACTGTCCCTTTGAAATACGAAATAAAAATTTCATTACTTGTCACACAACAGGGGTAATATATTATATCCAATGTCCCTGTAATAAAATCTATGTGGGCCGCACAAAACGGGCTTTGAAAACAAGAATACAAGAACATATCAATAACATTAAGAAAAATTCGAAGGACACCCCCTATCAAGGCACTACCAGCAGTTTCATGCGAGTACTTTTAAAGGATCCCATTTTGGAGGCCTGGAAAAGTCCGTAAGAACAAAAGGGCGGGGACTACATCAAACAAATGTCCCAACATGAAAGTATGTGGATTTTTAAACTAAATAGTCTAATCCCAAATGGCTTAAACCATGAAATTGAACTATTTGCCTTCTAATCTAGGGCAAGGATTCACATGCAAATTAACCCCTCCAACAGGCCATTGGGAACCACGTAACTCTACACATGAATGGCCTTAATGCTATGCACAATTTCACTCACCTATATAGAGTATCTGACAGTCTTGCCTCAAGTTCAGTGGATTGCTATGGAAACGTGATGCTTTAAATAGCAGGAACAGAAGAAGGATCTACACTCCCTGACGAAGGAGCCCGTTTAGGCTCAGAAACGCGTTGGAGGAACAAGACCCTTTCAGGCTTCCGTACAAGCTGTGACGTCACTTAGCTTTTCAGGTTTCCAAGCAACCAGCTCCCTCACGTGTGCATGCGCTACCGGCCGGGGCGCCGCCACGCTAGCAGGTAGAGCGTCCGAACAGGAGATCAAGATCGAAAGAAGAAAGAGAAAGAGAAAGAAAAAGAAGCGGCACCAGCGTCGAGAACTCCAGGTAACACGGATACTTACACAAACGCATATATTTAATTCATATACAGGACTTTAAAATCCACAAATCCAGGCTAGCCACTCACCAGCGCGAATGCCAGAAACCGTGCACCACCTAGTGCAGGTTTCTCCTTTCAATTTTTAGAGTATTACCTCCCACACGGCCAGGACAGTAGGCCGGGCAGGCATCCAGCAGCGGGCACTTGTTCGGGCGTGCATGCTTGAACAGATGCAGTAGTGGAGTGGGAGCGCAAGTGTGTAACTCCTTCCTGAAATTGTAGTTAGACAGAGCAGCCATCCATCTATGTCCAGTGGCATCCAACTTTGCAGTAGTCTGTATGTATGTCAAAGGATTATTGTCTGTCTGAACTTCGAACTCAGCCCCATAAAGGTAGTCATGCAGTTTGTCCACTACAGCCCATTTCAAGGCAAGAAATTCCAATTTGTGGGCTGGATAGTTCTTTTCTGTGGGGTATAGACTTCTGCTAATGAAAGCCATAGGCCTCAGCCCCTTGTCTTACTCTTGATAGAGAACTCCTCCCAAACCTTCTCTACTAGCATCTACATGGAGTGTATAGGGCTTAGTCGAGTCAGCATAGGCTAGCACTGGAGCATGAGTAAGACAATGCTTTAGCTTTTCAAATGCTTCATCACACTCAGAGGTCCAGCGGTCCTCAATACACTCTTTAGGCCCTCTTGATCCCCTCACTTTCTTCAACTTGAAGCCTTCATCTGAGTCAGTGAAATCCACATCACTTTGAAGCAGTTGGTTTAGGGGCCGGGCTGTCTTGGCAAACCCTTGTACAAATCTTCTATAATAGCTACAAAACCCAAGAAAAGAGCACAACTCTGTGATGGTTCGGGGTTTAGGCCAAGATGTCACTACTTCAACTTTGCTGGGATCTGTTGCTATCCCCTCTGCAGACACCACGTGTCCGACATATGTCACTGATGGCTGGAAAAATTTGCATTTGTCTAAGGATAGTTTCAATCCTTCTTTTTCAATCCTATCCAACACTTTCCTTAGCCTTGCCTCATGCTCTTCTAAAGTTTTCCCGAAGACAATGATGTCATCCAGGTAGACAAGTACTTCAAGAAGATGCATATCTCCAACTGTTCTTTCCATGAGCCGCTGAAAAGTTGCTGGTGCGTTTGATAGGCCTTGGGGCATGTCATTGAACTCAAAGAACCCCAGAGGAGTGATGAATGCAGTCTTTTCTCGATCTGTAGGGTCCATTGGAATTTGGTAGTATCCACTCCTCAGATCTAACACACTGAACCATTTGCTGCCCACCAAACAATTAAGTGCATCCTCTATCCGTGGGGTGGTGTATTGATCAGGGATGGTTCGCTGATTCAAAGTGCGGTAGTCAACGCACATGCGTATTGATCCATTTTTTTCTGACAATCACAATGGGGAGGCATAAGGACTTCTGGACTCCTGAATCACCCCAGCGGCTTTCAGTTCCATCAAGTGCTGTCGTAGGTCCTCCAAATCTCCCGGAGCAACTCTTCGTGAGCGTTCCCTGAAGGGCCGCTCTTCCATCAGCCTGATGCTATGCATTGCACTCTTAGAACGACCTATGTCATATTCACCTGCAGAAAAACAGTTCTTCTTTTGCTTTAGCATCTCTTTAATTCGAACCATCCATTCTGGTGACAAGATACCACCTCCTAAGTCAACATCTTCCAGGTTCAGTTCATCTATATTGACGTTATCACTTGGAGGCAAAGGAGTGGCAGCATATACATTTCCCAGACGGACTTGAGAGCGAAGAATAATGGGAGTGCTCCCTTGTTCTTCAACCCCACTGACAAGGTATCATGCGGGTGCTTCAATTTGTCAGCTGGCCAGACCTCTGGTATTAACTCCAGACCAGGTGGCAATTCTATTTCCGAGCCCATCTCTGTCATGAAGTGAGAGGTAGTTGCCTTTCCACACATCCTCACCTTTGCCCTTAGACAAGTTATTCTTCCTGGTTGAATGACATGTTCTCTATCGGAAGGGGACCAAACATGTCCAATCTCTTCTTTTGGGTTGATCTTCTCCTTTTTTAAAGCATAGTACACTGGTTTTAAGAATGGGTGAAGTGAAAGACAATTCTCAGCCAGCTGTGGTCTCAAAAATCTCCGAATAAAGTCTGTATTTGTCCCAACCAACATGGCAGCTTCTCCCTTCTCTTTAGGTCTTGGGCACACAACAGCTAGAGTGTTAACTTCTTCGCTGATCCCCACCACTGAGGTAGGGAACTCTAACTTGAGTGAGACGTAGCCATCATATGGGAACTTTGTGTCGCTCAGACCCCAAATCTCCAGATCTTCCAGTCTTTGAAGCGGCAAGTGTTTTAGGTGCTTCTGATAAAAGTCTCTGAATAAAATAGTAACCTGAGCCCCAGTGTCCAACAAAGCTTTACTATAGATTCCTTCTATCTTAATTGGCACTAGAGGGGATGGCCCAATTAGACCAGCTGGCAGCTTCTCATTCCTTGTTCTTTCCACTGCCTTACAGTCGGCATGCTGATGAGCGGTAGATGGTAGTCTTAAAACTTTTGCTCTCTCCTTCAAAGAATCAGGCCGTGTTAGTTTTCTGTCATCTGAAATGTAAATGGGCGAAGAATTCGAGGCAGGGGTTCTTTCCTTCATGGTGTTATTTATGGAGCTCTTTAAACTTGGGCACACAGTTGGCTCCTTCACTGAGGCCCTCTGAAGTTTCCCTGCGTCGAGTTCGCCAAAAACATTTCATTTACTCTCCTTAGATTCTCAGGATTCGGACATCTCCGTCTCATGTGTCCTGTCTCTCCACATCGGTAAAAGAATCCAACAAATGCTCTTGATCTGACTCCATTCAATTCTCTTCTGACTGCCATACCTGTGGATGCTGCATCTATTTGCTTCTCTTCTGCTAGTGTCTTGACTGTCTTCTGTAGCCCCTCTACTGTCTTGACAATCTGTGTTATTGCATCTGCTAATGTGGCCACTTGTGACTGTATCTGTGATGCTTCGAACTAGAGCGCTGTGAACCATTGCTCCTGTTTGTATCTGAGAGGAGCTGCTCTCTTCCAACACTGCTTCTTCCTCTCTGACAGCTTTCACCAACTGATGATACATTAAAGGTGTCTGTTTTGTTTGTGCCCGCATTTTTATCATGATAGGATCTAGAGGCAATGCACCCTGAAATATCTGCTGAACTCTTTTCTGATCTACTTGGTCTGAGTTTATCCCCTTCTTGAGCATTAGTTGATGAAGAATTCGATCCAACCGCCTAATATACTGGGACAATTTCTCCCCCTCCGTCTGATAGGTATGCCTGAACTTATATTGAAGCTCCTCCACTGTCTCAGTTTGCCCAAAAACATCTTGTAAAGCATTCAAGTAGTCTCTAGCAGAGCAGTCCTTTTTGCTCAGTCTTAGATTTCTGATCACTTCTGCGGCCGCCCCTTTGAGACTTTCGGCAACTCGCTGTTTCTTAACAGCTTCCGACACATTCCATTCTTCTATTACTTGAAGCACTTGATCCAGCCAGGGTTCAAACTCCTCCTCCCCATTTGGTGTGGGGTGAGTCCCTGAGAAGAACTTTAACTTGCGGTATTCAGATGCCAAAGATTTCTGGCCCAGAGTCGCACATTTACTCATTACTTCGGTCAATGCTTGTACTAACCCAGAGGTGGTGACCATGTCATTTGCATCTACTGACTTTCCAGGCAAAAACTCTGGTCGAACCAATCTAGCTTTGAGTCCCTCTTTCCCAAATTCAAAGTCCTCAGGGAAATCTAACGCTGACACTGGTGTCTCCCACTCAAACAGAACATCAGTCCTCTCCTCTTCTGTGTCCCTATTTACTTTGATATCTCTAATTAGACAATGTTCTCCTGGGATAATCTTTTCCATCAAATCATAAAGCTGACGGCGGGACATTTCAGTACTGGGGACTATCAATGCAAGTGCTTTGTCTAAGTCCACTCTACAGGTCTGACACCACTCAGTGACTAACTTTGAATCCATTTTGTTGTCTTTACTGTGCTTAAAAAGGGAAACAGAGTTATGGTCTGAAATGGATCCCGGACGAGCCCCAAATGTAGCACACCCGTGGGTGTGCCTTAGAAGTGGAATAGATGGTTCAGATCTCTCTTTGCTTTGGTGAACTCCCTTTTTCTTCCCCAATGTTTAGACACAGTTTATATGAACAATGGGCCCGTTTATTTTCAAACAATGTGACCCTAAACAAAATAATGGTAAGCAGTCAAACTTGCACAGAATATTTCTAGTTATAAAATTAATGCAGTATTACATGTAATGCGCGGTCAAACAGCTTCTTACACAAAAATTTCAATCAATTGCACTTTTCTCCACAAGGTGTCTCTATAACAAGTTTCACTGCAAAGATCAACTATGGTGAGAACACAATAAAAGTTAGATATTGACTCTAATCAAATGAAAATACAACAGCTGAGTATATTAAACCCTGTAGAAGGCTTCCAACGCTTAAATATACCCAAAGGAAACACAAATATAGTCCCGGCGTTAGCAGAAAAGAAAATGGACAATAGTTGGCAGCTGCATGTGTTGGGGCCCGTCTTCTCAGTTAAATATTTATAACAATGGCGGACAGTGTAGCTCACTTGTGCAGGAAAAATCCTTAACTGGTGTCCAAGTCCAGAACCTATAATTCCCTGCACTTTACTAAGCTATATGATTCAGAACGGGGTCCTTAGGCTCTAAGCATTTGCCTTGTGAAGATTTCAATATCAGCATGAGAAATATACACTAGGAGAGTCCACACAGTGTCTTCCAGACAAACAGCTTGTATCAATGCAGCTGGAGGGGAATGCAGGGTATTAGTTTGTGTTGATCTCACACTCTCCTGGATGCAATGTTCATAACTTTTTAGTATGGTGTGCAGATCTGTTACCTCTGAGAGCAGAAAATGCCAGCAACTCACTACAATTTAGTCTTACTCCTTCCAAGAAACAATCCACTCTCTCTCTGGTCCCAGTGCAGTATACAGCTTGATCTTCTGTCTGGCCAGACAATCCAGTAACTGTATCTTGAACAGCATACACAGCATCCTTTCTCCAGCCTTCATCGCACACCCCACAAAACTCTCCCCCTCAGGAACTGTCCTCTCCAAACTTGGTTCCTAGTGTGACACAGCAATCTTTTCTAAGTACACCCTTAGTGGGCAGAACTGTGTACTGCAACTAATTAGGGAAAGAAAAAAAAGGTTTAGCATTAAACATCATCATTACACAAAAAGCTATGGGGTGTTATATATATATATATATATATATATATATATATATTGGACGCTATTCCCCGGCTCTCCCCAGTCCTCTTATAGTATTTTTATGCCCTCCGGTGTATTCTTACCGGGTCCGCCGGCGGTGGGGTTTCAGTCCCCACCACCACTCATACCGGGTTGAACAGGTCAAATCCCGTGAGATCTCCGTGGTGCGTACAGGCGACGTCCTTCCACTGAGCACAGGCAAGTGGGCGGGGTTGAGCTTCCCGCTCTTCAGGGGGTGGCACCCTACACACTCCTCTAATGGCGCAGCAAATTTCAGTCCACGAGGTGGGCGGCCATCTTGGGTGCCATTCACTGACAGCAAGCAGGATTGCAAAAAGTTCACAAAAATCACTTTCAAGTACACAGTTCTTTTCCTTAGGATGGCGCAACTCTGCACAGCGCCTCCGGTCCACTTTAGGCACACTTTTCTGGCCCAACAATGCAAATAAAGTCCCAAAAGTCACTCTGGTCACAGGGCAAACTGGATAAGGCACAAAGTTCACGCTTCCTGCATTATAAAGCGTGCGAATCCTGTTCGTGACACCAAAAGAGAGGTGCAGCGTACTCAAGTTAGGGTTCAATAATGTTCCTGGGTGTTGTAGTGCAATTATGACCGCTAACCTGGGACAGGCCGACTCTCTGGATCTTCTTCTAGGATGGGTAGTTATAGGTAGAGTTTGTGACACCAGTGCCAATTAACGGTGGCACGCCGTTTGTTGATAGTAGGAATAATTGAGGGACCACGTTGCAATAAAACAGAACTTGAACTTTACTGAAGCTTGGATAGTAATTAGGCATATAAATAGATGGAAGCGCAGTTCCTTAATACATAGCAGTTACAGAGTCGTTTCGGATGAATAGATAACAGATGAATATAGGTTTTAATTCCTCTTAGATCAAGCAGGCCTAAATCTGCACAGGGATTTGACTCTCTGCTGTTTTCTCAGGTTCTCCATAGATACAGGTGACTTCAATTCTTCTGACCTGTCTATTCCTGGGTTACTTTATAAACCAATGCCCAAATACCTCTTAGTCGGCTTCTATCCATGGTACTTTACACTTGGAGGATTTCCCTTTCTACCTGCTGAGGACATTCCAGGAGTCCACCACACAGACTACTCGGTCTGCACACACTTCACAGACTCACGTGTCTGCACTGAACTCCCCTACTATCTGCTTGGGCCTACCTATATATAGTGGGGCGTACTATCTCCCTCTAGTGGCTGTAGTAGACACTACCCCTGCAGGCCTGTACCAGGAAATGAATTAAAGGTACATACACATAATAAACCTTTTGCAGTGTCGGGTATTAACACCCGTATGCTGCATAGAGATGGCCCGAACTATTCGCCGGCGAACAGTTCCCGGCGAACATAGCTTGTTCGCGTTCGCCTCGGCAGGCGAACATATGCGATGTTCGGTCCGCCCCCTATACATCATCATTGAGCAAACTTTGACCCTGTACCTCACAGCCAGCAGACACATTCCAGCCAATCAGCAGCATACCCTCCCTCCCAGACCCTCCCACCTCCTGCACAGCATCCATTTTAGATTCATTCTGAAGCTGCAGTCTTAGTGAGAGGAGGGAGAGTGTAGTTGCTGCTGATTTAATAGGGAAATTGATAGCTAGGCTGGTGTATTCAGTGTCCACTCCAGTCCTGAAAGACTCATCTGATCTCTGCTGTAAGGACAGCATCCTGATAGCACACCAAAAAGCCCTTTTTAGGGCTGCTACATTAGTCTGCTTTTTTTCTTTTTTCTCCATATATATATTGCAGTTGCCTGGCCTGCCCGTGTGTGAGAAGCTGCAGGCCCACAGACTACATAGTACCCACTGCCAGTGCCCACCACTCACACCGTGTGGCACAGGACTTTGCATCAAACAAAGGCATTTAATTTTTACCCTTTAATCTAAGGTTGGTTGCCTGCCAGTTTGTGTCAGGCCGACTTCCACAGACTGTAGTGTGCCCACTGCCAGTGCCCACCACCACTCATACCGGGTGGCACAGGCATTTCATTTTTACACTTTAGTCTAATTTCAGTTGCTTGCCTGCTGCCAGTGTGTGTCAGGCCGACTTCCACAGACTGTAGTGTGCCCAAGGCCAGTGCCCACCACCACTTATACCGTGTGGCACAGGCATTTCATTTTTACACTTTAGTCTAATTTCAGTTGCTTGCCTGCTGCCAGTGTGTGTCAGGCCGACTTCCACAGCCTGTAGTGTGCCCACTGCCAGTGCCCACCACCACTCATACCGGGTGGCACAGGCATTTAATTTTTAAACTTTAGTCTAATTTCAGTTGCTTGCCTGCTGCCAGTGTGTGTCAAGCCGACTTCCACAGACTGTAGTGTGCCCACTGCCAGTGCCCACTACCACTCATACCGTGTGGCACAGGCATTTAATTTTTACACTTTAGTCTAATTTCAGTTGCTTGCCTGCTGCCAGTGTGTGTCAGGCCGACTTCCACAGACTGTAGTGTGCCCACTGCCAGTGCCCACTACCACTCATACCGTGTGGCACAGGCATTTAATTTTTACTCTTTAGTCTAATTTCAGTTGCTTGCCTTCTGCCAGTGTGTGTCAGGCCGACTTCCACAGACTGTAGTGTGCCCACTGCCAGTGCCCACTACCACTCATACCGTGTGGCACAGGCATTTAATTTTTACACTTTAGTCTAATTTCAGTTGCTTGCCTGCTGCCAGTGTGTGTCAGGCCGACTTCCACAGACTGTAGTGTGCCCACTGCCAGTGCCCACTACCACTCATACCGTGTGGCACAGGCATTTCATTTTTACACTTTAGTCTAATTTCAGTTGCTTGCCTGCTGCCAGTGTGTGTCAGGCCGACTTCCACAGACTGTAGTATGCCCACTGCCAGTGCCCACCACCACTCATAACGGGTGGCACAGTAGCTTGCCGATGAATAAGGCATTTAATTTTTACATTTTAGTCTAATTTCAGTTGCTTGCCTGCTGCCAGTGTGTGTCAGGCCGACTTCCACAGACTGTAGTGTGCCCACTGCCAGTGCCCACCACCACTCATACCGGGTGGCACAGTAGCTTGCCGATAAATAAGGCATTTAATTTTTACACTTTAGTCTAATTTCAGTAGCTTGCCTGCTGCCAGTGTGTGTCAGGCCGACTTCCACTGACGGTAGTGTGCCCACTGCCAGTGCCCACCACTCATACCGGGTGGCACAGTACCTAGCACGCGTAGTACCACTTATCTAAAAAAAATGACAGGCAGAGGCAGGCCACCCCGCAGGGGCCGTCGTAGTCGTGGTGCTGTGATTTCCACTGGCCCTGGAAAAATGCCCAGTGTTCAGAGGCCACGTACACTGAACCTGAAAAATTCTGAGGACATAGTTGACTGGCTTAGACAGGACACCCAATCTTTAACAGCTTCCGCTAAGAACCTTGACGCACCATCCTCCTCCAGCTCAGCTTCGATCACCTGCTCTCAAGTTACCACGCTCCCGCCCGCCGCCACCACCACCACTACCACCACAGCTGCTTCACTTGATCCGTCTGAGGAGTTAGTTACACATCAGTTGGATGCAATTAGTGATGCGCAACCATTATTGCCAGATGATGTAGATTACAGGGATATGTCTCAGTCAGGCAGGATTACACACATGGACGTACAGTGTGATGATGATGATGATGATGTTGTACCCGCTGCTGCTTCCTTTGCTGAGGTGTCAGATACAAGTGAAGCGGTTGATGATGACGATGTGTCCACAGATGCCACGTGGGTGCCTGCTCGAAGAGAAGAAGAGGGGGAAAGTTCAGAAGGGGAGACAGAGAGAAGGAGGAGACAAGTTGGAAGCAGGGGGAGGTCGTCGCAAGGAGTTAGTGGCACAGTCAGACAGCATGTATCGGCACCTGGGGTCAGCCAGACAGCACGCCAGTCAACGCATGCTGTTGCCACCACCAGAATGCCGTCATTGCAAAGCTCAGCAGTGTGGCATTTTTTGTGTGTGTCTGCCTCTGATAACAGCAATGCCATTTTCAACCTGTGCCAAAAGAAACTGAGTCGTGGGAAGTCCAACACCCACCTCGGTACAACTGCTTTGTGAAGGCACATGATCTCACATCACAAACGCCTATGGGATCAACACATGAGTACAAGCAGCACACAAACTCAAAGCCACCATCCTCCTCCTGGTCCAGCATCTTCAGCCACGTCAACCACTGCTGTCCTACTTGCCCCCTCAACCACCCGCCACTCCGCCTCTCACCTTCAGCAGTTCCATCTCATCTGCCCACAGTCAGGTGTCTGTTAAGGAAATGTTTGAGCGTAAGAAGCCAATGTCACAGAGTCACCCCCTTGTCCGGCGCCTGACAGCTGGATTGACGGAACTCTTAGCCCGCCAGCTTTTACCATACCAGCTGGTGGAGTCTGAGGCCTTCAAAAAATTTGTCACTATTGGGACACCACAGTGGAAGGTACCCGGACGAAATTTTTTTTCAAAAAAGGCAATACCTGATATTGCATGTAACAGGGATTAAACTGATAGGAATAGTACTAGTTAAGACACCACTCGGGTGTCACAGTAAACTGCACGGTGCAGACGCAGTGACCGTGGATTAAAACAAAAGGGAGGGAGCCAGCGTTTTTTTAACCATCTTCCCGTTAGAAAAATCAATTCAATAGATGGACCCCAGATTGGGTAACGTAACAGGGATTAAACTGATGAGAATAGTACTACAGAAAATACCACTCATATCGGGTGTGACAGTAAACTGCACGGTGCAGACGCAGTGACCGTGGATTAAAATAAAGGGGAGGGAGCCAGCGTTTTTTTAACCATCTCCCTGTTCAAAAAATCAATTCAATAAATGGACCCCAGATTGGGTAACGTAACGGGGATTAAACTGATGAGAATAGTACTTCACAAAATACCACTAATATCGAGGGTGAGAGTAAATTGCACGGCGCAGACGCAGTGACTGTGGATAAAAACAAAGGGGAGGGAGCCAGCGTTTTTTTAACCATCTCCCCGTTCAAATAATTAATTCAATTCACCTTTCGGGGACCCTTGGTGTTGTACGTGGCTGGGTGGAGGAAGAAACCTTCAATGACAACACCGGGACATGGCTAGCTTGGTATCCAACCTTGTGCAAATGGGGAGTTTGCGGTTGTGCAAATGGACTGTTTGCGGTTGTTTGCGGTGCATTAAAAGGGGAGTTTGGTCTGTCAATGTCTGTGAAGCGGGCGTAACCCTTACACTACCTGATCGATACAACATCATACCTGATCGTATACACACACTGGATGTTTTAAAGCATGTTATTCCAAACAATTTAGGAATGTTACGTGATTTATGCCCTTTATGGATTAAAACCCGACTCTGCGTCCACTACGTAATTTTCCATGGGAGTTTTGCCATGGATCCCCCTCCGGCATGCCACAGTCCAGGTGTTAGTCCCCTTGAAACAACTTTTCCATCACTATTGTGGCCCTTTGGTTTTTAAAATTCGCCTGTCTATTGAAGTCTATGGCGGTTCGCCCGGTTCGCCCATTCGCGAACATTTGCGGAAGTTCGCGTTCGCCATTCGCGAACTGAAAATTTTATGTTCGCGACATCACTAATGCTGCATAGTCCCTTCTTCCTTCTAAAATACATGCAATCCTGTGTAGATACCTGCATAGGTTCTTCAGAGAAGCTCATAGTTTTGTAATCCACAGGAGGTAAATTGGAATTAAAAGCAGTCGAGGGTGCGGAACATCGATCCATCTGTATTTCCCTCAGATGTCTATTTAGTCTTACGGCCAAGGTCATAGTCTAGTCCAGTGTGTCGGGAGAAAGGTAGTTGACCAACATATCCTTTAATGACTCAGTGAGACCAAGTCAAAACTAACACCTCTAATGAAAGTCAGCTCAGTAGTCTTCTGCATGTTTATGGAGAGATAACAGCTGAGAATGCGCAAAGGCAATTCTATCGGGATCATAATAAACAATTCCTGGGGTCAAAAGAATTTCATCTTCTGATACTAACTTATGAGAATCAGCTGGGAGTAAAAATGCCCACTCTTGAGAATTTCCTGGCAGAGATAATTATATTCTGTTCCCGAAGAATGTGGTCGTAGCCGGATAGATTTTTTTTCTGGGGTGAAATTCAGTTGCAAAAATAGAAATACTGTAAATCTGGTGTTCCAGCTGCGACTGGACAAGTTCATAGTGTCAGTCAAAGGATATATTATTTTCTGGGGTGAAATTCGATTGCCAAAATAGCAATACCCAAAATCTGGTATCCCAGCTGTTGCAGGCCAAGTGTAAATCTGTCCGTAAAAGGATACCTTTCATTCAGGGCCTAAATACTAGGTCTACAATTGATTTACCACTAAATCTGTGGTTACTGCTGTGACTGGATTAGTGTAATACGGTACATAAATAGATAGCCAGATAGTGTTAGGTGCCTGTAAAAAAAAAAAAGCCTGAATTTGAATTCAATACATTGGGCCAAATAATTTTTTTCTTATTGTGGTGAACGGTAACAATGAGGAAAACATCTAGTAAGGGACGCAGACATGGTCGTGGTGTTGTTAGTGGACCCTCTGGTGCTGGGAGAGGACGTGGCCGTTCTGCCACAGCCACACGTCCTAGTGAACCAACTACCTCAGGTTCCAGTACCCGCCAGAATTTACAGCAATATTTGGTGGGGCCCAATGCCGTTCTAAGGATGGTAAGGCCTGAGCAGGTACAAGCGCGAGTCAATTGGGTGGCCTACAATGGATCCAGCACGTTCACAACATTATCTCCCACCCAGTCTTCTGCAGAAAGCGCACAGGTGGCGCCTGAAAACCAAGCCCATCAGTCTGTCACATCACCCCCATGCATATCAGGGAAACTGTCTCAGCCTCAAGTTATACAGCAGTCTCTTATGCTGTTTGGCTCTGCTGGCATGGTTTCCCAAGGGAATCCACCTTGCCCTTCCCCAGTGGTGGAAGACATATAATGCACTGACGCACAACCACTTATGTTTCCTGATGATTAGGACATGGGAATACCACCTCATCGGAGTCCGCACGTCTCTGATGATGACGAAACACAGGTGCCAACTGCTGCATCTTTTTGCAGTGTGCAGACCGAACAGGAGGTCAGGGAGGAAGACTGTGTGGAAGACGATACATGGGACGATGAGGTCCTAGACCCCACATGGAATGAAGGTTGTGCTACTGACTTTGATAGTTCAGAGGAAGAGACAGTGGTGAGATCGAGCCAACAGCGTAGCAAAAGAGGGAGCAGGGGGCAAAAGCAGAACAGCCGCGGCCAAGAGAGTTCGCCTGCTACTGGCCACCGCCACCAGGGACCGAGCACCCCAAAGGCAGCTTTAAGGAGTTCCCTGGCATGGCACTTCTTTAACCGCTTCAGCCCCCCTAGCTTAAACACCCTTAATGACCAGGCCACTTTTTACAATTCCGCACTACACTACTTTCACTGTTTATTGCTCCGTCCTACAACTTACCACCCAAATGAATTTTACCTCCTTTTCTTCTCACTAATAGAGCTTTCATTTGGTGGTATTTCATTGCTGCTGACATTTTAACTTTTTTTGCTATTAATCAAAAATGACCGAAATTTTTGCAAAAAAATGACATTTTTCACTTTCTGTTGTAAATTTTTTTTAAAAAAACTACATTTCTATATAAATTTTTCTCTAAATTTATTGTTCTACATGTCTTTGATAAAAAAAAGTCCAATAAGTGTATATTTATTGGTTTGGGTAAAAGTTATAGCGTTTACAAACTATGGTGCATTTTGAAGCAGCTCTGACTTTCTGAGCGCCTGTCATGTTTCTTCAGGTGCTAGAATGCCAGGAAAGTATAAATACCCCTCAAATGACACCATTTTAGAAAGAAGACACCCCAAAGAATTCGCGGAGGGGCATGGTGAGTTCATGTATCATTTCATTTTTTTTCACAAGTTAGCGGAAAATGACACTTTCTGAGAAAAAAAAAAAAAAAGTTTCAACTTCTGCTAACTTCTGGAAAAAAAAAATAAAAAATCTCAGACGGACTTACTATGCCCCTCAGTGAATACCTTGTGGTGTCTCCTTTCCGAAATGGGGTCATTTGTGGGGTGTGTTTACTGTTCTGGCATTTTGGGCGGGGCTAAATTGTGAGCCGCCATGTAAAACCTAAAGGTACTCGTTGGAATTTGGGCCCCTTTGCACCCAGGCTGCAAAAAGTGTCACTTATGTGGTATCGCCGTACTCAGGAGAAGTAGGGCAATGTGTTTTGGGGTGTATTTTTACATATACCCATGTTGGGTGAGAGAAATATCTCTGTAAATTGTCAACTTTGTATAAAATTTTTTAAAAGTTGTCGTTTACAGAGATATTTTTCACACAAAGTATGGTTATATATAAAAATACACCCCAAAACACATTGCCCTACTTCTCCTGAGTACGGCGATACCACATGTATGCCAATTTTTGCAGCCTGGGTGCGCAAAGGGGCCCTAAAACCAATGAGTACCTTTAGGCCCCTTTCACACGGGCGAGTTTTCCGCGCGGGTGCAATGCGTGAGGAGGACGCATTGCACCCGCACTGAATCCGGACCCATTCATTTCTATGGGGCTGTGCACATGAGCGGTGATTTTCACGCATCACTTCTGCGTTGCGTGAACATCGCAGCATGTTCTATATTCTGCGTTTTTCACGCAACGCAGGCCCCATAAAAGTGAATGGGGCTGCGGGAAAATCGCAAGCATCCGCAAGCAAGTGCGGATGCGTTGCGATTTTCCCGCATTGTTGCTTAGCAACGGGACCCAATCTCTATTATTTCCCCTTATAACATGGTTATAAGGGGAAATAATAGCATGCTTAATAAAGAATGCATTGTTAAATGAAGAGGAAGGGGTTAAAAATAATAAAAGTAAACTTACCTTAGCCACTTGATCGCGTAGTCGCGATCTGTCCTCTCTTTCCCTGCAGCATCTATGAGCTACAGGACCTGTGATGACGTCACATTACATGGTCCATCACCATGGTAAGATGGACCATGTGATTGGACCATGTGATGTGACGTCATCACAGGTCCTTTAGATCATAGATGCTGCAGGGAAAGAGAGGACAGATCGCGACTACGCGATCAAGTGGCTAAGGTAAGTTAACTTTTATTATTTTTAACCCTTTCTCTTCATTTAACAATGCATTCTTTATTAAGAATGCTATTATTTCCCCTTATAACCACGTTATAAGGGGAAATAATCAATTCTCCAGTAGACCCGAAACCGGACTTCAGTGATGAATTCCGGCTTCGGGTTGGGTACCAAACATGGCGTTTTTTCTCACGCGCGTGCAAAACGTGTTGCAAATGTTTGCACCCGCGCGGGAAAAACGCACATATTTCCGCAACGCACCCGCCTCTTATCCGGGCGTCAAACATGACGCCCCTGTGAAAGAGGCCTTAGGATTTCACAGGGCATTTTTACGCATTTGGATTCCAGACTTCTTCTCACGCTTTAGGGGCCCCTAAAATGCCAGGACAGTATAAATACCCCACATGTGACCCCATTTTGGAAAGAAGACACCCTAAGGTATTCCGTGAGGGGTATGGTGAGTTCATGTAAAAAAAAATTTTTTGTCACAAGTTAGTGGAATATGAGACTTTGTAAAAAACAAAATTAAAAAAAAATATATATCAATTTCCGCTAACTTGTGCCAAAAATAAAATTCTGTGAACTCGCCATGCCCTCACGAATACTTTGGGTGTCTTCTTTCAAAATGGGGTCACATGTGGGTATTTATACTGACCTGGCATTTTAGGGCCCTAAAGCGTGAGAATCCAAATGCGTAAAAATGGCCTGTGAAATCCTAAAGGTACTCATTGGTTTTAGGGCCCTTTGCACCCAGGCTGCAAAAAAGTGTCACTCATGTGGTATCGCCGTACTCAGGAGAAGTAGGGCAATGTGTTTTGGGGAGTATTTTTACATATACCCATGCTGCGTGTGAGAAATATTGCTGTAAACAACAACTTTTTACATTTTTTTATTCAAAGTTGTCAATTTACAGAGATATTTCTCTCACCCAGCATGGGTATATGTAAAAATACACCCCAAAACACATTGCCCTACTTCTCCTGAGTACGGCGATACCACATGAGTGACACTTTTTTGCAGCCAAGATACGCAAAGGGGCCCTAAAACCAATGAGTACCTTTTAGGAGGGCATTTTTACGCATTTTTCTTCTCACGCTTTAGGGCCCCAAAATTGCCAGGGCAGTATAAATACCCTACATGTGACCCCATTTTGGAAAGAAGACACCCCAAGGTATTCTGTGAGGGGCATGGCGCGTTCATAGAAGATTTTTTTTTTGGCACAAGTAAGTCTCCCTTTCTGCTAATTTTTGTCAAAAAGTTAAATTTTTCATGGACTCACTATGCCCCTCAGCGAATACCTTGGGGTGTCTTCTTTCCAAAATGGGGTCATTTGTGGGGTGTTTGTACTGTTCTGGCATTTTGGGTGGGGCTAAATTGTGAGCAGCCATGTAAAAGCTAAAGGTACTCGTTGGAATTTGGGCCCCTTTGCGCACCCAGGCTGCAAAAAAGTGTCACTCATGTGGTATCGCCGTACTCAGGAGAAGTAGGGCAATGTGTTTTGGGGTGTATTTTTACATATACCCATGCTGGGTGAGAGAAATATCTCTGTAAATTGACAACTTTGAATAAAAAAATTTAAAAAGTTGTCGTTTACAGAGATATTTCTCACACCCAGCAGGGGTATATGTAAAAATACACCCCAAAATACATTGCCCTACTTCTACT
Organism: Bufotes viridis; assembly: GCA_033119425.1. Lineage (NCBI taxonomy): Eukaryota > Metazoa > Chordata > Amphibia > Anura > Bufonidae > Bufotes > Bufotes viridis. Next base: position 198,339,530 of record CM065591.1, on the reverse strand, counting down.
GAGTACGGCGATACCACATGAGTGACACTTTTTTGCAGCCAAGATACGCAAAGGGGCCCTAAAACCAATGAGTACCTTTTAGGAGGGCATTTTTACGCATTTTTCTTCTCACGCTTTAGGGCCCCTAAATTGCCAGGGCAGTATAAATACCCAACATGTGACCCCATTTTGGAAAGAAGACACCCCAAGGTATTCTGTGAGGGGCATGGCGAGTTCACAGAAAAAAAAAAGATGTGGCACAAGTTAGCGGAAATTGATTTTTTTTTTTTTACAGTCTCATATTCCACTAACTTGAGACAAAAAATAAAATTTTGCATGAACTCGCCATACCCCTCAGCGAATACCTTGGGGTGTCTTCTTTCTAAAATGGGGTCACATGTGGGGTATTTATACTGTCCTGGCATTTGAAGGTCTCCGCAATCATTACACGTATGGCCAGCATTAGGAGTTTCTGTGATTCTCCTTATATTGGGCATACGGGTAATGAGATTTTTTTTCCCGTTCAGCCTCTGGGCTGAAAAAAGAAAAAAAATGAACGGCACAGATTTCCTCATTCGCATCGATCAATGTGGATGAAAAAATCTCTGCCCAAAAATGTGCAAAAAAAAAAAAAGGAACAGATTTCCTCATTCGCATCGATCAATGTGGATGAATAAATCTCTGCCAAAAAATGTGCAAAAAAAAAAGTAGTAAGGCCCCATTCACACGTCCGCAAAAATGTCCGCATCTATTCTGCAATTCTGCGGAATAGATGCGGACCCATTCAGTGTGAATGGGGCTGGAGGTGATGCGGAGAGCACTTGCGGAGCTGCGGCCACAAACTTCCGGGTTTCGGCCCCCAAACATCCGGCCGCAGCTTCGCAAAAGTTAGAGCATATCCTATTCTTGTCCGCAATTGCCATGGGGTGATCGGGGGTTAATCAGGGGTTAATCAGGGGTTAATCAGTGACGGGGTGGGGGGGATGGATGGGGGGGGGTCTGTTTGGTGATTGGTGCACTTATAAAAGTTTCCTTTGGTGGTCCCAAGCAAATGGGACCACCAAAGGAACGATCAGCAAGCATATCAGACGCTGTTAACAAAACAGCATCTGATATGCCATTTTTTTTAACTGGCAGGTTGTAGTTTACCTTGTCCCCGACGCGATCCTGTGAACGCGCGCACGCGCGTGCTCGCGTTCACAGGAAATCTCGCCTCTCGCGAGATGACGCGCCCGCGCGTCAAGGAGGAATAGACCGACCGCCTGCAGGACGCAATCCTGCGTTAGGCGGTCGGCAAGAAGTTAAACAATGTGCTGACGACAAGACCCGAGTGGTTTGCACGCTGTGCCATCAGAGCCTGAAGCGAGGCATTAACATTCTGAACCTTAGGACAACCTGTATGACCAGGCATTTACATGCAAAGCATGAACTGCAGTGGAGTAAACACCTTAAAAACAAGGAACTCACTCAGTCTCCCCCTGCTGCCTCGGCCTCTTCCTCCGCCTTGGGAGGAATGTTGGAACCTGCTGCCCACCGAACAGAGGATGTGCCACCAACACCACCACCTCCACTTCCACCATGTCACACGGCAGCGTTTAGCTCTCCATCTCACAAACATTGGAGAGAAAACGTAAATTCCCACCTAGCCACCCTCGAGCCCTGGGCCTGAATGCCAGCATTTCTAAACTACTGGCCTTTGACATGCTGTCATTCAGGCTGGTGGACCCAGACAGCTTCAAACAGCTGATGGCGGTGGCTGTCCTACAGTATGTTGTTCCCAGCCTCCACTACTCCTCCAAGAGAGCAGTGCCTTCCCTGCACAACCAAGTATCCGATAGAATCAAGTGTGCACTGCGCAACACCATCTGTGGCAAGGTCCACCTAACCACAGATACGTGGACCAGTAAGCATGGCCAGGGACGCTATATCTCACTAACTGCACACTGGGTAAATGCAGTGGAGGCTGGGCCCCAGGCGAAGAGTTCTTTGGCGCATGTCCTTCCGCTGCCAAAGATCACAGGGCATCACTCTTTGACTCCTGTAGCCTCCTCCTCCTCCTACTCGGCTTCCTCCTCCTCTTCCACCTGCTCATCCAGTCAGCCACACACCACCACCAACTTCAGCACAGCCCGGGTTAAACGTCAGCAGGCTGTTCTGAAACTCATATGTTTGGGGGACAGGCCCCACACCGCGCAGGAGTTGTGGCGGGGTATTGAACCTCAGACCGACCATTGGTTGCTGCCTTAAGTCTGGTGGTGTGCGATAATAGGCGAAATCTCGTCGCAGCTCTGGGACTAGCCGGTTTGACACACATCCCTTGCCTGGCGCATGTGCTGAATTTGGTGGTGCAGAAGTTCATTCACAACTACCCCGACATGTCAGAGCTGCTGCATAAAGTGCAGGCTGTCTGTGCGTGCTTCTGGCGTTCACATCCTGCCGCTGCTCGCCTGTCTGCGCTACAGCGTAACTTTGGCCTTCCCGCTCACCGCCTCATATGCGACGTGCCCACCAGGTGGAACTCCACCTTGCACATGCTGGAGAGACTGTGCGAGCACCAGCAGGCCATAGTGGAGTTTCAGCTGCAGCACGCACGGGTCAGTCGCACTGCGGAACAGCACCACTTCACCAATGACTGGGCCTCCATGCGAGACCTGTGTGCCCTGTTTCGAGTACTCCACCAACATGGCCAGTGGCGATGACACCGTTATCAGCGTTATAATACCACTTATGTCTCCTTGAGAAAACACTTAGGGCGATGATGGAAGAGGAGGTGGCCCAGGAGGAGGATGAGGGTTCATTTTTAGCACTTTCAGGCCAGTCTGTTAGAAGTGGCTCAGAGGGAGGTTTTTTGCAAAAGAGGCCAGGTAGAAATGTGGCCAGCCAGGGCCCACTACTGGAAGATGAGGAGGAGGTGGAGGAGGAGTATGAGGCATGTTCACAGCGGGGTGGCACCCAAGGCAGCTCGGGCCCATCACTGGTGCGTGGCTGGGGGGAAACTGAGGACGATGACGATACGCCTCCCACAGAGGACAGCTTGTCCTTACCTCTGGGCAGCCTGGCACACATGAGCGACTACATGCTGCAGTGCCTGCGCAAGGACAGCAGAGTTGCCCACATTTTAACGTGTGCGGACTACTGGGTTGCCACGCTGCTGGATCCCCGGTACAAAGACAATGTGCCCACCTTACTTCCTGCACTGGAGCGTGATAGGAAGATGTGCGAGTACAAGTGCACGTTGGTAGACATGCTACTGAGAGCATTCCCAAATGTCACAAGTGAAAGCCCAAGGCGAAGGCAGAGGAGGAGCGAGAGGTCGCCAACGCAGCTGTGTCACGGCCAGCTCCACTGAGGGCAGGGTTAGCATGGCAGAGATGTGGAAAAGTTTTGTCACCACGCCACAGTTAACTGCACCACCACCCGATACGGAACGTGTTAGCAGGAGGCAGCATTTCACTAACATGGTGGAACAGTACGTGTGCACACCCCTCCACGTAACTAATGGTTCGGCCCCACTCAACTTCTGGGTCTTCAAACTGTCCACGTGGCCAGAGCTAGCCTTTTATGCCTTGGAGGTGCTGGCCTGCCCGGCGGCCAGCGTTTTGTCTGAACGTGTATTCAGCATGGCAGGTGGCATCATTACTGACAAACGCAGCCGCCTGTCCACAGCCAACATGGACAAGCTAACATTCATAACAATGAACCAGGCATGGATCCCACAGGACCTGTGCCTCCCTTGTGCAAAATAGACATTTATAACTTCCTCCCCTTAACCATATATTCTTGTACTCCAGGACACTTCTTTATTGAATCCTCTTTTTTTTATTTTACCATTATTTTGCGGGGCAACCCAAAGTCGAATGAACCTCTCCTCCGTCTGGGTGCCAGGGGCCTAAATATCTGAAAGTGACCTTCTCCATTGGTGGGTGACATGAAGCCTGATTCTCCGCATTGGGACCTCTCTCCTCTGTCTGGGTGCTGGGGCCTAAATAACTAAAAGTGGCCTTCTGCATTGGTGGGTGACATGATGCCCCTTTTGCTGCTTTGGGACCTCTCTCCTCTGTCTGGGTGTCAGGGGCCTAACTTTCACGTACTTGCTTGCTGTCTTAGTGGCAGACAATTAACACTTTTTACTGTCTAATGACCGTGCCATTGTCTGGGTGTCAGTGGCCTATATTTTGTTTAATTGTTTGCTGTCTGGGTGAGAGACATTAAACTCTTTCTACTGTCAAATTGCCTCTCCTCTGTCTGGGTGTCAGGGGCCTACATAAATGATAATGGCCTGTTCCATTTCAGGTTGACCTGAGGCCTGTGTTGCTGTTACGGGACAGCTCTCCTCTTTGCGGGTGCCATGGCCCTGAGTCTGTGAATGAGGCCTGTGGCACTGCAGGCAGACATGAATCCTTTTTGGCTGTGATGAGAATATCAACTCCCATAGCATTTCCCACCTGATGCCACCTACACCTCCTATTCCACCTCCTCCTCCAAGTTACCCTACACATTTGTTTGCAGGGGATTTACCTACATTTTGCTGCCTTTTGCAGCCCTCTAGCCCTTTCCTAGGCTATTTTACAGCCTTTTTAGTGCCCAAAAGTTCAGGTCCCCATTGACTTCAATGGGGTTCGGGGTGAAGTTCGGGAAAAGTTCGGATCCCGAACTCGAACATTTTCAGGAAAGTTCGGCTGAACTTCTCGAACCCGAACATCCAGGTGCTCTCTCAACTCTACCCACAACTGGACGGCGGTGCCCTTCCTAACTAAGTGAAGGACCTAAATGGAGAAATGAGAGGAAAAAAAATAATAAATGTAGTGACAGATACATTGAACAAGCCAAGGTCGATACCAGGAGAGTCAAATCTAAAGCCAAATCAGAAACCAGGTATCAGAAACGTACCAAGGTCACACCACAAAGTCTCGTCAGATCCAAATCTTCATACAAAGGAGAAAAGGTCAAGAACACGCCAAGGTCCAAATTCCAGAGGTCAAATGTAATATAGAATATAAATGCAAAGACACCTTAATCACAGGCAACTTTGGACAAGTTGCCTGTTAAAACAAAGCACTCCATAGATCACGTGAGACGTCCACCCACATGACCTGGGACATCATGATGCTAAATCCCAACTTCCCCCCTGATTGGCCGGTGCTCCAACCCATGGAGTCTGGCCAGTTACTGGGCAACAAGACGCTGCCAGCTCAGCCCGCAATGGAGCACCCCTGCTGGCTACAATACAGTAGGGCAGAGATGCTGGTGGCACTGCAACATGCTCAAAATACCCACCAGCCAGGAAGGCCATATAACTGGCAACGGGACACCATGTAACTGGCACTGGCCAGTTAAAAACATAACACCAGCTTTCATGCTAGTTTTCACTTTGGATAAAAGAAAATAAAAAATAAATGTAAACACCCAAACAGTCCCATGCTGAATGACATCCATTATAGCACAAAGGGTCTGGAAAGGTTCTGGCCGCTTCCTAGCCTATAATCTTCCAGCTGAGGTGATGTGTTCCACTGTTGCCGATCACTTACCTCATCAGTGACTGGACATGCACCACCTTGGGACATGTCACTGCTAAGTTTAGATTCTGCAAACCGGTATGAGTCACATTGGATCCGCAGTTCTGGAAAGGCATGTAGAAGATCAACATAAAGTCTAAAAATGTTTCCCCAGTGTAAGTGTATTTTAGTCTGCTTTTATTTTCTCTTTGCATCGGGGACAGTAAAACCATTTTCTGGTAATGACAAATTTGTTGTCGATCTTCATATTGACATGTGATGTGAAACCACGATTTGCACAGTGAACACACCACCATATGATCATCAGCTTTTTAAATGTGGCAAAGACAATAAGTTGCAAAAGAGTAATTGTCTTTTGGTAGACTTTCCGACAGAATTTGGTTTCATACGGAAATATTTCCAAATGTCCCTTTTAAGGCATGAAAGCAGATGACTGCAGATCTCAGACTGGAGAAACTGTATGCTATTTAACTCTATACCTTCAGCTAGGACCACTGCATTTGCTGTTGAAAAGAGGCCACAATTGTTAGGGCCTGTTTGTTTTTGGCAACACAGACATACTAGTACGTCATGGATGCAAGTGCCTTGGTGACCCATGACGTACTAGTATGTCATTGCAAATTCTGGGCACCGCGGCTCATCATGCGGTGACCAGAATAAGATGGCAGACAGCCATCTTAACTAAAGGATCAGAGGACTTTTTACGCCCCCGCTGCAGCTCTGATCACTGAGAATGGTCAGTCAGTGATGACCAGCCCATTGCAGCGCTGACATCATTTTTCACCATTTATGGTGCTGCAAGGGGCTCTGACAGAGGTGAGGTCACAGACCCAATACTGACAAGCAGAGTCCCTTCTTCCTTCGAAAATCCAAGCAATCCTGTGTAGATACGTGCATAGGTTCTTCAGAGAAGCCCATAGTTTTGTAATCCACAGGTAAATTGGAATTAAAAGCAGTCAGGGGTGCAGAACGTCGCTCTCTCTGCATTTCCCTCAGGTGTCTATCTAGTCTTACGGCCAAGATCATAGTCTGATCCAGTGTGTCAGGAGAAAGGTAGTTGACCAACATATCCTTTAATGACTCACACCACTTATGAAAGTCAGCTCAGTAGTCTTCTGCATGTTTATGGAGAGATACCAGCTGAGAAAGGCAGTTCTAGCGGGATCATAAAAAATTCCTGAGGTCAAAAGAACTTAATCTTCTGATACTAACTTATGATAATCAGCATTTTTTCTGTGTGCAAGCTGTGACTGGCAAGCGCTGATCAGTGTGTACGTGCCTGATCAGCACCTGTGTTCTGTTTTTTGCTGCAGGAGTCTGTTTTCAATCAGTATTCTATTTTTTTGGGCACACACGCAAGCAGATGTTTTTTGCGCGTGTGCGTGCCAAAAAAGAAAAAAAAACTTGTTAGTGTCAATTTCAGTTAGTGCAGGGATGCTCAACCTGCGGCCCTCCAGCTGTTGTAAAACTACAACTCCCACCATGCCCTGCTGTAGGCTGTTAGCTGTAGGCTGTCCAGGAATGATGGGAGTTGTAGTTTTGGAACAGCTGGAGGGCCGCAGGTTGAGAATGCCTGAGTTAGTGCATGCGCTGTCTGCGTGCGTGCCTCCTGCACCAGCTGTGTGCCGGTCAGTACTGTCAATTATGGACTGCATCTGCTCAGGTTTCAGTGCTTTTTTGGTAAAAAAAAGAAATCAGTTAGGGTCCATTCACACGACCGCAATTCTGTTCCGCATTTGCGGAACGGAATTGCGGACCCATTATTTCAATGGGGACAGACGATGTCCCGGTCGAGTCCGCAATTGCGGATCCGCACTTCCGGGTCCGCAATCGCGTTCCCGAAAAAAATAGAACATGTCCTATTCTTGTCCGCAATTGCGGACAAGAAAATACATTTTCTATGAGAGTGTCGGCGATGTACGGTCCGCAAAACATACACAGACGTGTGAATGGACCCTTAGATATACATTTGTCAATTTCAGATAGTACTAGTTTAGACTTTTGCACGCACACACCATCAGCGTGCGTGCGTCCTGCACCTGCTGTGCACTGAACAGTAACACTTTACTGATCGAGCCTCTGCTCTTTTTCTCTCTTTTTTTTCTTTCTCCTAATTTTTACTTGAAATTCATTTCAAGCCCCCTCATGTGTGAAAGCACTACATACACCCCCTTGACACACACCAAAAAAATAAAAATGTTCTGTCCATCCCAGAGAATGCACTCTGTTGAAAAGGCATATGTGCATCTTGCCTCTGAAACGGAGTCTGCCAGCGAGGGAGAAGAGGATGCCACATTCCTCTACTCCCTGTTTCTCTGAAGATTTCATGAATTTGATGGTGGCCCAAACAAATGTACACACCCAACAGTTTACTGCCAGAATTCCACTTCCTCATACAGTATGCTAGACCCCTTGGGTGGACCTTTGAAAATGCAGCAGAGAAGATGACATTTTGCTGCATATGGGCCTTGTAAAAAAAAAAAATTAAATTGGACAGTATTGGAGTTCTGATGCTTTGTACCAGACTCCAACTTACAGTATGTCAATGAACCTCAAATAATTTTAATCAATTGTGAAATTTCTCCACCTTGATAATAATGCACAGTGCCCCCCCAAAAAAAAAGAAAATGCCCCACAATATGACCGTCCATTCAAAATTAAACCCGTCCTGGACCACTTCAACTCAAAATTTGTAGAGAAGTTCACCCCAGAAAAAGAAATTTGTATAGAGTCCATTGTACATTTTAAATAAAGGTTTAATTCTGACAGTATCTACTCAGCAATAGAGATGTCCCGAACTATTCGCCGGCGAACAGTTCTCGGTGAACATAGATTGTTCGCGTTCGCCGCGGCAGGTGAACATATGCAATGTTCGGTCCACCCCCTATACATCATCATTGAGCAAACTTTTACCCTGTAACTCACAGTCAGCAGACACATTCCAGCCAATTAGAACCCTCCCTCCCACACCTTACCACCTCCTATAAAAAAAGGCAGCTATTTTAGATTCAGTCTGAAGCTGCATGTTAGTGAGAGCAGGGAGACTGCAGCTGTGCTGATGATTCTGAATTCATAGGAAAAGCGTTAGCTAGGCCAGTGTTCTGTGTCCACAGACTCATCTGCTGTAAGGACAGCGTCACAGCACCCCAAAAAGCCCTTTTTAGGGCTGCTACATTAGTCTGCTTTTATTTATTTTTTCTCCATATATATATATATATATATATATATTGCAGTTGCTTGGCCTGCCCGTGTGTGAGGAGCTGCAGGCCCACAGACTAGTGTGCCCACTGCCAGTGCCCACCACTCATACCGTGTGGCACAGGACTTGCATAAAAAAAAGGCATTTAATTTTTACCCTTTAATGTAAGGTTAGTTGCCTGCCAGTGTGTGTTAGGCCCACTTCCACTGACTGTAGTGTGTCCACTGCCAGTGCCCACCACTCATACCGGGTGGCACAGTAGCATGCCGATAAATAAGGCATTTAATTTTAACCCTTTAATCTAATTTCAGTTGCCTGCCTGCTTCCAGTGTGTGTCAGGCCCACTTCCACTGACTGTAGTGTGCCCACTGCCAGTGCCCACCACTCATACCGGGTGGCACAGGACGTTGCCTAAAATATGGCACTTTATCTGTACACTTTCATCTAATTTCAGTTACCTGCCTACCAGTGTGTGTGTGTGTCAGGCCCACAGACTGTAGTGTGCCCTCTGCTAGTGCCCAACACTCATACCGGGTGGCACAGTACCTAGCACGCGTAGTACAACTTATCTAAAATCCATTTAATACACGTCCTGATAAGGGACGTAACAGGGATTAAACTGATGAGAAGAGAACTACAGAAAATAACACTCATCTCGGGTGTGAGTAAATTGCACAGCGCAGACACAGTGACTGTGGATTAAAACAAAGGGGAGGGAGCCAGCGTTTTTTTAACCATCTCCCCGTTCGAAAAATTAATTCAATTCACCTTTCGGGGACCCTTGGTGTTGTACGTGGCTAGGTGGAGGAAGAAACCTTCAATGACATCACCGGGACATGGCTAGCTTGGTATCCAATCTTGTGCAAATGGGGAGTTTGCGGTTGTGCAAATGGACTGTTTGCGGTGCATTAAAAGAGGAGTTTGGTCTGTCAATGTCCGTGAAGCGGGTGTAACCCTTACACTACCTGATCAATACAACAATACAACATCATACCTGATCGTATACACACTGGATGTTTTAAACCACGTTGTTCAAAAAAATTTAGGATTGTTAGGCGATTTAAGCCTTTTATGGATTAAAACCCAACTCTGCGTCAACTATGTAATTTTCCATGGGAGTTTTGCCATGGATCCCCCTCCGGCATTCCACAGTCACGGTGTTAGTCCCCTTGAAACAACTTTTCCATCACTACTGTGGCTAGAAAGAGTCCCTGTGGGTTTCAAAATTCGCCTGCCTATTGAGGTCTATGGCGGTTCGCCCGTTGGCCGTTCTCGAAATTTTATGTTCGTGACATCTCTACTCAGCAAGCGGGCACAGTGCGGAAATAAAATGTACAAACTGTGTGGGAGTACTTCCAGCTACACCTACAGGTTCCAGGTTTATGAAGAGAAAGACTCCCCGATTGAACCACCAGAATGCTTTCCCCAGCCTAGGAATTAGTGGGAAGATAGTGTGGGACTTACTGTACCCCCTGCTGGATAAGGGTTACCACCTCTATGTGGATAACTATTATACCAGTATCCCCCTATTCATGTCCCTAACTGTCAGAGGTACTATGGCTCGCAGCACAGTACGCAAAAATCATAGATGCCTCCCTAGATCCCTGGTAGGGCAACTACTCAGAAAAGACAGCAGTAAGGCTCTTCTGGCAGTTATAGCATCCCACATTTTGTGATAGCATGCTGGCAGTTAACTACAAGCACAAGAAGGATGTCTTTGCAAAACTAAGTTGTGGTACAAAGCTGGCCATGCACATTGTGTATTTGTAAACTTAATCTACCGGCCAGACAGGAAAATGTCTTCAATTCCAAGAGGTTGTAATCAAGGCCATAATTTTCCAAAGTCAGGAAGGGGAGGGCCTCAGTACATCAGAAAGTACTGGTGCCCGTGTTTCCCCCAAAACAGCGAGGAAGGGAAAGGCCCAAAAAAAGGTGACACGTTTGTATGCTTTTAAATTCTTTGACAAGTGGTTCTTCCTTCTATGAAACACCTGTTTGGTCAAAGGTGCGCTTCTCACCCCTTAAAATGTTTGTACAGGGATGGGGTCACTTCTTGGGGTTTTCAATTTCTGGGAACCTCAGCAATTTTTTTACATGCAACATGGCACCTAAAATCCATGTCTGCTAATTGAGGCCTGCCTGTTAAATCTTTACTTTACAGTCTTTAAAACCCTTCTATGTGCCCATTTTGTCCTGTCACCTTTTGTGAAAATGAAAAATGTCGGCCTAAATCAAATTTTTCTTGAAAAAAAAAATGCAATTTTTCTGTTTTTACTACCAATTGCATGAAACACCTTTGGCATCAAAGTGCTCATTGCCCACCTTGAAAGATTGGGGGTACCTCAGGGTGTCTCCAGCTAAATCCGCCCTTCAAAAGCCATATGGCAGTCATTCCCTTCTGAAACCTGCCATGGACCCATACATCAGTTTCTGACCACATATAGGGTGTTGCCGTCTTCAGGGTAAAATGGGTAACAAAATGTGCGGAGCATTTTGTCCCGTTACCCTTTTTGAAAGTGAAAAATATGGGTCTAAAGCAACTTTTTCTTGAATTTTTTTTTAATTTTTCTTTGGCGGTCAAAGTGCTCACTACACACCTTGAAAGATTCCTTGAGGGGTGTAGTTTCCAAAATGGCATCACTTTTTGGGGGTTCCACTGTAGGGGTACCTCAGGGTGTCTTCATATGCGACATAGCTCCCAAAAACAATTCCAGCAAAATATGCCCTTCTAAATTGTTATGTTGCTCATTCCTTTTTGCGCCGTGTCATATGCCCATACAGCAGTTAATGACCACATATGGGTTGTTTCTGTAAACTATGGAATCAGGGTAATAAACATTGAATTTTGTTTGGCTGTTAACCCTTAATGTGTTACAGGACAAATAGATTGAAATCTGACAAAAAAAGTGAAATTTTGAAATTTCATCTTCATTTTCCTTTAATTCTTGTGAAACACCTAAAGGGTTAACAACATTTGTAAAATGTTTTAAATAACTTGAGGGGTGTAGTTTCTAAAATGGGTAATATACGGGTGATTTCTATTATGTAAGCCCTGCAAAATGACTTCATAACTGAACTGGTCCTTAAAAAAAAGTGGGTATTGGAATCTAACATAACAAAAAACAAAATGACATTTAGAAATGATGCCAACATAAAGTAGACATATGGGAAATGTAAAGTAATAACTATTTTATGAGGTATCACTATCTGCCTAAAAAGCAGAGAAATACAAATTTTTTGGGGTAAATTTTGGTCTATTTAATAAATAAGGGTTGACTCAAATTTACCATTGTCACATGAAGTACAATGTGTCATGAGAAAACACTCAGAAAAGCTTGGATAAGTACAAGAGTTTCAAAGTTTTTACCACTAGAAATTATCGAATTGAAGTTGACGAAGTGGAATTCAATCCGAATTTAACCTCCTCAGCCCCCCTAGCTTAAACAGCCTTAATGACCAGACCACTTTACAATTCTGCACTACACTACTTTCACGGTTTCATACAACTTACCACCCAAATTAATTTTACCTCCTTTTCTTCTCACTAATAGAGCTTTCATTTGGTGGTATTTCATTGCTGCTGACATTTTTACTTTTTTTATATAAAAAATGACCAAAATTTTAGCAAAAAAATTACATTTTTCACTTTCTGTTGTAATTTTTTTTTTTTTAAAACTACATTTCTATATAAATTTTTCTCTAAATTTATTGTTCTACATGTCTTTGATAAAAAAAAAATCCAATAAGTGTATATTTATTAGTTTGGGTAAAAGTTAGTGTTTACAAACTATGGTGCAAAAAAATGAATTTCCGCATTTTGACTTTCTGAGCACCTGTTATGTTTCCTGAGGTACTACAATATCCAGACAGTAAAAATACCCCACAAATGACCCCATTTTGGAAAGTAGACACCCTAAGGTATTCACTGATGGCATAGTGAGTTCATGGAAGTTTTTATTTTTTGTCACAAGTTAGCGGAAATGGAATTAAATTTTTTTTTCAAAAATATTTCATTTTCCGCTAACTTGTGAGAAAAAATAAAAACTTCCATGAACTCACTATGCCCCTCAGTGAATACCTTGGGGTGTCTACTTTCTAAACTGGGGTCACTTGTGGGGTATTGTATTTATACTGCTCTGGCATTTTAGGGGCCCCTAAAGCGCGAGAAGTAGTTTTGAATCCAAATGCGTAAAAATGCCCTGTGAAATCCTAAAGGTACTCATTGGAATTAGGGCCCCTTTGCGCATCTTGGCTGCAAAAAAGTGTCACTTATGTGGTATCGCCATACTCATGAGAAGTAGGGCAATGTGTTTTGGGGTGTATTTTTACATATACCCATACTGTGTGTGAAAAATATCTCTGTAAATGACAACTTTTTCCATTTTTTTTATACAAAGTTGTCAATTTACAGAGATATTTCACTCATCCAGCACGGGTATATGTAAAAATACACCCCAAAACACATTGCCCTACTTCTCCTGAGTATGGCGATACCACATGTGCAACACTTTTTTGCAGCTAAGATGCGCAAAGGGGCCCCAATTACAATGAGTACCTTTGGAATCCAAATGCGTAAAAATGCCCTGTAAAATCCTAAAGGTACTCATTGGAATTGGGGCCCCTTTGCGCATCTTAGCTGCAAAAAAGTGTTACACATGTGGTATCGCCATACTCACGAGAAGTAGGGCAATGTGTTTTGGGGTGTATTTTTACATATACCCGTGCTGGATGAGAGAAATATCTCTGTAAATTGACAACTTTGTATAAAAAAAATTGAAAAAGTTGGCATTTACAGAGATACTTCTCTCATTCAGCACGGGTATATGTAAAAATACACCCCAAAACACATTGCCCTACTTCTCCTGAGTATGGCGATACCACATGTGTAACACTTTTTTGCAGCTAAGATGCACAAAGGGGCCCCAATTCCAATGAGTACCTTTAGGATTTCACAGGGCATTTTTACGCATTTGGATTCCAGACTTCTTCTCACACTTTAGGGGCCCCTAAAATGCCAGGGCAGTATAAATACCCCACAAGTGACCCCATTTTAGAAAGAAGACACCCCAGGGTATTCCGTGAGGGGCATGGAGAGTTCATAGAAGATTTTTTTTTGGCACAAGATAGCGGAATTTGATTTTTTTTGTTTTTTCTCACAAAGTCTCCCTTTCCGCTAACTTGTGACAAAGAGTTCAATCTTTCATGGACTCAATATGCCCCTCAGCTAATACCTTGGGGTGTCTTCTTTCCAAAATGGAGTCATTTGTGGGGTGTTTGTACTGCCATGGCATTTGAGGGTCTCCGCAATCATTACATAGTACAAAAACACCTTCCAGCATTAAAAGATAACTTTTATAGATAATTTTAAAAGAAGTAATGTAAATAACCTGAAGATGAGCTTCAACAACCATTTCGCTCTGATACCAGGTCAAGTCTTGATAAATGCGGACAAATATCCTGTGTACTTGCATCTTATACCCTGACGAACCAGTGTTTTGCTGGGGAAACGCTGCGTCGGGACGTATATTTTTACTTTGCTGACTATCCTCTATTTTAAACGTTTTGTAGTAGACATTATAGCATCTTTTGTTTCTCCTGGTCTATCTTACTTCTCCTTGTAAGGGCCTGACTAGGGCAATCAGCAGTATTAGGAACGTGGACAGGGGACCCTCACATCAGGGGGTTTCCCTGGGCTAAGGGATAGATAGGGAAGCTAGGGTTTAATAGGGATTATCTATATCTTTCCTCTTACCAGGCTATCCAACATATGACATCATGTCTCCACGGTTCCTGAGCATGTCTACTAACTGTAAGTAGAGAGGGCTTAACCTTTTCCACTAGTATTGCCTTATTTATTTATATTTGTCTGCATTTATCAAGACTTGACCTGGTATCAGAGTGAAAAGGTTGTTGAAGCTCATCTTCAGGTTATTTACGTTACTTCTTTTAAAATTATCTATAAAAGTTATCTTTTAATGCTGGAAGATGTTTTTGTACTATGTAGTCTGTAGACTTCCTCAGAATTGTATCTGCCAATAGGCGATTTGTGCTCAAAGAGAATTTATCTCCGCAATCATTACATGTATGGCCAGCATTAGGAGTTACTGCTATTCTCCTTATATTGAGCATACGGGTAATGAGATTTTTTTTCCGTTCAGCCTCCGGGCTGAAAGAAAAAATGAATGGCACAGATTTCCTCATTCGCATCGATCGATGTGGATGAAAAAATCTCTGCCAAAAAATATGCAAGAAAAAAAAAAAAAAAGAGGGGCCTGGCGATTACCAGGACATAGGGGCTCCGCCCAAACATCCATGCCCACTCAGCTCCTATATCCTGGCAAACCTGATTTCTCCATTCACCTCGATCAATCGATCGTTGTGGAGGAAAACATCTTTGCCAGATTTTTGATACAAAGTGTTTGCCAAAGCATATGAACTCCATCACCTCTCCTCAGCTGATATGCCTGGGCAAATGTACCTGTACTGCAGTGGAGAAATCTCGTCTTGCAGCGCCGCATACACCGACTTCACATGTAAACTGACAGCAGCGCAATGCTTTTCTCAGAATGCACATCAGTGCTGCAGCGTTTTCGTCAGTTGGTCCAGCTGGAAACTCACTCAAGATTTCTTTTTCTTGCTACCTGTTTAATTATTATTATTTTTTTTCTTTTCACTCTTTATTTTCCTAGCAGAAACCTCTCCTTTACCATGGGACAATGTGTAAAGTGTAAATCACACAGAGATGGTGCGAAGTACATTATGCACTTTATCCCAAGTGAAAGGAGACGTTTCTACCGTTTCACATAGCTGCAGTAGCACACTAGCACCCCTGTGTGTTAGGGTCTCTCAAAACATAGTATCCTGAGAGACCCTTGTGTAAAAACTACCTGTGTCCTGCGGTCCCTACGTTCCTAATTATATCTGAGTGTGGTACTTCCGGAAACACTTCCCTAGGCATAGGGCAGGGTGGTCAGGGCAGTCAGGACAGAAATAGCGGGTGTCACGCCTTATTCCACTCCTGCTACAGACACGACATCTTTCTCGGGGTGACGGTTGGGTTGAGGTACCAGCAACGACATTGGGGAAATGTCGCTCGTGTAGACGGCTCACTACACTGGTGGTTGGGGCCACGGAACCTCATGGATACAGGAGGTTTTCGATGAACTCTTCCTGAAATTTGAGGAAGGATCCTGTTCTCCCAGCCTTACTGTAGAGAACAAAACTATTATATATAGCCAATTGAATTAGGTATACAGACACCTTCTTATACCAGCGTCTGGTCCTGTGGAAAAGCAAATATGGAGCCAACATCTGGTCATTGAAGTCCACCCCTCCCATGAGCAAATTATAGTTGTGGACTGAGAGGGGCTTTTCAATGACACTGGTTGCCCGTTCTATTTGTATTGTCGTGTCTGTGTGAATGGAGGAGAGCATGTAAACCTCACGCTTGTCTCTCCATTTCACCGCGAGCAGTTCTTTGTTACACAAGGCAGCCCTCTCCCCCCTTGCAAGACGGGTGGTAACGTGCCATTGGGGGAAGCCCCGGCGACTAGGTCGCACGGTCCCACAGTTCTAGGAACAAATGCCTAAAGAGGGGCACACTTGTGTAGAAATTGTCCACATAAAGATGGTACCCCTTGCCGAATAAGGGTGACACCAGGTCCCAGACTGTCTTCTCACTGCTCACCTGGTAGTCAGGGTTACCGACCAGCTCCAGGGTCTGATCTTTACCCTCAGACATGAAATTTGTGGGTATAGCCTGTGGCTCTTTCACAGAGCTTATACAATTTGACCCCATAACGGGCGCGCTTGCTCGGGATGTATTGTTTAAAGCCAAGGCTCCCGGTAAAATGTATTAGGGACTCGTCTACGCAGATGTTTTGCTCAGGGGGTATACAAATCTGCAAATTTGGTGTTAAAGTGGTCTATGAGGGGCCGAATTTTGTGGAGCCGGTCAAAAGCTGGGTGGCCTCTGGGACGAGAGGTGCTGTTATCGCTAAAGTGCAGGAAACGCAGGATGGTCTCAAATCATGTCCTGGACATGGCAGCAGAGAACATGGGCATGTGATGAATTGGTTTCGTGGACCAATATGACTGCAATTCATGCTTTTTTGTTAGGCCCATGTTGAGGAGAAGGCCCAAAAAAGTTTTAAATTCGGAAACTTGGACGGGTTTCCACCGGAAAGACTGGGCATAAGAACTTCCCGGGTTGGCGGTTATAAATTGAGTGGCATACCGATTTGTTTCTGCCACGACTAGGTCAAAGAGCTCCGCAGTGAAGAACAGCTCAAAAAACCCCAGTGCCGATCCGATCTGAGCTGTCTCCACCCGAACTCCTGACTGGGCGGTGAAAAGGGGAACTAATGGTGCGGCTGAAGATGGGGGCTGCCAATCAGGGTTTGCCAGCACCTCAGGGATTCTAGGGGCTCTACGGGCCTGTCTGTGCGGTGGCTGCGATGGGGGAACTATTGCACGTGCCACCGTACCAGCTTCAACTGCCCTTCTGGTGCTCGCCACTTCACCATGTTCTACGGCAGTGCTGGTACTAGGTCCAGGAAGGGCTGCGCTGTTGGTGTATGCCTCACCACGTAATCCGACAGCGCCAGCCCCACTCTGCTGCCCTTGAAGCGGATCCTGCGCAACCTGTGGTCTAGCGACACGGGGCCGGGTACGCCTGGTGGTATCAGGGACTTCAACCTCCTCGTTCGAACTTTGGGTCAGACTGCCACTGCTTTCTACAGGTTCATATTCTGACCCGCTAGATTAGTCAGATGAGGGTTCCCATTCCTCATCTGACTGGATCAGAAGCCTGTAGGCCTCTTCAGAAGAATACCCCTTACTTGCCATTTGGACAACTAAATTTAGAGGGTATTCCCTGAGACTACCCAAGAAAAAGAGAAAGCCTGTCTTACAAATGGCAGGCTAGTAAAGTACAGGAAGCCACTGCTATTGATAAAAAAGATCAAAACTGATTTTTTTATCGCCACAGCGCTTGTGAAGTGATTGTGCAGTGATAAAAAAAATATAAATAATTTTTGTCACTGCGGCGGGGCGGGCGTGGGTGAATGCACGTGTGGGCAACCGATCAGGCCTGATCGGGCAAACACTGCGTTTTGGGTGGGGGTGAACTAAGGGGATACTAATACTATTATAGATCTGACTGATCAGTTCTGATCACTTAGAGATACTATAAAAGTACAAATGCTGATTAGCGCTACGCTAATCAGCAAATCAGTGACTGCGGTGCGGTGGGCGCTAACGGAAGCTAACTACCTACCAAAGGGGCCTAAACTAAACTAAACCTAACAGTCAATACTAGTGAGAAAAAAAAGCGACAGTTTACACTGATCACTTTTTTCCCTTTCACTAGTGATTGACAGGTGATTGAAAGGGGTGATCAAGGGGTTAATTGGGGTGATGTTGGGTGATCTGGGGCTAAGTGTATAGTGTTTGGTGTACTCACTGTTACATGTGCTCTCTGCAGAGTCCAACCGACGAAAAGGACTCAGCGTCTCGCGAGATGATGCACCGATGCGTTCACCCAGAATAACCCGACCGCCCACATCCGTGCGTTAGGCGGTAATGGAGCGGTTAAGGAAAAATTAAATTCGCACCGAAGCCGAATTTACTCACGCTTCGTGGTACCGAATTACATTTTTTCCTAAAATGGCTGCTGCATGTGTAAGGACATGGAGAAAGGAACTCTGGGATGGTAGGATCACCCATAATGCCATGCATGCAGCCAATCAGCAGCCAGCCCTGTGATGTCACAGCCCTATAAATAGCGTCAGCCTTCTTAGATTTTGCCATTTACCAGTGTACTTAGTGTAGGGAGAGACGTGTCTGCAGGCGCTAGGGACAGTGATAGGAAAGACTGGATTGTGGTGAAAAAACGATTTTGAAGTGCAGGGAAAGGATAGGGGGGAATTGTTCCAGAGCATTTATGTAGAACAGGGTTCAGTAGGGGAGGTTACAAACTGTGTAATAGGAACAATCCTATTACACTTTGGTGCACTGACTGGGGATCCAAATTGCCATTTTTACAGCTGTGTCATTCTAGCAAACCGTTCTTGTTTTTGGGATGCAAATGCTGTTTGATACAGCCGATAACAGGGTTTATTACAAGGAAATATTACTACAGTACGTCTTATTTGCCCTTGTGCAGTGCAGTGATATATTCTAAAGCCCAGTTTGCCGTGTATTAGTGGCAAAATAAAAATATATTCGCCGTTCAGCATTGCACTTATCTGTTGAAAAGCCTTTTGTATTGTGTAAAAGTAGAAAAAAATTGTCATTGTGCCACTCTGTGGCCTCCTCATGCTGCTTCCACCTCCACACTGTCACTTTGCAACTCTGGTCTCCTGATGCTGCCGCCACCTCTATACTGTCATTGTGCCACTCTGTGGCCTCATCATGCTGCTTCCACCTCACCACTTTGTCATAGGGCCACTCTGTAGACTTCTCATGCTATTCCCACCCTCCCCACTTCATGACTGGGCCACTATTTTGCCTTTTGGCCTGGATGACATCATAATTTATTTGACCCTTCTTCTGATCTGTCAGAAGGAAGGAAAAATGAGATGCACAACCAATCCTGTCTGTGTAGCAGCTGTATGGCCTGTATGGTCCCATCAGAATTGGCTTGTGATATGGTAGCCAAAAGCAGGAGTGGGTACAAAATACAGAATACATGCAAATATCCCATTCACGGGTCATCTGTTTTGGATCCACTCCTGTTTTTTTGGCATTAGCAATACTGATGGATTACTGACCAAATGCTGACTGAGTGAAGGCGGATGCTCAACAGACTGGATCCGTTTTTTGTGGGTTATTGTTCTGACGGATCAGAGGAAGGGCAAAATAATCAGTGACATCAACACAAACTTACTGCTGACACCCTCTCCACTCTGTTGGGGGGGCTCTACTTGTATAAGCATTTAATAGAACAAATTCTGTAGACATCTATGTGGAATCAGCTGACGAGGGTGTAAAAGGAGTGCGCTTCTTCTTGACGCTAACATTGACCTGTAAGTCTGAGTTCACACTTGAGTTATTTGGTCAGTTTTGGCCCGGCGACTGACCAAATAAGTGAAGTGTGCAGTGATTCTAAGAGCGACGCTTGTCATCTGCATGTCATATGGACTCACAGTATTATTTCACTACCAGAACAGATTCCCTATGCGTGTTTCTGCAAGGCACAGTGTTCTACACCACTATAAAGGCTTTGAAGCCAGGAAATATCCATTTTTTAAAGCGATGAAAAAGTCTGCTCATCTCTAATTACCACATAAAGTGACACATGTCAGATTCGCAAAAATGGCCTGGTCCTTAAGGTGTAAAATGACTGTGTTCAAGGGGTTAAGAGTCTGACTGAAACCTTGAAAATGGGGTTTATACAGGTTCACAAGTTGTCAGAATAACAAGTGTCAGAATGGCAGAAAAATTTATGGAAGCAAATGCAATAACGGAACCAGCATTACATAGAAACTAAACAGTGTGCACCAACATGATGAATCTTGATGATACGGTTCATGGATGGAATGTCAGAATGAGTCAACATGAGTGTGTCTATTAAACCTGAAACACCAGGGCTCTCTATACTAATTAAATACTGGCATATGTTTATTACAATATCATCCAATCATTGATTGGTGGCAATTTCCTCACAATCTTTGAAGGTTAATTTTAGGTAATGTATGGTCAGCCACACACAATTAAGGTTTGCCATAAGTAATTGCCTGCTCACTCACAATATCAACTTTTTCTCAAATGTCATTCTTTTTTTTGTTCTGCCTTAGATCCTACTCTGTGGAGATTGGATTGGTTTGGTATATTTTCTTTCTGTAAGCTCCTGTATACCCTAGGGAATAGTTGTTTTTGGAGTTTTTAGTGGGACTAAGCTACCATCTTGGGGGATTTGTTCTCAGACATCAACATTTAAGTTACTCAATCTGATTATCACATGCTGAACACTTTTTTTTTTTGTCTAAAACAGAAATGCTCAACCTGCGGCCCTCCAGCAGTTGCAAAACTACAACTCCCAGCATGCCCTAATAGCTGTAGGCTGTCCAAGCATACTGGGAATTGTAGTATTGCAACAGCTGGAGGGCCGCAGGTTGAGCATTTCTGGTCTTAAAGATAAACAGAGTTGATTAATCCATTTGAAAGTGATGCACTGCCGAACAAATTGCTCATCAACTTGGAACCCCATTTCATCCTGCCTTTCCTGTATGTGCATAAAACAATATCAAGAGAAAACAACAGTTTAGAGTAAGTTGGATTAACTCCCTCCCAGTTCCAGTTGGCCACTCGAAAAATAGAACACGTGTTTACAAGGCAGTAAAAAAATATTTGCAATTTTTACATGTGCAATTGTGTCCTTCCAGTCTAACACAAACTGCATATACACAGCGTTTTGCTGACTCGCTTTTGACCTTTAGTAGAGTCAGTCTATTTCACATGAGATCAATTAAGGCCACTGTATTAGCTCTTTACGTGACTATAGTTGAGCGAACTTCCTGAAAATGTTCGGATTCCGGATCCGAATTCGACCCGAACTTCATCCCGAATCCCATTGAAGTCAAAGGGGACCCGAACTTTTGGGCACTAAAAAGGCTGTAAAATAGTCCAGGAAAGGGCTGCAAAATGTAGGTAAATGTCCTGCAAACAAATGTGGATAGGAAAATGAATTAAAATAAAATAAATAAAAATTAACCAATATCAGTTGGAGAGAGGTCCCATAGCAGAGAATCAGGCTTCAAGTCACCCACCAATGGAGAAGGTCACTTTCTGTTATTTAGGCCCCAGCACCCAGACAGAGGAGAGAGGTCCCATAGCATAAAATCAAGCTTCATATTACCCACCACTGGAGAAGGTCACTTACAGTTATTTAGGCCCCAGCACCCAGACAGAAGAGAGAGGTCCCACAGCAAGGAATAAGGTGTCATATCACCCACCACTGGAGAAGGCCACTTAGTTATTTAGGCCCTAGCACCCAGACAGAGGAGAGAGGTCCCACAGCAAGGAATAAGGCATCATATCACCCACCACTGGAGAAGGCCACTTCCAGATATTTAGCCCACGGCACCCAGACAGAGGTCGCATGGCAGAGGTTCAGGCTTTATGTCACCCACCATTGTAACAGGCCACTTTCAGTTATTTAGGCCCCGGCGCCCAGATTGAGGAGAGGTTCATTCAACTTTGGGTTGCACCGCAAGATCACGGTAAAGTTAAAAAAAAAAAAAAAAGAGGATTCAATAAAGAAGTGCCCTGGAGTACAAGAATACATGGTTGAGGGGGAGGCAGTTATAAATGTCTATTCTGCACAAGGGAGGCACAGGTCCTGTGGGATCCATGCCTGGTTCATTTTTATGAACGTCAGCTTGTCCACGTTAGCTGTGGACAGGCGGCTGTGTTTGTCAGTAATGACGCCCCCTGCCATGTCATGCGTCATATCACCCACCACTGGAGAAGGCCACTTTCAGTTATTTCGGCCCCAGCACCCAGACAGAGGAGAGAGGTCCCACAGCAAGGAATAAGGCGTTATATCACCCACCACTGGAGAAGGCCACTTTCAGTTATTTCGACCCCAGCACCCAAAAAGAGGAGAGAGGTCCCACAGCAAGGAATCATGCGTCATATCACCCACCACTGGAGAAGGCCACTTTCAGTTATTTCGGCCCCAGCACCCAGACAGAGGAGAGAGGTCCTACAGCAAGGAATAAGACGTTATATCACCCACCACTGGAGAAGGCCACTTTCAGTTATTTCAGCCCCAGCACCCAGACAGAGGAGAGAGGTCCCACAGGAAGGAATCATGCGTCATATCACCCACCACTGGAGAAGACCACTCAGTTATTTCAGCCCCAGCACCCAGACAGAGGAGAGAGGTCCCACAGCAAGGAATCATGCGTCATATCACCCACCACTGGAGAAGGCCACTTTCAGTTATTTCGGCCCCAGCACCCAGACAGAGGAGAGAGGTCCCACAGCAAGGAATAAGGCGTTATATCACTCACCACTGGAGAAGGCCACTTTCAGTTATTTCGGCCCCAGCACCCAGACAGAGGAGAGAGGTTACACAGCAAGGAATAAGGCGTCATATCACCCACCACTGGAGAAGGCCACTTTCAGTTATTTTGGCCTCTGCACCCAGACAAAGGAGAGAGGTCACACAGCAAGGAATCATACGTCATTTCACCCACCACTGGAGAAGGCCACTTTCAGTTATTTCGGCCCCAGCACCCAAACAGAGGAGAGATGTCCCACAGCAAGGAATCATGCGTCATATCACCCACCACTGGAGAAGGCCACTTTCAGTTATTTCGACCCCAGCACCCAAAAAGAGGAGAGAGGTCCCACAGCAAGGAATCATGCGTCATATCACCCACCACTGGAGAAGGCCACTTTCAGTTATTTCGGCCCCAGCACCCAGACAGAGGAGAGAGGTCCTACAGCAAGGAATAAGACGTTATATCACCCACCACTGGAGAAGGCCACTTTCAGTTATTTCAGCCCCAGCACCCAGACAGAGGAGAGAGGTCCCACAGGAAGGAATCATGCGTCATATCACCCACCACTGGAGAAGACCACTCAGTTATTTCAGCCCCAGCACCCAGACAGAGGAGAGAGGTCCCACAGCAAGGAATCATGCGTCATATCACCCACCACTGGAGAAGGCCACTTTCAGTTATTTCGGCCCCAGCACCCAAACAGAGGAGAGAGGTCCCACAGCAAGGAATCATGCGTCATATCAACCACCACTGGAGAAGGCCAATTTAAGTTATTTCGGCCCCAGCACCCAGACAGAGGAGAGAGGTTACACAGGAAGGAATAAGGCGTCATATCACCCACCACTGGAGAAGGCCACTTTCAGTTATTTTGGCCTCTGCACCCAGACAAAGGAGAGAGGTCACACAGCAAGGAATCATACGTCATTTCACCCACCACTAGAGAAGGCCACTTTCAGTTATTTAGGCCCCAGCACCCAGACAAAGGAGAGAGGTCCCACAGCAAGGAATAAGGCGTTATATCACCCACCACTGGAGAAGGCCACTTTCAGTTATTTCGGCCCCAGCTCCCAGACAGAGGAGAAAGGTCCCACAGCAAGGAATCATGCGTCATATCACCCAGCACTGGAGAAGGCCACTTTCAGTTATTTCGGCCCCAGCACACAGACAGAGGAGAGAGGTCCCACAGCAAGGAATCATGCGTCATATCACCCACCACTGGAGAAGGCCACTCAGTAATTTCGGCCCCAGCACCCAGACAGAGGATAGAGGTCCCACAGCAAGGAATCATGCGTCATATCACCCACCACTGGAGAAGGCCACTCAGTTATTTCGGCCCCAGCACCCATACAGAGAAGAGAGGTGACACAGCAAGGAATCATGCGTCATATCACCCACCACAGGAGAAGGCCACTTTCAGTTATTTCGGCCCCAGCACCCAAACAGAGGAGAGAGGTCCCACAGCAAGGAATCATGCGTCATATCAACCACCACTGGAGAAGGCCACTTTCAGTTATTTAGGCCCCAGCACCCAGACAAAGGAGAGAGGTCCCACAGCAAGGAATAAGGCGTTATATCACCCACCACTGGAGAAGGCCACTTTCAGTTATTTCGGCCCCAGCACCCAGACAGAGGAGAGGTTCATTCAACTTTTGGTTGCACCGCAAGATCATGGTAAAGTTAAAAAAATGAGGATTCAATAAAGAAGTGCCCCGGAGTACAAGAATACATGGTTGAGGGGGAGGCAGTTATAAATGTCTATTCTGCAGAAGGGAGGCACAGGTCCTGTGGGATCCATGCCTGGTTCATTTTTATGAATGTCAGCTTGTCCACGTTGGCTGTGGACAGGCGGTTGCGTTTCTCAGTAATGAAGCCCCCTGCCGTGCTGAATACACGTTCAGACAAAACGCTGGCCGCCGCGCAGGCCAGCACCTCCAAGGCATAAAATGCTAACTCTGGCCACGTGGAAAATTTGGAGACCCAGAAGTTGAATGGGGCCGAACCATCAGTCAGTACGTGGAGGGGTGTGCAGACGTACTGTTCAACCATGTTAGTGAAATGCTGCCTCCTGCTAACACGTTCCGTATCAGGTGGTGGTTGTACTTGTACTCGCGCATCTTCCTATCACGCTCCAGTGCAGGAAGTAAGGTGGGCACATTGTCTTTGTACCGGGGATCCAGCAGGGTGGCAACCCAGTAGTCCTCACACGATAAAATGTGGGCAACTCTGCTGTCGTTGCGCAGGCACTGCAGCATGTAGTCGCTCATGTGTGCCATGCTCCCTAGAGGTAAGGACAAACTGTCCTCTGTGGGAGGCGTATCGTCATCGTCCTCCGTATCCCCCCAGCCACGCACCAGTGATGGGCCTGAGCTGTGTCGGGTGCCACCCCGCTGTGAACCTGCTTCATCCTCATCCACCTTCTCCTCATCCTCCTTGTCCTCCAGTAGTGGGCCCTGGCTGGCCACATTTGTACCTGGCTTCTGCTGTTGCAAAAAAACTCCCTTTGAGCCACTTCTAACAGACTGGCCTGAAAGTGTTTAAAAATGACCCCTCATCCTCCTCCTCCTCCTCCTCCTGGGCCACCTCCTCTTCCATCATCGCCCTAAGCGTTTTCTCAAGGAGACATAGAAGTGGTATTGTAACGCTGATAACGGTGTCATCGCCACTGGCCATGTTGGTGGAGTACTCGAAACAGCGCAACAGGGCACACAGGTCTCGAATGGAGGCCCAATCATTGGTGGTGAAGTGGTGCTGTTCGCAGTGTGACTGACGCGTGCGTGCTGCAGCTGAAACTCCACTATGGCCTGCTGCTGCTCGCACAGTCTCTCCAGCATGTGCAAGGTGGAGTTCCACCTGGTGGGCACATCGCATATGAGGCGGTGAGCGGGAAGGCCGAAGTTCCGCTGTAGAGCAGACAGGCGAGCAGCGGCTGGATGTGAACGCCGGAAGCGCGCACAGACGGCCCGCACTTTATGCAGCAGCTCTGACATGTCTGGGTAGTTGTGAATGAACTTCTGCACCACCAAATTCAGCACATGCGCCAGGCAAGGGATGTGCGTCAAACCGGCTAGTCCCAGAGCTGCGACGAGATTTCGCCCATTATCGCTCACCACCAGGCCAGGCGTGAGGCCCACCGGCAGAAACCACTCGTGGGTCTGTTGTTCAATACCCCGCCACAACTCCTGCGCGGTGTGGGGCCTGTCCCCCAAACATATGAGTTTCAGAATGGCCTGCTGACGTTTACCCCGGGCTTTGCTGAAGTTGAGGGTGAAGGTGTGTGGCTGACTTGATGAGCTGGTGGAAGCAGAGGAGGAGGAAGCAGAGTAGGAGGAGGAGGCTACAGGAGGCAAAGAATGATGCCCTGCGATCTTTGGCGGCGGAAGGACGTGCGCCAAGGAACTCTCCGCTGCGGCCCAGCCGCCACTACATTTACCCAGTGTGCAGTTAGGGAGATATAGCGTCCCTGGCTGTGCTTACTGGTCCACGTATCTGTGGTTAGGTGGACCTTGCCACAGATGGCGTTGTGCAGTGCACACTTAATTTTATCGGATACTTGGTTGTGCAGGGAAGGCACGGCTGTCTTGGAGAAGTAGTGGCGGCTGGGAAGAACATACTGTGGGACAGCAATGGACATCAGCTGTTTGAAGCTGTCTGTGTCCACCAGCCTGAATGACAGCATTTCAAAGGCCAGTAGTTTAGAAATGCTGGCATTCAGGTCCAGGGCTCGAGGGTGGCTAGGTGGGAATTTACGCTTTCTTTCCAAGGTTTGTGAGATGGAGAGCTGAACGCTGCCGTGTGACATGGTGGAGATGCTTGGTGATGCAGTTGGTGGTGTCAGTGGCACATCCTCTGTTTGGTGGGCGGCAGGTGCCAACATTCCTCCCGAGGAGCAGGGGGAGCCTGAGTGAGTTCCTTGTTTTTAAGGTGTTTACTCCACTGCAGTTCATGCTTTGCATGTAGATGCCTGGTCATGAAGGTTGTGCTAAGGTTCAGAACGTTAATGCCTCGCTTCAGGCTCTGATGGCACAGCGTGCAAACCACTCGGGTCTTGTCGTCAGCACATTGTTTAAAGAAGTGCCATGCCAGGGAACTCATTGAAGCTGCCTTTGGGGTGCTTGGTACCTGGTGGCGGTGGCCAGTAGCAGGCAAACTCTCTTGGCGGCGGCTGTTCTGCTTTTGCCCCCTGCTCCCTCTTTTGCTACGCTGTTGGCTCTGTCTCACCACTGCCTCTTCTTCTGAACAATGAAAGTCGGTGGCACGACCTTCACTCCATGTGGGGTCTAGGACCTCATCGTCCCCTGCATCGTCTTCCACACAGTCATCCTCCCTGACCTCCTGTTCAGTCTGCACACTGCAAAAAGACGCAGCAGTTAGCACCTGTGTTTCGTCATCATCAGAAACGTGCGGACTCCGATGAGGTGGTATTACTCATCATCAGGAAACATCAGTGGTTGTATATCAGTGCATTCTATGTCTTCCACCACTGGAGAAAGGCTAGGTGTATTCCCTTGGGAAACCCTGCCAGCAGAGTCTTAAAACAGCATAAGAGACTGCTGCATAACTTGGGGCTCAGACAGTTTCCCTGATATGCATGGGGGTGATGTGACAGACTGATAGGCTTGGTTTTCAGGCGCCACCTGTTTGCTTTCTGCAGAAAATTGGGTGGGAGATAATTTTGTGAACGTGCTGGATCCACTGTCTGCCACCTAATTGACTAGCGCCATTACCTGCTGAGGCCTTACCATCCTTAGAACAGCATTGGGCCTCACCAAATATCGCTAAATTTCACCCCAGAACAAAATCTATCCTTTGACGGATACTATTAAACTTGTCCAGTCACAGCTGGAACACCAGATTCAGAGTATTGCTATTTTGGCAATTAAATTTCACCCCAGAAAAAAATATACCCTTTTACGGACAGATCTAAACTAGGCCTGCAACAGCTGGAACACCAGATTCAGGGTATTGCTATTTTGGCAATTAAATTTCACCCCAGAAAAAAATATATCCTTTGCCGTACACTATTAAACTTGGCCAGCCACTGCTGGGACACCAGATTTACGGTATTGCTATTTTGGCAATTGAATTTCACCCCAGAACAAAATATATGTTTTGGCGGACACTATTATACTTTGCCAGCCACAGCTGAAACAACTGATTTATGGTATTGCTATTTTGGCAATTGAATTTCACCCCAGAACAAAATATATCCTTTGCCGGACACTACTAAACTTGACCAGGCACAGCTGAAACCACTGATTTATGGTATTGCTATTTGCAACTGAATTTCACCGCAGAGAATAATATATCCTATGACGGACACTATGAAACTTGTCCAATCACAGCTGGAACACCAGATTTACGGTATTTCTATTTTTGCAACTGAATTTCACTGCAGAGAATAATATATCCTTTGCCGTACACTATTAAACTTGTCCAGCCACAGCTGAAACCACTGCTTTATGGTATTGGTATTTTGGCAATTGAATTTCACCCCAGAAAATTATCTATCCTTTGCCGGACACTATTCAACTTGGCCAGCCACTGCTGGGACACCAGATTTACGGTATTGCTATTTTGGCAATTGAATTTGACCCCAGAAAATTATTTATCCTTTGCCGGACACTATTAAGCTTCGCAAGCCACTGCTGGGACACCAGTTTAACGGTATTGCTATTTTGGCTATTGAATTTCACCCCAGAACAAAATATATAATTTGCCGGACACCATTAAACTTTGCCAGCCACTGCTGGGACACTAGATTTGGGGGATTGCTATTTTGGCAATTGAATTTCACCCCAGAAAAAAATATACCCTTTTACGGACAGATTTAAACAAAGCCTGCAACAGCTAGAACAACAGTTTAACTGTATTTCTATTTTTCCAACTGAATTTCACCGCAGAAAATAATAAATCCTTTGACGGACACTATTAAACTTGGCCAGCCACTGCTGGGACACCAGATTTACGGTATTGCTAATTTGGCAATTGAATTTCACCCCAGAAAATTATCTATCCTTTGCCGTACACTATTAAACTTGGCCAGCAACTGCTGGGACACCAGATTTACGGTATTGCTATTTTGGCAATTGAATGTCACCCCAGAAAAAAATATATCCTTTGCCATAAACTATTAAACTTTGCCAGCCACAGCTGAAACCATTGATTTATGGTATTGCTATTTTGGCAATTGAATTTCACCCCAGAACAAAATATATGTTTTGGTGGACACTATTATACTTTGCCAGCCACAGCTGAAACCACTGATTTATGGTATTGCTATTTTGGCAACTGAATTTCACCCCAGAAAATAATAAATCCTTTGCCAGACACTATTAAACTTGTCCAGTCACAGCTGGAACACCAGATTTATGTATTTCTATTTTTTCAACTAAATTTCACCGCAGAAAATAATATATCCTATGACGGAAACTATGAAACTTGTCCAGTCACAGTTCGAACACCAGATTTACGGTATTTTTATTTTTGCAACTGAATTTCACCGCAGAGAATAATATATCCTATGACAGACACTATGAAACTTGTCCTGTCACAGCTGGAACACGAGATTTACGGTCTTGCTATTTTGGCAATTGAATTTCACCGCAGAGAATAATAAATCCTATGACTGACACTATGAAACTTGTCCAGTCACAGCTGGAACGCCAGATTTACGGTATTGCTATTTTGGCAATTGAATTTGACCCCAGAAAATTATCTATCCTTTGCAGGACACTATTAAACTTTGCCAGCCACTGCTGGGACACCAGATTTATGGTATTGCCATTTTGGCAATTGAATGTCACCCCATAAAAAAATATATCCTTTGCCGCACACAATTAAACTTGGCCAGCCACTGTTGGGACACCAGATTTAGGGTATTGCTATTTTGGCAATTGAATTTCACCCCAGAAAAAAATATATCCTTTGCCGTACACTATTAAACTTGTCCAGCCACAGCTGAAACCACTGATTTATGGTATTGCTATTTTGGCAATTGAATTTCACCCCAGAACAAAATATATCCTTTGCCGGACACTATTAAACTTTGCCAGCCACTGCTGGGACACTAGATTTAGGGGATTGCTATCTTGGCAAATGAATTTCTCCACAGAATAACAAACCTATTCTTTGCCGGACAGCAGACAATATTACACTTGGCTAGCCACTGTTGGAACACCAGATTTAGGGGATTGCTATTTTGGCAATTGAATTAAACCCCTTAATAAAATATAGAAATTGCTATCGTGATTTTCTAGGGGTGACAATAAGCACAGCCAAGCACCTGATGTAGGATATAGCAAAAAAAAAAACTAGTATTGATGGATTGATGGACTTGGTGGCAGCTTGTGCACCACAAGACACAAAATGGCCGCCGATCAAAGTGACAGAAAAACGCTCTGTGCAGCCTAAAAACCAGTGAGCAATTAACTAGCAGAAGTTGAATGATTCACAGCTGTAGATCGATCACTTCATTAGGGGTTTTTGCTGACTTTTCCCTGCCTAATTCTGCCCTCACAGAAGCTGCGTCCTCTTCCTACACTAATCAGAGCAGTGTGAGATGCAGCGCTACGTGACTCCAGCTTAAATAGAGGCTGGGTCACATGCTGCACTTGGCCAATCACAGCCATGCCATTAGTAGGCATGGCTGTGATGGCTTCTTAGGGCAAGAAGTAAAACGCTAGCTAATTGGCTGCTGTGCAGCCCTTCAGAAAGCGTGAAGAAATCGTCAAACAACAGACCTGAACCCGAACTTTTTTGAAAATGTTCGGGTCCGGGTCCCGAACACCCCAAAATTCGGTTCGAACCCGAACAATGCTCGAACTGTTCGCTCAACCCTAATTGTATCATCAACTACAATCGGTATATGGGAGGAGTTGATCTCTCTGATCAAGTCCTCAAGCCGTATAACCTTCATGCGCAAAACCCGGGTATGGTACAAAAAGGTTGCGGTCTACTTGGTGCAGGTTGCCATGTACAACTCTTTGGTGCTGTCCCAGAGCGCTGACAACACAGGGAAATTCCTTCAGTTCTATGAGGCAGTCCTCAAGGTTCTGATCTTTTCTGACCGGGAAAGAGCAGGCCAGAGTACCTCGGGAACTGGAGGCGCCCAGATCGTCCCTGGCCAACACTTTTCAGGTGTGTTCCCCCATACTGGAAAGATAGGACGTACCCAAAAAAAGTGCAGAGTGTGTCACAGGAGGTGGATACGGAAGGATACCACCACTCAGTGTGACATATGCCCCGATCATCCGGGCCTCTGCATTGACGGTTGCTTCAGGGAGTACCACACTTCCATGGAGTACTACATTTATAATCCCCTTCCCCAATTTCATTCCCTTTAGCCACTGACAATCGGAAAAAAAAAAAACTATGGTTCTTAGACTTGAGACACCAAATAAAAATTTGTAAAACTAAGGGTACTTTCACACTTGCGTTGGTGCGGATCCATCTGTTTATTTGCACAGACGGATCCGCACCTATAATGCAAACGTTTGTATCCGTTCAGAATGGATCCGTTTGCATTAGTTAAAAGAAAAATGACAAAGTCCAAAACGGATCCGTTTTGTATTACATTGAAAGTCAATGGGGAACGGATCCGTTTTCAAATGCACCATATTGTGTCATTGAAAACGGATCCGTCCCCATTGTCTTACATTGTAATTAAAAACGGATCCAAATTAGGCAAAGACTCTCCTACCCAAATGCAAATTTGGGATTATAACAATATTTCTTCACGATATAATAAACTATCCTCATCATCCTTCCGTGACCCCAATTGGATGGATAACTTCACTGTCCTCCCCTCCCCACTGAAAAAATCGCTGTCAGTTATATATACCAACTTACTATCACGCACAAGTGTCTCTAAACCTTATTATATAGCCAATTGCGAGAAGGAACTGGGGAAAAACCTTTCTGATTCAGACACGGCTTACGTTTTGTCACATTCTAATGGTTTTTCCCCATGTGTCCGCTTTCAGGAAAATTCATATAAAACAGTCACTAGATGGTACAAAACACCCGAATACCTAGCCTCAATTGGGATCTCACCCACGAGCCAATGTTGGAGGTGTCAGTCTGGTGTGGGCTCTATGCTCCATATTTGGTGGACTTGCCCTTTAATAACTGGATATTGGCGAGATGTCGAGAATATTATGAACACCATATGTTCTACTTCTATCCAACTTACCCCAGAACTAGTTCTGCTCTGGCTTCCCACACCCAATTTTCGCCCTGCCAAGGCTTGCCTTCTCACTCATATGATTGCCACTGCAAAACTTCTTATACCCACTAAATGGAGAGATACATCACCCCCCACTATAGACATGTGGTTTGAAAAAATGCACCATCTTAATAGATTGGAAGAACTTTTAGGTTGGGCCAATAGTAACCGCACACGATACTTAAAGGTCTGGCTGCCTTGGAGACAATTCCAAAGGACTAAAGACTCCGCCTCCCTGACTTAGAGGTTGAGGCTGAGCATGACCACATTTACTTATAGTAAGAAGGAAAAATCCAGCACTGACATCATCGAATGAAAAAGCCAATTACCTTTATTCAGTTGCATAAAATAAGCGACAGCTTTGCCTTGACACATGGAAAACACACTCCCGGTCTACGCGTTTCAGACACACCTGTCCTTAATCATGACCTCATGATTAAGGACAGGTGTGTCTGAAACGCGTAGACCGGGAGTGTGTTTTCCATGTGTCAAGGAAAAGCTGTCGCTTATTTTATGCAACTGAATAAAGGTAATTGGCTTTTTCATTCGATGATGTCAGTGCTGGATTTTTCCTTCTTACTACATGTACAAGTCTCTGCTTGATGGTCCGTGCACTACAGTGGATTTGATTGCAATATTGAGCAGGAGAGCTGGTGAACCATTTACCTTGTATGCACATTTACTTATAGTCTGCTTTTCTATACGCATACTTGTTTATATTTTACTTTCTGGGCCTTCCTTGAGAAGATATATATTGATTTTAAGTGATGCTTGCGACTCTCATGTTATTTCCATTGTCCAGTGTTACGACACTGGCACATATGGACGATTTATGAGCCATTCCTCCTTAACGAAATACTTTTGTAACCTGTGTACTGTTTGACATGTTTCGTCTTACAAGTGTTTTTCGGAAGTGAAATGTAACCAATCTCATGCATTTAATGTATACTTCCTTGCCTGTATACTTTGTGACTTTCTTCTTAAACTCAATAAAAAGAGATTCAACAAAAAAACGGATCTGTTAGGCTCCGCCTCTTCAGACGGACACCAAAATGCTGCAAGCTGCATTTTGGTGTCCGCCTCAAAAACAGAATAGAAGCGGAACGGAGCCTAACTGATGCATTTTGAACGGATCCTTATCCATTCAGAATGCATTGGGGCTTAACTGATCCGTTTTGGACCGTTTGTGAGAGCCCCGAAACGGATCTCACAAACGGAATCCAAAACGCTAGTGTGAAAGAATCCCAAAATAAATAAAAAAATAGACATATTAGTTATCACCGCGTCCGTAGGAATCTGCTCTAAAAAAATACCCCATGACCTAACCCCTCAGATTAACACGGTCAAAAAAAAAACGTTGCAAAAATTTTATTTTTTGACACCTTACATCACAAAAAGTGTAATAGCAAGTGATCAAAGTGTCATATGCCCCCCAAAATAGTGCTAATAAAACCGTCCTCTGATCCCGCAAAAAATGAGCCCCTACCTAAGACATTCGGCTAAAAAAAAACTGACTCTTGGACTATGGAGATACTAAAAATTTTTTTTTTTGTTTAAAAAAGGATAATATAGTGTAATACCTAAAACAAATGAAAAAAAATAGACATATTATCTATCGCCGCATCCGTAACAATCTGCTCTATAAAAATACCCCATGACCTAACCCCTCAGATTAAAAACGGTGCCAAAACAGCTATTTTTTGGCAAATTTTCCATTTGAATCCATTTTTTCCAGTAACAAAGCAAGTGTTAACAGCCAAACAAAACTTAATATTTATTACCCTGATTCTGCAGGTCGTAAACTGCTGTATGACAAAACGGTGGGCCGCAAAAGGAAAGGAACACCATATGGTTTCTGGAAGGCAGATTTTGATGGCCTTTTTTTTTGGCACCATGTCCCATTTGAAGAGCCCCAGATGCACCCCTAGAGTAGAAACTCCATAAAAATTACCCCATCTAAGAAACTACACCCCTCAAGGTATTCAAAACTGATTTTACAAACTTTATTAACCCTTTAGGTGTTCCTCAAGAGTTTATGGCAAATGGAAATGAAATTTCAGAATTTCTATTTTTGGTAACCTTGCCTCTCAAAATAGTCCCAACAAAACTGCCACCTTATCCCGTAGTTTCCAAAATGGGGTCACTTTTATGGAGTTTCTACTCCAGGGGGGTATCAGGGAGGCTTCAAATGGGACATGGTGTAAATAAACCATTCCAGCAAAATCTGCCTTCCAAAAACCACACAACACAACACCCTGCTGTGTGGCCGTACAGTAGTTTACGACCACATATGGGGTGTTTCTGCAAACTACAGAATCGTGGCAATGAATATAGAGTTTTGTTTGGCTGGTAACCCTTGCTTTGTTACTGGAAAAAATTGAAAATTTGCCAAATTTGGCAAAGTTCTTAAATTTCATCTCCATCTGCCAATAACTCTTGTGAAACAACTAAAGGGTTAATGATGTTTGTAAATCAATTTTGAATACCTTGAGGGGTGTAGTTTCTAGACTAGGGTTATTTTTGGGTGGTTTCTATTATGTAAGCCTCACAAAGTGACTTCAGAACTGAACTGGTCCCTAAAAAGAGGGTTTTTGAAAATTTCTGAAAGATTTCAAAATTTGCTTTTAAACTTCCTAAGCCTTGTAACATCCCCAAAAATGGCATTCAAAAAATGATCCAAACATGAACTAGACATATGGGGAATGTAAATTATTAACTTTTTTGGCGGTATTACTATGTATTATAGAAGTAGAAAAATTGAAACTTGGAAATTTGCACATTTTTCAAAATTTTGGGTAAATTTGGTATTTTTTTATAAATGAAAATTAATTTTTTTTACTCCATTTTACCAGTGTCATGAAGTACAATATGTGACGAAAAAAAACTGTCTCAGAATGGTCTGGAATCTGGATAAGTACAAGCATTTTGTGACACTGGTCAGATTTTCAAAAAATGGCCTGGTCCTTAAGGTAAAATATGGCCATGTCCTTAAGGGGTTAAAGGGGTTGTCCCACAAGTCTTTTTTTTTTTACAGTTTTCAAACCATCACCT
The DNA here is from genome assembly GCA_033119425.1 of Bufotes viridis. NCBI lineage: Eukaryota > Metazoa > Chordata > Amphibia > Anura > Bufonidae > Bufotes > Bufotes viridis. The sequence goes on along the minus strand of CM065591.1, from coordinate 198,304,550 downwards.
ACATCTGAATACTTTTTTAATTGCATGTAATGAAAAATTTACCGGTAGTTTGTTTTTTTTCTTTGTCCTGCTCACTGAGAAGGACGCACATGCTCAGTTTCATCATTCAACTGCCTGAGCTGTAATAGGGAGAACTGAGTCATGCCCCCTTAACTGCAGCAGAAAAGACACTCCCCTTGAGCTTTCAGATTAATATTAATCTAGCAGAACAATGGATGTGGATATATCTGGATCCATGTGAGGTGCAGGGCTGGTTCTGGCTTTGTTAGAAAGAGATTGTTGTTTACTATATGATGTCTGATTTTCATTTTTTACATTAATCATGGGATAACCCCTTTAAGTTATTAGCCTATAATTGCACCCTGTGGCAAATCTGTCTCGATATTCAGTAGTTATCAGTTGCCTCCTGCATTGGATGCTTGTAATCTAGGACATAGGAAGTGTCATTGGTATGAACAAGACGCATGGTTAGTGTCACATAATCTGCTGATGTCAGTACACATCTAACGGCCCTAAAGCATGATGGGACAGCAAACTTAAACCAGGAAATAGGATTCAAGCATGGAAGATGAGAGAAAACTGCAAATGAGGTAAATTTGCCAAAGAAAAAAAAAATTACCAAGGAAGAATTGGAGCTAGAGTAATTGATAAAAATACACTTCAGAGTGGAAAATAGTTTATATCAAACCCCTTTAAATAATGGCAGACAGAGATCTTAAAAACATAAAAAGACACAAACTATCTAACAAAGTTGTATAATTTTTCAAATGCATGATAAAATCCTTTATTTACATACTAACAACCTCTTGAAGATCACATATAGATGCAGATATATGCTTTCTTAGCTGTTAGATTTATTTATATGGATCATTTGGGTCCTTGCATTGTCCAAAATCAGTGTTTGTGATGGTCCCGACTATAGATCTGTCCACTTCACATGTAAGCCCACTTTCACATGGGCAGTAATAGTAGACCCCATAAAGATGCTAAAGAAAAATGAAATAATATGATTATTGAAGACGCTTATTACTTTCAACCATCTTCCTACTGTAATTTAAAATAGTTCAAATCCGTGGCAGGAGATGCAGTGTGAGACTGTGCAGTTTAGTCGCTGAGAATGCTGTCTGATACCATATCTCCCACTACACATGCTTTTACCCCAAAATACAACTTTGGGTCAAGTGTTTTGTACAGAGGAAGCACATAGTTTTAACATATTACACCTGTAAAACCCACACAAAAAATAGCATAAAAAGGTGGTAATTTGCAATAAGCGTCAATTTTGACGTAAATTTGTTTTCCCTTAGTCCTATCAGCAGCACAAGTGGGGATTTCTCCCCTGTGAACAAATAGGACAGCGGAATTTTTGCTGGACAAAAATCTCCTAGCAAGTAATAATTAACTTAATTAATCAAACCCCCTATAAAGGACAGCCCGCCCTAAAGTCAGTGCTTTATAACAAGAAAATATAACAACATAAAAAAAGGGGGGGAAATTTGTGTGCTGCTGATAGGGACTAAGGGAAAACAAATTTCAGTCAAAATTGACGCTTCCCTTACGTCCTACAGCAGCACAAGTGGGGACTTAGCGAGTAGCCCAACAAATTCTGGGAGGGTAAAGTATATAACGCTAGCCCACTTATGTATGAAGGATAAATTCCTTCAAGAAATAAACGAAAAAATTTCCTTTTTTTTTTTTTTTACGGGAGGGCGGCCGACAACACTGTACGCCCGAACACAGTCTGATCAGAACGTCTAGAGTCTAGACGGTGTAAGAGGGTGCAAGGTATCGTATGCGATGGCAGGTACGTGTCACCGAGGTTGCTGGCCTCGGTGAGGTGAGAGCCGGGTTTTTTGTCTGCAGCAGCTTATGCTGCTAGACTTTGTTACTTAGTTTGGCTGCAAAGCTAATCCGGGCCGGCTCTTACTGGGAGTAGGTAAAGTGTAGGGTGGGTGCCTACTCCCCACGGTCCAGTCCTGGTTTTGGGCTGGGTATAAAACTCAGCCAGCAGCTGTGTCTGGGGTGTGATTATCCTGGAGCCTGCTAACAGGGCTGTGGAGTTCTCTGTGCTGGAGGACAGAGCTCATCAAGGTGGTGTTTCCCTGCAACCTGAAGGTGGAATCGCCTGCGGCTGGGCCGACTGCTAGGTGTGAACCCGCACCTAAACCACCCAGGTGACTGGACCCTGTGTTGGCCTGTTTTTGTTTTGCCACGTTATTTCCGTTGTGTGTGAACTGTCACCAAGAGACTGTTTTTCATTTATGGTGTGCAAGTGTGAATAAAACACTGTTTGTTGCACAATCTGGACTCCTTGTTTTGCCTCTAAACTGCACCCGCACCGCTGTCTACAAGAGCGACTCCCCACATTTGGTGTCGGATGCGGGCATGCGCAGTGAGGCTGGCGTGAACGCCGAAGTTTTGTTTTTCTAAAGTGCATGGAATATATTAAGCCAGCAAAGCTGCAAGCAGGAGTTTCTGGCAACATGGAGGCTGCTGTGAAGGCTCTCATAGAGGCTAACGTGCAGCAGCGGGAGACCAACCAACTACTGCTACAACATGTGATGGCGTTACAGGCGGCAGGAGCGTCCCACCACGTCCATGATGCCCGGAAAGCGGTCCGTGCGGCGATCCCAAAAATGACCCCGCAGACGACGTTGAGACGTACCTGGCGGTTTTTGAGAAGGTCGCCGTGAGGGAAAAGTTACCCCGTGACCAGTGGGCTGAGGTGGTCGCCTCGTTCCTGGCTTCCGGACCCCAGCAGGTGTTTTTCGACTTGTCGGACGACCAAGCGGCAGATTATGACACCGTGAAAGGAGAGATCCTAGCCAGACTGGGCGTGAACGTGCTGGTCCGCGCCCAAAGAGTCCACCAGTGGGACTTTAAAACGACTGAACCCGCTAGGCCGCAGTACTACGATCTGCTGCACAGGCTGCAAAAGTGGCTGCAGCCCGATCTACTAAGTCCCACTGCCATGCTGGATCGACTGTTGGCGGACATCTTTTGGAGGGCCCTGCCTTATCCCCTCCAGCACTGGATCGGCCAGGTATCGCCCACCAATGCCCTGGAGATGGTCGACCTGGTGGAGCGGTACGAGGCCACCAGAAACCTGCAGGGGGCTCTTGCGGGGAAGGGGTCAGTCAAACCCCGGAGGCCTCTGCCCCCGTTCCGACGTCCGGCGACAGAGCGGCCTGCACGGAATATACCCCCTGCGAGTCCGCCTCCCGTGGTATGCTGGAGGTGTCAGGAGCCAGGCCACATCAGGGCCGACTGTCCGCATCGGGATGAGCCGATGGATATGAACTACGGGGGTCGTCACTCCCTGTATGCACGGAAGCTGTGCGCAACTGACACCCGTGAGGTGCAGGACCATAACCACCTGTGTCAGGTAGAGGTGGGAGACTCTCTGGCGGTGGCTCTGCTGGACTCCGGGAGTTTAGTCTCCCTGGTAAGGGCTGCCCTTGTACGGCCTGCGGAGTATACTGGCCGTAAAGTCGGGTCCTGTGCATCCACGGAGACCTGAAAGACTACCCCACTGCACTAGTGACTTTGTCCACCGCGGCTGGTAGGTGGACCCACGAGGTGGCTGTCGCTACTAAACTCCCACACGAACTGATACTTGGGAGGGACTTCCTGGTTTTCCGGTGCTGTGGCCGGTAATAAAGGTATCTGAGGGACCCGAGACAGGGGTGACCCTAGTGGAGTGGCCTGATACCACTGGAAGGCCAGAACCCTGGGAGCCCTAGTCTGAAGGGCCGGCGGTAGGGGTGACCACTGCTCCAGCGGTAGTGGGGGAGACAACCCCACTGAGTGTAATGGTGGGAGACACGGAGGACTTGCCACCGGGACCTGAGTTGGCAGACCTCAATGTCTCCGGGGAAACTTTTGAGACCGCACAACACCGGGACCAAACCCTAACCAGGGCCTGGGAGAATGTGCTGGAAATTGATGGGAAACCCCAGAAACCAGGGGCTGAATTAATGTTCCCACGATTTATTGTTCTGCAGGATATGTTGTATCGGGTGAACCAAATCCGAGGCGAACCTGTTGAACAGTTGGTGGTGCCCACAGCGTATCGCAAGCTTGTCATGGAGCTTGCCCACCAACATGTTCTTGGGGGACACCTGGGGTGGCAGAAAACCCAGGACCGCATACTGCAGCGATTTTATTGGCCCAGTGTGTTCAAGGAGGTAGAGAATTATTGTAAGTCCTGTCCGACCTGTCAGATAACTAGCCCCCAGCCACATTTCCGTAGTCCTCTGGTACCTCTGCCAATTATTGAAGTACCGTTTGAGCGAATCGCTATGGATTTAATTGGGCCTGTACCAAAGTCTGCCAGGGGCCACCAACACATTCTGGTAGTTCTCGACTATGCCACTCGGTATCCGGAGGCGGTGCCTCTGCGACATACCTCAGCTAAGCTCATTGCCAAAGAGTTAATGGAGATGTTTTCCCGTGTGGGCTTGCCAAAAGAGGTTCTGACAGACCAAGGGACCCCTTTTATGTCCAAAGTAATGAGGGAACTGTGTAAATTGTTGCGTATAAAGCAGTTACGGACGTCCGTTTACCATCCGCAAACAGACGGTCTTGTGGAGAGGTTTAACCAAACTCTAAAAAATATGTTAAAGAGGGTGGTGTCTAGAGATGGGAAGGACTGGGATCTGCTTCTGCCCTATCTCATGTTCGCAGTGCGAGAGGTGCCCCAGGCCTCTACTGGTTCTCGCCCTTCGAACTGCTTTATGGCAGACACCCTCGGGGCCTGTTGGATATCGCCAAGGAAGCATGGGAACAACAGCCTGTCCCCACAAAAGTGTCATTGAGTATGTCGCCCAGATGCAGGAACGGATGGAAAGGGTTTTGCCCTTGGTCCGGGAGCATATGGAGGCAGCGCAACAAGCCCAGAGTAGGGTGTACAATCGTCAGGCTCGGGTACGGGACTTCAATCCGGGAGATCGGGTTTTGGTTCTGGTACCCACCCTTGACAGCAAATTCCTAGCTAGGTGGCAGGGCCCCTATGAGGTGATCGAGAAGGTAGGGGAAGTAAATTACAAAGTACACCAGCCAGGGCGGCGCAAGCCGGAGCAGGTGTACCACGTGAATTTACTTAAGCCATGGAAAGATAGGGACGCGGCCGACGACCACAGCCCCTGGCCAGGGCTTCTAGGTGAAAAGGGTCCAGCCCCACAGTTCGAGGCCTGTGAAGCCGTAACCACGGTAAAAATTGCAGACAGCCTGTCTTCCAAACAAGGTCAGGAAGTCAGGGAGTTCCTCAGTCGGAACACGGATGTGTTCTCGGACCTCCCTGGCCGCACGTCTCTCATCCGACATGACATCGTCACTGAGCCTCAGGCCAAGGTCCGGTTAAAACCATACCGGGTACCCGAGGCTCGGCGGCGGGCCATCGCGGAGGAAGTGCAGTTAATGTTGAAGCTCGATGTCATTGAGGAGTCGAAAAGTGAGTGGGCCAGTCCCATAGTCCTAATACCCAAGCCGGATGGGACGTTGCGGTTCTGCAACGACTTTCGCAAGTTAAATGAAGTATCCAAGTTTGATGCGTATCCCATGCCCCAGTAGACGAGCTTGTTGAAAGTTTAGGACAAGCCCGTTATTTTTCTGTGCTGGACCTCACTAAAGGGTACTGGCAGGTACCCTTAACGGAGTCGGCTAAGGAAAAACACATTTGTTACCCCGCAGGGCCTGTATCACTACAAGGTGTTACCCTTTGGCCTGCATGGCGCCCCGCCACTTTCCAAAGGTTAATGGACATAGTGCTGCGACCACATCGTCGGTACGCCTCGGCCTACTTAGATGATGTAGTCATCCACAGCACCGACTGGGAAAGCCATTTACCCAAGGTGCAGGCGGTAGTGGATGCCCTGAGGAAAGCCGGACTGACCGCTAACCCAAAGAAGTGCTCCATAGGGTTAGAGGAGACAAAATATCTGGGATATGTAATTGGGCGGGAGTCATCAAACCTCAGGTAACTAAGGTAGAGGCCATTCGTAACTGGCCCCGACCGGTCACCACCAGGCAGGTAAAGTCGTTCCTGGGGATTGTAGGTTACTACATGAGGTTTGTGCCCCACTTTGCCACAATTGCAGCGCCATTGACAGACCTGTTGAAGGGGCGAAAGTCTGGGAGGGTTAGCTGGAGTGAGAAGGCGGAGGAGGCTTTCTCCGCGTTGAAGTCGGCCCTGTGTGGGTCCCCGGTTTTGGTGACACCCGACTTCAACAAGGAGTTTGTCGTACAGACCGACGCCTCGGAGGTAGGCCTCGGTGCGGTACTGTCGCAGGAGGTCAACGGGAAGAACATCCCGTTGTCTTCCTGAGCCGTAAGCTCAGTCCCGCCCGAGTCCAGATATAGTATAGTGGAGAGGGAGTGCCTGGCTATCAAGTGGGCACTCGAAAGTCTCCGCTACTACCTGTTAGGGAGGAGGTTCCGTCTGGTGACCGACCATTCCCCCTCAAATGGATGAGTCAGGCCAAGGAGAGGAATGCTCGGGTCACCAGGTGGTTCCTATCGCTTCAAAATTTCAAATTCTCCGTGGAACACAGGGCAGGCCGCTTGCAGGGCAACGCAGATGCCCTGTCCCGCGTCCACTGCCTCACGTGTGTTCACCCCTCAGGGTTGAACAAAGGGGTGTGTAAGAGGGTGCAAGGTATCGTATGCGATGGCAGGTACGTGTCACCGAGGTTGCTGGCCTCGGTGAGGTGAGAGCCGGGTTTTTGTCTGCAGCAGCTTATGCTGCTAGACTTTGTTACTTAGTTTGGCTGCAAAGCTAATCCGGGCCGGCTCTTACTGGGAGTAGGTAAAGTGTAGGGTGGGTGCCTACTCCCACGGTCCAGTCCTGGTTTTGGGCTGGGTATAAAACTCAGCCAGCAGCTGTGTCTGGGGTGTGATTATCCTGGAGCCTGCTAACAGGGCTGTGGAGTTCTCTGTGCTGGAGGACAGAGCTCATCAAGGTGGTGTTTCCCTGCAACCTGAAGGTGGAATCGCCTGCGGCTGGGCCGACTGCTAGGTGTGAACCCGCACCTAAACCACCCAGGTGACTGGACCCTGTGTTGGCCTGTTTTTGTTTTGCCACGTTATTTCCGTTGTGTGTGAACTGTCACCAAGAGACTGTTTTTCATTTATGGTGTGCAAGTGTGAATAAAACACTGTTTGTTGCACAATCTGGACTCCTTGTTTTGCCTCTAAACTGCACCCGCACCGCTGTCTACCAGAGCGACTCCCCACAACGGTAATGTTTAATAAAAGTGTTATGGGAGCTCCATGAGGCTGCCGCACAGATTTGATCCAGAGGGACTAGGCTCCTTTCAGCAAAGGAGGTGGGTACTGCCCTTGTAGAATGAGCAGTAACAAAGGATGAAGGTGATATCCTCTGAGCGAGAAAAGCTTCGCTGATCGCTTCCTTAACCCATCTACTCAAAGATGGTTTGGAAGCCTTTAGGCCCTTGTTCCGTCCTGCAAAAGATATTAATAGGTGTTCAGTTCTTCTGAAGTCCGAAGTCCTGTCCAGATAGATCTTGAGGCATCTGGCAATGTCCAGGGAGTGAAGAGCTTCTTCTTCAGGACATGATTGGACGGGACACAGTACCGGCAAGGAGATGGTCTGGTTACGGTTAGTAGACGTTCGGACCTTAGGAGTAAAGGACGGTAGAAATCTCACAGGACACAGTCCTGGAGAAAGAGGGTATAGAGTTCGGCGGCTGCTAGCGCCTGTAACTCTCCAATTCTTTTAGCCGATGTTATGGCTAGTAGGAACGTGACCTTCAGGGATAGGAACCTAAGGTGCACCGATTCCAAAGGTTCAAAGGGGGGAGAGGATAGCCCCTTAAGAACAACAGATAGATCCCACTCTGGGATCGGCCTCAGGATTCTAGGTTTCAGTCTTTCGGCTCCTTTAAGGAACCTCCTGAGTAGGGGGTCTTGAGATAGCGGTCTGCCTAAAAAGGCAGAAAGAGCACTGGTATGAACTCTGAGTGTTGACGGGCTCAGACCCTTGTCTAGGCCGTCCTGCAGAAACTGTAGAATAGCTGAAAGAGGAAGATCTGAGGGAACTACCTCTTTGACAGCACACCACTGAAGAAATATCTTCTGAATCCTTGAGTAGACTTTCTTTGTAGACTCCGCCCGGGAGTGGGAGATGGTTCTCAAGACCGCCGCAGAGAGCCCACTAGCTTCTAGTAGGGTCCTGTCAATCTCCAGGCTGTCAGACTGAGTCTCCTCAGATCTAGGCATGGACCTGTGTCCTGATACAGCAGGTCCTGCACTGGGGGAAGCTTTAAATAATTGCCCTGACTCATCCTCATGAGCTGGGTAAACCAAGACCTCTTCGGCCAGAAAGGTATTATTGCTATGACCGGGGTCTGGTCTTGCTTGATTTTCGTCAATACCCATGGTATCATGGAAAGTGGAGGGAAGATGTAAGCCAGCCTGAACCTCCAAGGTATGGACAGAGCGTCAATCGCCACAGGGTTGTCCTCTTTGTAAAGGGAGCAGAACATGTCCACCTTCGCGTTCATCCGGGTAGCCATCAGGTCGATCTCCGGCATGCCCCAGAGTGATCTGGGTGAAGATGTCCTTGTTCAAGGACCATTCGCCTGGAACTGGCAGACCGCGACTCAGACGATCTGCAACTATATTGAGATCTCCTCTGATGTGAACTGCGGAAAGGTGAGATAGAGAGTGCTCTGCCCAAGCGAGAATTAGACCTACTTCTTGAAGAAGAGGTTGAGATCGCGTGCCTCCCTGTCTGATTATGTAAGCGACTACTGTCGTACTGTCGAAACGGACTCTCACCGCCTTCCCGCGGATGAGAGGAACAAAATGAGAGAGCGCTAGATGCACTGCTCTCAATTCTCTCATGTTGGATGAGAGAAGTCTCTCCTTAGAAGTCCAGATACCTTGTACTGGACTGTCTTCCAGATGGGCTCCCCAACCTAGAAGGGAGGCGTCTGTGGTCAACGTGATCCAACGAGGTTGAATCAAGGACCTCCCATCTGATAGGTCTCTCCACCATTTGAGGGAGGACCGGACTTGAGCAGACAGGGAGTGCGTCTTGTCTAACCCCTTGGGGTTGCGATTCCAGACGGTCAACACTTCCTCCTGAAGTGGACGAAGATGCCAAAGGGCCCACGGAACTGCCTCCACGGACGCTGACATGTGTCCTAACATCTTCATAAGAGTTCTGATGGACACACGGCGAGGTTCCATGAGGAACTGAGCGGCTCTTATGACCCTGTCCTTTCTCTCTGGAGAGAGAGAGACATCTTCTGGGAGTCGACCAGGAAGCCTAGAAAGGTTCTTGTAGTGGAAGGCAGGATTTGGGACTTTTCCCAGTTTATTAGCCAGCCTAACTGCTGGAGTGTCTAAAGAGCCAGCTGAAGATGGGACTGAAGAGCATCTAGAGAAGAGGCTTTTAGGAGCCAATCGTCTAGGTATGGTATGATTTCTAGTCCTTGAAGCCTGAGCTTGGCAACGACCGGAGCCACAACCTTGGTAAAAGTGTGGGGTGCGGAGGAGATGCCGAAGGGTAGAACAGCAAACTGATAGTGCTTTATTACACCCTTTATGGAGACCGCAACTCTTAGGAATTTCCGATGCGCTGGATGAATTGGGACGTGGAGATAAGCGTCCTTCAAGTCTATCGTGACCATAAGGTCGCCGGGATTTAAAATAGCGACTAAGGAGCGAATGGTCTCCATACGAAAACGCCTTTTCCTTATGAAGCGATTTAGATAGCGCAGGTCTATTATCATGCGCCAATCTCCGGAAAGCTTTGGGACTAGAAAAATGGGAGAATAAACGCCCCGTCCCTGCTCGTGGGAGGGGACTTCTTCCAGGGCTTGTTTCTGTAAGTACTGGAGAACCAAGTCCTCCAGGATCTTCTGCTTGGGATGAGCCAGGAGATGGGTCAACACGAACTTCCCTTGTGGGGGATACAAAAAATCTATTTTGTAGCCGGAAGACACTATGTCGAGAACCCACGGGTCTGGAATTTCCTGAGCCCAGGTTTGAGAAAAAACCCGAAGACGAACTTAAATTTAGTGCATCGCACAAAACGGGAGGACAAGGGGGGGGGACCAGCGGGAGAGTCAAAGATCCGCTTTGCGATCCTTCCCCCGGCCACGACCTCTCTCACGCCTGGAGTAATCCTGGCGCTTTTGGGATCTTGACGGACCCGATGTTCTGGATCTCCTGGCCCGGGAGCGGTTCCGAAAGGACTGTTGGGGGAGATGCTTCCCCTTTTTGTTCGCCAGGCACTCCATAATTTTATCAGGCTCGGAGCCGAAGAGCCTACCAGGCTCGTAAGGGAGGCCACACAAATTAAACTTTGAGGCATTGTCCGGAACCCAGGGACGCAGCCACAAGGGGCGACGGCTCGCAGAGGAAAGGGCCATTCCCTTAGCTGCAAGTTTCACATTCTGCGTGGAGGCATCGCAGAGGAAATCCGACCCTAGTAAAAGGGTTTTAAACTGATCCAGGACCTCGGTTCTGGCAACTCCGGATTCTAGATCAGACTGAATGCGAAGAATCCGTGAACGTATAAATTCAGCAACCTCCGAGGAGGTGACGGACACGGACGCAGAGGCCGCCGCCGCTGTATAGCATCTCCTCAGAGTGCATTCAGCCTTGCGGTCCAGAGGATCCTGCAAGTTAGAGCCGTCATCGGACGGGACTAGAGTCCGTTTTGATAATTTGGCAATGGCCATATCGACTTTCGGCGGCGGGAACCAGAGATCTGCTTCCGATTCCTGCAACGGGAACATCATCTTGAATCTTTTATTCAGGACCAGAGCCTTTTCCGGGTGCTTCCATTCTAACTGCATCATCCTCTTGAGGTTTTCGTCCACTTTAAAGGCTCTAAGCCCCCTAGAGGTGGACGGAGTAGCTTCCCCCTGCTCAACCTCACGGTCTCTTGACCGGATAGAGCGTAAAAGACGTTGGGTCTTATCCGCAGAAAAGCGACCTACAGACTCTTCTTCAGACGAAGATGATTGGTCGTCGAGGGAGATGACTTCCTCCAACATCGGGACGGGTCCCGGAGAGTCCTCACGTGGCCGCTTGGAAGCAAGGGCAGACTTAATCTCCAGGATGGAGTTGCCCATAAAGTCTTTCATCCAGCCGAACATGTCCGACATCGTGGGCTGAGGTGGGCGGCAGAGAGGACATCGGTAAGAGTCCGGCATAGGTGTCTCACAAGAGGCACAAGTGAGATGCCTCTGTTTGTGGAAGGATTTCCCACGCTCATTAGGAGAGGCCATACTTCTGAGGGAAAAGAGGAAAAAAATTCTGGAAGTCTAGATCAAGCGACCAGACGCCAGCAGCTCTTCAGGAGAAAGAGGCCTGCTGTGGGTTTGGAGGGGGTTTAAATAGGTGGAGCTCCACCTCTACCCTGACTCCTCCCGGCTACTTCCTAAAGGTGACCTTTCCACTTTTTTTTTTATTTTTTTCCCTGCTTATTTAAATATAAGCTTCAATATATGTCTCCTAAACAAAAATTGATAAGTCTTATTAATAAATTTTTGTGTTTCTGAGGCAGCAGTAGCTCTTCTGAGCTGTAGCTACCAGGCAGAGCAGGAGGAGAAGGAGCCCCGCCCCCTCCCTAACTGCCGCGTCCTCCATGCTCCTACCGCTCCGACGAGCGGGACGGAGCGGCGATACTCCTGACCCACGCTGGGTGGAGGAGCACGGACCGGAGGTGGGGGGAGCGTCCAGGGAGATGGCGGACACACTAGCCGAGGCCAGGAGCGCTCCAACGCGGCCTGCCACCATAAGGTAGGAGGGAGGGAGGGATAAAAGCCGGGACCCCGGCAGGAGATGGGGGAGCCACCGGCAATAATCCTGCAAACGTCGGGGGAAAAAAACCCCAACGCTATAAGGGACTAATAAGTCCCGCACATAAAACAATCGCCATGCTAGAGCAACGGCTCAGCAATCGCACGGCAACAGCTACAAAAAGAGAGGGGTAGGGGGAAATGATCCCTCTGCAAAAAAATGCTACCGCTAGGAGAACACAGCAAAAGAGGACAAGGAGTCCTCTGGTCCTACTGTCCACAGGGACAGAGAAAAAATGCACTGACTCTAGGGTGGGCTGCCCTTTATAGGGGGTTGATTAATTAAGTTAATTATTACTTGCTAGGAGATTTTTGTCCAGCAAAAATTCCGCTGTCCTATTTGTTCACAGGGGAGAAATCCCCACTTGTGCTGCTGTAGGACGTAAGGGAATTGCATTTATATATTTCATCAAGATGTAAAAGAGGATGCAGAGTTCTGAGATAATTGCATTTTCAATAAAATAAAAAGCATTTTAACGGTATTTCCTAAACAGGCATGTTAGTAGAAAAGGCATCCTGTTAAGAACCTTTATATGTATGGTAGAGAGGCGCAAAAATTCGATTCACCAGTCCGCAAAATTTATCCGGGAAAATTCAGTTTGATCCGAATATATTCACGACGAATTAAGTTAAAAAACAGCTATTTTCTGGCTGTTGAGAGCCTTTATAGTGGTGTAGAACACTGTGCCTTGCAGTAACACGCATAGGGAGTCTTCTTTGGTAGTGAAATAATACTGCGAGTCCCTATGACATGCGGAAGACAGGCGTCGCTCTTAGGCCTCTTTCACACGGGTGTTGCGGGTGCACTCCGTCAAACAGTGTGGGAGCGTTGCGGGAATCTCCGCGATTTTTTCCTGCGAGTGCAAAGCGCTGTCATGCGTTTTGCACGCGCGGGAGAAAAATCGACACTTTTGGTACCCAGACCCGAACCTGCACTTCTTCACAGAAGTGCATGTTTGGGTCAGAAATTGTCCCGCTGGTATTATTTCACATTATAACATAGTTATAATGTAAAATAATACCCTTGGCCATCTTCCTAATGTTTAAACCGGTGTAGAATGGGTTAAAAATAATAAACTAATAATAACTTACCAGTTCCATTTTATCGCGAAGCCCGGCATCCTCTCCGTTAGCTTGCTAGTAGGAAAAGGACCTGTGATGATGTCACAGCATCACATGGCCCAATCACCTGCTCCATCACTATGGTGATGGAGCATGTGATTGGTCCATGTGACCATGTGACATCATCACAGGTCCTTTTCCTACTAGCAAGCTAACGGAAAGGATGGCGGGCTTCGCGATCAAATGGAACTGGTAAGTTATTATTAGTTTATTCACGGGGCAGTCACGGGGCCAAAACTGACCAAATAACTCAAGTATCAACTCAGCCTTACAGGTAGATGTTAGCGTCAAGAAGAAGCGCACTCCTTTTACGCTCTCATCAGCTGATTGCACATAGATATCTACAGAACCTGTTCTATTAAACGCTTATACAAGTAGAGCCCCACTGACAAAGTGGAGAGGGTGTCAGCAGTAAGTTTGTGTGGACGTCACCGATTATTTTGCCCTTCCTCTAAACCGTCAGAAAAATAACGCACAAAAAACGGATCCTGTGTGTGGAGCTTACACCTTTACTTGGTCAGCATTTTCTCAATAATCCATCAGTATTGCTAAAGGCAAAGAAAAATGGAGTGGATCTAAAACAGAGATGACACGTGTATGGAATATTTGCATATTACCAAATCATAAGCCAATTCTGATGGGAACATACAGGCCTTAAAGCTGCTACACAGACAGGATCCGTTGTGCGTCTAGTTTTTCCTTCCTTCTAACAGATCAGAAGAAGTGTCAAATGATGATGTCAGCCAAGCCAAAAGGCAAAATAGTGGCCCAGTCATGAAATGGAAAAGGTGGGAACAGCATGAGAGGTCCACAGAGTGGACCTATGACAGGTATGTCCAAACTGCAGCCCACCAGCTGTTGCAAAACTACAACACCCAGCATGCCCTAATAGCTGTAGGCTATCCAGGAATGCTGGGAGTTGTAGTTTTTCAACAGCTGAAGGGATGCAGTTTAGAAATACCTGACCTAAGACATAGTGGTGAGGTGAAAGCAGCATGAGGAGACCACAGAGTAGCCCAATGAAAGAGCCTGGAGGTGGCAGCAGTATGAGTAGGCGAGAGACTGGCACAATTACCGCGCATGGAGATGGCAGCAGCATGAGGAGACCACAGAGTGGCACAATGACCGAGTCTGGTGGTGGCAGAAGCATGAGTAGGCCACAGATTGGCACAATGACAGAGCCTGGAGGTGGCAGCAGCATGAGTAGGCCACATAGTGGCACAATAACAGAGTGTGGAGGTTGCAGCAGCATGAGTAGGCCACAGAGTGGCACAATAAGAGTGTGGAGGTGGCAGCAGCATGAGTAGGCCACAGAGTGGCACAATGAACGGAGGTGGCAGCAGCATGAGTAGACCACAGAGAGGCACAATGAAAAAGCCTAGAGGTGGCAGCAGCATGAGTAGGTAAGAGAGTGGCACAATAACCGTGCATGGAGATGGCAGCAGCATGAGGAGACCACAGAGGGGCAAAGTGGTGGTCTGGTGGTGGCAGAAGCATGAGTAGGCCACAGATTGGCACAATGACAGAGTGTGGAGGTGGAAGCAGCATGAGTAGGCCACAGAGTGTCACAATGACAGAGTCTGGAGGTGGCAGCAGCATTAGGAGACCACAGTGCGGCACAATGACAGAGTGTGGAGGTGGCGGCAGCATGAGAAGGCCATAGAGAGTCACAATGAAAGACTGTGGAGGTGGCAACAGCATGAGTAGACCACAGAGCAGCACAATGACAGAGTCTGGAGGTGGCTGCAGCATGAGTATGCCACAGAGTGGCACAATGACAGAGTGTGGCAGCAGCATTAGTAGGCCACAGAGTGACACAATGACAGAGTGTGGAGGTGGGAGCAGCATGATTGGGCCACAGAGTGGCATAATGACCGAATCAGGATGTGGCAGCATAAAGGCACAATGAAAGACTGTGGAGGTGGCAGCAGCATGAGTAGGCCACAGAGTGGCACAATGACCGAGTCTGGAGGTGGCTGCAGCATGAGTATGCCACAGAGTGGCACAACGACAGAGTGTGGCAGCAGCATTAGTAGGCCACAGAGTGACACAATGACAGAGTGTGGAGGTGGTTGAAGCAGGAGTAGGCCACAGATTGGCACAATGACCAAGTCGGAATGTGGCAGAAGCATGAGGAGACCACAGCATGGTATAATGACAGAGTCTGAAGGTGGCAGCAGCATGAGGAGACCACAGAGCGGCACAATGACTGAATCTGGAGGTGGCAGCTGCATGAGTAGGCCACAGAGTGGCACAATGACAGAGTGTAGAGGTTGCAGCAGCATGAGTAGGCCAGAGAGTGGCACAATGACCGAG
Organism: Bufotes viridis; assembly: GCA_033119425.1. NCBI lineage: Eukaryota > Metazoa > Chordata > Amphibia > Anura > Bufonidae > Bufotes > Bufotes viridis. Next base: position 198,289,275 of record CM065591.1, on the reverse strand, counting down.
TCTGGAGATGGCAGCAGCAGGATACCACAGAGTGGCAAGGTGACATAGTACGGATAAGGCAGCAGCACAAGGAGACCACAGAGTGGCAAGCTGACATAATGTGGAGATGGCAGCAGCATCAGGAGGATAATCACAGAGTGGCAAGGTGACATAGTGTGGATATAACAGCGGCATTAGGAGACCACAGAGTGGCTAGGTGACATAATGTGGAGATGGCAGTAGCAGCAGCAGCAGGATCTGAAGGATACCACAGAGTGGCAAGGTGACATAGTTTGGAGATAGCAGCTGCGTCAGGAGACCACAAAGTGACCCGGTAACAGAGTGGGGCGGTGGGTTGCAATACCAGTATCTGCTGACAAAGGTGGGTGAATTAAGGAGCACTTGGCATCAGATGTGTGGCATCAGGTGGGTTTCAGCATCAAAGTAGAAGCTGGGGCAGGTAGTCTGAAGAAACCGGTCTCTTGTATCAAAGTTTTGGTGCGGCACCATGGATGATCTAGTTTGATGCATCGGGAATTGGCAATTGGAAATCCTGGCTGATCCACGCCTGATTCATCTTGACAAAGGTCAGTCTCTCCACCTTTCGGGTGGACAGGCGAGTTCTTCTTGGGGTAACTATGGCCCCCGCCACACTAAACACCCGCTCTGATGCCACACTACTGGTTGGGCAGGACAGCTTTTTCAGGGCAAACTCTGCTAGTTGCAGCCAAAAATCCAGTTTGGCTAGCCAGTAGTCCAGCGGATCTTCAATGTGGGGTGGCAGGGTGCAGTCCAAGTATGCCACCACCTGCTTGTTCAGGTCCTGCTCCAGGTCTACCTGCTGCTGCTGCTTTTGGTGAGCAGTTTCTTCACTATGCGGATGAAGAAAGCTACTCATCAGCCACTGTAGGCTCAGGCTGCTGCTGATGGAGCTGGTACTGCTCCTGCCACCTCAACCCTCCCCAGCAGCCATGGCAGTGGGACGTGAGCGCAGAGGGCCCCCCAGTCAGAGAGAGGATGGACGATGGCGCAGATAGGCAGCGGCCAACTAACTACATAGGATGTCTCTGTAGTAGTTCAGTTTGTCCTCCCTCTCGGTGGGTGTAAAAATAGGTCCCCATTCTGGACTGGTAGCGAGTGTACAACAAGGTGGAGAGCCAGAAGTCATCCCTCTGCCAAATAGTGACAATTCTTCTGTCACTACACAAGCAAGTGGGCATGCATTGTGCTATTTGTGCAAGTTTTTCTAAGGGATTCCCTGCCTCCATCTCCACTGCATACTGCCACGGTGTGTCTGGGTCCTCTGTCTCGTCTTCCTCATTGCCCTCTAGCTCCTCTGGCTGCTCCTGCTCCACCTCTTCTGTCAGCTGAGTAGAAAAAACACCTATTTGGCTACTCATTGCCTGTGCTCCAATGTCCTCCTCCCCCTCCTCTTCCAGTTCAGCCCCCACAGGGCTCTTGTGGCCGTGAGATCGAGGCGCCACGTGACCAGTCATTTTTACCACTATCTGTTCCAGTACATGAAGCAGTGGAATAAGGTCGTTTATACCGTAGTCCTGGTGACTGACAAATAACAAGGCATCCTCAAAGGGCCTGAGAAAACAGCAGGTTTCACGCATGAGCTGCCACTGGCTGACATCGAAGTTACACAGTGGAGTACTTCTATCCACTTGCATCATCAAGAAACCGTTTCTATGTTCGTATAGTCGGTCCAACATATGGAGGGTGGAATTCCAACGGGTGGAAGCGTCGCATATCAGCCTATGTTGGGGGATGCCGTTCTGCCGCTGCAGCTCAAGGAGGGTGTGCTTTGCAGTGTACGAGTGGCTGAAGTACATGCAAAGTTTCCTGTCCATTTTTAGGATGTCTTGCAGATGGGTGGAAGACTTCAGGAACCAGATTGAACACGTGTGCCATGCAGGGTGCATGGCTCAGCCTTCCTTGACGCAGCGCTGACACGCATGTTCTTCCCATTGTCGGTAAGCATGTTTCCGATTTTCAATTGTCGTGGAGAAAGCCAGTATTCGATTTCTTGATGCATCACATGGAGCAGTTCCTCCTCTGTGTGACTCAGTTTGCCAAGGCAAACCAGGTGCAGAACAGCGGGACACCGCCGAACCCTGCACATGTGGTATGCTGGAGGGGCACTGTGATTTGTCCCTGCAGTGGAGGCTGAGGACACTGTGGAGGATGGGGAGGCAGAGGTGAACATTGTCGCAGGACCAATGGCGTGACAACGTGGAGGCGGAAGCGGTGTGACCTGTCTAAGTTGCTGGTGTGGCTGTGTAGGAAGTACATTCACCCAGTGGGCAGTAAAGGACATGTATTGTCCCTAACCGTAGTTACAGCTCCAGACGTTGGCGCTGCCGTGCACTTTGGCAGATACCGACAGGCTCAAGGACTGGCCCACCTTCTGTTCTACATGTGTGGGCTGGGATTTTCCTATGACTCTCCCTAGCATCTGCACATGTCTCTTCCTGTCTGTGAAATGATTCCTCTCTCTATCCTTTCCCTGCACTAGTAAATCGCTTCTTTCCTTTTTTTTCTTTTAACAATTAGTTTTCCTTTCACTCTCCCTAGCGCCTGCATACACGTCTGTCCCTGAACAAAGTACGATTGTGAATGGCAGAATGTGAGATGGCCGCCGTATTTATAGGGCTCTGACATCACCGGGCTGGCTGCTGATTGGCAGCATGCATGGCATTATGGGTCATCCCGCCTTTCCAGAGTTCCTTGCCCCATCTCCTCACACGTGTATTCCCCATTTTAGCCACCACTGTAGCCGCCATGTTAGGAAAAATTACTATTCGTTACCACGAAGTGCGATGAAAGTCTCATTTGTTGCGAAACAAATTTTGCCTGAAATTCTAAATGAATTCCACTTTGTCATTTTCGATTCGCTCATCTCTAATGTACGGTATGTGTACAACAGCTGTTTACAGATACTCACCAAAGGGGAACATTTCTGAGTTTCTGCTGCTTTTGGGGCACATCTAGCAAGGCTCAAACCGCTCTCCCTGTGACAACAGCCACTGTTACACTGTGCACTTTGTAGACATAATTCTCCATTGTCCTAAATTTAAAAAGAAGCAGATATATTTTAGTGGATTTGATTATTAGTTTATTTTATCATAATTAAGCATAATTAAGAGTAAGCATAAACCATGAATTTCATGTGTTTTAATGTCTTTTTGTGCATTTGATATCTTTGTTGAAGTTCACTAAGACATACCCCCAAAAACATGCTTAGAGAATGTATGAAAATAGTGTCCTGTTTTTATTTTTTGTAGCTCCCACTTGAATAGGAGCTGAAATGCAGTATGATGGCACAGTCACTAAATGGTAGATGAAGCATTCTGCTTCCAGGTCTGTTGACTGTTTTTTTGTCATGTCGCCAGCAGCTGATGAAAACAGCTGATTATTGAGGATGTTGGGTGTCAGTGGCCCCCACTGACCTAATATTAATGCATCAATGTCGACAGGCTAGAAAACTCCTTTAACCAAATCTGAGTTAAGGTAAGGATGGACACATCTATAGAAAGAACACGCTGCGTTTTAATAAACCACTCACCACAAGAACACTACTGACATGTCGCAAATGAAAATCTTAAGCAAAATATACGTATCTTCATGTTTTACTATAATTTGGCTTTAGTGTCTTAGCAAAAAAAAAATTAAAAATGAATACCACTAAAAAGAGGTCCATGGGCACCACCTGGCCAGTTGCTATGCAATTTGTACAGCCACATGACCATAATGCTGTTTTGATGCTAGCTTAGCCATCATGTGAACAGTAAAGCCCGTAAACCTTGATGGCCAGGCAAGATTACCTGGGGACAGTCTGTCCAGCAGTAGAAAGTCACAGCAGGCAGGAAGATTACCTGCCTGAAATATCCTTCTGACCTCCCCATGTCCTTTACTGTCTCCCACTGCTCCCCTACAGAACCTCTGCCACCTTTTATGCTCTCCTGCCCTCCTGCCAATCTCCCATAACCACAAACCCACTTTCATCTGTGCCCCCTGATCCATTTAAAGATGTATTCTATTTCCCTTCTCCTCCTCATAGAGCCCCTGAGAATTCCTGACAACTCTGTCACCTGCTTCTGTTTACCTCACGGAGCAGCTGGCAGCTTACTCTACTAAAATTCTTGCTATCTGCTTCAGTCTATTCTCCCTAGAAGAGCTACTGCCACTTTTGTCCTAACTGTCCCAGTCCCTTCCTCAAAGAGACCCTGCAACCTTCTGACACCCTGCCTCCAGAGCCCCCTCCTATGTCCCCATCCTCTCCAGTTCTAAGATGTATTTTGTGTCCCTGCTCCTTCAGAAAATCATCTGGCACCTTCTAACCCCTCATCCTTTAGTATGGCTGGTATATTCATGCTCCTTTGGTTCAGGAACCCTGAATTAAGCCTCATTCACAAATCAGTGTTTAAATCCGTGAAAAGGTGCTCAGTGATGCCTCTGTGAAAATGTCCGTGATGGATCCATGTTGGGTCCGTGTGTCATTTAACTGACACTGCACAACTGAAAAATCCTAGAAACACGATTGAAACAAGGATAGCATCCGTGGTTTTCACGGACCAATAGAATATGATGCAAGGGGATGAATCGGCCGGGACTCTCTCTCGGTGCACGCCGAGTGGGATAGGAACAAACTCCACTTAAAACTTAGAAAGAATCACAGCAGCAGTGTCTCTGTAGTTAATTATGATGTTTATTTCATAATATCAATGTGTCCTACATCCAGGACATGTTCAACAGTTGATAAAGGCATGTTTGCCGAAACTTGTCCTGGATGTAGGACACATTGATATTATGAAATAAACATCATAATTAACTACAGAGACACTGCTGCTGGGATTCTTTCTATAGAATATGATGGGCGTGATGGATCTGTGAATACAGACAAAATAGAGCATGCTTCCGTGCTAAAGATATGGACCCACGGACCATGGTAAAAAAAACTGATGTGTGAATATACTCATTAAAATGACTGGGTAAGGCCTCTTGCACATGACCGTATGGCTTTTTCTGTATTTTGCGGTCTGCAAAAAACGGATCCTCAAAAAATACGGATGACGTCCGTGTGCATTCCGTTTTTTGCGGAACGGAACAGCTGGCCCCTGACTGAACAGTGTTATCCTCGTCCGTTATGCGGACAATAATAGGACATGCTCTATCTTTGAACGGAATGGAAAAACGGAAATATGAAAACGGAAGGCAAAGGGGGTACCTTCTTTTTTTTGCGAATCCATTAAAATGAATGGTTCTGAATACGGGACGCAAAAAATAGAACAAACTAAAAAAAAACGGTCGCGTTCAAGGCCTAAGTGTGCTGTCTGTGGAGAAAAAGTACGGCACGAGTACGTGGAACACTAACGTGTGAATGAGACTTTAGATGTTTTGTTTACTTGCTTTATGGAAAGTGGCTTATATGTTAACACTTTTTATAGTATTATGCATATTTTTACAGATTTAAAAAAAAACAGTTTTTAACAGCTCTTATTGGAGTATCTCAAGCATTATTAGTCGTTGGACATTCTGAAATCTTAATAAACAGCAATTTTTGTTTCATTCAATTAGTTGGGCTCTTCATTTAAAGCTAATTTTTTCTTCCTTGACTATCTTCTACAGTGCTACAATTTCGTTACTCAGGTGTTGTGAGCAATGCTAAAGTTTTATTTTTAAAGCTGGTCATCTCAAGATATCTAGGGTATTCATTAATTTTAATAGTGAATGGGAACAGCAGTGCAGTTCCCAACGCTGTCCACTTTACAATGGACAGAACAGAACTGTGTAGTTCCAGTGCCTGTTTTAGATGCCAGAGCAACTCTGAAACAGCTGATCAGCGGGGGTTCAGGGTGTGAGACACACTCCAATCAGACATTAATGACTAAATCGATCTTATGCTTCTTTTATTTTATTTATAATAAATTTTGCCTATGATTAAGATTGAACAAACTAAATATATGAGACTGAGATATCTAAATAAATACTAATAAGCAATGCAAAATACAAAATCTGAAATGTAATTCACTTTACCAGATTAAAGATGAGTCCAGACTGTGCGACCTCAATGCAGAGCAGTAGACACACAAACAGCAACATGGTCTTAATCCTATTTTCTGCCATTTCCACACTGATGAATCCAAATTCAGCTTTACCAAGCTTCATAAATACAGGAATATCTTATCCCAAAATGACATGTGACATGTTATGAGCCAATCCATTTATGAAGCATGTTTGACAAGTAAACTTTTCTATCAGTTGTGAGAACACTGCAGGTGTAAAACAAGATATAGGTACAGTATGATCACATGCTTAACTGTTTTCCACCCATTACTCGATATGCGAGAACTGTTTGAACATGGCTGCATGATGTTCTACAAACTTTTATAATAGCTACTGAGGGAAATGTACACTCTGTATTGTCTGTCAGCTAGAGGAGAGCTACAAATTGACCATTTATTAAAATTTGGGTAACATAAAATATATAACTCACAGAAAAAAGATGCAACTGACAACACTGGCTAATCCCTCACTCTGGTGTTAAAAGCTGAGAGATTCGCCAATATTTCCAATCAGGAACATATCGGAGCCCCTTTAAGCACCACTTCACGGTATCTCAGCATGACATGGGGTACTACCACTAGACTACCTATGGTGTGTGAACAAGGTCTGAACAGGTATTGAGCAGCCTACAGCCCCCTCCCACTCACCTGCATTGCAGGACCAACAATGCAATGGGGAACAAATGAGGCCGCAAGCTACACCTACAACAGACCATGTGACACCGGCTTCCGGGTGCAACAGAATGTTTGCCAGCCATATGCAATGGCACATTCAATACATATAAAACAAGAATCACAGAAATAAACGTGGCCTAAATTGGTGGGTCTGCTCCAAACCCCAAACACTGTGGCGTGTTTCTAACTGGGGGGGCAGTTCCTCCGCATGTGGTTCTTGTTTTATATGTATTGAATGTGCCATGTCGCATGGTCTGTTGTAGGTGTAGCTTGCGGCCTCATTTGTTCCCCATTGCATTGTTGGTCCTGCAATGCAGGTGAGTGGGAGGGGGCTGTAGGCTGCTCAATACCTGTTCAGACCTTGTTCACACACCATAGGTAGTCTAGTGGTAGGACCCCATGTCATGCTGAGATACCGTGAAGTGGTGCTTAAAGGGGCTCCGATATGTTCCTGATTGGAAATATTGGCGAATCTCTCAGCTTTTAACACCAGAGTGAGGGATTAGCCAGTGTTGTCAGTTGCATCTTTTTTCTGTGAGTTATGTGTTTATATATTTTCATCCGCACATGTTTTATTTTGTGTAGGATGTTTGTGTGGTGCTTATGGTTCGCGCCGGTATCCTCCATTGTATGCAATTTTTGCTGGGGATAGCCGTTCGCTGCGAACCACATGCGGAGGAACTGCCCCCCCCCCAGTTAGAAACACGCCACAGTGTTTGGGGTTTGGAGCAGTCCCACCCATTTAGGCCACGTTTATTTCTGTGATTCTAACATAAAATATAAAACGGTATTTCGGTTGTTAACCACTTCAGCCCCCCTAGCTTAAACACCCTTAATGACCAGGCCACTTTTTACAATTCTGCACTACACTACTTTCACCGTTTATTGCTCCGTCATACAACTTACCACCCAAATGAATTTTACCTCCTTTTCTTCTCACTAATAGAGCTTTCATTTGGTGGTATTTCATTGCTGCTGACATTTTTACTTTTTTTGCTATTAATCAAAAATTACCGAAATTTTTGCAAAAAAATGAAATTTTTCACTTTCTGTTGTAAAATTTTTCAAAAAAAACTACATTTCTATATAAATTTTTCTCTAAATTTATTGTTCTACATGTCTTTGATAAAAAAAATCCAATAAGTGTATATTTATTGGTTTGGGTAAAAGTTATAGCGTTTACAAACTATGGTGCAAAAAAGTGAATTTCGGCATTTTGAAGCAGCTCTGACTTTCTGAGCACCTGTCATGTTTCTTCAGGTGCTAGAATGTCAGGATGGTATAAATACCCCCAAATCACACCATTTTAGAAAGAAGACACCCCAAAGTATTCGCGGAGGGGCTTGGTGAGTTCATGTATCATTTCATTTTTTCACAAGTTAGCGGAAATTGACACTTTCTGAGAAAAAAAAAAAAAAAAAGTTTCAATTTCTGATAACTTCTGGCAAAAAAAAAAAAATCTCAGACGGACTCACTATGCCCCTCAGTGAATACCTTGGGGTGTCTACTTTCGAAATGGAGTCATTTGTGGGGTGTGTTTACTGTTCTGGCATTTTGGGCGGGGCTAAATTGTGAGCCGCCATGTAAAACCTAAAGGTACTCGTTGGAATTTGGGCCCCTTTGCGCACCCAGGCTGCAAAAAGCGGCACTTATGTGGTATCGCCGTACTCAGGAGAAGTAGGGCAATGTGTTTTGGGGTGTATTTTTACATATACCCATGTTGGGTGAGAGAAATATCTCTGTAAATTGTCAACTTTGTATAAAATGTTTTAAAAGTTGTCGTTTACAGAGATATTTTTCACACAAAGTATGGGTATATATAAAAATACACCCCAAACACATTGCCTACTTCTCCTGATGCGGCGATCCCATGTGTGCCACTTTTGCAGCCTGGATGCAAAAGCCCTAAACAATGAGTACCTTTAGAGATTTCACAGGGCATTTTACGCATTTGGATTCCAGACTTCTTCTCACCCTTTAGGGGCCCCTAAAATGCCAGGACAGCATAAATACCCCACATGTGACCCCATTTTGGAAAGAAGACACCCCAAGGTATTCTGTGAGGGGTATGGTGAGTTCATGTAAAATTTTATTTTTGTCACAAGTTAGTGGAATATGAGACTTTGTAAAAAACAAAATTAAAAAAAAAAAAAACAATTTCCGCTGACTTGTGCCAAAAATAAAAATTCTGTGGACTCACCATGCCCCTCACAGAATACCTTGGGGTGTCTTCTTTCCAAAATGGGGTCACATGTGGGGTATTTATACTCACCTGGCATTTTAGGGGCCCCTAAAGTGTGAGAATCCAAATGCATAAAAATGGCCTGTGAAATCCTAAAGGTACTCATTGGTTTTAGGGCCCCTTTGCGCATCTTGGCTGCAGAAAAGTGTCACTCATGTGGTATCGCCGTACTCAGGAGAAGTAGGGCAATGTGTTTTGGGGTGTATTTTTACATATACCCATGCTGCGTGTGAAATATCGCTGTAAGCGACAACTTTTTACATTTTTTATTCAAAGTTGTCAATATACAGAGATATTTCTCTCACCAGCATGGGTATATGTAAAATACACCTAAACCATCGCCCTACTTCTCCTGATCTGGCGATACCACATGTGTGACACTTTTGCAGGCAAGATGCGCAAGGCCCAAATTCAATGAGTACCTTTTAGGAGAGGCATTTTTACGCATTTTTCTTCTCACGCTTTAGGGCCCTAAAATGCCAGGGCAGTATAAATACCCCATGTGTGACCCCATTTTTGAAAGAAGACACCCCAAGGTATTCCATGAGGGGCATGGCGAGTTCATAGAATATTTTTTTTGGCACAAGTTAGTGGAAATTGATTTTTATTGTTTTTCTCACAAAGTCTCCCTTTCCGCTAACTTTTGACAAAAGTTTAATTTTCATGAACTCATTATGCCCCTCAGCGAATACCTTAGGGTGTCTTCTTTCCAAAATGGGGTCACATGTGGGGTATTTATACTGCCCTGGCATTTTAGGGGCCCTAAGCGTGAGAAGAAAAATGCGTAAAAATGCCCTCCTAAAAGGTACTCATTGGAATTTGGGCCCCTTTGCGCATCTTGCCTGCAAAAAGTGTCACACATGTGGTATCGCCGTACTCAGGAGAAGTAGGGCGATGTGTTTTAGGGTGTATTTTTACATATACCCATGCTGGGTGAGAGAAATATCTCTGTATATTGACAACTTTGAATAAAAAAATGTAAAAAGTTGTCGTTTACAGCGATATTTCTCAGACCCAATATGGTATATGTAAATACACCCAAGCTACTGCCTACTTCTCCTGAGTGCGGCGATACCATGGTGTTACTTTGCAGCCAAGATGCGCAAAGGGGCCCTAAACCAATGAGTACCTTTAGAATTTCACAGGCCATTTTTACGCATTTGGATTCTCACGCTTTAGGACCCCTAAAATGCCAGGGCAGTATAAATACCCCACATGTGACCCCATTGTGGAAGAAGACACCCCAAGGTAATCCGTGAGGGGCATGGCGAGTTCACAGAAAAAAAATTTGGCACAAGTTAGCGGAAATTGTTTTTTTTTTTTTTTTACAGTCTCATATTCCACTAACTTGTGACAAAAAATAAAATTTTCCATGAACTCGCCATACCCCTCACAGAATACCTTGGGGTGTCTTCTTTCTAAAATGGGGTCACATGTGGGGTTTTGTACTGCCCTGGCATTTGAGGGTCTCCGCAATCATTACACGTATGGCCAGCATTAGGAGTTTCTGCGATTCTCCGTATATTGAGCATACGGGTAATGAGATTTTTCCGTTCAGCCTCTGCGCTGAAAAAAAAAAAAATGAACGGCACAGATTTTTTCATTCGCATCGATCAATGTGGATGAAAAAATCTCTGCCAAATCAGTGACTGCGGTGCGGTGGGCTGGGCGCTAGCTACCTAACAAGTAGCTAACTAACTGGCGGTGATAAAGGGACCCTTATGCCCCATTCACACGTCCGAAATTCTGTTTGCGGAGCGGAATTGCGGACCCATTCATTCTATGGGGACAGACTTTGTCCCGCTCGGATCGGAATTACGGATCCGCGCTTCGAGTCTGCACTTCCGTTCACAAAAATATAGAACATGTCCTATTCTTGTCCGCAATTGCGGACAAGAAAAGCATTTTCTATATAGTTCTGGCAATGTGCGGATCTGCAAAATGCGGAAAGCACATTGCCGGTGTCCGTGTTTTGAGGATCTGCGGATCGGATCCGCGGATCCGTGAATCCACGGATCCGTGAATACACGGATCCGCAAAACACATATGGACGTCTGAATAAAGCCTTACAAGGGTGTGATCAATGACAGGGGGTGATCAGGGGGTCTAGATGGGGTGATCAAGGGGTTAATAGGTGAGGGGGGTGGGGGGTAAGTGTAGTGTTTGGTGCAACTTTTACTGTAGTTACCTGGTCCTCTGGTGGTCGATCCCAGAAAATGGGACCACCAGAGGACCAGGTAGCAGCTATATCAGACGCTGTTCATAAAACAGCGTCTGATATAGCTGTTTGATGCGATTTATATCGCATCTACAGCCTGCCAGCGATTGATCATCGCTGGCAGGCTGTAGTCCAACTCTCGAGCCGCGCTTCACTGTGAACGCGCGCGCGCACGCGCGCGCGTTCACAGGAACTCTCGCGTCTCGCGAGATGACGCCCCGGCGCGTCCAAACAGAAGATCCCGGCCGCCCGCAGGACGCAATCCTGCGTACGGCGGTCGGGGACTGGTTAAAAGGCATCTATCAGCAGATTTGTACCTATGAAACTGACTGATCTGTGCGCTTGAAAGCTGAAGACATCTGTGTTGGTCCCATATTCATGAAAAATGATATTTTAATAGATGAAAATGAGCCTCTAGGAGAAACGAGACGTTGTTATTAAACCTAGAGGCATTGCTCTCTTTGTAACTGCTGTGGGATCTCCACTTTGATTGACAGGGCCAAGTAGTGAAAACATCATCACTAGAGATGAGCGAACACCTGGATGTTCGGGTTCGAGAAGTTCGGCCTCACTTCCCAAAAATGTTCGGGTTCGGGATCCGAACTCGACCCGAATTTTATCCCGAACCCGAACCCATTGAAGTCAATGGGGACCCGAACTTTTAGGCACTAAAAAGGCTGTAAAATAGTCCAGGAAAGGGCTAGAGGGCTGCAAAAGGCAGCAAAATGTAGGTAAATACCCTGCAAACAAATGTGGACAGGGAAATGAATTAAAATAAAATAAATAAAAATTAACCAATATCAATTGGAGAGAGGTCCCATAGCAGAGAATCATGCGTCATATCACCCACCACTGGAGAAGGCCACTTTCAGTTATTTCGGCCCCAGCACCCAGACAGAGGAGAGAGGTCCCACAGAAAGGAATAAGGCGTCATATCACCCACCACTGGAGTAGGCCACTTTCAGTTATTTCGGCCTCAGCACCCAGACAGAGGAGAGAGGTCCCACAGCAAGGAATAATGCGTCATATCACCCACCACTGGAGAAGGCCACTTTCAGTTATTTAGGCCCCAGCACCCAGACAGAGGAGAGAGGTCCCACAGCAAGGAATAAGGCGTCATATCACCCACCACTGGAGAAGGCCACTTTCAGTTATTTAGGCCCCGGCGCCCAGAATGAGGAGAGGTTCATTCAACTTTGGGTTGCACCGCAAGATCATGGTGAAGTTAAAAAAATGAGGATTCAATAAAGAAGTGCCCCGGAGTACAAGAATACATGGTTGAGGGGAAGGCAGCTATAAATGTCTATTCTGCACAAGGGAGGGACAAGGTCCTGTGGGATCCATGCCTGGCTCATTTTTATGAACGTCAGCTTGTCCACGTTGGCTGTGGACAGGCGGCTGCGTTTGTCAGTAATGACGCCCCCTGGCGTGCTGAATACATGTTCAGACAAAACGCTGGCCGCCGGGCAGGCCAGCACCTCCAAGGCATAAAATGCTAACTCTGGCCACGTGGACAATTTGGAGACCCAGAAGTTGAATGTGGCCAAACCAGTACCAGTCAGTACGTGGAGGGGTGTGCAGACGTACTGTTCAACCATGTTAGTGAAATGCTGCCTCCTGCTAACACGTTACGTATCAGGTGGTGGTGCAGTTAGCTGTGGCGTGGAGACAAAACTTTTCCACATTTCTGCCATGCTAACCCTGCCCTCAGAGGAGCTGGCCGTGACACAGCTGCGTTGGCGACCTCTTGCTCCTCCTCTGCCTTCGCCTTGGGCTTCCACCTGTTCCCCTGTGACATTTGGGAATGCTCTCAGGAGCGCGTCTACCAGCGTGCGCTTGTACTCGCGCATCTTCCTATCACTTCCTATCACTTCTCCAGTGCAGGAAGTAAGGTGGGCACATTGTCTTTGGACTCTGCTGTCATTGCGCAGGCACTGCAGAATGTAGTCGCTAATGTGTGCCAGGCTCCCTAGAAGCAAGGACAAGCTGTCCTTTGTGGGAGGCGTATCATCATCGTCCTCCGTATCCCCCCAGCCACGCACCAGTGATGGGCCTGAGCTGTGTCGGGTGCCCCCCCGCTGTGAACCTGCTTCATCCTCCTCCACCTCCTCCTCGTCCTCCAGTAGTGGGCCCTGGCTGGCCACATTGTACCTGGCCTCTGCTGTTGCAAAAAACCTCCCTCTGAGCCACTCCTAACAGACTGGCCTGAAAGTGCTAAAAATTCTTCCTCATCCTCCTCCTCCTCCTGGGTCACCTCCTCTTCCATCATTGCCCTAAGCGTTTTCTCAAGGAGACATAGAAGTGGTATTGTAACGCTGATAATGGTGTCATCGCCACTGGCCATGTTGGTGGAGTACTCGAAACAGCGCAACAGGGCACACAGGTCTCGCATGGAGGCCCAATCATTGGTGGTGAACTGGTGATGTTCTGCAGTGCGACTGACGCATGCGTGCTGCAGCTGAAACTCCACTATGGCCTGCTGCTGCTCGCACAGTCTCTCCAGCACGTGCAAGGTAGAGTTCCACCTGGTGGGCACGTTGCATATGAGGCAGTGAGCGGGAAGGCCGAAGTTCTGCTGTAGAGCAGACAGGCGAGAAGCGGCAGGATGTGAACGCCGGAAGCGCGCACAGACGGTCCGCACTTTATGCAGCAGCTTTGACATGTCAGGGTAGTTGTGAATTAACCTCTGCACCACCAAATTCAGCACATGCGCCAGGCAAGGGATGTGCGTCAAAACGGCCAATCCCAGAGCTGCGACGAGATTTCGCCCATTATTGCACACCACCAGGCCAGACTTGAGGCCCACCAGCAGAAACCACTCGTCGGTCTGTTGTTCAATACTCCGCCACAACTCCTGCGCGGTATGGGGCCTGTCCCCCAAACATATGAGTTTCAGAATGGCCTGCTGACGTTTACCCCGGGCTGTGCTGAAGTTGGTGGTGAAGGTGTGTGGCTGACTGGATGAGCTGGTGGAAGCAGAGGAGGAGGAAGCCGAGTAGGAGGAGGAGGCTACAGGAGGCAAAGAAAGATGCCCTGTGATCCTTGGCGGCAGAAGGACGTGCGCCAAGGAACTCTCCGCCTGCGGCCCAGCCGCCACTACATTTACCCAGTGTGCAGTTAGGGAGATATAGCGTCCCTGGCCGTGCTTACTGGTCCACGTATCTGTGGTTAGGTGGACCTTGCCACAGATGGCGTTGCGCAGTGCACACTTGATTTTATCGGATACTTGGTTGTGCAGGGAAGGCACGGCTGTCTTAGAGAAGTAGTGGCGGCTGGAAACAACATACTGTGCGACAGTTATGGCCATCAGCTGTTTGAAGCTGTCTGTGTCCACCAGCCTGAATGACAGCATTTCAAAGGCCAGGAGTTTAGAAATGCTGCCATTCAGGCCCAGGGCTCGAGGGTGGCTAGGTGGGAATTTACGCTTTCTCTCCAAGGTTTGTGAGATGGAGAGCTGATCGCTGCCGTGTGACATGGTGGAGATGCTTGGTGACGGAGGTGGTGGCGTCAGTGGCACATCCTCTGTTTGGTGGACGGCAGGTGCCAACGTCCCTCCCGAGGCGGAGGAAGAGGCCGAGGCAGCAGCAGAAGAGGGAGCAGGGGGAGCCAGAGTGAGTTCCTTGCTTTTATGGTGTTTACTCCACTGCAGTTCGTGCTTTGCATGTAGATGCCTGGTCATGCAGGTTGTGCTAAGGTTCAGAACGTTAATGCCTTGCTTCAGGCTCTGATGGCACAGCGTGCAAACCACTCGGGTCTTGTCGTCAGCACTTTGTTTAAAGAAGTGCCATGCCAGGGAACTCCTTGAAGCTGCCTTTGGGGTGCTCGGTCCCTGGTGGCGGTGGCCAGTAGCAGGCGAACTTTCTTGGCGGCGGCTGTTCTGCTTTTGCTCCCTGCTCCCTCTTTTGCTACGCTGTTGGCTCGGTTTCACCACTGCCTCTTCCTCTGAACTATGAAAGTCAGTGGCACGACCTTCATTCCATGTGGGGTCTAGGACCTCATCGTCTCCTGCATCATCTTCTACACAGTCTTCCTCCCTGACCTCCTGTTCGGTCTGCACACTGCAGAAAGACGCAGCAGTTAGCACCTGTGTTTGGTCATCATAAGAGACGTTTGGACTCCGATGAGGTGGTATTCCCATGTCCTCATCATCAGGAAACATCAGTGGTTGTGCATCAGTGCATTCTATGTCTTCCACCACTGGGGAAGGGCTAGGTGGATTCCCTTGGGAAAAACTGCCAGCAAAGTCTTCAAACAGCATAAGAGACTGCTGCATAACTTGAGGCTCAGACAGTTTCCCTGATATCCATGGAGGTGATGTGACAGACTGATCGGCTGGGTTTTCAGGCGCCACCTGTGTGCTTTTTGCAGAAGACTGAGTGGGAGATAATGTTGTGAACGTGCTGGATCCACTGTCGGCCACCCAATTGACTAGCGCCATTACCTGCTCAGGCCTTACCATCCTTAGAACGGCATTGGGCCCCACCATATATCGCTGTAAATTCTGGCGGGTACTGGAACCTGAGGTAGTTGGTTCACTCCAACGTGTGGCTGTGGCAGAATGGCTACGTCCTCTCCCAGCACCAGAGGGTACACTAACACCACCATGACCGCGTCCGCGTCCCTTACTAGATGTTTTCCTCATTGTTACAGTTCACCAAGCACCACAATAAGAAAAAAAATATTTCGCCCAATGTATTGATTTCAAATTCAGGCCTTTTTTTACAGGCACCTAACACTATCTGCCTATTTATTTATGTAGCATATTACACTAATCCAGGCAAAGCAGTAACCACTGATTTAGGGGAATATCTCTCTTAGGGCTAGTATTTAGGCCCTGGATGAAAGGTATCCTTTTATGGACAGATTTACACTTGGAGATGCACAGTAGCGTGAGAAAAAATATGTAGGATTATGCCTTCAGCAATTGTATTTTAACACTTTGTGTAATATACCCTTTAACGGACAGAAATACAATGGGAGATGCACGGTAGCGTGTGAAGTTAATGAGGATGACCCTCTCAGCACTTGTATATACACCTTGAGTGTAATATACCCTTTTACGGACAGATTAACACTAGTGTTGAGCGAACAGTTCGAGCATCGTTCGGGTTCGTACCGAATTTTGGGGTGTCCGGGACCCGGACCCGAACCCGGACATTTTCAAAAAAGTTCGGGTTCGGGTTCGTCGTTCGGCATGAATTTAGGCGCATTTTGAAAGGCTGCAAAGCAGCCAATCAACATGCATCATCCTACTTGCCCTAAGATGCCATCGCAGCCATGCCTACTATTGGCAAGGCTGTGATTGGCCGAGTGCAGCATGTGACTCAGCCTCTTTATAAGCTTGTGCGCACGTCGGGACGTGCTCACTCCCGATGTGAATAGAACAGGGATAGACGCAGCTGATGCTAGGGCGAGAATAGGCAGGGATAATTGAATAACTGGAAGCAAATTTCTCTCCTCCACCTGTGATTCATCTGAACAACTGCAGCTGAGCTGCTTTTTTGATAGGGATTGGCTATTTTTAGAGTGGCCAGAGTGATTTTTCCATCCACATGTACCTGGGCTGACCGCCGGCCGCCATTTTGCGACTTGTAGTGCTGCAGCAGAAGCTGCCACAGTGTGCATTCCAAAGCTCCAAACAAGTCAGACATCTACACCTGGGATTCAGACCAATAGCGATTTAGCAGCACAGTCCAAGGCTATTTTTTTAAAGGTTGTGCAGACCATTTTGTGGCACATGTTACTGGGCTGATAGGCGGCGGCCATCTTGGGACTAGTGCTGCAGCACAATCTCTCCCAACGTCCATTAATCACTTGTAATAGTGGTCTGTGCCATAGAAATCCTACATCAGGGACTTGGGTGTGCTTGTGTCACCCCTACTAATACCAGTCCACCTGTAATCCATACAGTCAAAAGACTGAAAGTATTCCAGTGAGGGAATTTTTTTTATTTAAAAAGGCCAAGTTAGTTTATCTGGCGTTCAATATACTAGATACAGTTAGGCCTGCGTTTCATACATCTGGAATTAGCAAATTAATGTGCTGGGGTTGGGAAAACATATATGTACCCATACTAGAATCTGTCAAAGAAAGCGGTACTCACATATAACAGTCATTCCATCTGTAATCCATACAGTCAAAAGACTGAAAGTATTCCAGTGAGGGAATTTTTTTATTTAAAAAGGCCAAGTTAGTTTATCTGGCGTTCAATATACTAGATACAGTTAGGCCTGCGTTTCATACATCTGGAATTAGCAAATTAATGTGCTGGGGTTGGGAAAACATATATGTACCCATACTAGAATCTGTCAAAGAAAGCGGTACTCACATATAACAGTCATTCCATCTGTAATCCATACAGTCAAAAGACTGAAAGTATTCCAGTGAGGGATTTTTTTATTTAAAAAGGCCAAGTTAGTTTATCTGGCGTTCAATATACTAGATACAGTTAGGCCTGCGTTTCATACATCTGGAATTAGCAAACTAATGTGCTGGGGTTGGGAAAACATATATGTACCCATACTAGAATCTGTCAAAGAAAGCGGTACTCACATGTAACAGTCATTCCATCTGTAATCCATACAGTCAAAAGACTGAAAGTATTCCAGTGAGGGAATTTTTTTATTTAAAAAGGCCAAGTTAGTTTATCTGGCTTTCAATATACTATATACAGTTGGGCCTGCGTTTCATACATCTGGAATTAGCAAACTAATCTCCCAGGTTGGGAAAATATATATGTACCCATACTAGAATCTGTCAAAGAAAGCGGTACTCACATGTAACAGTCATTCCATCTGTAATCCATACAGTCAAAAGACTGAAAGTATTCCAGTGAGGGAATTTTTTTATTTAAAAAGGCCAAGTTAGTTTATCTGGCGTTCAATATACTAGATACAGTTAGGCCTGCGTTTCATACATCTGGAATTAGCAAACTAATGTGCTGGGGTTGGGAAAACATATATGTACCCATACTAGAATCTGTCAAAGAAAGCGGTACTCACATATAACAGTCATTCCATCTGTAATCCATACAGTCAAAAGACTGAAAGTATTCCAGTGAGGGAATTTTTTTATTTAAAAAGGCCAAGTTAGTTTATCTGGCGTTCAATATACTAGATACAGTTAGGCCTGCGTTTCATACATCTGGAATTAGCAAACTAATGTGCTGGGGTTGGGAAAACATATATGTACCCATACTAGAATCTGTCAAAGAAAGCGGTACTCACATATAACCGTCATTCCATCTGTAATCCATACAGTCAAAAGACTGAAAGTATTCCAGTGAGGGAATTTTTTTTTATTTAAAAAAGGCCAAGTTAGTTTATCTGGCGTTCAATATACTAGATACAGTTAGGCCTGCGTTTCATACATCTGGAATTAGCAAATTAATGTGCTGGGGTTGGGAAAACATATATGTACCCATACTAGAATCTGTCAAAGAAAGCGGTACTCACATATAACAGTCATTCCATCTGTAATCCATACAGTCAAAAGACTGAAAGTATTCCAGTGAGGGGATTTTGCTTATAAAAAATAATATATTTCATTGTGGTGCGAGTTGAATCGCAACAATGAAGAAAAATACTATTAAGGGACGAGGACGCGGTCGTGGTGGTGTCCGTGGAGCCTCTGTTGCTGGTAGAGGACGTGGCCGTTCGGCCTCAGGCGCACACAGTAGGGAACGAACTCCCTCAACTAGCCGGCAGAATGTACCGCAATATCTCGTGGGGCCCAATGCCGCTCTTAGGATGGTAAGGCCTGAGCAGGTACAGGCATTAATCGATTGGGTGGCCGACAGTGCTTCCAGCACGTTCACCACATGGTCTTCCACCCAGTCTTCTGCGGAAAGCGCACAGGTGGCACCTGAAAACCAAGCCCATCAGTCTGTCACATCACCCCCAAGCATATCAGGGAAACGGTCTGAGCCACAAGTTATGCAGCAGTCTCTTCTTCTGTTTGAAGACTCTGCTTCCAGGGTTTCCCAGGGGCGTCCACCTAGCCCTTCCCCAGTGGAGGAAGACATACCATGCACTGACGCACAACCACTTATGTCTCCAGATGAAGAGGACATGGGAATACCACCTCATCGGAGTCCGCACGTCTCTGATGTTGACGAAACACAGGTGCCCACTGCCGCGTCTTTTTGCAGTGTGCAGACTGAACAGGAGGAGGTCAGGGAGGGAGACTGGGTGGAAGGCGATGCAGAGGACGATGAGGTCTTAGACCCCACATGGACTGAAGGTCGTGGCGATGACTTTCACAGTTCAGAGGAAGAGGTAGTGGTGAGACCGAGACAACAGCGAAGCCAAAGAGAGAGCAGGGGGCCAAAGCAGGCGAGCCGCCGCCCCCAGAGTTCGCCTGCTACTGGACATCGCCAACAGGGACCCAGCCCCACAAAGGCAGCTTCAAAGAGTTCCCTGGCATGGCACTTCTTTAAACAATGTCCTACCGACAAGACCCGAGTGACTTGCACGCTCTGCCATCAGAGCCTGAGGCGAGGCATTAACGTTCTGAACCTCAGCACAACCTGCATGACCAGGCATCTACATGCAAAGCATGAACTGCAGTGGGGTACACACCTTAAAAACCAGGCACTCGCTGAGGCTCCCCTGCTCCCTCTACCGCTGCTGCCTCGGCTTCCGCCTCGAGAGGAATGTTGCCACCTGCCGAGCAGCAAACAGAGGATGTGCCACCGACACCACCACCACCGCCACCGTCAACTAGCGTCTCCACTATATCACACAGCAGCGTTCAGCTCTCAATATCTCAAACCTTAGAGAGGAAGCGCAAATTCCCCCGAGTCACCCTCGAGCCCTTGGCCTGAACGCCAGCATTTCTAAACTGCTGGCCTTTGAAATGCTGTCATTCCGGCTGGTGGACACAGACAGCTTCAAACAGCTGATGGCCATGGCTGTCCCGCAGTATGTGGTTCCCAGCCGCCACTACTTCTCCAAGACAGCCGTGCCTTCCCTGCACATGCAAGTGTCCGATAAAATCAAGTGTGCACTGCGCAACGCCATTTGTGGCAAGGTCCACCTAACCACAGATACGTGGACCAGTAAGCACGGCCAGGGACGCTATATCTCACTAACTGCACACTGGATGAATGTAGTGGCGGCTGGGCCCCGGCGGACAGTTCCTTGGCGCACGTCCTTCCGCCCCCTAGGATCGCAGGGCATCATTCTCTGCCTCCTGTAGCCTCCTCCTCCTACTCGGCTTCCTCCTCCACTGCTTCCACCAGCTCATCCGGTCAGCCACACACCTTCACCACCAACTTCAGCACAGCCCGGGGTAAGCGTCAGCAGGCCATTCTGAAACTCATATGTTTGGGGGACAGGCCCCACACCGCGCAGGAGTTGTGGCGGGGTATTGAACAACAGACCGGCGAGTGGTTTCTGCCGGTGGGCCTCAAGCCAGGCCTGGTGGTATGCGATAATGGGCGAAATCTCGTGGCAGCTCTGGGACTAGCCGGTTTGGCGCACATCCCTTGCCTGGCGCATGTGCTGAACTTGGTGGTGCAGAGGTTCATTCACCACTACCCCAACATGTCAGAGCTGCTGCATAAAGTGCGGGCCGTCTGTGCGCGCTTCCGCCGTTCACATCCTGCCGCTGCTCGCCTGTCTGCTCTACAGCGGAACTTCGGCCTTCCCGCTCACCGCCTCATATGCGGCGTGCCCACCCGGTGGAACTCCACCTTGCACATGCTGGAGAGACTGTGCGAGCAGCAGCAGGCCATAGTGGAGTTTCAGCTGCAGCACGCTCGCGTCAGTCGTACTGCCGAACAGCACCACTTCACCACCAATGATTGGGCCTCCATGCGAGACCTGTGTGCCCTGCTGCGCTGTTTCGAGTACTCCACCAACATGGCCAGTGGCGATGACACTGTTATCAGCGTTACAATACCACTTCTATGTCTCCTTGAGAAAACACTTAGGGCAATGATGTTAGAGGAGGTGGCCCAGGTGGAGGAGGAGGAGGAGGAGGATGAGGGCTCGTTTCTAACACTTTCGGGCCAGTCTGTTCGAATTGGCTCAGAGGGAGGTTTGTTTAAGCAGCAGAGGACAGGTTCACAAGTCGCCAGCCAAGGCACTGTACTGGAGGACGAGGAGGATGAGGAGGAGGAGGTGGAGGGGACGAGGATGACGCAAGTTCACAGCGGGGTGGCAGCCCAGGCCCATCACTGGTGCGTGGCTGGGGGATACGGTGGACGATGACGATACGCCTCCCACAGAGGACAGCTTGTCCTTACCCATGGGTAGCCTGGCCCACATGAGCGAATATATGCTCCAATGCCTGCGTAGCGACAGCAGAGTTGCCCACGTTTTAACGTGTGCAGACTACTGGGTGGCCACCCTGCTGGATCCCGGTATAAAGACAATGTGCCCACTTTAATTCCTGAACTGGAGCGCGACCGTAAGATGCTGCGAGTACAAGCGCACGCTGATAGAGCGCTCTTGAGACCATTCCCACATGTCACAGGGGAACAGGTGGAAGGTGAAGGCAGAGGAGTGGCAAGAGGTCGCCAACGCAGCTGTGTCACGGCCAGCTCATCTGAGGGCAGGGTTAGCATGGCAGAAATGTGGAAAAGTTTTGTCTCCACGCCACAGCTATCTGCACCGACACCTGATACGGAACGTGTTAGCAGGAGGCAGCATTTCACTAACATGGTTGAACAGTATGTCTGCACACCCTCCACATCCTGACGGATGGTTCGGCCCCATTCAACTACTGGGTTTCGAAATTGTCCACGTGGCCAGAGTTAGCATGTTATGCCTTGGAGGTGCTTTCCTGCCCGGCGGCCAGCGTTTTATCTGAGCAGCGTATTCAGCACGGCAGGGGCGTCATTACTGACAAGCGCAGCCGCCTGTCCACAGCCAACGTGGACAAGCTGACCTTCATAAAGATGAACCAGGCATGGATCCCACAGGACCTGTCCCTCCCTTGTGCAGAGTAGTCCTTATTAACTGCCTAAAACATGTCTTGTTGTGCTACGGGCCACTTCTTTATTTGATACAAATTTTATGAAACCCACAGTTGAATGAAACTCTTCTCTGTCTGGGCGCCGGGGCCTAACCAGATGAAAGTGGCCGGTTAAACTAACGGGTGACATGAAGCCATAACCTCTGCCATGCTACCTCTGTCTTCTGTCTGGGTGCTGAGGCCTAAGTCAAATAAAGCGGTCTTCTGCTGTGCTGGGGGATATGAAGCTAATCTCTGACCTCTCTCCTCTGTCTGGGTCCAAAGGCCTAAATCACTGAAAGAGGCCTTCTCCTGTGGTGTGTGATATGATGCCAGAATATGTGCTGTGGGGCCTCTCTCCTCTTCCTGGGTGCAGGGGTCAAATAAACTAAATTGTGGCCTACTCCTGTGGTGGTTGATATGATGCCTGATTCTCTGATGTGGAACCTCTCTCCTCTGTTTGGGTGAAGGGGTCAAAGTAACTAAATGGTGGCTTCTCCTGTGGTGGCTGATATGATGCCAGAATATGTGCTGTGGGGCCTCTCTCCTCTTCCTGGGTGCAGGGGTCAAAGTAACTCAATGGTGGCTTCTCCTGTGGTGGCTGATATGATGCCAGAATATGTGCTGTGGTGCCTCTCTCCTCTTCCTGGGTGCAGGGGTCAAAGTAACTAAATGGTGGCTTCTCCTGTGGTGGTTGATATGATGCCTGATTCTCTGCTGTGAAACCTCTCTCCTCCATCTGGGTGTAGGGGTCAAAGTCTTTCAAAGTCGCCTTCTCCTGTGCTGATTGATATGAAGCTGATGGTTGTGCCATCTGACATGGTTGCCGGGGTCCCATTAAATTGGGGCCTACTCCTGTGGTGGGTGATCTAAATGCCTGATTCTCTGCTGTGTAACCTCTCTCCTCCGTCTGGGTGTAGGGGTCAAAGTAACTAAATGGTGGCCTACTCCTGTGGTGGGTGATATGATGCCTGGTTCTCTGCTGTGGGACCTCTCTCCTCTGTCTGGGTCCAAAGGCCTAAATCACTGAAAGAGGCCTTCTCCTGTGGTGTGTGATATGATGCCAGAATATGTGCTGTGGGGCCTCTCTCCTCTTCCTGGGTGCAGGGGTCAAATAAACTAAATTGTGGCCTACTCCTGTGGTGGTTGATATGATGCCTGATTCTCTGATGTGGAACCTCTCTCCTCTGTTTGGGTGAAGGGGTCAAAGTAACTAAATGGTGGCTTCTCCTGTGGTGGCTGATATGATGCCAGAATATGTGCTGTGGGGCCTCTCTCCTCTTCCTGGGTGCAGGGGTCAAAGTAACTCAATGGTGGCTTCTCCTGTGGTGGCTGATATGATGCCAGAATATGTGCTGTGGTGCCTCTCTCCTCTGTCTGGGTCCAAAGGCCTAAATCACTGAAAGAGGCCTTCTCCTGTGGTGTGTGATATGATGCCAGAATATGTGCTGTGGTGCCTCTCTCCTCTTCCTGGGTGCGGGGTCAAAGTAACTCAATGGTGGCTTCTCCTGTGGTGGCTGATATGATGCCAGAATATGTGCTGTGGGGCCTCTCTCCTCTTCCTGGGTGCAGGGGTCAAAGTAACTCAATGGTGGCTTCTCCTGTGGTGGCTGATATGATGCCAGAATATGTGCTGTGGGGCCTCTCTCCTCTTCCTGGGTGCAGGGGTCAAAGTAACTCAATGGTGGCTTCTCCTGTGGTGGCTGATATGATGCCAGAATATGTGCTGTGGTGCCTCTCTCCTCTGTCTGGGTCCAAAGGCCTAAATCACTGAAAGAGGCCTTCTCCTGTGGTGTGTGATATGATGCCAGAATATGTGCTGTGGTGCCTCTCTCCTCTTCCTGGGTGCGGGGGTCAAAGTAACTCAATGGTGGCTTCTCCTGTGGTGTGTGATATGATGCCAGAATATGTGCTGTGGGGCCTCTCTCCTCTTCCTGGGTGCAGGGGTCAAAGTAACTCAATGGTGGCTTCTCCTGTGGTGGCTGATATGATGCCAGAATATGTGCTGTGGGCCTCTCTCCTCTTCCTGGGTGCAGGGGTCAAAGTAACTCAATGGTGGCTTCTCCTGTGGTGGCTGATATGATGCCAGAACATGTGCTGTGGGGCCTCTCTCCTCTTCCTGGGTGCAGGGGTCAAAGTAACTAAATGGTGGCTTCTCCTGTGGTGGTTGATATGATGCCTGATTCTCTGCTGTGTAACCTCTCTCCTCCGTCTGGGTGTAGGGGTCAAAGTAACTAAATGGTGGCCTACTCCTGTGGTGGGTGATATGATGCCTGGTTCTCTGCTGTGGGACCTCTCTCCTTTGTCTGGGTGCTGTGGTCAAAATAATAGTAAGTGACCTTCTCCATTGGTGGGTGACTTGAAGCCTGATTCTGTGCTATGGGACCTCACTCCAATTAATATTGTTTAATTTTTATTTATTTTATGTTAACTCATCATTTCCCTATCTACATTTGTTTGCAGGGGATTTAACTACATTTTGCTGCCTTTTGCAGCCCTCTAGCCCTTTCCGGGTGTGTTTTACAGCCTTTTTAGTGCCCAAAAGTTCGGGTCCCCATTGACTTCTATGGGGTTCGGGTTCGGGATGAAGTTCGGGTCGAGTTCGGATCACGAACCCGAACATTTTTCGAAAGTTCGGCCGAACTCGTCGAACCCGAACATCCAGGTGTTCGCTCAACTCTAATTAACACTTGACCTGCAACAGCTGGAACACCAGATTTAGGGTATTGCTATATTGGCAATTGAATTTCACCCCAGAACAAAATATACCCTTTTACGGACAGATTAACACTTGGCCTGCAACAGCTGGGACACCAGATTCAGGGTATTGCTATTTTGGCAATTGAATTTCACCCCAGAACAAAATATACCCTTTTACGGCCAGATTAACACTTGGCCTGCAACAGCTGGGACACCAGATTCAGGGTATTGCTATTCTGGCAATTGAATTTCACCCAAGAACAAAATGTATGTTTTGGCGGACACTATTATACTTTGCAAGCCACTACTGGAAGACCAGATTCAGGGTATTTCTATATTGGCAATTGAATTTCACCCAAGAACAAAATATACCCTTTTACGGAAAGATTAACAGTTGGCCTGCAACTGCTGGAACACCAGATTCAGGGTATTGCTATTTTGGCAATTAAATTTCACCCCAGAACAAAATATATGTTTTGGCGGACACTATTATTCTTTGCCAGCCAGTGCTGGGACTCCAGATTTAGTGGATTGCTATTTTGCCAATTGAATTTCACCACAGAAAATAATCTATCCTTTGCCAGACAGCAGACAGTATTATACTTGGCTATCCAAAGCTGGTACACCAGATTTAGGGAATTGGTATTTTGGCAATTGTATTTAACCCCTTAATAAAATATAGACATTGCTATCCTGAGTTTCTAGGGGTGACAATAAGCACAGCCAAGCCCCTGATGTAGGATATAGCAAAAAAAAAAAAAACTAGTATTGATGGATTGATGGACTTGGTGGCAGCTTGTTCTGGTGCACCACAAGTCACAAAATGTCCGCCGATCACCCCAGAAAAAAAGTGACAGAAAAACGCTCTGTGCAGCCTAAAAACCAGTGAGCAATTAACTAGCAGAAGTTGAATTATTCACAGCTGTAGATCGATCACTTCATTACGTGCTAATGCTGACTTTTCCCTGCCCAATCTCGCCCTCACAGAAGCTGCGTCCTCTCCCTACACTAATCAGAGCAGTGTGACGTGCGGCACTATGTGACTCCAGCTGAAATAGAGGCTGGGTCACATGCTGCACTTGGCCAATCACAGCCATGCCATTAGTAGGCATGGCTGTGATGGGCTCTTAGGGCAAGAAGTAAAACGCTAGCTCATTGGCTGCTGTGCAGCCCTTCAGAAAGCGGGAATAAATCGCTGAACAACGGACCCGAACCCGAACTTTTTTGAAAATGTTCGGGTTCGGGTCCGTGTCCTGAACACCCCAAAATTTGGTACGAACCCGAACTATGCTCGAACTGTTCGCTCAACACTAATCATCACACCTGGTCCTGTCAATCAAAGTGCACAGGGCACGGCAGATGCACAAAAAGGCCAGCCTATAGGTGTAATGACAACATCCCAGATGCTCCTAGATGATCATTTGCATATTAAGACATATTTTTTCTCAGCAATGCAGGCACATATAAACATCAGACCAACACAGATGCCTTAATTTGCCAACCACACATGAAACAGCTTAGGCAGTTTCATAGGTAGAAATCTGCTGACAGGTGTCCTGTACCCCTCGGATACAGTGGCAGGTCTTGTATGCGAACGTTCACTCTATTCATCTGTGGAAGCTCCAAAAATAGCTACAGTAAGTGCTGTACTTGTCTGTCTTTGGAATTCCTGTAGAGATGAATGGAGTGACAGTGCTTCTACCACTTCTAAACCTCTAATGTAGATTCAGCTTCAAGGCCATATACCTGATCTATTTGCTAATGCTATGCTTGCACACAACACAGCTGCTAAGCAGAATTTGGGAATTTCTGTGCCCATCTTAGTGTGGGCACTAAGGGTATAAATACTTCATGCATACTACAGAAGGTAAGCTCTAAATAAGAGGTTTTTGATTGCTCTACCTTATTTTTCTGTTATCCACTATCTTGGGTGCTGGCGCAGACAATAAGGGCTTACCAAGATCTGACTGGAAAACAAATTACTGTTTCTTTATGTTATATGCTTGTTACCTGCTACCTATCTCTTTTATTACTTCTGCTATTTAGTAAATCATTTATTCACTTAGCCGTTACTTGAGCCAATCAAAACCCAATACAGTTGCTTCTCTGCCCAGGATTATTTTGCGCAGTGAGACCGCACATACTGCGGTTAGGTGTGGAGGTGTGAGGGATACCATACCCTCCCTCCATCACAGAAGTCGTTGGTACCGCTTGGGACCACTGCCCAGGTGCTGATTTAAGGGACAGTGTAAACTTTAACCTTATCTTGTAACCCCTAACTGGCACGTCCCCTGATGAGTCCTTAAAGGGACGAAACGTGGCGCGTAGGGATTGTATACTAGGGGCAGTTCAGAGGAATTTCAGGCCCCGTGCAGGGACAGGTTCCGTATGGGGTCGCCCCTGTCGGGGCGGGTGCTCCGTGTTTATAGGCAAGGCTAACTTAGGGTCCCTTCCTCACCTAGTTCCTTAGGGAGGTTTACGACCAGGGCTATATAGGAGCCTTTGCCACTATCATACATGGAGCTGCCCTCCTTGCCTGCATAAATATGCGAGAGATCCATTGATTTGGGCACATGACCACGCTCATTTGGATACCAACAAGAAAAGGGGTGAGATCAAACCTTTTTACTTGTAATTGTCATATTAATGTATTAGTGGTGCTTACCAGTGCTGACACACTGGCCAATATACAGTTAATATAGTAACTAGGCCAGCACCGGTGCACCTTTATGTTATAGTTTGGTGTCTCACTGTTTAATTGGTGTTTTTTAATCAATTATTAAAAGTTAGATTTTATACCTAGTCCACCACTGGAATAGATTTCCAATACAGTTGGGCTTATACAGTAGAGATGAGCAAATCAGTGTGCATAATTTGAGTCTGGTAACAAAACTGGCTCCTCCTTGAGATTTGGATGACAAAGATTATTTTCAATTTACAAACTCAGTCAATTAGGAGTCTCTATGTAACAGGACGCCAAAGGCGCACTCAGTCTCCCATCAGCCACAGACCTGCTGCTTAGCTGCAGGAGCAAGAGTCTGTGTTTGGCCTTGTTCCCAGGGCAGCTTTGCTAGCTGGTAGGCTCCCAGGTCCCAGGTCCCAGGTCCCAGGTCCCAGGTCCCAGGTCCCAGGTCCCAGGTCCCAGGTCCCAGGTCCCAGGTCCCAGGTCCCAGGTCCCAGGTCCCAGGTCCCAGGTCCCAGGTCCCAGGTCCCAGGTCCCAGGTCCCAGGTCCCAGGTCCCAGGTCCCAGGTCCCAGGTCCCAGGTCTGCCTTGAGCGCCGAGCTGATCACTCGGTGCTCTACTTGTCGGTCATGTGACGCTGGCCAAATAGAACCTCGATCCGCCTCTTGACATCTGTTCTGCCTGCTCCCTATACCGTGACGCTACCTCTCGGATTTTGACCTCGGTTTGTTTACTGATTTGTCTTTGCCTCCTCCTGGACTGACCTCGGCTAGTTGACCTGTCGGTCATGTGACGCTGGCCACATCACATGACCCTCACTCCCCACTATAAATACAGGTGGCCTGCTGGCTACAGGTTGCCTGTGATTTTCGTCCTATAGGCTGTGTACTTTATTGTGATATAGCTACCTCTAGAATTGAACCTCGATCCGCCTCTTGACATCTCTTCTGCCTGCTCCCTGTACCTTGAGGCTACCTCTCGGATTTTGACCTCGGTTTGTCTACGGATTTGACTTTGCCTCTTCTTTGTTCTGACTTGACCTCCTGGACTGACCTCGGCTAGTTGACCCGCCTCGCCTTTCTTTTTGTTCTACCTCTTGTCCGCTTATTGTAACTTCCCTGTGGCTGTCCTCTTCCCTGCTGTCTCTTTCTCTCTGCTTGACATTAGTAGGTTAGGGACCGTCACCCAGTTGCGCTCCTAGGGAAGGTGGTGCAAGTAGGCAGGGACAGGGGACCGGGTGGCAGCTGAGGGGGTGCACCTCCGCTCTATCTTGATACCTGTTCAGGTGGAACCTCACATTAAATTGCCCGATCGGTTTTCGGGTGACCGTCCAAGTTTTTTATCTTTCAAGTAAAGCTGTAAACTTTATTTTCAACTACGACCCCACTCCCCTGGCCCTGACCCCCAGAGGGTTGGTATTATCTTTTCCTTGCTTCAAGGGGACCCCCAGGAATGGGCCTTTCCTTTAGCACCAGATTCCCCTTGTCTTAGCTCTGTGGACCTCTTTTTCCAGGCATTAGGGGTTCTTTATGATAAACCTGACCGAGCCTCTGTGGCAAAATCCAATTTTAAGGCCCACACTCAAGGAAATTGCCCCGTGAAGGATTATTGTACGCAGTTTCGTTAGTGGTGCGTTCCTTCGGGCTGGAACGAACCAGCGCTCAAATGTCAATTTAGGGCAGGCTTGACTGAAAAGTTAAAGGATATGTTGGTTTGTTATCCCTGTCCTGACTCTTTAGAGGAAACCATGACGCTAGCCATCAGACTAGATAGACGGATCAGAGAGACAGCGGAAGCATTTGTTTTCTCCTCATACCCTTCTTCAACCTGAGACTCCTCCCCCTGAACCCAGGATGGAAGCCCACTTGGACGAGCCCATGCAACTCGGGATGACACGACGAGAACTATGTCGTTGTTGCGGTTCTTGTTTTTATTGTGGGGATCCCGAACACTGGATCAGTCCTAAAGTTTCACCTTCTGGAAAATCATCCAAGTCTGAGGGATCCAAGGACAAGGTACTCCCGGAGGTGGTAAGAAGTAAACTATTGCTGCCGGTTTCTATTACTTTTGGGTTCTTAAAGGTGTCAGGCAATGCCTTTGTGGATTCAGGTTCAGCTTTTAGTTTTATTGATTACAAATTCGTTAATCAGATTGGAATTCCTATACTAGAAATACCCACCCCAATCCAGGTTGTCGCTATCGATTCTACCCCCCTGCTAGGGGGCACAGTAAAACTCTGTACCCCGGAGGTTACCTTATCTGTAGGGATCTGCCACTCTGAGAAATGTTCCTTCTTTGTTTTAGAGAATCTTTCAGTTCAGGTAGTTCTTGGTATGCCCTGGCTTCAGCAACACAATTTGGTCATTAACTGGAGTTCGGGCGAGTTAAAGAGTTGGGGGCCAAACTGTAATTCTTGCTTAACCATAGTTCAAGCTGGGGTCTCATCAGATATTCCTCATTTAATTGCGGATTATTCTGATGTTTTTTTCACCACTGAGACAGATACTCTCCCTCCCCATAGGTCTTATGACTGTTATTGACTTGATACCTGAGTCCAAATTTCCTAAAGGACGGATTTATAATCTGTCCGTTCCTGAGCGCAAGGCCATGAAAGACTACATCCAGGAAAGTCTCAAGAAGGGACATATTAGGCCCTCCACCCCTCCCCTGGGCGCAGGATTCTTTTTCGTTCAAAAGAAAGACGGTGGTCTCAGGCCCTGCATTGACTACAGAAATTTGAATTAAATTGCTATTAGGAATCAGTATTCCATCCTGTTGATTCCTGATTTGTTTAACCAAATTTTGGGTGCTTCTTGGTTTTCTAAACTTGATTTGAGAGGAGCTTATAACCCGGTTCGTATTAAGGAGGGAGATGAGTGGAAAACTGCTTTTGATACTCCAGAGGGACACTGAGTATCTGGTTATACTATTCGGTCTTTGCAATGCTCCAGCTGTGTTTCAGAATTTCATAAATGATATTTTTAGAGAACTTATTGGCAAAGTTATGATTGTTTATCTTGATTATATTCTTGTCTTTTCACCTTACTGGGATTCTCATGTGTCTCACATCAGACTGGTTCTCAAAATCCTCAGGGAGAACCATTTGTCTGTTAAATTAGAGAAATGTGTATTTGGAGTTCAAGAGATCCCCTATCTTGGCTATATTCTTACTCCTCATTCAACTAAAATGGATCCCAGTAAGGTTCAGACTATCCAAGACTGGGTAAGACCATCCTCCTAAAAGGCACTCCAATGTTTTTTAGGATTCACCAATTTTTACCGTAAATTCATAAATAATTTTTCTGTTATTAACAAAAACCCCTCACGGATCTAAGTAAAAAAGTTTCAGATCTGGTTAACTGGTCGTTGGAGGCCTGTCGAACCTTTGATACCCTAAATTTTTTTTCCAAATGGCCCCAGTCTTGGTTCAGCCTGATACCGTGGAACCTTTTGTGGTGGAGGTTGATGCCTCAGAGGATGGTGTGGGGGCCATACTTTCACAGGGGTCCTCTAACCTCACTAATTTAAGGCCATGCACCTTCTTCTCTCGCAAGTTCTTTCCTTCGGAGAGAAGTTACGATATTGGAAAACACGAGTTACTGGCCATTAAATGGGCATTTGAATAACTAAGTGTTTCTTGAGGCGGCCAAACGACTCAATCCTAGACAAGCCAGATGGGCTCTGTTTTTTACACGTTTTAACTTTTCTGTTACTTTCATACCAGGAAGTAAAAATGTTAAGGCAAATGCCTTATCCCAGGGTTTTAATGCCGTCCAACCTCCTGATACCCCCCCACACCCGGAACCCATCTTGCCGACTACCATCTTTGTGGCAGCAGTTGTTGTGGATCTTTCCTCTGAGATTCAACAGGCTCAGCAACTTGCTCCTCCACAAACACCGGCAGATAAGTTGTTTGTTCCTGAATGCTTTCATGTTCAATTATTCGGTGAATGTCATGACTCCGTGCTCTGTGGTCATCCAGGTATTGCTGCCACTAAGGAATTGCTACTGAGGTCTTTCTGGTGGCCCACTTTGTCTAAAGATGTACGGTCTTATGTTTAGCTTGTGATGGTTGTGCCCGGTCTAAGAGCCCAAGAACACATCCCGCTGGTGAACTACAAACACTACCCATTCCCTGTAAGCCATGGTCTCACATCTACATGGATTTTATTTATGATCTGCCCCTCTCTGAAGGGAAGTCAGTGGTGTGGGTAGTGGTTGACCGTTTTAGCAAGATGGTGCACTTTGTTCCTTTAAATAAGCTCCCTGATGCAAAGACCTTAGCATCCTTGTTCATTGAACATGTGGTACGTCTGCATGGCTGCCTTTGTTGCCTTGGTGCTATGCTGGTAGAGTGGTGGGGCCCAGAGCCAAGGTGGCTTTTCTGCACAGTGGGGGCGCTGTGTGGCTACTGGGTTCCACCGTCTGCTGGTGCGGTGCTGGGGCGCTAGGGGTTGCTGCGCATTGCTGCGCCATAATTAGAGTAGGTCCCCACTTGTAGAGGCAACCTTGTAGCGGTAAGTGAGCCTATGCTTTTTGATCAAACTGTATACCAATGCCTCATTTATGCACAGCATAGAATGTATTACAAATTGGGCTGAGATGCCAGGTAATTATGCTGGAGGACAGTTGTTATATCAAAAGCATAGTACTGAGGATGTGCGATCCAGATTCACTCTTATATGCTAGACGTCTGCATGGTATCCATGAGAATATCGTCTATCATAGAGGCGTTCAGTTTGTTTCTAGCTTTTGGAGGGCTTTTTGCAGAAGATGCGACATTTCTTTGTCCTTTTAGTCTGCTTTCCATCCACAGACCAATGGGCAGACGGAACGGTTAAATCAAGCAGTGGAGCTTTATCTAAGGTGCTATGTATCTCATAATCAACTCCTATGGGTGAGATACCTCCCATTGGCAGAATTCGCCATCAATAATTGGGTTAATTCTTCCCTTTTTTTTGTAACAGTTGTTTACATCCTCGCTTTAGTTCTAATCCTTCACTCAATCTGCAGGCAGATTCTTTTACCTCTAGGGAGGTTCAATCGAATCTGGAAAAGGCCTAGGAAACCCAATGTAAACATGCCAATAAGAGACGTTCCAAGGGGGTAAATTTTGTACTCGGCGATAAGGTGTGGTTGTCAACTAAAAATCTTGCTTTGAAACAATGTTCTAAGAAATTCTCGCCTCGTTTCATTGGACCATACAATATTATTGAGCTTATTAACCCAGTATATTTTAGACTTAAGCTACCCGACTCCCTTTGTATACATGATGTGTTCCATAAGTCGTTACTTAAGAAATATGTGTCAGTGATTCCACTTCCGTTTAAAAAAGACTGCTCCACCTGTGGAGGTTGAGGGTCAGGAGGAATTCATTATTTCTAAAATAATAGATGTCAAAAAGATTAGAAATTCCTTTCAATACCTGGTCCACTGGAAAGGTTTTGGACCTGAGGAGAGGTCCTGGATACCCATGTCGAGGATGCATGCTTCCAGGTTAATTACTAAATTCCACCGAGAACACCCTGAGAAAACTCGTGTACAAGGCTTGGGTCCTGTGGCCCCTCGTAAAAGGTCGGTACTGTAATGGGGCGCCAAAGGCTCATTAGGTCTCCCATCTGCTGCAGACCT
This sequence comes from Bufotes viridis, assembly GCA_033119425.1. NCBI lineage: Eukaryota > Metazoa > Chordata > Amphibia > Anura > Bufonidae > Bufotes > Bufotes viridis. The sequence continues at coordinate 198,256,117 of CM065591.1, read as the reverse complement.
GCTGCTTAGCTTCAGGAGCGAGGATATGTGTTTAACCTCGTTCGCCAGGGTGGCTTTTCTAGCTGGGGGGCTCCCTGCTCCTAGGTCTGCCTTGAGCGCCGAGCTGATCAATCGGTGCTCTACTTGTCGGTCTGTCGGTCATGTGACGCTGGCCACGTCACATGACCCTCACTCCCCACTATAAATACAGGCGGTCTGCTGGCTACAGGTTGCCTGTGATTTTTGTCCTATAGGCTGTGTACTTTATTGTGATTTAGCTACCTCTGGAATTGAACCTCGATCCGCCTCTTGACATCTTTTCTGCCTGCTCCCTGTACCGTGACGCTACCTCTTGGATTTTGACCTTGGTTTGTTTACTGATTTGTCTTTGCCTCCTCCTGGACTGACCTCGGCTAGTTGACCTGCCTCGCCTTCCATTTTTGTTCTACCTTTTGTCTGCTTATTGTAACTTCCCTGTGGCTGTCCTCTTCCCTGCTGTCTCTTTCTCTCTGCTTGCACTTAGTAGGTTAGGGACCGTCGCCCAGTTGCGCTCCGTCACCTAGGGCAGTGGTGCAAATAGGCAGGGACAGGGGACCGGATAGCAGCTCAGGGGGTGCACCTCCACTCTATCTTGATACCCTTAACTCTATCCCTGACACTCTAGTCTCATGTCTGACTGATATGACACAGGCCTACTATATAAGCCAGGTGCAGAGTGGAGAGGGTCCTGTGTGTAAGCAGTCTGAAAAAACTTTCACACCTTCTAACAACAAAATGCATTCTTCAGTTATGTTCCTTAGCTATCGGTTACCATTGACCTTGTTACAGTGGCAGTACCACCCAAGTTGGACTTTTAGTTACTGTCTACTGTGAAAACCTAACATGTGATGATTCATATGTGTTCCTGTACCTCATGTAAATGTAAAGCACTATAATATGATGTGTTATACACCATGTCATTTGTGAAATGTTGCTGTGAGACTCCAGCATTACTTAAATAATGTATGCACTATGGTTGGTTAAATCGCTCTCATGTGAGTGCTGCTTCCTCTTTAAAATTACCTGTGCGCCATTTCCTTTGCTCCACTGGTGTAGTGTAATCCCAACTGCTAGTCCCATTCACATAAATGGGATGGCGCATGTTAGCCCAGCTCCCCGTACCTGCGATTCTGTCCCCACACATAGGTATGGGCGCCGAGCTTTTTCACTCCTTCCCGCTGCTGCACGCCGTGCTGCCAGGCGCGGGCAGCGGGGTTCATAGCTGTGATTAAATTCCTGCCACCAGCATTTCCCTTCTGGCTCTGAGCAGAGCTTGCACTCTGGCTCAGAGTTCCTTGTGTGTATTTAGGGTGTGTGCGGGCATGTCTCTCCTCCATTTGTGAGGCAGCCTGCTCACGCCCTCTATCTTCCCCTGCCTATAGCTGGTCTGAAGGAGGTACTTAAAGGTGCCTCCTTCTACAGGAATGCGCCGGAGCAACTTAGGTTCCTAGCTTGTCTAGTTTTCTGTTTGAATGAAGGGGTTCTGTTGGTTCTTGTCATTCTGTGTATCGGACTTCGGATTATGTTTTACGGACTTTGCCTGATTGCTGCCTGCCCTGACCCTGATCTACGTTTATGGACTTTGCCTGACTGCCGCCTGCCCTGACTTCTGCCTTCGTACCCTGACTACACTTTCATTTAATCAGCCTCTGGCCTCCCAGCATCCACTGGGTGTATTGTTTCACCTGGAGGTCAGTCCAGTGGGTTCACTCTCGGGTCCCGATTCTATCATTTTCCAATTCCCCTGTGAGGTAGCACCTGGTACACCCTTGGGGAAAGTCTCTCCTCACCATCAGACGTATTGTGTGAAGAAAGAGAGGTGGTCTTAGACATCGCTCTCAGAGGGAGTTGGTCATGTGGGGCAGCGGTTCTCACCCGCTAGTCATAGCAGAGCAGTTATAATTACACTATGCCACCTCTACAAAAGAGAAGATACAAATGTAATTAGAAATGAAAGAAAAAAAAAAAGGCTGGTACCGTGTTAGCCAATAGAAAACTAGTCCAGTGCTCTCATTAAGAGAAACAAATCAAGAGTATTGTAGGTTTGATACCTTTTAATGGCTAACAAAAATAGAAGTAATGATGTTACATAGCGAACTTTCGAGGCATCACCAGTCTCTTCATCAGGCGTACTACAAGAATATATGAAGAAACAGCAATATATATATATTGTGGGGGGTTAGCTCTGGTCTCGGAGATCATTCACACAAACTTCCTTCCGGACAACGGATTTCATGTCCAAACAGTGCATTTATTTGGCAGTCTTCTCAAACAAAACAACATAAATGAACACCTGCCTGTCTCGGCACTACCTAATACATAAGATATCGCTGACTCACCTAAGACCCCATTCACACACACACGGGAACCCATGTGGCTTTCCCAGCCGAACGTCCATGAATTATGGCTAGCACCTAGCCCCGTGGCCCCTCAGCCCTCCTCAGCTGAGATCACGTTCCCAGAGCCTCACCAGGACTCTGCTACACAAAAACACTCTCTCAGAGTGACACACCTTGTCCAGCAGCAGGACTAAATAGACATGGACCTGTCCGAAACCCCAGGCTGGAGCATGGGGAACAGGCACCCACCCAGCACATTACCTGTTCCCAGTAAAAGCCCGCCCTGGAACTGGCTGAGCCAGCTATACTAATACTAATACTTAACTTGGGGCTTTCACTCCACCAAGGCCAGGCACCTTGGTGACACGCTCTCGGTGCAAACAGCCCTGTCTGACGGTTTCCCTGGGGCTTCACTGCACACATCAGTGTTCACATTGCCACAATATATATATATATATATATATATATATATATCAGAAAACTGGCGGCACCGGAAGATCACAAAGGTCGGGTGCTATGTCCTAGGGCTACTGGCTCAAAGCCCATATATAGAAAAAGGAAAAACGGACAGCACTCCAAGGTACAAACCGTGAAAAAGTTTATTCACCCATGTGGTAAATACAATGCGACGTTTCGGCTCAGCTATAGAGCCTTTCTCAAGCTGAATACATGCATGCAAAGTGCAACAATAAATAGGGTGGCCAATTAAGGCAACACAAGTGATGCATAATTAACATTAATTACAAATGTGAATAAATACAAAAAAGACATTGCATATATAATAATACAAGCCATAAAAGTGCATATTTCAATAAAGTGCCATAGTGCCAATAAATGTGTAAATAAAAAACACAATTTCATATGTACATATAATACCGATGTGTATAATAGGGGCGTGCTGTAGTGACGTAAAAACAAAGCGCATGGAACTATTGCAATCACATACATACCAAACAAACAAAGCATGGTGGGGTAGCGGGGCTGACATCGCACACCTTGATGACGTATCTCCAGGAAGGGCACACCGCTCAAGAATCGCGATAGAAGCGAGGAGAATAGATCTAAGTATGCGCATGCGTGGTATAGCAAGCACCACTTCGGGGCCATATTGAGAAGGGGCAACATGCCAGTAATTGTCCGGGAAGCTGCTGATTCGGCAAAGACAGAGTAGTGGCCTGTCACGGCCACAAAACTCCATCTCACCTCTCCATTACGTGTCACACGGCCTGCCGCGGGACACCGCAGCGTGCCAAGTGCACTTTTGGGAGTATCCGAACCCATATAGCGTCGGCACATAGGGATCTCCTATTATGGCAAACATGCCCCCATTATAAAGTGGACACCCGAGGATGCTATAAAGTGACACTGTTTCAAAAAATACAGTCTGCATGTCGCACATAGAATCCAAAACATAAGAAAAAATATATGTACATATATAAATAAATAAAGTGGCGATGTCATGACCAGTTATCCCATTGATCACAAATGTGTGCTGTTAGATATGTGTGATGCTTGTTCCTCATATGGGCGCTGTAGAGCTCAAGCTGTGTAAAACAATGACTATTGCAATGCACTGTATAGTGATTAGGCCCACTGGATCTTCATGATCCAGATGGGTCTTGATAAATAAAAAAAAATGAAAGTTAAAAATAAAAAAATAAAAAATTTAAAAATTTATCTAAAAATGTTATAAAAATTGTCTTTTCTCATATTCATTTATTTTACGCCATTAGGCTACATGCACACAACCGTTGGTGTTTTGCGGTCCGCAAACTGCGGATCCGCAAAACACAGAAGCTGCTCCACGGGGAAAACGGACATGCTATATTTTTTTTGCGGGGACACGGAATGGAGCAATGGATGTGGACAGCACACGGAGTGAATGGGTCCGCGCCCGAGCCGCAAAATATGCGGCTCGGACGCGGACCACAACAACGGCCGTGTGCATGAGGCCTTAAATAAATAAAAAAACTACACATATTATGTATTGCCACGTCCGTAATAACTGGACCGTCTTAACACCAAGCAATCAAAAAGGCATATGTCCTACAAAATTGTACCAATAAAACCGTACCAATAAAAAAAAGAGCCCCTGAAAATTCCTTAAAATTTTTTAAAAATATTGCTCTTAGAACATGAAGACACTAAGGCTGGGAACACACCTAAGCGTTTTGCAGGCGTGCGTTTTTACGCGCGACAAACGCGCGATTGTATGCGCGTTTTTCCCGCATTTTTGTGATTGACAGGTGCAAGATCCACTAAAAATGCAGGCCTACCTATATGAAAGGTGTTGAATGTTTACCAAATTGAGATTTTTATTGATTAGGTGTGTTTGAGAGTGTTGTACTGTTGGAGTTTGGTGTGGTTAATTTGGTGGATTTCTATGGAGTTTAGGAGTCAAACGCAAGTGGCAGCAATGGTGTGTGGAGTGTTGCTCTTGCGGATGCGTCGTCGGAGAACGACCCGGCGACGTTTTTGGAACAGAAAACGCGCATTTATTCATCTTTGCGCGTTCTAATACAATCCTATAGACGGGAACGCGCGCAAAAACGCCCTAAAGAAGCTCAAGTAGAAGCGACATCGTTAGGCGTTTTCCAGCGCGTTCAAACGCGCTGTAAAATGCCCAAATGTGAACCATGCCCATAGGGAAGCATGGCTTTTCACATGTTGTGCGTTTTACAGCGCGTTTGAACGCGCTGTAAAACGCTTAGGTGTGTACCTAGGGTAAAGCATAATTTTTTGGCAAAAAAATGCTATTATTGTGATAAAGTTAAAAAAATTCGTAAAAGTAGACATACTAGGTATCGCCACGTCCGTGACAAGCGGCTCTAAAAATATCACATGACCTATCCCCTCAGATGAAAACAGTACCAAGAAAGCCATATTTTGGCACCTAACATCACATAAAATGCAACACCAAGCGATCAAAAAGGCGGATGCCTTACTAAGACAATCAGTCAAAAAATAAAAATGCTAGGGCTATCAGACTATCGAGACACCAAAAAATGTTTTGCTTTAAAAAATGCTATTATTGTCAGCGATGTTTATGGATAGACGTGGGAGCGTGTCCCTTAGGCTCCATTCACACGTCAGTATTTTCTTTCCGCATCTGTTCCGCATTTTGCGGAACAGATGCGGATCCGTTGCGGACCCATTCATTTTCAATGGGTCCTGAAAAGATGCGGACAGCACAATGTGTGTTGTCCGCATCACTGAATCCGTTCCGCAAGTCCGTAAAAAGATAAAGCATGTCCTATTATAATCCGCAAATTGTGGTCCGCAGACCAATACAAAGTATAGGGATACGCAAAATGCGGATGACATGCGGATGACAATCCGTATGTCATCCGCAATTGCAGATTCCGTTCCTGGAAATAAAGCCCTGCCCACATAGACCAAAGAGATAGGCCCTGGCAGAGCAGGAATAGCCAGAAATCAAGCACACCAGAAGTTGGCCAGAAAAGAAGATGGCAAAATTTGTGGATGTAGAAAAATTAATAGTCCTCATACAGGACCATCCCAATATATGGGATAAAAGAAAGGAGTCCTACCATGACCGCATAATGAAGGACAGGTCGTGGGAGGAGATAGGAAAAGAAGTTTGTGGTTAAGAAGAATGGGAGAAGGCAGATGCTAAGAGGAAGCACAGCATCAGTAAGTAATAACAGTATATTTTCAGTTTATGTATAGACACCTTTTTCATGTGAACACCCAGGACTGGCCAACCTTTTCCTCTCAAATAGTTTGAAAACTACTACTCCCACCGTGACGTGCTCTATGGAGTTGTAGTTTAGCATCAGCTTGAGATCAGCAGGTTGGCCATGCCTGCCATATTTTATGTACATACAGCAGCTTATATTGTGAATATATTTTTCACTGCAAAACTTTTATCCCCTTGCTGATTAAAAAGTACTTTGCAAACATTAGCATTGCTATGCATCTATATACAGCTGCATATGCATGCATTTATGTTTGCAAAGTATAACTTTTAACCCCTTCCAGCTAAAATAAATCTTTGCAAACATTAGCATTGCTATGCATCTATATACAGCTGCATATGCATGCATTTATGTTTGCAAAGTATAACTTTTAACCCCAGCCAGCTAAAATAAATCTTTGCAAACATTAGCATTGCTATGCATCTATATACAGCTGCATATGCATGCATTTATGTTTGCAAAGTATAACTTTTAACCCCAGCCAGCTAAAATAAATCTTTGCAAACATTAGCATTGCTATGCATCTATATACAGCTGCATATGCATGCATTTATGTTTGCAAAGTATAACTTTTAACCCCTGCCAGCTAAAATAAATGTTTTTTCTAACATTAGCATTGCTATGCATCTATATACAGCTGCATATGCGTACAGATATGTGAGATTAGCAAACTTAGTAAACCTATATATAAATGTAACTACTATAGTATACTTATATAATATTTAACTTAAACATTTTTTTTATTTTTTGTAGTATCTCGTCTGAAGACCCGATGGTATTCATGCCGTGACCAATTTCGGCGAGAGAAAAATATGAAGATGAAGAGTGGAGATGGGCGAATAAACAAAAAACCTTATTTATACACGGCACAATTGGAATTTTTAAATCCAATTTTGGAAACTGGACCGTAAGTATTGTAAAAAATTTAATATGTGGTGTTCTCAATGTTTTTTTTTTTTTTATTGATGACCTATCCTCAGGATAGGCTATCAATATCAGATTGGCGGTGGTCTGACACCCGACACCCTCGCCGATCAGCTTTGCGTGGAGAAGTCGCATTAAGGTGGTAAGAGCCGTCTCCCTTCTCACTTCCTGCTCACCGCTGTATGTCTATGGGACACAGCAGTAGACAGGAAGAAAGAAGGGAGACGAGTCGTGTGTAATGCTTGCGTCGTCTCCACACAACACCTGACCGGCAGGGGGTGTCGGGTGGTAGAACCCCGCCAATCTGATATTGATGTCCTTTTCTGAGGATAGGATAATTGTAGAGTATTGTTAGAGTTTTTCATGCAACGCCTGTCCATTCAAGTGAATGGGGCTTCGGGAAAATTGCAGGCATCTGCAAAGAAGTCATATAAAAAGACATTTTATTTTATCATATATTTTCTGGCGTATAAGACTACTTTTTAAGACATAAACATCTTCTCAAAAGTCAGGGGTCGTCTTATACGCCGGTATACTGCGTGCTGAAACTTTTAAGAGGACCTTAAACTGGTCCAACGATTGTTAGATAATAATATGTGTGTGTAGAGCGGCGCCAAGGGATCTCCCGGCACTTACTATTATCCCTGGGCGCCGCTCCTTTCGCCCGCTGTGGCACCGATTACCGGCGCCCGCGACATATGCTAATTTCAGCTAGAGCTAATCTCGCACCTGGGAGGAGAAATCCACTTCTGCGCTGGGCATCTCCTTCTCCCAGGCTGTAGCGCTGGCCAATCGCAGCACTCAGCTCATAGCCTGTGAGAAAAAAACCTCCAAGTATGTTAGCTGAGCGCTGCAATTGGCCAGCGCTACAGCCTGGGAGAAAGAGACGCCAAGGGCAGAAGTGGATTTCTCCTCCCAGGTGCGAGATTAGCTGTAATTAGCATATGACGCAGGGGGGCGGTGATCGGGGCCACAGCGGGCGAACAGAGAGGCGCCCAGGGATAATAGTATTAAGTGCAGGGAGATCCCTTGGCGCCGCTCTACACACACATATTATTATCTAACAATTGTTGGACCAGTGAAAGGTCCTTTTTACTTCCAAGCCGGACTAGAGAAGCTGTCCTTCTCCAGCTTCAGGGACAGGAACCCTCTAGCTGAGCCACCGTGCGCTGCATCCCGGCCAATCGCTCCTGAAGCAGCACCCTCTCCCTGCTCTCAGTGCTTTTCTCATGCTCTGATCATCTTTTTAATTTTTATTTAGTGTGCGTTGGAGGAGGGGTAGTATTATACGGCGAAAATAGCCCAAAGCCCATATTTTAACAGGAAAAGTGGGGGGTCGTCTTATATGCCGAGTCGTCTTACATGCCTAAAAAAAATACGGTATATATATATATATATATATATATATATATATATATATATTATTTATTTATTTATTTTTTATTATTTTTTTATAGGACTGTAGACAACTTGAGTGAAGAGCCAGACGAATCCAGCTCTCAAGCAGCTGGAATATCTGTACGACCTTCCCAAGATAATCCGGAAGAACCTACTCCGGAGTTGTCTGAAGAACTGCCGGTGTACCATGAAAAAGCATTAACTTATGAAGAAACATTAAGCAGCTGATTTCAGGGGGCGTGTCGCTCTGCTCTCGGCTCAGATTGGCTCACATTCAGGGGGTGTGTTCTATGCGGCGCTCGCGCTCGGCTCAGCTCAGTAGCAGAAGCAGGTCTGAAGCCCGCGCGGCACGGGGGTTTAAGAGGCAGGGATGTATGAATAAACCTGTGAGCCCCCATGTTGCGCAGAAAACTGCCAATGCGCGGGGTTGGCACGGTTGTATGAATAAACCTGTGAGCACCCCCTCCCCCCCTTCATGTTGCGCAGAAAACCGCAGGTCAATTCAGACCTGCGGTTTTCTGTGCAACATTGAGGGGCCTCACAGGTTTATTCATACACCCGTGCCAACCCCGCGCAGTGGCACTTGGGATCAGAGACTGTCACGAAGAAAACCGCAGGTCTGAATTGACCTGCGGTTTTCTGCGCAACATGGGGGCTCACAGGTTTATTCATACATCCCTGCCTCCTAAACCCCCGTCCCTCTTCATAAACCCCCCCGTGCCGCGCTGGCTTCAGACCTGCTTCTGCTACTGAGCCGAGCGCGAGCGTAGAACACACCCCCTGAATGTGAGCCAATCTGAGCCAAGAGCAGAGCGACACGCCCCCTGAAATCAGCTGCTTAATGTTTCTTCATAAGTTAATGCTTTTTCATGGTACACCGGTTCAACGTGCAGAGGAGTCCCAGCCTTGTGAGAGACCACAACCAAATATCTCACAAGATATCCCTGTTAATACATCTCGCCGTTCTTCTGGCAGACGTAGAGGTGCTCCTCCCCAGGATTCTGGTTTAGAAACTAGAACCATAGTAGAATCACGTGTTCTAGACTATCTAAACCAGAATCGTGGAGAGAGTGAGGAAGAAACTTTATTAAAAAGTTTGGCACATATATTAAAACGTGTGCCAGAAGAACGGCGATCAAGGTGTATAGGTGCTATGGTGATGGTAATGGACCTATTTGCAGGTCCCAGAGAACCAACTGATGTGGTTCATTATATGGAACAGGAACGTGATGTTATGCTTAATTGGAATCGCAATAGGCCCACAAATGTTTGCCCAAATCCTCCCCCACAAAATTATCAGTCTTCTGATGCATATTCCCAGGGAAGGGTGCAGTACGTGGGACATTTCCAATCTTCATCGGAGGACAGTCGTCAACTATCTACTAGTGCCGGCCCTTTTACAAGGGAACTTTATGATGTTTTAAAAAAAGTTTCTTAAAAAACTTTGTATTTTTCAATAAATGTTATTATGTTTGATATGAGTATGTTTGCATTATTTTTTTAATAATTTAACATTATACACAACAAGGTATATAGGTAAGAGACCACCGTACAATCCATCCAATGTGTACAAGCACTAAGACAGCTGATGGATTGCAGGGTGATCTGTTACCATGGAAACAAGCAGTGTATAATGTATGATAAAATGTCAGCCAGCTAGGCAAACAATATGGATAATATTTTGAGATTAAATAATGAGTCTTCAGAAATAAAATCTTTATTGATAATTTTTTATGCAATTCACATACTTACCTAATATTTTTTGGAAAAACTTTGTCCTACAACGGATAGGTTTAATGAGGGATTAGAAGGTATTAAAACCAAATTCAAAAAATTTTTTTTTTATTCACTATCAATATTATATTAGTAAATTGATGGAATTTGGAAATTACAAAATACCTCAGCCCGCAACCCACGTCAAGGGTCCTCATTATCTTGCGAGTCCCTAACTGAACTAACAACAGGGGAACTAACTAAACTAAGAAATTTAAAATTTAAATTAATTTAAACACCAGAACCAAGCTGAAATCAACGACTACCACGGATGGCTTCCATCTGCCACGGTAATGCCCCCTCTGGACTGCAGAAGTAGTCAGCATAGACTTCCCGAACAGCTAGTCCAGCCGCTCCAGGTCGTCCAGTCCGACTATGATCAAAAATGACAGGAGTTGCCATATTTTGACCATTATCTGCATCAGCGGAGGCATCATGTATCCTGGTGAAGTTGTGTAGTAGTACACAAGCCTGGATCACCAGGGTGGCATTCTCCGGATTCATCTGTATGGATGACATGAATACTCTCCACTTAGTGGACAGTATTCCGAAAGCGCACTCCACATACCGACGGGCGCGAGACAATCGATAGTTGAAGATGCGCTTCCTTTCATCCAGATCGCGTCTAGGGAAGGGCCGCATCAGGTGTGGTGAAAATGCGAATCCTTCGCCTGCCACGATCACAAATGGAGCCGGCGGACCTGCAGATCCGGGTAGTCTTCTTGGCTCTGGCAGGGCAAGCTGGTTTTCACGAAGCCGTTCATCCATTCTGGAATCACTAAAGATGCGGCTGTCAGAAGTGCTCCCATAGGCCCCGATATCCACAATTACAAACCTGTAGTTACTGTCAGCCAAGGCCATCAGCACCACAGAAAAATACTGCTTGTAATTGAAGTATCGGAACCCTGAGTGAGGCGGCTTCTTCACACGGATGTGTTTACCGTCCAGTGACCCAATGCAGTTAGGAAACTGCGCTGATTGGTAAAATCCCTCGGCGATACGTAGCCAATCCTCCGCCTTGGGTGTGGGCATGACCGCTTCTCTGAGACACTGCCATATAACTTGGCAAGTATGGCAGACAATCCCAGAGATTGTTGAGATTCCTAGCAAAAATTCAAAGTGCAGCGATGCAAAAGAATTTCCAGTTGCAAGGAATCTGTGAAAACAAAAAAAAAAGAAATTAGATTTATATATAAATTTTATAATTTAAATACATAAAATATGATTAATAAAACATTTTACCTCAAAGTGACAAGGAGTCTTTGCTCAGCAGAGATGCTGCGCCGCATGCACGTGTCCATGAAGTTTAAGTGAGGATGTAAAGATAACAATAGATTGTCAAAGGTCTCCATGGACATGCGGCAATAACTGTTGAATTTGAAGGGGTCCTGGCGCAGGTCATTATAAATCGTATGAAATTGTCCCTTCTGATGACGTTGAGCGACAATGGGGTGGATCCAGTGTCTCCTCCTCCGGCTCTTCGTCCAGCATCGCTGCCTGATGGCCAAAGAGCCGAAAAAGGATCCAATGGAAAAGTACTCCATCTAAATCTTTCGGCATGATATCGTTGTAGATGAGAATGTCTGAAAAAAATGCTTATATCAAACACAGTTTTCAAACACAGCTCTTCACAACACAATGAACCAAACAAAATGGCGCCAGAGATGTCACTTGACAGAACTTTTAAAATAAAGAACATTCACTTTTTTTTCACTTTTTTTCATATAACTTTATTAGTGAATAAAAATGTATATTCTTCTTTCCGTTTTTGCGGATCCGCAAAAAACTGATGAAATACGGAAACAATTTATAGAAAACGGATCCGGAAAAAAATGGACCGCAATTACGGTTATAGAAAAATACTGAATACGGTTATAGAATAATACTGACGTGTGAATGTAGCAATGGTGTGTGGAGTGTTGCTCTTGCGGATGCGTAGTCGGAGAACGACCCGTCGACGTTTTTGGACCAGAAAACGCGCATTTATTCATCTTTGCGCGTTCTAATACAATCCTATGGACAGAAACGCGCGCAAAAACACCCTAAAGAAGCTCAAGTAGAAGCGACAGCGTTAGGCGTTTTCCAGCGCGTTCAAACGCGCTGTAAAACGCCCAAATGTGAACCATGCCCATAGGGAAGCATGGCTTTTTACATTTTGTGCGTTTTACAGCGCGTTTGAACGCGCTGTAAAACGCTTAGGTGTGTACTTAGGGTAAAGCATAATTTTTTGGCAAAAAAATGCTATTATTGTGATAAAGTTAAAAACATTCGCAAAAGTAGACATACTAGGTATCGCCACGTCCGTGACAAGCGGCTCTAAAAATATCACATGACCTAACCCCTCAGATGAACACCGTGAAAAAAATAAAATAAAAACAGTACCAAGAAAGCCATATTTTGGCACCTAACATCACATAAAGTGCAACACCAAGCGATCAAAAAGGCAGATGCCTTACTAAGACAATCAGTCAAAAAATAAAAATGCTAGGGCTATCAGACTATCGAGACACCAAAAAATGTTTTGCTTTAAAAAATGCTATTATTGTCAGCGATGTTTATGGATAGACGTGGGAGCGTGTCCCTTAGGCCTCTTGCACACGAACGTATTTTACGGACCGTATACTGGCAGTTTTTTCAGTTCAGTATACTGACAGTATACTGAACCATTCACTTCAATAGGTCTGCAAAAAATACTGAAGTGTCTCTGTATGCCTTCCATTTCCGTTTCTCAGTTTTTTCTGTTCCGTTTAAATATAGACCATGTCCTATTCTTGTCTGCAAATCACGTTCAGTGGCTCCATTCAAGTCAATGGGTCTTCAAAAAAAACGTAAAGCATACTGAAGTGCATCCGTATGTCTTCCGTATCCGTTCCGTTTTTTGCGGAACCATCTATTGAAAATTTTAAGACCAGCCCAATTTTTTCTATGTTATTACTGTATACTGTATATGCCAAACGGAAAAACGGAACGGAAGCGAAACGGAAACAAAACGGAAGCAAAAAACGGAAAAACAGATCCGTTATAAACGGACAGCAAAACACTGAAAAAAAAATACGTTCGTGTGCAAGAGGCCTTATACTGTGATGCTTTGATGCTGTCAGCGATGTTTATGGATGTGGGAGCGTGGCCCTTATAGTGTGATACTGTCAGCGATGTTTATGGATGTGGGAACGTGGCCCTTATAGTGTGATACTGTCAGCGATGTTTATGGATAGACGTGGAAGCGTGGCCCTTGTAGTGCGATACTGTCAGCAATGTTTATGGATAGACGTGGGAGCGTGTCCCTTATACTGTGATGCTTTGATGCTGTCAGCGATGTTTATGGATAGACGTGGGAGCGTGGCCCTTATAGTGTGATGCTGTCAGCGATGTTTATGGATGTGGGAGCGTGGCCCTTATTGTGTGATGCTGTCAGCGATCTTTAAGGATAGTTGTGGGAGCGTGTCCCTTATACTGTGATGCTTTGATCCTGTCAGCGATGTTTACGGATAGACATGGGAGCGTGGCCCTTATAGTGTGATACTGTCAGTGATGTTTATGGATAGACGTGGGAGCGTGTCCCTTATACTGTGATGCTTTGATGCTGTCAGCGATGTTTATGGACAGACGTGGGAGCGTGGCCCTTATAGTGTGATGCTGTCAGCGATGTTTATGGACAGACATGGGAGCGTGGCCCTTATAGTGTTTTGGTGTCCACATGACGAAACTGAGCCAAACGGATCCGTCCTGGCACACAATGTAAGTCAATGGGGATGGATCCATTTTCACTGACACGATATGGCACAATAGAAAACGGATCCGTCCCCCATTGACTTTCAATGGTGTTCGAGACTGATCCGTATTGGCTATGTTATGGATAATACAAACGGATCCGTTCTGAGCAGATGCAGATGTTTGTATTATATATGCGGATCCGTCCATGATAGATCCACACAAAACGCAAGTGTGAAAGTATCCTTATCTGTGTAGCAGAGCAAAATTGGGGACATTGTAAAACAACTTTATCATTGCTTGGATAGATTACTATAAGGGTACTTTCACACTTGCGGCAGGACGGATCCAGCAAGATCCGTCCTGCTGCAAGTGGCCGTGCACTGCTGTGCTGCCGCTCCATCCCCATTGACTATAATGGGACGGGGGGCGGAGCTACGGCGCAGCACGGCTGCGCACGGCAAAGATCGCCGGACTGAAAAGTCGGACATGCAGGACTTTAGTCCAGCGATCTCCGGCCGTGCTGCGCTGTAGCCCCGCCCCCGCCCCATTATAGTCAATGGGGATGGAGCGGCAGCACGGCAGTGCACGGCCACTTGCAGCAGGACGGATCCAGCAGGCTGAATAGCCTGCCGGATCCGTCCTGCCGCAAGTGTGAAAGTACCCTAAATTGGTTATTGTAATGATGAATGTAGAAATGATGAACGGTTCTGGAGATCTGTGCTTTCTGTATGCTGATTCACTGTCTGCCTCTCTGCTCTGCAAACACTGAGCACATGACATTTAGGCCTCATGCACACGACCGTTGTTTGATTCCGTGTCCGTTGCTCCGTTTTTCGTGATTTTCTGCGGACCCATTGGTTTTCAATGGGTCCGTGAAAACCTCGGCAAATGCACCGTTTGTCCTCCGCGTCCGTGGTCCGTGATTCCAGTCCGTCAAAAAAATATAACCTGTCCTATTCTTGTCCGTGAAAAACGGTTCACGGACCCATTCAAGTCAATGGGTCCGTGAAAAATGCGGATGGCCATCCGTGTGTCATCCGCGTTCCGTGTCCGTTTTTTTTGCGGATCCCTTGGCAGGCACTTGGGAAACATTGTCAGCCTGTCTTTTGGTAAAATCTTTTGGGTCATGTCCGCTAAAAAAAACGGAAGACACACGGAAACACAATGGAAGGCAAAAACGGACACGGATCACTGAACAACGGAACCCCTTTTTGCGTACAGCATAAAAAAACTGTCGTGTGCATGAGGCCTTACAAGGAGGAGTTTATGGGGGAGGAATATGAGACCGGAGGCTGAATATGTATGAGGGGGCAGGGCAGGGGCAGGGAGGTTATCTTACACTGTAGAAACCATCTGCTGCTGAGCTGCACTGGGACCCACAATGCTTTGCAGCAGGAAGTGATGGCACACATAAACAGAAATGTAAACAGTCTGTTGGGGACTGTAAGAGCCATGCAGCAGTGTAAAAGCTACCTAAAACCATCTTGGGAACATACTCTTGGCTACTAAAGGTGAGTAGGCTACTTTTAAAAAAATGAGTTTGATCCCGGACAACCCCTTTAAGGCCCCTTTCACACGGGCGAGTTTTCCGCACGGGTGCAATGCGTGATGTGAACGCATTGCACCCGTACTGAATCCTGACCCATTCATTTCAATGGGTCTGTGTACATGTGCGTTTTTTTTCACGCATCACTTGTGCGTTGCGTGAAAATCGCAGCATGTTCTATATTCTGCGTTTTTCACGCAGCCCTAGCCCCAAAGAAGTGAATGGGGCTGCGTGAAAAACGCATTGCATCCGCAAGCAAGTGCAGGTGCGTTGCATTTTTCACTGATGGTTGCTAGGAGATGTTGTTTGTAAACCTTCAGTTTTTTATCACGCGCGTGAAAAACGCATCAAAACGCATTGCACCCGCGCGGACAAAACTGAACAACTGAACGCAATCGCAGGCAAAACTGAATGGCTTTGCCTGTGAAATCGCACAGTTTTCACTGAACGCATCCGCAACGCATCCGGACCTAATCCGGACACGCTCGTGTGAAAGAGGCCTAACAGTAACCAAACTTATAGCTCAGTGATAGTTCACTTGTCTTGAGTCCAGTGGGCCTGGGTTCAAGACTCCCCTTCAGCCTTTAAAAAAATTAAAATTTTATTAAGCCCTACATATGAGGCAAATTCAAATCATGTGTGACGCTGATGTCTGACTACTGACCCACGTCAGGCGTCAGCCTCGCTCCTAATTTTAGGTTCATTCTACTTTTCATGTACTGAATGGCATAGATGAATAAAATGCTACATTAACACTAACCAAGCTTATAGCTCAGTGATAGTGCAATTGTCTTGAGTCCAGTGGACCTGGGTTCAAGACCATGTTCAGCCTTTAAAAAATGTAACATTTTATTAAGCCCTAGATATAAGGCAAATTCAAGTTATGTGTGATGCTGATGTCTGACTACAGTCAGGCGTCAGCCTCACAAATAATTTTAGGTTCATTCTACTTTTAATATACTCAATCACATAGAAAAACGAATTCCTTCAACTTGCTGTCCAAACCTGACTAAAAAAAACATGGCATTTTATTCATCTATGCCATTCAGTATATGAAAAGTAGAATGAACCTAAAATTAGGAGCGAGGCTGACGCCTGACTTAGGTCAGTAGCCAGATATCAGCGTCACACATGACTTGAATTTGCCTCATATCTAGTGCTTAATAAAATGTTACATTTTTTAAAAGCTGAAAGGGGTCTTGAACCCAGGCCCACTAGACTCAAGACAAGTATGCTATTACTGAGCTACAAGCTTGCTTAGTGACAGGCTGGGATTTTGCATACAAATATATATATCTATAACTCATTCTCACTTTGACCCTGACGTATGAAGAGCAGGTGTCAGAGTCAGGTGTCAGAGGTCACACTGGCATTATTTTGATAGTTGACTATGATATCTGACCATGTCCTAAAATGAACTCTGTACATACATGCCCGTATCCTATAAGAATTAAGTAATGTCATAGCCAGACCCAGGCAGATTTTAAGGACTATATTGACATGGAATGTTCCACAGGATTGGCGCATAATAAATGTGGTGCCAATATTCAAAAAGGGTCCAAAAACAGAGCCTTAGAAACTATAGGCCAGTAAGTTTAACATCTGTTATTTGTAAACTGTTCGAAAGTTTTCTAAGAGATGCTATCTTGGAGTACCTCAATGAAACTAAGCAAATTAAGCCATATCAGCATGGCTTCATGAGGGATTGTTCATATCAAAATAATTTAGTTTAGTTTATATGTGGAGGTACCATATTTTTCGCCCTATAAGACTCACTTTTCCCCCCCAAAAGTGGGGGGCAAATAGCAGTGCGTCTTATGGGGCGAATGCTGCATTTTGCCGAATTTACATTGATACACCGCGCCGTGATGCTGGTGTTTTAGCTGACAGGGAGGAGGGGCTGGGGGCCGGCACCTGGTTTTATAATGACAGCGGGGCCCGTGCAGTGACTGTATTCTACACGGTCCCCACTTACTGTATATAATCTTACCTATAATTGTAGGAATTGTTAATATATAAAAATCCTGGGTAATCAGCGCTACTTACAAGCTACTTACAAGCGCTCGGTAGCAGAAAAAAGGGAGGAGGCAGGCCTGGAGGGTGGGCGCTGGCAGCGTGAGTCACAACGTCATGCGGCCACACCACCTGGTTCATTCACAAAGTGGCCAGCGCCCGTCCTTCCGGCCTGCCTCCTCCCTCCTCTCTGCTATAGTAATAAAATTCCTAGGGCATAGGAATTTTAGTGAACAGCAAACTAAGCTGTAAAAACCAGTGGCAGGCAACTGTTGCTAAGGTCAATAAGAAGGGCGACTAAAGTAATAACTGGAATGGGTGGACTACAGTACCCAGAAAGATTATCAAAATTTGGGTTATTCACTTTAGAAAAAGACAACTGAGGGGAGAGCTAATAACTATATAAATATATTAGGGCTCAGTACAGAGATCTCTCCCATCATCTATTTATCCCCAGAACTGTAACGAGGGGATATCTACTATGTCTGGAGGAAAGAAGGTTTGTACACAAACATAGAAGATAATTCTTTACAGTAAGAGCAGTGAGACTATGGAACTCTCTGCCTGTGGAGGTGGTAATGGTGAATTCACTAAAAGAGTTCAAGAGGGGCCTGCATGTATTTCTGGAGTGTAATAATATTATAGGTTATAGTTACTAGAGATGGGTAGTGTTGAGCGAACAGTTCGAGCATCGTTGGGGTTCGTACCGAATTTTGGGGTGTCCGGGACCCGGACCCGAACCCGGACATTTTCAAAAAAGTTCGGGTTCGGCTCCGTTGTTCGTAGATTTCTTCCCGCTTTCTGAAGGGCTGCACAGCAGCCAATCAGCTAGCGTTTTACTTCTTGCCCTAAGAGCCCATCACAGCCATGCCTACTAATGGCATGGCTGTGATTGGCCAAGTGCAGCATGTGACCCAGCCTCTATTTAAGCTGGAATCACGCAGCGCCGCACGTCACACTGCTCTGATTAGTGTAGGGAGAGGACGCAGCTTCTGTCAGGGCGAGATTAGGCAGGTTAAAGTCAGCAACAGCACCTAATGAACGGATCGATCTACAGCTGAGAATCATTGAACTTCTGCTAGTTACTTGCTCGCTGGTTTTTAGGCTGCACAGAGCGTTTTTCTGTCACTTATTTTCTGGGTTGATCGGCGGCCATTTTGTGACTTGTGGTGCACCAGAAGAAGCTGCCACCAAGTCCATCAATCCATCAATACTAGTTTTTTTTTGCTATATCCTACATCAGGGGCTTGGCTGTGCAAATTGTCACCCCTAGAAACTCAGGATAGCAATTTCTATATTTTATTAAGGGGTTAAATACAATTGCCCAAATACCAATCCCCTAAATCTGGTTTTCCAGCTTTGGCTAGACAAGTATAATACTGTCTGCTGTCTGGCAAAGGATAGATTATTTTCTGGGGTGAAATTCAATTCCTAAAATAGCAATACCATAAATCTATGGTTTCAGCTGTGGCTGGCAAAATAGAATAGTGTCCGCCAAAAGATATATTTTGTTCTGGGGTGAAATTAATCTGGCAAAATAGCAATACCCTGAATCTGGTGTCCCAGCAGTTGCAGGCCAGATTTCATAGTGTCCGCTAAAACATATATTTTGTTCTGGGGTGAAATTAATCTGGCAAAATAGCAATACCCTGATTCTGGTGTCCCAGCAGTTGCAGGCCAGATTTCATAGTGTCCGCTAAAACATATATTTTGTTCTGGGGTGAAATTCAATTCCTAAAATAGCAATACCATAAATCAGTGGTTTCAGCTGTGGCTGGCAAAATAGAATAGTGTCCGCCAAAACATATATTTTGTTCTGGGGTGAAATTAATCTGGCAAAATAGCAATACCCTGATTCTGGTGTCCCAGCAGTTGCAGGCCAGATTTCATAGTGTCCGCTAAAACATATATTTTGTTCTGGGGTGAAATTAATCTGGCAAAATAGCAATACCCTGAATCTGGTGTCCCAGCAGTTGCAGGCCAGATTCCATAGTGTCTGCCAAAACACATATTTTGTTCTGGGGTGAAATTAATTTTGCAAAATAGCAATACCCTGAATCTGGTGTCCCAGCAGTTGCAGGCCAGATTTCATAGTGTCTGCTAAAACATATATTTTGTTCTGGGGTGAAATTAATCTGGCAAAATAGCAATACCCTGAATCTGGTGTCCCAGCAGTTGCAGGCCAGATTTCATAGTGTCCGCTAAAACATATATTTTGTTCTGGGGTGAAATTCAATTCCTAAAATAGCAATACCATAAATCTGTGGTTTCAGCTGTGGCTGGCAAAATAGAATAGTGTCCACCAAAAGATATATTTTGTTCTGGGGTGAAATTAATCTGGCAAAATAGCAATACCCTGAATCTGGTGTCCCAGCAATTGCAGGCCAGATTTCATAGTGTCCGCTAAAACATATATTTTGTTCTGGGGTGAAATGAATCTGACAAAATAGCAATACCCTGAATCTGGTGTCCCAGCAGTTGCAGGCCAAATTTCATAGTGTCTGCTAAAACATATATTTTGTTCTGGGGTGAAATTAATCTGGCAAAATAGCAATACCCTGAATCTGGTGTCCCAGCAGTTGCAGGCCAGATTTCATAGTGTCTGCTAAAACACATATTTTGTTCTGGGGTGAAATTAATCTGGCAAAATAGCAATACCCTGAATCTGGTGTCCCAGCAGTTGCAGGCCATATGTCATAGTGTCCGCTAAAACATATATTTTGTTCTGGGGTGAAATTCAATTCCTAAAATAGCAATACCATAAATCTGTGGTTTCAGCTGTGGCTGGCAAAATAGAATAGTGTCCGCCAAAAGATATATTTTGTTCTGGGGTGAAATTAATCTGGCAAAATACCAATACCCTGAATCTGGTGTCCCAGCAATTGCAGGCCAGATTTCATAGTGTCCGCTAAAACATATATTTTGTTCTGGGGTGAAATGAATCTGACAAAATAGCAATACCCTGAATCTGGTGTCCCAGCAGTTGCAGGCCAAATTTCATAGTGTCTGCTAAAACATATATTTTGTTCTGGGGTGAAATTAATCTGGCAAAATAGCAATACCCTGAATCTGGTGTCCCAGCAGTTGCAGGCCAGATTTCATAGTGTCTGCTAAAACACATATTTTGTTCTGGGGTGAAATTAATCTGGCAAAATAGCAATACCCTGAATCTGGTGTCCCAGCAGTTGCAGGCCATATGTCATAGTGTTCGCTAAAACATATATTTTGTTCTGGGGTGAAATTCAATTCCTAAAATAGCAATACCATAAATCAGTGGTTTCAGCTGTGGCTGGCAAAATAGAATAGTGTCCGCCAAAACATATACCGTATTTTTCGCCCTATAAGACGCACCGGCCCATAAGACGCACCTAGGTTTTTGGGGAGGAAAATAAGAAAAAAAATATTTTTAACCAAAAGGTGTGCTTTTGGTGGTTTTGGAACTAATGGTGGTCTGTGGATGGCACTATTACTGGGGATCTGTGGATGTCACTGTTATGGGGGGGGATCTGTGAAGGACACTGTTATGGGGGATCTGTGGATGACACACTGTTATGGGGGATCTGGGGATGACGCACTGTTATGGGGGATCTGTGGATGACGCACTGTTATGGGGGATCTGTGGATGACGCACTGTTATGGGGGATCTGTGGATGACGCACTGTTATGGGGGATCTGTGGATGACGCACTGTTATGGGGGATCTGTGGATGACGCACTGTTATGGGGGATCTGTGGATGACGCACTGTTATGGGTGGGATCTGTGAAGGATACTGTTATGGGTGGGATCTGTGAAGGATACTGTTATGGGTGGGATCTGTGAAGGATACTGTTACAGCCCCCTGTAACAGTATCCTTCACAGATCCCCCATAACAGGGCTGGCACTGTTATGGGGCATCTGTGGATGGCACTGTATGGGGGCATCTGTGGATGGCACTGTATGGGGGCATCTGTGGATGGCATTGTTATGGGGGCATCTGTGGATGGCATTGTTATGGGGGATCTGTGGATGGCACTGTTATATATGTGTGTCATCCACAGACCGTCCCCACCCCATAACAGTGCCATCCACAGATCCCCATCCCATAACAGTGCCATCCTCAGACCCCCTCCCCATAAAACTGAGCGAGCTGGGAGGGACTGGGAGGAGGAGCTGGGGGCCGGCAATTGCGGAGGGCCGGTGCAGTGACTGTACTCCGCCCCCGCTCCAGTGCTGCACTATTGAAATATGAAATATGTAATCCAATTAAAAGTTCCTGTCTATGCCCCCACCCCTAATATTACCGACACATGGCAGCTTGTTGAAAGCAGGCAGTCCGGGCGGCCGGCGCGTCACTCACTGACGTCACGTGCCTGCGCCGCCTACTTCATTCATACCCTGAATCTGGTGTCCCAGCTGTTGCAGGCCACGTTTCATAGTGTCTGCCAAAACATATATTTTGTTCTGGGGTGAAATTAATCTGCCAAAATAACAATACCCTGAATCTGGTGTCCCAGCTGTTGCAGGCCAGGATTCATAGTGTCCGCAAAAACATATATTTTGTTCTGGGGTGACATTCAATTGCCAAAATAGCAATACCCTGAATCTGGTGTTCCAGCTGTTGCAGGCCAGGATTCATAGTGTCCACAAAAACATATATTTTGTTCTGGGGTGACATTCAATTGCCAAAATAGCAATACCCTGAATCTGGTGTCCCAGCTGTTGCAGGCCACGTTTCATAGTGTCCGTAAAAACATATATTTTGTTCTGGCCTGGGGTGAAATTCAATTGCCAAAATAGCAATACCATAAATCAGTGGTTTCAGCTGTGGCTGGCAAAATATAATAGTGTCCCTAAAAGAGATATTCCCCTAAATCAGTGGTTACTGCTGTGCCTGGATTAGTGTAATACGCTACATAAACAAATAGGCAGATAGTGTTAGTTGCCTGTAAAAAGGCCTAAATTTGAAATCAATACATTGGGCCAAATATTTTTTCCTTATTGTGGTGCTTGGTGAGCGGTAACAATGAGGAAAACATCTAGTAAGGGATGCGGGACGCGGTCGTGGTGGTTTTAGTGTACCCTCTGGTACTGGGAGAGGACGTGGCCATTTTGCCACAGCCACACGTCCTATTGAACCAACTACCTCAGGTTCCAGTACCCGCCAGAATTTACAGCGATATTTGGTGGAGCCCAATGCCGTTCTAAGGATGGTAAGGCCTGAGCAGGTACAGGCGCTTAGTCAATTGGGTGGCCGACAGTGGATCCAGCATGTTCACAACATTATCTCCCACCCAGTCTTCTGCAGAAAGCGCATCAGGTGGCACCTGAAAACCAAGCCCATCAGTCTGTCACATCACCCCCCATGCATATCAGGAAACTGTCAGAGCCTCAAGTTATGCAGCAGTCTCTTATGCTGTTTGAAGACTCTGCTGGCAGGGTTTCCCAAGAAAATCCACCTAGCCCTTCCCCAGTGGTGGAAGACATAGAATGCACTGATGCACAACCACTGATGTTTCCTGATGATGAGGACATGGGAATACCACCTCATCGGAGTCCGCACGTCTCTGATAATGACGAAACACAGGTGCCAACTGCTGCGTCTTTCTGCAGTGTGCAGACCGAACAGGAGGTCAGGGAGGAAGACTGTGTGGAAGACTATGCAGGGGACGATGAGGTCCTAGACCCCACATGGAATGAAGGTCGTGCCACTGACTTTCATCGTTCAGAGGAAGAGGCAGTGGTGAGACCGAGCCAACAGTCCTTCATGAGATCCCCACTAAAGGGCTGGCACTGTTATGGGGCATCTGTGGATGGCACTGTATGGGGGCATCTGTGGATGGCACTGTATGAGGGCATCTGTGGATGGCATTGTTATGGGGGCATCTGTGGATGGCATTGTTATGGGGGATCTGTGGATGGCACTGTTATATATGTGTGTCATCCACAGACCGTCCCCACCCCATAACAGTGCCATCCACAGATCCCCATCCCATAACAGTGCCATCCTCAGACCCCCTCCCCCCATAAAACTGAGCGAGCTGGGAGGGACTGGGAGGAGGAGCTGGGGGCCGGCAATTGCGGAGGGGCCAGTGCAGTGACTGTACTCCGCCCCCCGCTCCAGTGCTGCACTATTGAAATATGTAATCCAATTAAAAGTTCCTGTCTATGCCCCCCACCCCTAATATTACCGACACATGGCAGCTTGTTGAAAGCAGGCAGTCCGGGCGGCCGGCGCGTCACTCACTGACGTCACGTGCCTGCGCCGCCTACTTCATTCATACCCTGAATCTGGTGTCCCAGCTGTTGCAGGCCACGTTTCATAGTGTCTGCCAAAACATATATTTTGTTCTGGGGTGAAATTAATCTGCCAAAATAACAATACCCTGAATCTGGTGTCCCAGCTGTTGCAGGCCAGGATTCATAGTGTCCGCAAAACATATATTTTGTTCTGGGGTGACATTCAATTGCCAAAATAGCAATACCCTGAATCTGGTGTTCCAGCTGTTGCAGGCCAGGATTCATAGTGTCCATAAAAACATATATTTTGTTCTGGGGTGACATTCAATTGCCAAAATAGCAATACCCTGAATCTGGTGTCCCAGCTGTTGCAGGCCACGTTTCATAGTGTCCGTAAAAACATATATTTTGTTCTGGCCTGGGGTGAAATTCAATTGCCAAAATAGCAATACCATAAATCAGTGGTTTCAGCTGTGGCTGGCAAAATATAATAGTGTCCCTAAAAGAGATATTCCCCTAAATCAGTGGTTACTGCTGTGCCTGGATTAGTGTAATACGCTACATAAACAAATAGGCAGATAGTGTTAGTTGCCTGTAAAAAAAGGCCTAAATTTGAAATCAATACATTGGGCCAAATATTTTTTTCCTTATTGTGGTGCTTGGTGAACGGTAACAATGAGGAAAACATCTAGTAAGGGATGCGGACGCGGTCGTGGTGGTTTTAGTGTACCCTCTGGTACTGGGAGAGGACGTGGCCATTTTGCCACAGCCACACGTCCTATTGAACCAACTACCTCAGGTTCCAGTACCCGCCAGAATTTACAGCGATATTTGGTGGAGCCCAATGCCGTTCTAAGGATGGTAAGGCCTGAGCAGGTACAGGCGCTAGTCAATTGGGTGGCCGACAGTGGATCCAGCATGTTCACAACATTATCTCCCACCCAGTCTTCTGCAGAAAGCGCACAGGTGGCACCTGAAAACCAAGCCCATCAGTCTGTCACATCACCCCCATGCATATCAGGAAACTGTCAGAGCCTCAAGTTATGCAGCAGTCTCTTATGCTGTTTGAAGACTCTGCTGGCAGGGTTTCCCAAGAAAATCCACCTAGCCCTTCCCCAGTGGTGGAAGACATAGAATGCACTGATGCACAACCACTGATGTTTCCTGATGATGAGGACATGGGAATACCACCTCATCGGAGTCCGCACGTCTCTGATAATGACGAAACACAGGTGCCAACTGCTGCGTCTTTCTGCAGTGTGCAGACCGAACAGGAGGTCAGGGAGGAAGACTGTGTGGAAGACTATGCAGGGGACGATGAGGTCCTAGACCCCACATGGAATGAAGGTCGTGCCACTGACTTTCATCGTTCAGAGGAAGAGGCAGTGGTGAGACCGAGCCAACAGCGTAGCAAAAGAGGGAGCAGGGGGCAAAAGCAGACCAGCCGCCGCCAAGAGAGTTCGCCCGCTACTGGCCACCGCCACCAGGGACCGAGCACCCCAAAGACAGCTTCAAGGAGTTCCCTGGCATGGCACTTCTTTAAACAATGTGCTGACGACAAAACCCGAGTGGTTTGCACTCTGTGCCATCAGATCCTGAAGCGAGGTATTAACGTTCTGAACCTTAGCACAACCTGCATGACCAGGCATCTACATGCAAAGCATGAACTGCAGTGAAGTAAACACCTTAAAAGCAAGGAACTCACTCTGGCTCCCCCTGCTCCCTCTTCTGCTGCTGCCTCGGCCTCTTCCTCCGCCTCGGGAGGAATGTTGGCACCTGCCGCCCACCAAACAGAGGATGTGCCACCGACAACACCACCTGCGTCACCAAGCATCTCCACCATGTCACATGCCAGCGTTCAGCTCTCCATCTCACAAACCTTGGAGAGAAAGCGTAAATTCCCACCTAGCCACCCTCGAGCCCTGGGCCTCAATGTCAGCATTTCTAAACTCCTGGCCTTTGAAATGCTGTCATTAAGGCTGGTGGACACAGACAGCTTCAAACAGCTGATGTCCATGGCTGTCCCACAGTATGTTGTTCCCAGGCGCCACTACTTCTCCAAGACAGCCGTGCCTTCCCTGCACAACCAAGTATCCGATAAAATCAAGTGTGCACTGCACAATGCCATCTGTGGCAAGATCCACCTAACCACAGATATGTGGACCAGTAAGCACGGCCAGGGAAGCTATATCTCCCTAACTGCACACCGGGTAAATGTAGTGGCGGCTGGGCTGCAGGCGGAGAGTTCCTTGGCGCACGTCCTTCTGCCGCCAAGGATCGCAGGGCATCATTCTTTGCCTCCTGTAGCCTCCTCCTCCTACTCGGCTTCCTCCTCCTCTGCTTCCACCAGATCATCCAGTCAGCCACACACCTTCACCACCAACTTCAGCACAGCCCGGGGTAAACGTCAGCAGGCCATTCTGAAACTCATATGTTTGGGGGACAGGCCCCACACCGCGCAGGAGTTGTGGCGGGGTATTGAACAACAGACCGACCAGTGGTTTCTGCCGGTGGGCCTCAAGCCCGGCCTGGTGGTGTGCGATAATGGGCGAAATCTCATCGCAGCTCTGGGACTAGCCGGTTTGACGCACATCCCTTGCCTGGCGCATGTGCTGAATTTGGTGGTGCAGAAGTTCATTCACAACTACCCCGACATGTCAGAGCTGCTGCATAAAGTGAGGGCCGTCTGTGCGCGCTTCCGGCATTCACATCCTGCCGCTGCTCGCCTGTCTGCGCTACAGCGGAACTTCGGCCTTCCCGCTCACCGCCTCATATGCGACGTGCCCACCAGGTGGAACTCCACCTTGCACATGCTGGAGAGACTGTGCGAGCAGCTGCAGGCCATAGTGGAGTTTCAGCTGCAGCACGCACGTGTCAGTCGCTCTGCAGAACAGCACCACTTCACCACCAATGATTGGGCCTGCATGCGAGACCTGTGTGCCCTGTGGGACCTCTCTCCTCTGTCTGGGTGCTAGGCCTAAATAACTGAAAGTGGCCTTCTCCAGTGGTGGTTGATATGACGCATGATTCCTTGCTGTGGGACCTCTCTCCTCTGTCTGGATGCTGGGCTGAAATAACTGAGAGTGGCCTTCTCCGGTGGTGGGTGAAATGACGCATGATTCCTTGCTGTGGGACCTCTCTCCTCTGTCTGGGTGCTGGGCCTAAATAACTGAAAGTGGCCTTCTCCTGTGGTGGTTGATATGACGCATGATTCCTTGCTGTGGGACCTCTCTCCTCTGTCTGGGTGCTGGGCTGAAATAACTGAGAGTGGCCTTCTCCGGTGGTGGTTGATATGACGCATGATTCCTTGCTGTGGGACCTCTCTCCTCTGACTGGGTGCTGGGGCCTAAATAACTGAAAATGACCTTCTCCAGTGGTGGGTGATATGACGCATGATTCCTTGCTGTGGGACCTCTCTCCTCTGACTGGGTGCTGGGGCCTAAATAACTGAAAATGGCCTTCTCCATTGGTGGGTGATATGACGCATGATTCTTTGCTGTGGGACCTCTCTCCTCTATCTGGGTGCTGGGGCCGAAATAACTGAAAGTGGCCTTCTCCTGTGTTGGGTGATATGACGCATGATTCCTTGCTGTGGGACCTGTATCCTCTGTCTGGGTGCTGGGCTGAAATAACTGAGAGTGGCCTTCTCCGGTGGTGGGTGAAATGACGCATGATTCCTTGCTGTGGGACCTCTCTCCTCTATCTGGGTGCTGGGGCCGAAATAACTGAAAGTGGCCTTCTCCAGTGGTGGTTGATATGACGCATGATTCCTTGCTGTGGAACCTGTATCCTCGGTCTGAGTGCTGGGCCGAAATAACTGAAAGTGGCCTTCTCCAGTGGTGGGTGATATGACGCATGATTCCTTGCTGTGGGACCTGTATCCTCGGTCTGGGTGCTGGGCTGAAATAACTGAGAGTGGCCTTCTCTGTTGATAGTTGATATGACACATGATTCCTTGCTGTGGGACCTCTCTCCTCTGTCTGGGTGCTGGGCTGAAATAACTGAGAGTGGCCTTCTCCGGTGGTGGGTGAAATGACGCATGATTCCTTGCTGTGGGACCCCTCTCCTCTGTCTGGGTGCTGGGCCTAAAGATCTGAAAATGGGCTTCTCCAGTGGTGTTTGATATGACGCATGATTCCTTGCTGTGGGACTTCTTTCCTCTGTCTGGGTGCTGGGCTGAAATAACTGAGTGTGGCCTTCTCCGGTGGTGGTTGATATGACGCATGATTCCTTGCTGTGGGACCTCTCTCCTCTGACTGGGTGCTGGGGCCTAAATAACTGAAAATGGCCTTCTCCAGTGGTGGGTGATATGACGCATGATTCCTTGCTGTGGGACCTCTCTCCTCTGTCTGGGTGCTGGGCTGAAATAACTGAGAGTGGTCTTCTCCGGTGGTGGTTGATATGACGCATGATTCCTTGCTGTGGGACCTGTATCCTCTGTCTCGGTGCTGGGCTGAAATAACTGATAGTAGCCTTCTCCGGTGGTGGTTGATATGACGCATGATTCCTTGCTGTGGGACCTCTCTCCTCTGACTGGGTGCTGGGGCCTAAAAAACTGAAAATGGCCTTCTCCAGTGGTGTGTGATATGACGCATGATTCCTTGCTGTGGGACCTCTCTCCTCTATCTGGGTGCTGGGGCCGAAATCACTGAAAGTGGCCTTCTCCAGTGGTGGGTGATATGACGCATGATTCCTTGCTGTGGAACCTGTATCCTTGGTCTGGGTGCTGTGCCGAAATAACTGAGAGTGGCCTTCTCCGGTGGTGGTTGATATGACGCATGATTCCTTGCTGTGGGACCTCTCTTCTCTGTCTGGGTGCTGGGGCCGAAATAACTGAAAGTGGCCTTCTCCAGTGTTGAGTGATATGACGCATGATTCCTTGCAGTGGGACCTGTCTCCAATTAATATTGGTTAAATTTTATTTATTTTATTTTAATTCATTTCCTTATCCACATTTGTTTGCAGGGGATTTACCTACATTTTGCTGCCTTTGGCAGCCCTCTAGCCTTTTCCTGGACTATTTTACAGCCTTTTTAGTGCCTAAAAGTTCGGGTCCCCCTTGACTTCAATGGGGTTCGGGATAAAGTTCGGGTCGAGTTCGGATCCCGAACCCGAACATTTTCGGGAAGTTCGGCCGAACTTCTCGAACCCGAACATCCAGGTGTTCACTCATCTCTAGAGATGGGTTGTTGATCCAGGGAGTTATTATGATTGCCTGATTGGAGTCTGGAAGGATTTTTTTGCCCCTAAAGTGAGGAAAATTGGCTTCTACCTCACAGGGGTCTTATTGCCTTGCAGGATAACAGGCTAAACTAGATGCATAGATGTCTTTTTTCAACCTTATAAACTATGTTACTATGTTACAGGCTCCCTACAGCCAGGAAATAGCTGATTTTTAACGTGCTTTGTTACAAATTAATTTGGATCAAATTAAATTAGGGAAAATTCAGCAAAGCGTCCGAATCGAGTTTTTGAAAACTTCGCTTATCTCTAGTCTATATCCTTATCATTTTGAAAATTGTGTTTTTAGGTTTAAAAAGCTAATAATATTGCTGGTTTCTTTATAGTTATAAATTGTGCCTCTGAATAAGCCATAATAGTTTTCAGGTTTCTAGGCAAAAAACAAACAAACAAAAAAGAAAACACTGTTCTCAATATAGTAGGGCCTCTTATTGTTGTTACATGATTTTATATTATTTATTATAGTATAGCCTTTTATTACAGGTTAAGTGAGAGAGAAAGAAAAATAGTCTATTTAAGACAAGACTCTCCCAGGATACAAATCCGGGATTTCTACATGCAAAACTAACATACTGACCACCAAGCCACAACATTACCACATGGAGGGGCGTGTTTTTTTCTATGCTAATAAGTCTTTATAATTATATATTGTTTCTGTGAATGAAACTAATATGTATATTAGCTTTCTGAGCTGATATAGGTGTGTGGAAGCTATAGTACATAGTGTAAATGATATGTAGATGCTAGAACTTGCTGGATGCTCTGCCCTCAGCATGTCTAGCCCTGTCAATCAAGGGGAGGGCCCCGCCTCCTGGTGCTCCAACTTCTCATTTGCATATGAATAAAAATGTAGATATCTCAACAGCTGTTTAGCATACAGACAAAAGAAATTTATCATTTTAATCAAAATGATGAGCCCTGCCAGGCAGCATGTCTGGTTTACTAGGGTTGATCCTGGTGACAGAGCCACATTAGGCACGGCAAGAGTTAATTCTTTCCTCTTGTTCCCTTTCCAGCTTCTAAATAAGGTGCTGATAATCCATTCCATTTAAATGAGCTATGGTTTCACTTCCTGGCCTGAGCATTTAGGTTTTATAGTCTCTAGTAACCAACGAAGATATAATCTCTTGTCTGACTAACTGTGTACTATTAAGCTTGCCCCGACCTTGGACTGTATTTAGACAATTTTTTTTGCCTGGTCCTTTGCACCAGTGTCTCTAAGTCCCATGGGTCCGCAGCCAACTACTACAGGAGGTAGCAACCTGGTTGGTTCCCTGCAGCAAAGTCCAGATGCCTATGCAAGGATTAAAGGGTGAAAACCAGGGAACTGCCAGGACAACACTCTGAGGCTTAGCCCAAAGTGGGTATGTCCACACCCACTGTCCATTACACCCACAGCCCATCACAACATTGATGACATCATGCTGTCAGGTCACTCCAAAGATACTGTTCAAAAGGACTTAGAGGTGTTAATGGAGTAGATGTTGAACTAGAGGTGGGTCATAAACCAGGAAAAAGTCAAAGGGCCTTCACAACAAGTAAAATTCCTTGGAATGATATGGCATTGACCAGAGAAAACAATACCTCAACCAGTTCTGGATACTATTGCCAACCTACAGGTGTAGCAGAGTTAACACACACACAGTTGGTGAGTTATTACATTTAGTTAAAGGGTTATGACTGTGACTGTTAACTTTGTTACCTCTCTACCTCGTAAGTAAGTCTATGCAAATGCAGCAGAGTTACCACACTTGGTGAATTATTACAACTTGAGATGAGCGAACACCTGGATGTTCCGGTTCGAGTAGTTCGGCCGAACTTCCCGAAAATAAAGTCAATGGGGACCCGAACTTTTAGGCACTAAAAAGGCTGTAAAATAGTCCAGGAAAGGGCTAGAGGGCTGCCAAAGGCAGCAAAATGTAGGTAAATCCCCTGCAAACAAATGTGGATAGGGAAATGAATTAAAATAAAATAAATAAAAATTAACCAATATCAATTGGAGAGAGGTCCCACAGCAAGGAATTATGCGTCATATCACCCACCACTGGAGAAGGCCACTCTCATTTAGTTCGGACCAGCACCCAGACAGAGGAGAGAGGTCCCACATCAAGGAATCATGCGTCATATCAACCACCACCGGAGAAGGCCACTCTCATTTATTTTGGACCAGCACCCAGACAGAGGAGAAGGTCCCACATCAAGGAATCATGCGTCATATCAACCACCACTGGAGAAGGCCACTTTCAGTTATTTAGGCCCAGCACCCAGACCGAGGATACAGGTTCCACAGCAAGGAATCATGCGTCATATCAACCACCAACGGAGAAGGCCACTCTCATTTATTTTGGACCAGCACCCAGACAGAGGAGAGAGGTCCCACAGCAAGGAATCATGCGTCATATAAACCACCACTGGAGAAGGCCACTTTCAGTTATTTCGGCCCAGCACCCAGACCGAGGATAGAGGTTCCACAGCAAGGAATCATGCGTCATATCAACCACCAACGGAGAAGGCCACTCTCATTTATTTTGGACCAGCACCCAGACAGAGGACAGAGGTCCCACATCAAGGAATCATGCGTCATATCAACCACCAACGGAGAAGGCCACTCTCATTTAGTTCGGACCAGCACCCAGACAGAGGAGAGAGGTCCCACAGCAAGGAATCATGCGTCATATCAACCACTACTGGAGAAGGCCACTTTCAGTTATTTAGGCCCAGCACCCAGACCGAGGATACAGGTTCCACAGCAAGGAATCATGCGTCATATCAACCACCACCGGAGAAGGCCACTCTCATTTATTTTGGACCAGCACCCAGACAGAGGAAAGAGGTCCCACATCAAGGAATCATGCGTCATATCAACCACCAACGGAGAAGGCCACTCTCATTTATTTTGGACCAGCACCCAGACAGAGGAGAGAGGTCCCACAGCAAGGAATCATGCGTCATATCAACCACCAACGGAGAAGGCCACTCTCATTTAGTTCGGACCAGCACCCAGACAGAGGAGAGAGGTCCCACATCAAGGAATCATGCGTCATATCAACCACCACTGGAGAAGGCCACTCTTATTTATTTTGGACCAGCACCCAGACAGAAGAGAAAGGTCCCACATCAAGGAATCATGCGTCATATCAACCCCCACCGGAGAAGGCCACTCTCATTTATTTTGGACCAGCACCCAGACAGAGGAGAGAGGTCCCACAGCAAGGAATCATGCGTCATATCAACCACCACCGGAGAAGGCCACTCTCATTTATTTTGGACCAGCACCCAGACACAGGAGAGAGGTCCCACAGCAAGGAATCATGCGTCATATCAACCACCAACGGAGAAGGCCACTCTCATTTAGTTCGGACCAGCACCCAGACAGAGGAGAGAGGTCCCACATCAAGGAATCATGCGTCATATCAACCACCACTGGAGAAGGCCACTCTCATTTATTTTGGACCAGCACCCAGACAGAGGAGAGAGGTCCCACAGCAAGGAATCATGCGTCATATCAACCAGCAACGGAGAAGGCCACTCTCAGTTATTTTGGACCAGCACCCAGACAAAGGAGAGAGGTCACACAGCAAGGAATCATACGTCATTTCACCCACCACTAGAGAAGGCCACTTTCAGTTATTTAGGCCCCAGCACCCAGACAAAGGAGAGAGGTACCACAGCAAGGAATAAGGCGTTATATCACCCACCACTGGAGAAGGCCAGTTTCAGTTATTTCGGCCCCAGCACCCAGACAGAGGAGAGGTTCATTCAACTTTGGGTTGCACCGCAAGATCATGGTAAAGTTAAAAAAATGAGGATTCAATAATGAAGTGCCCCGGAGTACAAGAATACATGGTTGATGGGGAGGCAGTTATAAATGTTTATTCTGCACAAGGGAGGCACAGGTCCTTTTTGATCCATGCCTGGTTCATTTTTATGAACGTCAGCTTGTCCACGTTGGCTGTGGACAGGCGGCTGCGTTTGTCAGTAATGACGCCCCCTGCCGTGCTGAATACACGTTCAGACAAAACGCTGGCTGCCGGGCAGGCCAGCATCTCCAAGGCATAAAATGCTAACTCTGGCCACGTGGACAATTTGGAGACCCAGAAGTTGAATGGGGCTGAACCATCAGTCAGTACGTGGAGGGGTGTGCAGACGTACTGTTCAACCATGTTAGTGAAATGCTGCCTCCTGCTAACACGTTCCGTATCAGGTGGTTGTGCAGTTAGCTGTGGCGTGGAGACAAAACTTTTCCACATTTCTGCCATGCTAACCCTGCCCTCAGAAGAGCTGGCCGTGACACTGCTGCGTTGGCGACCTCTTGCTCCTCCTCTGCCTTCGCCTTGGGCTTCCACCTGTTCCCCTGTTATATTTGGGAATGCTCTCAGGAGCGCCTCTACCAGCGTGCGCTTGAACTCGCGCATCTTCCTATCACGCTCCAGTGCAGGAAGTAAGGTGGGCACATTGTCTTTGTACCGGGGATCCAGCAGGGTGGCAACCAAGTAGTCCGCACACGTTAAAATGTGCGCAACTCTGCTGTCGTTGTGCAGGCACTGCAGCATGTAGTCGCTCATGTGTGCCAGGCTCCCCAGAGGTAAGGACAAGCTGTCCTCTGTGGGAGGCGTATCGTCATCGTCCTCCGTATCTCCCCAGCCACGCACCCACGATGGGTCTGAGCTGTGTCGGGTGCCACCCCGCTGTGAACCTGCTTCATCCTCATCCTCCTCCACTTCCTCCACCTCCTCCTCATCCTCCTCGTCCTCCAGTAGTGGGCCCTGGCTGGCCACATTTGTACCTGGCCTCTGCTGTTGCAAAAAACCTCCCTCTGAGCCACTTCTAACAGACTGGCCTGAAAGTGCTAAAAATGACCCCTCATCCTCCTCCTCCTCCTGGGCCACCTCCTCTTCCATTATCGCCCTTAGCGTTTTCTCAAGGAGACATAGAAGTGGTATTGTAACGTTGATAACGGTGTCATCGCCATGGCCATGTTGGTGAAGTACACGAAACAGCGCAACAGGGCACACAGGTCTCGCATGGAGGCCCAATCATTGGTGGTGAAGTGGTGCTGTTCCGCAGTGTGACTGACACGTGCGTGCTGCAGCTGAAACTCCACTAGCAAGGAATCATGCGTCATATCAACCACCACTGGAGAAGGCCACTCTCATTTATTTTGGACCAGCACCCAGACAGAGAGAGAGGTCCCACAGCAAGGAATCATGCGTCATATCAACCAGCAACGGAGAAGGCCACTCTCAGTTATTTTGGACCAGCACCCAGACAGAGGAGAGAGGTCACACAGCAAGGAATCATACGTCATTTCACCCACCACTGGAGAAGGCCACTTTCAGTTATTTAGGCCCCAGCACCCAGACAGAGGAGAGGTCCCACAGCAAGGAATCAGGCGTTATATCACCCACCACTGGAGAAGGCCACTTTCAGTTATTTCGGACCAGCACCCAGACAGAGGAGAGGTTCATTCAACTTTGGGTTGCACCGCAAGATCATGGTAAAGTTAAAAAAATGAGGATTCAATAAAGAAGTGCCCGGAGTACAAGAATACATGGTTGATGGGGAGGCAGTTATAAATGTTTATTCTGCACAAGGGAGGCACAGGTCCTGTGG
Organism: Bufotes viridis; assembly: GCA_033119425.1. Classification (NCBI taxonomy): domain Eukaryota; kingdom Metazoa; phylum Chordata; class Amphibia; order Anura; family Bufonidae; genus Bufotes; species Bufotes viridis. The sequence continues at coordinate 198,221,601 of CM065591.1, read as the reverse complement.
GATCCATGCCTGGTTCATTTTTATGAGCGTCAGCTTGTCCACGTTGGCTGTGGACAGGCGGCTGCGTTTGTCAGTAATGGCGCCCCTGCCGTGCTGAATACACGTTCAGACAAAACGCTGGCTGCCGGGCAGGCCAGCACCTCCAAGGCATAAAATGCTAACTCTGGCCACGTGGACAATTTGGAGACCCAGAAGTTGAATGGGGCTGAACCATCAGTCAGTACGTGGAGGGGTGTGCAGGCGTACTGTTCAACCATGTTAGTGAAATGCTGCCTCCTGCTAACACGTTCCGTATCAGGTGGTTGTGCAGTTAGCTGTGGCGTGGAGACAAAACTTTTCCACATTTCTGCCATGCTAACCCTGCCCTCAGAAGAGCTGGCCGTGACACTGCTGCGTTGGCGACCTCTTGCTCCTCCTCTGCCTTCGCCTTGGGCTTCCACCTGTTCCCCTGTGACATTTGGGAATGCTCTCAGGAGCGCCTCTACCAGCGTGCGCTTGAACTCGCGCATCTTCCTATCACGCTCCAGTGCAGGAAGTAAGGTGGGCACATTGTCTTTGTACCGGGGATCCAGCAGGGTGGCAACCCAGTAGTCCGCACACGTTAAAATGTGCGCAACTCTGCTGTCGTTGTGCAGGCACTGCAGCATGTAGTCGCTCATGTGTGCCAGGCTCCCCAGAGGTAAGGACAAGCTGTCCTCTGTGGGAGGCGTATCGTCATCGTCCTCCGTATCTCCCCAGCCACGCACCCAGTGATGGGTCTGAGCTGTGTCGGGTGCCACCCGCTGTGAACCTGCTTCATCCTCATCCTCCTCCACCTCCTCCTCATCCTCCTCGTCCTCCAGTAGTGGGCCCTGGCTGGCCACATTTGTACCTGGCCTCTGCTGTTGCAAAAAACCTCCCTCTGAGCCACTTCTAACAGACTGGCCTGAAAGTGCTAAAAATGACCCCTCATCCTCCTCCTCCTCCTGGGCCACCTCCTCTTCCATTATCGCCCTTAGCGTTTTCTCAAGGAGACATAGAAGTGGTATTGTAACGTTGATAACGGTGTCATCGCCATGGCCATGTTGGTGAAGTACACGAAACAGCGCAACAGGGCACACAGGTCTCGCATGGAGGCCCAATCATTGGTGGTGAAGTGGTGCTGTTCCGCAGTGTGACTGACACGTGCGTGCTGCAGCTGAAACTCCACTATGGCCTGCTGCTGCTCGCACAGTCTCTCTAGCATGTGCAAGGTGGAGTTCCACCTGGTGGGCACGTCGCATATGAGGCGGTGAGCGGGAAGGCCGAAGTTACGCTGTAGCGCAGACAGGCGAGCAGCGGCAGGATGTGAACGCCGGAATCGCGCACAGACGGCCCTCACTTTATGCAGCAGCTCTGACATGTTGGGGTAGTTGTGAATGAACTTCTGCACCACCAAATTCAACACATGCGCCAGGCAAGGGATGTGCGTCAAACCGGCTAGTACCAGAGCTGCGACGAGATTTCGCCCATTATCGCACACCACCAGGCCGGGCTTGAGGCCCACCGGCAGAAACCACTGGTCGGTCTGTTGTTCAATACCCCGCCACAACTCCTGCGCGGTGTGGGGCCTGTCCCCCAAACATATGAGTTTCAGAATGGCCTGCTGACGTTTACCCCGGGCTGTGCTGAAGTTGGTGGTGAAGGTGTGTGGCTGACTGGATGATCTGGTGGAAGCAGAGGAGGAGGAAGCTGAGTAGGAGGAGGAGGCTACAGGAGGCAAAGAATGATGCCCTGTGATCCTTGGCGGCGGAAGGACGTGCGCCAAGGAACTCTCCGCCTGGGGCCAATCCGCCACTACATTTACCCATTGTGCAGTTAGGGAGATATAGCGTCCCTGGCCGTGCTTACTGGTCCACGTATCTGTGGTTAGGTGGACCTTGCCACAGATAGCGTTGCGCAGTGCACACTTGATTTTATCGGATACTTGGTTGTGCAGGGAAGGCACGGCTGTCTTGGAGAAGTAGTGGCGGCTGGGGACAACATACTGTGGGACAGCCATGGACATCAGCTGTTTGAAGCTGTCTGTGTCCACCAGCCTGAATGACAGCATTTCAAAGGCCAGTAGTTTAGAAATGCTGACATTCAGGCCCAGGGCTCGAGGGTGGCTAGGTGGGAATTTATGCTTTCTCTCCAAGGTTTGTGAGATGGAGAGCTGAACGCTGCCGTGTGACATGGTGGAGATGCTTGGTGGCGCAGGTGGTGGTGTCGGTGGCACATCCTCTGTTTGGTGGGCGGCAGGTGCCAACATTCCTCCCGAGGCAGAGGAAGAGGCCGAGGCAGCAGCAGAAGAGGGAGCAGGGGGAGCCAGAGTGAGTTCCTTGCTTTTAAGGTGTTTACTCCACTGCAGTTCATGCTTTGCATGTAGATGCCTGGTCATGCAGGTTGTGCTAAGGTTCAGAACATTAATGCCTCGCTTCAGGATCTGATGGCACAGCGTGCAAACCACTCGGGTCTTGTCGTCAGCACATTGTTTAAAGAAGTGCCATGCCAGGGAACTCCTTAAAGCTGCCTTTGGGGTGCTCGGTCCCTGGTGGCGGTGGCCAGTAACAGGCGAACTCTCTTGGCGGCGGCTGTTCTGCTTTTGCCCCCTGCTCTCTCTTTTGCTACGCTGTTGGCTCGTTCTCACCACTGCCTCTTCCTCTGAACTATGAAAGTCAGTGGCACGACCTTCATTCCATGTGGGGTCTAGGACCTCATCGTTCCCTGCATCGTCTTCCACACAGTCTTCCTCCCTGACCTCCTGTTCGGTCTGCACACTGCAGAAAGACGCAGCAGTTGGCACCTGTGTTTCGTCATCATCAGAGACATGCGGACTCCGATGAGGTGGTATTCCCATGTCCTCATCATCAGGAAACATCAGTGGTTATGCATCAGTGCATTCTATGTCTTCCACCACTGGGGAAGGGCTAGGTGGATTTCCTTGGGAAACCATGCCAGCAGAGTCTTCAAACAGCATAAGAGACTGCTGCATAACTTGAGGCTCTGACAGTTTCCCTGATATGCATGGGGGTGATCTGACAGACTGATGGGCTTGGTTTTCAGGTGCCACCTGTGCGCTTTCTGCAGAAGACTGGGTGGGAGATAATGTTGTGAACATGCTGGATCCACTGTCGGCCACCCAATTGACTAGCGCCTGTACCTGCTCAGGCCTTACCATCCTTAGAACGGCATTGGGCCCCACCAAATATCGCTGTAAATTCTGGCGGGTATTGGAACCTGAGGTAGTTGGTTCAATAGGACGTGTGGCTGTGGCAGAGGGTACACTAACACCACCACGACCGCGTCCGCGTCCCTTACTAGATGTTTTCCTCATTGTTACCGTTCACCAAGCACCACAATAAGGAATAAAATATTTGGCCCAATGTATTTATTTCAAATTTAGGCCTTTTTTTACAGGCACCTAACACTATCTGCCTATTTGTTTATGTAGCGTAATACACTAATCCAGGCACAGCAGTAACCACTGATTTAGGGGAATATCTCTTTTAGGGCTAGTATTTAGGCCCTGGATGAAAGGTATCCTTTTATGGACAGATTTACACTTGGCCTGCAACAGCTGGGACAACAGATTTAGGGTATTGCTATATTGGCAGGTTAATTTCACCCCAGAACAAAATATATGTGTAAGCGGACACTATGAAATCGGTCCTGCATCTGTTTGGACACCAGATCCAGGGTATTGCTATATCGGCAGGTTAATTTAACCCCAGAACAAAATATATGTGTAAGCGGACACTATGAAATCGGTCCTGCAACTGCTGGGACACCAGATCCAGGGTATTGCTATATTAGCAGGTTAATTTCACCCCAGAAAAAAATATAGGTGTAAGCGGACACTATGAAATCTGGCCTGAAACTGTTTGGACACTAGATCCAGGGTATTGCTATATTGGCAGGTTAATTTCACCCCAGAAAAAAATATATGTGTAAGCGGACACTATGAAATCGGTCCTGCAACTGCTGGGACACCAGATCCAGGGTATTGCTATATTGGCAGGTTAATTTAACCCCAGAACAAAATATATGTGTAAGCGGACACTATGAAATCTGGCCTGAAACTGTTTGGACACCAGATCCAGGGTATTGCTATATTGGCAGGTTAATTTAACCCCAGAACAAAATATATGTGTAAGCGGACACTATGAAATCGGTCCTGCAACTGCTGGGACACCAGATCCAGGGTATTGCTATATTGGCAGGTTAATTTAGCCCCAGAAAAAAATATATGTGTAAGCGGACACTATGAAATCTGGCCTGAAACTGTTTGGACACCAGATACAGGGTATTGCTATATTGGCAGGTTAATTTCACCCCAGAAAAAAATATATGTGTAAGCCGACACTATGAAATCTGGCCTGAAACTGTTTGGACACCAGATCCAGGTTATTGCTATATTGGCAGGTTAATTTCATCCCAGAAAATAATCTATCCTTTGCCAGACAGCAGACAGTATTATACTTGTCTAGCCAAAGCTGGAACACCAGATTTAGGGGATTGGTATTTGGGCAATTGTATTTAACCCCTTAATAAAATATAGAAATTGCTGTCCTGAGTTTCTAGGGGTGACAATTAGCACAGCCAAGCCCCTGATGTAGGATATAGCAAAAAAAAACTAGTATTGATGGATTGATGGACTTGGTGGCAGCTTCTTCTGGTGCACCACAAGTCACAAAATGGCCGCCGATCAACCCAGAAAATAAGTGACAGAAAAACGCTCTGTGCAGCCTAAAAACCAGTGAGCAAGTAACTAGCAGAAGTTCAATGATTCTCAGCTGTAGATCGATCCGTTCATTAGGTGCTGTTGCTGACTTTAACCTGCCTAATCTCGTCCTGACAGAAGCTGCGTCCTTTCCCTACACTAGTAAGAGCAGTGTGACGTGCGGCGCTACGTGACTCCAGCTTAAATAGAGGCTGGGTCACATGCTGCACTTGGCCAATCACAGCCATGCCATTAGTAGGCATGGCTGTGATGGGCTCTTAGGGCAAGAAGTAAAACGCTAGCTGATTGGCTGCTGTGCAGCCCTTCAGAAAGCGGGAAGTAATCGACGAACACCGAACCCGAACCCGAACTTTTTTGAAAATGTCCGGGTTCGGGTCCGTGTCCCGGACACCCCAAAATTCGGTACGAACCCGAACAATGCTCGAACTGTTCGCTCAACACTAATTACAACTAGTTAACACGTTATGACTGTGACTGCTACATCTGTAAAAAAAAAGCCCACTAATGTGAAAGAGACTCAAGCCATAGTGAGACTGTTTGGATTCTGGAGGTTATTTGTGCCTCATTCTATGAGCTATCTATGATATCACCAGAAAGAAAGTTCACTTTTCCTAGGGCAAGGATCATACAGACGCATTGAACTATGCTATACAGGCCATCCAGGCCCATAACAGACAAGGGCCTATTAAACCAGGCCAACATTTTATCCTGGATGCATGAGTGACTGATCATTACATGTCTTTGGTCTTATGGCAAAGGCTACTATGCCAGGAGCATGCAAGGTTCCAAATTAGTTCTGGTCTAAACAACTTACACTGGCACAAATAAAGTATAGCCCACTTGACAGGCACTTTTGGCAGCCTATACAGCTTTATAACATACGGAAGCTACTACAGGACTTCAGCCAGTCACTGTTCAAACAGACCTGTTAATAGGTAACTAGGTGTGTCAAGAAGGTCTTAAAGCTTGTAGGTCAGTTGCCCAGAAGCAGACTTTGCAGCAGTGGAAATGGTATTTGCAAATGGGAGGAGAGATGACCAGACAGACACTTTCAGTTGTCAGCCAACAACTAGCAGTCTTAGTGGACTTTGAGTCTAAACAACCTGAGGAACCCTCAATCCAAATTGAAGGAGGTACAATTCTTGGAAGCTCCTCCTTGGGACCAGTTAACTGATGAATGAAGACAAAAATGCTGCTTCACAGATGGCTCAGTCAAGGTGAAATAAAAAGGTCGTTACTGGACAGCTGCAGCTCATGTATATCACTGTGCCACAGCAGTGCATAGTTACATTTGAGTGTATAACTTTTAAAAGCAATAGATGTGCTATGGACTGCCACAATGGCACTCATTTTATAGGTCAAATAATTTGAGAATGGGCTAAAGAAAATGATGTGCCCTGGATTTACCACATTCCCTATCACCCTCAGGCTAGGGTTGTCACGACACCAAAATTTAGATTCAATTTCAATACCATAAAAAAGTATTGCGATACTTGATACCATGTTAAAAAAAAAAAAAAAAACTGCGTGCATTCTGCATTTTATGGTAAGTTTGGCCCATAATAGAACAGTCCTATCCTATTTGGGGCGAATTGCGTGTTTTTTTTTTGTTTTTTTTTAAATTCGGTTACGGTATTCACTGCCTAGGAGATATTTTTTAATATTTTAATAGTCTGCACTTTTTCGGACGTGGCAATATCTAATATGCTTATTTGGGAAAGGGGGCGATTTAAACTTTTTGTATTTTTGAATTTTTTTTTCTTTTTACTTTTTATTTACTAACTATTCGCCCCTTTAGGGGCTAGAGCCCTTGTCCTAGTCACCCTAACAGAGCTCTATTAGGGTGAATAGGATTTTACACTACCTCTGGGGCCCTGTGCTTTGTGCACACAGCAGCAGGGAGCTTACAATGGCAGCCAAGGCTTCAGTAGCATCCTGGCTGCCATGGTAACCGATCGAAGCCCCGCGATCTCACTGCTGGGGCTCCAATCGTAACTGCCACTACCACCAATAAGGAGGGGAGGAGGGGACCCTGTGGCCACTGCCACCAATGACTTTAATACTAGGGGGGGGTGCACTGCGCCACCAATGACTATAATGAACACATTAATTCAAGTGTAGGCTGCGGATGCCTGCAGCAGTATCACATACCCTGCACCCGGCCTCAATAACAGGGAGCTGCAATCCCCGCCCTTAAGGGGTTAATTGCCACGGTTCATAGGATCACAGCACCCTGTTATTGAGGCCCAGTGCCGGGTATGTGATACTGCCACTGGCACCCCCATCCTACACTTGATTTAATGTGTTAATTATAGTCATTGGTGGCACAGTGCGCCTCCCCAACCCCATTATTATCTTCATTGATGGCACAGTGGCCACAGCCCCTATCCTCCTCCTCTCTTCTCTCTTTTTTTTACAACGTTCACCATAGGGAATAATTTACATGATATTAATGAGCAGACTGCTCCTTTCTGGGGCTGCTGGCGAACACTCAAAGAAGGCTTGGGGCCTACACAAGGTCTCAACCAGCCTATACACACATCTGCACCCCGTAATTGCATTTGCAGGGTGCCGATGTAAGACAGAGGGAGTCAGCTCCCTCTGTCACTGCTTACATGAGGGGGCACCATTGCTTGCCGTATGTAAGGGGTTAAATAGCCCAGATCTGCACTCCTGCTTGAGTGGGCTGTTAGAGCAGGAGCACGGCTCTCATGTTAGAGCCGAGCCACCGCTCTCTGCTGCATGGGGGAACCAGCTTAAGGCCCCTCAGTGACTCAAGAACTGCCATAAAAAGCGGTATGGTTGATCACTAAGGAGTTAAAAAATTACAATATTTAATAGTTCCAACTGAGTGTTCAGTGGTTGCTATATATTGCAGCTGCCCACCCACATGGGAGTGAAGTTTTAGCCCTTTAGTGACCACCAATATGCCTTTTTACTGACTTAAACCAAGGGTGTTTCAGATAGACAGCTGGCTTTAATCAATGATTATATGTGCCTAAAATGGTTCATTAAAACTATAATATGTCCTGCAAAAAATAAGCCCTCATGCAGGTACATTGACGAAAAAACAAAAAGTTATAGCTCTAGGAATGCAAAATTTGCATCATCACTATGACGTTGAAAATTTGTCATTGGGTTGTTCTGCTATATGAAAACACAGAGTTTGTGTACCTAGTGTGGAGGGCTGGCTGATTCTGTTTATGATATTTCTTGTCCTGTCTACTTTTCCACTCACAGCTTGATCCCTATCCCGTAGGATGTCCATTTATGGGAAATGGTTTGGTCCCACAGCTTCCACTAAAACATGGATTGTAGTTTTGGGGACTATAGTTCTATTAGTGGGAGTAATCTGCTTCATCTTTAAGGGCAGTCAACTGAGATCTGCCAAAAACAACACCAGATTAAAAAGAGACTTTACTGAAAATAAAAATATCATTGCTTAGCCTCCCAAGTTTTCAGTTAGACTGTTTGTTATGCACTCATACACTTTTTTCAGCATAAAAAGGCAGGAGAACCTTTGTGATGTAATATACATAACAGTAAGGGTACCACACTTTCTAGGTTCTCCTAGTAGTGTATTTCAAAGAGTTGGTACAGTGGTGAGCACTAGTGAGGTAACTGTTAAAAGTTCAGAAGTCAGTTGGTATTGTTATAAATAGAGATGAGTAAACTAAAAAAATTCGATTTGAACAGTTCGCCGAATTTTCCAAAAAGATTGAATTCAATCTGAATTTACTCGTGAAGAATTGTGTTAAAGGGAGTCTTTCACCCCAAAAAAACATTTTTCAACACTCACATCTTTCTCTGCAAAATTGCCCCCAGATTAAAAAGCTTCTTACCCTATTGCTGTACCTCCTACCGATCTTCATAAAATCACTTTAATTGCAGATGTCAACGACAGTTGAAGGTGCCCAGTGGCGGTGTCATAACGGCCAGTGCCCAGGCCGCACGCTCATCTTCATAACTTCAACTGTGATTGACATCTGCAATTAAAGGGAGCCTTTCACCTCAAAAACCCATTTTTCAACACTCACATCTTTCTCTTCAAAATTGCCCCCACATTAAAAAGCTTCTTACCCTATTGCTGTACCTCCTACAGATCTTCAGAAAATCACTTTAATTGCAGATGTCAATCACAGTTGAAGTTATGAAGATGAGCGTGCGGCCTGGGCACTGGAATTAAAGTGATTTTATGAAGATCGGTAGGAGGTACAGCAATAGGGTAAGAAGCTTTTTAATCTGGGGGCAATTTTGCAGAGAAAGATGTGAGTGTTGAAAAATGTTTTTTTGGGGTGAAAGACTCCCTTTAAGAATCAGCAATTTCCTGGCTGCAGAGCCTGTATATTGGTATAGAAGACTGTGCATTACAGAAACATGTATAGGTAGTCCGCTGTGGTAGTGAAACAGTTACTTTGCATCTGTACGACAGGCAACTCTTAGAATGACTTCACACTTCACTTATTTATTCAGTTAAGAGACCACAACTGACCAAATAACTGAAATGTGAACTTATCCTTATGGGTCAATTAGAGAATCGAATTCCACTAAGGGGAATTCGATCCGAATTTAAGGATAAATTCGATTCGCCTAGAAAACGAATTTCCTCGTGCTTCGTGTCAGCAAATCGATTTAATCTGAAATAGTATAAAAAAAACTTAAAAAATGTACCTCCTCCATTTGCTCGCCCCTCTATCTTGCTTGAAGATCTCGTCCGAAATCTCTTGCAGCGAGAGATCGTGTAATTTCACGCCGCACAGGATTTCGACCGAGATCTGAAGGCAAGATGGTGGTGGCCGGCCAGTCGCGAGCAAATTGAAGCGGTAAGTTTGCTAAAAAAGAATTTAATTGTTAAAAACAGTGTAAAATTACACTCAGATGCCACAATTATGTATGAATCTGGCATCTGAGGGGTACAATGACAGGGGCAGTGCTATCGCAGCTCCCTGTCATTGCACCCGCTACTTACAAAAAAAATGCGCTTTGTGATGAAGTAATTAGTTACAAAGCAAATTTATTGTTAAATTCGGTGAATCGGCCAAATCGAATTTTCCATAAATTTGCTCATCTCTAAAGTCAATGTTAGCGTCAGGTATAAAGAACCATGCAGTGGCCTAAGATTGTTCTATAGAGTGAAAGAGTGCACTTCTTTTATACCATCGTTAGCTGATTCCACATAGATTTTTACAGAACCTGTTCTGTTACAGGTTCTTGCCCCCCTACAGAGTAGAGAAGGTATCAGCATTCAGTTTGTGTTGACGTCACTTTTTTTTTTTCCCTCTTGCTCATCCGTCATAAGAACAACCCCAAAAAAATGGATGCTGTCTTTTTAGCATCCTCCTTGCTCAGTAATCCATCAGTATTTCTAAGGGCAAAAAAACAGGCGTGAATCCGAAACAGAGATGACACATGAATGGAATATTTGCATGTCTTCTGTGTTTTGTACCCACTCCTGCTTTTTGCTTCCAAATTATGCTCCATCCTGATGCAAAATAGGGAGCATGTGATACAGGCCCTACAGCTGCCCCAAAGACCGGATCTATTGTGTTTCTCATTCTTCTGATTGATCAGAAGAAGGGTAAAATAAATATTGAAGGCCAAACAGGGACAATAGAGTGAGTAAGGGTGGCAAACACATGAGAAGTCAACATACTGGCCAATTCACAAAGTGGTAAGGGTGGAAACCACATGAGGAGTCAACACAGTGGCCCAGTAACATTATTGGGAGGGTAGAAACAGCATGAGGAGTCAACATAGTGGTCAGTCACAGAATGGTGAGGGTGGCTAATGCATGAAGATCAACATAGTGGCCTTGTTACAGAGTGGTGGGGTGGCAACCGCATGAGGAGTCAACACAGTGGTCAAATGCAGAGTGGTGAGGGTGGCAAGTGCATGAGGAATCAACAGAATGGCCCAGTCACAGAGTGGCAAACGTATGAGGAGTCAATAAAGTGGCCCAGTCACAGAGTGGTGACGTGGCAACTGCATGAGGAGTCAACACAGTGGCCCAGTTACATTATGTGGAGGGTAGCAACTGCAAAATGAGTCAACACAGTGGCCCAGTCACAGAGTGGTGAGGGTGGTAACGGCATGAGAAGTCAACGTTGTTGTCATTCACAGAGTGGTAAGGGTGGCACACACATGAGAAGTCACCACAGTGGCCCAGTCACAGAGTGGTGAGAGTGGCAAAGTCTCACACTCTCTCATACTGGTCAATGGAATTTCAACCTGGTACCTCATGGCAAAGAACTCTCTGAGGATCTGGAAAAAAATTGTTGTGCTACATAAAGATGGCCTACGCCAAGACCATACAGTGATTTAACAGGACAGGTTCCACTCAGAACAGGCCTGTGTCATGGTCGACCAAAGAAGTTGAGTGCACATGCTTAGCGTCATATACAGAGGTTGTCTTTTCAAAATAGACTTATGAGTGATGCCAGCATTGCTGCAGAGGTTAAAGCGGTGGGGGTTCAGCCTGTCAGTGCCGAGTCCATACGCTGCACACTGCACAAATTGATCTGTATGGCTGTTGTCCCTGAAGGAAGCCTCTTATAAATATGATCCACAAGAAAGCCCGCAAACAGTTTGGTGAAGGCAAGTAGATTAAGGACATGGACTACTAGAACCATGTCCTGTGGTCTGATGAGACCAAAATAAACTTATTTGGTTTAGATAGTGTCATGCATGTGGGGTGACAACCAGGTGAGGAGTACAAAGACAGTTAAGCATGGTGGTGGGAGTGTCATGGTTTGGTACTGCCTGACTGCTGCATGCTGTGGGGAGCTACTGTTCACTAAGGGAACCATAAATGCTAACATGTACTGTGACACACAAGCAGAGCATGATCCCCTCCGAGGCATCAGCAGAAGAGGGAGCAAGGGGAGCCAGAGTGAGTTCCTTGCTTTTAAGGTGTTTACTCCACTGCAGTTCATGCTTTGCATGTAGATGCCTGGTCATTCAGGTTTTGCTAAGGTTCAGAATGTTAATGCCTCGCTTCAGGCTCTGATGGCACAGCGTGCAAACCACTCTGGTCTTGTCGTCAGCACATTGTTTAAAGAAGCTTGCAGGCGACTTGAGTTCTGACGGATCCGGCGGGACGGAAGTGCCTGCCGGATCCTCAGAACGCAAGTGTAAAAAAGGCCTTAGGGGAATATCTATTTTAGGGCTAGTATTTAGGCCCTGGATGAAAGGTATCCTTTTATGGACAGATTTACACTTGGAGATGCACAGTAGCGTGAGAAAAAATATGTAGGATTATGCCTTCAGCAATTATATTTTAACACTTTGTGTAATATACCCTTTAAAGGACAGAAATACAATGGGAGATGCACGGTAGCGTGTGAAGTTAATGAGGATGACCCTCTCAGCACTTGTATATACACCTTGACTGTAATATACCCTTTTACGGACAGATTAACACTTGGCCTGCAACAGCTGGAACACCAGATTCAGGGTATTGCTATTTTGGCAATTGAATTTCACCCCAGAACAAAATATATGTTTTGGCGGACACTATTATAATTTGCCAGCTACAGCTGAAACCACTGATTTATGGTATTGCTATTTTGGCAATTGAATTTCACCCCAGAACAAAATATACCCTTTTACGGACAGATTAACACATGGCCTGCAACAGCTGGGACACCAGATTCAGGGTATTGCTATTTTGGCAATTGAATTTCACCCCAGAACAAAATATACCCTTTTACGGACAGATTAACACTTGGCCTGCAACAGCTGGGACACCAGATTCAGGGTATTGCTATTTTGGCTATTGAATTTCACCCCAGAACAAAATATATGTTTTGGCGGACACTATTATAGTTTGCCAGCCAGTGCTGGGACACCAGATTGAGGGGATTGCTATTTTGGCAATTGAATTTCACCACAGAAAATAATCTATCCTTTGCCAGACAGCAGACAGTATTATACTTTGCTAGCCAAAGCTGGAACACCAGATTTAGGGATTGGTATTTTGGCAATTGTATTTAACCCCTTAATAAAATATTGAAATTGCTATCCTGAGTTTCTAGGGGTGACAATAAGCACAGCCAAGCCCCTGATGTAGGATATAGCAAAAAAAAAAAACTAGTATTGATGGATTGATGGACTTAGTGGCAGCTTGATCTGGTGCACCACAAGTCACAAAATGGCCACCGACACCCCAGAAAAAAAGTGACAGAAAAACGCTCTGTGCAGTCTAAAAACCAGTGAGCAAGTAACTAGCAGAAGTTGAATAATTCACAGCTGTTGATCGATCACTTCATTAGGTGCTTTTGCTGACTTTTCCCTGCCTAATATCGCCCTCACAGCAGCTGCGTCCTCTCCTTACACTAATCAGAGCAGTGTGACGTGCGGCGCTACATGACTCCAGCTTAAATAGAGGCTGGGTCACATGCTGCACTTGGCCAATCACAGCCATGCCATTAGTAGGCATGGCTGTGATGGGCTCTTAGGGCAAGAAGTAAGACGCTAGCTGATTGGCTGCTGTGCAGCCCTTCAGAAAGCGTGAAGAAATCGCCGAACAACGAACCCGAACTTTTTAGAAAATGTTCGGGTCCGTGTCCCGAACACCCCAAAATTCGGTACGAACCCGAACGATGCTCGAACTGTTCGCTCAACACTAGTTGCAACATATAACATTGGACTAAGCCTGGGCGATCCAGGAAACCAACAACGACATGTAACATGGCAACGGCTGCAATGGATAACAGTGGACTGAACCTGGGTGATCCAGGTGACAAGCAACCACGGATAGATTGACCTGGCATCAGTTGCAACATATAACATTGGACTAGCCTGGGTGAACCAGGTAACCAACAACGACATGTAACATGGCAACGGCTGCAATGGATAACAGTGGACTGAACCTGGGCGATCCAGGTGGCAAGCAACCATGGATAGATTGACCTGGCATCGGTTGCAACATATAACATCGGACTAAGCCTGGGCGGTCCAGGTAACCAACAATGACATATTACATGGCATCAGCTGTGACGTATAACAGTAGACTGAACCTGGGTGATCCAGGAAACAAACACTGAGGATAGACTAACATGGCATTGGCTGCGACATATAACATTGGACTAGACCTGGGTTATCCAGGGGACAACAACCATGGACAGGTTAACATAGCCACAGCTACAACATATAACATTGGCTGGACCTGGCGATCTTGGTAATGACAATGATTGACCGATTAACATGGTATCAGCATTTTTAGTGGCCCGTGGCATGTAAAGGTGGACTTAGCCTGGGTGATCCAGGTACCAAATAATAACCTGTAACAGTGGACTGAGCCTGGGTGATCCAGGTAACAAACAATAACGGATAATTAAAAAGACATCGTTCTTGTGACCTGGACATATAACGGTGGACTGAGCCTAAGTGATCCAGGCGACCAACAAACCATGAATGGATAATGACAGTGTGCTGAACTTGTGCAACCTGGAATCTGGCTGCTAAGTGGCGTAAAAGATGTGACATGACTGGGTTTTCCCTTTTTTTTTTTTAACTGATGGGATTTAATGAGTTGAAAATACTAGCAGGAATGTGCCAGGTGGCCTGTGATGGGAGCCCTGGCCTCCTGGCTGCATCCTAGAATTACCATGGAGTTGGTACACTTGTATCTAACCCACTCGCTCCCTCCCTCCCTCGCCGCCCACTAACGCCCCTCCCACAAATACAGGCTGTCTGCAGCCTTTAATATATATATACAGTTGTGTTCAAAATTATTCAACCCCCACTGAAATTGAGTGTTTTGGCCAGTTTGACATTGATTTTGATCATTTCAGTCATCTTGCTTACAATTAAATCAAAGAGGCACTTGTAAGTCAGACAAGTATAACATAACATTTATAATGAAATAACCACAAATGTCTTTTCTGTGCTCACATCATTATCAGTTTTATTCAACCCCCAAGTGACATTCAATCTTAGTACTTAGTACAACATCCTTTCTCAGTTATAACAGCTTTTAAACGTGAAGCATAGCTTGACACAAGTGTCTTGCAGCGATCTACAGGTATCTTCGCCCATTCTTCATGGGCAAAAGCCTCCAGTTCAGTCACATTCTTAGGCTTGCGCGCTGCAACTGCTTTCTTTAAGTCCCACCAGAGGTTCTCAATCTGATTTAAGTCTGGTGACTGCGATGGCCACTTCAAAATGTTCCTGCCTTTAATCTGCAACCATGCTCTAGTGGACTTGGAGGTATGCTTGGGATCATTGTCCTGTTGAAAGGTCCAACGTCTCCCAAGCCTCAGGTTTGTGACGGACTGCATCACATTTTCATCCAATATCTCCTGGTACTGAAGAGAATTCATAGTACCTTGCACACGCTGAAGCTTCCCTGTACCTGTAGAAGCAAAACAGCCCCAAAGCATGATTGACCCCCCGCCATGCTTCACAGTAGGCAAGGTTTTCTTTTCTTCATATGCCTTGTTCTTCCTCCTCCAAACATAGCGTTGATCCATGGGCCCAAAGAGTTCTAATTTTGTTTCATCAGTCCACAGAACACTATCCCAAAACCTTTGTGGTTTGTCCACATGACTTTTGGCATACTGCAGTCGATTCTTCTAATTCTTTAGAGACAGCAAGGGGGTGCGCCTGGGAGTTCTGGCATGGAGGCCTTCATTACGCAGTGTGCGCCTTATTGTCTGAGCTGAAACTTCAGTACCCGCATCTCACAAATCTTTTTTCAGTTTCTCAGCAGTAACACAGGGACTTTTCTCCACTTTGCGCTTCAGGTAGCGCACAGCAGTCGAAGTCAGCATCTTCTTTCTGCCACGACCAGGTAGCGTTTCAACGGTGCCCTTTGCCTTGAATTTGCGAATGATGCTTCCTATGGTGTCTCTTGGAATGTTTAACATCTTTGCAATCTTTTTATAGCCATTGCCCTTCCTGTGAAGAGAAATCACCTCTTTAGTGTTGAGCGAACAGTTCGAGCATCGTTCGGGTTCGTACCGAATTTTGGGGTGTCCGGGACACGGACCCGAACCCGGACATTTTCAAAAAAGTTTGGGTTCGGGTCCGTTGTTCGGCGGTTTTTTCCTGCTTTCTGAAGGGCTGCACAGCAGCCAATCAGCTAGCGTTTTACTTCTTGCCCTAAGAGCCCATCACAGCCATGCCTACTAATGGCATGGCTGTGATTGGCCAAGTGCAGCATGTGACCCAGCCTCTATGTAAGCTGGAGTCACGTAGCGCCGCACATCACACTGCTCTGATTAGTGTAGGGGGAGGACGCAGCTTCTGTCAGGGCGAGATTAGGCAGGGTAAAGTCAGCAACAGCACCTAATGAACGGATCGATCTACAGCTGTGAATGATTGAACTTCTGCTAGTTACTTGCTCACTGGTTTTTAGGCTGCACAGAGCGTTTTTCTGTCACTTTTTTTCTGGGTTGATCGGCGGCCATTTTGTGACTTGTGGTGCACCAGAAGAAGCTGCTACCAAGTCCATCAATACATCAATACTAGTTTTTTTTTGCTATATCCTACATCAGGGGCTTGGCTGTGCAAATTGTCACCCCTAGAAACTCAGGATAGCAATTTCTATATTTTATTAAGGGGTTAAATACAATTGCCCAAATACCAATCCCCTAAATCTGGTGTTCCAGCTTTGGCTAGACAAGTATAATACTGTCTGCTGTCTGGCAAAGGATAGATTATTTTCTGTGATGAAATTCAATTGCCAAAATAGCAATACCATAAATCAGTGGTTTCAGCTGTGGCTGGCAAAATAGAATAGTGTCCGCCAAAACATATATTTTGTTCTGGGGTGAAATTAATCTGCCAAAATAGCAATACCCTGAATCTGGTGTCCCAGCTGTTGCAGGCCAGATTTCATAGTGTCCGCCAAAACATATATTTTGTTCTGGGGTGAAATTAATCTGCCAAAATAGCAATACCCTGAATCTGGTGTCCCAGCTGTTGCAGGCCAGATTTCATAGTGTCCGCCAAAACATATATTTTGTTCTGGGGTGAAATTAATCTGCCAAAATAGCAATACCCTGAATCTGGTGTCCCAGCTGTTGCAGGCCAGATTTCATAGTGTCCGCCAAAACATATATTTTGTTCTGGGGTGAAATTAATCTGCCAAAATAGCAATACCCTGAATCTGGTGTCCCAGCTGTTGCAGGCCAGATTTCATAGTGTCCGCCAAAACATATATTTTGTTCTGGGGTGAAATTAATCTGCCAAAATAGCAATACCCTGAATCTGGGGTCCCAGCTGTTGCAGGCCAGATTTCGTAGTGTCCGCCAAAACATATATTTTGTTCTGGGGTGAAATTAATCTGCCAAAATAGCAATACCCTGAATCTGGTGTCCCAGCTGTTGCAGGCCAGATTTCATAGTGTCCGCCAAAACATATATTTTGTTCTGGGGTAAAATTAATCTGCCAAAATAGCAATACCCTGAATCTGGTGTCCCAGCTGTTGCAGCCCAGATTTCATAGTGTCCGCCAAACAATATATTTTGTTCTGGGGTGAAATTAATCTGCCAAAATAGCAATACCCTGAATCTGGGGTCCCAGCTGTTGCAGGCCAGATTTCATAGTGTCCGACAAAACATATATTTTGTTCTGGGGTGAAATTAATCTGCCAAAATAGCAATACCCTGAATCTGGTGTCCCAGATATTGCAGGCCAGATTTCATAGTGTCCGCCAAAACATATATTTTGTTCTGGGGTGAAATTCAATTGCCAAAATAGCAATACCATAAATCAGTGGTTTCAGCTGTGGCTGGCAAGATAGAATAGTGTCCACCAAAACATATATTTTGTTCTGGGGTGACATTCAATTGCCAAAATAGCAATACCCTGAATCTGGTGTCCCAGCTGTTGCAGGCCACGTTTCATAGTGTCCGTCAAAACATATATTTTGTTCTGGGGTGAAATTCAATTGCCAAAATAGCAATACCCTGAATCTGGTGTCCCAGCTGTTGCAGGCCAGGATTCATAGTGTCCGCAAAAACATATATTTTGTTCTGGGGTGACATTCAATTGCCAAAATAGCAATACCCTGAATCTGGTGTCCCAGCTGTTGCAGGCCAGGATTCATAGTGTCCGCAAAAACATATATTTTGTTCTGGGGTGACATTCAATTGCCAAAATAGCAATACCCTGAATCTGGTGTCCCAGCTGTTGCAGGCCAGGATTCATAGTGTCCGTCAAAACATATATTTTGTTCTGGGGTGAAATTCAATTGCCAAAATAGCAATACCCTGAATCTGGTGTCCCAGCTGTTGCAGGCCAGGATTCATAGTGTCCGTCAAAACATATATTTTGTTCTGGGGTGAAATTCAATTGCCAAAATAGCAATACCCTGAATCTGGTGTCCCAGCTGTTGCAGGCCAGGATTCATAGTGTCCGTCAAAACATATATTTTGTTCTGGGGTGAAATTCAATTGCCAAAATAGCAATACCCTGAATCTGGAGTCCCAGCTGTTGCAGGCCAGGATTCATAGTGTCCGCAAAAACATATATTTTGTTCTGGGGTGACATTTAATTGCCAAAATAGCAATACCCTGAATCTGTTGTCCCAGCTGTTGCAGGCCAAGTGTAAGGGTACTTTCACACTAGCGTTGGTGCGGATCCGTCTGTTTATTTTCACAGACGGATCCACACCTCTAATGTAAACGTTTGTATCCGTTCAGAACGGATCCGTTTGCATTAGGTTTAAAGAAAAATGACAAAGTCCAAAACGGATCCGTTTTGGATTACATTAAAAGTCAATGGGGAACGGATCCGTTTTCAAATGCACCATATTGTGTCACTGACGACGGATCCGTCCCCATTGACTTACATTGTAAAAAAAAACGGATCCGTTAGGCTCCGTCTCTTCAGACGGACACCAAAATGCTGCATGCTGCGTTTTGGTGTCCGCCTCCAAAACAGAATAGAGGCGGAACGGAGCCTAACTGATGCATTCTGAACGGATCCTTATCCATTCAGAATGCATTGGGGCTTAACTGATCCGTTTTGGAACGTTTGTGAGAGCCCTGAAACGGATCTCACAAACGGAATCCAAAACGCTAGTGTGAAAGTACCCTAAATCTGTCCATAAAAGGATACCTTTCATCCAGGGCCTAAATGCTAGCCCTAAAAGAGATATTCCCCTAAATCAGTGGTTACTGCTGTGCCTGGTTTAGTGTAATACGCTACATAAACAAATAGGCAGATAGTGTTAGGTGCCTGTAAAAAAAGGCCTAAATTTGAAATCAATACATTGGGCCAAATATTTTATTCCTTATTGTGGTGCTTGGTGAACGGTAACAATGAGGAAAACATCTAGTAAGGGACGCGGACGCGGTCGTGGTGGTGTTAGTGTACCCTCTGGTGCTGGGAGAGGACGTGGCCATTCTGCCACAGTCACACGTCCTAGTGAACCAACTACCTCAGGTTCCAGTACCCGCCAGAATTTACAGCGTTATTTGGTGGGGCCCAATGCCGTTCTAAGGATGGTAAGGCCTGAGCAGGTACAGGCGCTAGTCAATTGGGTGGCCGACAGTGGATCCAGCATGTTCACAACATTATCTCCCACCCAGTCTTCTGCAGAAAGTGCACAGGTAGCACCTGAAAACCAAGCCCATCAGTCTGTCACATCACCCCCATGCATATCAGGGAATCTGTCAGAGCCTCAAGTTATGCAGCAGTCTCTTATGCTGTTTGAAGACTCTGCTGGCATGGTTTCCCAAGGAAATCCACCTAGCCCTTCCCCAGTGGTGGAAGACATAGAATGCACTGATGCACAACCACTGATGTTTCCTGATGATGAGGACATGGGAATACCACCTCATCGGAGTCCGCACGTCTCTGATGATGACGAAACACAGGTGCCAACTGCTGCGTCTTTCTGCAGTGTGCAGACCGAACAGGAGGTCAGGGAGGAAGACTGTGTGGAAGACGATGCAGGGGATGATGAGGTCCTAGACCCCACATGGAATGAAGGTCGTGCCACTGACTTTCAAATTTCAGAGGAAGAGGCAGTGGTGAGACCGTGCCAACAGCGTAGCAAAAGAGGGAGCAGGGGGCAAAAGCAGACCAGCAACTGCTGTCAGAGAGTTCGCCTGCTACTGACCACCGCCACCAGGGACCGAGCACCCCAAAGGCAGCTTCAAGGAGTTCCCTGGCATGGCACTTCTTTAAACAATGTGCTGACGACAAGACCCGAGTGGTTTGCACGCTGTGCCATCAGATCCTGAAGCGAGGCATTAACGTTCTGAACCTTAGCACAACCTGCATGACCAGGCATCTACATGCAAAGCATGAACTGCAGTGGAGTAAACACCTTAAAAGCAAGGAACTCACTCTGGCTCCCCCTGCTCCCTCTTCTGCTGCTGCTTCGGCCTCTTTCTCCGCCTCGGGAGGAATGTTGGCACCTGCCGCCCACCAAACAGAGGATGTGCAACCGACAACACCACCTGCGTCACCAAGCATCTCCACCATGTCACACGGCAGCGTTCAGCTCTCCATCTCACAAACCTTGGAGAGAAAGCATAAATTCCCACCTAGCCACCCTCGAGCCCTGAGCCTGAATGCCAGCATTTCTAAACTACTGGCCTTTGAAATGCTGTCATTCAGGCTGGTGGACACAGAAAGCTTCAAACAGCTGATGTCCATGGCTGTCCCACAGTATGTTGTTCCCAGCCGCCACTACTTCTCCAAGACAGCCGTGCCTTCCCTGCACAACCAAGTATCCGATAAAATCAAGTGTGCACTACGCAACGCCATCTGTGGCAAGGTCCACCTAACCACCGATAAGTGGACCAGTAAGCACGGCCAGGGACGCTATATCTCCCTAACTGCACACTGGGTAAATGTAGTGGCGGCTGGGCTGCAGGCGGAGAGTTCCTTGGCGCACGTCCTTCCGCTGCCAAGGATCGCAGGGCATCATTCTTTGCCTCCTGTAGCCTCCTCCTCCTACTCGGCTTCCTTCTCCTCTGCTTCCTCCAGCTCATCCAGTCAGCCACACACCTTCACCACCAACTTCAGCACAGCCCAGGGTAAACGTCAGCAGGCCATTCTGAAACTCATATGTTTGGGGGACAGGCCCCACACCGCGCAGGAGTTGTGGCGGGGTATTGAACAACAGACCGACCAGTGGTTTCTGCCGGTGGGCCTCAAGCCCGGCCTGGTGGTGTGCGATAATGGGCGAAATCTTGTCGCAGCTCTGGGACTAGCCGGTTTGACGCACATCCCTTGCCTGGCGCATGTGCTGAATTTGGTGGTGCAGAAGTTCATTCACAACTACCCCAACATGTCAGAGCTGCTGCATAAAGTGAGGGCCGTCTGTGCGCGCTTCCGGCGTTCACATCCTGCCGCTGCTCGCCTGTCTGCGCTACAGCGGAACTTCGGCCTTCCCGCTCACCGCCTCATATGAGACGTGCCCACCAGGTGGAACTCCACCTTGCACATGCTGGAGAGACTGTGCGAGCAGCAGCAGGCCATAGTGGAGTTTCAGCTGCAGCACGCACGCGTCAGTCGCACTGCGGAACAGCACCACTTCACCACCAATGATTGGGCCTCCATGCGAGACCTGTGTGCCCTGTTGCGCTGTTTCGAGTACTCCACCAACATGGCCAGTGGCGATGACACCGTTATCAACGTTACAATACCACTTCTATGTCTCCTTGAGAAAACGCTAAGGGCGATGATGGAAGAGGAGGTGGCCCAGGAGAAGGAGGAGGAGGATGAGGGGTCATTTTTAGCGCTTTCAAGGCCAGTCTGTTAGAAGTGGCTCAGAGGGAGGTTTTTTGCAACAGCAGAGGCCAGGTACAAATGTGGCCAGCCAGGGCCCACTACTGGAGGACGAGGAGAATGAGGAGGAGGTGGAGGAGGATGAGGATGAAGCAGGTTCACAGCGGGGTGGCACCCGACACAGCTCAGGCCCATCACTGGTGCATGGCTGGGGGGATACGGAGGACGATGACGATACGCTTCCCACAGAGCACAGCTTGACCTTACCTCTGGGGAGCCTGGCACACATGAGCGACTACATGCTGCTGTGCCTGCGCAACGACAGCAGAGTTGCCCACATTTTAACCTGTGCGGACTACTGGGTTGCCACCCTGCTGGATCCCCGGTACAAAGACAATGTGCCCACCTTACTTCCTGCACTGGAGCGTGATAGGAAGATGCGCGAGTACAAGCGCACGCTGTTAGAGGCGCTCCTGAGAACATTCCCAAATGTCACAGGGGAACAGGTGGAAGCCCAAGGCGAAGGCAGAGGAGGAGCAAAAGGTCGCCATCGCAGCTGTGTCATGGCCAGCTCCTCTGAGGGCAGGGTTAGCATGGCAGAAATGTCTAAAAGTTTTGTCTCCACGCCACAGCTAACTGCACCACCACCTGATACGGAACGTGTTAGCAGGAGGCAGCATTTCACTAACATGGTTGAACAGTACGTCTGCACACCCCTCCACGTACTGACTGATGAGTCGGCCCCATTCAACTTCTGGGTCTCCAAATTGTCCACGTGGCCAGAGTTAGCATTTTATGCCTTGGAGGTGCTGGCCTGCCCGGCGGCCAGCGTTTTGTCTGAACGTGTATTCAGCACGGCAGGGGGCGTCATTACTGACAAACGCAGCCGCCTGTCCACAGCCAACGTGGACAAGCTGACATTCATAAAAATGAACCAGGCATGGATCCCACGGGACCTGTGCCTCCCTTGTGCAGAATAGACATTTATAACTGCCTCCCCCTCAACCATGTATTCTTATACTCCGGGGCACTTCTTTATTGAATCCTCATTTTTTAACTTTACCATGATCTTGCGGTGCAACCCAAAGTTGAATGAACCTCTCCTCTGTCTGGGTGGTGGGGCCGAAATAACTGAGAGTGGCCTTCTCCGGTGGTGGTTGATATGACGCATGATTCCTTGCTGTGGGACCTCTCTCCTCTGTCTGGGTGCTGGGCCGAAATAACTGAGAGTGGCCTTCTCCGGTGGTGGTTGATATGACGCATGATTCCTTGCTGTGGGAACTCTCTCCTCTGTCTGGGTGCTGGGCTGAAATAACTGAGAGTGGCTTTCTCCGGTGGTGGTTGATATGACGCATGATTCCTTGCTGTGGGACCTCTCTCCTCTGACTGGGTGCTGGGGCCTAAATAACTGAAAATGGCCTTCTCCAGTGGTGGGTGATATGACGCATGATTCCTTGCTGTGGAACCTCTCTCCTCTGTCTAGGTGCTGGGCCGAAATAACTGAGAGTGGCCTTCTCCGGTGGTGGTTGATATGACGCATGATTCCTTGCTGTGGGACCTCTCTCCTCTGTCTGGGTGCTGGGCCAAAATAACTGAGGGTGGCCTTCTCCGGTGGTGGTTGATATGACGCATGATTCCTTGCTGTGAGACCTCTCTCCTCTGTCTGGGTGCTGGGCCAAAATAACTGAGAATGGCCTTCTCCGGTGGTGGTTGATATGACGCATGATTCCTTTCTGTGGGACCTCTCTCCTCTGACTGGGTGCTGGGGCCTAAATAACTAAAAATGGCCTTCTCCAGTGGTGGGTGATATGACTCATGATTCCTTGCTGTGGGACCTCTCTCCTCTGTCTGGGTGCTGGGCCTAAATAACTGAAAGTGGCCTTCTCCAGTGGTGGTTGATATGACGCATGATTCCTTGCTGTGGGACCTCTCTCCTCTGTCTGGGTGCTGGGCCTAAATAACTGAAAATGGCCTTCTCCAGTGGTGGGTGATATGACGCATGATTCCTTGCTGTGGGACCTCTCTCCTCTATCTGGGTGCTGGGGCCGAAATAACTGAAAGTGGCCTTCTCCAGTGGTGGGTGATATGACGCATGATTCCTTGCTGTGGAACCTGTATCCTCGGTCTGGGTGCTGGGCCGAAATAACTGAAAGTGGCCTTCTCCAGTGGTGGGTGATATGAACCTGATTCCTTGCTGTGGGTGCTGTGCCGAAATAACTGAAAGTGGTCTTCTCCAGTGGTGGGTGATATGACGCATGATTCCTTGCTGTGGGACCTGTATCCTCGGTCTGGGTGCTGGGCCGAAATAACTGAGTGGCCTTCTCCAGTGGTGGGTGATATGACGCATGATTCCTTGCTGTGGGACCTCTCTCCTTGGTCTGGGTGTTGGCCGAAATAACTGAGAGTGGCCTTCTCCGGTGGTGGGTGATATGACGCAAAATTCCTTGCTGTGGGACCTGTATCCTCGGTCTGGGTGCTGGGCCGAAATAACTGAAAGTTACCTTCTCCAGTGGTGGGTGATATGACGCATGATTCCTTGCTGTGGGAACTCTCTCCTCTGTCTGGGTGCTGGGCTGAAATAACTGAGAGTGGCTTTCTCCGGTGGTGGTTGATATGACGCATGATTCCTTGCTGTGGGACCTCTCTCCTCTGTCTGGGCGCTGGGCCGAAATAACTGAGAGTGGCCTTCTCCAGTGGTGGTTGATATGACGCATGATTCCTTGCTGTGGGACACCTCTCCTCTGTCTGGGTGCTGGGTTGAAATAACTGAGAGTGGCCTTCTCCGGTGGTGGTTGATATGACGCATGATTCCTTGCTCTGGGACCTCTCTCCTTTGACTGGGTGCTGGGGCCTAAATAACTGAAAATGGCCTTCTCCAGTGGTGGGTGATATGACGCATGATTCCTTGCTGTGGGACCTCTCTCTTCTGTCTGGGTGCTGGGCCTAAATAACTGAAAGTGGCCTTCTCCAGTGGTGGTTGATATGACGCATGATTCCTTGCTGTGGGACCTCTCTCATCTGTCTGGGTGCTGGGCTGAAATAACTGAGAGTGGCCTTCTCCAGTGGTGGGAGATATGATGCATGATTCCTTGCTGTGGGACCTCTCTCCTCTGACTGGGTGCTGGGGCCTAAATAACTAAAAATGGCCTTCTCCAGTGGTGGGTGATATGACGCTTGATTCTTTGCTGTGGGACCTCTCTCCTCTGTCTGGGTGCTGGGCCTAAATAACTGAAAGTGGCCTTTTCCAGTGGTGGTTGATATGACGCATGATTCCTTGCTGTGGGACCTCTCTCCTCTGTCTGGGTGCTGGGCTGAAATAACTGAGAGTGGCCTTCTCCGGTGGTGGTTGATATGACGCATGATTCCTTGCTGTGGGACCTCTCTCCTCTGTCTGGGTGCTGGGCTGAAATAACTGAGAGTGGCCTTCTCCAGTGGTGGTTGATATGATGCATGATTCCTTGTTGTGGGACCTCTCTCCTCTGTCTGGGTGCTGGGCTGAAATAACTGAGAGTGGCCTTCTCCAGTGGTGGGTGATATGACGCATGATTCCTTGCTGTGGGACCTCTCTCCTCTGACTGGGTGCTGGGGCCTAAATAACTGAAAATGGCCTTCTCCAGTGGTGGGTGATATGACGCATGATTCCTTGCTGTGGGACCTCTCTTTTCGGTCTGGGTGCTGGGCTGAAATAACTGAGAGTGGCCTTCTCCAGTGGTGGTTGATATGACGCATGATTCCTTGCTGTGGGACCTCTCTCCTCTGACTGGGTGCTGGGGCCTAAATAACTGAAAATGGCCTTCTCCAGTGGTGGGTGATATGACGCATGATTCCTTGCTGTGGGACCTCTCTTCTCTGTCTGGGTGCTGGGCTGAAATAACTGAGAGTGGCCTTCTCCAGTGGTGGTTGATATGACGCATGATTCCTTGCTGTGGGACCTCTCTCCTCTGACTGGGTGCTGGGGCCTAAATAACTGAAAATGGCCTTCTCCAGTGGTGGGTGATATGACGCATGATTCCTTGCTGTGGGACCTCTCTCCTCTATCTGGGTGCTGGGGCCGAAATAACTGAAAGTGGCCTTCTCCAGTGGTGGGTGATATGACGCATGATTCCTTGCTGTGGAACCTGTATCCTCGGTCTGGGTGCTGGGCCGAAATAACTGAAAGTGGCCTTCTCCAGTGGTGGGTGATATGATGCCTGATTCCTTGCTGTGGGACCTGTATCCTCGGTCTGGGTGCTGTGCCGAAATAACTGAAAGTGGCCTTCTCCAGTGGTGGGTGATATGACGCATGATTCCTTGCTGTGGGACCTGTATCCTCTGTCTGGGTGCTGGGCCGAAATAACTGAGTGGCCTTCTCCAGTGTTGGGTGATATGACGCATGATTCCTTGCTGTGGGACCTCTGTCCTCTGTCTGGGTGCTGGGCTGAAATAACTGAGAGTGGCCTTCTCCAGTGGTGGTTGACATGATGCATGATTCCTTGCTGTGGGACCTCTCTCCTCTGACTGGGTGCTGGGGCCTAAATAACTAAAAATGGCCTTCTCCAGTGGTGGGTGATATGACACATGATTCCTTGCTGTGGGACCTCTCTCCTCTGTCTGGGTGCTGGGCCTAAATAACTGAAAGTGGCCTTTTCCAGTGGTGGTTGATATGACGCATGATTCCTTGCTGTGGGACCTCTCTCCTCTGTCTGGGTGCTGGGCCGAAATAACTGAGAGTGGCCTTCTCCGGTGGTGGTTGATATGACGCATGATTCCTTGCTGTGGGACCTCTCTCCTCTGTCTGGGTGCTGGGCTGAAATAACTGAGAGTGGCCTTCTCCGGTGGTGGTTGATATGACACATGATTCCTTGCTGTGGGACCTCTCTCCTCTGACTGGGTGCTGGGGCCTAAATAACTGAAAATGGCCTTCTCAAGTGGTGGGTGATATGACGCATGATTCCTTGCTGTGGGACCTCTCTCCTCTGTCTGGGTGCAGGGCCTAAATAACTGAAAGTGGCCTTTTCCAGTGGTGGTTGATATGACGCATGATTCCTTGTTGTGGGACCTCTCTCCTCTGTCTGGGTGCTGGGCTGAAATAACTGAGAGTGGCCTTCTCCAGTGGTGGTTGATATGATGCATGATTCCTTGTTGTGGGACCTCTCTCCTCTGTCTGGGTGCTGGGCTGAAATAACTGAGAGTGGCCTTCTCCAGTGGTGGGTGATATGACGCATGATTCCTTGCTGTGGAACCTGTTTCCTCGGTCTGGGTGCTGGGGCCGAAATAACTGAAAGTGGCCTTCTCCAGTGGTGGGTGATATGACGCCTGATTCCTTGCTGTGGGACCTGTATCCTCGGTCTGGGTGCTGTGCCGATATAACTGAAAGTGGCCTTCTCCAGTGGTGGGTGATATGACGCATGATTCCTTGCTGTGGGACCTGTATCTTCGTTCTGGGTGCTGGGCCGAAATAACTGAGAGTGGCCTTCTCCGGTGGTGGTTGATATGACGCATGATTCCTTGCTGTGGGACCTCTCTCCTCTATCTGGGTGCTGGGGCCGAAATAACTGAAAGTGGCCTTCTCCAGTGTTGAGTGATATGATGCATGGTTCCTTGCAGTGGGACCTGTCTCCAATTGATATTGGTTAAATTTTATTTATTTTAATTCATTTCCCTATCCACATTTGTTTGCAGGGGATTTACCTACATTTTGCTGCCTTTGGCAGCCCTCTAGCCCGTTCCTGGACTATTTTACAGCCTTTTTAGTGCCTAAAAGTTCGGGTCCCCATTGACTTCAATGGGGTTCGGGTTCGGGATAAAGTTCGGGTCGAGTTCGGATCCCGAACCCGAACATTTTCGGGAAGTTCGGCCGAACTTCTCGAACCCGAACATCGAGGTGTTCGCTCATCTCTACACCTCTTCTCTTGTCTTCCTGGACCATTCTCTTGACTTCAACATGTTTGTAAACACACCAGTAAATGTCTAGAAGGAGCTCAGTATCACAGTCATTTTACATCTGCCTAATTGGTGCTTATTATGCTTGATTGCTGCTCCTTGACATCCACAGGTGTTTTCAATACCTGATCGAAAACACTTGAATGAACCTCTGTTCTTAAGAGTGGTAGTCTTTAAGGGGTTGAATAATTGTGTCAATGAAGAAATCACAAAAAAACATTTAATACTGTATTATAAAAACAATTGATGTCATTTTAGTTGCATTTGGTTCTTTAAAAAGTCCTTGTAAGATTTCATTCTGAACACAATTACAAATGTAGAATAAATTCCCTAAAACCCTTTACAGCATTGGGGATTGAATACTTTTTAACACAACTGTATATTATACACAGTGGATATGAAAAGTCTACACACCCCTGTTAAAATGTCAGAACTTTTTCCACCTTTAATGTGACCTATAAACTGTACCACTCAATTGAAAAATAAACTGGAATCTATTAGGTTGAGGGAAGAAAAAAAAAAAGCTTTATAACTGGGGATGTAGCCGTATTCGAATTAGGCAATCACATTCAAAATCATGTTAAATAGGAGTCTGCATACACCTGCCATCATTTAAAGTGCCTCTGATTAACCCCAAATAAAGTTCAGCTGCTCTAGTTGGTCTTTCCTGAAATTTTCTTAGTTGCATTCCACAGCAAAAGCCATGGTCCACAGAGAGCTTTTAAAGCATCAGAGGGATCTCACTGTTAAAAGGTATCAGTCAGGAGAAATGTATAAAAGAATTTCCAAGGCATTAGATATACCATGGAACACAGTGAAGACAGTCATCATCAAGTGGAGAAAATATGGCTCAACAGTGACATTACAAAGAACAAAATTGATGAAAAGAGCATAAGAAAACTGGTCTGGGAGGCTACTAAGAAACCTACAGCAACATTAAAGGAGATTCAGGAATATCTGGCAAGTACTGGCTGTGTGGTACATGTGAAAACAATCTCCCGTATTCTTCATATGTCTGGGCTCTGGGGTAGAGTGGCAAGACGAAAGCCTTTTCTTACGAAGAAAAACATCTACGCCAGGCTACATTATGCAAAAACACATCTGATGTCTCCCAAAAGCATGTGGGAAAAGGTGTTATGGTCTGATGAAACCAAGGTTGAACTTTTTGGCCATAATTGTGCAGTGTTTTTGTGCCAATCACCAAAAGAACACCATACCCACAGTGAAACATGATGGTGGCAGCATCATGCTTTGGAGCTGTTTTTCTTCAGCTGGAACTGGGGCCTTAGTTAAGATAGAGGGAATTGTGAACAGTTCCAAATACCAGTCAATATTGGCACAAAACCTTCAGGCTTCTGCTAGAAAGCTGAACATGAAGAGGAACTTCATCTTTCAGCATGACAACGACCCAAAGCACACATCCAAATCAACAAAGGAATGGCTTCACCAGAAGAAGAGTAAAGTTTTGGAATGGCCCAGCCAGAGCCCAGACCTGAGTCCGATTGAAAATCTGTGGGGTGATCTGAAGAAGGCAGTGCAAAGAAGATGCCCTAAAAATCTGACAGATTTAGACTGTTTCTGCAAAGAAGAGTGGACAAATCTTGCCAAGTCAAAATTGCAACCATATTATTACCGTATATACTCGACTATAAGCCGACCCGAGTATAAGCCGACCCCCCTAATTTTACCCTAAAAAAACTGGGAAAAGTAGTGACTCGAGTATAAGCCGAGGTGGAAATGGCTGTCACTGTTATGGGGGGTATCTGTGGATGGCACTGTTATGGGGGATCTGTGGATGGCATCCACAGCCCCCCATCCCATAACAGTGCCATTCACAGCCCCCCATCCCATAACAGTGCCATTCAAAGCCCCCCCATCCCATAACAGTGCCATCCACAGCCCCCCCCCATCCCATAACAGTGCCACCCACAGCCCCCCCATCCCATAACAGTGCCATCCACAGCCCCCCCATCCCATAACAGTGCCATCCACAGCCCCCTCATCCCATAACAGTGCCATCCACAGCCCCCATCCCATAACAGTGCCATCCACAGCCCCCATCCCATAACAGTGCCACCCACAGCCCCCCATCCCATAACAGTGCCATCCACAGCCCCCATCCCATAACAGTGCCATCCACAGCCCCCTCATCCCATAACAGTGCCATCCACAGCCCCCATCCCATAACAGTGCCATCCACAGCCCCCATCCCATAACAGTGCCATCCACAGCCCCCTCATCCCATAACAGTGCCATCCACAGCCTCCTCATCCCATAACAGTGCCATCCACAGCCCCCTTCCCCCCATTACCGCTCCTGTAAAGTTTTAAAATTCAATTACTCTTGCCCCCTCCTCAAATACCTTACCTCCTCACATGCCGCACTGAAGGCAGACCGGGCAGACTCCAGGCAGACTCCATACAGACCGGGCGGGCGGCGCAGCGTGACTGACGTCACG
Source organism: Bufotes viridis (assembly GCA_033119425.1). Lineage (NCBI taxonomy): Eukaryota > Metazoa > Chordata > Amphibia > Anura > Bufonidae > Bufotes > Bufotes viridis. Next base: position 198,191,788 of record CM065591.1, on the reverse strand, counting down.
TGCCTGCGCCGCCTGCTTCATTCACAAAGCAGGCCGGGCAGGCACGTGACATTAGTCAGTCATGCTGCGCTCGCCCGCCGCAAATGCCGGCCCCCAGCTCCTCCTCCCACTCCGTCTCGAGTATATGACTCGAGTATAAGCCGAGTTTGTGTTTTTCGGCACAAATTTTGTGCCGAAAAACTCGACTTATACTCGAGTATATACGGTATTTTAATATTATTTCTTCCCTCTACCGAAACGATTTCAGCTTGTTTTTCAATTGAGTTGTACAGTTTATAGGTCACTTTAAAGGTGGAAAAAGTTCTGAAATGATTTATCTTTGTTTCATATTTTTACAGCACAGAAACCTGACATTTTAACAGGGATGTGTGGACTTTTATCCACTGTGTATATATATATATATATATATATATATATATATATATATATATAGTCCAAAGACGAGGCAGCACTCCAGCATATGAAAAATAAGTGACCCTCTTTATTCCCCAGGCAACGTTTCTGTCTTCTCAATGAGACCTTTGTCAAGCAATACAACAGTGTAACAAAGAGGCTTATATAAAAATCCTTCAGTGCAATCAAATCACATGACATGGTAAAATTAACCCATGGTGTACAGGTTTAAAAGTGTTATACTCATAAAAACTTTAAGATACATAGTGAAGTGCATCAATAATATACATGATTAGTGTACATCATGACGTGATTATAACATAGTCTTGTATCTTCATAGTGCAGTGCAATATCCAGCCTGTGTAGCGGTGGCTCTTGATGGGGTTCACGGCCGCACTAAAAGTGACAACCCCCTTTTGATATTATCCCCTCAGCAATTGCCTCTATCTATTAGGGACGTTTTTGCCTATGGTCTCACTAACACCATGCTGATATCTGTTATTAAACTGTTCCGGTCACTAGGGAGATCAGACACGTCCTCGACACTGATTTGCCTAGGGTGTCATATGACGCGCCTCTACACTACCCCTCACCGTGATGCGGCCGGTTTAGCCACTCCTCCAATTACGTGGGCACCGGCGTCTGCACATGGGGGGGGGGGGGTTGTTCGGATGTGCCCTCAGGTCACCGCACTTGCGCACTTCAGAGTCTGGGACGCCAGTTCCATGTTGCCACATAGAACCACCAATGGTATGTTGATAGGAGATGCGTTTTTTTTATTTTTTTTTATTTTAGCACAGATGCGTTATGCTGTCTCTCTGTGGGAGAGACAATGCAAACGGTACGTGATAGGATATGTAAACATAAATCGACCATAAGAACCAAAAACTTGCTGTTACCCTTACCATATCACTTTGATAAATGTAAACACTCAGTATCACAGCTGAGATTTCAGGTTTTGGAGCAGGTCACTAGACCAAGGAGAGGAGGTGATATTAAAAAACTCCTACTCCGCAGGGAGGCATACTGGATACATACTCTGAATACGTTACATCCAAAAGGTTTAAATCGTGACTATGAGGTCACTAGATTTTAAATAATAATGTCCGGTTATACTGTGGATTTATTGATTATATACTTATGTGCTTTATATATATTTTCTGTCTCCTTTTAGACACAGTCGACACGTTGATCCTGAACAGAAAGACACTACCCACTTTGTTTTTTGTTAAAATGAAACTATCCTGTTAATTGGTGCTTGGCATGTATCCACCCCTTTATGGGTGGATTACGTCACTAAGATTAGGATACCCTATATATACACCCTATATAAAGCTGCTTGATTCATTACTATGTACCTGTTGAGAAAGGCAGTGTGCCGAAACGCGTTGATTTGAATAAGTTTGTACAATAAAGAAGAAATTGATTCACCTGCGATTGCTGGGATTCCTTCATACTGAATGTGGAGCGCCGCTCCTTCCCGTTGCAGCGCTACTCTGAACGAAGTGCCGGCTACTTTGGTTTCACTTTAGGCCAAACCTTTGGCTTTAACTCTTTGCACACCTAACTTCATTGCGTGGGTATATGTTTCCGCTACACAGGCTGGAAATTGCACTGCACTATGAAGGTACAAGACTATGTTATAATCACGTCATGATGTACACTAATCATGTATATTATTGATGCACTTCACTATGTATGTTAAAGTTTTTATGAGTACAACACTTTTAAACCTATACACCATGGGTTAATTTTACTATGTCATGTGATTTGATTGCACTGAAGGATTTTGGGTATATAAGCCCCTTTGTTACACTGTTGTATTGCTTGACGAAGGTCTCATTGAGAAGACCGAAACGTTGCCTTGGGAATAAAGAGGGTCACTTATTTTTCATATGCTGGAGAGGATTTTGCACCCTGTTCACACCTTCAACAGTGCTGCTGCTTCTCTTTGGTTTATATATATATATATATATGTATATATATATATATATATATATATATATATATAGTGAGGGATCGCGCTCTCTCTGGTGGGGGGTCGAAATCACAGACTTCTCCTCTGACAACGGGGTTCAAGTCCAAAAGGTGCTTTATTTTGGCACTTCAGCACCATCACATATATAAACATCGAAAAAAAACACCTGCTCATCTGGGCTCTAACTAATACACATGTTTAGAGATGAGCAGACACCTGGAAGTTCGGTTTCGATGGGTTCGATCGAACTTCACAAAAAAGTTTGGGTTAAGGATCCTAAATTAACCCGAACCCCATTAACCACCTCAGCCCCCCTAGCTTAAACACCCTTAATGACCAGGCCACTTTTTACAATTCTGCACTACACTACTTTCACCGTTTATTGCTCCGTCATGCAACTTACCACCCAAATGAATTTTACCTCCTTTTCTTCTCACTAATAGAGCTATCATTTGGTGGTATTTCATTGTTGCTGACATTTTTACTTTTTTTGCTATTAATAAAAATGTAACGACATTTTTGCAAAAAAATGACATTTTTCACTTTCTGTTTAAATTTTTTTTTTTAAAAACTACATTTCTATATAAATTTTTCTTTAACTTTATTGTTCTACATGTCTTTGATAAAAAAAAAATCCAATAAGTGTATATTTATTGGTTTGGGTAAAAGTTATAGCGTTTACAAACTATGGTGCAAAAAAGTGAATTTCCGCATTTTGAAGCAGCTCTGACTTTCTGAGCACCTGTCATGTTTCTTCAGGTGCTAGAATGCCAGGATAGTATAAATACCCCCCAAATGACACCATTTTAGAAAGAAGACACCACCAAAGTATTCGCGGAGGGGCATGGTGAGTTCATGTATAATTTCATTTTTTTTCACAAGTTAGCGGAAAATGACACTTTCTGAGGAAAATAAAATAAAATAAAGTTTCCATTTCTGCTAACTTCTGGCAAAAAAAAATAAAAAATCTCAGACGGACTCACTATGCCCCTCAGTGAATACCTTGGGGTGTCTACTTTCCGAAATGGGGTCATTTGTGGGGTGTGTTTACTGTTCTGGCATTTTGGGCGGGGCTAAATTGTGAGCAGCCATGTAAAACCTAAAGGTACTCGTTGGAATTTGGGCCCCTTTGCGCACCCAGGCTGCAAAAAAGTGTTACTTATGTGGTATGGCCGTACTCAGGAGAAGGTCAGGAGAATGTGTTTTGGGGTGTATTTTTACATATACCCATGTTGGGTGAGAGAAATATCTCTGTAAATTGTCAACTTTGAAAAAATTTTTTTAAAAAGTTGTCGTTTACAGCGATATTTCTCACACAAAGTATGGGTATATGTAAAAATACACGCCAAAACACATTGCCCTACTTCTCCTGAGTACGGCGATACCACATGAGTGACACTTTTTTGCAGCCTGGGTGCGCAAAGGGGCCCTAATTCCAATGAGTATCTTTAGGATTTCACAGGGCATTTTTACGCATTTGGATTCCAGACTTCTTCTCACGCTTTAGGGGCCCCTAAAATGCCAGGACAGTATAAATACCCCACATGTGACCCCCTTTTAGAAAGAAGACACCTCAAGGTATTCCGTGAGGGGTATGGTGAGTTCATGTAAAATTTTATTTTTTGTCACAAGTTAGTGGAATATGAGACTTTGTAAAAAACTGAAATAAAAAAAAATATATATCAATTTCCGCTAACTTGTGCCAAAAAAAAAATTCTGTGAACTCGACATGCCCCTCACGGAATACCTTGGGGTGTCTTCTTTCCAAAATGGGGTCACGTGGGGTATTTATACTGCCCTAGCATTTTAGGGGCCCTAAAGCGTGAGAAGAAAAATGCGTAAAAAAACACGTGCTTGTTCACACAAGGCAAAACAGAAACAGTCTTAGTGCTTGTTCACACGAGGCAAAACACAAGGCAAAAACATCAGTACCACAGCAAGGTCACCTGAGTGGTCAGTGTTAGTTCACACCTGGCAGTTAGCACGGCCGCGCAAAGTTTCCACCAGATGCTTCTAGGTAGACTGCACGCCTGTTTGCAGACTCTTGCTCTCAGCCCTGAGAGCTCCACAGTAACACCAGCAGCTTCCAGGATAATCACCTCCCCACCTGCTGAGGTGGCTGCTTTTTAAAGGTCTGGAAAAAGTCCGGCCTGGTTTGAGGTCCCCAGAAATTAAAAACCCCAATAAGTGACTCCATTTTGGAAAGTGCCCCCTGTATGAACATTTTAAAGGGTGGAAAGGGCACTTTTGACTGAACAGGTATTTCATAGAAATGAATATGTAGTGGTTGGTAAAAAGTGGATATGTAAACTATTCGGACTAAATCAGAGATATAAGGTGATAAAACTACAGGGTACATGAAGGAATGTATGGTAGATTTTGAAACAATCCTGCATGCACAGGCCAGGTTTTTCAAGGCAGGCTTCGCAGTGGTAAATGGTGTCTTTCCTTATCCTGCATCTTTCTTGCTGTCTGGGGGACTTGACCTGGAAAATGTTGCCCTGGTACAACACGGGCACCATGACTTCCCGAAGTACTTGAGCCCTCCCTGGCCTGGCTTTGAAAAATTAGGGCCTTGATAACCACCTCTTGGAACTGAAGGAAAGTTCCTGTGTGGCCTCCAGATTGAAATAGCACGTACGCATTGAACATTGCCGTCTGTACGCTGTGCACGGCCAGCTTTTTGTACCACACTTTCGTTTTTCGTGTGGCACTGTAGGGCTTCAGAACTTGATCTGAAAGATCAACCCCTCCCATGTGCCTGTTGTAATCAAGGATGCAAACTGGTTTGGGGACAGTGGTAGTGGTACCTTGTACAGGAGCAGGGGAGCTGGTGTTACTGTGAATGGTAGTCAGTAAAAGGACATCCCTCTTGTCCTTGTACTTAACCGCCAGCATGTTCTCATGGATTAGAGCCCTGCTTTCACCCATTCTCATTTGTGCCCTACCAGGGATCTAGGGAGGCCTTTCTGACTTTTGCGCACTGTACTGCAAGCCACAGTACCTCTGGCAGTTATGGACATAAATAGGGGGGTGTTGGTATAATAGTTATCCACATAGAGATGGTAAACCTTATGCAGCAGTGGGTGCAGTAAGTCCCACACTATCTTCCCACTAACTACTAGGACAGGGGGGCTTTCTGGGGCTTCTAAATGCGGAAGTTGTGGGCAGGGCCGCACCGCCAATTAGGCGAGATGAGGTGATCAACTCAGGAGGCATGGCCCTGGTGATAAGTGGGGGGCTGCGGCAGGGCACTGGGAGATAAGTGCTTCCATTGTGGAAGCGCTCATCTCCAAATTCATCTGTATCGCCGTCCTCAGGACAGCTATACAGGTGGATGCTGCGGGGCAGACGAGAGGCGTCTCCCTTCCCTGTCCCTATAATAGGCTGCAGGCCTAGTGCCTGCAGCCTATCAGAGGCCGGTTCAGGCGACGCGATGACTTCATCGCCCCGCCTGAGCCATACAGTGCAGGACACAGGCCGGAAGAGGCCTGTATCGCATTGTTGCCAGCCTGATGTAGGTAAGTGTGTTTTTTTGTTTTTGGTACAATACAGGAGAGGTGTGCTATCGGGGCACTGTGCGGGCACTTCTTACTGGCACATGATGGGGGGAATCTATGTGGGGGCACTTTTTACTGGCACATTAATGGGGGGCATCTATGGGGGCACTTTTTACAATTAACTCACTTTATCTGCAGTGCCTGGTTTATCAGATTTCACTGAGGGTCACATGACCTGTGATGTCAGCTTCTCTCATTGGCTCTGATAATCGTGCATAAGCCTGAGAGATCTGTACACGAGACATCACTGTGCTGGCCACACCCTCTTCACTGCCGGGCTGTCTGCTCTCTCCTAGGAGTCTTGAGTAGTGTTGAGTGCGAAAATTCGAATTGAGAATTTTTATCGCGAATATCGCAACTTCGATAATTCGCGAATATTTAGAATATAATGATATATATTCGCAATTTCGAATATTCGCCATTTTTTCAATATCTGAAAGGCGAAAACATGATTTGTCCCTGCTTCTTTCTTGTGGGTCAATGAGTCATTGGCCCACAAGCAACTTAAGCAGGAAGGAATCATTTTCATTTTCAATGGGAATCCATCTACCCAGCTCTAACTTTAATTCTCAATGCGAGTATATGTTCGCATCGCGAATTAAACTTAGAGCTCGGTTCCTAATGGTTGTTGCTAGAATATAAAGAAGATTGAGAATATAGCTCTATATCCTCAATCTTCGTCAATTATAGCAATGCAACCGTGCAACAAATTATGTTTGGCGATCTAGCACATAGAAAGTCTAGAGTGTTTCCTGTTAATGAAAACATTAAAAGTTTAATACAGAAAGAATGGAAAAGACCTGACAAAAATTTTTTTGTCCCAAGAAGTATTAAAAGGAAATATCCCTTTGATGAAGGAGAATGTTCCTCTTGGGATAGACCACCTAAACTAGACGCACCTGTTGCGAAGATGTCCAAGCGTTCTGCCTTTCCCTTTGAAGACCTAGGGGTCCTAAAAGACCCAATGGATAGAAGGGCGGACGTATACCTGAAGAATGCATGGGAAGCTTCTACCCAAGCTTTTAAACCGAATATAGCGGCTACCTCCACCGCCAGGTCGCTTTAAGATATGGTTTCAGGAACTAGAATCTCACATACAGAATAAGACTCCTTGGGAACAACTCCTGGAGTTTTTTCCCACCATAATGAAGGCTGTTGATTACATTTCGGATGCCTCAGCAGACACACTAAGACTTAGTGCCAGGTCAGCGGACTTAGCCAACTCCGCCAGACACGCTGTCTGGTTGAAGGGGTGGTCAGGAGACACAGGTTCAAAAAATAAATTGTGTGCCATACCCTGCCAGGGGGATTTTCTATTTGGGCCTGTATTAGATGACTTATTGGAGAAGGCGGTGGATGATAAAAAAGGATTCCCCTTTTCCATACCCACTAAAAAGAAACAGTTTTTTCGGAAGAACCGTAGAGAGGATTTTCAGGAAAAAAGGAGGAAATTCTGGAGGGAGAATAGATCCAGGAAAGAAAAGGGATTTTTGTTTAATTCCCAGACCAATAGCAGAACAAAAACCACCCAGCAATGACGGTTTTCTTCCGGTGGGAGGAAGGTTATCTCTCTTCCTCTAGGCCTGGGAAACTATCTCGGCCAGTACTTGGGTTCGCGGTATCATAAAAGACGGGTTCCGTCTGGAGTTCGGGGCGCCCCCCCCCCCCCACCGGAGGAATGAAAATAACGTACCTAGTTCAGGACTCGACAAAAAATCGTACCCTGAAAAAGGAAATCTTTTCCCTCTTAGACAAAAATGTTCTGGTAGAGGTTCCGGAATCAGAGAAGGGGGAGGGATTTTATTTCTCCCTTTTTCTGGTCCCCAAACCGGACAATACCTTTCGCATGATCATAAATCTGAAATGCCTAAACAAGTATTTGAAATACAAAAAATTCAAGATGGAGTCTGTTCAGTCAACAATAAAATATCTTTTTTCCAAACGGCGTAATGTCCACTCTAGATATAAAGGATGCGTATTATCATGTTCCAATTCTTCCAGATTCTCAAAAATTCCTGAGGATAGCAATTTCCATGGAATCCAGGATAATGCACTTTTAGTACAAGGCCCTGCCTTTCGGAATAGCTCAGGCCCCCAGGCTTTTTACGAAACTCATGGCAGAGGTGATGGCGCACATAAGAGAGTACGATATTCTTGCAGTGCCGTATCTAGACGACATTCTCATCGTGGCAGATTCAGAGCACAATATGGAGTCTCATCTGGCAGTGGTAATCAGAATTCTAGAAGAACTAGGCTGGTGCATAAACTGGGGAAAGTCAAATTTAGTTCCTACAAGGACCTGCACATTCTTGGGCCTAATACTAGACTCTGTAAACCAGCGTTGCTTTCTTCCCCAATCAAAAATCAAAAGGATTCAGGAAGGGATTCGCTCTCTAGTCTACATGAAAAACAGAACAATCAGGCGGGGAATGGCAGTGCTGGGCAGAATGACGGCCTCTATTCCAGCAGTAAAATGGGCAATGTCGAAGTCTCGAAAACTTCAGTGGCAAATTCTGAAGGAGTGGCAGGGGTCACTGTGTCCTCTGGAGAATTATCTTCATCTTCCGATAGAAGTCATTCAGTCCTTTCAATGGTGGCTGGATCCAGAAAATCTGTTGCAGGGACTTCTCTGGGACATGCAGGAACAGGTCCCCATTACTACAGACGCAAGTCCAGATAGTTGGGGAGCCTTTTGTCAAGAGGCGGTAGCACAAGGCGAATGGTCTGCTCTAGAAAAACACCAGTCTCAAAACATGAGAGAACTGAGGGCGGTTCTTCTTGCCTTAAAAATGTTCTTACCAAGAATAAAGGTAAAAATCGTAAAAATATTATCAGACAACACCACCGTAGTCTCATACCTGAACAGGCAAGGAGGTACAAGATCTGTAGATTTAATGTCCCTGGCAGAAGAGATTTTCAATTTAATAATTCCCTCCATTCCATACATAAAAGCAGTCCACTTGAAAGGATCAGAAAACCTAAAAGCAGACTTCCTCAGCAGGAATCCCCTGGACCAGCGAGAATGGTGTCTGAACCATGTTGTATTTCGCCAAATAACACGCCTCTGAGGCAATCCAGAAGTAGATTTGTTCGCAAACAAAGAAAATCGGAAATGTCGACACTTTTTTTCCTTAAATCCAGAAGATTCCCCCACAGCAGTGGACGCCTTTGCTCATCCATGGCCACACAGGTTACTGTACGCCTTTCCTCCAATAAGATTAATACCAAGAATCCTTCAGAAATTGAGGCTTCACAGAACCAGACTGATACTAATTGCCCCATTCTGGCCCAGGAGGGCATGGTTCACCTGGCTCCGCAAATTATCAATAGCAGAACCATAGATCCTCCTGATCAAAACGGATCTTCTACATCAAGGGCCCATCCACCACCCGCAAGTGAACAATCTGCATCTCACGGCCTGTCTTCTGAGAGGTCCATACTAGAAAGAAAGGGGTTATCTAAGGAAGTAATTAATACACTTCTTTCTTGTAGGAAGGATGTCACCTCTTCCATTTATGCTAGGATTTGGAGAAGATTTTTAGAATTTGAGAATAGTCCTATTGACCCCCTAGGCTCTCCTCCTATGCCATTAATTCTGGACTTCCTTCAAAACGGCCTCAGTAAGAAGCTTAGGCTTAGTACTCTCAAGGTGCAAATTCCAGCCCTCAGTGCATATTTTGACTCCCCTCTCGCAAATCTTACCTGGGTTAGGAGATTTTTCAAAGCCGTTAACTGGGTCAGTCAGGTCCCCAGAGCTTCTTCCCCTCCCTGGGACTTAAACTTAGTTCTATCCAGCATGATGAAATCTCCCTTTGAACCATTAATAGATTAATTAAGATCCAATTAAGACCCTAACCCTTAAGACAGCCTTTTTAGTAGCTATTACTACAGCAAGGAGGGTTGGGGAGATATTGGCCCTATCTACCTCTCCTCCCTACACAAAAATACTAGATGATGGGGTAATCCTCAGACCGGACCCCTCTTTCCTGCCCAAAGTTGTCTCTTTTTTCCATAAATCACAGGACATTGTTCTTCCTTCTCTGTGTCAGAATCCGAAAAATGAGAAAGAAGAAAGTCTGCATTGCCTAGATGTTAGGAGATGCCTCTTGAGGTACCTGGAGGCCAAGGAGTCCTGGAGGAGATCCTACAGGCTGTTTGTTTAGTTTGCAGGAAAGAATAAGGGTAAGAAGATTTCTTCTAGAACCCTTTCTAGATGGATCGTCTCGGCTATTGCTTTAGCTTACAAATCAGTTGACAAAACATGTCCTCTGGGGTTTGGGGCGCATTTAACCAGAGCTGTCTCTACCTCATGGGCAGAAAGAGCAGAGGCCTCGTTGGAACAGATCTGTAGGGCCGCTACATGGAGGTCCCCTGACACCCTTTTTCGCCACTATAGGCTAGATTTAGACAGCAGAAATCAGTTAGCCTTTGGAAGAACCCCCCCAAAAAAAAAAAAAAAAAAAGAGAGACATAAAAATAATAAAAGAAAAAAAAAAAAAAAGAAAAGAAGAGAGGTCTTTGGAGATTATGTATTCTATGACAAGTTCTTGGAGATGACTGGTGGATTGATGCCGGGTCCCTCCTTAAGAAGCTTTCCATTGAAGTTCCTGTTTCCTGATAGAGGCGGGCTCTCTCAAGGGTGCTGTCATGGGCTCATGGAAAAGTGATTACCGGTGAGTGTAATCTTGTATTTCGCATGACATAAACTATCTTGCATACAGAGAATTATAAATCATTAATGAGAATTGTTACTGATGTATAATTTCCCTCTTTATGTAGGAAACTGTATTTTATGTCATGCGAAAAATTGGCAATTACATATGCGCGTGAATCGAGTCGCATAAGGGCAGTATGATATTGTGTTCATTCAATGGGTTGTCTTGGTCTACTCGAATAGACGAATATTGCGAATATAGCACTATATTCGCTATTTTCTCTATCTTCGTCTATTCGACCAAGCAAGCCAACCCAATAGTATACTCCCCTTATGCGACCCGATTCACGCACATATGTAATTGCCGATTTTTCGCATACAGTAAAGAGGAAAATTATACATCAGTATTTAGTAATTAGAATCATTTAGAATACAATATTTGCATTTTTGTAATCGCGTAGTGGCATCAAGCTATTTTCATACAGGTTTTGCTTGGTAGAATTTTCGAATATGTAGAATATAGTGATATATTATCCATGCAAATTATTTTTTTTCCCTACAGTGCATGAGGTGACTCATCATTATCATTTTCCCTCCCTTCTCCTAGCTTGAATAGCCAATGAGAAGGCTTTGTCACAATTTAGCAACATCCCTAGCAAACAATAGGAAACTAGACTACCCCTTCACTATATAAGTGACAACATCATCCAGCAGACATTTTGGGGTGTTGGATTTGTTGGAGATTGGAGCTGTGCTATTTTTTCTGCTGTGCGTTTTCTAAAATCTGAATTTAATTTATCATAATCTAGTTAGTTAGTTTCAGGTAGTGATTAGGGAATAGTGTAGTTTTATAGCTGATAGGGTCGAAATAATTTGAGATAGTTGAGTAGTTTAGTAGAGTTAGCAGAAAAATATAGTTAGTGTTAGGGCCTAGTGTAGCAGATAGGATTCAGTGCAGGGTTTAGTGTAGGGCATTGAGTTAGGTAGATAGATGGATAGATAGTGCTTGATAGTTTAGGTTAGGTATTAGGGCTACAGTTAGGGAATAGTAAAGTTTAGATTTTTCAGGGCAGGGTGTAGTTTAGGTTAGTTAGTGATATAGTATAGTGTAGGGTCTATCTGTCTGTTTTGTCTGTCAGTTAGTGTCAGTTAGTGCTCCCGATTAGCCAGAATCCTACTCCACACTGATGAGGGGCAACACCCCGAAACAGCTGTCTGTGGATGGATACCTGGCTTAGGTTTTCTCCATCACATCCTTAAAGCTTGTAAAAAAGCGGGATCTTGACATAGGGGCCACTTAATATGGGGGATTTGGTGATCTCTGTAATGGAGACACCCCTTTGCTCGGTTTTCCTTCCTTTGAGGGATATCTGGCTTTCATTGTGTTGTAGACCCATAACTGGGGCTTCACATTTATTTAGCATATTCCTGTTTCCCAGGGAGCTTTGCTCTTCGGATTGCTGTGTTGAGACTCTTAAGTGAGGCTCCGCAGTGTCTTTAGTAGCTAGTCTCCCTGAGATCAGCTATTGTTGTGTTTCCGTCCAGTTAGTGTACTAGTTTTATTTATTTCCATTATTTGTTAATTTAAAAGTATTTTAGTCTCTGTGTGTCAGTTAGTGTCTGTGTCAGGTTAAAAAAAAAAAAAGTTTTGAAGTTTTATATGTTTTTTGTTTAGTGTAGTTCTGTCTGTCCTCCGTTAAAAAAAAACTTTTTTTTGTCTCTGTGTGTCAGTTAGTGTCTGTCTCAGGTTTAAAAGCAAAAAAAATACCAAAAAAAGTTTTTAGGTTTACGTGTTTAGTGTAGTTTTTTCTGTCCTATGTTAAAAAAAAACTGTCTTGTAGTCTCTGTGTGTCAGTTACTGTCTGTATCATCAGGTTAAAAAAAGAGTTTACATTTTAAGTGTTTGGCATTTAGTGTAGTTTTGTTAGTCCTAAAAAAAACATTTTTTTAGTCTGTGTGTCAGTTAGTGTCTGCCTTAGGTTAAAGGGAGTCTGTCACCACATTTGGTCATTATAGACCAAGTACACAGTGTTCTGGCTTAACTTCAGATGGTTTAAATGGTACCTTTGTTAGTCACTTGTATGGCTCCCTGGCAAAAACGAACTTTTATATAAATGCAAATGCGGCTCGCAAGTGCCCAGGGGCGGAGTTTACATCTTCGGAGCCCAGGCTGTTCTGCTTAAGATCCCCGCCCTCTCCTTCTCTGCGTCCTCCTCCTCTTCCTGTGAAAACCTGCGCCTGCGTTCTGCTTGGCTGGGGCATGCGCACTACAATGCCCACTGTGGTTACAGCATTGATGTAGCTACTGCGCATGCTCCGGCCAACAGCGTGATCCGTTGGCCGGAACATGCGCAGTAGATACATCAATGCCGTAACCACAGTGGATATTGTAGTACGCATGCCCCAGCCAAGCAGAACGCAGGCACAGGTTTTCACAGGGAGAGGAGGAGGACGCAAGGGAAAGGAGAGGACGGGGATCTTAAGCAGAGCAGCCTGGGCTCCGAAGATGTAAACTCCGCCCCTGGGCACTTGCGAGCCGCATTTGCATATATATAAAAGTTCGTTTTTGCCACAGGAGAGCCATACAAGTGACTAACAAAGGTACCATTTAAATCATCTGAAGTTAAGCCAGAACACTGTGTACTTGGTCTATAATGACCAAATGTGGTGACAGACTCCCTTTAAAAAAAAAAAAAAAAGTTTTATGGGTTTACGTGTTTAGTGTAGTTTTTCCTGTCCTATGTTAAAAAAAAAAACGTCTTTTAGTCTCTGTGTGTCAGTTAGTGTCTGTGTCAGGTTAAAAAAAAAAAAAGTTTTAAAGTTTTACGTGTTTTGTGTGGTTTTGTCAGTCCTCCGTTAAAAAAAAAATGTTTTTTAGTCTCTTTGTTTCTGTTAGTTTAGTCTTAGGTTAAAAAAAAAAAAGTTTGATAGCTTTACGTGTTTAGTGTTTAGTGTAGTGTGTTACAGTTTACGTCCTTTTCATTTTTCACCCATCGTCCCCACCCCAATAAAGTTTTCCACTAATCCCCAGCAGCTTGAGTGTACCGGGCCGTGCAGGCAGCCGTGGACGTGGTCTGGGTAACAGGGGAGTTGATTCCCGCGCTGGACCACTTCCAGCACGGGGGCCGCTCCTTAAGCTACGGACAGGCAGGCCCAGGTGGCAGGGGCGTCCGCCTAATCCGTCACTTTTTCACAAGTGGCAGCCGGCCCATTACTTCCCAGCATGCAGAGGCTGGCTGTCTGTCTTTGCTCTCGTGGCCGATTCTAGTGCCACGGAGTCCTCTGCCCCGGCTGACAGCAACTTCAGCACTCCGCCTCCTGTAGAACCAACCCCCAGCTCCCAAGAATTGTCCCCTCTCTTGTTCAGAGACTTTGAGAGTGACATCTTGGAAGAGGCAATGCAGGAGGCAGAAATACTGTTCAGCCCTGAGGATGGGCAGGACCTGTTAGAAGGGATGGGGGATGAGGAGGAGGAGGGGCCTATAAATCCCCCTGTGAAATCCCTTCCAACTGGTTCGGGTTTGTGTTAGCCACACAAATCCTGCACCTATTCAAACCCAGGCGTCAGCGAGGGGACAGCGGAGCCCGATCAGGGGCTCCATGTCAGCTGTTCCCGTTAGTCCACCACAGGTTGGCCCTGGGTCTGACATATCAGGGGGCGAAGAGGAGGGTGACCCAGAATGGGTGCCACCTCCTTTGTCAGGTGACGGCAGCACCGATAAAGGTAGGCACCCGAGGCAAATGGTGCGCCAGGTCACCAGGGAGCCCAGTGTCAGGGGCTCCACTGGAAATGGCAGCAGGAGTAGGCAACAGCAGCCTGCTCCACCTGTGCGCACCAAGCCCGAACAGGCGCAAGCCAGCACCACCCCATCTGACAGGAGGTCGGTGCGGAAGTCGCCTGTTTGGGCTTACTTCACCCTGGCAGCAGATGATGTCACAGTTTGCATTTGTAAGCGGTGCCATGCCAGGGTGAGGAGAGGGAGATCTATGGCTCGGCTGGGTATAACTGCCCTCAACCAGCACATGCGAGTCAACCACTGGCGGGAGTGGGAACAGATGCAGGGTGGTCAAAGCAGCAGCGCCACCAGCAGTGTGCAGGAGACAGCAGCTCCTGCCACTGTACTGCAGCCACCCCAACCCCTTCCACCAACTCATTCCCACTCCCTCTAATAGAGGTACTGGTACCGGCAGCTATACCTCTGCCTCCACTGCACCCTCCTCTGCTGTCCTGCGGCAGCCATTTATTGCAGATGGAATTGAAGGCACTGCGCCCTACGCCCCCGCGGACCGTCGCGTGCGTTCACTCAATGGGCTCCTGGTAAGGGTTATCGCCCAACATCTGCTACCTTTCAATCTGGTGGATAGCAATACATTTAGGCAGATGTTGGAGCAGGCCCAACCCAGATGGCGTGTCCCCAGCCGCCATTACTTTGCCAGGACCGGTGTCCCTGCCCTACACCAGCACATTGTGCAGAATGTATCCCTGTCGCTGGATTCTGCTGTCAGCGACAGGGTGCATCTCACAATGGATGCCTGGACCAGCAGGCATGGGCAGGGACGCTATATAAGCTTTACAGCCCATTGGGTGTCCCTCCGAGGCACCGGGGAGGGATTGGCGGCATCTGATTTTGTGGTGCCGCCCCGGGGTGTCCAGGGGAGAACTGCTGCTCTCCTGCAATCCACTGTCCCCACAGCTGCTGAGCCCCACAGCAAGCGTCCCCGTTGCTACCCAAGTGTGGGCACGTCTGCTGCCAGGCCGTGCTCCAGCTTGTGAGCTTAGGGGACCAGAGACATACTGGACCTGATGTTCTGTCCGCACTACAGACTCAGGTTCAGAAGTGGCTGACACCCCGAAGTCTCCAGGCAGGTAATAGTTGTCTGTGACAATGGCAGCAACCTACTCGCCGCCTTCATGCTGGCAGTCTCACACACGTACCCTGCATGGCACATGTCCTCAACCTTGTCGTACAGAAATTCCTATGAACATTCCCAGGGTTGAGTGACATTGTGCAAAGGGTACGTAGGATTGCCAGCCACTTGAGAAGCTCCCCAACTGCCGCCGCTTCACTGTCCAAACTACAGAGGGACAACAGCCTGCCCCCCCACAGGCTGATTGTGGACAGTGTGACGCGGTGGAACTCCACCCTCCACATGATGGAGAGGTTTTGGGAGCAGCGGAGGGAATATCTGCTGGACCTAGGCACTTCAGGGCCATCACACCCACTCCCCTACATCACCAATGCGGAGTGGGGGCAGATACAGCAGGTCTGCCACGTGCTGGCCCCATTCGATCAGGCGACAAAGATGGTCAGCGGGGAGCATGTCGGTCTGAATGACGTTCTCCCCCTAGTGTTCCTGCTGGACAGGACACTAGATCGTCTGCTCGAAGCTGGGGAGAGTGCCTTAGTGGAGCATCTCAAGCCTTCCTTTTCGGACATCACCTTCTCCTGGGTTCGCATTTTTCTCCCATTTATCCTCTCTAGGTGCTTCCCTCGCTCCCCGCTGTTACTTTTCTCTTGCCCGTCCTTGCATTATAGACCCATTCTCCCAGCAAGCTGACCCTGTGGTCTCATTTTTTCACGTTTCTCAAATTTCGGCTCTCAAAGGGTTGTTCAGGGAAAATAAAAAAAAATATAAATATATATATATATATATATATATATATATATATATATATATAAGAAAAATGGCGGCACTGGACAAAATACTTAGGCGGGTGCAATGTCCAATGGGGACTGACCATAAGCCCCAAACTAATAATATAGAAAAATGAACTGCACTCCAAAAATAAATCAAAGGAGTTCATTTATTGACTGTGCGGTGCAACGTCTGGCTCTGAACCTAGAGCCTTTCTCAAGCGAAAGGCTCTAGGTTCAGAGCCGAAACGTTGCACCGCACGGGTCAATAAATGAACTCCTTTTGATTTATTTTTTGGAGTGCAGTTCGTTTTTCTATAATATATATATATATATATATATATATATATATATACTATGGCATCAGTTTCGTCCACAGGGAGTCCTCTCACCACTACAGGTGATTTATGAAGTCTGTCACGACTACAGACTAATAAGTCCTGTCTCACCACTACAGGCGAATTACGAAGTCTGTCACGACTACAGACTAATAAGTCCTGTCACGACAACAGGCGATTTACGAAGTCTGTCACGACTATAGACTAATAAGTCCTGTCACGACTACAGGCGATTTACGAAGTCTGTCACGTTTAATGACACGATAAGTCCTAGCACGACTACAGGCGCAGCATACGTAGTCTATAATGACCTTAAGCTTGTCCTGTCATAGCGGCAGGCATTGGGTGTACATTATGTCTTCATTACAGACATGCTTACTTCATCTTCAAACTCGGGCTGAGGGTGTTGGTCTCGCACCTTGTTCCTGGGCGCTAGTCCATCTTCCAGTAGGAGGTACAATGATAAGGCACAGTATACGTAGTCTGTCAAGTCTACGGACACGACAAGTTCTATCACTACTACAGGCGCAGCATGCATAGTTTATCATGACCTGAAGCTTATTTCCTATCACAACTGCTAGTATGGTGGGTACGTTTTCTGTCCTCATTACAGGCAACATTTGCTCGTTAATTGGACCAGCCATGTATTCGGGCTTATGGTTCCCCAGGCCTGGTGAGTCTACACATTTCACTTAATCCATTACTAGAGTTAGACGGCATCTGCCATCTTCTAACTTTTGGGTCCTTTAAAAATAATAATATTAATTAAAGCGGTGGCCTGGGGAATAAGTATAGGTGAAGTGTTTTGCAACCAGTAACAGTGAGTGTCCGAGCAGGGCCTTTGGCGAATGGTTGGACTTCATTTAGGCCCTTCCATCAGATTCACCATTGTTGTTTCAGTCTGGAGCTCTCAGGATTCAGACCTTCTCATAATATGTTCATATGTTGGTCAACATAGGAGTGAATCGTTTCTGATTACCGACCACTCTTTCAAAAGCATCAACTTTAGCTACCTTCAAGAACGACATGCCGGCGCACGTAACAAAGAGGTAAGGTACATAGAAGTCTCTGTGATATGTACGGTATATTCCGCACCTTCATCGTGTAGTGTCTTTTGCGTTCAAAGCGGGTGTCGCAATGGTATGTATATGTTTTGCTCTAAACTAAGGTCTGCTCTTTTTGGCCCCTTTAGGCTGCCCTACCGCAGCAGTTATGGCACAATTCTACTGCTTGTTGTAGATAGGATTAGATAGGTTAGGTACACCTGATAGCCGATCCGACGAAAAGTGTTAAGCAAAGACCTTTGCTGTATTTGTGGGAGGGGAGGCTGATTACAAGGCTATTTATCGGCACCTATGGGCCCAGGCTGACGCCGATTCAGCTGATTTCACCCACCCACCCACACCATCTTACAGCAGTTATGGCACAATTCTACTGCTTGTTGTAGATAGGGTTAGATAGGTTAGGTACACCTTTCTGATAGTCGATCCGGCCACAAATGTATTGTATAACCCTGTTACTGTGAATGTATTGCTATGTACAGGCCTGCTAGGGATGTCATTCCTGCTCTAGGTCAGTAGAGGGAGCTAGGGAGCCCTAGTTTATATGTTCAGGCCCAGTCAGGGAAAGGGTAGTCTAGTCCAGGCCAGGAGCCTGTGAGGTCCAGGCCCTGGAGCCTGTGAGGCAGTGCAGGCCCTGAGCCTGCTAGGACAAGAACAGCTCCTGCTCAGTGCAGTTTATTGTTGAACAGTTGAGCTAGAACAGTCCAGGAGAGAGTTCTGAATCCTGCAATTAGCAGAGGGAGAACCAGCAGTGCCATCACCAGAAACCAGCTAGAAGCAAAGCTAAGAGGCAGAGGAAGGAAAAGTCAGTGCAAGAGGCACTATAGAAAAACCAGAGGAGGTACTTTAATATTTCCCAAGGATAAAGCCAGCAATAGGGCATACGGGCCTTGGATGTTTTACCAGTCAGGAATCTGTGGAATTCAGCCTGTACTATGAGTTCTGATTAACCCTCTGTATACCTTGCCAAGAGATACCTGCCTATGTACTGTAAAGCCTGCTGTGTACCAATTGTCTTCTGTGGTGAACTACAAGGAGCGTGTATGCTGTTTCAATTGTTCAGTAAAGAAGAGTTCTGTTTCACCTCAAGTGTCTGCACCTCCATTATTCCCACTGGCAATCGGTGTGCCACCTTTACCGGCACTGGCGTCACGAACCTTAAGGGACCTAGCTATAGGCACATTAAACCACAACACCAAGGGCACCTCACCCAACATCTAGCCTGTGTCCCTACAACAAGAGTGTGCCCCAGTGGACCCACGTGTCTGCCTCTCCATCACTGGCATCTCCTGCTGTCCCCTCAGTGGGGATGCTCCAGTTACATTGGGCCTTTTAACATAATGTCTGCTGCTGCCTGTGCTGCTGAATTTGGCCAAGCTACATGTGGCCATGATAATACACCACTTCTTAAAACCTGGTTGGGAACTGAGGACATGTCCTCGCAGCCAATCCTTTACAGCTTTACAGTTTAAATACTCCCCTACAAAATTCTCCCCGCTGCCTGTGATACAATTACCTTACACAACGGGTTGATGTAATTATCACAGGCAGAAGAATACATAGTTTTAAACAATGTCTTCTGTCCTGGAGACAAGAGAGGAGTAATTCAATTATCTCTCAGGACAAAGGAAAATCGCCAATACACACGTGGAGACAATAGGGCAGACATCACTATTCAAATATACAATGTCCCAACCATTACAGTAAATATAGACATTTAACATATCCCCAGATGGCTTGGATCTGAGCACTCAATATATCCAAACAGCGCTCAGATGCCACAAACACAGTCAAATCACCATGGGGTTTAAGTTTAGCATGGGCTAATGAGAGGGCCCATAATCCTGGGGCAAGAGGCTGGCATCCAGGCTTCTCCAGAACCCAGTGGCGAGGTTGGTTTTGCCACACTGCTGTTGATGCAGCTGCATATCTTGAACATTTTGAGTTACATTTGGGCCTTTTAACATAACATCTGCTGCTGCCTGTGCTGCCGAATTGGGCCAAGCTACATATTGCCCTGATAATACACCACTCCTAAAATCCTGCTGTTGATGCTGCTGCATGTCATGAAAATGTTAAGTTACATTTGGGCCTTTTAACATTATGTCTGCTGCTTCTGCTGCCTGTGCTGCTGAATTGGGCCAAGCTACATGTGGCCACTGGCCATGATAATAGACCACTTCTGAAATCCTGCTGTTGGTGCTACAGCATGTCATGATCATGCTGAGTTATCTAGGAGCTTTTTAAAACAACAGTACCTGGTTTGTTGAGTTGATAATTTTTTTTGGCCTTGCACTACATACTAGGATGTTAGGGCGGTAGCGTTTTACACCTTAAACAGTTGCGTTACTGCATAGCCTTTCGCTCCACTTTCAAAACTCAGTATGCGATTTGAATACTATAATAGGTCTGAGGCTCTGATTGGATAGTTACTGCATGGACGAATATGTTTCGTGTCCGTATTCATTATATTTTAATTTGTTAAACACCCATGTTGAAATATATATCTTCTGCTCGTGTACCAAATTGGTTAGTCAGTTTTAGAAGTTTCAAATCATTTTCAAGCACCGAGCTAAGACAAAACACCTAAATAGATGGCCGAGAGTCCTAATATTCGGGTATGAAATGTCAAATACATTATTAACAAGTGTAAGAATAAAGTGCACATGAAAACAAAGATGAATAGTAGAGAGGGCTGAAAATACATACGTGAATGGACGGTGTGGTCATAAATACAATCTTATAAAAACAACTGTCCGACTCAGGGCTATGTTTATTAGTTTAAAGAGGACCTTTCACTGGTCCACAGTTTATTAGGCAAATGTATATACATGCAGAGCGGCACTCAGGGATGACCCTGCACTTACTTGTATCCCTGGGTGCCTCTCCGCCTGGGGCGGAGACATCTTATTTTGCCCTGGGCGTCTCCTTCTCCCAGGCTCGAGCGCTGGCCAGTCGCAGAACTCAGCTCATATTCATTCGTGTGCATTTGTGGTTCCCGGAGCATGAGACATCATGTTCACACAAGGAACAATCATAGAGTCCAGACCTTCACACCATTTTTTGAGTAAAATTTCGATTGGGTTATTTTATTTTTTATTATAAACTGGAAGTGTACTTACCTGCAAGTGCCTGCCGTTATTCTGCCTAGTTACAAATGGAAACTTATGAGTCAGCATTCTAGTACTGTGTTAACTCTATATGCTGTATGTCCTGATCATGCGTAGACAACCATCATGGACCTAATTTTATCTTTTGCACTTTGACAAGTATAGAATTATGAATTCTCTTAACCTGGTTTGCATGTTTCGTATTCTCGCATGTGCTCAGCTAATTTATGTATTGTCAATATTTAGACATGCAAATATTTATTTAAATAATCTTTTTAAAAAGACATTTTATCTAGCGTTGTTCGGCTTCATTCACAAAATAAAATGATTTTACTTTCTTTTATTATTTTTTATTTTTTATTAAGTGTGGTTTGGGGCGGCTATGTTGTGGTTCACGCTGTAGCACGGTGTGGACCGCATGTGGCCTTCCCCTGTCAAAAGGTCTTGTGCAGTTGGCATTGTACAGGACTGATTGATGAACCTACTAAAATTTATATATTTTATTTTTTTTTATTTTTTTTGTTGTCACACGGATTTAAGCTCCAACACGGTGTTGTCTGTCGTTCTGGGAGGGATGGCTGACTTCCGTGTTGACCTCTTTACATGGTTGGGTGTGACTGGCGTTATACTCATCCGTGTGGAAATCCGGTTTTGTGAATGAAGCCGTGTAGCAACATGTAAATATGTATAGGTACTTTTCTTGTTTATGTTACTTATTGGCAATTATGTAATGAGGATTTGCACATGCTAATTATATATAACCACTGCTTTAAGATTTTAAGTATAAACTGTGTACTATATGATGTTCTTGGAGCCATGTCACCGGTTAGGGAATTCATATAATCAATCACATGTTTCTATCTGTACAGCGGAAGCAATGCTACAACATGCAAAATATAAAAAAAATTGGACGCTATCGAAGATCTATGCTGGTTAGTTCTTACCGCTACCATTTTATTGTTTCAACATTGTTCCTTTTTTTTGTTTTATATTTCTGATAATAAGATTTGATTGTAAATTAATTTTTGGAATTTGTAAAAGTTTAAATCAAACAAGGTTTTTTTGTAGTTATTATTACTCTGTTCAATTTTTGTATTTTAATAGTTAATTGTTTGATGAAAAAATACATTTATTATTTACAATAATTTGAAATTTATGTTAGTACATAAAATAATTTAGTTACTAGGAAAATTAACCAACAAGTTTATTTTAAATGTAACTCTGGACTATTAGAATGCTTTGTACTTAATATTTAATACACAACCGTTACCAATGACTACCATTATCGTGATCCATTTGAGTTATGTGTAGGCCTCATACTACCTAATTTCTATATACCTGCGGATGCTGTATGTCAGGATACTGATGAGTTTGGGAACAGAGTCTAGGGGCCTTTACTTAAATAAAAATGTTTAACAATTATACCGAAAACTTCAAATTTTTTTTATTTAAAAAAATAAAACTGTAAACAATATAATTACAAAATTTTTTTTATAATAGAACAAATCTCAATAGGGCAATGCCCTCATTTGTTTTGTAATTTATTTTAGACACGCCACGGCCTTGGCGTGCTGTTCCTCCATTTGCCTTAGGCTGTTGGCAAACTGGAGCTTGAGTTCCCGCAGCTTCCAGAGATGCTGCTCCTGGAAGGCCTGCACGGCTTTCTGGTGCTCCCTCTCTAGGTCCAGAATGCTTTGTTGCATTTCTTTCAATACTGTAAAAAAATAAAAACAATAAATAAATAAAATAGACAGTGTCATTTCTGAAGAAACCACAGGATGTTGGCTTGAAATCTGATTGGCTGTTGGTGGCTCCACCCACTTTGTTGAATTTTAATCCCAGTCCTCCAGTGACCAACTTTGCAAAATTTGAAGACTGTGCCAATAAAAGTCTAAGAGCAGCGGCACTTTTTTTATAAATTTTAATCCCAGTCACCTACTAACCCACGATGCCAAGTTTGGGGACCCTGGCTTAACCACTTCAGCCCCCCTAGCTTAAACACCCTTAATGACCAGGCCACTTTTTACAATTCCGCACTACACTACTTTCACCGTTTATTGCTCCGTCATGCAACTTACCACCCAAATGAATTTTACCTCCTTTTCTTCTCACTAATAGAGCTTTCATTTGGTGGTATTTCATTGTTGCTGACATTTTTACTTTTTTTGCTATTAATAAAAATTTAACGACATTTTTGCAAAAAAATGACATTTTTCACTTTCTGTTGTAAAATTTTTCAAAAAAAACTACATTTCTATATAAATTTTTCTCTAAATTTATTGTTCTACATGTCTTTGATAAAAAAATCCAATAAGTGTATATTTATTGGTTTGGGTAAAAGTTATAGCGTTTACAAACTATGGTGCAAAAAGTGAATTTCGGCATTTTGAAGCAGCTCTGACTTTCTGAGCACCTGTCATGTTTCTTCAGGTGCTAGAATGCCAGGATAGTATAAATATCCCCAAATTACACCATTTTAGATAGAAGACACCCCAAAGTATTCATGGAGGGGCTTGGTGAGTTCATGTATCATTTCATTTTTTTCACAAGTTAGCGGAAAATGACACTTTCTGAGAAAAAAAAAAGTTTCAATTTCTGATAACTTCTGGCAAAAAAAAAAAAAATCTCAGACGGACTCACTATGCCCCTCAGTGAATACCTTGGGGTGTCTACTTTCCGAAATGGGGTCATTTGTGGGGTGTGTTTACTGTTCTGGCATTTTGGGCGGGGCTAAATTGTGAGCCGCCATGTAAAACCTAAAGGTACTCGTTGGAATTTGGGCCCTTTGCGCACCCAGGCTGCAAAAAGTGTCACTCATGTGGTATCGCCGCACTCAGGAGAAGTAGGGCAATGTGTTTTGGGGTGTATTTTACATACACCCATGTTGGAGTGAGAGAAATATCTCTGTAAATTGTCAACTTTGTATAAAAATTTTTAAAAGTTGTCGTTTACAAAGATATTTTTCACACAAAGTATGGGTATATATAAAAATAGACCCCAAAACACATTGCCCTACTTCTCCTGAGTACGGCGATACCACATGTGTGCCACTTTTTTGCAGCTTGGGTGCGCAAAGGGGCCCTAAAACCAATGAGTACCTTTAGGATTTCACAGGGCATTTTTACGCATTTGGATTCCAGACTTCTTCTCACGCTTTAGGGGCCCCTAAAATGCCAGGGCAGTATAAATACCCCACATGTGACCCCATTTTGGAAAGAAGACACCCCAAGGTATTCTGTGAGGGGTATGGTGAGTTCATGTAAAATTTTATTTTTTGTCACAAGTTAGTGGAATATGAGACCTGATTGTGTGGTGATTGGTGCACTTTGATATTTTTTCTCTGGTGGTCCCAAGCAAAGGGACCACCAGAGAAGCGGGCAGCAAGCAGATCAGACGCTGTTCACAGAACAAAGTCTGATCTGCGATTTTTTCTGCCATATACAGCCTGCCAGCGCACGATCGGCGCTGGCAGGCTGTAGTATAACTACATGCGAGCGCGCCGATGGCGCGCATTGCGCATGTGCGGGCGCGTCCTCGCGTCATCTCGCGTCTCGCGAGATGACGCGCCGATGCGTCGTATCAGAGCTACAGGGCCGCCCACAGGACGCATCCCTGCGTTAGGCGGTCCTGTAGCGGTTAAATACTGTGAGAATGACAGCTTTTTCAAGTTTTCACACTGAAGTCAACAGTGAAAATTTGATTGGTTGTTTGTGGCTCTGTTTTAAAACAGCTGGAGGGCGCAGTTTCAGAATGCCTGCTATAGACTGTGTATGTGTGTGTGTGTTGGGGGTGGGGGTGGTCAGAGGTGGTGTGGGTTTGAGGGGGAGGTCTGGTGGTATGTAGTGGTGGGTATATAGTGTGGGTATATTGTGTGAGATGGAAGATTAGATGTGCAATGTGAATCATATAAAGATTTGTCTGCTATCCATTGTTTTTTAACCATGCGGTTGTGCATATATATAGGGGAGCATATCCTGCACTTATAGTCCATTGCTGATGGCAATCAACAGCAAAGAAATTGCATACAATGGAAGATGCCAGAAACAGACTACAAGTACCACAATAACCATCCTACATAAGGTAACAATTATGTGGATGTGGAGAACAATCAGAAACTTAACAATAGCAAAGACTGTCTGGCATCTTCCATTGTATGCATTTTTTTGCTGTTGATTGCCATCAGCAACGGATTTCCGGCATCAGGATCCCCTGGGCACCCGTAGAAGGCAGGTCCCGATGCAGTGCAAGGCATTGGGCAGCCTCTGCACGGCATTAGTCTGCCTTCTCAAACATCGGGTCCCTGTCACAGCAGCACGGGGACCCGATGCGCTCGTTCACTAACCGCAAACCACTTCTATGTCGCAGTCAGCGCTGACCACGACATATAAGGGGTTAATCCGCCGGCATCGCTGTTCCTGGCTATCAGGGACTGCCGTACCCCTGCAGTGATTGGTCAGGCGCAGCTCCTGCACCTGCCCGATCATCTTGACGTGCATGTACGGCGGAATTCGTTCTGGCACCAGTTTCTGCGTCGTACATGCCCAGCGCTTTGTGTTAAGGGGTTAATGACAGTGAACTCCACAATGCCCGCCCCTTTAATAGTGGCCCCTGCCCCCCATGCAAGAAGTGTATTTTTGTCGTCATACATCATATCAATGAATATTTAAGGACCTGAAAACTATTGAAACCTATGATCACTTGTTATGGCAACTGTAACGGATCGCCTGGCACCCCGACTGGGTACCTCCGTTAAAGGATGCTCCTAGTGTTTCCTGAGGACTCCAAGCACTCTAGCAGACACCTCAATCAATCCTCTCAAGCCTCTGAATGCTGTAGACAGTTGAATAGGAACCATACGAATAGGTTTGCACTCCTAGCAGTCAAACTGGAACAGCATGCAATAAATCCTCCCCCAATAATGAGACGACACTTCACTTTGAGGGTTAAACAGGAACTCTCCTTTACTGGCCCATACAGCCTCTTTTATTCCCAATTCCCAAACACATTACAGCCCACAGGGTTTTGCAGAACAACCAATAAACACATTACAACCCATACAATGCAAGTACAGCAGCCAATCAGATACAATGGGACAATACAGACACTCAGCATATCCCTCACCTCTGCTTAGGAGATAATTGAGTCAATTACTGTGTCTACTCAATTATCTCCAAGCTGAAAAGTTACACTTTTTATACATTTTAATAACTTTAAAACTATACATCACATTCACTTAAAACTACATATTCATAATCAATCCATTCAGGTTAACAACATATTAAAAAATGACACGAATCAGACCAGGGGTTAAAAAGTTAAGGGAAAGTCCTATTTGACCAAATGAAGCATGGCTTTTCTGGTTCAAACTGGTTTTACAGAGCCCTCTCTCCTGGAGACAATGGGGAAAATAATCCAATTATATCCAGGGATAGAGGCAGACTCCATTGAGCACATGGTTGCAAAAGGACATAAAATTACACAATGTTACAATTACTACATAAAACATATACATGCAACATATCCCCAGATAGCTTAGGTCTGAGCGCACATTATTGAATGGCGCTCAGACCACACACATACAGTTCAATTGCCATGGAGCTAAAGCCTTTCCCATAGTCTTTCATTATACGAATGGGCTCCATAGCAGAGCTATCTGGGGAATCACTGCTCAAACAGGACAAGCATACATGGGGCCATAGTCGCAGGGCAGGAGGCGAGCAAGCAGTCCCCTCCAGGAAACTGGGGCAGGCTCTGGTACAGGGTCCAGTCCGCTACATTTCTCCCCTTTACCAAAGAGACTATCCAGACTCCAGACTTCCAATCGGTCTGGGGCTCCGATAGTCGGTCGGCCTTTCTTACCCGGTGTAGCTGTCCTGGTGTTCTCCTGCCACATGTATCCAGTGGGAAATCCATAGTCTGGGAAAAAAGTAACCAGGGTGTTCTCTCTCCTGGTTGGATAAAGCTGTTGCTGGGGAGAAGGGGTAACAGGCTCCTCTCCCTGCGACGACCTCTCTTGTATTATGGGAAAACAAACCGCCTTCTCTTCCAATACCTTGTCCTGTTGTTGGGGACCAGGACAGACTGTCCATATCTCCAGTGGTGCAGGTGCAGAGATTATGGTCCCATCTGCACTGTTGTGGGGTTTACTGTCTCCCCTTGGTGGGCTAGGCTGCTGCTGGGGAGGAGGGACAAGACTCTCCCCTCCTGGTAAAATATTCTGCCACTGGGGAGCAGGGCTGACCCTCCGTACTCCCTGTAGCTTGGGCGCAGAGACCGCGGTCCCATCTGCGCTGGTGAGGGGCTTAGTGTCTCCCCTTGGTGGGTTATGCTTCTGCTGGGGAGAGGGGGTAACCAGCTCCTCTCCCTGAACAGTAGACTGCTGCTGGGCAGAGGGGGTAACAAGCTCCTCTCCCTGTACTGTAGACTGCCGCTGGGGAGCAAGGATGGCACCTTCAGCTCCCTGGGATACACACTGTCGCTGGGGATCTGGGCCGACTGCCCAGCATCCCTGTAGGGCCGTTAGAGAGATCTCGGTCCCATCTCCACCTGCCATCTGGTCTCTCCAGGACCAGTCTATGAGGTCCCCTACTTCTGCAGTTGGTAGTGAAGCAGGGGGTACCTCTGCCACGTTTTCCCAGCTGTAGGCTGGCAGGTCTGGGTCCGCCACCCAGTTTTCCTGTTCTGCGTCCATGCTTTGTGGCTGACATGAGTTGAGTAGTTCCACATAGTCCATCTCCAGCTCTCGTTCCATGGCAGCGAAACGGCGGAGATCTTCTCCCAGTCCAATAGTCCCCATAGCAAAACTCTGAATTGGGCCCCCCCACCACCACCCTTCCCGAAAAAAAAGTGCAATTATTAAAGCTGATTAGTGAGGGTGCAGGGTACATTAGGGTTAAATAAAAGGTTTGGCTGTGTTCACATCACGTTTTTGCCATTCGTTTTTACGTATATGTTGGGGGGAAAAAAGGGATAAAAAAAAAGTGCAGCATCCAACGCTTTTCTATCTTGCAGAGTCCAGTAGAAAAAACATATACATTAACATATACATTTTTCTTTCAAACTCTATGATGAAGGATGCCACTGTATGTATACATAAAACGGATGGCAAAAACGGGAAATGAAATCGGCCTTACCCTTTAAGTTTTATTTATTTTAAGATAGGTGTAAAGCAGAGGAGAGCCTATAGGGTTAACGACTGCAGCAGGACTGTCCACACTGGTCAGTGTGACCCCTGGGACAGATCTTCTGCAGGTTCACAGCATTAGATCTCTGTCTCACAGCTCAACTTCTCCCTTTGTTATTAACAGGGAGCAGAGCTGAGCATTTTGAGACATGTCCCATCCTTTCACCTTAGAGGTAGTCTGTCTGGAGCACCCAGCTCAGGCCTCAGGTCCCATATGAAAGAATATATATGCATTACAGTGAGCAGAGCTGAGGCTCCTGTCTGACTCTAACAGCTATAAGTACAGTCCCCCTGCTGTAGCAAACAGCCCATCTTCCTGTCAGCTCCTCTCACCTCAGCTCTGCTCCATCATGCAGAGCCCTTCTGCTGCTGCTTCTTCCTTCTGACCTCTCACCCAGCCTAGGAATAGTATTGAAGGACGTGACTGGCAGTGCTGGGGTTAAACAAGCAAAGAGAAGTGCAGGAGGACCCAGGAGGAGGGGAAGCATGTGGGATATACAGCAATTATCACTGCTGATAAAAGTAAATACAGGGCAGGTACTTTACCGCGCTCCAGGTTTCAACCCTAGCTAGCTGTGGGAGCAAACTTCCAGTAAAGACATCACAGAGGGGCGGGCACATCGAGTACTGAGCTGCTACCTGATTGGAGGAAGTGTTGCAGCTGCTCACTCTCCTCTCCCTCCTTCCACTCGGGGCCCAGCCTGCTCTTGTCAGCGCAGCACAAGCGCTGCGCATAGTGAGAAATGAAAATATGTAATGGCACTGGGGCGTTTAGGGTGGCAATGGTCCCCTCATTGACACTGGGCCCGGGGCTGCCGACCCAAACGCCCCTATTATAGTCCGCCATTGCCGGTATTTATCTCTATACTGTTACTGGCATTCAGCAGTGTATTCAGGTCGGGAAGGGGGCGGAGCCTTGCAGCCTGGCTGGGCCCCCTAACCTCACGGGCCCCATAGCCAGTGCGTGGTCTGCCTATATTGACGGTACGCCACTCGCCACCAATAAATTTACAAAATGTTCAGAGAAGATGATTTTGAAACAATCTAGTTCAGTGAAGCCCGCACAATCTGTATTCCGGAGCTGGCCTCAAAATCCGGAAATTGGGGCAGATAATCCTCAGGGGGTAGGGTCCATAAGGGTTCACTCTGGGGGGCTGCCGTCACTGCTACCCTACGGAGCCTTCTTGAAGGTCCCTTATCACTGGATGAGGAGGAGGAGGTAGAGGAGTAGAGGAATGTGGCATCCTCTTTACCCTCACTAGCAGACTCAGTATCAGAGGCAAGGATGGCATATGCCTCTTCAGCTGAGAATACTCGTTGGGACGGACAGGCCATTTTAATTTTATTGGGGTGTGACATGTGAAATATGTAAGCCTTTATTTATTGTCAGGGGTGTGTATGTTTTGTTTTCAGACGTGAAGGGGCTTGTAATAAATTTGAAATGCAGAGAAAAGGAAGGGGAAAAAAGTATAAAAAAAAAAAAAACAGGAGCAGGATGCAGGCACACACAAAGATGCTGAATGCGTGCAAAAATCTACACTAACACTACCTAACTAAAATTGATATATATATATATATGCAGTGACCGGACCGCAGGGGCAGCGGTGGGCCGATGTGGGTAGAAGTTGTTTTACTCACGGTTAGGAGCGCTCCCTGGGCCGGCATCCAGTGAAGGGAAGGACAGCACCAGTTCCTTCTGGGCACACTCTGTTTGTCCAGGGCTTCCCACCAGATGGTGGTTGAGGTGCCCTGGTGGTTTGGGTTTAAGGTGCCTCGGCAGTAGTGTCCCTGGTATTCGCGACGCCAGCAACATCAGGTGCAAAAGAATAAATTGAGTCCAGACCTTGTATGAAGTTCAATAGCAGCTTTACTTTCATGAAACATTTCTCCAAATGGTTTACAGACTTTATCTTGGTTCCCAGCAGGCGTTAGCATTAAAATGACAGGCAAATAAACTCAACTCTGCTACATCTGTTGCTCTCTGGTTCTGCTGTGTTGACAGGCTGACTGAATAAATTTGCTTTAGCTTTCTGCTGCAACTTCTCTCGGTAGTCTGACTCTAGATTTGTCCAGGAAAAACTCCTCCTGGCTTCAGAGGCTTCAAGCTGTGGCCTCAACATCCAGCAGAGCTGAAGGTGCTCTAGCTGGCTTAGGCAAGGCACGTCCAACAGGGATGTGGACCTGCTTCCTACCTTGGCGGGGGGGTCTCTCAACTGAACTCTAACTAGTCTCCTCCACTCCTTAGAGAGGGAGTTTAGAATAGAAAGAAGGTTTCCATCCTCTGCAAAAGTAACTCTGCCATGCTTGCTGTCGCCTCTGGTGAACCAGGTACATTACATGAACATTACATAGGAATAGCAATGCACATTGTAGTAAACTGAAATAAATACAGAAGTTGACATTATATTAGACCATAGGAGACAGTAGTGGGGTGCGGAAGTGGTAAATATATATATATATATATATATATATATACACTACACGAAACAAATTATGCACAGTAAACTGAGCTGACCGTTCAGAAAAATTTATGTTTCTGATTAGAGATGTCGTGAACATAAAATTTTCTGTTGGCGAACAACGAACCCGAACTTACTCAAATGTTTGCGAACAGGCGAACCGCAATTCTATTGGCAGGCGAATATTAACACCCACAGTGACTCATTCTAGCTACAATAGTGATAGAAAAGTTGTTTTAAGTTGACTAACTAAAGGGCATAAATCAACTAATATTTTTAAAATAACCTATTTTATGACATCTAAATCTACTCTAACATTTTATTTTCTAACCTACTTTTAAATGCTAATTTAATTATTTAACATACTTTTATTACTTGTAAAATAAAAAAAAAAATCACTCTACACTATGTCAAAAGCCAGGTATGTGCAGGCTGACTATCTATCCATAAGACAGGGTGTCAGCATACCTTACAATGACAGGTTTGAGCAATTTAGACAAACAAACATAAGTTCTCAATCCAAAAGGAGAGGAATTGGTTAGTATTGGTTGGCTATCTAGAGGGGCCTGGACCCTAGACCATTATCATTAGGGCGACAAAAATAGTAATTTTATATGCCAGCCTAACTCCTCTCTCACTGCCTAAGAGAGCTGCATAAACATTTCCCAACATTTAAAACTCATTTGCATACACATGACCAAGAAATGCTAATGAGCAATATAGCAGTATCTGCCTTGTTTGTAGACTGAAACACGATTTGCATGGCTTTCCCATAGTCCCATGTTATGCAAATGAGTTTATATGACAAAACAGAATAGAAAGATTATAAAGTTAGTCTTTAAAAAATTGCAAAATCAAAAAAAAACTATGCAGCCTTCCTAATCATTGAGATGAGAGCTAGGTGGCATATTAAAAAAAAAAAAAAAAAAAAAAAAAAAAAATGTCACCCTAATGATAATCATCTATGTGCACAGGTCCCCCTAGGTTCCTAACCCTAAACAGACAATTTTCCTTTT
Source organism: Bufotes viridis (assembly GCA_033119425.1). Lineage (NCBI taxonomy): Eukaryota > Metazoa > Chordata > Amphibia > Anura > Bufonidae > Bufotes > Bufotes viridis. Next base: position 198,160,400 of record CM065591.1, on the reverse strand, counting down.
GGAAAAACTGGTTAAAACCCAGGCTGCCTTGCTAAGGTATGCTGATGATCTGTCTGATGGATTTTTGGTCCTGCATATACCTGGTGCTTGGCAGCCATAGGGGAGAACTGTTCTGTGTTGTCCATTGAATGTTTTATGTAATAATACAAATAATTATAAGATTCTATGATAGGCAGGTTAGGGTAAATGTCTGTAAGTCTGTCTTTGTCTGTTTAATAAAATACAAAGATTAGTTTTTTTTAGTCAGCTACCTTACTGTATGTTTGATTGAGTATTACACCTTAAAGGGACAGGCTGTTTTACCCTATAGAAATATGTTTAAGCAACGTCAGTTGCTGCATTTGTGTGAGGGGAGGCTCCGGCGCTGCATATAAATAGGGGGGCAGGTCTGGGGGCATTCCTCTGACGCACGTTCCTCGTCAGCTGCTTACGTCACTCGGAGTTCCGGTTCTCATCTCGGCTGTCACGCTGTGCGGCTCCCGCTTGCTGGTTGAGCCCGGGTGTGCGCTGAGCATCACACGGTAATTCATCATCCCCCTTCCCCCCCCCCTTCTCTCGGTCTCCCTCCCTCTCCTCCCGGTGTTTGGTTACCTTCTGTTGCCGCGGGTACACGCTCCTGGGTCCCTGCACCGTGGTCGCGGTTGGAGGGAGCGGTGTCTGTTGTTGGCTGTGCACGAGTTGCCGGCGTCCGTCACTTGCAGCATTCTGCAGCGCAGCATACCATGTTGTATAAGTGTACACCATTAACTAACTGCAAGTTTGTTAAAGGCTATCTTTGTGCAATTTGTTATTGCATTCTACAGTGGACTTTCTTGGACTAAAATCATTTTCCTATTGGTCAATTGGAAAACGGACGCCCTCCTTCCGGCTGCGGCTTGGTGTGTCAGGTGCAGCAGCCCTGTAGTCCGCCGGCTGACGCCCGGGGCTGCAACAGGTAACCTCTTCTTGCGTTGTTCGCGGGCTCGGTGATGGCTGGGGAGCGGGTGCACAGCGTCAGGTGCTTACTGCCTTGATGGATGCTGTCATTCGCTGCACTCCAGGGCCGCGGGTTGCTTCACTCATTGCCCTCTGTCTTCATTAATGTGCGGTATGGTTCCTGGCCTTCGCCTGAGGTCTCCTCCACGCGGCCTCCGAGGTCAGGTTCCGTACGCGCCTGTGGGTGGTCTTGTTTAATGAGGGTCGTTCTTTTACTTTGTTACAGTCCAGTCCGGTGCCGATCTCCTTCTGTCTAGGCGGTGTCATTCGCAGTTGTGTGTTTATCGGATTCAAGGTTACCTGATATTGCCTGATTTGTCTGGTTCCTGGTCAGTTGAGTCTACCCCCATTCCGCCAGATTGGTGAGGTAGGCCTTTATTTAAAAAAAAAAAAAAAAGTGAAAAAAAAAAATAAAAAATTTTGTACGCATATTTGTTTCTTAGGCCCTAGTAGTTTGGTCACTGTGGTTTGTGTTTTGCAGCTTTCCGTTGGTCTTGTCTGGTGTTACAAGCGTCAAAGTGAGTTGTAATAAGTCACTTGCGGTGTCGCATTTGGGCTGGTGGTGGTAGGTGGTTCTATGCACCATGTTCAGGCAGCAGTATAGGTCGTTTCTACTGGGTTGTTGATACGCTTTGGCCTGGGATCCGCTTGTTAGTACGGTTATCGATTCAGTCGCTGTTACCAGGCGCAGGTTCGTTGTTATCTGTCATGTAGTTAGGTTCACTATCCAGGCTCTATAGTGCTAGCTACGTGGTCAGATTTGTTTAGTCCCGTTCCGCGTAGGCTCGTTATTTCTCACGTTCATACCCGGTTCAGCCAGGCGCGCTTGGGCTCACTTAGTCTGTCACGTTTCAGACTCGGTGCTAGTCCTGGTACGTTGGCACACTTAGTCTGTCACGCCACACACAAATATATATATATGTACGGAGGTGTATGGACTCCAATTTAAATGTGCCTGTTTTTCATCTCCACTTCAGACTCGGTTTAAGACCCGGCACGCTTCAGGCACGCTTAGTCTGTCACGTTTTCAGACTCGGTTTAAGTCCTGGCACGCTTCAGTCACGCTTAGTCTGTCACGTCTTCAGACTCGGTTTAAGTCCTGGCACGCTTTCAGGCAAGCTTAGTCTGTCATGTCTTCAGACACGTTTAAGTCCTGGCACGCTAAAGTCGGTCACGTCCTCAGACTCTGTTCCATTTCAGGCACGTTAACACCGTCAAATCCTCAGACTCGTTTAGTCCTGCCACACTTGCAGGAGGTTTTCGGACTTGGTTAATTCCTGTTAGGCTCACAGGTTCGTTCAGCTAGGTGTCCACGTTAATTCATGTTAATCCCCTCACGATTTAGCCTCACTCGTGCGCCAAGTCACACTCGCGTTCAGGGGTGTCGGTGTCCCCCTGCTCGACCACTCCATTGCTGCTGAGATCACTTATGTCAACAATTCACTTAATTGCCTTGTTTAGTCAGTCACGATTCTGGGTTACTGGGTTCTGGCGAATAGGTGGATCACGTTACACCGGTTGGGATAGGTGCATTTAGCCGTGATTGTTCCTTTCCATGGTGCATTGCCCCTTTTCGTCAGCGTGTGCACAAAGTAAAAAAAAAATAAATAAATAAAATAAATAAATAATAAAACACTTTCACCCGGGTGCTTAGGTTCGACACTTAGCGTTAGGTTTAGTGGTGTTTACTTTGCTTTTCTTTTGTAGATGGATCACAGTCAAGAGTTGGCTAACCAAGGGTCCGGCTCTTCCACTAGCAGCTGTGATCGTCGGTCAGACAGGGAGGCTACACCCACCATGCGGAATTGGACTGTGGCTAGGATTACCACTGAATTAACTAGAAGGGGCATCCCTTTTTCCGCGTCCGCCAGGAAAACGGAGTTGTTCAGATTGTTGCAATCCGATCCCGAGCCTGGCCATGATGTTGTCCCCGTTTCTACGTTAAGCACCTCACTCACGCAGCTTTACGCTACCATTAACACAATGGCTTCTTCCATTTCTGGTTTCCAGAGTCGGCTAGAAGTCTTGGAAAACAGATCCCAGACTCCCTGCGCCAGTAGTCAACTACCTCCGTCTCCGTCAGGTTCGGTCAATTCCCCGTTTCATTACCTAGTAATTTTCCCAACGTCGCTCCATCTTATTTTGTCCCAGCTAATGTTAGACAAGACATTTTACAGGGAAGGACGTCAATCTGGCTTCTTTACTCATCGCCAATCACGAAGTACCTGACAACAAAACTATTGCGTGTGGCGAGGTTTCCGTGATTCTCAAATCTCGGGACGTTAGGTTAAATCGGAAACTCAGTATCTCCGAATTCGTCCTCGCTTTTAGCATGTACCGTGACGTTATCTGTTCAGCTACCCCAGGGCGCAGAGAAGAATTAGACACGTACCTCTACAAGGTCGTTGAGTTAGGACATAAATATGGGGTTTTGCGTTTTATGAGTACCATAGATCTTTTTCCGCCAAAGCGGCGGCATTGCTTTCCCAGTCTCAACTCGTTACGGATTGGTCAGTCATCGATACGGAATTATTTTGCCGACATTTTGCCGGCCTCAAGGCCCCTTCCTGCTCTAGTTGCGGGTCCTACTCTCACATAGCTGACTGGTGCTCTTCTAGCAATAATCCTGGTCCTAGTGCCCCTACCAGACTCACTTCCGCTTCTGTTCCGTCCAAAACAGCCACAGGTACTGATAAGTTAGGGCGACCAATCAAATATCTCGGCAAAACCCAGATATGTAACAATTTTAATACTTCTGGTTGTTATTATAGTCAGTGCAGGCTCCTGCATTTATGCTCGGGTTGTTACCGGGCTCACCCTAAGTCGGCTTGCCCCCAGAAGAACGCATGACTAGGCCCAGTTAATGTCGACACTCTGGCAGAGTTACTGATTGGTCATCCTGACAGGGATTGGGTACAGTTTTTGATTAACGGGTTTTCCGAGGGGTTTCATACTGGTCAAGTTGCTCTCCCTCAGGTGTCCTACGAGTGTAGGAACTCCCAGTCTGCTTTAAGAGAACCAGACGTTGTTTCAGGTTTGATCAAGGATGAGTTGGATAAGGGGTTTTTAATAGGCCCTTTAGCTCAGCCCCCGTTTCATTTGTGGCGTGTCAGCCCCATTGGTGTAGCTACTGGTAAATTTTCTAATAAAAACGTCTGATCTACGATCTCTCAGCTCCACATTCTTTACAGATCCCCAGCATGAATTCTCTGATTCCTTCAGATGAATTCAGCATGCATTACGCTTCCATCGACCAGGCCATTCAAGTCATCCTTTCTCTGGGCCGAGGTGCATGGCTCTCAAGCTGACATATCGGACGCCTTTAAATTGCTTCCGATACACCCCAACCTTTGGCAATGGTATGGCATCAGATGGGATGGAGCATACTATTTCGCCACCAGACTGACGTTTGGTGCTAAGTCCAGTCCTCGGCTGTTTGATCAGTTCGCAACCAGCCTGCACTGGATTCTGGAACACGTGTGTGGTGCATTCCATGTGATACACTACTTAGATGATTTTTTGTTAATAGAGCCTCCTTTACTCGTGCCAGGTGACTTGAATACACTGGTCTCGGTCTTTAACAATTTAGGCGTCCCTGTGGCTAGTAAAAAACTGAAGGTCCGCTCACAAAAATCACTTTTTAGGCATCCAGTTAGATTCTGTGTCCCTTCAAGCTAGTCTTCCGCCAGACAAGTTAGATAGGATCCGCGAGACGGTGCGCAGATGTACGGCCAGAGGCGTTTTTCCAAAACTGAGTTGCAAAGCTTGCTTGGCATGCTTAATTTCGCCATGCGTATTATCCCCAGGGGAGAACCTTTATTTCCAGGTTACTGCAACTGCTTCCGTCAGCCAAGGGTCAAGACGACAATATTACATTGGATCAGGCAGGAAGGGCGGACCTGTTTATGTGGGATCAGTTCCTGACTCACTGGAATGGGGTCTCTTTGTTTGTCCCTCCTCTTGCTTGCAACTCTCCGGTGGTCCATACCGATGCTGCTCCTGCAACCGGCTTCGCTGCCATTTTCAATAACGCTTGGATGGCCAGCAGCTGGCCTCACGAAGTTTCTCGCATCAGGAGTTTCAAACAAACCTCTCCGCTGTTCGAAATTTATCCTGTGGTGGCGGCTGCTCAGGCGTGGGGTCATGAGTGGGTCAACCAGTCGGTCCTCTTTCTTACTGACAACGCGGCCCTTGCTGACTTACTGAATAAAGGCAGGTCGGCTAGTCTGGAAATTATGTCCTTCCTTCGTAGATTCATATGGCTGGCCTTGAAGTTTAATTTCCACTATGAGTGCGTTCATATCCCGGGGCAGATAATGTAGCTGCTGATGCTCTGTCCAGGCTAAATTTTAGGTTTTTCTTTCAGATCTCGCCAGAAGCCAACCCGGTGCCTACTCCCTCACCTCCTCACCAGCTACTGGTCATGGACTAAGTGGTCATTTACAGCACGCTAGACTCCTCATGAATAAATCGCTGTCTGTTAATACGCTCAAGATCTATGAGACAGCGTGGGCGCATTTCGGCAGGTTCCGCCGTAATCATCCTCAAAATAATCTCGATAATATTTCTTACCTAGTGGCTTTTGTAGCTTTTTGCCACTCTACACTCAAATTGTCGTACGGCACCATCAAAACATACCTCGCAGGTATTCAACACTTCTGGTATGTTCAAAACCCGGGTTGTTCTTCTTTGTTTAAAGCCTACCCCGTTCAGGCGATACTTAAGGGTATTCTTAACTCGACTGCTAAGCCAAAAATTAAGCGCAAACCATTCTCAGGTGAGATGTTCAAGGCTCTTTCTGATATGCTGTTAACTCAACCTTTTGGTGTTGCCGTTAGCAAGGTTATCAGAACAGCTTTATACCTGTGTTTCTACGGGTTCCTCAGGCCGGGGAGTTTACTGGTTCACGTTTCGCGAGTCACGTGCTACGCAAGAAACATCTCGTCTGGTGTGGCTCGCATTTCAGACTTACCCTCCCACACACTAAAACCTCACGACCTGGGGAATCCGTGCACGTTAAGTATTTTCCGACTCAGAATAGGTGGTGCCCAGTGCGTGTTCTTAGTGATTGGTTGCAAGAAATTGCTGTCGAACCGGAGGATTTTCCATTACTTAGTATTGACCGTAACCCTATTAACATTCAAGTTTTCCTCAGATACATTCGGTGCTTGTTGCCTAGGATAGGGGTCGACCCATCGTGTATTACTGGACATTCATTCAGGATTGGTGCGGCTTCTGCGGCCTCTCAAAATAACGTGCCTTCTCATATTATTAAGAAGTTGGGACGGTGGCGTTCGTTCTGTTATGTCACCTACGTGCCCGATCCATGTAAAGAATTGTCAAATGCATTCCAGAATCTTCTGTTATAATAAAGTTACTCTTGCATCTACTACCTGGTCTTGTCTTTTTGGCCCCTTTAGGCTACCCTTCGTTTGCAGTTCCGCCACACCTCTACTGCTGTTAGGTAGGCTCGGTACTTTCTGATAGTCGGACCGAACACAAGTTTAAGCAACGTCAGTTGCTGTATTTGTGTGAGGGGAGGCTCCGGCGCTGCATATAAATAGGGGGGCAGGTCTGGGGGCATTCCTCTGACGCACGTTCCTCGTCAGCTAACCCTCCCACCCATTCCCCCTTTTTTCTTAGTTCTCCCTAAGGGTGGCCCCCTTTAGGCTACCCTTCGTTTGCAGTTCCGCCACACCTCTACTGCTGTTAGGTAGGCTCGGTACTTTCTGATAGTCGGACCGAACACAAATATATATATTTTCCTGTATTAGGATCCTTGATCTCAGAAAAACTGTGCTATTATCATCAAACACTGTCTTTGCATAATGTCTATAAAACGTTTTTTATTCATAATTTTCCTCTGTCAGGGATTCCGCTGGCCATGCTTGACTCATTTCTCCTGTCTGTACCATGTGCTGTCCTGAATGTGCATGCACTATGGTGACTTATTCCTAGTGAAGAATAAACTTCCTAGGCGCATGCGCAGCACAGCAGAATTATACCCTTCAATCAAACAAAACTAAGCCCGCCACCAGGAAGTGGACAGCACAGCAGGAACAGGTAGTCAGTATCCCTTTAAGATGTAATAATTAAACACATGGTAAAATAGATAATGAAGCCCTATTTTTTGTCCTTTATAAAACATCCAATTAACAACACATAACAGTTCTCCGCTATGGCCACCAAGCACCAACAATCCATCAGACAGACAGATCATCAGCATACCTTAGCAAGGCAGCCTGGGTTTTAACCAGTTTTTCCAAAAGGAAAATTGTTTGTTTAGTGTTAGGTATCTAGGGGGACCTGTGCACATAGTTGATTATCATTAGGGTGACAAAATTATTTATTTATTTATTTTTTAATATGCCACCTAGCTCTCATCTCAATGATTAGGAAGGCTGCAACATTTAAATCTCATTTGCATACACATGGCCAAGGAATGCTAATGAGCAATATAGCAGTATCTGCCTTGTTTGTAGACTGAAACACAATTTGCATGGCTTTCCCATAGTCCCATGTTATGCAAATAAGTTTATATGACAAAACAGAATAGAAAGATTATAAAGTTAGTCTTTAAACAATTGCAAAATCATTGAGATGAGAGCTAGGTGGCATATTAAAAAAAAAAAAAAAAAAATTTTTGTCACCCTAATGATAATCATCTATGTGCACAGGTCCCCCTAGATACCTAACACTAAACAAACAATTTTCCTTTTGGAAAAACTGGTTAAAACCCTGGCTGCCTTGCTAAGGTATGCTGATGATCTGTCTGTCTGATGGATTGTTGGTCCTGCATATACCTGGTGCTTGGCGGCCATAGGGGAGCACTGTTCTGTGTTGTCCATTGAATGTTTTATGTAATAATACAAACAACAATATTAATAAGATTTTATGATAGGCAGGCTAGGGTAAATGTCTGTAAGTCTGTCTTTATGTTTGTCTGTTTTATAAAGTACAAATATTACATTTTTTAATTAACTATTGTACCATGTTTGATTGAGTATTATACCTTAAAGGGACAGGCTTTTACCCTATAGAAAGATATATATATTTTCCTGTATTAGGATCCTTGATCTCTGGTGTTTGGTGGCCATAGGGGAGAACTGTTCTGTGTTGTTAATTGGATGTTTTATGTAATAATACAAACAACAATAATAATAATTTTGTCTTTGTCTGTTTTATAAAGGACAAAAATTAGGGCTTCATTATCTATTGTACCATGTGTTTGATTATTACATCTTAAAGGGATACTGACTACCTGTTCCTGCTGTGCCATCCACTTCCTGGTGGCGGGCTTAGTTTTGTTTAATTGAAGTGTATAATTCTGCCGTGCTGCACATGCGCCTAGGAAGTTTATTCTTCACTAGGAATAAGTCACCATAGTGCATGCACATTCAGGACAGCACATGGTACAGACAGGAGAAAATGAGTCAAGCACGGCCAGCAGAATCCCTGACAGAGGAAAATTATGAATAAAAACGTTTTATAGACATTATGCAAAGTCAGCCTGCACATACCTGGCTTTTGGCATGAACTGAGTGGTTTAAGTTAAATGTGATAGAAAATGATCATTAATGATATATCATTTTTAGAAAGGACTTTTCTTGGTTTGAGGGTTGGGGTGGACAGAGGACACTAGTTAATACTCTCCCTGCTCTAACACTGCAGCTTTAAATTGAATTCACTATGCCTGGCTTTGGTAGGAAGGTAAGCTGAATGTAAGAATGCAGGGCGAATCGCGCTAGCAGAAGCGAACGCGAACAAGCAATGTTCGCAGGGAACTGTTCGCTGTCGAGGTGGTTTGCTGAGACAGTTTTGTAGAGAGAGAGAGACAATTTCCATTGTTTTGGCAGCTATGGAGCGGAGAAAGTGCTTCAAATTGTGCGGTTGGAGGAAAAGTCTTCAGCAGAGTGTGTGACCTGTCGGCTTGAGAAGAAAGACTGGATTTAAGGCCAAGGAGTTTCCCATGGCAACGGCTGCACTGAGGAGCCTGTATGTGATCGTGTGACCAGGAACCAAGGGCTGGAGGTTGCTAACATCCAGGAGAAGGATGATGACCACTGTGGAGATGTGCTTATAGCAATTGGGAGTGCCAAACCCGTGACGTCTGTGGGTAAGAACGTTTCTGTTATGGTGTGTGTGTGATGGAAAATGTGATAGTGAGCAAGGCTCTGGAGGTTGAGCATGTTGCAGACCAGTGCCCTACTACCTCAGAAGCGGTGAACTGTGGTGTGAGCCAGCGGCAGTCGCTATGTGCCGAACCAGTAGGTGTTAAGACAGCGGGACTAGAGACTGCAACAAAAGTGTGACATTGTGGTAAATGGCAGTCCAGTCCAAGTGTTGTTGGATGCAGGGAGCCAGGTGAGCCTGGTACATGCCAGCTTGGTAGCTGGAGACTATGTGTTGGACAAAATCCTAAGTGTGTTGGACATACATGGGGATTGTAAACACTATCCTGTGGCTCTGACTGAGTGTGAGACTCCAGTGGGAACTGGGACTTATGAACTTGGTGTTGCAAAAAGGCTCATGCATGACGTAATGTTGGGCCATGATTTCCCCTTGCTGTGGGGAAATGGAAACACTTCTGCAGCAGGTGAACAAACTCCTGCATAACCTGTACCTTTAAATGATGGTGTAAATGAAATGACCATTGCAGACAATGGTGCATATGAGGTACAGAATGAATATGTGAAGTTAATTGAAATGCATAATGAAAATGTGGAGTTATGTGAAATATATGATGACACCCCTTTTCCTTTGCAAGCTGTGATTGGGGAAGAAGCTCCCCTGCTGGTAAAAATGTATTTGATTTGATAATGCTGATTGATAATGTTGGTAGCACAGAGCTGAGGGAATCCACTGTGGTAAATGTGCAGGAAAGTGTGGCAGTGCTAGAAGGTGTACCACACAAACCAGATGCAAATAAGCAGTGTTCTATGGATTATGAGCTCATGTGCAGTGTTGATGAAGGTAACATGACATATGAGGTGAACCAGGCCGATGAAAGAGTGCCTGGATGGGTTTATGACGTGAACCACATTGAGTACCGGAAGGACTGGGAATCATTGGTGGCCACACATAGTGAGATTGAGAATGTGTCACAACCAATTCCCTCTGAGAAAGCAGAAGAGGCGGTTCACTGCCCGAAGTCTGCCCTGGGTAAGTCAGGCACCTAAACAGAAGGCTGACTCCCATAAAATACTGGTTGTGGGGTACAAAACTGATTTTTGTGACAAACCGAGCTCTGCTGGCTTGGGTGTGGCAGAATAAAGGGAAAAGTGCGACACTGGCCACATCTTCCGGTGGACCTGGTGTGAAGTGGAAAAATGCTCAGGCCTCCGGTCTGAAGAAGGAAGGGGGGGGGGGGGATAAGTGGTGATGTGTACAGTATAAGTGCTGGGAGGTGTGTATATCCCACCCAAATACCTTAGTTGGGTGAGATAACTGAAATCCAGGAAAGCTGCAGTGGTTTTAGCAAAGTGTAGTTTGCTTAGACAGTTTTGTCTAGATGTTGTTTTGGGCTGGATTTCATGTGGACTGGGGGATAGGTTTGGTAGTGGGATCTGCCAGTCTACACACTTCCACTACATGTATTGTCCTTAGCCAGAGGTGATCGCAGGTGAGGCCTGCTGCTCTAATCAAGTAGGGATAAAACAACCCTCTGTGTATGACTTAGAGGGAGAAAGGCTGAGAGGCTCTGTTTGGTCTCAGCCAGGAAGGCTGAGGGACCACGAGGCTTTGTAGAGTTCGGGTTCGTACCGAACATTATTATTTTCGCACCCGGGCCCGAACATTTCCGTAAAAGTTCGGGTTCGTTGTTTGGCGATTTCTTCCTGCTTTTTGAAAGGCTGCAGGGCAGCCAATCAACAAGCGTTTCACTACTTAGCCCTAAGAAGCCATCACAGCCATGCCTACTATTGGCATGGCTGTGATTAGCTAAGTGCAGCATGTAACCCAGCCTCTATTTAAGCTGGAGTCACGTAGCGCTGCACATCACTGTGCTCTTCTCAGTGTAGGGATAGGATGCTTCTGTGAGGGACAGATTAGGGAAGAAATCTGTTGAACTTGGTGGTGTTAACTCTTAAACTACAGAAATTATTGAGGGTGCTATGCTACATATTTGTACCCAGCCCTGAGCCCAGTGATACTGCAAAATAATTTTTAATCCATCTGTTACTGAGGTGGGGGACGGCGGCCATTTTAGCAACTGCAGTGTCCTTGGAACTGCATGTGACCTGCATGTGTGCCAGCCTGCCAGGGACATCAGTCTAATTATTTTTTGGTAGCTCAGTGGAGTAAAAATTCCTTTTTTTCTGGCAGGTCAAGTCCCCCTACATTACCAATTTAAAAATTTTCGGGTGACATAGTGCATTTCTGTAATTGGTGGAATAAAACCGTACTGTCGTACCACAGATGACGTTTGCATACATCGCTGAAAACCTATTTTAAAATTTTAGCAGTGACATGCAGCATTTGTGTATATGGGGGAGATAAACCCGTATTGTTGTTCCACAGAGCAGTTTCGCATACAACGCACAAAAACCTAATTTAAAATTTAGCAGTGACATACTGCATTTCTTTAGTTTGTTGCAATAAACACTGGTTTTGTGCTACATAGCAGATCTGAGGCCTACCCTGTATTTCGGCCATTTTAACCTCTTCCGGACACATGACATGCCGCTACGGAATGTTGTCCAGGTACTTAAGGACACATGACGTACCGTAACGTCATGTGTACTACCGATCACCGCTGCTCAGCCGGCAGTGATTGGAACAAAGTACCTGCTGAAATCATTCAGCAGGTACCTTGTTACAATGCCGAGGGGGGTCCTGTGACCCCCCCCCCCCGTATCGGCGATCGCTGCAAACCGCAGGTCAATTAAGACCTGCGGTTTGCAGCGCTTTCTACAGTTTCTGATCGCGGGGATCAGAAACTTCTAACTGCTTGAATTAGCATTTTTTAACCCCCCCCCATCGCGATCCCCCACCCACCTCCTTTATAATATTCATTGGTGGCCAGTGGGGATAGCAGAGTGTCAGCACATTGCTGACACTCTGCTATAAACTGCTGACATCTGTGGTGGGGCAGATGTCAACAGTTTAACCCCTTTCATGCCGCGGTCCGTACGGACCGCTGTATGGAAGGGGTTAACAGGGAGGGAGCTCCCTCCCTCTCCCATCGGGGGCTGCTGTGCCCTTGCAGCCCCGATTCTTGAAGGGATCACAGAGGGAGGGGGACCCCCTCCCTCCCTATCACCCGCTGCTCTGTTCTGGCAGCGGGTGATGGTCACCGCTTCAACAGGACGCCTTCACAGGGGTCCTGCTTGTCATAGTAATGGCAAGTCTGAGCTGACTTCTGCTAAAGGCAGAAGTCTGATCAGACTTTGTAAAGTAAAAAATACAGTACAGTATACTATATAGTGTACTGTATTATACAGACATCAGACCCACTGGATCTTCAAAAGCCAAGTGGGTCTGGGTCAAAAAAATGTAAAACAAAAGTGAAAAAAAGTAAAAAAAAACAAAACACATTTATCACTAAATAAAAAAAAAATAACCTAACCCCTCAGGTGAACACCATAAAAAAAAAAAAAAAACGGTGTAAAAAAGCTAATTTTTTTTGTCACCTTACATCACAAAAAGTGTAATACCAAGCGATCAAAAAGGCGTATGCCTCCCAAAATAGTACCAATCAAACCGCCATCTCATCCTGCAAAAAATGAGCCCCTACATAGCATAATCTCCCCAAAAAATATGTCTCACAGACTATGGAGACACTAAAACATGATTTTTTTTTTTCTAAAATGCTGTTATTTTGTTAATCTAAAATAATTAAAAAAAAAGTATATATATTAGGTATTGCCACGTCCGTAAAAACCTGCTCTATAAAAATATCACATGATCTAACCACTCAGGCAAATAATCATATCACATCACAAAAAGTGTAATAGCATGCGATCAAAAAGTTATATGCCTCCCAAAATAGTGCGAATCAAACCGTCATCTCATCGCGCAAAAAATTATATCCTACATAGGACAATCACCAAAAAAAATAAAAAAATATGGCTCTATGGAGACATAAAAACATGATTTTTTTTTTGTTTCAAAAACGATATTATTGTGTAAAACTTAAATAAATAACTAAAAAGTATACAACCTGCTCTATAAAAATAATACATAACCTAACCCCTCAGATGAACACAGCAAAAAAATAATAATAAATAAATAAAAAAATAAATAAAAAAATATATAGGAGACAGCAATTTGAATTCACAAAACCTAAAAGAAGGGGAGGACGTAAACACCACCGAACAAGGAAAAATCAAATTACCGCGACCACAGAGGCAAACGACGTCCAGAATGCAGCGGAAGTAATAGGACATTATAATGTAGTGGTAAATATCTCTTCACATGAGTTGACGCCCTTTGAAATGCAGGTTTTGAACAAAGGATTGACTTTTTGTCCACAGGTTAAAACTGATTGGTTCCAGTTGGAGCTGGACTTGAACCGCTTCTTCAGAGCTATCAAGCTGAGGATTTGGTTTGACTCCAGCTCCACTGGATCAACAGAGAAAACGTGTTCTACTGTGGAAGGTGGCCCATTGACTTTGCAACAGTTAAATTTACATGTACAAAGTGATTTCATGCCAATAATAGGGTCACATTCCATGGAAACTTTCATGGAATGTATTAAAGGTGACATTGAAATATTAAGACAGGAGGTACAGGGTGATTCTATATTGAATCCCAATATCACTACTGAGGAACTGCGAGCCCTTGAGGGACTGGCACGTAACCACGATCTCACCATCAAACCTGCGGATAAGGGTGGTGGGATCATGGTTATGGATACACAGGATTATGTTCATGAAATAGAACGACAGTTAACAACAGGTGATACTTATGTGTTATTGAAGAAAGATCCGAAATTTGATATTGCTAAAAGGATTGCAACATTATTGGATAGGGCGGTAAGAGAGGGTATCATAGAACAACAATTAAAGGATTTTTTGACAGTTAAAACACCAGTTACACCATTAATATACATATTGCCCAAAATTCACAAAAACTTAAATAGACCGCTTGGATGACCGATTATTTCGGGTAGGGGCTCTATTTTATCAAATATTTCTATATTTTTGGATAAAGTATTGAGGCAATATGCAATGGGAGCGGAATCGTATATTAAAGATACAGGCGATTTCTTGGATAAACTAACTAGGACACAGGTACCAATAGGGAGTATTTTAGTGTCTTTTGATATTGTATCCCTCTACACGTCCATAGACCACAATAGGGGTATACAGGCAGTGGCATCTATGTTGGATAGTTCTGTATATACAGAGTCATGCAGGAAGTTCCTTTTGGATCTTTTGGAACTGACACTGTATTGTAATTATTTTGGATTTCAGGATAGATATTATTTGCAGTGCGTGGGCGCGGCCATGGGTTCGAATGTCGCGCCCACGTATGCAAATATTTTTGTCCGTTCACTTGAGGAGCGCCTTATCTATGTATCTCCCCACTTTGGCCAGGTTCTGAAGTGGTGGAGGTACATAGATGACATGTTCGTCATCTGGACGGGCACGCATGATGCTTTGGAATTATTTCATAATTTCCTGAACAATATTGACACAAACATGAAATTTACCATGACTGCGTCTACAGAGAGGATCCAATTTTTGGACACAGAGGTGTACGTTAGAGATGGACAGATCCATACTGATTTACATATTAAGGCTACTGATAAAAACACCTTATTGCATTATAAGAGCTGTCATCCTAGGAGAATGATAGACTCCTTGCCGTATGGTCAGATGCTCCGCATCAAAAGAATTGTGGATGATGATGAGCATCTGAATACTGCCTTGATTGATATGGGAAGATCTTTTGCTCTAAGAGGCTATCCCAAATCTCTGGTAAAAAAACACATGTTAAAAGTCAAGTCCCTACCAAGGGATATGACGCGTATGAGTAAACGAAAAAGGGACACTGATAGGCTGCCTTTTATATCTACACATAGTGTATACAGCTCTAGAATAGAACAGATTGTCAGGAAACATTGGGAGGTCCTGAGAGGCGGGTATCCGGCGATCCCCGCCTTTCAGGATGTCCCTCTAATGTCATATAGACGAAGTAAAAACATTGGGGATATGATAGTAAAAGCAGAAACTTATAAACCACCCACGATGAGACAGACTTTCCTTGGAACACAAAGCAGAGGAAGTTTTCCCTGCCTGAGATGTATAAATTGCAGGTACATGCAGAAGGGTACACAATTCATACACCCTTTAACAAAAGAGAAATTTGAGATCAGACAATATCTTACCTGTGACTCAACGTGGGTTGTTTATGTTTTGTGGTGCCCCTGTAATTTATTATATGTGGGTGAAACCACCACCGAAATTAAAACACGCCTAAATAATCACAGACAGAGTATTAGGGACCACAGGAAAGATCTCCCTGTGTCAAAACCTTTTTTTGAGAAGAAACACAGGGAGCAGGATTTAAAATGTATGATTTTGGAGCGGATTAATATGCCAAAAAGAGGAGGGGATAGAGTATCGGTACTCAAAAAAAGTGAGCTAAAATGGATCTTTCGGCTGGATACACTAATGCCAAAAGGGTTAAATGTGGAATTTAGAGTCACAGCAGGAATGATTAAGTAAATAAATGTTTAAAAACGTTATGAGCATTTAGACTGCTAAACGTGATCCTTGAAATATGTAGGTTGCTATATAAAGTGATATGGCCAATGTTTGTGCAACAATTATATATTTCATACAGTTTAATGTATTTAATTGTGTTACGTGAATGTACTAGGGTAATAAATGGGTCAGCCCTTATTCTAATCTGGGTTACCGAACGTATAACACATTATTGACATGAACAATGTTTAATTAACCCGCGAGGGGTTATATGCTATATATATATTGGTGAGTTGTGGGCTGTACGCTAACCTTAGGTAGATAGTGCTGCTTTGCGGTTTTTACGGTTGAGGGATTGGCGCTGTGTGAACCTGGCGCTAATATACCCTCATCCAAGATGGCTCCTGAGGCGCTTGGTACACAATGCGCATGCCCGGTTATCCTTGATGCATCCCATCGCGGCTGTGATGGTGACGTAACTGGAGGGGCGTGCACATGCGGCATGGAGCATGAGGGACGCCAAGTTATGTGTATGAAGATATTTTAGATACCACAAGGTAACCCACTTGAATAATGGTTATGACTCCATTTCTCCTTATAGGTTGTTTCCCTTCTTTGTATATGCTAACGAAGTGATACAAGCCAGGAGTTTTTAATTTCACTGCACCGTGTGACCTCATATGGAGATGAATAGCACTTTTATGTGAAGACAAACTTGATATATCACAAAGAAACATGGTTTAAGATACCTCAGTCTGGGGAACAAGATGACTTTGCACAGGAACAAGTTTTTTTGTAATCAATTGTATTGTGGTTGATTGCACTTTTTTATACACAAATGTTTGTAATTACACAGGATATTGACACTAATGATTTCCTGCACAAGAGTATATATATGCACAACTATGCTATGTTTGTTCACTTGGCTTGATAATTGCTCTGTGAGAGAGCTGAAAGAGTTGCTGACACATGTGCTGAATAAATCACCGTCCTTTTTTTTATCACACTTGGAGGAGTGCTGCGCTCTTTTCTATGGATATATGCGGCTCTTGGACACGAGCGGACGCGTGCACCGTATGATGAAGTGGAGTGCTGCCTGATCTATTTGGAATATATATATAGAAGAAAAATGACGGCACTAGTCAAAAATTTGGAGGAAAAATGCTGGGTGCACGTTCCAAGGTATAGGTTTCTTACCCCAAAATAATGTAGAAAAAGCGAACAGCACTCCAATAAAAAGTGGAAAAAAAGGAACTCCTTTATTCACCTGAACAGTGCTACGTTTCGGCTCCTACAAATAGAGCCTTTTTCAAGCCTTGCAAGATTGCACTTTTTTATACACAAATGTTTGCAATTACACAGGATATTGACACTAATGATTTCCTGCACAAGAGTATATATATGCACAACTATGCTATGTTTGTTCACTTGGCTTGATAATGGCTCTGTGAGAGAGCTGAAACGTTGCTGACACATGTGCTGAATAAATCACCGTCCTTTTTTTATCACACTTGGAGGAGTGCTGCGTTCTTTTCTATGGATATATGCGGCTCTTGGACACGAGCGGACGCGTGCACCGTATGATGAAGTGGAGTGCTGCCTGATCTATCTGGAATATATATATATATATATATTATATATATATATATATATTGTGGGCAGTCGCTCTGGTAGACAGCGGTGCGGGTGCAGTATAGAGGCAACAGGGAGTCCAGAAGGTGCGGAAAACAGTGTTTTATTCACACTTGCATCAAAATAACAGCAGAAAGTCAATTGGTGTTAAGTCACACACATCAGCAAATGAAGGGGAAAACAAAAAGTCCAAACACAGGTTCCATTCACCTGGCAGGTTTGATGTGCGTGTTCGCACTTGGCTGTCAGCCCAGCCGCAGGACAATCCTCCTTCAGGGTTCCAGGACGGCTGCACGCCCCCTTGCTGGGCACGTCCTTCCAGCCCAGAAAGCTCCACAACAATAGCAGCAGCTTCCAAGACAATCACTCTCCCAGCTGCTAGTGCTGGCTGAGTTTTTAAACCCAGCCCAAAACCAGGACTGGGTCGTGGGGAGCAGCCACCCACCCTACACTTTAGCTGCTCCCGGTAAGAGCCGGCCCGGATCGGCTTTGCAGCCATGCTATCTAGCAAATGTGTCAGTAGCACTACCTGCTACTGACACCAACAAACGGCTTTTACCTCACCGAGGCTATGAACCTCGGTGACACGTACCTGCCATCTAGGACGGCACCCTGCACCTTACCACATACCCCCCCCCCCCTTTGTTCAACCCTGAGGGGGTGGACACACGATAAACAGTGTACCCGGGAGAGAGCGTCTGCGTTTTTTAACAACCGGCCCGCTCTGTGTTCCACCGTGAATTTAAAATTCTGTAGGGACAGAAACCACCTGGTGACCCGGGCATTCCTCTCTTTGGCTTGGGACATCCACTTGAGTGGGGAGTGGTCGGTCACCAGGCGAAAGCTTCTGCCCAACAGGTAATAACGGAGGGCCTCGAGTGCCCACTTGATGGCCAGGCACTCTCTCTCGACTATGCTGTACCTAGTCTCGGCTGGGGTGAGCTTGCGGCTGAGGAAGACAACGGGATGCTCCTCCCCGTTGACTTCCTGCGATAGTACCGCACCAAGGCCAACCTCAGAGGCGTCGGTCTGGACTATGAATTCTTTCCTGAAATCGGGTGTCACCAAAACCGGGGACCCACACAGGGCCGATTTCAAGGAGGAGAAAGCCTTTTCCGCCTGCTCATTCCAGCGGACCATCCCTGTCTTACGCCCCTTTAACAACTCTGTCAATGGCGAAGCGATAGTCGCAAAGTGGGGCACAAACCTCATGTAATACCCCACAATCCCCAGGAACGACTTTACCTGCCTGGTGGTGACCGGTCGGGGCCAATTCCGTATTGCCTCTACCTTATTTAACTGAGGTTTGATGACTCCCCGCCCAATGACATATCCCAGGTATTTGGTCTCTTCCAACCCAATCGCACACTTCTTTGGATTGGCGGTTAGACCGGCTTTCCTCAGGGCATCCACTACCGCCTGCACTTTGGGCAAATGGCTTTCCCAGTCGGTGCTGTGGATGATCACATCATCTAAGTAGGCCAAGGCGTACCGACGATGTGGTCGCAGCACTATGTCCATTAACCTTTGGAAGGTGGCGGGAGCGCCATGCAGGCCAAAGGGTAACACCTTGTAGTGATACAGGCCCTGCGGGGTAACAAAAGCGGTTTTTTCCTTAGCCGACTCCGTTAAGGGTACCTGCCAGTACCCTTTAGTGAGGTCCAGCACAGAAAAATAACGGGCTTGTCCTAAATTCTCCACAAGCTCGTCTACCCGGGGCATGGGATACGCGCACAAACTTGGACACTTCATTTAACTTACGAAAGTCGTTGCAGAACCGCAACGTCCCATCCGGCTTGGGTATTAGGACTATGGGACTGGCCCACTCACTTTTCGACTCCTCAATGACATCGAGCTTCAACATTAATTTCACTTCCTCCGCGATGGCTCGTTGCCGAGCCTCGGGTACCCGGTATGGTTTTAACCGGATCTTGGCCTGAGGCTCAGTGACGATGTCATGTCGGATGAGAGACGTGCGGCCAGGGAGGTCCGAGAACACATCCGTGTTCCGACTGAGGAACTCCCTGACTTCCTGAACTTGTTTGGAAGACAGGCTGTCTGCAATTCTTACCGGGGTTACGGCTTCACAGGCCTCGAACGGTGGGGCTGGACCCTTTTCACCTAGAAGCCCTGGCCGGGGGCTGTGGTCGTCGGCCGTGTCCCTATCTTTCCACGGCTTTAGTAAATTCACGTGGTACACCTGCTCCGGCTTGCGCCGCCCTGGCTGGTGTACTTTGTAATTTACTTCCCTACTTTCTCGATCACCTCATAGGGGCCCTGCCACCTAGCTAGGAACTTGCTGTCAAGGGTGGGTACCAGAACCAACACCCGATCTCCCGGCTTGAAGCCCCGTACCCGAGCCTGACGATTGTACACCCTACTCTGGGCTTGTTGCGCTGCCTCCATATGCTCCCGGACCAGCGGCAACACCTTTTCCATCCGTTCCTGCATCTGGGTGACATACTCAATGACACTTTTGTGGGGGACAGGCTGTTGTTCCCATGCTTCCTTGGCAATATCCAACAGGCCCCGAGGGTGTCTGCCATAAAGCAGTTCGAAGGGCGAGAACCCAGTAGAGGCCTGGGGTACCTCTCGCACTGCGAACATGAGATAGGGCAGAAGCAGGTCCCAGTCCTTCCCATCTCTAGACACCACCCTTTTTAACATATTTTTGAGAGTTTGGTTAAACCTTTCGACAAGACCGTCCGTTTGCGGATGGTAAAGGGACGTCCGCAATTGCTTTATACGCAATAATTTACACAGTTCCCTCATAACTTTGGACATAAAAGGGGTCCCTTGGTCTGTCAGAACCTCTTTTGGCAGGCCCACACGGGAAAACATTTCCATTAACTCTTTGGCAATGAGTTTAGCTGAGGTATGTCGCAGAGGCACCGCCTCCGGATACCGAGTGGCATAGTCGAGAACTACCAGAATGTGTTGGTGGCCCCTGGCAGACTTTGGTACAGGCCCAATTAAATCCATAGCGATTCGCTCAAACGGGACCTCAATAATTGGAAGCGGTACCAGAGGACTACGGAAATGTGGCTGGGGGCTATTTATCTGACAGGTGGGACAGGACTTACAATAATTCTCTACCTCCTTGAACACACTGGGCCAATAAAACCGCTGCAGTATGCGGTCCTGGGTTTTCTGCCACCCCAGGTGTCCCCCAAGAACATGTTGGTGGGCAAGCTCCATGACAAGCCTGCGATACGCTGTAGGCACCACCAACTGTTCAACAGGCTCACCTCGGATTTGGTTCACCCGATACAACATATCCTGAAGGACAATGAATCGCGGAAACATTAATTCAGCCCCAGGTTTCTGGGGTTTACCATCAATCATTACAACACTTTCCCAGGCCCTGGTTAGGGTTTGGTCCCGGTGTTGTGCGGTCCCAAAATTTTCCCCGGAGACATTGAGGTCTGCCAACTCAGGTCCCGGTGGCAAGTCCTCCGTGTCTCCCACCATTACACTCAGTGGGGTTGTCACCCCCTCTACCGCTGGAGCAGTGGTCACCCCTACCGCTGGCCCTTCAGATTCGGGCTCCCAGGGTTCTGGCCTTCCAGTGGTATCAGGCCACTCTCCTAGGGTTACCCCTGTCTCGGGTCCATCAGACAGTTTTATCGCCGGCCACAGCGCCGGGAAACCTGGGAAGTCCCTCCCAAGTATCAATTCATGTGGGAGTTTGGTAGCGACAGCCACCTCGTGGGTCCACTTACCAGCCGCTGTGGACAAAGTCACTAGTGCAGTGGGGTAGTCTTTTAAGTCTCCGTGGATGCATAGGACCCCGATTTTACGGCCGGTATACTCCGCAGGCCGCACTAGGGCAGCTTTTACCAGGGAGACTAGACTCCCGGAGTCCAGCAGGGCC
Source organism: Bufotes viridis (assembly GCA_033119425.1). Classification (NCBI taxonomy): domain Eukaryota; kingdom Metazoa; phylum Chordata; class Amphibia; order Anura; family Bufonidae; genus Bufotes; species Bufotes viridis. Next base: position 198,139,268 of record CM065591.1, on the reverse strand, counting down.
ACCGCCAGAGAATCTCCCACCTCTACCTGACACAGGTGGTTTTTGTCCTGCCCCTCACGGGTGCCAGTTGCACACAGCTTCCGTGCATACAGGGAGTGGCGATAGCCATAGTTCACATCCATCGGCTCATCCCGATGCGGACAGTCGGCCCTGATGTGGCCTGGCTCCTGACACCTCCAGCATACCACGGGAGGCGGATCCGCAGGGGGTACATTCCGTACAGGCCTCTCTGTCGCCGGACGTCGGAACTGGAGGGGAGGCCTCCGGGGTTTAACTGACCCCTTCCCAGCAAGACTCCCCTGCAGGTTTCTGGTGGCCTCGTAACGCTCCACCAGGTCGACCATCTCCAGGGCATTGGTGGGGGACACCTGGCCGATCCAGTGCTGAAGGGGGTAAGGCAGGGCCCTCCAGAACATGTCGGCCAGCAGACGGTCCAGCATAGCAGCCGGACTTAGGACATCAGGCTGCAGCCACTTTTGCAACCTGTGCAGCAACTCATAGTACTGCGGCCTGGCGGGTTCAGCCGCTTTAAAGTCCCACTGGTGGACCCGCTGAGCCCAGACCAACACGTTTACCCCCAGTCTGGCCAGGATCTCCCCCTTCACCGTGGGATAGTCAGCAGCCTGGTCATCTGCTAAATCAAAAAAACTTGCTGGGGCCCGGATGCCAGGAACGGAGCGACCACCTCGGCCCACTGGTCACGGGTTAACTTTTCCCTCATGGCCACCTTCTCAAAGACCGCCAGGTATGTCTCAACGTCGTCTGCGGGGGTCATTTTTGGGATCGCCGCACGGACCGCTTTCCGGGCATCATGGACGTGGTGGGACGCTCCTGCCGCCTGTAACGCCATCACATGTTGTAGCAGTAGCTGGTTGGTCTCCCGCTGCTGCACGTTAGCCTCTATGAGAGCCTTCACAGCAGCCTCCATGTTGCCAGAAATTCCTGCTTGCAACTTTGCTGGCTTAATATATTCCATGCACTCGTGCTTAGCAAAAAAACTTCGGCGTTCACGCCAGCCTCACTGCGCATGCCCGCATCCTCCACCAAATGTGGGGAGTCGCTCTGGTAGACAGCGGTGCGGGTGCAGTATAGAGGCAACAGGGAGTCCAGAAGGTGCGGAAAACAGTGTTTTATTCACACTTGCATCAAAATAACAGCAGAAAGTCAATTGGTGTTAAGTCACACACATCAGCAAATGAAGGGGAAAACAAAAAGTCCAAACACAGGTTCCATTCACCTGGCAGGTTTGATGTGCGGGTTCGCACCTGGCTGTCAGCCCAGCCACAGGACAATCCTCCTTCAGGGTTCCAGGACGGCTGCACGCCTCCTTGCTGGGCACGTCCTTCCAGCCCAGAAAGCTCCACAACAATAGCAGCAGCTTCCAAGACAATCACTCTCCCAGCTGCTAGTGCTGGCTGAGTTTTTAAACCCAGCCCAAAACCAGGACTGGGTCGTGGGGAGCAGCCACCCACCCTACACTTTAGCTGCTCCCGGTAAGAGCCGGCCCGGATCGGCTTTGCAGCCATGCTATCTAGCAAATGTGTCAGTAGCACTACCTGCTACTGACACCAACAAACGGCTTTTACCTCACCGAGGCTATGAACCTCGGTGACACGTACCTGCCATCTAGGACGGCACCCTGCACCTTACCACAATATATATATATATATAAATACAGTGTCAAAAGCCATTTTTGTCACCTTACATCACAAAAAGTGTAATAGCAAGTGACCAAAATGTCATATGCACCCCAAGATAGTGCCAATCAAACCGACATCTCATCCCATAAAAATGAGCCCCTACATAAGACAGTCGCAAAAAAAAAAAAAAATGGCTTTCAGGATCTGGAGACAATAAAAATTTTTTTTTTTTCAAAAATGTTTTATTATGTAAAACTGAAACAAAACCCCCCAAAAAGTAGTCATATTTGGTATTGTCGCATTCGTAACTACCTGCTCTAAAGAAATAGCAAAATCTGCCTTCCAAAAACCACACAGCGCTCCTTTCCTTCTATGCCCTGCCGTTTGGCTATACAGCAGTTTACGACCACATATGGGGTGTTTCTGCAAACTACAGAAACGGGGCAATAAATATTGGGTTTTGTGTGGCTGTTAACCCTTGCTTAGTTACTGGAAAAAATGGATTAAAATGGAAAATTTGCCAAAAAATTGCAATTCTGAAATGTTATCTCTATTTGCCAATAACTCTTGTGAAATACCTAAAAGGTTAACGACGTTTGTAAAATCAGTTTTGAATACCCTGAGGGGTGTAGTTTCTAGATTGGGGTCATTTTAGGGTGGTTTCTATTATGTAAGCCTCACAAAGTGACTTTAGACCTAAACTGGTCACTAAAAAGTAGGTTTTTAAAAATTTCAGAAAATGTTCAAGATTTGCTTCTAAACTTCTAAGCCTTGTAACGTCCCCAAAAAATAAAATGGCATTCCCAAAATGATCCAAACATGAAGTAGACATATGGGGAATGTAAATTAACAACTTTTTTGGTGGCATTACTATCTATTATAGAAGTAGAGAAATTGAAACTTGTAAAATTGCAAATTTTTCAAAATTCTGGGTAAATTTGGTATTTTTTTTATAAATAAAAATTATTTTTTTTTACTCCATTTTACCAGTGACATGAGGTACAATATGTGACAAAAAAACTATCTCAGAATGGCCTGGATAAGTAAAAGTGTTTTAAAGTCAGATTTTCAAAAAATGGCCTGGTCCTTAAGGTGAAAATGAGCCCGGTCCATAAGGGGTTAAGTAACCTTTTGAACTCTGCACTTACATAGTTGGTTGCAAACACACAGGTTTTGTGGTAGATAGCACATTAATGGTGTATGCTGCAATTCTGACAGTCAAATTAAACCATTAACTTCTGCTTTTACATTGTTGGTTTGAATAATCAAATTTTTGGTGTTAGTGAAGAAATTGTATTGAATTGCTCTGTTACACTGTTCTGTGACCTAAAGAAATGTATTCTGTTTATGACACGGCACTGCCTTACTGTTAGTAAACTTAATTGTTAACTATTGGCAGTTAAATTGACACCGGAGATAAACCATCTGTTAGTTTGGTGGGTGAACGCAAATAATGAGGAGAACATCAAATAAGGAACGTGGGCATGGTCGTGGTGCTGTTGGTGGAGCTCCTGTTGCTGGGAGTGGACGTGGCCGTTCAGCACCAACTACAGGTCCAAGTGAAACACCTTCTTCAGGTGTGAGTAGACGACAGAACCTGCAGCGTTATTTGGTAGGCCCGAATGCCACTCTGCGAATTGTGAGGCCAGAACAAGTACAGGCGCTAGTAGATTGTGTGGCTGACAGTGCCGCCAGTACCTTAACATTGTCTCCCACCGCTGAAAGCTTAGAGTTGGCATCTGCAGCCCATGCCTATCAGTCTTTCACCTCACCCCCTTGCAAATCAGCCAAGCAATCTGAGCCCTAAGTCATGCAGGAGTCTCTTATGCTTTTTGATGAGTCTGCTGGTAAGGTTTCCCAGAGCCATAACCATAGCCCTGCTTAGAAGTGGAAGAGATTGAGTGCATGGATGCCCAACCACTTAGGTTGGAGGATGAGGGCATGGGAAGAACACCGCAGCACGTCTTTGATGATGACGAAACACAGGTGCAAACTGCTGCGGATTTTTGTGGTGTGCGGACCAACTAAGTCGGCAGAGGTGAAGAGTAGACTGGGTGGAAGATGATGTTGAGAACGATGAGGTCCTACACCCCAAAATATACTACTTAAATCCATGTTATTCATGGGTGGTAGAAAAATCATATTTTTTATATTGTAAGAGGGCGCAAGGTTCCGTCGTCGACGGAAGGTACGTGTCACCGAGGTTCCTGGCCTCGGTGAGATAAGAGCCGGATTTTTTGTGTGTCAGCAGCAGCTAGTGCTGCTTGACACATTGATATTTAGTATGGCTAAAAAGCCGATCTGGGCCGGCTCTTATTGGGAATAGTCAAGTGCTGGGTGGGAGACTATTCCCCACGGTCCCCCACTTTTTCCAGGCCTTTAAAAAGCAGCCACCTCAGCAGGTGGGGAGGTGATTATCCTGGAAGCTGCTGGTGTTACTGTGGAGCTCTCAGGGCTGAGAGCAAGAGTCTGCAAACAGGCGATCAGTCTACCTAGAAGCCTCTGGTGGAAACTTTGCGTGGCCGAGCTAACTGCCAGGTGTGAACTAACACCGACCACTCAGATGACCTTGCTGTGGGACTGATGTTTTCGCCTTGTGTTTTGCCTCGTGTGAACAAGCACTAAGACTGTTTCTGTTTTGCCTTGTGCGAACAAGCACTAAGACTGTTTTTCTGTTGCCGAGTGTGAATAAAACACTTCTGCTTTACCCAGAGAACTGTGTACCTTGCCTCTATACTGCGTCCGCAAGCCTGTCTACCAGAGCAATTCCCCACATTTGGTGTCGGATGCGGGCATGCGCAGTGAGGCTGGCCTGAACGCCGAAAGTTTTTGTTTTTGCTGTGTTGGACTGCATGTCATATATCAGGCCTGCAAGTTTTGTGTTTTCTGGCAACATGGAGGCTGCTGTGAAAGCTCTCATGGAGGCTAATGTGCAGCAGCGGGAGACCAATCAGCTACTTTTACAGCAGCAACAGGCTAATGAGCTACAGCAAAAAAGACATGAGGAGGCTATGTGTGCACAGCAGCAGACGAACAATGGAACAAAGCAACCTGGAACAACTGGTTAGCCTGGTGGAGAGGTATATGGCCACTCAGGATTTGTTGAGGGACTCTGCGGTACTACCGAAGTCACGTCAGCCCCAGTTGCTGACCCGGGATCCTGGAAAAGGGATCCTACCTCATAAGGAGGGGAGTAGATCTCCAGTCCGTGGGAGGAATACCCTGGGGAGGAGGGAGGCCGCGGGGATCAGATGTTGGCATTGTCAGGACTGGGGACATGTGGCCGCCAACTGCCCTAGGGCATCCGAACCCATGGACTGCGGGTTCACTCGCCGGTCCTCTCTTTTTGCCCAACCAGTGTATATAGCTGACCCCCTGCTGGCCGCGGACACCCCTCCGGTGTGTGACATCATGGTTAATGGACACCCCGTGCAGGCCCTGCTGGACTCTGGGAGCCTGGTAACTCTGGTCCATGAGTCGTTGGTAACAGAAAAACTCCCAGAAAGGCGAACCCTTACCATTGTCTGTATACATGGAGATTGCCGGGAGTATCCCACTACTAAGGTCACCCTGACGGTGGGTGGGAAAGAGGTACCACATGTCGTGGGAGTGGGGAGGCGGCTCCCTTATGCCACAATATTGGGGAGGGACTTTCCCCTGTTCTGGACTTTGTGGAGGAACGGGTTGCCTACCTGTGGGGAAGAAAAATGTCCGGGTCCCGAACCTGAGGACCCCGAAGCAGAGACACCAGCGGTAGGGGTGACCACTACTTCCGTGATAGAGGGGGAGACAACCCCACTAAGTGTAATGGTGGGAGACGTGGAGGGCTTGCCACCGGGACCGGTATCATTATAAGGTATTACCCTTTGGCCTGCATGGCACCCCCGCCACCTTCCAAAGGTTAATGGACATTGTGCTGCGACCTCATCGTCGGTACGCCTCAGCCTACTTAGATGATGTAGTCATCCACAGCACCGACTGGGAAAGCCATTTGCCCAAAGTGCAGGCGGTAGTGGATGCCCTTAGGAAAGCTGGACTAACCGCTAATCCAAAAAAGTGTGCAATTGGGTTAGAAGAGACCAAGTATCTGGGGTATGTCATTGGGTGTTTTCTAATATGTAAAAGTGACATCATAACTGAATTGGTCCTTAAAGTGGTTTTTGAAAACTTTCTTAAAAATTTTAAGATTTGCTTCTAAACTTCTAAGCCTTCTAACGTCCCTAAAAAAAAAAAAAAAAGTCATTTATTAAATGATCCAAACATGAAGTAGACATATGGGAAATGTAAAGTAAATTTGAATTTTTTAATAAATAAAAATGAAATATTTTGAAATCAAATTTACCACTGTCATGAAGTAGAGTTGTTTCGATACCAAAATTTTGATTCGGTATCGATACCATAAAAAAGTATTGTGATACTCAATACCATTCGATACCACGCCAAAAAAATAAAATGCCAAAAAAAGCCGCGTGCATTCCACATTTTATGGAACGGCCGGCTCATAATACAACATAATACAACAGTCCTATCCTATTTTTTTGGGGGGGGCAAGGCAACTAAAAGAAAATGGCGAATTGTGCATTTTTTCATAATATTTTTTTTCTTTTACGGCGTTCCTCGCATAAAAGAGGATTTTTTAATAGTTTGGACTTTTGAGACGCGGTGATATGTAATATTTTATTTATTGTTTATATATTTTATATGTAAAATTGGGAAAGGGGGTGATTTATACTTAATATTTTGGTGTACTTTTTTAACTTTTTTTTTTTTTACAAAAAAACTGGGATTATTTTCATCCTATTCACCCTAATAGAGCTCTATCAGGGTGAGTAAGACCTCACACTCTCCCTGCTGCCCTGTGCTCTATGCACACAGCAGCAGGGAGCTGACTATGGCAGCCAGGACATCGGTAGCGCCCTGGTTGCCATGGTAACCGATCAGAGCCCCAGCATTACACTGCTGAGGCTCCGATCAGAAGAGAGGAGGTGGGGGACCCTGTGGCCACTGCCAGCGCACTGACCACCAATAATGTATTTTAATACTGGGGACAGGGGGGGCACACTGGCCACTAATGTTTTAATACTGGGGAGGGGGGGGGGGCGGAAGCACGTGATCCGCGGCAGTTAACCCCTCAGGTGCGGCATCTGAGTGGTTAATTGCCTCTGATCGCAGCGCTCTGTCACAGGCAGGTGCCGGCAGTGTGTTTCTTCTGCCTGTATTTATATATGAAACGTTACTCTCATTGGTGGCCATTGCGCTTACTGCAACAAAAAACGATACAAAGAAAATAAAGAGTGACTTTGGGATGACTTTATTGAGTTTGGGACAATGGGGAAAAAAATCAAATCAAATAAGGATTCTGAAAAACAGACAGCAAATCCTATCACAGCACAGAAAACCAGAGAGCAGATAACTAGTGATGAGCGAGCATGCTCGGCCGAGTATTTGTTCGGCTCAAGCATCACTATACACGGCGCTCGGCTTTACTAGGCCGAGCACCACGTGTATTCGTCATATTGCTTAAGTCTCCTCTACGCACGTTTGGCGCCTTCTAAGCAGCCAATCAAAGTCCAGGTAAGTAATTCCCCTCATTGTAAGGCCATAGCCATGTTAGCTGTAAGCCTTACACTGATTGGCTGGCCGGAACACGTGAAACCATTTCATATAGGAGCTGAGGTCCAGGGCTCGGCTCATTCAGCATCAGGGAGAGCAGATAGTAGGCAGGGACAGATAGCGCTTTGCTCTAAACCTACTGATTTCACTCCAAAAACCTTATTGAAAGACCTAACAGTTCTTTTAACGACTAGAGCGTGTGTTTGACAACAGTGCAGCACTTTTTTTAATTTGTTTATTTTTTTATTTTTTTTATAAGAAGGGGTTTACTTCAGCACTATCAGGGACAGGCGTCACCAGGAAGGGACAGATAGTGTACGGCTTGAAAAATCGATTTTTTAACTTCTAAAAGACAGAAAGATTTCAGATTAGTGACATCTACAATTCACCATCATTAAGCAGTGTGTTGGGCAGATATTATAAAAAGGGGTTTATTCACAATAGTGTGCCTGCTTCTGAGATATACACTGCACCATCAGAGAAATTATTTGTCCTGGGGAAATTAACCTGTGCCCCATCTGTGTGTGCGTTCAATACGCAACAGTTATATTAATTAACCCAGCAGAGAGTGATTTATATTTTGGCCATAGTTAACTAGTTTTGGCCACATCTGTGTGTGCGTTTGGGCCGCAACCATGTATACATTAATCCCGCAGGGAATACATTTTATTTGGGACAAATTTGTATCCAATATAGAACTACATCCGAATACAGCGTATATTGTCAAAATTACATTATCTCTGGGCTAGTGTAGTGCAGAAAATCTGTATTTTTCTGTATCCAGTACCTTACTGGAAGCCAAAAGAGTGTGAATTGTCAAAATTACATTACCTCTGGCCTAGTGTAGCGCCAAAAATCTGCATTTTCCTGTATCCAGTACCTTACAGCAAGCCAATACAAGTGTGTATTGAAAAAATGTCATTATCTGTCGCCTAGTGTAGTGCCGAAAATCTGTATTTTTCTGTATCCAGTACTGTCCTGCATCAGAAAACTGTGTCTTTAGCGGACAGTAAAACAATCTGCGCCACATCTACAGACAAAACCATTAATATGAAGAAGGCGAGCACAAACGGAGGGGGTGTGATGCTGATGTTGCAAGCATAGGCTGTGGCCCTGGGCGTGATGCTGATGGTGCAAGCAGAGGCCGTGGCTTTGGGTGCAATGAAACTGTGCCTGCTGCCAGTGCACCAGAAAAAAAAAAATATAAATCCATCTTACCCATGTCGATAACACAGGCATATGAACGCAAGCGCAAATATCCACCCACGGGCCATAGCACAAAATGCACAACTTTCAAAATAACTGGCCCTTGAAATGTTGCCATTTAGGCTTGTGGACACTGAGGCCTTCCGCAGCCTGATGTCGGCGGCCGTCCCTCTGTACGCAGTCCCCAGCCGCCACTATTTTTCATGGTATGCCGTGCCTGCCTTACACCAGCATGTGTCCCACAACATCACCCGTGCCCTGACCAACGCACTTACTGGGAAGGTCCAACTCACCACGGACACATGGACAAGTGATCGTGGCTAGGGACGCTACTAGAGATGAGCCAACACCTGGATGTTTGGGTTCGAGAAGTTCGGCCGAACTTCCCGAAAATGTTCGGGTTCGGGATCCGAACTCGACCCGAACTTTATCCCGAACCCGAACCCCATTGAAGTCCATGGGGACCCAAACTTTTGGGCACTAAAAAGGCTGTAAAATAGTCCAGGAAAGGGCTAGAGGGCTGCAAAAGGCAGCAAAATGTAGGTAAATGCCCTGCAAACAAATGTGGATAGGGAAATAAATTAAAGTAAAATAAATAAAAATGAACCAATATCAATTGGAGAGAGGTCCCATAGCAGAGAATCATGCGTCATAACACCCACCACTGGAAAAGGCCATTTTCAGTTATTTCGGCCCCAGCACCCAGACAGAGGAGAGAGGTCCCATAGCATGGAATCATGCATCATATCACCCACCACTGGAGAAGGCCACTTTCAGTTGTTTCGGCCCCAGCACCCAGACAGAGGAGAGAGGTCCCACAGCAAGGAATCATGCGTCATATCACCCACCACTGGAGAAGGCCACTTTAAGTTATTTCGGCCCCAGCAACCAGACAGAGGAGAGAGGTCCCACAGCATGGAATCATGCATCATATCACCCACCACTGGAGAAGGCCACTTTCAGTTGTTTCGGCCCCAGCACCCAGACAGAGGAGAGAGGTCCCACAGCAAGGAATCATGCGTCATATCACCCACCACTGGAGAAGGCCACTTTCAGTTATTTCGGCCCCAGCACCCAAACAGAGGAGAGAGGTCCCACAACAAGGAATCATGCGTGATATCACCCACCACTGGAGAAGGCCCCTTTCAGTTATTTCGGCCCCAGCACCCAGACAGAGGAGAGAGGTCCCACAGCAAGGAATCATGCATCATATCACCCACCACTGGAGAAGGCCACTTTCAGTTATTTCGGCCCCAGCACCCAGACAAAGGAGAGAGGTCCCACAGCAAGGAATAAGGCGTTATATCACCCACCACTGGAGAAGGCCACTTTCAGTTATTTCGGACCCAGCACCCAGACAGAGGAGAGAGGTCCCACAGCAAGGAATCATGCGTCATATCACCCACCACTGGAGAAGGCCACTCAGTTATTTCGGCCCCAGCACCCAGAGGAGAGAGGTCCCACAGCAAGGAATCATGCGTCATATCACCCACCACTGGAGAAGGCCACTTTCAGTTATTTCGGCCCCAGCACCCAGACAGAGGAGAGAGGTCCCACAGCAATCAATCATGCGTCAAATCACCCACCACTGGAGAAGGCCACTTTCAGTTATTTCGGCCCCAGCACCCAGACAAAGGAGAGAGGTCCCACAGCAAGGAATAAGGCGTTATATCACTCACCACTGGAGAAGGCCACTTTCAGTTATTTCGGCCCCAGCACCCAGACAGAGGAGAGAGGTCCCACAGCAAGGAATCATGCGTCATATCACCCACCACTGGAGAAGGCCACTTTCAGTTATTTCGGCCCCAGCACCCAGACAGAGGAGAGAGGTCCCACAGCAAGGAATCATGCGTCATATCACCCACCACTGGAGAAGGCCACTTTCAGTTATTTTGGCCCAGCACCCAGACCGAGGATACAGGTCCCACAGCAAGGAATCATGCATCATATCACCCACCACTAGAGAAGGCCACTTTCAGTTATTTCGGCCCCAGCACCCAGACAAAGGAGAGGTTCATTCAACTTTGGGTTGCACCGCAAGATCATGGTAAAGTTAAAAAAATGAGGATTCAATAAAGAAGTGCCCCGGAGTACAAGAATACATGGTTGAGGGGGAGTCAGCTTGTCCACGATGGCTGTGGACAGGCAGCTGCGTTTGTCAGTAATGACGCCACCTGCCGCGCTGAATACACTTTCAGACAAAACGCTGGCCGCCGGGCAGGCCAGCACCTCCAAGGTATAAAATGCTAACTCTGGCCACGTGGACAATTTGGAGACCCAGAAGTTGAATGGGGCCGAACCATTAGTCAGTACGTGGAGGGGTGTGCAGACGTACTGTTCAACCATGTTAGTGAAATGCTGCCTCCTGCTAACACGTTCCGTATCGGGTGGTGGTGCAGTTAGCTTTGGCTTGGAGACAAAACTTTTCCACATTTCTGCCATGCTAACCCTGCCCTCAGGGGAGCTGGCTGTGACACTGCTGCGTTGGCGACCTCTTGTCCTCCTCTGCCTTCGCCTTGGGCTTCCACCTGTTCTCCTGTGACATTTGGGAATGCTCTCAGGAGCGCGTCTACCAGTGTGCGCTTGTACTCGCACATCTTCCTATCACGCTCCAGTGCAGGAAGTAAGGTGGGCACATTGTCTTTGTACCGGGGATCCAGCAGGGTGGCAACCCAGTAGTCCGCACACGTTAAAATGTGGGCAACTCTGCTGTCGTTGCGCAGGCACTGCAGCATGTAGTCGCTCATGTGTGCCAGGCTCCCCAGAGGTAAGGACAAGCTGTCCTCTGTGGGAGGCGTATCGTCATCGTCCTCCATATCCCCCCAGCCACGCACCAGTGATGGGCCTGAGCTGTGTCGGGTGCCACCCCGCTGTGAACCTGCTTCATCCTCATCCTCCTCCACCTCCTCCTCATCCTCCAGTAGTCGGCCCTGGCTGGCCACATTTGTACCTGGCCTGGCCTCTGCTGTTGCAAAAAACCTCCCTCTGAGCCACTTCTAACAGACTGGCCTGAAAGTGCTAAAAATGAACCCTCATCCTCCTCCTCCTCATCCTGGGCCACCTCCTCTTCCATCATCGCCCTAAGCGTTTTCTCAAGGAGTAATAGAAGTGGTATTGTAACGCTGATAACGGTGTCATCGCCACTGGCCATGTTGGTGGAGTACTCGAAACAGCGCAACAGGCACACAGGTAGTATCGCATGGAGGCCCAATCATTGGTGGTGAAGTGGTGCTGTTCCGCAGTGCGACTGACGCGTGCGTGCTGCAGCTGAAACTCCACTATGGCCTGCTGCTGCTCGCACAGTCTCTCCAGCATGTGCAAGGTGGAGTTCCACCTGGAGGGTACATCGCATATGAGGCGGTGAGCGAGAAGGCCGAGGTTCCGCTGTAGCGCAGACAGGCGAGCAGCTGCAGGATGTGAACGCCGGAAGCGCGCACAGACGGCCCGCACTTTATGCAGCAGCTCTGACATGTCAGGGTAGTTGTGAATGAACTTCTGCACCACCAAATTCAGCACATGCGCCAGGCAAGGGATGTGCGTCAAACCGGCTAGTCCCAGAGCTGCGACGAGATTTCGCCCATTATCGCACACCACCAGGCCGGGCTTGAGGCCCACCGGCAGAAACCACTCGTCGGTCTGTTGTTCAATACCCCGCCACAACTCCTGCGTGGTGTGGGGCCTGTTCCCAAAACATATGAGTTTCAGAATGGCCTGCTGACGTTTACCCTGGGCTGTGCTGAAGTTGGTGGTGAAGGTGTGTGGCTGACTGGATGAGCTGGTGGGAGCCGAGTAGGAGGAGGAGGCTACAGGAGGCAAAGAATGATGCCCTGCGATCCTTGGTGGCGGAAGGACGTGCGCCAAGGAACTCTCCACCTGGGGCCCAGCCACCAGTACATTTACCTAGTGTGCAGTTAGGGAGATTTAGCGTCCCTGGCCGTGCTTACTGGTCCACGTATCTGTGGTTAGGTGGACCTTGCCACAGATGGCGTTGCGCAGTGAACACTTGATTTTATCGGATACTTGGTTGTGCAGGGAAGGCACGGCTGTTTTGGAGAAGTAGTGGCGGCTGGGAACAACATACTGTGGGACAGCCATGGACATCAGCTGTTTGAAGCTGTCTGTGTCCACCAGCCTGAATGACAGCATTTCAAAGGCCAATAGTTTAGAAATGCTGGCATTCAGGCCCAGGGCTCGAGGGTGGCTAGGTGGGAATTTACGCTTTCTCTCCAAGGTTTGTGAGATGGAGAGCTGAACGCTGCCGTGTGACATGGTGGAGATGCTTGGTGACGCAGGTGGTGGTGTCGGTGGCACATCCTCTGTTTGGTGGACGGCAGGTGCCAACATTCCTCCCGAGGCGGAGGAAGAGGCCGAGGCAGCAGCAGAAGAGAGAGCAGGGGGAGCCAGAGTGAGTTCCTTGCTTTTAAGGTGTTTACTCCATTGCAGTTCATGCTTTGCATGTAGATGCCTGGTCATGCAGGTTGTGCTAAGGTTCAGAACGTTAATGCCTCACTTCAGGCTCTGATGGCACAGCGTGCAAACCACTCGGGTCTTGTCGTCAGCACATTGTTTAAAGAAGTGCCATGCCAGGGAACTCCTTGAAGCTGCCTTTGGGGTGCTCGGTCCCTGGTGGCGGTGGCCAGTAGCAGGCGAACTCTCTTGGAGGCGGCTGTTCTGCTTTTGCCCCCTGTTCCCTCTTTTGCTACGCTGTTGGCTCGGTCTCACCACTGCCTCTTCCTCTGAACTATGAAAGTCAGTGGCACGACCTTTATTCCATGTGGGGTCTAGGACCTCATCGTCCCCTGCATCGTCTTCCACACAGTCTTCCTCCCTGACCTCCTGTTCGGTCTGCACACTGCAGAAAGACGCAGCAGTTGGCACTTGTGTTTCATCATCATCAGAGATGTGCGGACTGCGATGAGATGTATTCCTATGTGCTCATCATCAGGAAACATCAGTGGTTGTGCATCAGTGCATTCTATGTCTTTCACCACTGGGGAAGGGCTAGGTGGATTCCCTTGGGAAACCCTGCCAGCAGAGTCTTCAAACAGCATAAGAGACTGCTGCATAACTTGAGGCTCAGACAGTTGCCCTGATATGCATGGGGGTGATGTGACAGACTGATGGGCTTGGTTTTCAGGCGCCACCTGTGCGCTTTCTGCAGAAGACTGAGTGGGAGATAATGTTGTGAACGTGCTGGATCCACTGTCGGCCACCCAATTGACTAGCGCCTGTACCTGCTCAGGCCTTACCATCCTTAGAACGGCATTGGGCCCCACCAAATATCGCTGTAAATTCTGGCGGGTACTGGAACCTGAGGTAGTTGGTTCACTAGGACGTGTGGCTGTGGCAGAATGGCCACGTCCTCTCCCAGCACCAGAGGGTACACTAACACCACCACGACCGCGTCTGCGTCCCTTACTAGATGTTTTCCTCATTGTTACCGTTCACCAAGCACCACAATAAGAAAAAAATATTTGGCCCAATGTATTGATTTCAAATTCCGCCCTTTTTTTTTTTTACAGGCACTATCTGCCTATTTGTTTATGTAGAGTATTACACTAATCCAGACACAGCAGTAACCACTGATTTAGGGGAATATCTCTTTTAGGGCTAGTATTTAGGCCCTGGATGAAAGATATCCTTTTATGGACAGATTTAAACTAGGCCTGCAACAGCTCGAACACCAGATTCAGGGCATTGCTATTTTGGCAATTGAATTTCACCCCAGAACAAAATATACAATTTGCAGGACACTATGAAACTTGGCCAGCCACAGCTGAAACCACTGATTTGTGGTATTGCTATTTTGGCAATTGAATTTCACCCCAGAACAAAATATATAATTTGCAGGACACTATGAAACTTGGCCAGCCACAGCTGAAACCACTGATTTGTGGTATTGCTATTTTGGCAATTGAATTTCACCCCAGAACAAAATATACCCTGTTACGGACAGATTTAAACTAGGCCTGCAACAGCTGGAACACCTGATTCAGGGTATTGCTATTTTGTCAATTGAATTTCACCCCAGAACAAAATATATCCTTTGCAGGACACTATGAAACTTGGCCAGCCACAGCTGAAACCACTGATTTATGGTATTGCTATTTTGGCAATTGAATTTCACCCCAGAACAAAATATACCCTGTTATGGACATATTTAAACTAGGCCTGCAACAGCTGGAACACCAGATTCAGGGTATTGCTATTTTGGCAATTGAATTTCACCCCAGAACAAAATATATCCTTTGCAGGACACTATGAAACTTGGCCAGCCCCAGCTGAAACCACTGATTTATTGTATTGCTATTTTGGCAATTGAATTTCACCCCAGAACAAAATATATCCTTTCCAGGACACTATGAAACTTGGCCAGCCACAACTGAAACCACTGATTTATGGTATTGCTATTTTGGCAATTGAATTTCACCCCAGAACAAAATATACCCTGTTATGGACAGATTTAAACTAGGCCTGCAACAGCTGGAACACCAGATTCAGGGTATTGCTATTTTGGCAATTGAATTTCACCCCTGAACAAAATATATCCTTTGCAGGACACTATAAAACTTGGCCAGCCACAGCTGAAACCACTGATTTATGGTTTTGCTATTTTGGCAATTGAATTTCACCCCAGAACAAAATATATGTTTTGGCGGACACTATTATAGTTTGCCAGCCAGAACTGAAACCACTGATTTATGGTATTGCTATTTTGGCAATTGAATTTCACCCCAGAACAAAATATATCCTTTGCAGGACACTATGAAACTTGGCCAGCCACAGCTAAAACCACTGATTCATGGTATTGCTATTTTGGCAATTGAATTTCACCCCAGAACAAAATATATGTTTTGGCGGACAATATTATAGTTTGCCAGCCACAGCTGTGACACCAGATTTATGGTATTGCTATTTTGGCAATTGAATTTCACCCCAGAACAAAATATATGTTTTGGCGGACACTATTATAGTTTGGTAGCCAAAGCTGGAACACCAGATTTAGGGTATTGATGTTCTGGCAATTGTATTTAACCCCTTAATAAAATATAGAAATTGCTATCCTGAGTGTCTAGGGGTGACAATTAGCACAGCCAAGCACCTGATGTAGGATATAGCAAAAAAAAACTAGTATTGATGGATTGATGGACTTGGTGGCAGCTTGTTCTGGTGCAACACAAGTCACAAAATGGCCGCCGATCACCCCAGAAAATAAGTGACAGAAAAACGCTCTGTGCAGCCTAAAAACCAGTGAGCAAATAACTAGCAGAAGTTCAATCATTCACAGCTGTAGATCGATCACTTCATTAGGTGCTAATGCTGACTTTTCCCTGCCTAATCTCGCCCTCACAGCAGCTGCATCCTCTCCCTACACTAATCAGAGCAGTGTGACGTGCGGCGCTACGTGACTCCAGCTTAAATAGAGGCTGGGTCACATGCTGTACTTGGCCAATCACAGCCATGCCATTAGTAGGCATGGCTGTGATGGGCTCTCAGGGCAAGAAGTAAAACAATAGCCGATTGGCTGCTGTGCAGCCCTTCAGAAAGCGGGAATAAATCGCCGAACAACGAACCCGAACTTTTTTGAAAATGTTCGGGTCCGTGTCCCGAACACCCCAAAATTCGGTACGAACCCGAACTATGCTCGAACTGTTCGCTCAACACTAGACGCCGCATTTCCCTGACCGCACACTGGGCGAATGTTGTGGAGGTCGGGAGTGAGTCGGACCCTGGAATGGCACAGGTTCTACCCAAGCCCAGGATTGCGGGCCTTACGTCCATCAGGGTCTCCGCCAGCAGCTATGTTACTGGCTCCAACCTCCACTTCTCCTCCTCCGCCGCCTCCTCCTCTTCCACCTCCAACAGCAGTCAGCCATCAGTCGCTAGCTGGAAGCAGTGTAGCAGGCTGTGCTGATGCTGATCTGCTTAGGGGACAAACAGCACACTGCCGCAGAGCTGTGGCAGGGTATAAGAGACCAGACCAAGCTGTGGCGCTTTCCAGTCAACCTACAAACTGGCATGGTTGTGTCTGACAATGGCCGTAACTTGGTGGCGGTTTTGGAGCTCGGCAACCTGACACACATTCCATGCCTAGCCCACGTCTTAAACTTATTGGTTCAGCAGTTTATCAAAACCTACCCCAGCTACTAGTGAACGCGCGACGTTTGTGTGCCTATTTCCAAAAGTCGTCCACAGCTTCAGCTTCTGTCAAAGCTGCAGCAGCGCTTGTGGCTTGCAGCTCACTGACTGTTGTGCGATGTAAGCACGTGGTGGAACTCTACATTCTACATATCGGCCAGGCTTTATGAGCAGCAGAGGGCAGCTGTGGTATACCAGCTGCAAAATGGTCGCCTTTCCAGTCAAATTCCATTGATGGGCATTGATTTCAGACCTATGTGAGGTTTTAAAAAACTTTGATAAATCCACACAAATGGTTAGTGGCGATAACGCTATTATCAGTGTAACCATCCCACTGCGGTGTCTATTCAAATGAACGCTGCTCACAATTAAGGAGGATGGTTTGAATGTGGCAGACGAGGTAATGGGGGAGGAGATGACACAGAGTGATAGCCAGACCTCCCCCAGTTCGTCTTCTTAGCGCGAATTGGGCCATGAAGAGGAGTAGGAGCTGGAGACACTTGCCTCTGCTACAGAGGCTAGTACCCATGGAACTTTAATTCCATCTGTTCAGCGTGGATGGACAGAGGAGGAGGAGGATGAGGGTTTGGAGAGTCATCCTGAAGTTGACATCGACGTCTTGCCCGTTGGTACTCTGGCACATATGGCTGACTTAATGTTAGGCTGCCTTACCCACGACCCTCGCGTTATACGCATTTTAGGTAACACAGATTACTGGGTGTTCACCCTTCTCGACCCCCGCTACAAAGATAACTTCTCATCTCTGTGGTGGAGAGGACGAGTAAAACTGTGCAATACCAAAAGGTACTTGTTGACAGATTGCTCCAAAATTTTCCATCTGACAATGCAGCCGCAGGAGTCCGTACTTCCTTAGGCAACCGAGGAAGGGAGACAAGAGGAACACACAGTGGTTCCAACAGAGGCAGGGCAACACTTTCCAAGGCATGGGACACTTTCATGGGATACTCCGCCAGCAACCTCACTCTGAATCGCAGCCTAGTGCTACAAGGAGTGAAAAGTTTTGGAAGATGGTGAAGGAATACATTGCAGACTGTGTAAGCGTCCTAAATGATCCCTCAGTGCCTTACAACTACTGAGTGTGATAGATGGACACGTGGCACGAATTTGTGCTCTACGCCTTGGAGGTGTTGGCCTGCCTTGCCGCCAGCGTATTGTCTAAGCGTGTATTTAGTGCTGCTGGTGGCATTATAACAGATAAACGTATCTGCTTGTCCACTGACAATGCTGACAGGTTGACTCAGATAAAAATAAACAAAGCCTGGATTGCCCCTGACTTCTCCACTCAACCAGATGAAAGCTGAGCTAATAAGGAACAAAAAGGCAATTTAAATGTATGTTTTATAATGTACTCAATCCACAAGATTCAGATGCACCCTTTTCACCGCAAAAAAAAGGTATATGTTTAAATCTCGTTTTCTCATCCGCCTCCTCCTCAGCCTCCTCTACCATACAGAATATATATGCCCTCACTACAATGTTTTGTAGGGTCCGCTCGGCTTCAGGCCCTCGCCTCCAATGCTTTATATGGTCTGCTCACCTGTAGGCCATCACTGCAATGTTTCATGGGGTTCGCTAGGCTTCATTCCATCACCTCCAATGCTTTATACGGTCTGCTCACCTGTAGACCATCATTGCAATGTTTTATGGGTTTCACTAGGCTTCAGGCCCTCACCTCCAATGCTTTATACGGTCTGCTCACCTGTAGCCCATCACTGCAATGTTTTATGGGGTTCGCTAGGCTTCATTCCCTCACCTCCAATGCTTTATAAGATCTGCTCACCTGTAGCCCATCACTGCAATGTTTTCTCGGGTTCGCTAGGCTTCAGGCCCTCATCTCCATTGCTTTATAGGGTCTGCTCACCTGTAGGCCATCACTACAATGTTTTATGGGGTTCGCTCACCTTCAGGCCCTCGCCTCCAATGCTTTATACGGTCTACTCGCCTGTAGCCCATCACTGCAATGTTTTATGGGGTTCGCTAGGCTTCAGGCCCTCGCTACAATTTTTTTTTATAGGGTCCGCTCACCTTCAGGCCCTCAACTATAATGTTTTAGAGGGTAACCAGCACGCCCTTGCTCCAAATGTTTTTGAGGGTCACCAGTAGGCCATCAATGATAATTTTTCAAGGGTGTGTATGATGCCTTCCTTTATGTGATATACAGGCTGTATCAGAGTGCTGCTTCCTTGTAATTTTTGCCAGCATTTGCACTGTATATACCATTGAATAAACAGGAAAGAATGTTTTCTAACAATTTCACCTCTAAAAATGTATTTTCTTTTTTTTGAGGGGCTGGATATTGGACGTGATTTTGTCGCTATGTAAAAGTGGCGGACAACTGGGACAATATGGTTCCCAGCAGCGACATTGGAGTCCAAGATGCACCCAGACCTGGTCCCCATGCTGTTCCAGATCCATTTTGGTGGCATTTTTGTCTCTTTCTGACCTTTTCCAATGGACCAGGCACCCTCCCCTCATCCGAGCAGGGGGTGCCTGGTTGTCTCCCATTGACTTCCATTATACTGTGGTGCTTGGCCGAGTGCATGAATATCGCTATGTGTTTGGACCGAGTACCCGAACACCCAAACACTTTGGTGCTCGCTTATCACTAGTAAGGAGGCAACCATATGAGGAGTACACACAGTGGCCCTGTCACAGAGTGGAGAAGATGGAAAACGTATGTGGAGACATCATAGTGGTCAGTTACAAAGCTGTGAGTGTGGCAAACCGATTAGGATTCAAAATTGCGGCCCATTTAAGAGTTGTAAGGTTGGCAAACGCAAGAGAAGTCAACACAATGGCCCAATTACAGAGTGGTTAGGTTTGCAAATGCATGAGGAGTTAACCCAATGGCCCAGTCACAGAGTGCGGATCTGGCAACCGCATGAGGAGTCAACGCAATAGCCCCGTCACAGAGTGGTGAGGGTGGCAACCGTATGAGTAGTCAACACATTGGCAAAGTTACAGAGTGTTGAGGGTGGCAAATGAATGAGGAGACAACCCATTGGCCCAGTCACAGAGTGGTGAAGTGGCAACCGCATGAGAAGTCAACATTGTGGTCAGTCACAAAGTGGTAAGGGTGGCAAATTCAAAAGGAGTCAAATTAGTGACCCAGTTACCGAGTAGGGAGGGTGGCAACCACATGAGTAGTCAACACAGTAGCCCAATTATAGAGTGGTGAGGTGACAACCACATAAGGGGCCAACACAGTTACATTATAGGAAGTGTGGCAATGGCAAGAGGAGTCAACACAGTGGCCCAATCATAGAGTGGTAAGGGTGGCAAATGCATGACAAGTCAAGATAATGATCAGTCACAAAGTGGTGAGGGTGGCAAATGCATAAGGAGTCAACACAGTGGCCCAGTTACATTATGGAGGAGGTGGCAACCGTATGAGGAGTACACACAGCGGTCCAGTCACAGAATGGTGAGGTTGCCAGATGCATGAGGAGACACAATATTGGTCAGTCACAGAGCGGTGAGTGTTGCAAACGGATGAGGAGTCAACACAGTGGCCCAGTCACAGAGTTGTAAAGGTAGCTAACGTAAGAGGAAATCAATACCTTGGCCAAATCGCAGAATTGCGAGGGGGAAAACTCATGAGGAGTCAACACAGTGCCCCACTCTCAGTGGTGAGCATGGCAACTGCATGAGAAGTCAACATAGTGGTCAGTCACAGAGTATTGAGGGTGGCAAATGCTTGAGGAGTCAACACAGTGGCCCAATCACAGACTGGTGAGGCTTTCAACTGCATGAGGAGTCAACGCAGTGGCCCAGTCACAGAGTGGTATGGGTGGCAAATGCATGAGGAGTCAACAGTGTGGTCCAGACACAGAGTAGGGAAGGTGGCAAACGCATATGGAGTATACACAATGGCCCTGTCACAGAGTGGTCCAGTGGCAACCATATGAGGAGTACACACAGTGGCTCCGTCACAGAATTGTGAGGGTGGCAAACGCATGAGGAGACAACATAGTGGCCTATTCACAGAATAGTGAGGGTGGCAAATGCATAAAGAGTCAATACAGTGGCCCAGTCATAGAGAGGTGAGGGTCATAAATGCATGAGTCATCAACACTGTGGCCCAGTCACAGAGTATGAGGGTCACAACTGCATGAGAAGTAAACATAGTGGCAGTCACAGAGTGGTGAGGGTGGCAAAAGCATGAGTCGTCAACACAGTGGCCCAGTCAAAAAAGGTGAGGTGCCAAACGCATCAGTAGTAAACATAATGGCTTAGTCAAAGAGGGGTTAGAGTGTCAAACGTATAAGGAGTCAACACAGTTGCCTAGTCACAGAGAGGTGAGGGTAGCATCTGCATTCAAAATCAAAATAGTGGTCAGTCACAGAGTGAGGAGCCAACACAGTGGCCCAGTCAGAGTGGTGAGGGTGGCAACAGTATGAAGAGTACAAACAGTGGCCCAGTCACAGAGTGGTGAGGGTGGCAAATGCATGAGGAGAGAACATAGTGGTTAGTCACAGAGCCGTGACTGTGGCTAATGCATAAGAAGTCAACATAGTGGCCCATTCACAGAGTGTTAAGGGTGGCTAACACAAGAGGAGTCAAAACAGTGGCCCAATTACGGAATAGTGAGGGTGGCAAACGCATGAGCAGTAAACACAGTGGCTCAGTCACAGAGTGGTGAGTGTGATAAAAGCATGCAGTCACGAAGTGGTTAAGTGGAAACCTCATGATTAGTCGCCATAGTGGTCAGTCACTGAATGGTGAGGGTGGACAACGTATAAGCAATGAACACAGTGGACCAGTCACAGAGTTTTGAGAGTGTCAACCGCATGAGGAGTCATAACAGTGGCCGGGTAACAGAGTGGTGAGGATGGCAAACACATGAGGTGTCAACACAGTGGCCCAGTCACAGCTATGAGGGTTGCAAATGCATGAGGAGACAGCATAGTGGTTAATCACAGAGCTGTGAGGGTGTCAAACGCATGAGGAATCAACACGGTGGACCATTCACAGAGTGGGGAGTTGGCAAATCCACGATAAGTCAACATAGGGGTCAAACACAGAGTGGTAAGGGTAACAAATGCACTAGGAATTAACATATTGACGCAGTTACAGAGTAGGGAGGGTGGCAACCACATGAGGAGTGAACACAGTGGCCCAGTTACCGAGTGGTGAGGCTGGTAAACACATGAGGAGTCAACACAGTAGCCCAGTCAAAGAATGGTTAGGTTGTTAAATGCATGAGGCGTTAACAAAATGGCCCAGTCACAGAGTGGTGAGGGTGGCAACCGTATGAGTAGTCAACACAGTGGCGAAGTTACAGAGTGGTGAGGGTGGCAAACAAATGAGGAAACAAGATACCTGTAGTTGTCAGTCAAAGAGCAGTGAGGGTGGCAAATGCATGAGGAGTCAACATAGTGGTCAGTCTCAAAGTGGTAAGGGTGGCAACCACATGAGGAGTCAACACAGCGGCCCAATTACAGAGTGGTGAGGTGGTAACCACAAAAGGAGCCAACACATTGGCCTGTTACATTATAGGAAGGGTGGCAATTGCAAGAGGAGTCAACACAGTGGCACAAACACAGAGTGGTGAGGGTGCCAACCGCATGAGGAGTCAACATAGTTGCTCTTTCACAGAATGTTGAGGTTGCAACCTCATGAGGAGTTAACATAGTGGCCCGTCACAGAGTGGTAAGGGTGGCAAATGCATGAGGAGTTAACGTATTGGACCAGTCACAGAGTGATGAGGTGGCAACTGTATGAGTAGTACACACAAGCACAGAATGGTGGGTTTGCCAAACGCATGAGGAGACAACATATTGGTGAGTCACAGACCAGTAAGTGTTGCAAATGGATGAGGAGTCAACACAATGACCAGTCAGAGTTGTAAAGGTTTGGCCAAATCACAGAATGGTGAGGTTGGCAAACGCATGAGAAGTCAACACAGTGGCCCACTCTCAGAGTGGTGAGGATTACAACCACATTAAAAAGTCAACATAGTGGTCAGTAACAGAGTACTGAGGATGGCCAATGCTTGAGGAGTCAACACATTGGCCCAGTCACACAATTGTGAGGGTCACAAACACATGAGGAGTCAACAGTGTGGCCCAAACACAGAGTGGCACTGGTGAGGGTCGCAAACACATGAGGAGTATTGATGAGCGAGCACCAAAGTGTTTGGGTGTTTGGGTACTCAGTCTGAACACATAGCGATATTCGTGCGTTTGGCCGAGCACCTGAGTATAATGGAGGTCAATGGGAGACAACCATGCACCCCCTGCTCGGATAAGGGGAGGGTGCCTGGTCCATTGGAAAAGGTCAGAAAGTGACAGAAACATCACGGGAATGGATCTGGAACAGCATGGGTATCATGTCTTGGTGCATCTAGGACTCCATTGTCGCAGCTGGGAACCATATTGATAGTGATAAAATCACGCCCAATATCCCACCCCAAGACATTTTTAGAGGTAAAATTGTTAGGACACATTCTTTCCTATATATTCAATTATATATACAGTGCAAATGCTGGCAGATTACAAGGAAGAAACACTCCGATCCAGCCTGTATATCACATAAAGGAGGGCCTTATTCACATGGTGCTACATATGTTCAGGTACACTGCTACACTCATGGAGCCTATGCAGTAAGTGAAAGGGCTGGCAAAAATTACAAGGAACCGGCACTCCAATACACCCTTTATTGCACATAAAGGAGGGCATCATACACACCCTTGAAAAATTATCATTGATGGCCTTCTGGTGATTATCAAAAACATTTGGAACAAGGGCCTGCTGGTTACCCTCTAAAACATTATAGATGAGGGCCTGAAGGTGAGCGCACCTTATAAAAAAGTGTAGTGAGGGCCTGAAGGTGAGAAGACCGTATAAAACATTAGAGGTGAGGGCCGAGCAAACCCCATAAAACATTGCAGGGATGGCCTACAGGTGAGCAGACTGCATAAAACATTGGTGGTGAGGGCCTGAAGCCGAGCCAACCCTACAAAACATTGTACTGAGGGCATATATTCTGTATGGAAGAGGAGGCGGAGGAGGTGGATTAGAAAACAAGATTCAAAACATTTGCGGTGAAAAAGGTGCATCTGAATCTTGTGGATTGAGTACATTATAAATAGAGATGTCCCGAATTATTCGCCGGCGAACAGTTCCCGGCGAACATCGCACATTCGCTGCGACGGGCAAACATATGCAATGTTCGGTCCGCCCCCTATACGTCATTATTGAACAGTCTTTGACCCTGTACCTCACAGTCAGCAGACACATTCCAGCCAATCAGCATACTCTCCCTCCCAGACCCTCCCACCTCCTATCAAAAAGCAAGGACAGCATCCATCTAAGATTCATTCTGAAGCTGCAGTGTTAGAGCAGGGAGAGTGATGCTGCTGAATTAGGCCTCATTCACACGTCCACATTTATTCCGCAATTTTGTGGAATATATGCGGACCCATTCATTGTGAATGGGGCCTCCGTGATGCGGAGAGCACACTATGTGCTCTCCGCTTCCGCATTTGCAGAGCCGCGGCCCGAACTTCCGGGTTTCGGCCCCGAAACATCCGTCCGCCGCTCCGCAAAAGATAGAGAATGTCATATTCTTGTCTGCAGCCTGCGGACAATAATAGGCATCTCTATGGGGAGTGCCGGCATGGTGTTTTGCTGTTCCGCAATTTGTGAATGGGCCTAAATAGGGAAAGCGTTAGCTAGGCCAGTGTTCTGTGTCCACTCCAGTCCTCAAAGACTCATCTGCTGTAAAGACAGCACCCCAAAAAGCCCTTTTTAGGGCTGGTACATCAGTCTGCATTTATTTATTTTTTCTATAAATATATAGCAGTTGCCTGCCCGTGTGTGAGAGGCCGCAGGCCCACAGACTGTACTGTGTGCACACCACTCATATAGGGTGGCACAGCACAGTACCTTGCAGATAAAAAAGTCATTTAATTTTTACCCTTTACTATAATTGCAGTTGCCTGCCAGTGTGTGTCAGGCCCACAGACTGTACTGTGCCCACTGCCCACCACTCATATAGGGTGTCACAGTACATTGCATGGCGCACGCAATGTGACCTAAAATTCAAACGAAGCAGACCGAGCATGGGTCTTTTTCCATCTTCCGGTTTCAAAAATCTATTCACTACACCGGCCCTGGCCCTGATAAGGGACAAAGCACAGATTAAACTGTATAGTACTTAGTTAACACTAATTGCATTGGTGGCAAATTCCATTGCAAGTACCCAAAATAAGAAGGAAGCGGACAGAGCAATCTCCCCATGCAAGGATTCAATTCAATACACATCCCCTGATAGGGGACTTAACAAAGATTAAAATGGTAAGAATAGTAGTTCACACTATTTGTATTGGAGGCACAGTACATTGCGCGGCGCACGTGCAGTGGCCCAAATTGGAAGGAAGAGGACTGACCAACCATCTTTTTCCATCTCCCGGTTCCTAAAATCTATTCCATACACCGGCCCCTCATAGGGGACAAAACAGAGATTAAATTGGTAAGAACAGATTTTCTTAATAAAAAAAAAAAGAGGACAGTGTCTGCGGAGCTGGGTATTTTTTGGCCGTATTACTGAACGCTCATGCACAATGGCTGTAGGCTCATGCGTCCTTTTGCGGAGGTGACAAACCTGGTCAGTCAAACCCAAGGCAACATCATCAACCTCATCCCATATGCGTTTTTTCTGGAGCGTGCCCTGCGAAGAGTGCTGGATCAGGCCATAGATGAGCATGAAGAGGAAGAGTTGTGGTCACCATCACCACCAGAAGCAGCCTTGTCATCGTCGATAGCTGGACCTGCGGCAACGCAGAGAGAGGAGTCTGAAGAAGAGGAGTCAGAGGAAGAAGGTGTCTTTGAGGAGGTGGAAGACCAACCACAGCAGGCATCCCAGGGGGCTTGTTGTCACCTTTCGGGGACCCTTGGTGTTGTACGTGACTGGGTGGAGGAAGAGACCTTCAATGACGTCAGCGAGGACAAGGAACGGGACATGGCTAGCTTGGTATCCAACCTTGTGCAAATGGGGAGTTTGCAGTTGTGCAAATGGACTGTTTGCGGTGCGCTAAACGGGTAGTTTGGTCTGTCAGAGTTTGGTTTGTCACTGTGAAGCGGGTGTAACCCTTACACTACCTGATTGATACAACATCATACCTGATAGTATACACACACTGGATGTTTTAAAGCACGTTATTCCAAACAATTTAGGAATGTTAGGTGATTTATGCCCTTTATGGATTAAAAACCGACTCTGCGTCAACTATGTAATTTTCCATGGGAGTTTTACCATGGATCCCCCTCCGGCATGCCACAGTCCAGGTGATAGATCCCTTGAAACAACATTTCCATCACTATTGTGGCCAGAAAGAGTCCCTGTGGGTTTTAAAATTCACCTGCCTATTGAAGTCTATGGCGGTTCGCCCGTTCGCGAACATCGCGTTCGAGAACGGACAATTTTATGTTCGCGACATCTCTAATTATAAAGCATACATTTAAATTGCCTTTTTGTTCCTCATTAGCTCAGCTTTCCTCTGGTGGAGTGGAGAAGTCAGGGGCAATCCAGGCTTTGTTCATTTTTATCTGAGTCAACCTGTCAACATTGTCAGTAGACAAGCGGATAAGCTTATCTGTTATAATGCCACTAGCAGCACTAAATACACGATCAGACAATACGCTAGCGGCAAGGCAGGCCAGCACCTCCAAGGTGCAGAGCGCAAGTTCGGGCCACGTGTCCAGCTTGGACACCCAGTAGTTGTAAGGCACTGAGGGATCATTTAGGATGCTGACACGGTCTGCAATGTATTCCTTTACCATCTTCCAAAACTTTTCCCTCCTTGTAGCACTAGGCTGCGGTTCAGAGTGAGGTTGCTAGCGGGGTGTCCCATGCCTTGGAAAGTGTTGCCCTGCCTCTGTTCGAACTACTGTGTGTCCCCCTTGTCTCCCTTCCTCGGTTGCCTAAGGAAGTACGGACTCTGGCGGCCGCATTGTCAGATGGAAAATTTTGGAGCAATCTGTCAACAAGTACAGTACCTTCTGGTATTGCATCGTTTTACTTGTCCTCTCCACCACAGGAATGAGAGATGAGAAGTTCTCTTGGTAGCGGGGGTCAAGAAGGGTGAACACCCAGTAATCTGTGTTACCTAAAATGCGTATAACGCGAGGGTAGCAGGAAAGGCAGCCTAACATGAAGTCAGCCATGTGTTCCAGTGTATTAACGGGCAAGACGTCGATGTCAACTTCAGGATGACTCTCCATACCTTCATCCTCCTCTTCTGCCCATCCATGCTGAACAGATGGAATTAAAGTTCCATGGGTACTAACCTCTGTAGCAGAGGCAAGTGTCTCAAGCTCCTCCTCCTCTTTATGGCTCAATTCGCGCTGAGAAGACGAACTGGGGGAGGTCTGGCTATTACCCTGTGTAATCTCCTCCCCCATTACCTCATCTGCCACATTCAAAGCATCCTCCTTAATTATGAGCAGCGATCGTTTGAGTAGACACAGCAGTGGGATAGTTACACTGATAATAGCATTATCGCCACTAACCATCTGCGTGGATTCAGCAAAGTTTTTCAAAACCTCACATAGGTCTGACATCAATGCCTACTCCTCGCTCGAATAGTGGTAGTTGACTAGAAAGGCGACGACCATGTTGCAGCTGGTATACCACAGCTGCCCTCTGCTACTCACAAAGCCTAGCCAACATGTAGAACATAGAGTTCCACCGCGTGCTCACGTCGCACAACAGTCAGTGAGCTGGAAGCCGCAAGCGCTGCTGCAGCGTTGACAGACAGACTGAATCTGTGGACGACTTTTGGAAATGGGCACACAAGCGGCGCGCCTTCACTAGTAGCTCCTGCAAATTAGGGTAGTGAAAGGGATTTTTAACCTTGCTATTAGATATATATTATATCAGGCACTGCCACTTGTATAGATCACTGCCACTTGTTACAAGACAGGTAATTTCCTCAGAAGACACATCCGCCAGAGGGCTCTTAATTCCTGCATGCGAGCCCACCCCAGCAGACATTGAGACTACAATAGATGACACACAGTTATCACTTGGAAATACAATGGATAGCAGGATCCTCATGTACATGACAGCAAGCTGTATTGAGTTTAACTTGTTAGCATCTAGACTACCATTGTAATATGTAAAATACCCTTTCATGTATTGTATATGGCAGATACCAGTATTGTTTACCGACTTCCCTAAATTAACATGTCATCTGCTGAACTCATGATGGTATTCCCACCCCCAATGTCCTATAAATACATGTACTATGAAATAAAGACTTCAGATCTTAACTGTCCAAGATTGAGTTCTGGACTTTTATTATCTCCCAGCTGGAGGAGAGAGTATTCACTGAAGGGGAAAATTTACCGGTGGAGGTCTGATGCCTCATTGTATGACCATCTCATAACCACCTCAAATTGGAAAGAGCTAACAGGTAGGTTTTGATTAACCACTGAACCACTAAGGTTAAGACGTGGTGGGCTATGCATGGAATGTGTGTGTCACGCCAGGAAGGGTACAAGATACAATAGACACACAAGAAACAACAAACAAGCGTCTAGGCAAAAGCTAGGGATAATGGTCACCTCCTGACAAGATCCTATTAGCTGACCCTAGACTGCTGTGCACATGTTTAGACCCCAAAGGCGGGAATAAACGTGCCCCCGTGCCTAAGACTGAATTAACCCTATAGTCCCTGAGATAGTGGACAAGGGGGAAAATGGCAGCCTGCTTCCTCTAATCCTCGAGGAAGCAAGTGTCTAACTATCAGCCTAGACATTACACAAATGGAAACCAAAAACACACTTATCTTAGAAGCAGAGCAGAAACAGCAATCCACCTTTCCTCAGAGTGAGAAAGAAGCTATAACCCGCTAGGGACACTGTGTAGGTGCTTGATTCAAACTCACACAAACGACCCCACCCAGTGCACCTGAAGGGAGGCAGGTACAGCTCACTCCAAGTAAACAGAAAACTACCAACATGCTGCCAACTTGACAGACCTCCGCACCTCACCAGAGCAGGGCATGACAGTACCCCCCTCCCCTTCTACGGGTGACCTCCGGACACCCAGGACCCGTGGACTCCTGCTTACGGTTATTCAAGGCAAACTCTGCTAGAGTTAGGAATGAGGACCAGTCCTCCTGGTTCTCAGCCACAAAAAACCTCAAGTAGGTCTCCAGGATTTGGTTAGTACGCTCTGTCTGCCCATTCAACTGCGGATGAAAAGCCGAAGAGAACGATAGTTGAATGCCAAGACTAGAGCAGAACGCCATCCAAAACCTGAAAACAAACTGAGTACCCCTATCAGAAACCACATCCGAGGAAATACCATGTAATTTCACGATGTTATCAACAAAAACCTGAGCAAGAGTCTTAGCATTGGGCAGACTAGCTAATGATACAAAGTGAGCCATCTTGCTAAAACGGTCCACAACCACCAAAATCACCGTTTTCCCGGAAGAACTTGGCAGATCAGTAGTGTTGAGCGAACAGTTCGAGCACAATTCGGGTTCGTACCGAATTTTGGGGTGTTCGGGACCCGGACCAGGACCCGAACATTTTCAAAAAAGTTCGGGTTCGGGTTCGTTGTTCGACGATTACTTCCCGCTTTCTGAAGGGCTGCACAGCAGCCAATCAGCTAGCGTTTTACTTCTTGCCCTAAGAGCCCATCACAGCCATGCCTACTAATGGCATGGCTGTGATTGGCCAAGTGCAGCATGTGACCCAGCCTCTATTTAAGCTGAAGTCATATAGCTTCGCACGTCACACTGCTCTGATTAGTGTAGGGAGAGGACGCAGCTTCTGTGAGGGCGAGATTAGGCAGGGAAAAGTCAGCAACAACACCTAAGGAACTGATCGATCTACAGCTGTGAATGATTGAACTTCTGCTACTTACTTGCTCACTGGTTTTTAGGCTGCACAGAGCGTTTTTCTGTCACTTATTTTCTGGGGTGATCTGTGGCCATTTTGTGACTTGCGGTGCACCAGAACAAGCTGCCACAAAGTCCATCAATCCATCAATACTAGTTTATTTTTGCTATATCCTACATCAGGGGCTTGGCTGTGCTAATTGTCACCCCTAGAAACTCAGGATAGCAATTTCTATATTTTATTAAGGGGTTAAATACAATTGCCCAAATACCAATCCCCTAAATCTGGTGTTCCAGCTTTGGCTAGCCAAGTATAATACTGTCTGCTGTCTGGCAAAGGATAGATTATTTTCTGTGGTGAAATTCAATTGCCAAAATAGCAATACCATAAATCAGTGATTTCAGCTGTGGCTGGCCAAGTTTCATAGTGTCCTACAAATTATATATTTTGTTCTGGGGTGAAATTCAATAGCCAAAATAGCAATACCATAAATCAGTGGTTTCAGCTGTGGCTGGCCAAGTTTCATAGTGTCCGCAAAAACATAAATTTTTGTTCTGGGGTATAATTCAAATGCCAAAATAGCAATACCATAAATCTGGTGTCACAGCTGTGGATGGCAAAGTATAATAGTGTCTGCCAAAACATATATTTTGTTCTGGGGTGAAATTCAATTGCCAAAATTGCAATACCATAAATCAGTGGTTTCAGCTGTGGCTGGCCAAGTTTCATAGTGTCCTGCAAATTATATATTTTTTTCTGGGGTGAAATTCAATTGCCAAAACAGAAATACCATAAATCAGTGGTTTCAGCTGTGGCTGGCCAAGTTTCATAGTGTCCTGCAAATTATATATTTTTTTCTGGGGTGAAATTCAATTGCCAAAACAGCAATACCATAAATCAGTGGTTTCAGCTCTGGCTGGCCAAGTTTCATAGTATCCTGCAAATTATATATTTTGTTCTGGGGTGAAATTCAATTGCCAAAATAGCAATACCATAAATCAGTGGTTTCAGCTGTGGCTATCCAAGTTTCATAGTGTCCTGCAAATTATATATCTTTTTTCTGGGGTGAAATTCAATTGCCAAAACAGCAATACCATAAATCAGTGGTTTCAGCTGTGGCTGGCCAAGTTTCATAGTGTCCTGCAAATTATATATTTTTTTCTGGGGTGAAATTCAATTGCCAAAACAGCAATACCATAAATCAGTGGTTTCAGCTCTGGCTGGCCAAGTTTCATAGTGTCCTGCAAATTATATCTTTTGTTCTGGGGTGAAATTCAATTGCCAAAAAAGCAATACCATAAATCAGTGGTTTCAGCTGTGGCTGGCCAAGTTTCATAGTGTCCTGCAAATTATATATTTTTTTCTGGGGTGAAATTCAATTGCCAAAACAGCAATGCCATAAATCAGTGGTTTCAGCTGTGGCTGGCCAAGTTTCATAGTGTCCTGCAAATTATATATTTTTTTCTGGGGTGAAATTCAATTGCCAAAACAGCAATACCATAAATCAGTGGTTTCAGCTCTGGCTGACCAAGTTTCATAGTGTCCTGCAAATTATATATTTTGCTCTGGGGTGAAATTCAATTGTCAAAATAGCAATACCATAAATCAGTGGTTTCAGCGGTGGCTGGCCAAGTTTCATAGTGTCCGCAAAAACTTATATTTTGTTCTGGGGTGAAATTCAATTGCCAAAATAGCAATACCCTGCATCTGGTGTTCCAGCTGTTGCAGGCCTAGTTTAAATCTGTCCGTAACAGGGTATATTTTGTTCTAGGGTGACATTCAACTGCCAAAATAGCAATACCATAAATCAGTGGTTTCAGCTGTGGCTAGCAAAGTATTATAGTGTCTGCCAAAACATATATTTTGTTCTACCATATATATGGTGTCACAGCTGTGGATGGCAAAGTATAATAGTGTCTGCCAAAACATATATTTTGTTCTGGGGTAAAATTCAATTGCCAAAAGAGCAATACCATAAATCAGTGGTTTCAGCTGTGGCTGGCAAAGTATCATAGTGAACGTAAAAACATATATTTTGTTCTGGGGTGAAATTCAATTGCCAAAATAGCAATACCATAAATCAATGGTTTCAGCTGTGGCTGGCCAAGTTTCATAGTGTCCACAAAAACATATATTTTGTTCTGGGGTGAAATTCAATTGCCAAAATAGCAATACCATAAATCAGTGGTTTCAGCTCTGGCTGGCCAAGTTTCATAGTGTCCTGCATATTATATATTTTGTTCTGGGGTGAAATTCAATTGCCAAAATAGCAATACCATAAATCAGTGGTTTCAGCTGTGGCTGGCCAAGTTTCATAGTGTCCACAAAAACATATATTTTGTTCTGGGGTGAAATTCAATTGCCAAAATAGCAATACCCTGAATTTGGTGTTCCAGCTGTTGCAGGCCGAGTTTAAATCTATCCGTAACAGGGTATATTTTGTTCTGGGGTGAAATTCAATTGCCAAAATAGCAATACCATAAATTAGTGGTTTCAGCTGTGGCTGTGAAAGTATAATAGTGTCCGCCAAAACATATATTTTGTTGTGGGGTGAAATTCAATTGCCAAAATAGCAATACCCTGAATCTGGTGTCCCAGGTGTTGCAGGCCAAGTGTTAATCTGTCCGCAAAAGGGTATATTTTGTTCTGGGGTGAAATTCAATTGCCAAAATAGCAATACCATAAATCAGTGGTTTCAGCTCTGGCTGGCCAAGTTTCATAGTGTCCGCAAAAACATATATTTTGTTGTGGGGTGAAATTCAATTGCCAAAATAGCAATACCATAAATCAGTGGTTCCAGCTGTGGCTGGCCAAGTTTCATAGTGTCCTGCAAATTATATATTTTGTTCTGGGGTGAAATTCAATTGCCAAAACAGAAATACCATAAATCAGTGGTTTCAGCTCTGGCTGGCCAAGTTTCATAGTGTCCTGCAAATTAGATATTTTGTTCAGGGGTGAAATTTAATTGCCAAAATAGCAATGCCATAAATCAGTGGTTTCAGCTGTGGCTGGCCAAGTTTCATAGTGTCCGCAAAAACATATATTTTGTTCTAGATTAGTGTAATACGCTACATAAATAAATAGGCAGATAGTGTTAGGTGCCTGTAAAAAAAGGCCTGAATTTGAAATCAATACATTGGGCCAAATATTTTTTTCCTTATTGTGGTGCTTGGTGAACGGTAACAATGAGGAAAACATCTAGTAAGGGACGCGGACGCGGTCGTGGTGGTGTTAGTGTACCCTCTGGTGCTGGGAGAGGACGTGGCCATTCTGCCACAGCCACACGTCCTAGTGAACCAACTACCTCAGGTTCCAGTACCCGCCAGAATTTACAGCGATATTTGGTGGGGCCCAATGCCGTTCTAAGGATGGTAAGGCCTGAGCAGGTACAGGCGCTCGTCAATTGGGTGACCGACAGTGGATCCAGCATGTTCACAACATTATCTCCCACCCAGTCTTCTGCAAAAAGCGCACAGGTGGCACCTGAAAACCAAGCCCATCAGTCTGTCACATCACCCCCATGCATATCAGGGAAACTGTCTGAGCCTCAAGTTATGCAGCAGTCTCTTATGCTGTTTGAAGACTCTGCTGGCAGGGTTTCCCAAGGGAATCCACCTAGCCTTTCCCCAGTAGAGGAAGACATAGAATGCACTGATGCACAACCACTGATGTTTCCTGATGATGAAACATCAGAGTCCGCACGTCTCTGATGATGACGAAACACAGGTGCCAACTGCTGCGTCTTTCTGCAGTGTGCAGACCGAACAGGAGGTCAGGGAGGAAGACTGTGTGGAAGATGATCCAGGGGACGATGAGGTCCTAGACCCCACATGGAATGAAGGTCGTGCCACTGACTTTCATAGTTCAGAGGAAGAGGCAGTGGTGAGACCGAGTTCGCCTGCTACTGGCCACCGCCACCAGGGACCGAGCACCCCAAAGGCAGCTTCAAGGAGTTCCCTGGCATGGCACTTCTTTAAACAATGTGCTGACGACAAGACCCGAGTGGTTTGCACGCTGTGCCATCAGAGCCTGAAGTGAGGCATTAACGTTCTGAACCTTAGCACAACCTGCATGACCAGGCATCTACATGCAAAGCATGAACTGCAGTGGAGTAAACACCTTAAAAGCAAGGAACTCACTCTGGCTCCCCCTGCTCCCTCTTCTGCTGCTGCCTCGGCCTCTTCCTCTGCCTCGGGAGGAATGTTGGCACCTGCCGCCCACCAAACAGAGGATGTGCCATCGACAAAACCACCTGCGTCTCCAAGCATCTCCACCATGTCACACGGCAGCGTTCAGCTCTCCATCTCACAAACCTTGGAGAGAAAGAGTAAATTCCCACCTAGCCACCCTCGAGCCCTTGGCCTGAATGCCAGCATTTCTAAACTACTGGCCTTTGAAATGCTGTCATTCAGGCTGGTGGACACAGACAGCTTCAAACAGCTGATGTCCATGGCTGTCCCACAGTATGTTGTTCCCAGCCGCCACTACTTCTCCAAGACAGCCGTGCCTTCCCTGCACAACCAAGTATCCGATAAAATCAAGTGTTCACTGCGCAACGCCATCTGTGGCAAGGTCCACCTAACCACAGATACGTGGACCAGTAAGCACGGCCAGGGACGCTATATGTCCCTAACTGCACACTGCCCGGGGAAAACGTCAGCAGGCCATTCTGAAACTCATATGTTTGGGTGATAGGCCCCACACCGCGCAGGAGTTGTGGCGGGGTATTGAACAACAGACCGACGAGTGGTTTCTGCCGGTGGGCCTCAAGCCCGGCCTGGTGGCGTGCGATAATGGGTGAAATCTCGTCGCAGCTCTGGGACTAGCCGGTTTGACGCACATCCCTTGCCTGGCACATGTGCTGAATTTGGTGGTGCAGAAGTTCATTCACAACTACCCCGACATGTCAGAGCTGCTGCATAAAGTGCAGGCCGTCTGAGCGCGCTTCCGGCGTTCACATCCTGCCGCTGCTCGCCTGTCTGCGCTACAGCGGAACTTCGGCCTTCCCGCTCACCGCCTCATTGTGACGTGCCCACCAGGTGGAACTCCACCTTGCACATGCTGGAGAGACTGTGCGAGCAGCAGCAGGCCATAGTGGAGTTTCAGCTGCAGCACGCACGCGTCAGTCGCACTGCGGAACAGCACCACTTCACCACCAATGATCGGGCCTCCATTCGAGACCTGTGTGCCCTGTTGCGCTGTTTCGAGTACTCCACCAACATGGCCAGTGGCGATCACACCGTTATCAGCGTTCCAATACCACTTCTATGTCTCCTTGAGAAAACGCTTAGGGCGATGATGGAAGAGGAGGTGGCTCAGGAGGAGGAGGAGGAGGAGGAGGATGAGGGGTCATTTTTAAACACTTTCAGGCCTGTCTGTTAGAAGTGGCTCAGAGGGAGGTTTTTTGCAACAGCAGAGGCCAGGTACAAATGTGGCCAGCCAGGGCCCACTACTGGAGGACAAGGAGGATGAGGAGGAGGTGAAGGAGGATGATGATGAAGCAGGTTCAAAGCGGGGTGGCACCCGACACAGCTCAGGCCCATCACTGGTGCGTTGCTGGGGGGATACGGAGGACGATGATGATACGCCTCCCACAGAGGACAGCTTGTCCTTACCTCTGGGGAGCCTGGCACACATGAGTGACTACATGCTGCAGTGCCTGCGCAATGACAGCAGAGTTGCCCACATTTTAACGTGTGCGGACTACTGGGTTGCCACCCTGCTGGATCCCCGGTACAAAGACAATGTGCCCACCTTACTTCCTGCACTGGAGCGTGATAGGAAGATGCGCGAGTACAAGCGCACGCTGGTAGATGCGCTCCTGAGAGCATTCCCAAATGTCACAGGGGAACAGGTGGAAGCCCAAGGCGAAGGCAGAGGAGGAGCAAGAGGTCGCAAACGCAGCTGTGTCACGGCCAGCTCCTCTGAGGGCAGGGTTAGCATGGCAGAAATGTGGAAAAGTTTTGTCTCCACGCCACAGCTAATGGCACCACCACCTGATACGGAACGTGTTAGCAGGAGGCAGCATTTCACTAACATGGTTGAACAGTACGTCTGCACACCCCTCCACGTACTGACTGATGGTTCGGCCCCATTCAACTTCTGGGTCTCCAAATTGTCCACGTGGCCAGAGTTAGCATTTTATGCCTTGGAGGTGCTGGTCTGCCCGGCGGCCAGCGTTTTGTCTGAACATGTATTCAGCACGGCAGGGGGCGTCATTACTGACAAACGCAGCCGCCTGTCCACAGCCAACATGTACAAGCTGACGTTCATAAAAATGAATCAGGCATGGATCCCACAGGACCTGTGCCTCCCTTGTGCAGAATAGACATTTATAACTGCCTTCCCCTCAAACATGTATTCTTGTACTCCGGGGCACTTCTTTATTGAATCCTCATTTTTTTAACTTTACCATGATCTTGCGGTGCAACCTAAAGTTGAATGAACCTCTCCTTTGTCTGGGTGCTGGGCCGAAATAACTGAAAGTGGCCTTCTCCAGTGGTGGGTGATATGACGCATGATTCCTTGCTGTGGGACCTCTCTCCTCTGTCTGGGTGCTGGGCCGAAATAACTGAAAGTGGCCTTCTCCAGTGGTGGGTGATATGACGCATGATTCCTTGCTGTGGGACCTCTCTCCTCTGTCTGGGTGCTGGGCCGAAATAACTGAAAGTGGCCTTCTCCAGTGGTGGGTGATATAACGCATGATTCCTTGCTGTGGGACCTCTCTCCTCTGTCTGGGTGCTGGGCCGAAATAACTGAAATTGGCCTTCTCCAGTGGTGGGTGATATGACGCATGATTCCTTGCAGTGGGACCTGTATCCTCGGTCTGGGTGCTGGGCCAAAAAAACTGACAGTGGCCTTCTCCAGTGGTGGGTGATATGGCGCATGATTCCTTGCTGTGGGACCTCTCTCCTCGGTCTGGGTGCTGGGCCGAAATAACTGAAAGTGGCCTTCTCCAGTGGTGGGTAATATGACGCATGATTCTTTGCAGTGGGACCTGTATCCTCGGTCTGGGTGCTGGGCCGAAATAACTGAAAGTGGCCTTCTCCAGTGGTGGGTGATATGACGCATGATTCCTTGCAGTGGGACCTGTATCCTCGGTCTGGGTGCTGGGCCGAAATAACTGACAGTGGCCTTCTCCAGTGGTGGGTGATATGACGCATGATTCCTTGCAGTGGGACGTGTATCCTCGGTCTGGGTGCTGGGCCGAAATAACTGAAAGTGGCCTTCTCCAGTGGTGGGTGATATGACGCATGATTCCTTGCAGTGGGACCTGTATCCTCGGTCTGGGTGCTGGGCCAAAAAACTGACAGTGGCCTTCTCCAGTGGTGGGTGATATGAGCGCATGATTCCTTGCTGTGGGACCTCTCTCCTCAGTCTGGGTGCTGGGCCGAAATAACTGAAAGTGGCCTTCTCCAGTGGTGGGTAATATGAGCGCATGATTCCTTGCAGTGGGACCTGTATCCTCGGTCTAGGTGCTGGGCCGAAATAACTGAAAGTGGCCTTCTCCAGTGGTGGGTGATATGACACATGATTCCTTGCAGTGGGACCTGTATCCTCGGTCTGGGTGCTGGGCCGAAATAACTGACAGTGGCCTTCTCCAGTGGTGGGTGATATGACGCATGATTCCTTGCAGTGGGACGTGTATCCTCGGTCTGGGTGCTGAGCCAAAATAACTGAAAGTGGCCTTCTCCAGTGGTGGGTGATATGACGCATGATTCCTTGCAGTGGGACTTGTATCCTCGGTCTGGGTGCTGGGCCGAAATAACTGAAAGTGGCCTTCTCCAGTGGTGGTTGATATGACGCATGATTCCTTGCTGTAGGACCTCTCTCCTCTGTCTGGGTGCTTGGCCGAAATAACTGAAATTGGCTCTCTCCAGTGGTGGGTGATATGAAACATGATTCCTTGCAGTGGGACCTGTATCCTCGGTCTGGGCGCTGGGCCGAAATAACTGAAAGTGGCCTTCTCCAGTGGTGGGTGATATGACCCATGATTCCTTGCTGTGGGACCTCTCTCCTCTGTCTGGGTGCTGGGCCGAAATAACTGAAAGTGGCCTTCTCCAGTGGTGGGTGATATGACATAGTAACATAGTAACATAGTATATAAGGCCGAAAAAAGACATTTGTCCATCCAGTTCGACCTGTTTCCTGCAAGTTGATCCAGAGGAAGGCAAAAAACCCCTGTGAGGTAGAGCCAATTTTCCCCACTTAAGGGGAAAAAAGTCCTTCCCGACTCCAATCAGGCAGTCAGAATAACTCCCTGGATCAACGACCCATCTTTAGTAGCTATAGCCTGAAATATTATTACGCTCCAGAAATACATCCAGGCCCCTCTTGAATTCCTTTATTGTACTCACCATCACCACCTCCTCAGGCAGAGAGTTCCATAGTCTTACTGCTCTTACCGTGAAGAACCCTTTTCTATGTTTGTGTACAAACCTTCTTTCTTCAGACGCAGAGGATGTCCCCTCGTCACAGTCACAGTCCTGGGGATAAATAGATGATGGGAGAGATCTTTGTACTGACCCTGATATATTTATACATAGTTATTAGATCTCCCCTCAGTCGTCTTTTTCTAGAGTGAATAACCTAATTTTGATACCCTTTCGGAGTACTGTAGTTGCCCCATTCCAGTTATTACTTTAGTTGCCCTCCTCTGAACCCTCTCTAGCTCTGCTATGTCTGCCTTGTTCACGGGAGCCCAGAACTGTACACAGTACTCCATGTGTGGTCTGACTAGTGATTTATAAAGTGGTAAGACTATATTTTCATCACGGGCATCTATGCCCCTTTTGATGCAACCCATTATTTTATTGGCCTTAGCAGCAGCTGCCTGACACTGGTTTTTACAGCTTAGTTTGTTATTTATTAAAATTCCTAGATCCTTTTCCATGTCAGTGTTACTGAGTGTTTTACCATTTAGTATGTACGGGTGACTTGCATTATTCCTTCCCATGTGCATAACTTTACATTTGTCAGTGTTAAACCTCATCTGCCATTTCTCTGCCCAAGCCCCCAATCTATCCAGATCCCTCTGTAGCAGAAAACTGTCCTCTTTAGTGTTAATTACTTTACACAGTTTAGTGTCATCTGCAAAAATTGATATATTACTGTGCAAGCCTTCTACAAGATCATTAATAAATATATTGAAGAGAATAGGGCCCAATACTGAACCCTGAGGTACCCCACTAGTGACCGTGACCCAATCTGAGTGTGTACCGTTAATAACCACCCTCTGTTTTCTATTACTGAGCCAGTTACTTACCCACATACAGATATTTTCTCCTAGTCCAAGTGTTCTCATTTTATATACTAACCTTTTATGTGGTACAGCGTCAAATGCTTTGGAGAAGTCCAGATATACGACATCCATTGATTCGCCAGCTGTCAAGTCTAGAACTTACCTCCTCATAGAAACTGATTAAATTAGTTTGACATGACCGATCCCTCATGAAGCCATGCTGATATGGTGTAATTTGCTTATTTTCATTGAGATACTCCAAGATAGCATCTCTTACAAAACCTTCAAACAGTTTACCCACAACAGATGTTAAACTTACCGGCCTATAATTTCCAGGCTCTGTTTTTGGACCCTTTTGAATATTGGCACCACATTTGCTATACGCCAGTCTGGTGGAACATTCCCTGTCAGTATGGAGTCCGTGAATATCAAAAATAAGGGTCTGGCTAGGACATCACTTAATTCCCTTAGGATACGGGGTGTATGCCATCCGGTCCTGGCGATTTGTCTATTTTAATTTTTTAAGTCGCTGCTGTACTTCTTCCTGGGTCAGACAGGGCACTTTTAAAGGGAATTTACTTTTACATTTTGCATTTCATCTGACAGTTTATTTTCCTCAGTGAAAACAGTGGTGAAGAAAATATTTAATAGCTTGGCTTTATCCTCATCGCTTTCTGCAACTCCCCCCTCATTGCTATGTAGAGGGCCGACTCCTTCAGGTTTATATTTTTTACCATTTATATAATTGAAAAACATTTTAGGGTTAGTTTTGCTCTCTTTGGCAATTAATCTCTCGGTCTCTAGTTTGGCAGTTTTTATTAGTTTTTTACATATTCTATTTTTTTCCTTATAGTTTATCAGTGCTTCCTGGCTCCCCTCCTGTTTTAGTGA
This sequence comes from Bufotes viridis, assembly GCA_033119425.1. Lineage (NCBI taxonomy): Eukaryota > Metazoa > Chordata > Amphibia > Anura > Bufonidae > Bufotes > Bufotes viridis. The sequence continues at coordinate 198,099,660 of CM065591.1, read as the reverse complement.
TTTATATGCTTTCTTTTTGTCATTTATTGCTTTTTTTACGGTTCTATTTATCCACGCATGATTCCTTGCTGTGGGACTTATATCCTCGGTCTGGGTGCTGGGCCGAAATAACTGAAAGTGGCATTCTCTAGTGGTGGGTGATATGACGCATGATTCCTTGCTGTAGGACCTCTCTCCTCTGTCTGGGTGCTTGGCCGAAATAACTGAAATTGGCTCTCTCCAGTGGTGGGTGATATGAAACATGATTCCTTGCAGTGGGACCTGTATCCTCGGTCTGGGCGCTGGGCCGAAATAACTGACAGTGGCCTTCTCCAGTGGTGGGTGATATGACGCATGATTCCTTGCAGTGGGACGTGTATCCTCGGTCTGGGTGCTGGGCCGAAATAACTGAAAGTGGCCTTCTCCAGTGGTGGGTGATATGACGCATGATTCCTTGCAGTGGGACCTGTATCCTCGGTCTGGGTGCTGGGCCAAAAAAACTGACAGTGGCCTTCTCCAGTGGTGGGTGATATGACGCATGATTCCTTGCTGTGGGACCTCTCTCCTCAGTCTGGGTGCTGGGCCGAAATAACTGAAAGTGGCCTTCTCCAGTGGTGGGTAATATGACGCATGATTCCTTGCAGTGGGACCTGTATCCTCGGTCTAGGTGCTGGGCCGAAATAACTGAAAGTGGCCTTCTCCAGTGGTGGGTGATATGACACATGATTCCTTGCAGTGGGACCTGTATCCTCGGTCTGGGTGCTGGGCCGAAATAACTGACAGTGGCCTTCTCCAGTGGTGGGTGATATGACGCATGATTCCTTGCAGTGGGACGTGTATCCTCGGTCTGGGTGCTGAGCCGAAATAACTGAAAGTGGCCTTCTCCAGTGGTGGGTGATATGACGCATGATTCATTGCTGTGGGACTTGTATCCTCGGTCTGGGTGCTGGGCCGAAATAACTGAAAGTGGCCTTCTCCAGTGGTGGTTGATATGACGCATGATTCCTTGCTGTAGGACCTCTCTCCTCTGTCTGGGTGCTTGGCCGAAATAACTGAAATTGGCTCTCTCCAGTGGTGGGTGATATGAAACATGATTCCTTGCAGTGGGACCTGTATCCTCGGTCTGGGCGCTGGGCCGAAATAACTGAAAGTGGCCTTCTCCAGTGGTGGGTGATATGACCCATGATTCCTTGCTGTGGGACCTTTCTCCTCTGTCTGGGTGCTGGGCCGAAATAACTGAAATTGGCCTTCTCCAGTGGTGGGTGATATGACGCATGATTTCTTGCAGTGGGACCTGTATCCTCGATCTGGGTGCTGGGCCGAAATACCTGAAAGTGGCCTTCTCCAGTGGTGGGTGATATGACGCATGATTCCTTGCAGTGGGACCTGTATCCTCGGTCTGGGTGCTGGGCCGAAATAACTGACAGTGGCCTTCTCCAGTGGTGGGTGATATGACGCATGATTCCTTGCTGTGGGACCTTTCTCCTCGGTCTGGGTGCTGGGCCGAATTAACTGAAAGTGGCTTTCTCCAGTGGTGAGTAATATGACGCATGATTCCTTGCTGTGGGACCTGTATCCTCGGTCTGGGTGCTGGGCCGAAATAACTGAAAGTGGCCTTCTCCAGTGGTGGGTGATATGACGCATGATTCCTTGTAGTGGGACCTGTATCCTCGGTCTGGGTGCTGGGCCGAAATAACTGAAAGTGGCCTTCTCCAGTGGTGGGTGATATGACGCATGATTCCTTGCAGTGGGACCTGTATCCTCGGTCTGGGTGCTGGGCCGAAATAACTGAAAGTGGCCTTCTCCAGTGGTGGGTGATATGACGCATGATTCCTTGCTGTGGGACTTGTATCCTCGGTCTGGGTGCTGGGCCAAAATAACTGAAAGTGGCCTTCTCCAGTGGTGGGTGATATGACGCAAGATTCCTTGCTGTGGGACCTCTCTCCTCTGTCTGGGTGCTGGGCCGAAATAACTGAAATTGGCTCTCCCCAGTGGATTGGTGATATGACACATGATTCCTTGCAGTGGGACCTGTATCCTCGGTCTGGGTGCTGGGCCGAAGTAACTGAAAGTGGCCTTCTCCAGTGGTGGGTGATATGACGCATGATTCCTTGCAGTGGGACTTGTATCCTCGGTCTGGGTGCTGGGCCGAAATAACTGAAAGTGGCCTTCTCCAGTGGTGGGTGATATGACGCATGATTCCTTGCTGTAGGACCTCTCTCCTCTGTCTGGATGCTTTGCCGAAATAACTGAAATTGGCTCTCTCCAGTGGTGGGTGATATGAAACATGTTTCCTTGCAGTGGGACCTGTATCCTCGGTCTGGGCGCTGGGCAGAAATAACTGAAAGTGGCCTTCTCCAGTGGTGGTTGATATGACCCATGATTCCTTGCTGTGGGACCTCTCTCCTCTGTCTGGGTGCTGGGCCGAAATAACTAAAAAGTGGCCTTCTCCAGTGGTGGGTGATATAACGCATGATTCCTTGCTGTGGGACCTCTCTCCTCGGTCTGGGTGCTGGGCCGAATTAACTGAAAGTGGCTTTCTCCAGTGGTGAGTAATATGACGCATGATTCCTTGCTGTGGGACCTGTATCCTCGGTCTGGGTGCTGGGCCGAAATAACTGAAAGTGGCCTTCTCCAGTGGTGGGTGATATGACGCATGATTCCTTGCAGTGGGACCTGTATCCTCGGTCTGGGTGCTGGGCCGAAATAACTGAAAGTGGCCTTCTCCAGTGGTGGGTGATATGACGCATGATTCCTTGCAGTGGGACCTGTATCCTCGGTCTGGGTGCTGGGCCGAAATAACTGAAAGTGGCCTTTTCCAGTGGTGGGTGATATGACGCATGATTCATTGCTGTGGGACTTGTATCCTCGGTCTGGGTGCTGGGCCAAAATAACTGAAAGCGGCCTTCTCCAGTGGTGGGTGATATGACGCATGATTCCTTGCAGTGGGACCTGTATCCTCGGTCTGGGTGCTGGTCCGAAATAACTGAAAGTGGCCTTCTCCAGTGGTGGGTGATATGACGCCTGATTCCTTGCAGTGAGACCTGTATCCTCGGTCTGGGTGCTGGGCCGAAATAACTGAAAGTGGCTCTCTCCAGTGGTGGGTGATATGACGCATGATTCCTTGCTGTGGGACCTCTCTCCTCTTTCTGGGAGCTGGGCCGAAATAACTGAAATTGGCCTTCTCCAGTGGTGGGTGATATGACGCCTTATTCCTTGCAGTGGGACCTGTATCCTCGGTCTGGGTGCTGGGCCGAAATAACTGAAAGTGGCCTTCTCCAGTGGTGGGTGATATGACGCATGATTCCTTGCTGTGGGACCTCTCTCCTCTGTCTGGGTGCTGGGCCGAAATAACTGAAAGTGGCCTTCTCCAGTGGTGGGTGATATGACGCATGATTCCTTGCTGTGGGACCTCTCTCCTCTGTCTTGGTGCTGGGGCCGAAATAACTGAAAGTGACCTTCTCCAGTGTTGGGTGATATGAAGCATGATTCCTTGCTGTGGGACCTCTCTCCAATTGATATTGTTTAATTTTTATTTATTTTATTTTATTTAAATTAATTTCCCTATCCACATTTGTTTGCAGGGTATTTACCTACATTTTGCTGCCGAACCCGAACATTTCGGGAAGTTCGGCTGAACTTCCCGAACCCGAACTTCTAGGTGTTCGCTCATCTCTACAGATCAGTAATAAAATCCATAGACAAGTGGGTCCAAGGACGAGAGGGGATAGACAAAGGAAGAAGTGAACCAGAAGGTCTAGTGTGAGCAACCTTTGACCGTGCACAGGTCTCACAAGCTGCCACGTAATCCTCAATACTCTGACGTAACCCAGGCCACCAGAACCTCCGAGAAATAAGATCAAAGGTGGACTTGCCACCAGGGTGTCCAGCAAGGACGGTATCGTGATGTTCCTTGAATACTTTGTATCACAGTCTAGAAGGAACAAACAACCTCCCTGGGGGACAAGAATCAGGAGCCGCCTCCTGGGCTTCCAACACCTCCATCTCCAACTCGGGGTACAGAGCGGAGACAACCACCCCATCAGCCAAAATCGGTGTAGGATCCTCCGAATCACTTCCCCCGGGAAAACTATGAGACAAAGCATCTGCCTTGACGTTTTTAATCCCCGGGAGAGGGGGATTTTTAAGTAACCACAACATTGAATCTAGTAAAGAACAATGACCATCTAGCCTGTCTAGGATTTAGGCGCTTGGCGGACTGCAAATAAGCCAAATTCTTATGATCAGTATATACAGTAACGGGATGATACGCCCCCTCCAACCAGTGATGCCATTCCTCAAAGGCCAATTTTATGGTCAGCAATTCCCGATCTCCTACATCATAATTCCTCTCGGCAACCGAGAGTTTCTTGGAAAAGAAGGCATACGGACGCCACTTGCCAGGCGATGGACCCTGCGACAGCACTGCTCCAACCCCCACCTCTGATGCCTCAACCTCCACCACAAATGGTTGAGACACATCAGGCTGAATCAGAATGGGAGCAGACGCGAAACACTCCTTAATAGCTGAAAAGGCCTGCAATGCCTCATCTGACCAGACAGAGCAGTCGGCGCCCTTCCTAGTCATATCGGTCAGCGGTTTTATAATGGTAGAGTAGATTACAATTAATTTTCTATAATAATTGGTAAACCCCAAAAACCTCGTCAAAGCTTTCTGATTCTCTAGTTGGTCCCATTCCAAAACCGCCCGGACCTTTTCGGGGTCCACCCGAAAACCAGAAAGCAGGTATCCCAAAAACGGAAGCTCCAGGACAGATAACACACATTTCTTCAACTTAACATATAATTTATTCTCCCGATCGTCAAAACCTGTCTCACGTGATCCTGATAGGGATTGACATCAGGGGAGTAAAATAATATGTCATCCAAGTAAATTACAATGAACCTTCCCACCAAATGATGAAAAATGTCATTGACAAATCGTTGAAACACCGCTGGCGTGTTGGTTAACCCAAACGGCATAACCAGATTTTCGAAATGACCCTCGTGCGTGTTGAAGGCCGTTTTCCACTCATCCCCCTCCTCGATTCTGATCAGATTGTAGGCCCCTCTTAAATCTAATTTGAGATTTAATTCTCGATAATCCAAGCAAGGTCTAAGAGATCCATCCTTTTTCTTTACAAAGAAAAAACCAACTGCGACCGGAGACTTTGAGGGCCTAATATGACCCTTTGCCAAATTATCGGCTATGTTCTTCCGCATGACCTCTCTTTCGGGTTGAGAAAGATTGTACAGCCGAGACTTTGGCAACTTGGCCCCTGGGATGAGATTAACAGGACAATCATATTCACGATGCGGAGGCAACTCCTGAGCCCCACCCTCCAAAAAGACATCTGCAAAATCTGAGAGATACTGAGGTAAAATCGTAGAAGACACGATAGATGCACTAAAGCAATTATCTGAACAAAATTCACTCCAACCCATGATCTGTCTTGCCTGCCAATCAATAGTAGGGTTATGTTTAATCAACCACGGCAAACTAAGGACCATAGGAGCAGGCAAGTTTTTCATGACAAAACACGAAATTATTTCAACATGCAAATCACCCAACCCTAGCCGACTACCATGAACAATATGACTGAGATTCTTCTGAGAAAGATGGGAAGAATCAATTGCAAACACCGGAATCTCTCTCTCCAAAGTGCACGTACTTAGGCCCAGATTTTGAAAAAACAGAAAATTTATAAGGTTTACTCCAGCACCACAGTCAATAAACACTTCAAGCTTAAATTTTCCTGATTCTAGCGCCACCATAGCTGGAAGGAGAAAACGGGTATTGCAGGGAGATTGCATTCCTGCTTACTCGGGCACCCCATCCACACTACCAAGAGTTAGAGATGTTTCTTTTTCTTTTTTACGTAAACCTCTTTGTGGACCATTCTCATCAACTTGCGGTTTCAGCATAAACAAGCATAAACAAAATAACCATTTGCTCCACAGTAAAAACATAACTTATGCAACCTCCTAAAGTTCCTATTACCTGAACGAAAAGACACCTGACCCAGCTGCATGGGTTCCTCCCCCATCCCAGAATTACATGTCATATTAACCTGGGGAACCGGTGAGACAAAACCACTGTCAGATGGAATCCCTCGCACTGAAGGGGCCTTATTCCGCTCTCTAATTCATCTATCTAAGCGCACTGCAAAAGACATAGCATTTTCCAACGTATCCGGATACTCATGAAAAGCAAGGGCATCTTTCAATCTCTCTGATAACCCCTTATAAAACTGACTACTCAGAGTGGGGTCATTCCACTCAGTCTCCGTAGCTCATCTCCGAAATTCAGCGCAGTACACCTCTGCAGTATGTTCTCCTTAAATCAAATTACGCAACCTAGATTCCGCCATCGAGACTCGATCTGGATAAATCAATCCCAATGCCTTAAAAAAATTCATCCACCGACCAAAGTGCCAGAGAACCGGTCGGCAGCGAAAAGGCCCAGGATTGAGCGTCCCCTTTAAGCAAGGAAATAATTTTCCCCACTCTCTGACTCATCGCCAGACGAAGATGGCTGCAACCGAAAGTACAGCTTGCATGACTCTCTAAAGCAGATAAAGTCATCCATACCCCCTGAAAATCTATCAGGAAGAGCGACTGTAGGCTCCCCATAAATTTGACCTCCTCAAATAGCACCTGATGCCAGAGCATTCTGACATGTGACAGAATCGTTAATTTCTAACGATAATTTGTTTTCTCTTAGAGTCCTAACAGTGGCACAGATGGGGTATTCTGCCCCTGTGAACTGGTTAGGACAGGTGGAAGTTTTAATGAACAAAAAACAAACTAAGCACATACACGCCCTCCCTGCCCCCAATAAAGAGGGGGCGTGACCCCCAGGACATCGTGTCATTACAAGTAGACAAAAAATAACAATAATTTACAGTATCACTAAGGGGGGGATATTTGTGTGCCACTGTTAGGACTAAGGGAAAACAAATTATCGTTAGAAATTAACGATTCCCTTACGTCCTAACCAGTGGCACAGATGGGGATTTAGCAAGTAGAAACCCCCATGGGAGGGTCCTCATGCCTGGCGGAAGATAACACTGTCCGCCCAAATGAGGAATAACTATGTATTCTAGCATCCACTCTATAGTGTGAAATAAAAGTGGAGTGAGAACTCCAAGAAGCTGACTTACAGTTCACGTCCAATGGGATCGAGCTTCTCTCGGCAAAAGAAGTGGCCACTGCTCGAGTAGAGTGGGCCCTTACAAATTCAGGGGGCTCCAAGCCCTGAGACATATAAGACTCCCGAATTGCCTCTTTAATCCATCGACTGATGGAGGGCTTAGAGGCTTTCCTTCCCTTATGGGTACCGGAAAAGAGGATAAGGAGGTTTTCATCCTTCCTAAATACCTTGGAGCGATCCAGGTAAATCCAAAGATATCTCGAAATGTTGAGGGTATGGAGCCCTCTTTCTTCAGAGGAGGAGGGTGGAGCCAAAGTCGGCAGGGAAATCACCTGGTTGATATTGTCAAAGGAAGGAACCTTTTGAATGAAAGTAGGTAAAAATCTGAGAAGTACCCGATCTTGCAGGAACTTCGCATAAGGTTCAAAAGCAGAAAAGGCTTGGAGTTCCCCAACTCGCTTTGCAGAGGTAAAGCCAATAGGAAGGTGATTTTCCAGGTCAAGAACTTGAATCCCACCTCCTCTAGGGGCTCAAAGGGGGGGAGATGCCAACCCCCTGAGCATGACCGATAAATCCCAAACATGGATAGGTCTAATTACTGTAGGGTTCAATCTGGAGGCTCCATTCAGGAATCTCTTGATAAGGGGGTCTTGAGAAACAGCTCTGTTGAGACAAGCAGAGATTGCTGAGACCTGCACTTTGAACATTCGAAGATTTGAGGAGATCTGCGTGTCCCCTGACACCAGTACTCTCTCTGGGGGAAGCCTCAGAAATTGACCCCGACTCATCTGTAAGAGTTGGGTAAACCAAGCTCTTTTCGGCCAGTATGGGATAATGGCGATGACTGACGCTTGGTCCTGCCTGATTTTCATCAAGACCCTTGGTATCAAGGAAATTGGAGGGAAGATGTAGGCCAGCCTGACAGAGCATCTATAGCCACCGGGTTGTCCTCCCTGTAAAGGGAGCAATACCTCTCCACTTTGGTGTTGAACCTCGTTGCCATGAGATCGATCTCTGGCATGCCCCACCTGAGCGTTATCATCTTGAAGACCTCTGGATGAAGTGACTATTCTCCGGTTGGAAGACCTCGGCTCAGGCGGTCCGTGATCACATTGTGAACTCCTCGAATGTGAACAGCTGACAAGTGGGTGAGGTTCATTTCTGCCCAATCCAGTATCACCCCTAACTCTCTCAGGAGACTTTGTGACCTCGTGCCTCCCTGCTTGTTGATATATAGTACAGCGGTCATGCTGTCTGACTTTATCTTCACGGCCTTCCCTTGAATGGAGGGAGCAAAATGAAAAAGAGCTAGTCTGATCGCTCTGATCTCCAGGAGATTCAATGACAATAACCTCTCCTGAGGTGTCCAAGTTCCTTGGACTGTCTTGTCTAGAAGATGAGCACCCCAGCCTACTAGGGATGCGTCTGAAGTAAGCATGGTCCAAGAGGGCTGGATCAGGGACTTGCCGTCCTCGAGGTGGGACCACCACCTTAGAGAGGATCGGACCTTGTAAGGCAGGGAGAGCACGGAATTGAGTCCCACTGGACTGTGATTCCACTTGGCTAGTACTTCCGACTGAAGCGGACGTAGATGCCACAATGCCCAAGGTATCGCTTCTGCGGTTGAAGACATTAGTCCCAACATCTTCATCAATGTTCGAATCGTTACCTGTTTCGGTACCGAAAGAGAACGGGCTGTTTGCTGAACGGATTGCTTTCTTTCGGGAGTAAGATGAATAGTCATCCTGACAGAATCCACCACGAACCCCAGGAACCTTACAGAGGTGGCTGGTTGAAGCTGGGACTTGTCCTAATTGATTATCCATCCCAATTGATGAAGGAATGTAACAGCCTGCTGGATGTGTTGGGACAGGATCGCTTGGGAAGGTGCTCTGAGGAGCCAATCGTCCAGGTATGGAACTATACTCAGGCCCTGAAGCCTTAGAGCGGCCACCACGGACACCACCACCTTGGTGAAAGTGTGTGGGGCTGAAGAAATCCCAAACGGGAGGGCCACAAACTGAAAATGTCTTAGGACCCCCCCCCCCCCCCGATGTTTACAGTGATCCTTAAGAATCTTCTGGACCCAGGATGGATGGGAATATGGAGATAAGCATCCTTGAGGTCTAAGGTTGCCAAGAAATCTCCCGGCAAAAGAAGATTGGTCACCGACTGGATAGTTTCCATACGGAACTTCTTTTGTTTTATGAAACGGTTGAAGTACCTCAAATCTATAATCATCCTACAACCTCCGATATTCTTGGGAACCAGGAAAACTGTGGAGTAGAACTTCTTCTAAGGCCCCCTTCTGAAAATATTCTAGAACTTAATTCTCTAGAATCTTTTGCTTGTTGCAGGGAAGAAGCCTTGTTTGGACGAACTTGTCCGAGGAAGGACTGCTCAAGTCCACAAGGTACCCCTGTAAAATTATCCGCAGGACCCATTGGTCCTGGAAATGATCCTGCCAACAAGGTAGAAAATGCTGTAGGCGTCCGCCTACGGGAATGTGGGGAGAAGGGGGCATGGGATTTCCAGTCAGACCGGCTTAATACCAAGAGCCTCGAGGAGGCCCGCAATCAGAGCGTCGAGGACTTCTTGGGGGGTCTAGAACCCCTAGAGGATTTTCCTCCTCTACGGGAGCCCCAATCTCTCTGGGCTCTAGGTTGAGGTTCCGACCTGGAACTGAACCTTTTGCCCCGACCACGAAAGGACTGCTGGGGAAGGGACTTGCCCTTCTTGTCCGACAGCCCTTCCATTATTTGGTCCAGCTCTGCACCAAAGAGTTTGCCGGGTTCGTATGCCATGGCGCAAAGATTGTGTTTTGAGGTCGTATCGGCCTTCCATGTTTCAACCAAAGCGGACGCTTGCCCGCGGTTGAGAGGGCCATGGACTTAGATGCCAGCTTCAACTGTTGTGGAGCCGTGTCGCACAGGAAGTCTATGGCAAGGCTGGCCGTCTTGCAAGAGGCCAAAATGTCGTCCCTAGAGACCCCCTGGTCAAGGTCGGACTGAATCTGGGCGAATCTTGTCATCAGGAAATTTGCCATCTCTGAAGAAGAAATCGCGACCGAGGCGAAGGCTGAGGCTGAGGAATAAGCGCGCCTAAGGGCGCAATCCGCCTTCCGATCCATTGGATCCTGCAAACTTGACCTGTCGTCTGATGGGATTAGGGTCCTTCTTGACAATTTCGACATTGCCATGTCCACTTTAGGGACAGCCCCCCAGGAAGACACCTGATCCTCTTTGACTGGAAATACAGCTTTGAATCTTTTGGTCAATACTGGACCTTTTTCCGGCTATTTCCATTTCGTCTTCATCAGAGACAGGAGGGAATTATCCGCTTTAAAGGCCCTAGGCCCCTTAGAGGCAAAAGATGAGGCTTCCCCCGGATCAACGTCCTGGTCCCCCGAACAGATGGATCTTAGCAGCCGTTGGTCTTTTTCCGGCGGGAAAAAATATGAAAAACCGTCGTCCCGGGAGGAGGAGGAAGAGGCCGAACCATCTCTAACATCCTGAACCCCCGAAGCTTCCATCGCACGATGGGGAGAGGAAGGACGTCGACGCTTGGAAACCAGGGCATGCTTCAATTCTTCTATAGAAGCGTTCACTTGGTTCATGTTGGTCTCCATGTAGCCCTTTACCCAATCGACAACGTCGTGGACCGTCGGCTCCTGCTGAGGAAGTGCCTTGGCCCTACAGGGTGGGCACCGGGAAAAGGCGTAGGCGTCCTCCAGCACGATCTGGCAGTCATGGCACTGCAGGTGGCGTCTCTTGCCAGTGGTCTTCCTGGTGGGCTCCCGGTCACCGTCCCTGGTTGAAGACATGGCTGTAATTAAAGAGATTTGAATTAAACGTAAAATTCAAAGAAACAAACCATTAACAGCAAGTTTCAGAATCTTTACCCAGAAGATCCTAGAAATGGCTGACAAAGAAAGCTTAATCGCAATCAAACAATGGATTTGCAAGAAAGCACTTGCAAACCACACACGGACAAACTCAAGGTTAACAGAAATCTGCGCTCCAGGAGACTGAGCCTGGAGCCTCTCCAGCCTTAAATGGAGTGTTTGGGCGCCAAAAAAATGAGTCTCCGCCCACAAAAGGGGCGGGACAACCTTAATTCTGAAAAACCCTTATATTTTTATAAGATGCAAAAGCAATTTAAATAATAGGCCCCCCTGGTATATTATGGGTAAAAACCACCTATATTATAATACCCAGACTGAAAAAAAAAAACACGGCCGCAGGAGCCTGCCGGACAGAGGCAGGAAGTGACGTCACCCAACGTCACTTCCGCAAGATGGCGGCGCCCAGCAGAGCATGTGGGACGCCGCATCCACCGCTACTCTCTCCCCTCAGGTGAGCAAAAGCACAGGAGAGCCCGCAATACTACAGACCCACAGAAGGAGGTTTAAGGTGAAGGTAGGCGGTGGGAAGAAGCGGAGCAAGAAAAAACGCTCCAAAATAAAAAAATTAACACTCTCTCCACCGAGGGAGAGAGTGTGACCACCTGTCCTGTCTGTCCACAGGACAGAAAAAAACACGATGTCCTGGGGGTCACGCCCCCTCTTTATTGGGGGCAGGGAGGGCGTGTATGTGCTTAGTTTGTTTTTTGTTCATTAAAACTTCCACCTGTCCTAACCAGTTCACAGGGGCAGAATACGCCATCTGTGCCACTGGTTAGGACGTAAGAGAATTACGCAGATCAGCAACCTCCAGGGATAATCCCTGCATGCATTCCACTAATGAATCAACTGACTCCATTTCCTAGCAGCAGAGAAATGGCAGTCTAGGAATTATTATGGCGGGCGGGTTATAATGTCACGCCGGGAAGGGTACAAGATACAATAGACACACAAGAAACAACAAAAAAGCGTCTAGGCAAAAGCTGGGAATAATGGTCACCTCCTGACAAGATCCTATCAGCTGACCCTAGACTGCTGTGCACACGTTTAGACCTCAAAGGTGGGAATAAACATGCCCCCGTGCCTAGAACTAAATTAGCCCTATAGTCCCTGAGATAGTGGACAAGGGGGAAAAAAGGCAGCCTGCTTCCTCTAATCCTGTACAGTTCATAAATGGAAACCAAAAACACACTTATCTTAGAAGCAGAGCAGAAACAGCAATCCACCTTTCCTCAGAGTGAGAAAGAAGCTATAACCCATAAGGGACACTGGGTAGGTCTTTGATTTAAACTCACACAAACGACCTCACCCAGTGCACCTGAAGGGAGGCAGGTACAGCTCACTCCAAGTAAACAGAAAACAACACACATGCTGCCAACCTGACAGACCTCCGCACCTCACCAGAGCAGGGCAGGACAGTGTGTCAGGTTGCCGAGCTCCAAAGCCGCCCATTGTCAGACACAACCATGCCTGTTTCTAGGTTGACTGGCGAGAGCCACAGCTCGGTCTGGTCCTTTATACCCTGCCACAGCTCTGCGGCAGTGTGCTGTTTGTCCCCTAAGCAGTAGTGATGAGCGGCAGGTGCCATATTCGATTTCGACGAAATTCGCGAATATTCGAATGAATATTCGTTTCGTATTCGTCGAAATCGAATATTCGTCATTTTTTCTAGTTATCGCGATTAAAATGCGATTTAAATAATCGCATATTGCGATTTGTACTTAAGGCTACTTTCCTATTGGTTTCATATCTAGAATTAGCGAGGATGACGAATATGACGAATGTATTCGTCATATTCCTCAAAACGAAGATAACGAAGTATTCTACATCTTCGTTTTAGCAACCTATTCGTCAACCTCGCTAATTCTAGCAATCAAATAGGAAGGTTGACTATAGAGACAGCTGTGTTAAATTCGCTATGCGATTTTTTTTTAATACAATAATTATATTACTTGATATGATAATATTATTATAAGTATTCTATTTATTAAAAAAAAAAAAAAATCGCATAGCGAATTTAACACAGCTGTCTGGTAAGTCAACCTTCCTATTTGATTGCTAGAATTAGCGAGTTGACGAATAGGTTGCTAAAACGAAGATGTAGAATACTCGTTATCTTCGTTTTGAGGAATATGACGAATACATTCGTCATATCGTCATCCTCGCTAATTCTACCAAGCCAACCATAACTTCTGTGCTCATGGAGCGTCCCCATCACCATGGGAACGTCTCCATATACTAAAATGTACTGTCGGATTTGAGGAATTACGTTGAAATCGCAATGCGATTAATTCAAGTTATATTAATCGCATTGCGATTTCAACTTAGAGCTGGGTTTATAATGGGTCAGCTTGCTAGAATTAACGAAGTTAACGAATATGGAATATAGCAGCAGTGCTAAGTTGAAATCGCAATGCGATTAATTTAACTTAAAGTATTCGCATTGCGATTTCAACTTAGAGCTGGGTTTATAATGGGTCAGCTTGCTAGAATTAACTGAAGTTAACGAATATGGAATATAGCAGCAGTGCTAAGTTGAAATCGCAATGCGATTAATTTAACTTAAAGTATTCGCATTGCGATTTCAACTTAGCACTGCTAGTGCATAGCTATATATTCCATATTCGTTAATTCTAGCCTATGTAAGATAGCAGTGCTAAGTTGTAATCGCAATGCGATTAATATAACTTGAATTAATCGCATTGCGATTTCAACGTAATTCCTCAAATCCGACAGTACATTTTAGTATATAGAGATTTTCCCATGGAAGGGGACGCTCCATGAGCACGGAAGTCGGCAGAAGCGGCAACGGGCACTGACTGGAGCAGCCAGGAAGCCAGGAATCCTCATGACAGGTAAGAACTACTTTTGGGAAGTGGGAAAGAAAAAAATATAACTAAAAAAAAAAAAAAAACGAATATTCGAAATAGCGAATTTATAGCGCTATATTCGAAATATTCGCGAATTAGCGAAGTGCCGATATTCGCTAAAAAAATTCGCTTTTCGAATATTCGCGCTCAACACTACTAAGCAGATCAGCTTCAGCACGGCCTGTTGACGCTTACCCACAGCAGTGCTACACTGCTTCCAGCTAGCGACTGATGGCTGACTGCTGTTGGAGGTGGAAGAGGAGGAGGGGGCGGCGGAGGAGAAGAAGTGGGGGTTGGAGCTAGTAACATAGTTGCTGGTGGAGACCCTGATGGATGTTGGGCCTGCAATCCTGGTCGTGGGTAGCACCTGTGCCATCCCAGGGTCCAACTCACTCCCGGCCTGCACAACATTCACCCAGTGTGCGGTCAGGTAAATGTAGCGTCCCTTGCCACCAGCACTTGTCCATGTGTCCGTGGTGATGTGGACCTTCCCAGTAAGTGTGTTGGTCAGGGCACGGGTGATGTTCTGGGACACATGCTTGTGTAAAGCATGCATGGCACACTGTGAAAAATAGTGGCGGCTGGAGACTGCGTACCGAGGGACAGCCGCCGACATGAGGCTGCGGAAGGCCTCAGTGTCCACAAGACTAAATGGCAACATTTCAAGGGCCAGTCATTTCAAAAGTTGAGCATTTAGTGCTATGGCCTTTTGGTGTGTGGGTGGATATTTGTGCTTGCGTTCAAATGCCTGTGTTATCAACATTTGGTTAAAAGATGGCTGCACAATACATCACAAACTAACAGAAAAATAAAAAAGGGGCTCATTCCAAAAATAGGAATGAAGGAAGCTCTTAGCGCACATTTTTGATCAAAAGTATGTCGGGCCCAAGTGCCACTTCACGGCGACTTCCGCACAAGGGTCCCTAACACTACAGATACTGCCTCTTATAGACTTACCAGTCTCCTTATTTTCAGGGCACTGCAGGAACCAGCTAAATTGCTTTTGTGCTGAGAAGTCCCAGGCACTTGGGCGTTGCTCAGTCCAAAAGAGGAGCCACCCTCAATATATACTATAAGACAGAGTTCAGACTAAGCAAATATATTTCTACACTCAGAAGTGCATGACCATAAGGCAAATAAAGTTGGTTAAAAGATGGCTGCACAATACATCACAAACTAACAGAAAAATAAAAAAGGGGCTCATTCCAAAAATAGGAATGAAGGAAGCTCTTAGCGCACATTTTTGATCAAAAGTATGTCGAACTCTGTCTCATAGTATATATTAAGGGTGGCTCCTCTTTTGGACTGAGCAACGCTGCGCTGGGACAGGGAAGTGGATGTTGTTGCTGACGGTTCATGCGAAGGTCCAGGTGCAGGGCAAGGGACATCCGGTCCTGCGCCTTCCACAGGGGATTGACAAGCAGTGCATAACACAGGGGAAGAGGAGGCAGTAAAAAAGGAAAAAAATAGAACATGTAAAAAACAAATAAACGCGGCCAAACTAGAGACCGAGAGATTAATTGCCAAAGAGAGTAAAACTAACCCTAAAATGTTCTTTAATTATATAAATGTTAAAAAGTATAAATCTGAAGGTGTCGGCCCTTTAAATAGTAATGTGGGGGGAGTTGCAGAGAGCGACGAGGATAAAGCAAAGCTGTTAAATATCTTTTTTCTCCAATGTGTTCACTAAGAAAAATAAACTATCAGATGAAATGCTGAATGTAAAAATAAATCCCCCATTAAAAGTGTCCTGTCTGACCTAAGAAGAAGTAAAACAGCGACTTAAAAAGATTAAAATAGACAAATCGCCAGGACCGGATGGCATACACCCCCGTATCCTAAGGGAATTAAGTAATGTCATAGCCAGACCCTTGTTTCCGATATTTGTAGACTCTATACTGACAGGCAATGTTCCACAGGATTAGCGCATAGCAAATGTGGTGTCAATATTTAAAAAGGGTCCAAAAACAGAGCCCGGAAACCATAGGCTGGTAAGTTTAACATCTGTTGTGAGGAAACTGTTTGAAGGTTTTCTGAGAGATGCTATTTTAGAGGATCTCAACGAAAATAAGCAAATAAAGCCATATCAGCATGGCTTCATGAGTATAGTTGAGTGGACACCTGGATGTTCGGGTTCGACGGGTTCGGCTGAGCTTCGGAAAAAAGTTCGAGTTCGGGAACCGAACTTGACCCCGAACCCGAACCCCATTGAAGTCAATGCGGACCCGAACTTTTGAGCACTAAAATTGCTGTAAAAATGTCATGGAAAAGGCTAGAGGGCTGCAAATGCCACCAAAATGTTGTTAAGAGCATGGCAAGTGCTCTGCAAACAAATGTGGATAGGGAAATGACTTTAAATAACATAAAATAGGTAAAAATAAAAAATAATAATCTTGATCTAGAAGGACGAGGTCCATATGGAGTAGGAGGTTGAGGAGGCGGTGGATGTGGCGGTGTAGGTGGAAGCGGTGGTGGAAGAGGAGGAGATAGCCTACACTGCTTTTTGGTTTTAAATTTTGTTTTTAAAATTAGGGTACACCCCAAAACATTGGGAAATTTAACCTGTGATAACCACCTCCAGTCATGCTAAACACACGTTCAGACAATACACTGGCTGCAAGGCAGGCCAGCACCTCCAAGGGGTAAAGGGCAAGCTCAGGTCATGTACCAAATTTGGAGACCCAGAAGTTGCATGTTCCCAAGAAGTTAATGTATTTTTAATAGAGTGATAAATAAAGATTACATTTTACCTATTACTAGTCAGAGAGCTTGCAAAGGTTACGCTAGGTCCAAGTGACCCCCTAACCCCTCTTCCAGAAGTTGCAGGGTACTATACACCCAAAAGTGGTTAATTTAACCAGAAAATGTAACAGATAATTTTTTATTTATTTTACAAGTCTAATAGGTATAGCAGTGGTACTATACACACGAAGAGTTTGGAGTTCCATATGGAGTAGGAGTTTGAGGAGGCGGTGGAGGCAACAGAGTAGGTGGAAGCAGCGGTGGAGAAGGACGAGATAGCCAACACAGGTTTTGGTTTTAATTTAATTTTGTAAAATTAAGGTACATTCCAAAAGAGTGTGAAATATCCAAAATACAAGCATGAGCAATTGCGCTGCAGTATAACAATGGCTGGTTAGTGTATAAATGTCTCTTCTGCACAAGGTACGGACAAGTCCTGAGGTATCCATGCTTGGTTCATTTTAATGAACGTGAGCTTGTCCACATTGGCTCTGGACAGGTGGCTGCGCTTGTCTGTGATGGAAAGGGCTAGAGGGCTGCAAATGCCACCAAAATGTTGTTAAGAGCATGGCAAGTGCTCTGCAAACAAATGTGGATAGGGAAATGACTTTAAATAACATAAAATAGGTAAAAATAAAAAATAATAATCTTGATCTAGAAGGACGAGGTCCATATGGAGTAGGAGGTTGAGGAGGCGGTGGATGTGGCGGTGTAGGTGGAAGCGGTGGTGGAAGAGGAGGAGATAGCCTACACTGCTTTTTGGTTTTAAATTTTGTTTTTAAAATTAGGGTACACCCCAAAACATTGGGAAATTTAACCTGTGATAACCACCTCCAGTCATGCTAAACACACGTTCAGACAATACACTGGCTGCAAGGCAGGCCAGCACCTCCAAGGGGTAAAGGGCAAGCTCAGGTCATGTACCAAATTTGGAGACCCAGAAGTTGCATGTTCCCAAGAAGTTAATGTATTTTTAATAGAGTGATAAATAAAGATTACATTTTACCTATTACTAGTCAGAGAGCTTGCAAAGGTTACGCTAGGTCCAAGTGACCCCCTAACCCCTCTTCCAGAAGTTGCAGGGTACTATACACCCAAAAAGTGGTTAATTTAACCAGAAAATGTAACAGATAATTTTTTTTATTTATTTTACAAGTCTAATAGGTATAGCAGTGGTACTATACACACGAAGAGTTTGGAGTTCCATATGGAGTAGGAGTTTGAGGAGGCGGTGGAGGCAACAGAGTAGGTGGAAGCAGCGGTGGAGAAGGACGAGATAGCCAACACAGGTTTTTGGTTTTAATTTAATTTTGTAAAATTAAGGTACATTCCAAAAGAGTGTGAAATATCCAAAATACAAGCATGAGCAATTGCGCTGCAGTATAACAATGGCTGGTTAGTGTATAAATGTCTCTTCTGCACAAGGTACGGACAAGTCCTGAGGTATCCATGCTTGGTTCATTTTAATGAACGTGAGCTTGTCCACATTGGCTCTGGACAGGTGGCTGCGCTTGTCTGTGATGGAAAGGGCTAGAGGGCTGCAAATGCCAGCAAAATGTTGTTAAGAGCATGGCAAGTGCTCTGCAAACAAATGTGGATAGGGAAATTACTTTAAATAACATAAAATAGGTAAAAATAAAAAATAATAATCTTGATCTAGAAGGACGAGGTCCATATGGAGTAGGAGGTTGAGGAGGCGGTGGATGTGGCGGTGTAGGTGGAAGCGGTGGTGGAAGAGGAGGAGATAGCCTACACTGCTTTTTGGTTTTAAATTTTGTTTTTAAAATTAGGGTACACCCCAAAACATTGGGAAATTTAACCTGTGATAACCACCTCCAGTCATGCTAAACACACGTTCAGATAATACACTGGCTGCAGGGCAGGCCAGCAACTCCAAGGCGTAAAGGGCAAGCTCAGGCCATGTGCCCAATTTGGAGCCCCAGAAGTTGAAGGTGGCAGACCCTTCATTCAGTATGTGTAGGCGTGTGCACACATACTGCTCCACCATGTTGGTGAAATGCTGCCTCCTGCTAAGACGTTCCATATCAGCTGGTGGTGCTGGTTGTTGTGGTGTGCTGACAAGGCTTTCCCACATGTCGGCCATGCTAACTCTGCCTTCTGAGGTGCTGGCGGTGCCCCAGCTGCTTTGGCGACCTCTTCCTCGTCCTCTGCCTTCGCCTTGTGCTTCCACTGTGCCCCCGCTGTCAGGTGGGAATGCCACCAGCAGCGCGTCTACCAGCGTGCGCTTTTACTCGCGCATCTTACGATAACGCTCCAGTGACGGAATTAAGAACGGTACGTTGTCCTTGTAACGGAGATCCAGCAGCGTGGCCACCCAGTAATCAGCACAAGTTAGAATGTGGGCAACGCTGCGGAGACACTGCAGCATGTAATTGCTCATGTGTGCAAGGCTGCCCAGAGGCAATGAAAAGCTGTCCTCTGTGGGAGGTGTATCGTCTGTGTCCTCTGTATCTCCCCATCCACGCATCAGTGATGGCCATGAGCTGGTCTGGGTGCCACCCTGCTGTGAACATGGTTCCTCCTCCTCCATCTCCTCCTCCTCATCCTCCACCTTGTCATCCTCCAGAACTGTGCCCTGGCTGGACAATTGTGTACCTTTGGTTTGTGTGTGCAGGAACCCACCCTCGGTGCCACTTGGGAATGACTGGCCGGAAACCCTATAAAATGATCCCTCTTCCTCCTCCTCCTCCTGTGCCAATTCCTCTTCCATCATCGCCATGAGCGTTTATTCAAGGAGGCATAGAAGTGGGATAGTAACGCTGTGAACGGCATTATCTGCACTGGCCATGTTGGTGGAGTACTCGAAACAGCGCAACATGGAACACAGGTCTCGCATGGAGGCCCAGTCATTGGTGGTGAAGTGGTGCTGATGAAACTCCACTATCGCCTGCTGCTTGCACAGTCTGGCCAGAATGTACAAGGTGGAGTTCCACTTTGTGGGCACGTCGCATATGAGGCGGTGAGCGGGAAGGCCGAATTTACGCTGCAGCTCTGACAGGCGAGTAGCAGCAGGATGAGAACGCCGAAAGCGCACACAGACAGCCCGTACTTTATGCAGCAGCTCTGACATGTTGGGGTAAAAAGGGGGAAAAGTAGTGGCGTCCCCACCAGACTGAATGACAGCATTTCAAAGGCAAGTAAGAAATGCTGGCATTCTGGGCTAGGGATCGCGGGTGGGTAGGAGGGTACTTCCTCTTCTATTCCAGCGTTTGGGACATAGAGAGCTGAACGCTTCCGTGGGACATTGTGGAGATGCTTGGTGACCCAGGTGTTGGTGTTGCTGGCAGATCCTCTGTTTGTGTGGTGCCAGGTGGCACTGTCACTCCAGAGGTGGATGAAGAGGCCGCGACTGCAGCAGAAGAGGAAGCAAGAGGAGCCAGAGACCTTTCTTCCTTTTTGAGGCGTCTACTCCACTGCAGCTAATGCTTTGCACTTAAATGCCTGGTCATGCAGGTTGTGCTCAGGTTGAGAACGTTTATGCCTCGCTTCAGGTTCTGATTGCACAGCGTGCAAACCACTTGTGTCTTGTCGTCAGCACCTTGTCTGAAGAGCTGCCACGCCAGGGAACTCCTTGGAGCTGGCTTTGGTGTGCTCAGTCCCTTGCTGCGGTGGGCAGTAGGAGGAGTACTGTCTAGAGGACAGCCGTGCCGCTTTTGCACCCTGCTCCCTCTTGCACCCTGTTCTGCTGTGCTGGTGGCTCTGTGCAACCACCGCCTCTTCCTCCGAACTACATCAGTCACTCGCATAACCTTGATTCCATGTGGGGTCCTCCCATGTACTCATCTTGAAAAATAAGTGGTTGGGCATCGGTGCACTCAATCTCTACTTCTTCTTCTGGGGCAGGGCTAGGTGGATGGCCCTGGGAAACCCTGCTAACAGAGTCATCAAAAAGCAGAAGAGACTGCTGCATGACTTTGGAGCTCATGGGGGTGAGGTGAAAGACTGATGGACATCGGCTGCAGGTGCCAACTGTGGTCTTTCAGTAGGAGACTGGGAGGGAGACAATGTAAAGGAACTGGATCCACTGTCAGCAACCCAATCTACTATCACCTGTACTTGTTCAGGCCTCACCATTCGTAGAGCAGCATTAGGCCCGGCCAAATACCACTGCAGATTTTGTCGCCTACTCGCACCTGAGGAAGGGGTTTCACTTGTGCGTGTAGCTGGCACAGATCAACCACGTCCTCTCCCTGCAACAGGAGCTCCACCAGCAGCACCACGACCTGGGACACGTCCCGTATTTGATGCTCTCCTCATATTTTTTAAATTCAGGATCTTGCCCTAAATGGGTGTTTAATTAATAGTAGAAAAGAACGACAGTATGTAAAGAGTATCTTACACGGCCTGAACCAGACTAGGTCTCAATTAAAGATTTCTTTGCACAAAATGGCTGTATTGGATAGCACCCGACGGTTTAGGGAGGGTGATGAGGGACTGATGGTGCCCCCTTCCCTTTCCTCAGGTTATGAGAAGTGCGCCCCCCCCCCTCTTCCTCCACCTTAACCTGCAATGTTTGGCCCGTTAGGGCCGTGAAGGGTTAAGGGGATTGGAATAGGGAGCAGAGGTGAAAGGGTTAAATTGTGAGTCCTTCCTCTTTACGGTGAAGGCAAGCTGGTAACTGCTTTCAGGCTGCCTGTCCCCACGAGAGATGGCCGCAGGAGACGCTGACCTTCGCGACGTGCTCCTGGCGAGATTAAGTGAGGAAGGGGAGGGCTGGCTGCGATCCTTCCTAGGCAGCTTGAGCACTCCATCTTCCTCCGTCCCTCCTGTGCCTGTGATGCCTTCGGCGGTGGTTGCTGCACTTCTCCCCCACCCCCACTGTCATGCGGGCCGAGTGGCGATCGGCGCAAACTCACCGCCCTCCTGCACACCTGGGACACAGTCCGTCTCCCTCCCCGGGTACAGTTTCAGCACCTGCAATAAATGCAATAGACCCGCCCCTTCCACTTCCTCCTCTCCATCCGCTTCGGCCACTGTGGTCTCCAGCGTGGCAAGCGGCGGTAGATTCTAACATGAGAGCTAACGGGAGCGCTGTGGTGGTGGATGACCGCCCATTAACCCCCCCTGAGTCCCAGCAAGCCCCTCTACCCCCGCAGGGTGAGATGTTGCGCCCCCCCCCCGTCTGGGGGGGTTGGGGCTGGCACATTCGGTTCCATCAGGACTGGTGGCTGCTGCGGTGGGTATACCTGCTGCTGGGCCTTCCCTTATGCCCCCTTTACCTCCACCTCAGCACCTTGCGGCCTCCCCTGTCCGATCACGCAGGCGCAGGGAGTTGTCCTTGTCCCCCTCCTCGTCGGTGAACGGCAGGGGCTGGCGTGACTGCCATAGCCACCGCTCGCGGCGATGTTCCCGATCGTCCAGGTACAGTCAGCGGTCTAGATCCCCTCGATGGCGCTCTCCCTCGGGCACATCGGAGGAGTCTGTTCGTACACCGCGTTCCAGGCGGGGCAGACCGTTTCCTGCTAATGGGTCCAGGGCTTCTAGCCTGGCTACTTCGGCAGTCCACAGGGAAGTCGTGCCTGTACCTGCAATGGTGGTGCCGATGCCTTCTTCTTCATCTGGTGAGTACCAATATGCCCGGGCTTGGGGGGCAGGTGGATCCAGTGCGGACCTGGAAGTGTTATTGAAATCTTTATTGGACAAATTGCCGTCTTTGTTGCCCCCAGCGACTCCTGTGCCTACACCGCCGGTGCTGGGGTCTGATCCGCAGGAGAGGGTCCCCCCGGTATTAGCGAGTGTGCATAAGGATTCTTTTTTCTGCGGTGTCAGCCCCTTAGGTTCTCATTTGGATGATGCGGTAAGGGAAAAGATTTGGTCCAACAAATGTGGACATTTGGTCCCTGATATCGGTGGACCAACATACGGTGGATAAAGAACAACGTTTTTTAGATAAGCCATACGACAGGAGGGTGAAGGTGTCAAAGACTATGAACAATTGGCTACAGGCATTCTCGGTCCTTGGTTGCGTTATGGGTCAGCGGCACCCCGAGCGCTGTTCTGAATTGTTCATATACTTGGACACCATTTATAGCGCGTATAAGGTGCACGGGGGCAGTGCGTGGTGGAGATATGATGAGGAGTTTAGGAGACGTTTGGCGCTGCAGCCGACACTGGGTTGGGGGGTGAAGGCTACGAATGTATGGCTTCGCCTGATGGTGTCCCAACGACCCCCTTCCTTTCAAGGGGTGGCCACTGGGACCGGGGCTTCCGGAGCACAGGGACCAGTGGCCGTCCGACGACCGGGCGCGTGCTGGCTGTTTAATGAAGGATTTTGCAAGTATGCTGGTTTGTGCAAATACAAGCACGAATGCTCGGCATGTGGGGGCCCCCACCCAGAGGGTCGGTGTACCAGGTCCCAGGTTAAGCCCGGGAAGACTCCCTACCCCTTTGAATAGAAGGACGCCGGTCAGCGTGGTAGAGATGGCGCCGTGGCTAGACAGGTATACCAATAAGGAGGCAGCTTTCACTTTGTGTAACGGTTTTTCTGAGGGTATTTTCATTCCGTTTGTTCTTATAAGGTCCCCGGTTTATTCAGATAATCTTAAGTCGGTCAGGGAGAACCCAGAGGTACAGGAGGCTAAGTTGCGGAAGGAGGTGTCAGCGGGAAGGATTGCTGGCCCTTTTGTAGCTCCCCCTTTCCCTAACTTGAGGGTTTCTCCGTGGTGTGGTTCCTAAAAAGGAAACAGGTAAATTCCGCCTCATACATCACCTATCTCACCCCCGGGGTTCATCCGTGAACGATGCTATCCTCCAGGAGGAAGCATCGGTAATGTATGTCTCGTTTAATAGAGCAGTGGCTTTGGTGAGGGCAGCGGGTCAGGGTGCCCATCTGGCCAAATCTGATATAGAGTCGGCGTTTAGACTTTTACCCATTCACCCTGATTGTTTTTATTTGCTGGGGGGTTGTTTTGAGGGCCTGTTTTATTATGACATGTTCTTGCCCATGGGGTGCTACATTTCGTGCCATTATTTCGAGATGTTCAGCTCGTTTTTGGAATGGGTTGTGCGGGTCGAATCTGGGTTGTCGTCGGTGATTCATTATCTTGACGACTTCCTTTTTGTGGCACCGGGAGATGATGACAGCTGCCGGTTTCTCATTTCTACCTTTCTGGAGCTAATGGCGCGTTTTGAAGTCCACATTTCGGCGGAAAAAACGGAGCGTCCGGTGACTTGTCTCTCCTTTTTGGGAATTGAGATAGATACGGTGGCTATTGTCTTCCGTCTCCCTTTAGACAAATTGGTCAATCTCATGGGATTGATCGATGGTTTTTTGGTTGTGCGGAAGGTTTCCTTATGTCAACTCCAGTCGCTCTTGGGTTTACTTAGCTTTGCTTGCCGAGTTATGCCCATGGGAAGGGTTTTTTCGCGGCGCCTCTCTATGGCTACGCATGGGGCCCGGTCCCCTCGGCATCATATCCGTCGTACAAAATATCTGAAAGCTGTCTTAATGGTATGGCGTTCCTTTTTAGGTTCCTATAACGGTCACACTTGCTTTATTTCTGCAGAGGTTTCAAACTCAGGACTGACGTTGTGGTCTGATGCGGCTGGCTCCTGTGGTTTTGGGACAATCCTGGGCACGGAGTGGTGCGCATCTTCCTGGCCCCAGGATTGGTGCGGGGCTCATTCGGAACCTTACATTGCTGGAGCTGTTCCCTATAGTGGTGGCGGTTGAGATCTGGGGGGAGCGCTTGGCTAATCGGCATGTTTGTTTTTGGTCTGATAATTTGGGGACTGTTCAGTGTATTAATTGTTTGTCATCTTCATCCCTCCCAGTGATAGCGTTGCTATGGCACTTGGTCCTCCGTTGTCTAGAGCGTAACATTTATTTTAGGGCCAGGCATGTTCCTGGGGTGGATAACCGGATCGCTGACGCTCTTTCTCGCTTCAATTGGCAGGTTTTCCGCGAACTTCTTACGGAAGCGGACTTGGATGGAATGAATGCCCGCAGTACCTGTGGCAGCTAGTGTTCAACAATTGATGTCCCTTGTGAGTGCGTCGGTTTCACCGGCGACGTGGCAGGCACATGGTAAGGCCTGGGCAGACTGTTTGGCTGTGCGAGGGGTAAGAGATGTCTAGGAGGGACGATCTTCGTTTGGAGGTTACTGTTGAATGGCTGTTAGGGATGAGGTCTCTGGGGGTATCTGCCCGGTGGCACGGCAGCAATTGGCGGGGGTGGCATCCTACTTTAAGTTATGTGGATGGGAGAATGTGACAAAAAACTTTGTTGTGAGGCAGGCCATGAAGGGTTGGCAAAGAGAGTATGTAGTGAAGGATAGTAGACGGCCTATTTCTTTTACCTTACTATGCAAGTTGATTGAGTGTTGTGGGGAGGTTTGTTCATCAGCCTTTGAGTGTTCTATGGCAGCGGCTAGTTTCAGTCTCGCCTTCTTTGCAGCTCTGAGGGTGGGGCAACTTGTGGCGCCTTCAGGCACTAGACCAGGTAGCCTGTTGGAATTGGATGTCGTGCTGGGTAATAACGCTCTCAGAGTCCATATTAAGAGATCGAAGACAGATCAGTTTGGGAACGGGGTTTGGTTACGGATATTGCCTGTGCCGGGAGTAGCCTGTCCAGTTCGGTTGGTGTCTGAATATAGATCAGTTAGGCTGGGAGGCGTAAATTTTTGCTGATGCTGTTGGGTCCCCGTTTACCAAATTTCAGTTTTCTTCGGTGTTGCGCAATTGCCTGCGGAGTTCGGAGGTGGAGCCTGGTGAATTTGGCACTCCCTCTTTTAGTATAGGCGCGGCCACGGAGGCGGCTAGAGTGGGTTTATCAGAATCAGAGGTGATGCACACTGGCAGGTGGCGGTTGGCCTGCTTTGCGAGATATATTCGTCCTGATCTGCTGGTTTGAGTTTACTGTGTTGCAGCCATTTAACCGCTACAGGACCGCCTAACGCAGGGATGCGTCCTGCGGGCGGCCCTGTAGCTCTGATCGGACGCATCGGCGCGTCATCTCGCGAGACGACGCGAGGACGCGCCCGCACATGCGCAATGCGCGCCATCGGCGCGCTCGCATGTAGTTATACTACAGCCTGCCAGCGCCGATCGTGCGCTGGCAGGCTGTATATGGCAGAAAAAAATCGCAGATCAGACGTTGTTCTGTGAACAGCGTCTGATCTGCTGCTACTCGCTTCTCTGGTGGTCCCTTTGCTTGGGACCACCAGAGAAAAAATATCAAAGTGCACCAATCACCACACAACCCCCCACCGCCCCCCCACCCCCTGTCACTGATTAACCCCTGATCTCCCATGTCACCCCCTGATCACCCCTGTCACCCCCTTGTCACTGATCACCCCTGTAAGGCTCATTCAGATGTCCGCATGTGTTTTGCGGATCCACGGATCCACAAATCCGCGGATCCGCAAAACTACGGACACCAGCAATGTGCTTTCCGCATTTTGCGGATCCGCACATTGCCAGAACTATATAGAAAATGCCTTTTCTTGTCCGCAGTGCGGACAAGAATAGGACATGTTCTATACTTTGCGGATCTCCAATTACGGATCCGCAATTACGGATCCGAGCGGGACAAAGTCTGTCCCCATAGAATTGAATGTATCCACAATTCTGTTCCGCAAAATTTTGCGGAACAGAATTGCTGAGCAGCTGAATGAGGCCTTAGGGTCCCTTAGCGATCGCAGCTTTATAGCTTTTCCCTCTTTTTTTGCACATTTTTAGAGATTTTTCATCCACATTGATCAATGTGAATGGAAAAATCTGTGACGTTCATTTTTTCTTTCAGCGCAGAGGCTGAACGGAAAAAAAATTCTCATTACCCGTATGCTCAATATACGGAGAATAGCAGAAACTCCTAATGCTGGCCATACGGGTAATGATTGCGGAGACCCTAAAATGCCAGAGCAGTACAAACACCTCACATGTGACCCCATTTTAGAAAGAAGACACCCCAAGGTATTCCGTGAGGGTATGGCGAGTTCATGTAAAATTTTATTTTTGTCACAAGTTAGTGGAATGTGAGACTGTAAAAAAAAAAAAAAAAAAAATACCATTTCCGCTAACTTGTGCCAAATTTTTTTTTTCTATAAACTCGCCATGCCCCTCACGGAATACCTTAGGGTGTCTTCTTTCCACAATGGGGTCACTTGTGGGGTATTTATACTGCCCTGGCATTTTAGGGGTCCTAAAGCGTGAAAATCCAAATGCGTAAAAATGTCCTGTGAAATCCTAAAGGTACTCATTGGTTTTAGGGCCCCTTTGCGCATCTTGGCTGCAAAAAGTGTCACTCATGTGGTATCGCCGTACTCAGGAGAAGTAGGGCAATGTGTTTTGGGGTGTATTTTTATATATACCCATACTTTGTGTGAGAAATATCGCTGTAAACGACAACTTTTTAAATTTTTTTATTCAAAGTTGTCAATTTACAGAGATATTTCTCTCACCCAGCATGGGTATATATAAAATACACCCTAAACACATTGCCCTACTCTCTGAGTACGGCGATACCACATGAGTGACACTTTGCAGCCAAGATGCTAAAGGCCTAAAACCAATGAGTACCTTTAGGAGGGCATTTTTACGCATTTTTCTTCTCACGCTTTGGGGCCCTAAAATGCCAGGGCAGTATAACTACCCACATGTGACCTCATTTTGAAAGAAGACACCTCAAGGTATTCGCTGAGGGCATAATGAGTCCATGAAAAATTAAACTTTTTGTCAAAAGTTAGCGGAAAGGGAGACTTTGTGAGAAAAAACAATAAAAATCAATTTCCACTAACTTGTGCCAAAAAAAAATCTTCTATGAACTCGCCATGCCCCTCACGGATTACCTTGGGGTGTCTTCTTTCCAAAATGGGGTCACATGTGGGGTATTTATACTGCCCTGGCATTTTAGGGGCCCTAAAGCGTGAGAAGAAAAATGCGTATAAATGCCCTCCTAAAGGTACTCATTGGAATTAGGGCCCCTTTGCGCATCTTGGCTGCAAAAAGTGTCACTCATGTGGTATCGCCGTACTCAGGAGAAGTAGGGCAATGTGTTTTGGGGTGTATTTTTACATATACCCATACTGGGTGAGAGAAATATCTCTGTAAATTGACAACTTTGAATAAAAAAATTTAAAAAGTTGTCGTTTACAGCGATATTTCTCACACGCAGCATGGGTATATGTAAAATACACCCCAAACACATTGCCCTACTTCTCCTGAGTACTGCGACCACATGTGTGACATTTTTGCAGCCAAGATGCAAGAAGCCCTAAACCAATGAGTACCTTTAGGATTTCACAGGCCATTTTTATGCATTTGGATTCTCACACTTTAGGGGCCCCTAAAATGCCAGGTGAGTATAAATACCCCACATGTGACCCCATTTTGAAAGAAGACACCCGTAGGTATTCTGTGAGGGGCATGGTGAGTCCACAGAATTTTTATTTTTGGCACAAGTCAGCGGAAATTGTTTTTGTTTTTTTATTTTGTTTTTACAAAGTCTCATATTCCACTAACTTGTGACAAAAATAAAATTTTACATGAACTCACCATACCCCTCACAGAATACCTTGGGGTGTCTTCTTTCCAAAATGGGGTCACATGTGGGGTATTTATACTGCCCTGGCATTTTAGGGGCCCCTAAAGCGTGAGAAGAAGTCTGGAATCCAAATGCGTAAAAATGCCCTGTGAAATCCTAAAGGTACTAATTGGTTTTAGGGCCCTTTGCGCACCCAAGCTGCAAAAAAGTGGCACACATGTGGTATCGCCGTACTCAGGAGAAGTAGGGCAATGTGTTTTGGGGTGTATTTTTATATATACCCATACTTTGTGTGAAAAATATCTCTGTAAGCGACAACTTTTAAAAAAATTTTATACAAAGTTGACAATTTACAGAGATATTTCTCTCACTCAACATGGGTGTATGTAAAAATACACCCCAAAACACATTGCCCTACTTCTCCTGAGTACGGCGATACCACATGAGTGACACTTTTGCAGCCTGAGTGCATAAAGGGCCCAAATTCAACGAGTACCTTTAGGTTTTACATGCGACTCATAATTTAGCCCCGCCCAAAATGCCAGAACAGTAAACACACCCCACAAATGACCCCATTTCGGAAAGTAGACACCCCAAGGTATTCACTGAGGGGCATAGTGAGTCCGTCTGAGATTTTTTTTTTTTGCCAGAAGTTATCAGAAATTGAAACTTTTTTTTTTTTTTTTCTCAGAAAGTGTCATTTTCCGCTAACTTGTGAAAAAAATGAAATGATACATGAACTCACCAAGCCCCTCCGCGAATACTTTGGGGTGTCTTCTTTCTAAAATGGTGTAATTTGGGGGTATTTATACTTTCCTGACATTCTAGCACCTGAAGAAACATGACAGGCGCTCAGAAAGTCAGAGCTGC
The DNA here is from genome assembly GCA_033119425.1 of Bufotes viridis. NCBI lineage: Eukaryota > Metazoa > Chordata > Amphibia > Anura > Bufonidae > Bufotes > Bufotes viridis. The sequence goes on along the minus strand of CM065591.1, from coordinate 198,070,642 downwards.
TTCAAAATGCCGAAATTCCCTTTTTGCACCATAGTTTGTAAACGCTATAACTTTTACCCAAACCAATAAATATACACTTATTGGATTTTTTTATCAAAGACATGTAGAACAATAAATTTAGAGAAAAATTTATATAGAAATGTAGTTTTTTTTGAAAAATTTTACAACAGAAAGTGAAAAATGTCATTTTTTTGCAAAAATTTCGGTCATTTTTGATTAATAGCAAAAAAAAGTAAAAATGTCAGCAGTAATGAAATACCACCAAATGAAAGCTCTATTAGTGAGAAGAAAAGGAGGTAAAATTCATTTGGGTGGTAAGTTGCATGACGGAGCAATAAACGGTGAAAGTAGTGTAGTGCGGAATTGTAAAAAGTTGCCTGGTCATTAAGGGTGTTTAAGCTAGGGGGGCTGAAGTGGTTAATAATAAAAAAAATAATAATAATAATAAATAGAAACTTTAATGTGTCTTGACAGATCTCTGTTTCGTTGTTTTTTTGAGTGGAGGGCGGAACGCAGGCCTGGAGTTCGGGGCCTTGGATTTAGGGAGGAAGCAGTTTTTTGGAAGGGTATACGGGGCCTCCGATGGTCTCAGCTGTTACCTGAGGTGGTGGATTTGGGTCTCCGGTCGGCGGGGCCGGTCATAATGTTAATTCATGCAGGCGGGAATGATCTCTGCGCCCTGCGGCTGACTGAGTTAATGGCGCTTATGCGCTCAGATATGGAACGGTTTCCGGCCTTATTTAGGGAATTGCTAATTGTGAGGTCAGACGTGGTTCCCGGGGTGGTGTGGCATGGGGCTCAGAATGGGGAGGCACTGGAGAAGTGCCGAAGAACCTTGAATGCCCGTATTTCATGTTTTGTGCGCTCCAGAGGTGGGGTAGCGGTTCGTCACCGACAATTGGAAGGTGACAATAGGTCGTTGATGGGACCGGATGGGGAGCACCTGACGGACATTGATCTGGACATATTTTTGTCTGGCCTCCAGGATGGCATTGAGCAAGGCCTCTTTTTGCTGGGTGGTGGTCAGAGTCCCGTATAAAAGTCGGTCCTCCTCTGTGGCGGCAATGTAGAGAAAAGGAGCATGGTGGGAACAGATTTTGCGCACGTGCCCTCTGGGGTCCAGGGGTTGGCACACCGCACCGAAGGAGTGGTTGGAGGAGGAGTTTAATTTTCCATTATAATGTTTAGCTGTGGCCGATCATCACCCAGTAAAGCAAGTTAAAAGTTAAACGGTGTCCGTGTCCTTTGATATAAGATAAGCGAATGACGGGGGGCCCGGTGGTAGCTCTCTTATCCTAACCCCCTGTTCCTGAATACCAGCAGTCTGGATAGCACCCGATGGTTTAGGGAGGGTGATGAGGGACTGATGGTGCCCCCATCCCCTTAATCAGGTTATGAGAAGTGCGCCCCCCCCTCTCTTCCTCCACCTTAACCCGCAATGTTGGGCCCGTTAGGGCGGTGAAGGGTTAAGGGGATTGGAATAGGGAGCAAGGGTGAAAGGGTTAAATTGTGAGGTGGTGGGGCTACGGGGCAGGAAGAGGAGGAGGCAATGGGAGGTGATATATACTTCCCCCTCTGCTCCTGGCCCTTCCACTTTACGGTGAAGGCAAGCTGGTCCCGCCCTCCCTCACTTATTGTTATGTTTGTTTTTTAAGATTGGATGGTCATGTTGTTTTCTTTTGTTTGAGGTTCCTGATTTGGATCGGAGTTCGGAAGTCACAGCTGGCAGCAATGTAGAGAAAAGGAGAATGGTGGGAACAGATTTGGCGCATGTGCACTCTGGGGTCCAGGGGTTGGCAGTGGCACACCGCACCGAAGGAGTGGTTGGAAGAGGAGTTTAATTTGCCATTATAATGTTTAGATGTGGCCGATCATCACCCAGTAAAGCAAGTTAAAAGTTAAACAGTGTCCATGTGCTTTGTTATAGGATAAGCGAATGACGGGAGACCTGGTGGTAGCTCTCTTATCCTAACCCCCTGTTCCTAAATACCAGCAGTCTTCAAATGGTTGTATTTCAAATTCCTAATTCAAACCCTTGTATGTATAGGGGGGATCACACACGCCCTCAATCAGTGTAGGCCTGAAGTAAATATATCTTTGCACAAAAAGGCTGCATTTCAAATGGCTGTATTTCAATTACAGTTGCCTGCCTGCTGCCAGTGTGTGTCAGGCCCACTTCCACTGACTGTAGTGTGCCAACTGCCAGTGCCCACCACTCATAAATGTGGCACAGGACTTTGAGTAAAAAAAAAGGAATTTAATTTTTAGACTTTCATATAATTTCAGTTGCCTGCCTGCTGCCAGTGTGTGTCAGGCCCACTTCCACTGACTGTAGTGTGCCTACTGCCAGTGCCCACCACTCATACCGTGTGGCACAGTAGGTTGCCGATAAAAAAGGCATTTCATTTTTAGACTTTAATCTAATTTCAGTTGGCTGCCTACTACCAGTGTGCGTCAGGCCCACTTCCATTGACTGTAGTTTGCCCACTGCCAGTGCCCACCACTTATTCCGTGTGGCACAGGACTTTGCATTAAAAAGATAGGCATTTAATTTTTACACTTTAATCTAATTTCAGTTGCCTGCCTGCTACCAGTGTGTGTCAGGCCCACTTCCACTGACTGTAGTGTGTCCAGTGCCAGCGCCCAACACTCAAACAGTGAGGCATAGGACTTTGCATAAACAAACTGCATTTAATTTTTACACTTTAATCTAATTTCAGTTGCTTGCCTACTGCCAGTGTGTGTCAGGCACACTTCTACTGACTGTAGTGTGCCCACTGCCAGTGCCCACCACTCTTACCATGAGGCACAGTCCTGACTGTAGGACTGTGACCTGACTTTGCATAAAAAAACAAGGCATTTAATTTTTACACTTAAATATCAGTTGCCTCCCTGATGCCAGTGTGTGTCCGGCCCACTTTCACTGACTGTAGTGTGCCCACCGCCAGTGCCCACCACTCATACCGTGTGGCACAGGACTTTGCATAAAAAAAAAGGCATTAAATTTTTGCACTTTAATCTAATTTCAGTAGCCTGCCTGCTGCCAGTGTGTGTCAGTCCCACTTCCACTGACTTTAGTGTGCCTACTGCAAGTACCCATAAATCATAACACTTGGCACAGGACTTTGCATAAGAAAAGGCATTTAATTTTTAGACTTTAATCTAATTTCAGTTGCCTGCCTGCTGCCAGTGTGTGTAAGGTCCACTTCCACTGACTGTAGTGTGCCCACTGCCAGTGCCCACCACTCATACCATGTGGCACAGTCCTGTCTGTAGGACTGTGACATGACTTTGCATAAAAAAAGGGATTTCATTTTTACACTTTAATTTCAGTTGCCTGCCTGCTGCCAGTGTGTCAAGCCTACTTCCACTGACTGTAGTATGCCCACTGTCAGTGCCCACCAGTCATACCATGTGGCACAGGACTTTACATAAAAAAAGGCATTTCATTTTTACACTTTAATCTAATTTCAGTTGCCTGCCTGTTGCCAATGTGTCAGGCCCACTTCCACTGACGGTAGTGTGCCAAGGGCCAGTGCGCACCACTCATACCGTGTGGCACAGGACTTTGCGTAACAAAAAGGATTTAATTTTTACACTTTAATCTAATTTCAGTTGCCTGACTGCTGCCAGTGTGTGTCAGGCCCACTTCCACTGACTGTAGTTTGCCCACTGCCAGTGCCCACCACTCATACCGTGTGGCACAGGACTTTGCATAGAAAAAGGCATTTAATTTTTAGACTTTAATTTCAGTTGCCTGCTTGCTGCCAGTGTGTGTCACGCCCACTTCCACTGACTGTAGTGTGCCCTGCTGCCAGTGTGTGTCAGGCCCACTTCAGTGGTATGAGTGGCCCACCACTCATACTATGTGGCAAAGTCCTGTCTGTAGGACTGTGACCTGACTTTGCATAAAAAAAGTAGGTTAAAAGATGGCTGCACAATACATCTCAAACTAACAGAAAAACAAAAAAGGGGCTCATTCCAGAAATAGGAATGAAGGAAGTTCTTTGCGCACATTTTTGATCAAAAGTATGTCGGGCCCAAATGCCACTTCACGGCGACTTCCGCACATGGGTCCCTAACACTACAGATACTGCCTCTCATGGACTTACCAGTCTCCTTATTTTCAGGGCACTGTAGGAACCAGCTAAATTGCTTTTGTGCTGAGAAGTCCCAGGCACTTGGGCGGGTCTCAGTCCAAAAGAGGCGCCACCCTCAATATATACTATAAGACAAAGTTCAGACTAAGCACCTATATTTCTACACTCAGAAGTGCATGACCATAAGGCAAATTAAGTAGGTTAAAAGATGGCCGCACAATACATCTCAAACTAACAGAAAAACAAAAAAGGGGCTCATTCCAGAAATAGGAATGAAGGAAGTTCTTTGCGCACATTTTTGATCAAAAGTATGTCGGGCCCAAATGCCACTTCACGGCGACTTCCGCACATGGGTCCCTAACACTACAGATACTGCCTCTCATGGACTTACCAGTCTCCTTATTTTCAGGGCACTGTAGGAACCAGCTAAATTGCTTTTGTGCTGAGAAGTCCCAGGCACTTGGGCGGGTCTCAGTCCAAAAGAGGCGCCACCCTCAATATATACTATAGGACAAAGTTCAGACTAAGCACCTATATTTCTACACTCAGAAGTGCATGACCATAAGGCAAATTAAGTAGGTTAAAAGATGGCCGCACAATACATCTCAAACTAACAGAAAAACAAAAAGGGCTCATTCCAGAAATAGGAATGAAGGAAGTTCTTTGCGCACATTTTTGATCAAAAGTATGTCGGGCCCAAATGCCACTTCACGGCGACTTCCGCACATGGGTCCCTAACACTACAGATACTGCCTCTCATGGACTTACCAGTCTCCTTATTTTCAGGGCACTGTAGGAACCAGCTAAATTGCTTTTGTGCTGAGAAGTCCCAGGCACTTGGGCGGGTCTCAGTCCAAAAGAGGCGCCACCCTCAATATATACTATAAGACAAAGTTCAGACTATGCAACTATATTTCTACACTCAGAAGTGCATGACCATAAGGCAAATTAAGTAGGTTAAAAGATGGCCGCACAATACATCTCAAACTAACAGAAAAACAAAAAAGGGGCTCATTACAGAAATAGGAATGAAGGAAGTTCTTTGCGCACATTTTTGATCAAAAGTATGTCGGGCCCAAATGCCACTTCACGGCGACTTCCGCACATGGGTCCCTAACACTACAGATACTGCCTCTCATGGACTTACCAGTCTCCTTATTTTCAGGGCACTGTAGGAACCAGCTAAATTGCTTTTGTGTTAGTTTGAGATGTATTGTGCGGCCATCTTTTAACCTACTTAATTTGCCTTATGGTCATGCACTTCTGAGTGTAGAAATATAGGTGCTTAGTCTGAACTTTGTCTTATATTTGCATAAAAAAAGGCATTTAATTTTTACACTTTAATCTAATTTCAGTTGCCTGCCTGCTGCCAGTGTGTGTCAGGCCCACTTCCACTGACTGTAGTGTGCCCAATGCCAGTGTCCACCACTCATACCGTGTGGCACAGGACTTTGCATAAAAAAAGGCATTACATTTTTACACTTTAATCTAATTTGAGTTGCCTGCCTGCTGCCAGTGTGTGTCAGGCCCACTTCCACTGATTGAGGTGTGCCCACTGCCAGTGCCCACCACTTGTACCGTGTGGTACAGGACTTTGCATAAAAAAATGCATGTCATTTTTACACTTTAATCTAATTTCAGTTGCCTGCATGCTGCCAGCTTGTGTCAGGCCCACTTCCACTGACTGTAGTGTGCCCACTGCCAGGGCCCGTCACTCGTAACATTTGGTACAGGACTTTGCATTAAAAAAAGGCATTTAATTTTTACACTTTAATCTAATTTCAGTTGCCTGCCTGCTGCCAGTGTGTGTCAGGTTCACTTCCACTGACTGTAATGTGCCCACTGCCAGTGCCCTCCACTCATACCGTGTGGCACCGGAGTTTGCATTAAAAAAGGCATTTAATTTTTACACTTTAATCTAATTTCAGTTGCCTGCCTGCTGCCAGTGTGTGTCAGGCCCACTGACTGTAATGTGCCCACTGCAAGTGCCCACCACTCATAACGTGGGGCATAGGACTTTGCATTAAAAAAAGGCATTTCATTTTTAGATTTTAATTTCAGTTTCCTGCCTGCTGCCAGTGTGTGTCAGGCCCACCTCCACTGACGGTAGGATGCCCACTGCCAGTGCCCACCACTCATATCATGTGGCACAAGACTTTTCATTAAAAAAAGGCATTACATTTTTACATTTTGATCTAATTTCAGTTGCCTGCCTGCTGCCAGTGCGTGTCAGGACCACTTCCACCGACAGTAGTGTGCCCACTGCCAGGGCCCGTCACTCGTAACGCTTGGCACAGGACTTTGCTTTAAAAATGGCATTAAATTTTTACACTTTAATCTAATTTCAGTTGCCTGCCTGCTGCCAGTGTGTGTCAGGCCCACTTCCACTGATTGTAGTCTGCCCACTGCCAGTGCCCACCACTTATACCGTGTGGCACAGGACTTTGCATAAAAAAAGGCATTTAATTCTTAGATTTTAATCTAATTTCAGTTGTCTGCCTGCTGCCAGTTTGTGACAGGCCAACTTTCACTGACTGTAGTGTGCCCAATGCCAGTGCCCACCACTCATACCGTGTGGCACAGGACTTTGCATAAAAAAAGGCATTACATTTTTACACTTTAATCTAATTTCAGTTGCCTGCCTGCTGCCAGTGTGTGTCAGGCCCACTTACTGTAATGTGCCCACCACTCATAACGTGGGGAAAAGGACTTTTCATAAAAAAAAGGCATTTCATTTTTAGATTTTAATTTCTGTTTCCTGCCTGCTGCCAGTGTGTGTAAGGCCCACCTCCACTTACGGTAGGATGCCCACTGCCAGTGCCCACCACTCATATCATGTGGCACAAGACTTTTCATTAAAAAAAGGCATGTACTTTCTACACTTTAATCTAATTTCAGTTGCCTGCCTGCTGCCAGTGTGTGTCAGTCCCACTTCCAATGACTTTAGTGTGCCCACTGCCAGTGCCCATCACTCATAACGCTTGGCACAGGACTTTGCATAAAAAAAGGCATTTCATTTTTACACTTTAATATGAGTTGCATCCCTGATGCCAGTGTGTGTCCGGCCCACTTCCACTGACTGTAGTGTGCCCACTGCCAGTGCCCATCACTCATACCGTGTGGCACAGGACTTTGCATAATAAAAGGCATTTTATTTTTACACTTTAATCTAATTTCAGTTGCCTTCCTGCTGCCAGTGTGTGTCAGTCCCACTTCCAATGACTTTAGTGTGCCCACTGCCATTGCCCATCAATCATAACGCTTGGCACAGGACTTTGCATAAAAAAAGGCATTTAATTTTTAGACTTTAATCTAATTTCAGTTGCCTGCCTGCTGCCAGTGTCTGTCAGGCCCACTTCCACTGACTGTAGTGTGCCCACTGCCAGTGCCCACCACTACAGACAGTCCTTGTCCAGTCCATACCGTGTGGCACATGACTTTGCATAAAAAAAGGCATTTCATTTTTACACTTTAATCTAATTTCAGTTGCCTGCCTGTTGCCAGTGTGTGTCAGGCCCACTTCCACTGACGGTAGTGTGCCCACTGCCAGAGCGCATCACTCATACCGTGTGGCACAGGACTTTGCGTTAAAAAAAAGCATTTCATTTTTACACTTTAATCTAATTTCAGTTGCCTGACTGCTGCCAGTGTGTGTCAGGCCCACTTCCACAGACTGTAGTGTGCCCATTTCCACTGACTGTAGTGTGCCTGCTGCCAGTGTGTGTCAGGCCCACTTCAGTGGTATGAGTGGCCCACCACTCATACCATGAGGCACAGTCCTGACTGTAGGACTGTGATCTGACTTTGCATAAAAAAAAGGCATTTAATTTTTACACTTTAATCTAATTTCAGTTTCCTGCCTGCTGCCAGTGTGTGTTAAGCCCACTTCCACTGACTGTAGTGTGCCCACTGCCAGTGCCCACCACTCATACCATGTGGCACAGGACTTTGCATAAAAAAAGGCATGTAATTTTAACACTTTAATCTAATTTCATTTGCCTGCCTGCTGCCAGTGTGTGTAAGGCCCACTTCCACTGACTGTTGTGTGCCCACTGCCAGTGCCCATCACTCATATCGACTGGCACAGGACTTTGCATTAAAAAAGGCATTTTAATGTATAGACTTTAAACAAATTTCAGTTGCCTGCTTGTGGCCAGTGTGTGTCAGGCCCACTTCCACTGACTGTAGTGTGCCCACTGCCAGTGCCCACCACTCATACCATGTGGCACAGTCCTGTCTGTAGGACTGTGACATGACTTTGCATAAAAAAAGGGATTTCATTTTTACACTTTAATTTCAGTTGCCTGCCTGCTGCCAGTGTGTCAAGCCTACTTCCACTGACTGTAGTATGCCCACTGTCAGTGCCCACCAGTCATACCATGTGGCACAGGACTTTACATAAAAAAGGCATTTCATTTTTACACTTTAATCTAATTTCAGTTGCCTGCCTGTTGCCAATGTGTCAGGCCCACTTCCACTGACGGTAGTGTGCCCAGTGCCAGTGCGCACCACTCATACCGTGTGGCACAGGACTTTGCGTAACAAAAAGGATTTCATTTTTACACTTTCATCTAATTTCAGTTGCCTGACTGCTGCCAGTGTGTGTCAGGCCCATTTCCACTGACTGTAGTGTGCCCACTGCCAGTGCCCACCACTCATACCGTGTGGCACAGGACTTTGCATAGAAAAAGGCATTTAATTTTTAGACTTTAATTTCAGTTGCCTGCTTGCTGCCAGTGTGTGTCACGCCCACTTCCACTGACTGTAGTGTGCCTGCTGCTAGTGTGTGTCAGGCCCACCACTCATACCATGTGGCAAAGTCCTGTCTGTAGGACTGTGACCTGACTTTGCATAAAAAAAAGTCATTTAATTTTTACACTTTAATCTAATTTCAGTTGCCTTCCTGCTGCCAGTGTGTGTTAGGCCCACTTCCACTGACTGTAGTGTGCCCGCTGCCAGTGCCCACCACTCATACCATGTGGCGCAGGACTTTGCATAAAAAAAGGCATTACATTTTTACACTTTAATCTAATTTCAGTTGCCTGCCTGCTGCCAGTTTGTGTCAGTCCCACTTCCACTGACTGTAGTGTGCCCACTGCCAGTGCCCATCACTCATATCGACTGGAACAGGACTTTGCATTAAAAAAGGCATTTTAATTTATAGACTTTAATCTAATTTCAGTTGCCTGCCTGCTGCCAGTGTGTGTCAGGCCCATTTCCACTGACTGTAGTGTGCCCACTGCCAGTGCCGACCACTCATACCATGTGGCACAGGACTTTACATAAAAAAAGGCACTTAATTTTTAGACTTTAATTTAATTTTAGTTGCCTGTCTGCTGCCAGTGTGTGTCAGGCCCAATTTCACTGACTGTAGTGTGCCCACTGCCAGTGCCCACCGCTCATACCGTGTTGCACAGGACTGTGCATAAATAAAGGCATTTAATTTTTAGACTTTAATCTAATTTCAGTTGCCTGCCTGCTGCCAGTGTGTGTCAGGCCCACTTCCACTGACTGTAGTGTGCCCACTGCCAGTGCCCACCACTCATACCATGTGGCACTAGACTTTGCATAACAAAAGTCATTTAATTTTTAGACTTTAATCAAATTTCAGTTGCCTGCCTGCTGCCAGTGTGTGTCAGACCCACTTCCACTGACTGTAGTGTGCCCACTGCCAGTGCCCACCACGCATACCGTGTGGCACAGGACTTTGCATAAAAAAAGGCAGTTCATTTTTAGACTTTAATCTAATTTCAGTTGCCTGCCTGCTGACAGTGTGTGTCAGGCCCACTTCCACTGACTGTAGTGTGCCCACTGTAAGTGCCCACCACTCATATCAAGTGGCACACGACTTTGCATAAAAAAGGCATTTAATTTTTACTTTTTAAACTAATTTCAGTTGCCTGTCTGGTGCCAGTGTGTGTCAGGCCCATTTCCACTGACTGTAGTGTGCCCAGTGCCCGTGCCCTCCACTCATACCGTGTGGCACAGGACTTTGCATAAAAAAAGGCATTACATTTTTACACTTTCATCTAATTTCAGTTGCCTGCCTACTGCCGGTGTGTGTCAAGCCCACTTCTACTGACTGTATTGGGCCCACTGCCAGTGCGCACCACTCATACGATGTGGCACAAGACTTTTCATTAAAAAAAGGCATACAATTTTTACACTTTAATCTAATTTCAGTTGCCTGCCGGCTGCCAGTGTGTGTCAGGCCCACTTCCACTGACTGTAGTTTGCCCACTGCCAGTGCCCACCACTCATACCGTGTGGCACTGGACTTTGCATAAAAAAAGGCATTTCATTTTTAGACTTTAATCTAATTTCAGTTGCCTGCTTGCTGCCAGTGTGTGTCAGGCCCACTACAACTGACTGCGGTGTGCCCACTGCCAGTGCCCATCACTCATACAGTGTGGCACAGGACTTTGCATAAAAAAAGGCATTTAATTTTTACACTTTAATCTAATTTCAGTTTCCTGCCTGCTGCCAGTTTGTGTCAGGCCCACTTCCACTGCCTGTAGTGTGCCCAATGCCAGTGCCCACCACTCATACCGTGTGGCACAGGACTTTGCATAAAAAAAAAGGCATTACATTTTTAGACTTTAATCTAATTTCAGTTGCGTGCCTGCTGCCAGTGAGTGTTAGGCCCACTGACTGTAATGTGCCCACTTCCAGTGCCCACCACTCATAACGTGGGGCATAGGACTTTGCATAAAAAAAGGCATTTAATTTTTAGATTTTAATTTCAGTTTCCTGCCTGCTGCCAGTGTGTGTCAGGCCCACTTCCACTGACGGTAGGATGCCCCCTGCCAGTGCCCACCACTCATATCATGTGGCACAAGACTTTTCATTAAAAAAAGGCATTTCATTTTTACACTTTAATCTAATTTCAGTTGCCTGCCTGCTGCCAGTGTGTGTCAGGCCCACTTCCACTGATTGTAGTGTGCCCACTGCCAGTGCCCACCACTCATACCGTGTGGTACAGGACTTTGCATAAAAAAAGGCATTTTATTCTTAGACTTTAATCTAATTTCAGTTGCCTGCCTGCTGCCAGTGTGTGTCAGGCCCACTTCCACTGACTGTAGTGTGCCCACTGCCAGTGCCCACCACTTATACCGTGTGGCACAGGACTTTGCATAAAAAAGGCATTTAATTCTTAGATTTTAATCTAATTTCAGTTGTCTGCCTGCTGCCAGTTTGTGACAGGCCAACTTTCACTGACTGTAGTGTGCCCAATGCCAGTGCCCACCACTCATACCGTGTGGCACAGGACTTTGCATAAAAAAGGCATTACATTTTTACACTTTAATCTAATTTCAGTTGCCTGCCTGCTGCCAGTGTGTGTCAGGCCCACTTTCACTGACTGTAGTGTGCCCACTGCCAGTGCCCACCACTTATACCGTGTAGCACAGGACTTTGCATAAAAAAAGGCATTTAATTTTTACACTTTAATCTAATTTCAGTTGTCTGCCTGCTGCCAGTTTGTGACAGGCCAACTTTCACTGACTGTAGTGTGCCCAATGCCAGTGCCCACCACTCATACCGTGTGGCACAGGACTTTGCATAAAAAAAGGCATTACATTTTTACACTTTAATCTAATTTCAGTTGCCTGCCTGCTGCCAGTGTGTGTCAGGCCCACTTACTGTAATGTGCCCACCACTCATAACGTGGGGAAAAGGACTTTTCATAAAAAAAAGGCATTTCATTTTTAGATTTTAATTTCAGTTTCCTGCCTGCTGCCAGTGTGTGTCAGGCCCACTTCCACTGACGGTAGGATGCCCACTGCCAGTGCCCACCACTCATATCATGTGGCACAAGACTTTTCATTAAAAAAAAGGCATACATTTTTACACTTTAATCTAATTTCAGTTGCCTGCCGGCTGCCAGTGTGTGTCAGGCCCACTTCCACTGACTGTAGTTTGCCCACTGCCAGTGCCCACCACTCATACCGTGTGGCACTGGACTTTGCATAAAAAAAGGCATTTCATTTTTAGACTTTAATCTAATTTCAGTTGCCTGCCTGCTGCCAGTGTGTGTCAGGCCCACTACAACTGACTGCGGTGTGCCCACTGCCAGTGCCCATCACTCATACAGTGTGGCACAGAACTTTGCATAAAAAAGGCATTTAATTTTTACACTTTAATCTAATTTCAGTTTCCTGCCTGCTGCCAGTTTGTGTCAGGCCCACTTCCACTGCCTGTAGTGTGCCCAATGCCAGTGCCCACCACTCATACCGTGTGGCACAGGACTTTGCATAAAAAAAAGGCATTACATTTTTAGACTTTAATCTAATTTCAGTTGCGTGCCTGCTGCCAGTGAGTGTTAGGCCCACTGACTGTAATGTGCCCACTTCCAGTGCCCACCACTCATAACGTGGGGCATAGGACTTTGCATAAAAAAAAGGCACTTAATTTTTAGATTTTAATTTCAGTTTCCTGCCTGCTGCCAGTGTGTGTCAGGCCCACTTCCACTGACGGTAGGATGCCCACTGCCAGTGCCCACCACTCATATCATGTGGCACAAGACTTTTCATTAAAAAAAGGCATTTCATTTTTACACTTTAATCTAATTTCAGTTGCCTGCCTGCTGCCAGTGTGTGTCAGGCCCACTTCCACTGATTGTAGTGTGCCCACTGCCAGTGCCCACCACTCATACCGTGTGGTACAGGACTTTGCATAAAAAAAGGCATTTTATTCTTAGACTTTAATCTAATTTCAGTTGCCTGCCTGCTGCCAGTGTGTGTCAGGCCCACTTCCACTGACTGTAGTGTGCCCACTGCCAGTGCCCACCACTTATACCGTGTGGCACAGGACTTTGCATAAAAAAAGGCATTTAATTCTTAGATTTTAATCTAATTTCAGTTGTCTGCCTGCTGCCAGTTTGTGACAGGCCAACTTTCACTGACTGTAGTGTGCCCAATGCCAGTGCCCACCACTCATACCGTGTGGCACAGGACTTTGCATAAAAAAAGGCATTACATTTTTACACTTTAATCTAATTTCAGTTGCCTGCCTGCTGCCAGTGTGTGTCAGGCCCACTTTCACTGACTGTAGTGTGCCCACTGCCAGTGCCCACCACTTATACCGTGTAGCACAGGACTTTGCATAAAAAAAGGCATTTAATTTTTACACTTTAATCTAATTTCAGTTGTCTGCCTGCTGCCAGTTTGTGACAGGCCAACTTTCACTGACTGTAGTGTGCCCAATGCCAGTGCCCACCACTCATACCGTGTGGCACAGGACTTTGCATAAAAAAAGGCATTTAATTTTTACACTTTAATCTAATTTCAGTTGCCTGCCTGCTGCCAGTGTGTGTCAGGCCCACTTACTGTAATGTGCCCACCACTCATACCGTGTGGCACAGGACTTTGCATAAAAAAAGGCATTTAATTTTTACACTTTAACCTAATTTCAGTTTCCTGCCTGCTGCCAGTGTGTGTCAGGCCCACTTCCACTGACGGTAGGATGCCCACTGCCAGTGCCCACCACTCATATCATGTGGCACAAGACTTTTCATTAAAAAAAGGCATTTCATTTTTACACTTTAATCTAATTTCAGTTGCCTGCCTGCTGCCAGTGTGTGTCAGGCACACTTCCACTGACTGTAGTGTGCCCACTGCCAGTGCACATCACTCATACCATGTGTCACAGGACTTTGCATAAAAAAGGCATGTCATTTTTACACTTAATCTAATTTCAGTTGCCTGCCTGCTGCCAGTGTGTGTCAGGCACACTTCCACTGACTGTATTGTGCCCACTGCCAGTGCCCATCACTAATACCATGTGGCACAGGACTTTGCATAAAGAAGGCATTAAATTTTTACACTTTAATCTAATTTCAATTGCTTGCCTGCTGCCAGTGTGTGTCAAGCCTACTTTCACTGATTGTAGTGTGCCCACTGTCAGCGCCCACCACTCATACCGTGTGGCCCAGGACTTTTCTTAAAAAAGGCATTTAATTCTTAGACTTTAATCTAATTTCAGTTGCCTTCCTGCTGCCAAAATTTTTAGACTTTAATCTAATTTCAGTTGCTTGCCTGCTGCCAGTTTGTGTCAGGCCCACTTCCACTGAATGTAGTGTGCCCAATGCCAGTGCCCACCACTCATACCGTGTGGCACTAGGACTTTGCATAAAAAAAGGCATTACATTTTTACACTGTAATCTAATTTCAGTTGCCTGCCTTCTGCCAGTGTGTGTCAGGCCCATTGACTGTAATGTGCCCACTGCCAGTGCCCACCACTCATAACGTGGGGCATAGGACTTTGCATAAAAAAAGACATTAAATTTTTACACTTTAATCTAATTTTAGTTGCCTGCCTGCTGCCAGTGTGTGTCAGGCCCACTTCCACTGACTGTAGTTTGCCCAATGCCAGTGCCCACCACTCATACCGTGTGGCACAGGACTTTGCATAAAAAAAGGCATTTAATTTTTACACTTTAACCTAATTTCAATTGCCTGCCTGCTGCCAGTGTGTGTCAGGCCCACTTCCACAGACAGTAGTGTGCCCAATGCCAGTGTCCACCACTCATACCGTGTGGCACAGGACTTTGCAATAAAAAAAGGCATTTAATTTTTACACTTTAATCTAATTTCAGTTGCCTGCCTGCTGCCAGTGTGTGTCAGGCCAACTTCCACTGATTGTAGTGTGCCCACTGCCAGTGCCCACCACTCATACCGTGTGGTACAGGACTTTGCATAAAAAAAGGCATTTTATTCTTAGACTTTAATCTAATTTCAGTTGCCTGCCTGCTGCCAGTGTGTGTCAGGCCCACTTCCACTGACTGTAGTGTGCCCACTGCCAGTGCCCACCACTACAGACAGTCCTTGTCCAGTCCATACCGTGTGGCACAGGACTTTGCATAAAAAAAGGCATTTCATTTTTACACTTTAATCTAATTTCAGTTGCCTGCCTGTTGCCAGTGTGTGTCAGGCCCACTTCCACTGACGGTAGTGTGCCCACTGCCAGTGCGCATCACTCATACCGTGTGGCACAGGACTTTGCGTTAAAAAAAAGCATTTAATTTTTACACTTTAATCTAATTTCAGTTGCCTGACTGCTGCCAGTGTGTGTCAGGCCCACTTCCACAGACTGTAGTGTGCCCACTTCCACTGACTGTAGTGTGCCTGCTGCCAGTGTGTGTCAGGCCCACTTCAGTGGTATGAGTGGCCCACCACTCATACCATGAGGCACAGTCCTGACTGTAGGACTGTGATCTGACTTTGCATAAAAAAAAGGCATTTAATTTTGACACTTTAATCTAATTTCAGTTTCCTGCCTGCTGCCAGTGTGTGTTAAGCCCACTTCCACTGACTGTAGTGTGCCCACTGCCAGTGCCCACCACTCATACCATGTGGCACAGGACTTTGCATAAAAAAATGCATTTCATTTTTACTCTTTAAACTAATTTCAGTTGCCTGCCTGCTGCCAGTGTGTGTCAGGCCTACTTCCCAGGCGCGTACATACAGGGGTCGCAGGGGTCGCAGTTGCGACCGGGCCCGGCACTCCAGGGGGCCCGGCCGCCTGTGAACCCCTGGCCCCTGCAGTAGTGCTATACCCAAGGCAGCTGGGGCCCGCAGCCCCACCGCAAATTATTTTAAAATTTTTAATAGTATTTTTAATAGTATATGGGCGGTCGGGCCCCGGCCTCTGTGCCTTATGCGGTGGCCCCTCCTTCACCCATCCAGTGCCTTGCTCCAGACCAGAGACCTCGCGCCAGGTCTCGCGGGATTGACGGGATGACGCGGGCCCGCGACGCTGCCGACGCACGCCAGAAGACAGGAGGGAGCAGAGCAGGTTCGGAGTAGGTAAGTTTTTTTTTTTTTTTTTTTTGTATGTGCCGGCTAACACAGGGAGCATCTGGCAGTGCAGCAGAGTGGGGGGCCGACCCCCAATAACAAAAATTAAATATATACAGAGGGGGTAAAAAAAGGAGAAGTAGTATCTGTCCTTCAGGCTTTCTCTCCTTTTAGGGCATGTTCACACAAGACAGTACACAGATTTATTGGCTGATAATCTACTGAGAAGTACAGTGGATGAAATTTTAAACAAATGTTATTCAAAGGCTGAAGGAGGAGGGGGCTGGTGGAGGGAAAGGAGTGGGGGATGAGCAACACCCCTTTGCTGAATGTGGTAACCTGACGCACTAGCATTCCTGCTGATGGAGGGGTTCTACAAGGCACAGTGATCTGGAGTCAAATAATTAAAAGCAAGTCCTGTGGCTGTTGTACTTAAAAATGGAATAGATACACAGGGGACAAATGGAATATATACAGAGGGGGCAAAATGGATAAATATATATACATACAGGGTATTCTGCCACAGATGTACGTTAGAGAAAACCCCCTGATCGGTTGTGAGTGATAGTCCCTGTACAAGCAATGGTAGATAGCTGAACTCACTAATATCTCCAGAATATGGGCACCAATTGCATGTGATAATCCAGTGAGGAGAATACAATGGTGAAGGTTTGATCATTTATTCATTTGCCTTGGAGAAAACAAATGCAGGAATAAGGGGTATGCTAGAGAATATAGAAGATAATAGAGGTCAAAAGGAATGCTCTCACCAGCCAGAAGTCTGTAGCAAAGAGGAAGGACGAAGGACCTTGGAGAGGATATGATGTCACAAAGAGGGGAGGAGAGCATTGCAATGGAAATTTACATACACACATAGAAAATGTACTATAAGAACAACCACAGGGTGGCAGCATTACACAACATATGAGGATAAGATAATACAACTATAGAAAATTACATTATAATGAAAGCTGGAACAGCACACTCCCCGTCTGAAATCCTTGGATTTCACTATATATGCCGCACAAAATGTCCAAGAAATGTTGGAACCTGAAAAACAAAACAAAGAAAAACACTGGAAACGAGGAAACAGGAACAGTCTAGAAGTCTTGAATGTTCTGGTTCCAAGAAAAAAGTTCCTCAAATAACGGAGTCATTCCTCAACGGGTAAGAGGAGAACAATCTCAGATGCAGGCCTGACGAAGGTTTTGGGATGGCCTTGAATTGCGATGGTCACTCCCACCTTGCGAACCTTGCCATCTTCACTGGTAAAGACCTTTGAGATGAGTCCCATGGGCCAGGAGTTTCTTTCCACCTTCTGGTCTCTCATAAGAACAAGATCTCCTATTTTTAGGTTTGGCTTGACCTGTTGCCACTTTCTACGTGCTTGAAGAAGCGTTAAGTACTCCTTTTTCCACCTGCTCCAGAAACAGTTGGCCAAATGTTGAACGTATTTCCACTGTTTCACATATATGTTACCAGAAGAAGACTCTTCAGGTGGATTAGGAACAGATCCAAACTTCTGAGTGAGAAGAGTTGCTGGAGTGAGAATGGCCGGGGATTCTGGATCCATAGATACAGGTACAAGAGGTCTTGAGTTGACAATAGCAGATACCTCAGCTAGGACGGTAGTCAAAGTCTCATGTGTGAGCCTTGAGAAGTTTGAGTTCATAAGCATACAGTCCAATATTCTGCGGGTGATGCCTATCATTCTTTCCCATGAACCGCCCATATGAGAGGCGTGAGGGGGGTTAAAGATCCATGTACAACCATTATTGGCTAAGTCAATTTGCAACTCTCGACAGGCTCCTATGAAGTTGGTTCCACAGTCAGATCTTATTTGCTTTACTGGTCCTCTAATGGCGAGGAATCGTCTTAAAGCATTGATGAAGCTAGAAGCGTTCATGGATTCTATTACTTCGATGTGTATGGCGCGTACACTTAAGCACGTAAACAATACTGCCCATCGTTTGCTTTCTGCATGACCACCTCTGGTCCTACGTGCAGTGACCGTCCATGGCCCAAAGACGTCAAGACCAACATAGGTGAACGGTGGTTCAGTGCTTGTCCTATCAACCGGCAAATCAGACATTTGTTGATGTTGTAGTTTTCCTCTTGCTTTGCGACATTTAATGCATTGGTGAATAATATGAGCAACCTGTCTTTTTGCTCCCACTATCCACAGACCTGCTGCTCTTAAAGCGCCCTCAGTGAAATGCCGGCCTTGATGCTGGATTCTTTCATGATAATGCCGGATCAGCAGTGTAGTAACATGGTGATTGGCAGGAATAATGAGGGATTCCCTTCTGAAATCTCTAGCTTAGCCTTGTTTAGGCGACCACCAACTCTCAGCATGCCTTGATTATCAATTACTGGTTTCAAGTTGACAATGGGGCTGCTTTTTGGTATATCTTGCTTGTCATGTATACATTTCAGTTCCATTTTAAAGGCACTCTGCTGTACGTTACGTATCACAAGCAATTCACTCAGAACAATGTCTTCTGCTGTGAGAGGTTTATGGCACAGGTGCCAACTGCGACAGTCAGTGTTATGCTTCTCAGCATGCAAACAATGAACAATGTGGACCAACCTTGCAATGGTGTGAACGAGTCTTGACCATCTGGAGAAGCGTTCAAAGCGATGACAGCCCAAGCCAGTCCTCTTTTCAGACTTGGTGACGAGGGTACTAACTTCAGGCCGAATCTCTGGATCTTCATGGGGGTCCTGGAGACAGAAGACATCTTGAGTAGGAGTTTGTTCATTCTGGTTCAGAAGAAACTCTGGACCTGTTAACCAAGAAGAGGTTGCAGAGACTCTACCAGAGGCCGGTCTGGTGGCGCAATCTGCAGGATTGAGATGAGATGGAACATAGCGCCACTGTTCGGGTTTAGAGGATCTTCTAATCCTTTCAATGCGGTTGCTGACATAGACGTAGAAGCGTTTTGACTGGTTGTAGATGTAACCCAGGACAACCTTACTGTCTGTGTAAAATTGAATGTCATCCACCTGAATATCCAATTCACGTCGTATAAAGTCCGCAATCTCTACGGCTAGTACAGTCCCACAAAGTTCGAGTCTTGGAATGGTTTGCTCAGGTTTTGGAGCCAATTTTGCCTTTCCAAACAGAAATCCAACATGTGCTTGATTGCAATAGTCTATTACTTTTAAATAAGCAACAGCAGCGATGGCTTCAGTAGACGCATCTGAGAAGATGTGGATTTCTTTCCTCTGAGTTGCTGTAAGGGATGTTGGAGTGTAGCATCTTGGTATGTGAACCCTGTCTAATTCATGCAAGCATTTCTTCCACAACTCCCACTTTTGTTGTTTATCAGGGGGCAGTGGAGCATCCCAGTCAGATACAGACTCTGAGAGCTGTCTTAACAGGAATTTGCCTTGTACAGTCAAAGGTGACACAAATCCCAGGGGATCATATAGGCTGTTCACTACTGAGAGGACTCCCCGTTTAGTAAATGGTTTATCTGCACAGTTAACTTGAAATCCGAGGGAGTCATTTGACAAGTCCCACCGCAGGCCCAGACTTCGCTGCACTGGTGGATTGTCTATCCCTAGATTCAGGTCTCTGAATTCTGTGGCATGATCACTGGGCTGGAAGGCTTTCATTACAGCAGTACAGTTAGAGGCTATCTTATGTAACCTTAGACAAGACCTTGAAAGCATACCTTGTGTCCTTTTGAGTAGATCTATGGCTTCTTCAGCTGTGGGAAAAGATTTGAGTGCATCGTCCACATAGAAGTCTCTCTCAACAAAGTTTTTGGCATCTTCCCCAAACTCTGACTCACCATCTGAGGCAGCCCTACGTAGGCCATATGTAGCAACAGCGGGTGAGGGACTGTTACCAAACACGTGCACCTTCATGCGGTATTCTACCATTTCTTTGCTGGTGTCATTATCTCTGTGCCAAAGAAACCTGAGGTAGTTTCTGTGATCTTGCCGTACGATAAAGCAATGGAACATTTGTTCAATGTCAGCGGTAATGGCTACTGGCTCCTTTCTAAATCTCATGAGTACTCCCACCAGATTATTGGTCAGGTTTGGACCGGTGAGAAGGACGTCATTCAGAGATACGCCGTTATGTTTGGCACTTGAATCAAATACCACTCTTATTTGGTTTGGTTTCCTTGGGTGATATACTCCAAAGGATGGAAGGTACCAGCATTCTTCATGCTCTTGTAATGGTGGAGCCAGCTCTGCATGGTCATTGAGAAATATCTTTTCCATGAAGACCACAAAATGACTTTTCATTTCTGGTTTGTTTTTTAACATACGCTGCAAGGATAGGAATCTGGATAGTGCTTGTTCCCGGTTGTTAGGGAGTCTGGCTCTTACAGCACGGAAAGGTAAAGGTGCAACCCAGTGGTTAGATGCATCTTTGAAGAATCCATTGTCCATTATCTTAATAAACTCTTTGTCATCCATGGACAAGGCCAATTTGTTGTCGTCTGGTGTTGTACAAAACACTGTTTTTCCTAAGTTGTCATAACTGGTAGGAATTATGTCTGGTGTCTTCAAGGGGTTAGAAAGCTTTTCCTTTACCTCGTAATGATGAACACATGGTTTAAAATGAGATGTGCGACCATTGTTGAGCACAAAGGTTTTGAAGGAGTTCACTTCAGATGGTTTGTGGCTCTTATTTATACATACATCGCCCACAATTACCCAGCCTAGGTCGAGTCTCTGTGCATATGGGGCATTGTCAGGACCGTTGCATTGTTGACGCACCTTGTGGACCCTCAGAATGTCTCTCCCAAGCAAAAGTAGGATGTCAGCATTCATGTCCATAGGAGGAATCTCACTAGCTAGATGTTTTAAGTGGGAATGATGGTATGCAGCTTCAGGAGTAGGAATTTCATCTCTTTCATCGGGTATTTGGTCGCATTCAATTAACGTTGGCAAGGGTATATGAACGTTCCCTTTAATGGAGGAGATGATGTATCCGGTGGCTCTTCTGCCATAAGTCTCTATACGACCAGAACAAGTGTTGAGGGTATATGGTGTTGCTTCTCCCATTATGCCGAAGATCTCAAAGAATTTAGGCTTTGCCAGAGACCTATTGCTTTGTTCATCTATAATGGCGTACATTTTGGTGGCCTTTTCAGATTGTCCTTCTGGGTAGACGTTGACCAAACACACCTTTGCACAACACTTAGAACCAGCCTCGTTGCCACATATCTCCATACAGGAAGAGGATACGGTAGTTGTAGCTAGTTCTTGAGCCGGTGGCTCCCCGCCATGAAGTGCGACGGCATTGGTTGCAGCTTGAGATGGTGCATTGTCTGAAGGCAAGGTAGGATGCATTGCTGTAACGTGCTTGTCACTGCTGCATTCTGCACACTTGATATTAACTCTACAGTCTTTTGCCATATGATTTGATGAGGCACAACACTTGTAACACACTCCAAGCTCTTTGAGTGTCTCTCTGCGTTCTTGCAAGGTCTTTGCCCTGAGCCCACGACATTCCTTTAAAGGATGAGGTCTTTTATGAATGGGGCACATGCGGTTAGGGTCCCTTTCTTTAAGGACAGAGTCGTCCTTCCTAGCGGTGCAGGTTGTAGTGGGTGGAACATTTGTTTTCCTAACGGATACTGTCCCCTTAAGTCTCTACGTTTATTTGTGGTGTTGTCATACCTTGAACATAAGGATGAAGCAGGTAGAATGGATTCAGTGAAGTCAAAGCTGGGGTCATTCTTCTTCCGAGCTTGGTCACTGATGAATCTGGTAAAATAAGAGAAAGAGGGAAAAGACACATTGTGTTCTCTCTTGTATCTGGAGCCCTGGTCTGCCCATTTCTCTTGCATGCCATGTGGTAGTTTCGACACAATTGGATTGACGCCATGGGCAGTATCAAGGTAACTCAGTCCTGGCAGATGTGGGTCCATTTTTGCCAATTCAAGTTCTTTTAGTAGGTCGCTCAGATCCTGGAGTTTGCGATTATCCTTGCCAGTTATCCTTGGGAAGGCTTGAAGTCTCCTGAATAAGGCGCTCTCTATAGCTTCTGGACTGCCATAGGTCTGTTCAAGTCTCTCCCATGCTGCGGCGAGACCTTCCTCTGAGTGGCCTACATGAACTGCTCTTAATGTCTTTATGCGTTCTGCAGATTCTGGGCCTAACCATTTGATAAGCAAGTCGAGTTCTTCCTTGGCAGTGAGGTTAAGATCACTAATTACAGCTTCAAAGGTTGATTTCCAGGCCCTGTAGTTTTCAGCACGGTCATCATACCTTGAGAGACTAATGTTAATCAGCTCCCTGCGCATCATGTATCTGGCAAAGTCTGACATGTCTGATCTCCCATTCCCTATTGCAGTATTACTTTGTGGTGTCTCTGGAGCATGTAGGGGTTCTGGGAGATAAGGTTGTGGTTGATCAAGATGGAATGATGTGGCATAAGGATTAAGCCGCGGTTTGGTCTCTGGATGGTCAGCTGGCTTGGTGCTAGGTATTACCTTATTACTGGGGTGTGACGATTTCTGGTACTCTGTGGGTTCATCCAGTTGGTGAGTTAGAAGTGGCGTTGGTACATGCGATTTAGCAGGAGGAGTAGGCGATGGTTGCCTTAGCACATACTTGGCAGTGCGGTCGGCTGGGTCTTCCACTTCTCCTGGAATGGAACAGTCCAGGTCGGTACCTTGGCCTAATGCTTGCTCGAGGACCTTCAGTTTAGCTAAGGTAGCTGCTTCTTCCATCTCTGTCTGGAGGATCTTTAGCTGGGCTTCTCTTTCAGCCTCCATTTCTGCTCTCTTAGCCTCCATTTCTGCTCTCTTAGCCTCCATTTCTGCTTTCTGCTTTGCGGTCTCAGCCTCCATTTCTGCTTTCTGCTTTGCGGTCTCAGCCTCCATTTCTGCTTTCTGCTTTGCGGTCTCAGCCTCCATTTCTGCTTTCTGCTTTGCGGTCTCAGCCTCCATTTCTGCTCTTTTCTTCGCAATCTCTGCCTCCTTCTTAGCGAAAGAACTTCTTACACTAGCTTCTTCTGCTTCTGCCCGGATTTCTATGAGCTTATCATGCAAGGCCGACCTTCCGGAACGAGAGGTTCTGGAAGACGAAAGGGTATATCCTGTATGTTTACTTGAAGTTGATCGATGGGATCTCACCTCCTGTAAGTGTGCGATACGGCGCTCTGCCTTGCTCTTAGCGTCTTGTACTAGGGTGTCCTTCTCTTCCAGGAGATTCTTTCTCTCAATCAGCTCTTCCGAGGCATCATCAAAATCGGAGTCGCTCAGGAAAGTGATGTACTTTGCAGACAGTCGCTGATAGCGGGCATAGGCGTCAGTTAAGCGATTCAGCGTTGTGGTTAATTTTGTTGCATCGTTGTTATATCGTAAAAGAGCTGCTATATAGCGTTCAGTTCTCTGCCATAAATCGTTTAAATTGTCACTGAACTCTTCTTTGGTTGTCTCAAAGTTCTCTCTAATCTTTTGTGTTGGCTTGATAACACGTTTAGATCGTACTACTTGATCTTCGGTTAACATGGACTCTGCTTCCTGCATATCTGGGTTTCTGGGAGCAGGGTGAGTTTCTGTATGTTCAGTGACTGAGGAATCCACTAAGCCTCTTGTGGACATGTTATTCCTATTAGAGCGGTACTGTCTCTTTAAGAAGGGATTTCAGCTTGCTCACTGTGCTTATGAAGCCACGTGCATGTAAGATGGCGGACAGCTCTAAGCTTGCTTGCAGACTGCGTGTAGATATGCAAATACTGAAGATTTGAGCTTCCTTTTGACTATTCTGCCACAGATGTACGTTAGAGAAAACCCCCTGATCGGTTGTGAGTGATAGTCCCTGTACAAGCAATGGTAGATAGCTGAACTCACTAATATCTCCAGAATATGGGCACCAGTTGCATGTGATAATCCAGTGAGGAGAATACAATGGTGAAGGTTTGATCATTTATTCATTTGCCTTGGAGAAAACAAATGCAGGAATAAGGGGTATGCTAGAGAATATAGAAGATAATAGAGGTCAAAAGGAATGCTCTCACCAGCCAGAAGTCTGTAGCAAAGAGGAAGGACGAAGGACCTTGGAGAGGATATGATGTCACAAAGAGGGGAGGAGAGCATTGCAATGGAAATTTACATACACACATAGAAAATGTACTATAAGAACAACCACAGGGTGGCAGCATTACACAACATATGAGGATAAGATAATACAACTATAGAAAATTACATTATAATGAAAGCTGGAACAGCACCCAGGGCCCCTTTATATATATCCATTTTGCCCCCTCTGTATATATTCCATTTGTCCCCTGTAACTGTGAGGGGACACATATCTGCCCATAACTACTGTAAGGGGGGGGACATAACTTCTACTGTGAGGGGGACACAAATCTGGGCATAACTACTGTGAGGGGGCACATATCTGGGCATAACTACTGTGAGGGGGCACATATCTGGGCATAACTACTGTGAGGGGGCACATATCTGGGCATAACTACTGTGAGGGGGACACATATCTGGGCATAACTACTGTGAGGGGGACACATATCTGGCCATAACTACTGTAAGGGGGGCATATATCTGGGCATAACTACTGTGAGGGGGGCATATATCTGGGCATAACTACTGTGAGGGGGACACATATCTGGGCATAACTACTGTGAGGGGGACACATATCTGGGCATAACTACTGTGAGGGGGCACATATCTGGGCATAACTACTGTGAGGGGGACACATATCTGGCCATAACTACTGTAAGGGGGGCATATATCTGGCCATAACTACTGTGAGGGGCCACAAGGTGGGCATTAGTACTGTGAGGGGCCACAAGGTGTGCATTAGTACTGTGAGGGGCCACAATGTGGGCATTTAGTACTGTGTGGTAGCACTAGATTACCCTGCTATACATTGGCATGGCTCAGTCTTCCAGGCCAGCACAGCACCCCCTGCTGGTGATTTCACAGGGACAGTCACCATCCCTTCCTTATGTGTTTATTCTTTTTTTTCTCCCCACAGAGACCTTGTTCTGGATCCAGTGGACATCACGCCGAGGCCAGCCACACCCTGGATGAGGTAGGACCAGATTTTATTAGTTAGGACTTGGTAAGTGTAGTCATGCATTGGGCTTAGGGCTCTTTCACACGAGCGGATGCAGTGCATGGAATCCGCTGTGTGAAAGAGTGCCAAGCGCGTACTGGACAGCAGAGACACGGAGCATTGACATGAATGATAATGCTCTCTGTGATCTATTTACTACAAAATTACAGTGACAACTTTATCTCACTGTGATTTTGTAGTAAAAAGGTCACAGAGAGACACGGAGCATTATTAATCACAATCCAGGGGGCCCGAGTAAATTCTTGCGGCGGGTTGGGGGCGGGCCACAGGGAGGGGGCCCCATGATTTAGTTTTGCACCGGGGCCCCATGGATTTTGTGTACGCCACTGCTACTTCCACTGACTGTTGTGTGCCCACTGCCAGTGCCCATCACTCATATCGACTGGCACAGGACTTTGCATTAAAAAAGGCATGTTAATTTATAGACTTTAAACTAATTTCAGTTGCCTGCCTGCTGCCAGTGTGTGTAAGGCCCACTTCCACTGACTGTAGTGTTCCCACTGCTCACCACTCATAACGTGTGGCACAGGACTTTGCATAAAAAAAAGGCATTACACTTTTAAACTTTAATCTAATTTCAGTTGCCTGCCTGCTGCCAGTGTGTGTCAGGCCCACTTCCACTGACTGTAGTGTGCCCACTGCCAGTGCCCATCACTCATACTGTGTGGCACAGGACTTTACATAAAAAAAAGGCACTTAATTTTTAGACTTTAATATATTTTCAGTTGCCTGCCTGCTGCCAGTGTGTGTCAGGCCCACTTCCACTGACTGTAGTGTGCCCACTGCCAGTGCCCACCACTCATACCATGTGGCATTAGACTTTGCATAACAAAAGTCATTTAATATTTACTCTTTAAACTAATTTCAGTTGCCTGCCTGCTGCCAGTGTGTGCGAGACCTACTTCCACTGACTGTAGTGTGCCCACTGCCATCACTCATACCATGTGGCACAGGACTTTGCATAAAAAAAGGCATTTAATTTTTTGGCTTTAATCAAATTTCAGTTGCCTGCCTGCTGTCAGTGTGTGTCAGGCCCACTTCCAATTACTGTAGTGTGCCCACTGCCAGTGCCCACCGCTCATACCATGTGGCACAGGACTTTGCATAAAAAAGGCATTTCATTTTTGGACTTTAATCGTATTTCAGTTGCCTGCCTGCTGCCAGTGTGTGACAGGCCCACTTCCACTGACTGTAGTGTGCCCAATGCCAGTGCCCACCACTCATACCGTGTGGCACAGGACTTTGCATAAAAAAGGCATTTAATTTTTACACTTTAATCTAATTTCAGTTGCCTGCCTGCTGCCAGTGTGTGTCAGGCCCACTTCCACTGACTGTAGTGTGCCCACTGCCAGTGCCGACCACTCATACCATGTGGCACAGGACTTGGCATAAAAAAAGGCATGTAATTTTAACACTTTAATCTAATTTCATTTGCCTGCCTGCTGCCACTATGTGTCAGGCCCACTTCCACTGACTGTAGTGTGCACACTGCCAGTGCCCAGCACTCATACCATGTGGCATCAGACTTTTCATAAAAAAAGGCATTACATTTTTACACTTTAATCTAATTTCAGTTGCCTGCCTGCTGCCAGTGTGTGTCAGGCCCACTTCCACTGACTGTAGTGTGCCCACTGCCAGTGCCCACCACTCATACCGTGTGGCACAGGACTTTGCATAAAAAAATGCATTTCATTTTTAGACTTTAATCTAATTTCAGTTGCCTGCCTGCTGCCAGTGTGTGTCAAGGCCACTTCCACTGACTGTAGTGTGCCCACTGCCAGTGCCCACCACTCATATCAAGTGGCACACGACTTTGCATAAAAAAAGGCAATTCATTTTTACTCTTTAAACTAATTTCAGTTGCCTGCCTGCTGCCAGTGTGTGTCAGGTCCACTTTCACTGACTGTAATGTGCCCACTGCCAGTGCCCTCCACTAATACCGTGTGGCACAGGACTTTGCATAGAAAAAGGCATTTAATTTTTAGACTTTAATTTCAGTTGCCTGGCTGCTGCCAGTGTGTGTTAGGCCCACTTCCACTGACTGTAGTGTGCCCACTGCTAGTGCCCACCACTCATACCATGTGGCACAGGACTTTGCATAAAAAAATGCTTTTAATTTTTAGACTTTAATTTAAGTTCAGTTGCCTGCCTGCTGCCAGTGATGTCAGGCCCACTTCCACTGACTGTAGAATGCCCACCACTCATTCCGTGTTGCACAGGACTTTGCATAAAAAAAGGCATTTAATTTTTAGACTTTAATCTAATTTAATTTGGCTGCCTACTGCCAGTGTGTGTCAGGCCCATTTCCACTGACTGTAGTGTGCCCACTGCCAGTGCCCACCACTCATATCAAGTGGCACACGACTTTGCATAAAAAAAGGCATTTAATTTTTACTTTTTAAACTAATTTCAGTTGCCTGTCTGGTGCCAGTGTGTGTCAGGCCCACTTCCACTGACTGTAGTGTGCCCACTGCCAGTGCCCTCCACTCATACCATGTGGCACAGGACTTTGCATAAAAAAAAGGCATTACATTTTTAGACTTTAATCTAATTTCAGTTGCGTGCCTGCTGCCAGTGTGTGTTAGGCCCACTGACTGTAATGTGCCCACTTCCAGTGCCCACCACTCATAACGTGGGGCATTGGACTTTGCATAAAAAAAAGGCATTTAATTTTAAGATTTTAATTTCAGTTTCCTGCCTGCTGCCAGTGTGTGTCAGGCCCACTTCCACTGACGGTAGGATGCCCACTGCCAGTGCCCACCACTCATATCATGTGGCACAAGACTTTTCATTAAAAAAAGGCATTACATTTTTACACTTTAATCTAATTTCAATTGCTTGCCTGCTGCCAGTGTGTGTCAGGCCCACTTCCACTGACTGTAGTGTGCCCACTGTCAGCGCCCACCACTCATACCGTGTGGCACAGGACTTTTCTTAAAAAAGGCATTTAATTCTTAGACTGTAATCTAATTTCAGTTGCCTTCCTGCTGCCAAAATTTTTAGACTTTAATCTAATTTCAGTTGCTTGCCTGCTGCCAGTTTGTGTCAGGCCCACTTCCACTGAATGTAGTGTGCCCAATGCCAGTGCCCACCACTCATACCATGTGGCACAGGACTTTGCATAAAAAAAGGCATTACATTTTTACACTGTAATCTAATTTCAGTTGCCTGCCTTCTGCCAGTGTGTGTCAGGCCCATTGACTGTAATGTGCCCAGGGCCAGTGCCCACCACTCATAACGTGGGGCATAGGACTTTGCATAAAAAAAAGGCATTTCATTTTTAGATTTTAATTTCAGTTTCCTACCTGCTGCCAGTGTGTGTCAGGCCCACCTCCACTGATGGTAGGATGCCCACTGCCAGTGCCCACCACTCATATCATGTGGCACAAGACTTTTTATTAAAAAAAGGCATGTAATTTTTATACTTTAATCTAATTTCAGTTGCTTGCCTGCTGCCAGTTTGTGTCAGGCCCACTTCCACTGACTGTAGTGTGCCCAATGCCAGTGCCCACCACTCATACCGTGTGGCACAGGACTTTACATAAAAAAAGGCATTACATTTTTACACTGTAATCTAATTTCAGTTGCCTGCCTTCTGCCAGTGTGTGTCAGGCCCATTGACTGTAATGTGCCCACTGCCAGTGCCCACCACTCATAACGTGGGGCATAGGACTTTGCATAAAAAAAGGCATTTAATTTTTAGATTTTAATTTCAGTTTCCTGCCTGCTGCCAGTGTGTGTCAGGCCCACCTCCACTGATGGTAGGATGCCCACTGCCAGTGCCCACCACTCATATCATGTGGCACAAGACTTTTTATTAAAAAAAGACATTTAATTTTTACACTTTAATCTAATTTCAGTTGCCTGTCTGCTGCCAGTTTGTGTCAGGAACACTTCCACTGACTGTAGTGTGCCCACTGCCAGTGCCCATCACTCATACCATGTGGCACAGGACTTTGCATAAAAAAAGGCATTTAATTTTTACACTTTAATCTAATTTGAGTTGCCTGCCTGCTTCCAGTCTGTGTCAGGCCCACTTCCACTGATTGAGGTGTGCCCACTGCCAGTGCCCACCACTTATACCGTGTGGCACAGGACTTTGCATAAAAAAATGCATGTCATTTTTACACTTTAATCTAATTTCAGTTGCCTGCCTGCTGCTAGTGTGTGTCAGGCCCACTTCCACTGACTGTAGTGTGCCTAATGCCAGTGCCCACCACTCATACTGTGTGGCACAGGACTTTACATAAAAAAAGGCACTTCATTTTTAGACTTTAATATAATTTCAGTTGCCTGCCTGCTGCTAGTGTGTGTCAGGCCCACTTCCACTGACTTGACGGGGGCATTGGTTACCAGCCGCTCGACCCCCACAATTTAGCAATACTACCCAGGCTGCTCCCGAACCAACCCCCCTTTTCTGTCCCGTTTTCCCCCATACCCTTCTAATAAGACACGGACAACCAGGTTGGATTTTAATGGCCACAGCAGCCGTTTATTACAAAATAAATAACATAAATGAACCAGCATAACTTAATATAACCATTTTAACCCCAACCCCTCAACCGTATGCAACAGCATACACCACCTGAATACCACCTCCTAAAGAGGGAGATCCTTGGAGCCCCAAAAACCCATAAGATTCCTCGCCGCGACGGGCCATCTTGCCTCCAGCTGTTGACCCAGCTCGGAGACACCACTGATGACCCCAATTCCAACCAAAAATTAACATGCCTCAATGGGAGTCCAGCCCCAACTGTGGGGCCCTCCCATCCTCCCCACTTACTATTACCTCCGACTCCAAGGACCTCCCCCCGCCACAGCCGCCGTGACATAAAAACTTGCTCCCCTTCCGACCCCAACACCTAGCCCAAACAAATGAACACCTCCCAAACAACCAGGGGAGGGTGGGTGGGAGCTTGCAAACTGCAAAATGGCTGACCCCCAACCAGTCCCTCAAACATTTAACCCCTCTCGCCCCCCTCCCCTTTTTACCACCCCCCAAATCACATACGAGGGGATGGGCGGGGGTCTCCCTGAACCAAGTCCCCGTCATGGGCGCCTTCCCTTTAGGCTCCGCCCCCAGTCCGGCTAATTCTTGACGGGGGCATTGGTTACCAGCCGCTCGACCCCCACAATTTAGCAATACTACCCAGGCTGCTCCCGAACCAACCCCCCTTTTCTGTCCCGTTTTCCCCCATACCCTTCTAATAAGACACGGACAACCAGGTTGGATTTAAATGGCCACAGCAGCCGTTTATTACAAAATAAATAACATAAATTAACCAGCATAACTTAATATAATCATTTTAACCTCAACCCCTCAACCGTATGCAACAGCATACACCACCTGAATACCACCTCCTAAAGAGGGAGATCCTTGGAGCCCCAAAAACCCATAAGATTCCTCGCCGCGACGGGCCATCTTGCCTCCAGCCGTTGACCCAGCTCGGAGACACCACTGATGACCCCAATTCCAACCAAAAATTAACATGCCTCAATGGGAGTCCAGCCCCAACCGTGGGGCCCTCCCATCCTCCCCACTTACTATTACCTCCGACTCCAAGGACCTCCCCCCGCCACCAACGGGCTGTCTTGACACCTTAAGACTGCCCGTCCCTCCACACTCTCAGGGCCACTTCAATTCCACCCTGCAGGCCAAGGCTCCACATGTCCGTACCCACCGCATTTAAATGCACCCCATCAGAACGCCAAAACGCCCCTTCACCCTTCTCCAGCTCATGGAGCCTCACCACCAAAGCGCCATTCCTGGACATAAAGCGCCCGATAGACCGGTTCACCTTCACCCGGGCCCTATTAACCCCCACCACTGACCGGGCCCCCCTCCATGTCTGCCTCGGCACAATAATCGACCAGACTGTGACCATGTCTGGGAACAGCGACCACAGCCTCAACAGGTCAAATTTAACATCCCGCACCAACTCACGAAACGGGCGTGCCCCCAAATCATTACCCCCGACGTGTAGTACCAATACATCCGGGGCTCTATCCCTCTGAACAAACCGATGAAATTCCGGAAGAACTCCTCCCCAAACCATCCCCCGTCGACCAATCCACCTTACCATCGCTTCATCCCTGCTGAAACCGAGCTGCCTCCCATCTGGCCGCACCGCCGCCCGTTCCGCACCCCAGAACACAAATGAATGCCCAAGAATCCACACGAGGGCCGGTCCAGCACCTGGAACAAAAAACAAACAACAAGGAGCAACAAGGCAATGCAAATCCCCGCTCCCCACCCCCGCTGTCCCTCACAGCCTCTCCAGCCGTACGTACGACCAAAACCGGACCGACTCCCAACGGCCAATTCTCCTAATTACCTCGTCCCCTGCCCCCCAACGCGCTGCCTCCGTGGCAGCCCCTATTCTGAACGAGTGTCCCGAGTAATCTGCCCGGCTCAACCCCATCCGATCCAGACATCTTTTAAATACCGCTAAAAACTGAAACCTTGACAGGTAAGATCCGTCCTCATGCAACAACAAAGGCCCAGCCTCGCGACCACCAACCGGGCCAAACCACCGCATACACCGGACCGGGCACATGCCGCAGCCCGGAATTTCGAAAAGCACCACCCGACGCCCTCTGCCTTCCACATCAGTCTTGGACCTACGAATCAAGAATTCCACCCTGTCAGGAAACAAATTGACGTCCTCGCCCCGCATGCCCCCCGCTCTCCCCACCGCTGGGGACACCAATTCCCCTAAGCGTAACGCCCCAAAAAATGCCAACGAGAAGGCTAACTGAAATAAACGAACCTCCCACCCAGAATGACACACAGTCTCCAACCACTCCCCCAAATGCCCCAACAAATCAAAAGACACCGGGCGTCTGCAATCAGCCCCAACCCCCAACCGGCGCCACCCCTTCAACGCACGCGCCACCAAAAAGGATTTGATAAAGTCCGTCAACCCTCTCAAACGAAACCCAAAAGCCAGACCTGCCATGTAACCATTAATCTTATGGACCGACCACCCCTCGTCCCTGCAATTGCCCAGGAATAAAAGAAGCGGGACCTCCCAATCCCTATCGCTCACCCCCAAACCCCGACACCAACCTTCCCAGCACCCCCAGGCCTTCTCGTACAAATCCCACGTACCAGGCGTCAAAGAAGCACGGATCAACCCCACCACTGCGACTCCAGCAACTCCAACAGATCGTTCGGGCAATCCAGCCCCACTTCCTGCGCCAACTGGCGGAAACGGTCCCACTGCGAACGAGAGAGAGCGTCAGCAATTTTATTCTCCACCCCAGGTACATGTACTGCCACCACCCACGCATTGATAGACAAGCACTCTAGCACCAAACGCTGCAGCAACTGTACCACCAACGGGGACGACGCCGACAATCCATTAATCGCGTTCACT
The DNA here is from genome assembly GCA_033119425.1 of Bufotes viridis. Lineage (NCBI taxonomy): Eukaryota > Metazoa > Chordata > Amphibia > Anura > Bufonidae > Bufotes > Bufotes viridis. The sequence goes on along the minus strand of CM065591.1, from coordinate 198,038,296 downwards.
ACCCCTAAGTTGTCGCACTGGAACCGCACCTTCCTGTTCCGAAACACCTCACCCCAAAGCAGCACCGCTACCACTATGGGAAAAAAGCTCCAGCAGCGCCAGGTTCCTCACCCAGTCCCTCTCCACCCAGGCCGCAGGCCACTGCCCTGCACACCATTGCCCGCCGCAGTACACACCATACCCGCAACTGCCCGCCGCGTCCGAATACAACTCGAAATCAAAAGCCTCCACCGTGTCCCCAATCAATATTGACCTCCCATTATACCGTTTCAAAAAGGAGCCCCAGACCTGTAAATCCCCCCGCAACTCCCTCCCTAACCGCACATAATGCATCGGTGAAACTACACCCGCCGTCGCCCCCGCCAGTCGCCTACAAAAAACCCTACCCATGGGCATAATCCTGCACGCGAAGTTAAGCTTACCCAAAAGAGACTGGAGTTGCCGCAATCTGATCTTCCGCATCCCTTGAGCCCTCGCCACCTCCTCCCTCAAATCCTCAAGCTTATCCAACGGCAACTGGCACTCCATGCGCACGGTATCAACCACGATCCCTAAGAAGCTCAACTCCGTAACTGGCCCTACCGTCTTTTCCGCCGCTAAGGGCACCCCAAACTCCCCGAATAACTGCTCTAACGTGTGCAAAAGAACCGAACAACAGTGCGAATCCGGTGGCCCTATGCACAGAAAATCATCTAGGTAGTGTGGGGAGTTGCTCTGGTAGACAGCGGTGCGGGTGCAGTACAGAGGCAAAGGGAGTCCAGGTAGTGCAGCAAACAGTGTTTTATTTCCCACTTGCACAAACAAAACTCAAAACAGTCACTTAGTGTTACTTCACACACACATAGCAAAAACTTGAGGCAAAACAAAAGTCCAAGACGGAATCAAATCACCTGTGTGGTTTAGGTGTGTGTTCACACCTGGCTGTCAGCCCAGCCGCAGGAAAGTCCAACCTCAGGCTTCCAGGCAGACTGCACGCCTCTTTGCCAGCTCTTGCTTCCAGCCCTGAGAGCTCCACAGAACACCAGCAGTTTCCAGGTTAAATCACCTCAAATCCTAGGTGTCAGTTCACACCTGGCTGAATGCTCGGCAACACAAAAAAGTCCACTGACCGTCTTTAAATGGCCTGCTCTCCTGACACACAGGTCTCAGCTTTTCAGCCCAGCACAGGGCTCAGATCCCAAACACAGAGAGAGCTTTGCATAAACCCAGCTGTCTTTTAAAGGCAGCTAGGTATTAACCCAAAAACCCGGACCGGCACCTAAAATCCGGTCCAGTATTTGCCCTCACCTGGCTGCAATCAACCCAGCAGCACAGGCTGAGAGGAAAATACCTGTTTTTTACCACCAAACCTCTCACTGTGTCACATACCCTCCCTTTGTTCAACCCTGAGGGGGTGAACACACGCCAGACAGTATACCCAGAACCGGGCACTCGCATTTCCCTGTAACTGCCCTGCTCTGTGTTCCACTGAAAATCTAAAGTTCTGAAGTCACCCGAACCCTCTGGTGACCCAGGACTTTCCTTCTTTGTCCAGGTGGTGACAGGCTGCGGCCAACCCCATATCACTCTTTCAGAGATGGCTTGTCGCCGAACCACGGGCACCTGGTAAGGTTTTAACCAGACTTTTGCCTGGGGCTCAGTGACAATATCACGGTGAGTTATGGAAGGGCATTCAGGGAAATCACAGAACACCTCTGTGTTCTGACTAACAAACTCCTTGGCTCTATGAGTCTGTTCAGTGGAAAGGCTGCCAGTAATTTTATCTGTGGCAGCCGCTTCCCTGTTAGCAGACAGAGGGACCGGAGTCTCTTTCCCTAGATAAACCGGCCGCGGGTTATTCTCAATATAAGTCTCTCTAACCTTCCAAGGTTTCCGTAAATTTACATGGTAGACCGGCTCCGGCTTTTGCTGTCCTGGCTGGTGTACCTTGTAAATTGGGTCTCCAACTTTCTGTGCTATTTTATAGGTCCTCTTCCCCCTAGCGTTGTCCTTACTGTCCACAGGTGGCCCAACAACCAAAACCGGGTCCCTTTGGCTACGGATCCCAGACACTCGGTTGCAGGACCGGCTTTGGCCTGGCTGAGCCACCTTCCTATGTTTTCTACCTATCCTACTAAGGGGGACTGTGTTCCCCTCACCCACCGGTCCTACTGTGGGTCCCTCTGCCTTGGGTTTCTGGGGTTCAAACACCTCACCTGGGCTAGGCCTCACTACTGGAAGTTTTCCTACCTGTCTGGGAACTGTGCGTACAATGGCCGGCCACAGGGCTGGGAACAATGGAAAGTCTCTTCCTATTATCACATCATAGGGCATACTCGTGGTTACAACCACCTCATGGACCTGCCTGCCTGCACACGTGCTTACAGACAACAGAGCAGTGGGGTATTCTTTTAAATCTCCATGAATGCTGAAAACCCCAACTCTCCGGCCTGTAAACTCTTTGGGTCGCACCAGGGAAGCCCTCACCAGGGTCACCTGACTCCCCGAATCCAGCAGAGTTGCCACTGGAGTGTCTCCCACCTCCACCAGACACAAATGTTCCTCATGGATAACCTCTGACACATCGACCCTTCTGGCATACAATGACTGTCGATACCCAAAGTTTACATCCATGGGCTCACCCAGGAGGGGACAGTTGGCCCGTACATGGGCAGGCTCCTGGCACCGCCAGCAGATTATAGAGTCCTGATCCCCAAAGGGCACATCCCGTGCAGTCTTTCTCAGCTCAGGCCGCAGGGTCTGGGGAGGGGATTTTCTGGGTTTTATTACTCCCTTCCCCAGAGCCCCCCCCCTTAAGTTCCTCAGTAGCCCCATAACGTTCGACCAGGTCCACCATCTCCAGGGCACTAGTAGGAGATGTCTGGCCAACCCAGCGCTGGAGGGGTAGTGGCAATGCCCTCCAGAATTTGTCAGCTACAATACGGTCCAGCATAGCAGTGGGACTAAGTACGTCAGGTGGTAGCCATTTATGTAAGAGTTTTAGCAAATTGTAATACTGGGGTTGTGCTGGCTCAGCTGGGTTAAACTCCCACTGATGTACCCGCTGGGCCCTGACCAACACATTCACCCCCAGTCTCGCCAGGATCTCACCCTTAACCACAGAGTAGTCTGCTGCTTTGTCATCCGGTAAATCAAAGTAAACCTGTTGGGGTCCTGACGCCAGAAACGGAGCGATGACCTTTGCCCACTGGTCTCGGGGTAGTCCCTCTCTCACGGCCACCTTTTCGAACATCGCCAAGTAGGTTTCAACATCATCTGTCGGTGTCATCTTGGGAACGGCGGTGCGGACTGCTTTCCGGGCATCGTGCACTCCCTGAGGCATCCCTGACTTTTCTAGCACCATTACGTGTTGCAGCAGCCGCTGGTTCGTGTCCTGCTGTCGCTGATTAGCCTCTAGCAGCTATGCGACGGCCTCTTCATGTCTTTTTTGCTGTTGTGCGATGGCCTGCTGTTGGACAAGTAAGGCTTCTTCATGTCTCTCTTGCTGCTTTAAGTTGGCCTGGACAAGCTGCTTTATCATCTCCTCCATCTTGTCCTGTGTTGGTGGTTGCAGCTTGGCAGGCTTAATCCAGGACATACAACAGTGCCCAAAAAAAAAAAAATGCTACAAAAAGTTTTGGCTTCCCGCCAGCCTCACTGCAATTGCCCGCATCCTCCACCAAATGTGGGGAGTTGCTCTGGTAGACAGCGGTGCGGGTGCAGTACAGAGGCACAGAGAGTCCAGGTAGTGCAGCAAACAGTGTTTTATTTCCCACTTGCACAAACAAAACTCAAAACAGTCACTTAGTGTTACTTCACACATAGCAAAAACTTGAGGCAAAACAAAAGTCCAAGACTGAATCAAATCACCTGTGTGGTTTAGGTGTGTGTTCACACCTGGCTGTCAGCCCAGCCGCAGGAAAGTTCAACCTCAGGATTACAGGCAGACTGCACGCCTCTTTGCCAGCTCTTGCTTCCAGCCCTGAGAGCTCCACAGAACACCAGCAGTTTCCAGGTTAAATCACCTCAAATCCTAGGTGTCAGTTCACACCTGGCTGAATGCTCGGCAACACAAAAAAGTCCACTGACCGTCTTTAAATGGCCTGCTCTCCTGACACACAGGTCTCAGCTTTTCAGCCCAGCACAGGGCTCAGATCCCAAACACAGAGAGAGCTTTGCATAAACCCAGCTGTCTTTTAAAGGCAGCTAAGTATTAACCCAAAAAACCCGGACCGGCACCTAAAATCCGGTCCAGTATTTGCCCTCACCTGGCTGCACCTCCCGCACTCCAGCCCCGGGGACGGGCCAGCCGAACCTTCTCCGGAGACCCTGCTGTGCCGATCCTGTGCCAAAGGGGCCCGGGCCCGGACCCCACGTGAGCTCCGCCTACTACTAGGATTCCTCCCGCTCCCGGGCGCGCAGGTAAGTGGGCGCACTGCTGCCCGACGGAGCGGCTGGTGATTAGGTGGCTGGGGAGTAACGGGAACCCCAGCCGCCCCCTGCAGCAACTCCTGTATGGACTCCTGCAGCCACCCGGCACCATGGGTGGCTGCCACTGCTCTTAGCTGGCTATTCGCTGCCTCCAGCTCCATATCGTGAGCTTGCAAAACGCAAAATGGCTGACCCCCAACCAGTCCCTCAAACATTTAACCCCTCTGGCCCCCCTCCCCTTTCCAACACCCCCCAATCACATACGAGGGGATGGGCGGGGGTCTCCCTGAACCAAGCCCCCGTCATGGGCGCCTTCCCTCAGGCTCCGCCACCAGTCCGGCTAATTCTGTAGTGTTCCCAATGCCAGTGCCCACCACTCATACCGTATGACACAGGACTTTGCATAAATAAAAGCATTTAATTTTTACACTTTAATCTAATTTTAGTTGACTGCCTGCTGCCAGTGTGTGTCAGGCCCACTTCCACTGACTGTAGTGTGCCCACTGCCAGTGCCCACCACCATGTGGCAATAGACTTTGCATAACAAAAGTCATTTAATTTTTACTCTTTAAACTAATTTCAGTTGCCTGCCTGCTGCCAGTGTGTGCGAGATCTACTTCCACTGACTGTAGTGTGCCCACTGCCATCACTCATACCATGTGGCACAGGACTTTGCATAAAAAAGGCATTTAATTTTTTGACTTTAATCAAATTTCAGTTGCCTGCCTGCTGCCAGTGTGTGTCAGGCCCACTTCCAATTACTGTAGTGTGCCCACTGCCAGTGCCCATCACTCATACCGTGTGGCACAGGACTTTGCATAAAAAAAGGCATTTCATTTTTAGACTTTAATCTAATTTAAGTTGCCTGCCTGCTGCCAGTGTGTGTCAGGCCCACTTCCACTGACTGTAGTGTGCCCACTGCCAGTGCCCACCACTCATACCATGTGGCAGTAGACTTTGCATAACAAAAGTTATTTAATTTTTACTCTTTAAACTAATTTCAGTTGCCTGCCTGCTGCCAGTGTGTGCGAGACCTACTTCCACTGACTGTAGTGTGCCCACTGCCATCACTCATACCATGTGGCACAGGACTTTGCATAAAAAAAGGCATTTAATTTTTTGGCTTTAATCAAATTTCAGTTGCCTGCCTGCTGCCAGTGTGTGTCAGGCCCACTTCCAATTACTGTAGTGTGCCTACTTCCAGTGCCCACCACTCATACCGTGTGGCACAGGACTTTGCATAAAAAAAGGCATTTAGTTTTTAGACTTTAATCTAATTTCAGTTGCCTGCCTGCTTACAGTGTTTGTCAGGCCCACTTCCACTGACTGTAGTGTGCCCAATGCCAGTGCCCACCACTCATACCGTGTGGCACAGGACTTTGCATAAAAAAAGGCATTTAATTTTTAGACTTTAAACTAATTTCAGTTGCCTGCCTGCTGCCAGTGTGTGTCAGGCCCACTTCCACTGACTGTAGTGTGCCCACTGCCAGTGCCCACCACTCATACCATGTGGCACTGGACTTTGCATAAAAAAAAGTCATTTAAGAACTGAAATCCTTAACCCACAAAATACAACACCTAGAGTCCCAAAACAAAACCCTCCAAACCAAAATCCTTCAGTCACAATTACATACCTTACGACTCCAATTAAGAGACCACTTACTCAAAGACTACAACAAACAACTATTCTACACTAAAGCACGCTATTACTCACAAAACATCAAAGCGGGGAAACTACTAGCTACTAGACTAAAACAACAAACTCAGAAACTCAGAGATATTCCATATCTCATAGACCAACACAACATGACAAAAATATCGCACCCCTCAAAAATTGCTGAACAATTCAGAAGCTACTATGAATCTCTATATAACTTAAAATCAGACCCACTCACTACTCAACCACTTCAATCTGATATCCAAGCCTTTCTAACGAAAGTAAATCTACCATCCCTTACAGAGGAACAGCTGGCTTCCTTGAACAAGGCCATTTCACTGACAGAGGTAACCTCTGCTATACGAAATTTACCAGCAGGTAAATCGCCTGGACCAGACGGCCTTATAGGGGAATATTATAAAACATTTAAACACCTCTTAGCGACATACCTCCAAGAGATATACCAAAAAGCCATGAATGGTGGCTCATTTCCACAAGAAAACCAAGAAGCCTTATTAGTCACATTACCCAAACCAGGCAAAGAACCTGACAAACCTCAAAACTTTAGGCCAATATCATTACTCAACGTAGATTTAAAAATCTATGCTAAGATAATAGCTGTAAGGATGGCTCCCCTATTACCGGACCTAATACATGGAGATCAGGTGGGATTTGTTAAGGCTAGACAAGCATTTGATAACACCAGAAGAGTGCTGAATGTACTGCACTATACCAAATCTTTTAGGATCCCATCCCTGCTGGTGTCTTTGGACGCGGAGAAGGCGTTTGACCGCATTGGCTGGTCGTGCGCCTTCTCTGTACTGGGCCAGTTTGGATTTAAGGAAGGCATAATACAAGCAATTAGAGCCTTATATTCAGCACCATCAGCCAGAGTACTGACTAATGGGACTCTGTCAAACAGATTCGAAATCACAAACGGCACACGCCAGGGATGCCCACTTTCACCATTAATATTTGTTCTATGTAATGTAAGGGATCAGTTAGCGGGGTGTCGTCTCCTGGGAACACAGGCACCGTTCAGCAGGCACACCATAGACATTGCAGTCCAAACAGCAGGGAAGTCGTGTAACTGGCCTCAGTCAGTTTTATTGATAGGTGAGGTACAGACCACAAAAAGAAATATATAACAAACAAAATTCTAAGCCTGTCCGGCTCAAACTATACAGCAGGAAACCTAACTGCACAAGTGCCGACCTAATACCGGGCACCAAACAAAATAACAAGGTCCATACCTCTAGGAGTGCTCTCTCAGGCTCTAAGCATGTAACCTGTTCCCAGGTGGAGCAAGCTGTGTCTGTATTCTCAGCCTTATATCAGACTAGCACTTCTGAGGAGTGATTACCTGACAGCCCAAAACCCGGACTGTCCGGATGGAGTGGGGCCCACCCTTCTCTCCCCACTCCAGCAACACAGGCCCTAAAACCAGGTTTTTATACTAACCCGAATTGCAGAGACGTCTGCATAGACCGCTGAACATTTCCCTGGTTGCTTTTTAAATGACAGAAGTGAGGAATCTTGGACACACATAGACCCCGTCCACCACTTCTCCAGACACTCTGTCACATATCCTCCCCCTGTTTCAGACCTGGGGCTGGAACACAACTGGACATCAGACAATGTACACGCGACAAGGCATCTGCATTTCCCATTTGGGTCCCTGGCCTGTGTTTTACGGTAAATTGGTACTCTTGTAGGGCTAAGAACCATCTTGTTACCCTCCTATTTTTTTCCTTATTCTCACACATCCATTTTAAGGGAGCATGATCTGTGACCAATTCAAAGTGACGGCCCAGCAAATAGTAGCGGAGCGCTTCAGGGCCCATTTAATAGCGAGGCACTCTTTTTCCACAATTGCATATTTTCTCTCATGGTCATTAAGTTTCCTGCTCAGATACAGTACGGGGTGTTCTTCTCCATCCCGTACCTGTGACAGCACCGCCCCCAGGCCGACCTCAGACGCATCCGTCTGTAGGACAAATCCTTTCTTAAAGTCTGGAGTTATCAGTACTGGCTGAGCGCACAGGAGGGTTTTTAGAGTCTGAAATGATTTCTCAGCCTCTTGTGACCACTTGACCATGACTGAGTCTTTCCCTTTGTCAAGTCTGTTAATGGGGCTGTAAGACAAGCAAAATTAGGTATAAATCGTCGGTAATAGCCTGTAATCCCTAAGAAGGCACGGACTTGCTTCTGGTTACCGGTTGAGGCCATTTTTGTATGGCTTCAATTTTGTTTAACTGGGGCTTTACTAGACCTCGGCCTATGATGTAACCTAGATACTTAGCCTCTTCGAGACCAATGGCACATTTTTTTGGGTTGGCTGTGAAGCCTGCCTCACACAGTGAATTGATAACCGCCTGCACCCTAGGTAGATGGGATTCCCAATCTTGACTTTGGATGATGATGTCATCCAGATATGCTGCTGCGTATAGTCTGTGGGGTCGTAATATCTTATCCATTGCCCTCTGGAAGGTTGCAGGCGCTCCATGCAAACCAAATGGCAAGACTACATAATGAAACAACCCATCAGGAGTGGCAAAGGCAGTTTTCTCTTTGGCTTCATTTGTTAGCGGAATTTGCCAGTAACCTTTGGTTAAGTCCAGAGTGGTTATATACCTGGCGCTTCCGAGCCTGTCAATGAGCTCATCAACACGAGGCATTGGGTAAGCATCAAACTTAGATAGGGTGTTCAATTTTCTAAAGTCATTGCAAAACCTCCAGCTGCCATCTGGTTTGGGGATCAGCACTATAGGACTGGACCACTGGCTATGGGACTCTTCAATTACCCCAAGTTCCAACATTTTCCTCACCTCTGCAGAGATAATCCCTCTCCTGGCCTCTGGTATTCTGTAGGGTCTCAGCTTAACCCTTTGTCCTGGTTCTGTAATGATGTCATGTTTTATGACCGAGGTGCGCCCTGGGATCTCAGAGAAAAAATCCCTATTCTTAAAGAGGAACCCTTGTACTTCTACCTTTGTGTTTTGGCCAGGGAGTCTGGTACTGTTACTTCCGGCAACAGGGGCTTCCCAGAGCACCGCTGCTCTGGTGGGTAGGAGGAGTTGGCAGCAAGTGATAGACGATCTTTCCATGGTTTTATAAGATTGATGTGGTACACTTGCTCAGGCTTCCTCTTACCTGGTTGACGGATTTTATAGTTTACCTCATTTACTTGCCCTATTATCTCAAAGCGGCCTTGCCACTTAGCCAGGAATTTACTCTCTACCGTAGGGATCAGCGCTAGAACCCGGTCACCTGGCGCAAAGGTACGTACTTGGGCACTGCGGTTATACACCCTTTGTTGTGCCCCTGAGCCTGGGCCATATGTTCACGTACAATTGGCATTACCGCAGCTATACGATTTTGCATTTGTGCCACATGTTCTATGACACTTCTATAGGGGGTAGCTTCCCAGGTTTCTTTTGCTATATCTAACAGACCCCTAGGGTGGCGTCCATATAGCAACTCAAAGGGGGAGTAACCCGTGGTTGACTGAGAGACTTCACGGATGGCAAACATGAGATAGGGGAGAAGGAAATCCCAGTTTTTCCCATCTTTGTCCACCACTTTCTTAAGCATGGCTTTTAGAGTTTTGTTAAATCTCTCTACCAGTCCATCAGTCTGGGGATGGTAGACAGAGGTACGCAGCTGTTTAACTTTGAACAGTTTACATAACTCCTTCATGATACGGGACATAAAGGGGGTACCCTGATATGTTAGGATCTCTTTTGGTATACCCACGCGACTGAACACCTGCACCAACTCTTTAGCTATGGCCTTGGATGTTGTACTACGTAAGGGGATAGCTTCCGGGTAACGAGTAGCGCAGTCCATGATTATGAGAATATGTTGGTGGCCTCGAGCAGATTTTACAATGGGCCCCACCAGATCCATTGCTATCCTCTCAAATGGTATCTCCATGATTGGTAGAGGTACCAAGGGACTACGATAGTGTGGCTTGGGATACGAAATTTGGCACTCTGGGCAGGAGGCACAGTAATCTTTAACATCTTTATGGACCCCAGGCCAAAAGAACCTTTGAAGGATTCTGTCTGTAGTCTTTTCAGCTCCCAAATGCCCCCCCATAAGGTGACCATGAGCAATATTAAGTACAGTTCGTCGGTACATTTTTTAGGAACCAACAGTAGTTCCACCAGATCCTCTCCCCTTTTTTCCACCTGGTACAATAATTCGCGTTTTACAGCTATATGTGGAAAACAAAGTCTGCTGTCTGGCTCTACCAGTTTACCATCTATAGATTTCACATTTTCTCGGGCTCTAGTAAGGGTGGGATCTTTTAATTGCTCAGCACCAAATTGCTCTTTCCTTACTGCAAGGTCCGGCAAATTGTCGCTAAGGGAGTCTTCTCTCTCTGGACTGTTCTGACCCTCTTCTAACCCGACATTATGGTCCGAGACCTCAGGCTCCCCCATCATGACAGACAGAGGAAATGATTCATCCTCAACAGTAGACCCTCTTATATACCCACACACTTCGGTACTCGGGGTTGGGTCACCCCTTTCCTGACAGACCTTTGAAAGTTTATGTTCCCATAGCTGCCAGAAATGTGGGAAATCGCGCCCCATGATGACATCATGCATTAACCTGGGCACTACACCGACCATAAATTTTTCTGCCCCAAACTGGGTATTTACATCTACCACCGCCGTGTAATAATCACGGGTGTCTCCATGTATGCAAGTCACTGCCAAGGTTTTCGGTTGCCATTATCTGGAAATATGCAGACAGTAGGCATTATTAAAATATATGTAACATTTATTAAAACACACAATAGAACAGATATGAAAAAAAAATAAAAAAAAAATTTATGAAAAAACTTTTCTGAAAAAAATCTTTCGAACAAAAATCTTTATGAAAAAACTTTTCTCGAAAAATTCTCCACAGAAAAGTTCCTTTGAAAAATAAAAATAAAATAAAAACTAAAAAAATAATAAAAAATGAAGTGAGTTCATGAAGAATCCATTAGCTCAATTGTACTAAAAAGTCCATCTTGCAATAATTCGTGTACAGACTTGGCTATGGAGCCACTTTAGATAGTTAAAACACTAGAGGATATGAAGTATGTCCGTACTTAGTTGGACCAATTCTCCGTTAGTGTATTTTTCAAATATTTGCTAGATAGGTGGTGGCGTCCCACCACAAATCTTACCTCCGTGGATTAGTCAGTGTCGGTACCAGTACTCACTTTCTTTGCGATAAGCCGGCTCAAATCGACGATTATTTGGAGACGATTCAGCATGGACACTTTGCTTTAAAACAGCAACCTTTCCCGGGCGTTGATTTGTAAGAGACCACTTAGCTTGTGATATCAAGCGGTATACTCTACCGTAAATAACGTCAAACCTTTAATTCGCCCGGAGGTCTGTTTGTCCTTTTAGACTCCGGGAATACGTATTTCTCCACTTCAAATAGCAGCGCTGCAAGGAGGTTTTAAGTAAGTGTAGTCACCAAACGCGTTTCGAGGTCTCAGTAATGCTGACCTCTTCCTCAGTGGTATATTTTTGTTCAAATGAACACCTCCTTATATAGCCCAAACTGACCCCAATTGATTTAATTGGATCACTCCTCCCTTTTGGGGAAGTCTGTTTGGATTGTGGATCAGAACATAGTCACACACAGGTGTATTCTCCTTATTCATCGACTATTTTGCACATTTCAGACCCAAAATAATCTTATCAAAAGGTCTAGACCATCAAAAGTGAACATCATACCCAATATGTGAAGATTTTTGATCAAAAAACATGGGTGAACACATATTTTAACTTCTTTGCGTTTGGTCTGCGGTTTTTGTCGATCAATGCGTTTTCTTTACCATAACTGCTATTATATTAAAATGCATATATAAAATAAAAGAAATGTCTATATTATCCTCTATTAGAGTTATATAGTTACAAATTCAAGAACATCTTTGGAGTTTTCCACATTGCATATCATAAAACAACACACGCATATAAATTATTCTTTCTTTTCAATTAGAACACATTACCTCTTTATTACTCAACAGCCCTTGACCAAAAAACTCCAAATGGTGAATACCGCATATTGCTGTTTTTTTTTTTTTTTATGTCTAACGTGCGGTTTTTGGGTCATCATGCGTTTTCTTTACCATAACTGCTGTTTAGTTGAGGTACATACTTCCAATAGAGGAAAACTTCATAATACCTTCTGTTCAAATTTTACAGTTAAAAACATGCTTGAAACATTTATGAATCCTCACTCTTTTATACCCAAAAGGGAGTCAACTCTTATTCGAAATTCTCACATAACAATGATAATCGTGAAGAAATAGTGTGAACCAGTCATCAAGGCCTGGTCAGATGTACGTATAATACCAGCCGACCAGGTGTCGATGACTGGTCCCCACCACTCATAGAAAGCCAAAAATTTCCAAATCTGTGTTTAAACCATAGGGTACCCGAGAGTCCAGATCGAAGATCCATCTTGACTAAACTCGAGACATCCTATCGATGTGATATCCTCCTCTCCAATCATATTCCACTTTCTGAATTGCACTAAAGGTAAGACCCGCTACCTGTTGTGAATGAAATTCCTTAAAATGCCTAGAAAGTGGGTGATCTACCTTACCCTTCTTAATATTTTTAAGATGTTCGGCAATTCGAATTTTTAACATTCTTTTAGTATGTCCGACGTAGATCTTATTACATGGGCATTTTATTTGGTAAATCACACTCGTCGTACTACATGTCAAATATTCTTGTATTTTATATGTGAAGGAATTTACTGGAGATGTTATTTCTGTAGTTTTCCTTGGAAATTTAGTCAGTTTACAGTTAAAGCAGGTACCACATCTATAAAAGCCCTTCCAACACAGCATATCCTGTAACAGTGTGCCTCTTCCTTTTTTGATTTTAACTGTGGGTGCTATTTTTAGTCCCAAATTGGGGGCTCTCGTATATATTACTTTAGGAATTGCTGGGATAAGTGGGCCTATTATTTTATCCTTTTTCAAGAAATGCCAGTGTCGTTTCACACTTTGCTGGACCTTTCAATATTGTACATTATATGGTAATATAATTCTTATTTCATCATCAGCTTTTTTCTCCTTTTCTATAGATACGAAAAAGGACTTCCTCTCCAATTGACAGACCTTTTCCAAGGAAGACTCAATTACAGGTAAGAGATAATCTTTTATCAGGAATTGTTCCTTCATTTTATTAGCCTCTTCCATAAAGATCTCACCCCTAGTACAATTTCGTTTTAGGCGTCTAAACTGTCCATAAGGGATATTAAGTAACCATCTAGGTAGGTGGCCACTAGTGAATGGTATAAAACTATTTCTCGCTACGTTTTTTGAAAGGTTCTACATGTTAATTTGTTGTTCTCTATTCGAATGTCTAAGTCCAAAAATTCAAGGTGGTCGCTGTATTTCTTGGGGAAAGTTTTATGTTTTTGTCATTTTCATTTAGTTTTTCTATAAACTTATCAAGGGACTCATCATCCCCTTTCCAAATTAGTATCACATCATCAATGAACGGTACCATAGCACCAGGCTCGCCTCAAGAGATGGTAATACGCATGAATCCTCCCAATTCGCCATAAAGATTGGGAGGATTCATGCGTATTACCATCTCTTGGGGCGAGCCTGGTGCTATGGTACCGTTTCATACTAAATGAAAATGACAAAAACATAAAACTTTCCCCCAAGAAATACAGCGACCACCTTGAATTTTTGGACTTAGACATTTTTAGTACAATTGAGCTAATGGATTCTTCATGAACTCACTTCATTTTTTATTATTTTTTTAGTTTTTATTTTATTTTTATTTTTCAAAGGAACTTTTTTGTGGAGAATTTTTCGAGAAAAGTTTTTTCATAAAGATTTTTGTTCGAAAGATTTTTTTCAGAAAAGTTTTTTTTTTTTTTTTTATATCTGTTCTATTGTGTGTTTTAACAAATGTTACATATATTTTAATAGTGCCTACTGTCTGCATATTTCCAGATAAGTTGAGTGCCATACCCTGATTCTATTGTCCCAATTATTGTATTACCTTTTAGGGGACCTGCCCCAGAAGTCTTCACCATATTCTTTTTTTTTAATTACCCCCCCGTTCGGCCGCCTATGCCTCCGTTCTTTTCTGCGCCTCATATGCAAGTGAGGCGCATAAAGTTATAGTAGGCGTCTCCAGGCATGTTCTGTTGGGCGTGCCTGGGCATTCCTCCTCTCCCCCTGGCTGCGAGCGCATCCAATAGCAGCGCTCGGCTCTTAGCCAGGGAGAAGGAGCTCAAGTTCTCGCGAGAACCGTGAGAACTTGAGCTTGCCGAGTCCCGGAACCCCCGCTATCTTGGATTCCCCAGCGCAGCAGAGTAGAGGAGCGGAGCGGAGTGGAGAAGACCCTACAGGAGCAGGTAAACTCACCCCTAGACCAACGAGCATGCTGTATGTAATCTCCGAACCCCCCTTGGCAACGAGCATGATGGGGGTAGTAGTAACTACCCCCACAGATCGCCCAATACCCCCCTAGGCAACGAGCATGATGGGGTAGTAGTAGTAACTACCCCCACAGGTCTCCCAATACCCCCTAGAAAACGAGCATGATGGGGGTAGTAGTAACTACCCCCACAGGTCTCCCAATACCCCCTAGACAACGAGCATGATGGGGGTAGTAGTAACTACCCCCACAGGTCTCCCAATACCCCCTGGACAACTAGCATGATGGGGGTAGTAGTAACTACCCCCACAGGTCTCCCAATACCCCCTAGACAACGAGCGTGATGGGGGTAGTAGTAACTACCCCCACAGGTCTCCCAATACCCCACCTAGGCAACGAGCGTGATGGGGGTAGTAGTAGTAACTACCCCCACAGGTCTCCCAATACCCCCTAGACAACGAGCGTGATGGGGGTAGTAGTAGTAACTACCCCCACAGGTCACCCAATACCCCCTAGACAACGAGCATGATGGGGGTAGTAGTAATTACTCCCACAGGTCTCCCAATACCCCCTAGGCAATGAGCATGATGGGGGTAGTAGTAGTAACTACCCCCACAGGTTTCCCAATACCCCCTAGGCAACGAGCATGATGGCGGTAGTAGTAGTAACTACCCCCACAGGTCACCCAATACCCCCTAGGCAACGAGCATGATGGGGGTAGTAGTAACTACCCCCACAGGTCTCCCAATACCCCACCTAGGCAACGAGCGTGATGGGGGTAGTAGTAGTAACTATCCCCACAGGTCTCCCAATACCCCCTAGACAACGAGCATGATTGGGGTAGTAGTAACTACCCCCACAGGTCTCCCAATACCCCTAGACAACGAGCATGATGGGGGTAGTAGTAACTACCCCCACAGGTCTCCCAATACCCCCTAGGCAATGAGCATGATGGGGGTAGTAGTAATAACTACCCCCACAGGTCACCCAATACCCCCTAGACAACGAGCATGATGGCAGTGGTAGTAGTAGTAACTACCCCCACAGTTCTCCCAATACCCCACCTAGGCAACGAGCGTGATGGGGGTAGTAGTAGTAACTACCCCCACAGGTCACCCAATACCCCCTAGACAACGAGCATGATGGGGGTAGTAGTAACTACTCCCACAGGTCTCCCAATACCCCCTAGGCAATGAGCATGATGGGGGTAGTAGTAGTAACTACCCCCACAGGTCACCCAATACCCCCTAGACAACGAGCGTGATGGGGGTAGTAGTAACTACCCCCACAGGTCTCCCAATACCCCACCTAGGCAACGAGCATGATGGGGGTAGTAGTAGTAACTACCCCCACAGGTCTCCCAATACCCCCTAGGCAACGAGCATGATGGGGTAGTAGTAGTAACTACCCCCACAGGTCACCCAATACCCCCTAGGCAACGAGCATGATGGGGGTAGTAGTAACTACCCCCACAGGTCTCCCAATACCCCCTAGGCAACGAGCATGATGGGAGTAGTAGTAGTAACTACCCCCACAGGTCACCCAATACCCCCTAGACAACGAGCATGATGGCGGTAGTAGTAGTAACTACCCCCACAGGTCTCCCAATACCCCCTAGGTAACGAGCATGATGGGGGTAGTAGTAGTAACTACCCCCACCGGTCACCCAATACCCCCTAGGCAATGAGCATGATGGGGGTAGTAGTAACTACCCCCACAGGTCCCTGACTAACCATCTGTATTTATATAGTAAAGGAATTTCTTGTTCATGTCGCACTAATATATATATATATTTTTTTTTCCTTTTTTCTTCAGATACTTTTTTGGACTGCAACGAGTTCCTGGACGAAAACTGAAAAGTAAAAAGGCAACTACTTTATTAAAATGGTTAACGAGGCCATGTGTTGGGGAGTCTTTATTTCAATAAAGTGGCTAAAAACATGGCTTTTTGTAGTCGTACTATTCTATGCTTGCAGTGGTAGTAATGGGTACCTCTGTACTGAGGCTCCCATCACTATGACAGGGTCTTATTGTTGGCCAGCTTGTTTTGGATTGTAACAACTGTGCTGACAGTAAACCGCAAATCAATTACCCCGGTACCCAAAGCCCCAGGGGTGCCGGGAAGAGCCGGGTTGCCGTCAAGCGGGAAACCATCATAATTGATGGTTTCTCTCTTGGGGCGGCTGCGGGCTGTTATTACTAGACTGAGAATGAGCTGAAAACCATGGACCTTCTCACCCTGATAATGGCAGCTCACAGCTGTTGGTTTACCTCTGGCTGGTCATGATTTTACAGGGGGACCCCACGCATTTTTTTTTTTTTACTTTTTGCTTTAAAAAGGCACAGGGGCCAACTGTGTTATCATAATCGGCCAAGGAACAACCAGATGTGGATGAAACACAGTTTTATACTCTTTGTTGAGCTTGTTGGCCAAGAGTAAGGGGGCCTTGACTCCGGCTCCAGGGGTCTTCTCACACTGCTGTGACTCTATTATGCCTCATTCACACGGCAGTGTTCTGTCAGTGATTTCCATCGGTGATTTGTGAGCCAAAACCAGGATTGGAGCCTCCACAGACATAAGATATTAGGAAAGATCTGCACCTATTCTCTGTTTAGAGCCGCACCTGGTTTTGGCTCACAAATCTCTGATGGAAATCACTGACAGAACACTGCCGTGTGAATGAGGCATAACACTGCAAGTAATTCTCGACGAATACAAACAAGCCGTGTTTGACTACAACCACTTTATTGAAATATATGCAGCACCAATACTGCCGTTTCATTGTTATTTCCATTACAGTTATGTTCAATGATAAGTACATACGAAACAATACCGGTATCGTGTACAAAATGCGATTATGTCTACTGTCATCTGACCACGCTAACCTAAGTCAGATAGACCCTATTGGTGTTTAGTTTGTGGACAGTGTATATTACACTATGGTTGGTGTATTATAAAATATAACAAGCTTCAACAAATTTTTTATATTTTTTCATCAGTTTTCGGAGGACAACAATATCTTTGTGTGACCTACTTTTTTTTTGGCCAATACCAAACAATATTAAACAGGTATTTTTTATTAAATTTAAAAAAAAAAAATTTTCTTATAAAATATTTCTTTGTTTAATTTTTATTTGATTTGTTTTGTTTATAGTGGTTTCTGTGGTAAGGATTTGTAGGTAACAACCATACAGGTAAGTTAAAATACAACGTTCAACGGTGGAAGAAGAAGCATCTCGCGTGAAGTGATGGAGTTCAAAACACAATCCCAAGTTTTGAATGGGTTATTTTGGAGTTCAACGAAAATTCTTTCTTTGGTTTATAAGTTTATTAAAAAAAAAGGGTGGTAAGTAAATAAGATTGGTAAGTATTGAATGCAGAATCTTCATTCTGTGCTTCAACAATGGACGAAGAAAGAAGATTATTTTTTTTATGTTGTTCCCTAAAAATATTCCATGTTGGAATCAGTTGGTTCGCTGATATTTTGTTCTTCGTTAATAACTTTATATACCAAAAAAATGGTAAGTTTAATTTTTATTCACAAATACTATTCAGCTACTATGTATTTATTAATTGTGTCTTATTTTTCCCAACAGGATTTAGGAAAAATGCCATCCAATTGTTGGATCAAGAACTGTTCTTTTGTTGTAGGACGTATCCACAACGGCCACGAAATAAAATTACACTGCTTTCCCAACAGTAGGGAAAGAATATTAGAATGGTTGTCAATATTAATTCCTTCGGGGGGCAAGGAATTAAATTGTATAGCCGAGGATATAATTACATGCAAAAAGAAAAATTATAATAAATATAAACTGTGTTCTTTACATTTCACAGAAGACAGTTTAATTGTCAATGCTAGCGGACGTGTAGTTCGTCCAATTTCGAATCCAAGAATATTTGAAAATTTGTTGGATTCGGAAAGGAAAGTGTCCGAAAATTTGAAAAAAAAAGAAAATTTACAAAAAAAGAAAAAATGACAATCCGCCTTGTCAGCAGATTGAAAATATAGCTGTGTCATTAGAATCCACTATAAATACCGAGACAAGTGGGCATACTGAATCAGTTTCATGTGTTGAAAATCAACCTCAAGTAGAGAGTGTTGAAATTCCAACTTCACAATTCTGTGATGCTTCAACTCAGACTGATTACGATTTAACAAATTCAATAATTATAAATCGTGAACCAAACGTGGCCCTTGTGGAACAAGATTCCCCCCTTAGACAACTTACTCCTATTGTAACTGAATCTACTCCTTTGCTAAAAGCTTCTTCTAAACAGAAACAAAGTAGCATTCCTTTTGATAATATGCTGTCTCCTATTACAAGGTTAAATGACAAAATGTTATTGCCATTGGATGATGTAGAAAACTGTGATGACGATGTGGTTAGTGGAATTTTTCCAATAACTGATGAAATTCAGGAGTTCAGCAATATTGACAGTCAGACAGAAGCTGATGTAGGTGAAGGTCTGGAGTCAAAGGATATATCGTATGACCCTTTGATGATAAGCCACTGCTCATCTGATTTGATGGCATTGCAGTCAATTTTGGAAACTGATCAAGCAAATTCGCTTGTAGAAAAACTACCAAAAGATATGGTGACCGATGCAAAATTTATCGTGAACGAAAGTTGCCTCGATGTACTTTTACGTCTGGTGAAATGTCAGTATACTGATGGTTGTAATCTAACCATACATTCTATATCTAAACAAAGACATGGAAGTGCTTTGACAATTCGAGGCAGTTGTAGGAGGGGGCACTCGTCCTTATTATGGAGTACCCAGCCTAAAATTGGTCGTTATTGGAGTGGCAATCTTCTTATAGCTGCTTCAATATTGTGCAGTGGACTAAATTTTCAAAAGGTCAACGAGTTTTTTAACATTTATGGTTTAACAACTTTTTCTGAGACAAGTTATTACCGTTATCAAACCCAATTTATTTTCCCAGCAATTGATATTGCCTGGCAGGAAGAAAAGAGAAAAATTCATGAACATATGCAGGCATTTCCAATGTGTATAGCTGGAGATGGTCAATGTGACAGCCCTGGCCACTCAGCAAAATACTGTACTTACACAGTTATGGACCTGTATACAGAAAAGATTATTCATTTCGAAGTAGTTCATCGAAGCCAGTGCAGTTCTTCAGTTGCTATGGAGAAGTTTGGTTTTAAAACAGTTATGGAAAGATTAATTGACAACGGCTTTGACGTATGTGTCTTTGTGTCAGATCGTCATGTCAGTATACAAAAGTTGATGCGAGAGTTGTACCCTGACATAGATCATCAATTTGACATTTGGCATTACGCAAAGTCGATAAAAAAAAAAATTATAAAGGCAAGTAACGGAAGAGCAGGACAGGAACTGAAACCATGGATCGATAAGATAGTGAACCATTTCTGGTGGAGCGTAAAAACTTGTGACCACAATGAATTGTTCTTCAAGGAACGTTGGAACTCTGTTCTCTATCATATAATAAACCAGCACGAGTGGGAAAATGGAGAACATTACAAAAAATGCTCACATGAAGAATTAATTGAAAACCCTTCAGTGTTATGGATAAAAAAGGAGAGTACGGCTTTCCGTAGACTGGAGGAGATCATCCACAATCAACAATTTTTGAGTGACGTTCCTCACTTGATCAGAAATTGCCACACCGGACCACTTGAAGCCTTCCACAGCTTAGTACTAAAGTTTCGTACTAAAAGAATACATTTTGGTATCGATGGCATGGAAGCCAGAACAAAACTTGCCATTTTAGCACATAATCATAATCTTGGAAGGGAACAAGCAGTTGTAAAAGTGCCAACATATCTCTCAGCTCCCACTGGTACAAAAATAACCAAATTAATCCTTCCAAAGGGGAGAAAACGCTGGACAGTGAAAAACATTTATGAACCAATGAGTATAGAACATGTTTCAAACATTTTAGCTGACTGTTTGAAAATTGCTTTGGGAGAGATCTCTTCGGATTGGAATAGTCGTACACCCCATCTTCCGCCAAACATTGCAAATGTTGAGCGGCCTAAAAAATAAATTGTTGTACGTCAACATTGGTCTCGGTTCGGCAAGTATTAACTTTTGACTGGTTCGCTAGCCTCATCATCCAAAAAATTCAAGTGTTCAGTTCCATCAATTATAGATTTTTGTTTTTCCGTTACTTTCCAATTTTCGTTTGGTTACTGGTTTTGTTGTATGACAAAGTTAACTGTTTGGTAAGCAATTTGTTTGCAGATTCAAAGTTTAAAATATTTCCTGAGTTCAGTAATTCTCTCCAGCCGTGGCGTGCGATCCTGTCCCCGTCGATGTCTGTCCTTTTGGTTGACTAACAACTACTTTTGTGGACAGGCGGAGAGGAAGAAAAACACCCACCCGTGGCTTGCCTAGATGGGAACTGGACGATAGAACAACCGGTGAGAGAGGAGGAACGAGGACTCTACCTTCTCGGATACTCCGTCTGACCGATTTTTTCATAACACTTTCCATTTCGGTTACAGGTGGATTGACTGAGGGGAGGAGATCAACGATTTAGCCTGTCGGTGTGATATATTATATTCCATGTGACTCACCGGTAGGTCCATGAAAATAGAAAATGTTTTCCAACTTGTGTGTTTGACTTTTTTCCACAGCCAGTGTTTTGGACATAATGTGCATGAATAAAATTTACTTTTATACACAGGTGGAGAAGATAGAATTGCCATGGATTGAAATGACAGGACAGAACACAGCCATGTATATAACTGAACATCAGCGAACACGTTGATTCTAGCCATGTGAACACACTACAAACGCTCTCTGTCATTTTCTTTTTGATTGTCTGTGACAAATTTATAAGTTATTTAATATATTTCATAAGAAATGTTTTTGTGATTTTGTATTGTAAAAACTTGTAATATTATCCTCTGTATGGACCCAAGTCATATGCTGTAATACTATTGTAACATTTTGCCTTAGGTCTCCTTCACACTTGCGTTGAGAAGATCTTGCATGCACTACCGTTAGGCCACTTTCACACTTGCGTTTTAGCTTTCCGTCCTAGAGATCCGTCCTCGGGTCTCTAGGACGGAAAGCTACTGATCAGGATTCTCCTAATGCATCCTGAATGGAGAGAAATCCGTTCAGGATTCATCAGGATGTCTTCAGTTCAGTACTGAGATGTTTTTTGGCCGCAGCAAATACCGCAGCATGCTGTGGATTTTGCTCCGGCCAAAAATCCTGAAAGCATGACGGAAGGACGGATCCGGAATTAATGCCCATTGAAAGGCATTAGTCCGGATCCGGCCTTTAGTTAAACGTCGTTTCCGCGCATTGGCGCATCCAACGTTTAGCTTTTTGTGAATGGTTACTATGGCAACCAGGACGCTAAAGTCCTGGTTGCCATAGTAAAACTAGTGGGGAGTGGGGGAGCGGCATACTTACAGTCGGTGCGGCTCCCGGGGCGCCCCTGAATGACGTCAGAGCGCCCCGTATGCATAGATCACGTGATCGCATGTATCACGTGATCTATGCATACGGGGCGCTCTGAGGTCATTCTGGAGCGCCCCTAGAGCCGCGCCGACTGTAAGTATGCCGCTCCCCCGCTCCCCACTAGTTTTACTATGGCAACCAGGACTTTAGCGTCCTGGCTGCCATAGTAACACTGAAAGCATTTTGAAGACTGATCAGTCTTCAAATGCTTTCAGTTCACTTGCGTTGTGCCGGATCCGGGGTGCACTTCCGGCGACGGAAGTGCACGCCGGATTCACACAACGCAAGAGTAAAAGAGGCCTTAGCCGGAAGTGCCCCCCAGATCCGTAACCACACAGAGGACTGAAAGCATTTGAAGACGGATCAGTCTTCAAAATGCTTTCAGTGTTCCTATGGCAGCCATGACTCTACTAACGTCCCGGTTGCCATATTAGTAGTGTGGAGTGGGGAAGCAGCATACTGACAGTCAGTGCGGCTCCCGGGGCGCTCCAGAATGACGTCAGAGCGCCACATATGCATGGATCACGTGATCTAAGCACGTGGGGTGCCCTGACATGATTCTGGAGCGCCCAGGGACCCGCACGGGCGATAAGTATGCAGCTCCACCGCTCCCACTGCACTTTACCATGGCAACCAGTACTTTAGCGTCCTGGCTGCCATGGTAACACTGCTGAAAATGCTAAACGTCGGATCCAGCAATGTGCCGAAACAACGTTTAGCTAAAGGCCGGATCCGGATTAATACCCTTCAATGGGCATTTATTCAAGATCCGGCCTTGCGGCAAGTGTTCAGGATTTTTGATCAAAAAGCGCAGCATGCTGCGGAATTTTCTCATGCAAAAAAAAAAAATCCTGTCCGGAACTGAAGACATCCTGAATGGATTTCTATCCATTCAAAATGCATGGGAATGATCCTGATCAGAATTATTCCGGCATAGAGCCCCGACAACGGAACTCTAAGCCGGAAAAGTAAAACGCAAGTATGAAAGAGCCCTTATTTGAAGATATGGTTATGTCAATTAGAATTGTTAGAGTCAAGTCACAACTATAAAAAAATAGTATAATAATTTTGCTATATAAGGACCTAATTCATAGTGTTTTACATTTTATCTTAATTCCAGAAATGTAAATTTTTAAATTAATCTATATAATTTTTATTGTACGTGTTGTTTCAAACTTGCGCCTGGATGAATACGGTAGCCTGTTTATCCTGTTCGGTTCTTCCACTATTTCATTGTACCAACACTCCGTCGTAATTGAGTTTTGTTGACTGTGGGTGAGCTGCGCAGGAGCATGGCAGTGCCGGGCGATAGGCCACCAAAAGAAAAACTAAAGCAAGTCGGACTTTTTCATCAAGTGGCCTCTAACCAAGCATTGACGTGTTGAGCGTAAATTTAGTCAAAATCACCATAATAGCCAAAGAGGACGGAACAACAAAATAGAAGTAGGACTGATCTGACAGGGTGAACAGCCTGCAACATCCCTCATGCCACAATTCTAAAAGTACCCAAATTATAAAGTTCTAAAGCCCAGTAGTGGTACATTTACATTTGTGGCCTGTCGGGAGTGACACTAAAAATAATAAAAAAAATAGTATCAATAGTTTGGATTGACAGATGTTATTTTATGTTATATAGTATATTAATTTTACACTTTCTTTTAATATTTTCTTGATCGAGTTGGGTCTATGTTAGGTGTATGCCGTAAAAATACAGGGCAGTCATATCCCCACATGCATTTAAAAAAAATGAAATCAAGAATGCATCAGGATGTATTCAGCTCAGGGTCGGCAGTCAGTTACGTAAATTAAACTGCTTGCCTGATCTGCCTTGTGAGGATCCGGCGTGCACTTCGTCATCATAAATGTCCGCCGGATCCGTAACAACACATGAGCACTGAAAGCATTTGAAGACAGATCAGTCTTCTAAAAGCTTTCAGTGTTACTATAGCAGCTTGGATGCTGATAAAGTCCTGGTCGCCATAGTAAATATTAAGTGAGGTAGTGGGGCAGTATACTTCCCATCAATATGGCTCCCGTGGCGCTCCACCATGACGTCATAGCGCCCAACGCACAGGAATCAAGTGATAACATGGATCACGTGGTCCATGGTCATGGGCCACTCTGACGTCATTGTGGAGCGCCACGGGAACCATACTGACGGGAAGTATACTGCTCCACTACATTTTACCATGGCAGCAGGGACTTTAGTGTCCGGGCTGCCATGGTAACCATTCACAAAACCTACACATTGGATCCCTTGATGTGCCAAAACTACGTTTATTAGATCTGGATAATAATTAATGCTTTTCTATGGACATTAATCCTGGCCCATCATGATGTCAAAGAGTCCCAATATGTATATTATTTGGTGATTTTGATGTTTTATAGCCAATCAAACACACAAAAAATATTGTATGAACATTATTCTTTGTATGAACATAATCAATTTAGGCTAATATTGTCTGAAAGATGCATAACTTTTATTTTTTGTTTCAAATAAACTGTAACAACTTTTCTTGAAATGGTGAATTATTTATTTTAACTAATAGATGAATATTTAAAAAAAATAGTTGCATTTAAATATTTGAAAAGTAATTAAAAAAAAAATTATTCCATGGCAATGTACTCTGCAGGTTCTTCTCTGAACATCAAAAACCCGCAGTAATCTTGGTCAGGGTCCGGAAATACTGTTCTTATCACAGATACAGCACACAATGGTATTGGTCTTCTTTTGCCAACTCCAAGATACCCGTGAATCCAAGCAGTGAATCCTCTATAAGCAGTTTTTCTTAATAACCTGTATGTAACAAAAAAGTATAAAAAAATAAAAAAATCTATCAGGACTGATTATATGCAATTTACTTGAGGTTCACATTTGCAGGTATCTATTACTAAAAAAAAATTAGGTAAGGGGTGCTATATGATTAAAATAAATTATCAATTTTATAACCATGCTTTCTGAACGGACATCTTTCCATTCATTATGTCTTCACTTTGGTGATAATGAATGCTGATAATTTGCCAAAAAAAAAAAAAGTCCTCAACACTCAACTGGCCTTAGTCATATAATATTACATACATTTTTGTATATATTTTACACGAACTGGCTGGTAATGGTGGCTACAAATATGCTTGATGGATCAGACTTCCACCGTGTGAATTCAACCTCCTCATAAAATAAGGAAGAGAAAATATATTAATAAAGAAGGACAGTTATACATTACTAATTAACCTACCTATTAATATCTTTATCAGGCGGGGGATGCCTAACTTGACCGATAGCATGCAACGAGACCTCAACCCTTCCTCTATCTTGACAAAAGTCATGAAAGTACTCGTGTTCAATTATACATCCTATGTCCTCAATATATGGTTCAATATTTGAGATTTCTTTGCAGCAGATACATTCAATTTCAGTAGGCATTGGTTTACAATTAGAACATGTACACCAAATGGTATTTCCAATTCGATTTCCAGAGTCTTCTATTTCACTATTCTCTACACTGTTTGTCGAACGTGTGGGATTATCCGGAAAACACGGTTCAGAATTATCTGGGAGACCATATTTTCCTTGAAGACGCTTCTTCAGCCATTCCAACTAGACAAGACAAAATTTGAATTGTCAAGCAACACTATGATAGTACTTTTATGTGACAAATATAATTTATTTAAAAAAAAATTACTTTTTCAGATCTTGAGGATGTCGGACTTGGCGGTAGTTCCTCATTGACACCGTCCATTGTTATACCTTTTAAAAATAATAGAATTACCAATAATATAATTTTGAATTTGGAATATAGAAATTAGAATCTGCAGGCGTGGTCGAGAAGCGGGGTCAGATGACAGTAGACATAATCGCATTTTGTACACGATACCAGTATTGTTTCGTATGTACTTATCATTGAACATAACTGTAATGGAAATAACAATGAAACGGCAGTATTGGTGCTGCATATATTTCAATAAAGTGGTTGTAGTCAAACACGGCTTGTTTGTATTCGTCGAGAATTACTTGCAGTGTTATGCCTCATTCACACGGCAGTGTTCTGTCAGTGATTTCCATCAGAGATTTGTGAGCCAAAACCAGGTGCGGCTCTAAACAGAGAACAGGTGCAGATCTTTCCTAATATCTTATGTCTGTGGAGGCTCCAATCCTGGTTTTGGCTCACAAATCACCGTGGAAATCACTGACAGAACACTGCCGTGTGAATGAGGCATAATAGAGTCGCAGCAGTGTGAGAAGACTCCTAGAGCCGGAGTCAAGGCCCCCCCCCCTCCCCCCTTACTCTTGGGCAACAAGCTCAACAAAGAGTATAAAACTGTGTTTCATCCACATCTGGTTGTTCCTTGGCCGATTATCATAACACAGTTGGCCCCTGTGCCTTTTTAAAGCAAAAAGTTTAAAAAAAAAAAAGCGTGGGGCCCCCCTGTAAAATCATGACCAGCCAGAGGTAAACCAACAGCTGTGAGCTGCCATTATCAGGGTGAGAAGGTCCATGGTTTTTAGCTCATTCTCAGCCTAGTAATAACAGCCCGCAGCCGCCCCAAGAGAGAAACCATCAATTATGATGGTTTCCCGCTTGACGGCAACCCGGCTCTTCCCGGCACCCCTGGGGCTTTGGGTACCGGGGTAATTGATTTGCGGTTTACTGTCAGCACAGTTGTTACAATCCAAAACAAACTGGCCAACAATAAGACCCTCTCATAGTGATGGGAGCCTCAGTACAGAGGTACCTATTACTACCACTGCAAGCATAGAATAGCACAACTACAAAAGCCATGTTTTTAGCCACTTTATTGAGATAAAGACTCCCCAACACATGGCCTCGTTAACCATTTTAATAAAGTAGTTGCCTTTTTACTTTTCAGTTTTCGTCCAGGAACTCGTTGCAGTCCAAAAAAGTATCTGAAGAAAAAAGGAAAAAAAAATATATATATATATTAGTGCGACATGAACAAGAAATTCCTTTACTATATAAATACAGATGGTTAGTCAGGGACCTGTGGGGGTAGTTACTACTACCCCCATCATGCTCGTTGCCTAGGGGGTATTGGGAGACCGGTGGGGGTAGTTACTACTACTACCCCCATCACGCTCGTTGCCTAGGGGGTATTGGGAGACCTGTGGGGGTAGTTACTACTACTACCCCCATCATGCTCGTTGCCTAGGGGGTATTGGGAGACCTGTGGGGGTAGTTACTACTACTACCCCCATCACGCTCGTTGCCTAGGGGGTATTGGGAGACCTGTGGGGGTAGTTACTACTACTACCCCCATCACGCTCGTTGCCCAGGTGGGGTATTGGGAGACCTGTGGGGGTAGTTACTACTACCCCCATCATGCTCATTGTCTAGGGGGTATTGGGAGA
Source organism: Bufotes viridis (assembly GCA_033119425.1). Taxonomy (NCBI): domain Eukaryota; kingdom Metazoa; phylum Chordata; class Amphibia; order Anura; family Bufonidae; genus Bufotes; species Bufotes viridis. The sequence continues at coordinate 198,010,970 of CM065591.1, read as the reverse complement.
CCTGTGGGGGTAGTTACTACTACTACCCCCATCACGCTCGTTGCCTAGGTGGGGTATTGGGAGACCTGTGGGGGTAGTTACTACTACTACCCCTATCATGCTTGTTGCCTAGGGGGTATTGGGTGACCTGTGGGGGTAGTTACTACTACTACCCCCATCACGCTCGTTGTCTAGGGGGTATTGGGAGACCGGTGGGGGTAGTTACTACTACTACCCCATCACGCTCGTTGCCTAGGGGGTATTGGGAGACCTGTGGGGGTAGTTACTACTACTACCTCCATCATGCTAGTTGCCTAGGGGGTATTGAGAGACCTGTGGGTGTAGTTACTACTACTACCCCCATCACGCTCGTTGCCTAGGGGGTATTGGGAGACCTGTGGGGGTAGTTACTACTACTACCCCCATCACGCTCGTTGCCTAGGTGGGGTATTGGGAGACCTGTGGGGGTAGTTACTACTACTACCCCCATCATGCTCGTTGTCTAGGGGGTATTGGGTGACCTGTGGGGGTAGTTACTACTACTACCCCCATCATGCTCGTTGTCTAGGGGGTATTGGGTGACCTGTGGGGTAGTTACTACTACTACTACTACCCCCATCATGCTCATTGCCTAGGGGGTATTGGGAGACCTGTGGGGGTAGTTACTACTACTACCCCATCATGCTCGTTGCCTAGGGGGTATTGGGAGACCTGTGGGGGTAGTTACTACTACTACCCCCATCACGCTCGTTGCCTAGGTGGGGTATTGGGAGACCTGTGGGGGTAGTTACTACTACCCCCATCACGCTCGTTGTCTAGGGGGTATTGGGAGACCTGTGGGGGTAGTTACTACTACCCCCATCATGATCGTTTTCTAGGGGGTATTGGGAGACCTGTGGGGGTAGTTACTACTACTACCCCCGTCATGCTCGTTGCCTAGGGGGTATTTGGCGTTCTGTGGGGGTAGTTACTACTACCCCCATCATGCTCGTTGCCAAGGGGGGTTCGGAGATTACATACAGCATGCTCGTTGGTCTAGGGGTGAGTTTACCTGTTCCTGTAGGGTCTTCTCCGCTCCGCTCCGCTCCTTTGCTCTGCTGCGCTGGGGAATCCAAGATGGCAGGGGTTCCGGGACTCGGCAAGCTCAAGTTCTCGCGGTTCTCGCGAGAACTTGAGCTCCTTCTCCCTGGCTAAGAGCCGAGCGCTGCTATTGGATGCGCTCGCAGCCAGGGGGAGAGGAGGAATGCCCAGGCACGCCCAACAGAACATGCCTGGAGACGCCTACTATAACTTTCTGCGCCTCATTTGCATATGAGGCGCAGAAAAGAACGGGGGCATAGGCGGCCGAATGGGGGGGTAATTAAAAAAAATATATATGGTGAAGACTTCTGGGGCAGGTCCCCTAAAAGGTAATACAATAATTGGAGCGCTTTTTTTTAATGAAAGGTCCTCTTTAAGTCCTTATTAAGCTTTTTATAGGCCACAGACTTCCCTGGCACAGCTTGCCAGCTTTTGGAGCCCGTGTCTCTAGTCTCTCCACTTGCACCCACAGACATATCACTTCTGCCAGCCCCTTTTCCCTTAGAACAGTCTTACCAGGTAGCCCTGGAGATCTTCGCTGCAGGGCTGGGGGGCGCTGTGGCAGACTCAGCAACTCCTCTGCGGCTGTGTACCTCTCCACCATCTCCACCATCTCCACCATCTGGTCAACATTTTTGGGGTCCCCATGGCTCACCCACTTGCGCAGTGTAACGGGGAGGGCCCTTAAGTACTGGTCCATCACAACCCACGCCACCATCTGGAGGCCGGTCAGGATCTCCGGTTGCAACCACTTCTTGGTCAGGTGTATGAGGTCATGCATTTGGGAACGTGGAGGTTTATCCATGCTGTAGTCCCAGTTGTGCACCCGTTGTGCACGGACTGAAAGCGTAACCCCATAGCATCATGATTCTCCAGGTCAAAATATGCCTTTTGGGGTTCTCCTGAAAGGAAGGGCGCCACCAGTCCTGCCCACTGTGTCTTGGGCCAACCCTCTCGCTCGGCTGTCCTTTTGAAGGTGGTCAGGTAGGCTTCCACACCATCTGTGTCTGTCATCTTTTGCAAAAAGTGACTAGCCCTTATGGAGGAATGAGGGGTGTCTGCCATACCTGAGACACGTCCAGCAACACTGGTTAGTTGCTGCACAACAACTGCTAAGGCCTCCCGGTCTTGTCTTTGCGCCTCCTGGGCAGCCTCCAGTTGGGCAGTCAGCCTGTGGCTGGTTTCCTCAAGCGCCTTTTGCTGCACCCTGGTAGCCTCCTGCTGCACTCGGGTAGCCTCTTGTTGAGATGCAACAGCCTGCAACACAGCTTTAACCACATCCTCCATTTTCAAGAGGCAGAAATACAGTCTTTGGTGTGCTGTGAAAATTGACTCTGGCCCTTTAACTTGCTGCACAGCTTGCACCACAGCAGAGAAAAAAAAACAGTCCAGTTTTAAGCCCAGCAGCTTTCCAGCAGCACCCGCTTCAGTGCAAAACAGGCTTCCTGCCCTTTTTATGCCCGCATCCTCCACCACATGTAAGGGATCAGTTAGCGGGGTGTCGTCTCCTGGGTACACAGGCACCGTTCAGCAGGCACACCATAGACATAGCAGTCCAAACAGCAGGGAAGTCGTTTAACTGGCCTCAATCAGTTTTATTGATAGGTGAGGTACAGACCACAAAAAGAAATATATAACAAACAAAATTCTAAGCCTGTCCGGCTCTAACTATACAGCAGGAAACCTAACTGCACAAGTGCCGACCTAATACCGGGCACCAAACAAAATAACAAGGTCCATACCTCTAGGAGTGCTCTCTCAGGCTCTAAGCATGTAACCTGTTCCCAGGTGGAGCAAGCTGTGTCTGTATTCTCAGCCTTATATCAGACTAGCACTCCTGAGGAGTGATTACCTGACAGCCCAAAACCCGGACTGTCCGGATGGAGTGGGGGCCCACCCTTCTCTCCCCACTCCAGCAACATAGGCCCTAAAACCAGGTTTTTATACTAACCCGAATTGCAGAGACGTCTGCATAGACCGCTGAACATTTCCCTGGTTGCTTTTTAAATGACAGAAGTGAGGAATCTTGGACACACATAGACCCCGTCCACCACTTCTCCAGACACTCTGTCACAGTATGGAACCACTAGCGACCCTTCTGAGAACCGATCCAGATGTAAAAGGGATACATATACATGACCGTCAACACACCGTTTCCCTCTACGCGCACAATGTTATATTGACCTTAGCAGACCCTGAAATTTCACTAGCTAAATCCCTGTACTGGATCCACCAATTTGGACGAATATCCTTATACAAACTTAACACCTTGAAATCACAAGCTATGCCAATAAACCTCACACCCTCTTCAATGGAACACCTAAAATCGCAGTTCCATCTAGACTGGCAGACTGAGAAAATAGGATACCTGAGGGCAAACATTCCCTCTACACTCAGTCAACTATACAAACACAACTACATACCTATGCTGTCCAAAATCAGGGAAGAGACAACCCGACTATCCAAATGTGAGATCTCTTGGACCGGAAGAATAGCAGCCTTTAAGATGCTACTATTACCCAAATTACTGTACTTATTTCGAACAGTACCCATAAAGACACCGATCAAGTTTTTCACAGACCTCCAACAATGCATATCTAGATTTATATGGGCTAACCGAAAACCAAGAGTTGCATACTCTTTATTAACTAAACACAAACTGTATGGCGGGTTGGGAGTCCCCAACATCAAAGCGTATTATATTGCAACACAAGTGGAAATGATTGCAAAATGGAAAAAGAGGATCTTACAAATTGGATACACATAGAAAATAGCCTAGTTCTCCCAACAACACTCCGTGCTCTTACTGCAGATCACAAGGGCACAACCCCAAATCAACGCGTATTTCTCCACTGACGCAAAACACATTGCAATGCTGGAGAGAATTCCACCAAAGGGTAAATGGTGAAGATCAAATCACCTGGGACACAGTGCCATTACAATACCTAAACATACACATGAGCGACTTAGATCTCTCAAATTGGATAGAAAACGGTATCTCATATGTCTCTCAGTTATACGATTCAGGACTCATACAAACCTTTGAACAACTGACAGGGAAATATTCTATCCCTAACACAGACTTTTTTAAGTATCTGCGTATACGACACTTCCTCCATACCCACCCAAAAGGAATTAATATTGGTAGCACACAAGCACTGTCTATTCACAAAAATAAATCTAAAATCATGAGATATGCCTATGGATTAATAGACTCCCAATCTTCCTTTCGCAAGACACAACAATATACACGATGGGAAGAAGACCTGGGATGTGTCTTGAAACAAAACAA